>OY743227.1:38697300-39946915 GCA_963555765.1 Orthonevra nobilis
AAAGTAAGAATATCAGCCATCTGTTGATTAGATGGTATAAAACAAATTTCGAAACGATGTTCGTAGAATTTTTCACTTATGAAATGCACACGGACATCAATGTGCTTAGTCCTAGCGTGATACTCGGGATTCTTGATTAATTTAAGGGCACTCTGGTTGTCCATGTAAAGTGTCGGCCTCTGATATTCGTCACCAAGCAGATCATGTATGAGCGCATCAAGCCACATCAAATCCTTGACTGCTTCCGACGCAGCTACATACTCCGCTTCCGTTGTACTATATGCTGTGTAGCGTTGTCTTTTAGATGACCATGATATTAGACTTGAAAAGAGAAGACAAATGTGTCCACTTGTTGATCGTCTGGTTGTGATATCACCTGCATAGTCAGCATCACTATAAATAGAAAGCGAAAAATTAGAGTTTGAACAAAAAACTATTCCAAAGTTTTTAGTATATTTTAAATATTTGAATATACGTTTAACAGCTTTAATATGATGCGTAGTTGGTTTATCCAAAAAACGACTAACGACTCCCACTGCATATGAAATTTCCGCCCTTGTTGCAATGGCCAGGTACATAAAGCATCCTACAGCTTCGCGAAAAGGAAATTTTGTTGCTGGCGGTAAGTTATCTCCTAAATCTCCTGAATTATAACCAAGCTGTGAGGTGTAGAAACTGTGTTCGCCTCCAGCATGTTGAACCTATGAAGAACAATTTGATTGGTTAACAAAATATGTTCCGTCCTCTTTTCGGATTATTTGAAGTCCCAGATAATAGTTTGCTTCACTAAGTTTCACTTCAAAATGTTGATTTAAATGGTTTATGACATCTACCACGTCACAATTATTTTTAGCAGCAATCAAACCGTCATCTATGTAAAGAGCAAGGTAGACTCTTCTCTCCGCACGACGAAGAACAAAGACGCATGGATCAGCTTTGCAAACCTTAAATTTGAAAGTGGCTAGCAACTTCGTAAATGCTGAATTCCAACAGCGTGAGGCCTGTTTCAAGCCATACAAACTTTTAATGAGCTTACAAACTCTTCCCGACCCATCGTTGTATCCTTGAGGTTGTTCCATGAAAATTTCTTCTTGTAAAACGCCATTCAGGAATGCAGTTTTCACGTCAAATTGGTGAAGAACTTAATTCTTACTTGCTGATATAGCAAAAATAGTGCGAATCGACGTAAATTTCGCAACTGGACTGAAAGTTTCATCATAGTCAATACCCTCTTGTTGATTGAAAACTTTGGCAAAGAGGCGTGCTTTGTATCGATCAATTGTGTTGTTAGGTGATAGTTTAGCTTTATAAACCCATCTGTTTTTGATGATCTTACGATTCAGCGATGGATCGACAAGCTTCCATGTCTCATTTTCCTGATGCGCTTCCATTTCATCATCCATAGCCTTTTTCCAGTAATCCGACTCATCTGACTCAAAAGCCTCTTTGTAGGTTGCTGGTTCAAAACTACTGCAAACGAAAGCATATCCTTCAGAGGCGATAGCATACATACCGGAATTTGTCGTTGTGCCTTTTTGGAACTGACTACGAATATTACTTCGATAGCTGGTCGATGGCATAGCTTCGATTTGCTTCTGTGCATTGTAATCTGTTCTCACTTGTTCCGAACCCTTGTCTGTGTTTTATCTGTTGTCTCTTTGATCACCTTCGATACTCTCATCTGCCGAGTTAAATGTATCCTCATCTGACGAAATTTCGTTCTTAGCGTCCATAATACCATCTGCCTTTCCTAAATTAGACAAAATCGGTTCAAGGATAACAACTGAATATTCCTTAAATAAAACATCTCTCGAAATTTCAATTTTGTTCGAACCATATATCCAAACACGGAAACCTTTTAACACCTTCAGGATATCCCACAAAAAATCCAGGTTTTGATTTTTTTATCTAATTTTTGTCTCTTCTCCTTAGGAATGTGAACAAATACTTCGCTGCCAAATGTCAATTGTTTTATTGTTGTACAACTCGAAAGGAGACTTCCCTTGAGTTTGAGCGGCAAACTTTTAGCATGCAACATCGTTCTTGCAGTTTCAACAATAAACCGTATGTCTCTCTCAGCTCTGCCGTTTTGTTGCGGTGTGTAAGGATCAGTTGTCTGGTGAAAAATACCATTTTGGTCAAGTAAAAGCTGAACCTCCTTATTTTTAAACTCCAAGCCATTATCGGATCTAAGCACTTTAATTGGATGACCAAACTTAGACTTAAAGAGACAAATGTACTTTGCTATCATATAATATGCTTCTGATTTTTCTTTCATAAAGTAGACGGCTCTATAATTGGAGAAATCGTCTTTGAAAAGTATGAAATATTTTGAACCACCTATCGAAGATGTCTGCATAGGACCACAGAGATCAGTGTGCACCAATTCGCCAGTTTGTTTGGCTCTGGAACCACTGTTGACAAATTTAGATCTATGCATCTTCCCAAAATCACATGCATCACACAAAAAGTTTGAACTGTCAACGTATTGAATACTGTTTACTTTTAAGAAACTCTTAATTTGTCTAATACACATATGTCCAAGGCGTTCATGCCATGTTTGAAGTGATTCAACCTTCGAAGAGTAGCAAGCGGATAATGGCTCTTGTTGTTCAACAACTTTAAACAACATCTTATACAAATTACCATGACGGACACCGACGGCAACCACAGACCAATCTTTTGGAAATCCATTTTTCATTGTTGAATGCTAAGATATAAATTTCACCTTTACCGCATGCATTGATTTTACCTCCATTACCGACTGTAATTGGAATAGGGTAATCAAGTGGAATAAAATTACGAAACCATTCTCGGTGAAACGACACGTGCTCGCTCACACCTGAATCTTAAACCCAATCATCAGCATTAATAACCTCATTGAAATTAACTGTCCCACAGACAAGCGCGTCCCCGTTAAATTTATCACTTGCGTAATGCATCTGCGCTGATAATTTTTTTCTACTTGGAAATTTAGTTTTCCAATGTCCCTGCTGATTACATGCAAAGCACTTACCTGGGCGTTTTTTTATTATTTTTGCAGTGATTCTTGCCAGGTTTTTGGTGACTTCTTTTAGCGATGAGTGCACTGCTTTCTTCCATCTGCGATGACGTTGTTGTTGACAATTCCATAGCATTAAGTCTCGTTTCTTCCATAATCAATCGAGACCTGAGATTTTCGATGGTTTGACTTTTGATCTCGGTAGATTCCCACGCGCTGAAGAAGTGAGAAAAGTGGCTAGGCAAAGTCATCAAAATCTTTACGATAAGCATGGATGTAGAAACTTTCTCCAGCATCTCCCAACTGTTGCACCAGACTTTCCAGTTTACTCATATGAGTAGCTATGTCGTCAGCTGGATTTTTCTGAAAACTGTAGAAACGTTGTTAAGTAGATTGATACTTGCGCTCGATTTGTGTTCGTAGACTGAACACAGTTTGGTCCACATTTCGTGAGAAGTTTCACAATGCATGATGTGAATCAAGGGCTGCTATCCAACACCTCTCGCTATGATTTTCTGCGCCTTGCGATCTTTGGTCTGCCATTCCCGTAGACTTGCGGCGAAATTGGCAGCGTTTACATTTCCAACAGCATCCGGCTTCCCTTCGTCTCCAATAACCACCTCGTACAAATCACTGGCGTTCAACAGAACTCCGATTTGGAACTTCCAAATGTTCCATTGATCAGAACATTGCAGTTTTTCGATTTTTATAGTATCGCTATCCATAGCGAAAACAAAAAACTTTTAATTAAATAAAATTAAACTGAAGTGTCTATCACGAATCTGAAATTGTTTTATTCCTCGCGAAACTTCTGTGCATAAGCTTCTGACAATCACGCCACGTTTTTCTGGGTAACTGCACCCATAACCTGTTGGCAAAGTTGAAGAAGGAAAACGAACCGTTCGAGTCGGATGATAAAATTTAAAAGGAAAGAGTCTTATTGGCAGTAAGTTTAGTTAATGTACAAATATGCGATAGTGCGGCCAAATATGCTAGTATTATAAATTTTAATAATACAACTTTAACAATTATTATTATTATTATTATTATTTTTATTATTATTATTATTATTATTATTATTATTATTATTATTATTATTATTATTATTATTTTTATAGTGAACACGATGCGCTTGAGCCACGAGCTAAATGCCCGACAGCGAACCTATGATATTCGCTGACTCATCTCGTTCAAGTGCAAACATGTTCGCACTGTGCCAGTGCATTGGAATCAGATTGCATCGCCCGGACACGCGGGTTTCGTCAGATAGTTCAAAGCATTCCAACATTTCGAAATCCTCTGAAAACAACCTTATTTGTATAGTATCTGTGAACTTTAGAAATTTTTCTCGGAAATTCAACTCTAGGGCATTTTTTCTAATGAAGTCCATCCCGAGTAGTAAATCATATGTCTTATTTTTTAAAGCCATTTTGTACCATTTAATTTTGCTTTGAGGACTCATTCTAAATTCTGAAGGTGTATCAGTGACGACGACTTTTACTATTTATGAAGATACATTATTAATTGTGTTAAAAGTTACTGTTTTAACTTCGTGTATTAGAAAATGATAACAATCGACTTTTGTTGAATTTATAAGACTAATTGTTGATCCAGTATCTATCAACGCTTTACATGTTTTCTGATTTATTGCCAAATTACAAAAAATTTGTTTTCCGAGGCCTAGTTCCGAAAATCCTCTGGTTCTTTATTATTTATGTCTTCATTATTATTACTATGAAAGGATCTTATATTCAGCCTGCTGGTTGTTTGCTCCGATCTTCGTTGATTAAAGCCATTCCTTTCATTTTTACCTGGTTTTCTAAGTTGTGATGGCGTATTCTTTTCATATCTACTCCTATTATCTGAAACTGTGTTGAGATAAGATTGAACGTTTTTTCTGTGTTTCCTATCAATAGTTCGACTGTCATCTAGTAACTTGAGTTTCGAATATTTATTGAACTTACTACATCTACGATGGTTGAATTTAAGTCCATATGTATTCTAACACTACCATCAATTTTTTCTAAAAGTATTTATTTTAAGTCACTTTGTACTCGACCTGGTTTATATATTTCGGGTTAAGTGTCATCATAATCATAAATTTCGTTTAATTCATAAACACCATATTTAAATTCATCAAAAAGTTCTCTTAAATTACTAACCTTAATGTAACGGCAACGGTTGAAAATCTCCGAGTATGTCTTGTTTGGTCGGAAGTATTGCTTGAGTTGAGTTTTCGCTGCATTACATGTCACACCATCACCTAATTGTCGGATGCACCTTGCTGCTTCTCCATGGATCTTTTCCGTTAAAACAATCTGAGTAACGGAATTGCGTAATTCTTCGTTTTCCCCACAGAGTCCCCATTCCCTTCTGCAAGACGACCTAACATGGTTTTCAATTTGGTGCAAAAAAATTTGCTTGAACTTAATATATCAAAATGCCAATCCGTAACTTACACTCGAAAGCGTCTACCACAATTCTCCAGAATTTACTCCATCTGTAATGAACCTGTCCCTTCAGTCTCTTCTTTGCGTGATCCGGGAGCTATGTGCGACAGTGAACTCAACTTTCGCTTGCACATTGACTCCATTATTAACAAAGCTAACTCCGCACTTGGAAATGTAAAGCGATGGTCCAAGGAGTTCTTCAACCCCTATGTTACCAAATCCCTTTATACTACTTTCGTTAGACCCATCCTTGAATATGCTTTCCAAGTCTGGTCTCCTTACTACGACATCGACATAAAACGAATTGAAGCCGTCCAGCGGCGTTTTCTTCGTTTTGCATTGCATAGTCTCCCATGGTCAGACAGGTACAACCTTCCGCCCTACTCACAACGCTTGCAACTTATAAGATTGTAATCCCTCGAAGAACGCCGTGACATAGCCGATATCCTATTCATCCACCAGATTCAAAGTGGAAACATCGACTGCCCCGCTCTGCTTCGATTGATCTCCATACACACCAATCCCCGTAACCTTAGATCTATCTCCCTGTTCCGTCCAAACCCTCACCGCACCAACTATGGCTCCCATGAGCCATTGTCCAGAATGATGCGAAAAGCCAACGCCGCACAACAAAAATTTGATTTCCACCTAAGTAAACTCTCCCTAAAAAACGGCCTTTCCAACTAATCACCCTTGTCACCCAATAATTAGATCGTAGTTTTTAGTTTTTAAGCCAGCTTGTATTATGTTAAGTCCGGGGTAATTCCCCGGGCCACAAATAAACAAATAAACAAGTCCCAATGATGCTTCCACCGACTTGATGAAGCTGGATAAATTATATACTCTGGTTTTCCCTCAAAGCACTTAAGTTGTCGAAACTGATTAATTATATCGTTAGCACTCATGTTTAGTTTGCTCTTGAGCCTGAATTATGTCGTAGTACTGACTAACATTTTTAATAATTTAATATTTATTTTTTTTATGTTTTTTTTTCAACAAGTTCGAATAATCTTATTCACAAGTCTTATTCCGATTCACTGTAACACAACAATGAAACACAAGTGCACAATAGTAAACAAAAGCTTATGTTTCTGTGTTTTTTTTCACGATAGTCACGGAACGATACTCGGTTCTTGTTTTTAGTCCGACTGCGCCAGTTAAATAAAACACAACAACGGCAAGGTGAGCAAATTAAACGGAAATGCAATGCAATGAACTTCGTATGCTGACCGGTGGAAAATTCGTTAGTCAGGTGAATGCCCGGCGTAACTCGCGCGCTAGTCTAGAAGCGATGAGACGGCAAGTTGAACGATGGGAACAGTGGTTTTTGTGGCTTTAGTTTTTAAGTTTAGCATAAGTTTGGATGTGGATGAATAAAGTAATATTATTATTATTATTATTATTATTATTATTATTATTATTATTATTATTTAGTATATCCGTTGTTTCATAATCTGTAATTCGAACAGTTGGGGGCGAGGAGTTAGTCCTCTCCGTTTGCGTTAATTTAAAAATTGTCCCGGACGGGACTTCAAACTTCAATTATGTCCCTTGTCAAATTTTGAACAAATTTTGTTTCAAATCTTATGAAAATGTTGTCTAAGCAAGTTCGTGACCTGTCAGTAATTCTATTTGGTTCCATAATAATGCATAGTTTCTATTGCATTTTATTTCTCAATATCCTGTTGAAATCGGCTCTATGAATCTCTACTTCTTTTGGTGTTGTTTTAACAGCTGAATGAATTCTCTCATTATAAATAATTTCGAACTTCCTGTTGCATTATTCTTTTCGCTGGTAAGTTTTGTTTGTTTAATTTAGGAATTTTACTTTTTTCTTATATTTTAATTTGTTGGGTTTTGTCAAATGGTATATTCATTTCTTCATTTTATTAAAATTCTTTAATTTGAATCGATCTGAATTCATTGTCTCCAATTATTTTTTTTTTGTTTTCCTATTTCAGCAAAATGATCCACTAACAATTCCATTATTTTGATATCATACCTTTCATGTAAGTAATATGCAAGCCCGTATTTTGATAATTTATCTATTATTGTGAGAAAACTACATTTCATATTAATGAAGGTATCGATGTGGATTATTTGGTTCACATCGGCTGCTGTTTCAGTCTCATGAAATTTGGGTTTTATAGGTCAAGGTTCGAACTAAACTTGTAGACATTCTTCTTATTGATTTATGACAATTTAAATCAGTTCTGATATTTTAAAAGTAAACTTTATTTTTGATTGCATTGTAAGTTTCTTGTGTACTTGAATGAAGACTTTCTCTTACATGGAACTTGTTAATTTGTGTGACTGCTTCAGTTTCTGTTTTGATCGTCATTCGATAATATCCTCTATAAATATCGTCTAGATTATTGGAATCGTAGTCAGCTATGTAAATGGTTCCCTTTCAGTGAAGTAAATCCCACTTTATTTTGTTTTCCTTTTATATATTCAATTTGAAATTTGTATTCACTTAACTAAAGGAGCCATCTTTGTCTTTTCCCCTGTATTTTGCATGTCAGTTGTTGATGGGCTAATGGTCTTTAAAATGTTTAAATTTGTTAACATAGAGATATGGCCTGAAGTAATTGACGGAACTCTTTATCTGTGGCTGAATAGTTTCTTTCATGGTTGTTTTACGTCCTTGATGCGTGGCAAACTGAGTGACCCTCTTTTGAGAGTACAGCTCCAATTGCGTAATTCGATGCGTCTGTCGATAAATGGCACACTTTTTCAAAATTCGAGAATCTAAGGATTGGGTGGCTGCACATAAGGGATAACAGTTTTACAAAGGCTTCTACGTAATTTGAATTGTTTATATTTTAGCGTCTTTCTTGAGATGTTTGGTGACTGGTTTAACTACTTAAGCGTTTTCACTGATAAATTATCTGTAAAACATGTCATCCCTAATAAACTTTTAATTTGTTTCTGTGTTTTTGGCAGTTCTTTTCTTGAGATCATCAAATTACATTATTCAATTTGCATTTTAATTTTTTTGAAAATATCTACAATTGCTTTAATATGCGTGTTGTGCTGTATATAAGAAAGTCGTTAAGGTACACTACACATGTATTGTTCATGTAGCCCCATAGAGTCTATTTCATCAGTCTTTGGAATATCGCTGGAGCATTCTTCATACCGAATGGCATTCTAATAAAGTCACACAAACCATGTGGTGTAACAAGAGCTGTTTTTTTTTCTATCCTCTTCCTAAATTAAAATATGATGGTATCCAAATCTATGGCTCTGCCGAACATGTCTAATATAAAATTTATATTAGGAAGTGGGAACTTAGCATCTACAGTAACCTTGTTAAGTTTCAGATAGTCGATTATTATTCACTCTTTGGTTCCGAAATTGTCGGTTTTCTGCGGTACGACTATCAAAAGACTGGGATATTTGAAACAACTTTTTCTTTTCATGCCTTGCTCTTCAGTTTCTGCTGTTTGCAACGTGACTTTGAAAATATTCAGGGATACAGCGATGATTATAAGTTTAACACATATTTCCAAAAGTGCGAGATCATTCTGTTCAGGACTCCATTATCTTGGCCTCTATATATACGAGAAAGAAGTGGAACGTTCTCTATCGTTGGACGAAATGGGCAGCCACTGGCAAATCGAAGTGTTGTCAGATACATTGGGATCTGGCTGGATCAGTATTTATATTTTAACAATCATATAGATATTACTCTGGCCAGAGCCAAAGCGACCTTTGCCTTGACAAAGAGACTGTTTCACAGCAGTCAACTCGATGCCAAGGTGAAGGTGATCTGCTTTGGATGTCCCGTTTGGTTCAACGTGTGAACAAAACGAATGGAATGCCGTTAATCTTCCACGTTGGTCGAAAAGCTGTCGACGGGCGAGTCATCTACGACCAAGACCTCGCAAATAGTTCAACGGAGACTCTTCGGCTTAAAAGGGCGGTACCAGGCCGCAACAGAGCTGATGACGAAAGGAAGTACCGACACTATTGGTGGCTGGACGGAGAATGATCTCTGTCGTTTATATATTTTAAATCCTAAGTGATCTAAAGGCAAGTAAAATAGCATGGCCTGTAGCTCTGGCCGTCTAACATATATTAAATGAATAGTAAAAAGTTATGAGTTAAGTAGATTAGGCTGTTTAGGTATTAAATTAGTTTTTATATTAGCTTTTAGCATAAGTGTAACGTAAAAACAAAAAACAAAAAAGTCCACATACTAAGTTTTTACTTAGAAATGTTGAAATGGCATTTATTGGCTAAAAATATATATATAGTTGAACTCTCCAATCCCAGAAGGGCCTCACTGTACACTTAGATGAATAATGTCAATGGATAAACTATACTAAAAGGCTGCTCCCGTTTGGTTAAAGGAAGCTGATGTATTCATGCCTACCACACGGCAAAAAAAAAACAATTCGTTGCCATCTCAGGATTATAATAAATGTAGCTGCTATTTCATTTGCCCCTACCATCAAATTTAGTTTGAGTTAAGAAAACACCACTCATTCCTTAAACAAATGCATTGCAAACAATAACATAAGATGGATATTTTTTTAGCTGCCCCTAGAGGCTAATTGTTTAAAAAAAGCACAAAAGTCATAATCTGATTCTTTTACATGCGAAAAGGATTACTTTTTAACTCTCCGATGAGCGGTGGCGTTTAAGGCGGTAAATGGAGCGTAAAGTGTCTGCCCAGAGCCATATATATCAAACTAGCAACCCGTCCCGGCTTCGCACGGCAGTAATGTAGTTACTGATGTGGTTTCAGCGTGTTTTGATTTATAATACTACTATTATGTTATACTATACTACAGGATGTCTTTATAAACAATGTTTACAGCTGTTTTTTCATGAGACAATGCAAACATGTTTTCTTTAGAGGTAACTCTCGAAAGAGGGACATATAACTGTCCATGTGAAAAACACTCAACGCTCAAATCTAAGCCTGCAACGTCAAATGTTTGACCTTGTGCCTTATTGATGGCCATTGCAAAAGATAGCTTTACCGGAAGTTGCAAGCGCTTGAATTGGAATGGCAAATCCGTTGGTATTAGAGGAATACGAGGTATTAACACATCTCCTCCAGTACCTTATCCGGTAAGTATTGTGCACGCTATTGTGAAAGTTTTTACTGATTTTATAAGCAAACGCGTGCCGTTACATAATTAAGGCGGATTAAGGTTCCTTAATAAAATAACAGGACAACCTTCTTTCAACGCCATTTTATGTGGTGGGAGTACAGATAGATTCAAAGAATTAAGAAACTCTGTGGGAAAAGGAACAGCCTGTTCAAGATCGAGTACAGTGTCGACCGAGTGGTATGTTTGGGTGGGTGCATCAATCTTCGAAAGAATCAAAGTATTCACTTTGTCCACCTATTCGTTAGTAGGTGACAGAATCTCTCTTTCTTTGAACCAAGAAATAGTCTTACAACTTATTTTATCAATGCCGGAATAGACATTGTTGACCAACTCTTGAAGGTTGTCTATCAAAACGCAAAGGTTTTGATTATCTAGATTAATCCTAGCATTATTTTGTGTTAGCTCTCCATTGCCAACCTTGAGCAACAATATCCGAAAAAAGCCTGTTCTCTCGTGAAGAGAACGAAACTCTCATGTTTGTTTTAAGCTCCAATTTTGTGATGTGTGGCCAAAGGTAAGATCCTTTTAATGATGCATTTATTTCGTCAGCACGTGTGCCTCTTGTGACAACTGGCAAGATTTGACGAAAGTCACCTGAGAACAAAATTTTTCATCCATCCATTGGCGAGTTTTTGCTACGCAAATCGGGCATTGTTCTATCCAATGCCTCCACGGAAGTCTTATTCGACATGGTGGCTTCGTCCCAAGCTATTATTGAGCAGTCAAGCATCATTTTTCCAGTATTGCTTTGTTTGGAAATGCTACAGACACTATAAGTATCATCAGTAGCAATCTTTAGCGGGAGTTTGAATGCCGCGTGTGCGGTTCGGCCTCCTTCTAAAAGTGTAGCTGCAATACCGGATGATGCGATGGCTAATGCTATTTTACCAGTAGATCTGACTTTGGCTAAAAGTAAATTGATTATAAATGTTTTCCCTGTTCCTCCTGAAGCATCAAGGAAAAATATTTTCCCTTCATTCTTATCAATCGAGGATAGTAAAGCAGTGAATACTTTTTTTTTTGATCATTGTTCAAGCGAGGTTCATTCTGAGCTACAACTTGTAACAGTCTTGATTGATCGTATGATGTTTCTCTTAAGCATTCGGCATTCGTTAAGTCTGAGTAAGTTATAAAAGTAGTTGGGATCGGCAGTCCAAAATCCTTGATAGATTTACCCGAAAGTAATTGCACTACTTCGTTTAATTTAAATAACGCTTCGTCAAAGATGTTTTGATCATATTGAACATCATCTAATAATAACTCTTGCCGAATGCAAATAGCAGCTTCTGATTATGTGTTTTCCCGTCGAATCGTCTTCCAAGAGACAAAAAGCTTTGCATGCTGCTTGATAAGTATTGTAAATTACACGTTGTACAGTTCTGAGGTGTGCAAAAGATGTTGGGCCTTTTACAACATGCAGTAACATTCTCAAAATAAAGGCATTCGCTGTTGTTGGGATGAATCACATAGACCCTGCCAAGAGCATCTGTTTTTTTTTTACTCCGGGGAAACCATCGACTGCAGTACCTTGCTTTCGCCGTTGAAATGTTTTTGAAGTCTGGTTCCATGTATAGTAACTTGGAACTTTGTCATATGTCAGTGTTTTTGCGAAATCATCTTGATCACATAATTTGAAGAATAATGTTTATGTTGAATCCGGCGGATTATTAACAACTTCATGTATATTGTTCTCGGTGAAATATACCCTCTGTCCGTTTTCTAAATGAACTGCAAGATGAGTAATCGTGGGAGCCCGGCCATGCACAATGAATGACAAAATCCTCCATACTGCTTCAGAGCTGCAGATGTAACGTCCAGATTGATATTTCTTCACTTCATTTGGGGATTGTATGCTGAAAGTGGCTTGATCGTTACCTTTATTTATACAACTGGTAACATATTGGATTGATTTTATTGAACTCCACAACTCTACGTTGATGTGGGCGTCGAAAATTTGTAAAAGGAGCGAATTATAGGGAACGATCCATTGGTTGTCAATTTCACAGCAGCAGCACATCGTTGAGACGAAAATACGATTTCAAACATGTTTGATTGCTCCACTCTCATCGGTTTGTTTTTCATTGGAATTGAAAGAATAAGTGTCAGAGTTACCGCTTAGACTCAAATGAGTACAAATAGACTCATTTATTTATCGACGGCGAATGGACTTATTTTTATATTCTTTAATAGATATTTTTGAATTCCAAGATGGACAAATATCTTTTAATATATGTACATACATCTTTATATAGTTTTACTTTTGTGTGGCGCTGACTTAAGTTAACTGTACTGTGATATATTGTGACATTATTGCCGAACATATCCATTGTGTAGAAAGATTCTGATGATCAATGCAAATGACAGATTTAAGTGTTACTTTAAGTTAAATATGATTCTTTGCTTTATTCGTTTTTGTTTTTTGTTTTTTTTTTAATGAACTGATATATTTTCAAATGTACAAATTTTTTTTTAGTCAAATGGACTCATCTTTTTTTTCTAGAGTGTTGACACTGATAAGTGTACATAAAGAGTGAAGCTAAAAGTGAGCAAGAGAACCGAACAAAAAGCAAAGCGAAGAAATCAAACACGTGTAGTAAAAGGGCAGCACACAGCGTGCTCGATGATCGAACATGTTTCATTTCTCCGCTCTCATAGATTTTTTTCACTGGAAACGGTACTGAGCGGTTGAATTTTCTTGTGCGGTTTATATTTTTATGCACAAAAGAAAAAGAAAGAAATCGGGAAATTGTTAGTTTGACTCTCACAAGAAGGGTTCCGTGCAATATGCAACACTTAAATTTTTTTTTAATTTTGTATTTCGCATAGCATGGCACATACATTTCATATTTCACTTCTTCTTTTCTGTTGCTGTTTGCAGTTCACACTCTGGCAAGCATACGCGTTTGCTCTCCTCTCGTGCTGTTTTCTCTTTGGTCTTAGGAATTTCGCAGCTTTTCGATGAAAGCTCTCAGTCGATTTGATTATATTTAAGCATCATCTTTCAACAACAGCAAAAAATAAAAACTATATTAAACAATACGTATGGTATAAACCTTCGTCGTGAGTCGCTCTATTTAATGACGAAAACCGCATTAAAATGCGTTGCGTAATATAGAAGATACAGTGTTTCGGCTTTCCAGAGATACAGGAATCGGGGCGACTTTGCTTTATACTATGTTAAGAAGATACGTATATTTTAGGTCAGGAACGGGAAATGACCAGATATGTAAAAGATATGTGGTTATATGTAAGTATACGTGGCTAGTATAGTAGTTTCAGTGTATGCTTGTGTGAAAATATGATAAACCGATTATTTAAGTCCGTTTGACAAGGTGGGAATACCTTAATTTATTATCCATTAAAAAATTATGAAAAGCGTTCTGGTTTCAATATAAACAAATACATAGAATGATCGTTGAGGCTTATAGGACGATATGCAGCAATAATATAATATAATAATATAGAATTTAACGTTGTTTTTTAAAGAAGAAAGGAAAAAATAGCATGATAAACCTGTGGCATCTATCGCAGCATATGGCTGTGATTGAGCTGAGGCTGATAATCAAAATATCAGCCAAATAATGTGACGAAAAGAAGTTGTCAGCATAAACTGTTCATCCGCTAGCCATATACCAGTATATCTCCATCAATTTTATGACAACCCTCTCGCTTTGGTTCGTCTGTCAGCAACAGATTTGCTTCGTTGAAGCCCCATCGCACTCGTGTTACCAATATGGAAGCTGATGTATGTGGTCAAGAGCTTGAACCATTTGAAGGAGATGGTGGCCTTGTAGACAGGCATATTGTTACGCCAACAATTCTTTTGCTTGCTGCGAATTCGCTTGGAACTAAACAGAAATATCCCAAAGAAGGCAAACATGCCGTCCTTATTGGTCATCGTCCAATCTCGCTGTTTTTTTATTAGGATGCGCTTCGTTCTATGGTTGAAATGATTCGATAAGTTTCCTCCACGATAACGTTGACGATTTTAGGGGACAACTACGATTTGAAGATGGCTCGGTGATGCGGACGTGTTAGATTCGCATTCCATTTCTTGCCATCTTTCGAGCGGTAGGCCTCCTTTGTACAATTCCAAAATCATCATCGTTGTCAACAAGAACGGCGGTGCAATATCGGACGCCTCATTTGACATTTTCATTTATTTCTGGCACGTAGTCTTCATCGTCCAAGTCGTCACGTCGTCAGTCGAATTCCGGCTTCATAATTTGTTCAATTTAGTGCATTTAGTTTACACAAACACGAGCAAAACACTATTCACAAACGTATCTTCCGAAATACGTGAACCAAAGATAAATTTCAATAAACCATATTATTTTCCTGCAATTTGCCAATAGAAAACTCAATTTCACTTGAAAAAATTCAGTTTGCTTATGATATTCGCACTACGAATCTTGCACATCAAATGTGGGTCTCGACTCGTACTCCTATCACTGTCGCACGTGTCTTGATTAGCACTTGCCAATACCAAAACAAATATGGTTCTATTTTCGTGGTTCAGGTAACGAGACGTAAAAATATTGCTTCAAAAAGTATAAATTAAAATTATTCTTAATACGAATTACAGTTTTTTAATAAAGCGTCTTTTTAAAGAAAAAATCCTCGTCGGAATTATCCAGAATTCCGTCTTCGGCTTCTGTTTGATTCCCAGTTTGTTTGAAAAGAAAATAAATATTTTATTGAACAAGGTATAGTGAAAAATCATCTTAAAATATATACTTTTCTGTAGAGACGGACTCAAAAACTGTAAGGTACCGGCCACGAAGGCACTTTAACCTTAGTTTGCAGTCCTCAACTGACATGAAGGTTATACTACTGTGTCCAAAAACTAAGGTGACATTGTATTTATTTTGAAAATTCTTTATTTATTCTTCCAAATCAATCTCATCCCCTTCAAAGTAATCCCCTCCCGATGCAATGCAATTATGCCAACGGATTTTCCAATCTTTGAAACACTGGTTGTAGTCACTTTCCGGGATGGTCTTCAGTTCCGTCTTCGCTGCGGCTTGAATCTCCTCTATCGTATCAAAACGGTGTCCCCGGAGCGGTCTTTTGAGCTTGTTGAACAGCCAGAAGTCGCACGGCGCCAGATCAGGTGAATACGGTGGTTGCGGAACGATATGGGTTGAGTTTTTGGCGAAATGATCACGAATTACGAGTGCGGTATGGGATGGTGCATTATCGTGGTGTAAAAACCAAGAATTGTCTTTCCACAATTCCGGCCTTTTGAGGCGGATAGCGTTACGCAAACGACGCATAACGTTCAAATAATATTCTTTGTTGACTGTTTGGTCGGTTGGAAGGAATTCATAAAGCACAACACCACGATAATCGAAGAAAACAGTCAACATTACCTTGATTTTTGAGCGACTTTGGTGCGGTTTTTTTGGTCTCGGCTCTCCTTTGGCACGATATTCGCTCGATTGATCGGTTGTTTCGGGGTCGTAAGCATAGATCCAGGTCTCATCGCCAATTATAATGCGTTTCATGACATCCTGGTAGTCGGAAAGCATTGTTTCACACACTTCAACGCGACGCCTTTTTTCCAAAAAATTCAATGTTTTCGGTACCAGTCGAGATTTGACGCGCTTCAGGCCCAAAGCATCCTTCAAAATGGTATTGACTGAGTCTTTCGATAAGCCAACTTCATCAGCAAGGTCTCGTATCCGCAGCAGAAAATTGATTCCGCAAACAAAATTTAATGCAAATTCTTTGCTCAATCGACATCGCAAAAAACGAAAAACTCACTTTTAGCAGCTCACAAAACGACGCGTATCTCAAACACTATGAGTATATTTTGACATGAAATTTCACATAGATGTCACTGACAGTACTACCAACCTAGAAAAAAAGAAAAAATTCCAAATCCTTCGACGCGCGCAGTTTAAATTCATATGTCACCTTATTTTTTGGACACAGTAGTATATATAGTAGAAGACCACACCACACGTTTTCCTTACAGCTGTACTTTTATTTTATAAACAAATATTTAAGTACAGCTTCATCAAATTAAATAAAAGCTCTCTCTCCAACTTCGACTTCTAAAGAAGACGATGTCGAGCGACGAGCTTACAAATGCTGGTCAGAATTCGCTCTAGCCTTTTTGCTGTTGACCGCGAAAGAACTAAGTTGGGAAATAGGCTAGTGAATCAATAAACGAACTTACAAGCTAAGAACAAAACAAGTGTGTTTAATTCCTATTAATCTATGAATTAACAAAGCCATTTCGTGAAACGAAAATAATAAACTACATAAAAACCAAGTGTATTTTATTACAATTAACTGTAATATCGGTACTGCTTACAAAACAAGCTTTGTAAGTGACAGTGTTACTCATAGAGTAATACCCATCTTGTCACAGTCATCATTTAGCCTGGTGTTAGTTGTTAGTAAACATAATTATAACAGGGATAGCCTAACACCATACACAAATACACATAAAAAAGAAATGCAAAAATATAATTGGTCAGTAACTTCAAATGACATGCATGTTAAGAATAGATACGTCCAAAAAGTTTCCGCTTGAGTGTCAGTTTACTAGAAACAACATCGAACATGTGACAGTTAGTATTAGCTTGTATTGACATCCGCGTTAGGGGTTCATTGCAGCCGTAGTTCGTACGGTGGTATTTAATGTCAAAAATGTTAGTTGATCGGGAATGAAATGACTTAACACTAAAACTAACTAGGGTAAGAAGTGCTGATGAGTCAATATTACCGGCTATAAGCTGATGCAAAAACACAATATCACAGACTTCGCGACGTTTTTGCAAATAATCAAGGCCGATAAGAAGAAGACGGTTCTTATAAGGTGGAAGGCGAAGAGGATCAGTCCATGATAAATGTCGAAGTGCAAAACGAACAAATTTGCGTTGTACAGACTCGATACGGTCAATATGTGTCAGGTAATACGGTGACCACACATTGGAAGCGTATTCCAGCTGTGGCCTGTTCACAACAGGGTTCTTGTAATGGATTTTTAAGTTCTTTACTCCAGCGCTTAATGAAACCGAGGAGGGAGTTACTTTTGCTGACAATTTGCTCAATATGAGTTGAGAAGTCAAGATTTTGAACGAATTGTAAACCTTAGTCCCTTGTCGGGTCAACTTTGACCAGCGCGGAACTATTTAAGGTGTACGTATAGGTCAGAGGATTACGTTTTCTAGAAAAGGACATGTTTAAACATTTAGAGATGTTTAATGATAGGCTATTGTTGGAGCACCATTTTGCGAAAGAATTAAGATCATCCTGTAGAGCCCAACAGTCTGAAAGATTGTTAATTCCGTTAAATATTTTTATGTCGTCAGCATAAATAAGAACTCTAGAGTTCTTGAGCACAATTACAACATCGTTAATAGATATAATGAATAACAGAGGACCTAGGTGGCTACCCTGAGGCACACCTGACGTAGCGTAAATTGATTTAGAGGTTGATCCCCTAAACAAGACTTGATAGGTTCGTCCGTCAAGATACGAGCAAATCCATTCCACAAAGGATGCAGGGAATCCAAGGGCTTTCATTTTAAAAGCTACTATCTTCTGGGAAAGCTTATCAAATGCCTTACTGAAGTCAGTGTAAATGCAATCGACTTGGCTTCCTTCTAATGCTTTATTAGTAAAAGAAGTAAACTCCAGCAAGTTAGTCACAGTGGATTTGTTTCTTACAAAACCATACTGTTTGTCAGTGAGGAAAGGCTTGCAACTAAAGTAAAAACTGTCAAAAATTATAGCCTCAAAGAGTTTAGGCAAACAAGATAGCTTAGCTATAGGTCTATAATTAGTATCGTCATCCCGGCACCCTATTTTTGTACCGGAATTATGAAACCATTTTTCCATAACTTTGGGAAAACTCTATGGTGAATGGATGCCTGGCGCAGTCTAAAAAAAAACTATAAATATAATTTATATTAGAAGCCATTACCACAAAGCCGATTTGGTGTGTTAGTGCATATTTGTGCAAAGCACAACAAAAAAAAAAACACGTTATTAATGTTATAATTTGCAATTCCACGTGGATTTCAGAATTATTATAATACTTAAATTGAAATAAGCCGTAGTTTTATAAAAGTTGCGCAAAAGCAAAAAAAAAGAAATCATAAACACTAACCAAAAAAAAAAAAGAAATTATAGAACTGTACCAAGAAGCACGTGTCAGTCGCAGAAGAAAAGCAGCACTAACTTGCCCGGTAAGCGGAGTTTTTTTTAATTACCAATGGAGGTCATAACTGCAGCGGAGAGATTTAAGCTTATATTAGATTTGATAAGTAAAGTTTAGGAATTTGACGGTAACGAGTCTTGTACTATACAAGAGATTTTTTTGGACAAGATCGACTTGCTGGCAGCTTCCTTTGAAAATTTTGACGAGAGCACTAAAAGCATCCTTATCAGTTACATCAAAGATAAGATTGTAGGGAAGGCTAGGGACGAGCTGCAGAAACATGGCAGAGTAGGGACTTGGATTGAAATAAGGGAAATTTTGAGGAATAGTTTTGGCGAAAAGCCATCAATTAACACACTCTTAGATAAACTAAGAACGGTTAAAGTTGAAACGACTATAGAGGAATTTTACAACACCATCAATAAGTTTCTCGGCAGGCTAAATAACGCGTAATTATTAGAAAATAATAGAAACAATAAGGAAATGATATCATCTAATAAAAGAATAGCAATAAAGACGTTTAAAACTAACCTTCCGGAACCGACAAAAACTATAATATATAGCAGAAACCCTGATACGTTAAACGAGGCCATTAAAATACTTGTGGAAATTCACCATCAACTGTTAGGACCCAATGGTATTTATCAGGGGTACAATTCCGACCTTCATATACCAGAAAATAGACCATGAAGACAAACTCGCTTGCAAAGAAACCATTTCGACTCAACACAGAACAATATTCTGGAAGATATCAACATTACAAAAACAGCTATGCAAAAAGTGCACACAACCAATACAATAATAACCATACATACAACGGACATCCACAAGACAACCACTACACACCGAGTGGACAAACGCAACATAACGAGAACCACACAAAAACAGAGTGGACAATCTCGACAGAATAATAACTAAGCACATGTCAATCAATCTCGACAATCCAACGAAGAGCCCATGGATATAACCGTCAATGAGTGTAACGAAAATGCAAGGGACAACTGCTACCAGCCGAATTTTCCATATAATATAATTGTTAAAAGTAACACTAGATCTTTGAAATTCGTAATTGATTACGGAGCAGGATTCAGTATAGCTAATGAATATATATGTTTTTCCAAATGGAAAATATCATCCAACGTCCACACTCTAAAAGTCCGCGGCCGCAATATTCAAACAAACACAAGGTACAAAATACCTTCGTTTAGCGAGTTTAAGAGGCCAAATTTGTATGCAGAGTTTTTAGAATACCAATTTCACGACTATTTTGATGGCCTTATAGGTAATAATATTCTACTTAAACTTAATACAATCATTGATTATCGACGTCGATTACTTATAACAAAAGATGCAGATATCCCAATTTACTTTAATGAAAATGAAGAATTGTATTCTGAAAATTGTTATCGTGGCGAATCCTCCAAAATTCATTTTGGTGAATCCTTTGAAACTGAAATTTCCAATGAAGTATTTGCGTCTCACTTGAGTAACGCCGACTATTCGAAATTGAAATCTTTACTTTATTCGCATAAACAAATCGTTTATAAAGAGGGTGATAACTTAACGTTCACAAGTGAAATTAAGCATAAAATTAATACGAAGACGGAAATTCCAATTTTCTAGCAAACTTTATAGGTACCCCGAAATTCACAACAGGGTCTGTAGACAGTCTTCAGTGACAGCGCAAGCAGACACACAGGCAGAAGGACTTTAAAAAATCCTATTTTAAAGTTTTTTTAAAAAGAATTTTTCAGGACAGTTAAAAGTTTTTTTCAAAACATTACCTGTCTCGCTTTGCCGGCTCTCCGCAGAAGAGAAAAAAAAACAACACAGAAGACAGTGAAGTACGGAAAAGGGAAACCCAACCCAAATGGGTAGGAAAGAAAAGAGGAAGGACAGCGTGAACGCTACGTTCGACGACATAATAAAGAAAATCAAGGACGGAGCAGCCAACTACGGAAGAGAGTTTGGTTTCAATCTATGAGAAACTCTCCGACATCGACGCACTCTATGAGAGTATGCCTGCATACTCCTCAGACGATGATGAAGAAGAGAAAGAAGAAGAAATAATGATGGAGGAAGAAGACCCATCCGACTACGATAGCTCTTCATCTGAAGAAGAAGAAGAGCTTAATTCAACAATTGGTGAGAAAAGCAAAGAAACCGATGGCGAAGGATCGGTAGAAGAAGACGCTTTTTCCTTGGTAAAGGCAAAAAAAAGAAGAAATCGGACTCACCCAGTCGAACAGACTTTACAACAAAAAAAACAACAGCAACCGCCTCTTCAATAACAACAACCGCATCATCAACAACAACAACAACAAAAGCAGCACTAACATCAAGAGGAGCAACAACAAGAAAAACATCATTAACCTCAAAGGCAACAAACAACCCCAGCGTGGAAGCAACAAAGAGAGCATCTTTAATGCCTCCAATTATCTGTTTTGGCCTTAATGTTGCAGAATTAAGTAGACACACCAAGAGATTGGATGTGGTTTACAAAATTCACAACATAATCGCGAACAAGTCCGTCATATCGACGAAAGCAAGAGAAGGACATGAACGTATAAGGGACTACTTAAAGACAAGGAAGAAATTCCAGTATAACACATTTACCCCTAAAGAAGACCGCAAAAATCTCCTCGTGTTCAAAGGAATTCACTTTAGCTACGAACCTGAGGAAATCCATGAGGAACTCAAGACAGAAGGAATTCCAGTCATAAAAGTGAGCCCTTGCAAGAGCCGAACAGATTGGAACCAAAAGGTTCACTGGGAGAAACTACAGAACCCAGGGGTCACGCAGTGCAAAAACTGCCAAAAGTTTGCTCACGTTGCAAGTAATTGCGGGATGGCATACAAATGCGTGAAATGCAGCAATAAACACGAACCTGGAAACTGTTCAAGGACAACGAAGGACGAGGAGGTTTTTTGCACTAACTGCCAGAAGAGCGGACACCCGGCAAACTACCGAGGTTGCCCGAAGTACAAAGAGCGGGTAGAGGAAAAAAATAAAATGGCACAAAAAAGAAGGAGAAACACAAATTCGCACAGGAATCAGTTGCGAAAGGACTACAACCCGGAATGAGTTTTGCCACTATGACAGCTATGGGAAGGAAAATAGAAAACCCACAAACAAGAGCAGGAAAAATAGCTTCCGGAAGCCTAGACGATAAGACGAAGACCATGGAATTGGGGCAACTGATATGCGAACTATGCATACAATAAATAGGCTGAGTATATTTTCATATAATGTTAATTCCATTTACACTATATCTAGAAGGATTTCTTTGAACCGGTTCCTCAAGTTAAAGAAACCTGAAATTATTTTCTTACAGGAAACAGATTTGACATCAAGAAATCGCTGCAGCCCTGAAGAGTTCATCACGTACAGAGAAGACAAAATAACTGGAGGACGAGGAACGGCCATCTTAACGAGGAACAACCTTAAAGGAGAAAAATACAAATTTAATGGATTGACTAAGATGGAGACAACCGTCTGAAGACGAAACGAAACTGACCATTTAGGTTTACCTTCGGATAAGCTACAAAGGATCCTGCAACGAACCTGGAACACAGTGAATGAGGAGTACCGAAGTGTCCAATCGCAGCTAAATTGTATCAACGTGATGTTGAAGCAAGCAGTCAAATACCACACGCATGAAGAGTTCCAGAAACAACTCGAAAAAATAAAACCAGGACCGGACACGTGCAAGAAAATTAATTCGATAGTCGGAAAATCGAATCGACATTCTGCGGAACGGAGACCAAGATGTTACCACGCCAATGGAGAAGGCAGAAGCTTTTGCAAGCCATTTAGCAGTGATAATACGGCCACATTCCCCAACAACAACGATATTTTCACCAATACAGGAGAAGTAGAGGAGCTGTTTTTGAGAGTAAACTCAAAAAAATCAGCTGGTCCTGATCGTATCTCCAACTTTTTATTAAAATAGTTGCCAAAGAAGATCAACAGCGATTGAAGGATATTGGCCAATATCACTGCTCTGCTGTGTAGGAAAGGTCCTAGAGTCGGTACTGCTGAAGCACTCAACAATTCATCCACTGCTTAAACTTCACCATGACATCAAAGCGGGACTTAACAAAAACGAGACAGTTGTTGCCAGTTTCTTGGACATTGAGAAGGCATTCGACAGTGTCTGGATCAACGGCCTTGTTTACAAGCTGCTGAAAATGGAATTTCCCAGACATTTGGTAAGAATAATCCTTAGTTCACTAGCAAATAGGTTCTTTTCAGGTTCTTTCAGGTCTTTGATGCTTCTTCATCCATGAAGCCCTTTAGAGGGGGTATCCAGCAAGGAGGAAGAACAGCACCAGCGCTGTTCAACATCTATACGGCAGATCAGCCAGAGAACGATCCTCAAACAAAAACGTTATTATATGCGGACGACTCCATCACATACGCAGCATCACCTTCATCAACAATAGCAGGGCGAAGGATACAGGACCACATTAGCAAGCTCTTTGATTACTACTCAAAGTGGGGACTCAAAGTCAACAGCAACAGAACCGAACTCATTTGTTTCAGGACACCAACGACGGCAACCAGAGGAAGACGACAATTTGAAGCACGTTGTCGCATCATCAAAGCAACCCTCCCGGACAACACACAAATTGTGCCACAAGACACGACAAAATACCTGGGAATCAACTTCAGCGAGCCGCTCAGATTTAACGCCCATGCCAACAACGTTATGAAAAAGGCCAACTTTGCCCTAAATCTTGTTAACCCACTGCTGAGGAAGAGGAACGGGTTGTATGAAAGAAAATATTTTGTATAAATACCATAAGAAATAAGTCGGGCCCTTATTGTTATAAGTCTAATTTTAAGTCATGATTGTAAATATTTTTGGACGATAAATAAAAACATATTAATCTAATCTAAAATCTACCCCGAAATTCACACTCAAGAAGTTGAAAGGCAAATTGGTGAAATGCTTGATCAGGGAATTATTGTGCCAAGCCTCACAATTCACCTATCTGGGTAGTGCCCAAAAAAGATACCAGAAGCGGACAGAAAGCTCAATGAACAGACAATAGAGGATAGATTCCCTATGCCAAGCATTGACGACCTTTTCGATAAATTAGGAAAATGTAATTATTTTTCCACTATCGACCTTGTGAAGGGCTTTCACCAAATTGAGGTTGATCAGCGCGACATTCCAAAGACATGAATACCGTGTTAAAAGAATTAATAAATAAAGTATGTGTCGTTTATCTCGACGATATTCTGGTTTTTTCAACCAGTTTTCAAGAGCACTTAGATTCGCTAAAGAAAATATTTCAAAGACTTAAGGAAACCAACTTAAAGATACAGGTAAATAATTGTAGCTTTGCTAACAATTACTTACAAATTACCTAGGACATGTAATCACAAACAACGGTATTAAGCCTGATGAAAGTAAAATGAAATCAATAACTTCGATGAAACTTCCAGTTGATAAAAGAGGCATTAAAAGCTTTTTAGGCATAACCGGTTACTACCGAAAACTCATGAAAGATTATTCAAAGGTTGCTTGCTCTTTTATAAAGTATTTGAAGAAATCGGAAAAGGTGAACATATTCGACCCTCAATATGTGAAAGCCTTTGAAAAATAAAAAACTTTTCTTACCACGGATCCCATTCTTCGAATCCAGATTTCAGAAAGCCTTTCATCCTAACCACGGACGCTTCAAATTACGCACTCGTACTTAAGCCTCTCGTACTCTTAATGAACACGAAAAAAAAAAATCTACGATCGATAAAGCACTCCTGGCAGTTGTTTGTTTGTTTGCTTTTATGGCAGAAAGTTCATAGTGCGTACAGACCACAGACCGCTTGTCTGGCTTAGTGGTATCAAAGAGCCCAATATGAAACACCAGCGATGGACAATTTTTCTTAATGAGTATGGTTTTGATGTTGAGTACCTAAAGGGGAAAGAAAATTATGTCGCAGACGGTCTTAGCAGACATATTAATCCAGCGAATCATATAAAAGAAGTGCCGAATACTGACGAAGACGTTACCTTAGATGATATTTTTCCCAATGAAAATTCAGAAATATAGTATTTAATATCGATGAAGTTATCCCAGGGGTGTGAATAACCACGAACGATAATAACGATGTTATGTCTACAGACTCTACCATCCATAGTGCAGTAGAGGATTCCTCACAGCACATTTTTATTTCAGAAAAACCCATTAATATTTTTAAGAACCAAATTTATCTGACCTACAATAGAAAGGAAAGAATATTTCTCAAAATAGTACATAAGAAAGTTCAAAATCATATTCAACTAAATAAAGCTAATAGCAACCTCCTAGAAATGATGAAACAAGTTCTTATAAAGAAAGGACGCTTTTGCGTTTTCTGCAATGATTTGTCGTTGTTTGTAAAGTTTTAGGATTTGTACATTAAGTACTTTTCTATGAATGAAAATCTTAAAATCCTCAAGTCAAACATCAGGCTTAAAGACATCTTAGACATAAATGAAATTCTGAATATAATAAAAAAGGAACACATCAGCAAAAATCACAGAGGTATAAATGAAATGTTCTCGGAGTTGAAAACTTAATACTTTTACCCTAATCTACAGACCGAAATACAGAAGTTCGTTAACAATTATGATATCTGTATTTTAGCCAAGCACGACAGGCGACCCGCAAAAATTCCAATGCAAATCTCCGAAACACCTAGGTACTTTAATGATATCATTCACATCGATATTTGGTTCCCCGAGCGGAATAAAATGTATTTAACAGCGATTGATAAGTTTTCCAAGTATGCATCGATTCATAAATTAGACGATAGGAATTTGACAGAAATACTGGGTGCAATAAAACAAAGAATTCAATTTTTAGGCAAACCCTATAAGATTATCTCAAACGGAGACACTTGTATATTGCACTCAGCGGTCGAACAGTTTTTAAGGGAAAATAATATCATCTTTCATAAGACGACAGCCTCCCTTAAAACCGCAAATGCTGACATCGAATGATTGCACGGCACATTAAACGAGCATCTAAGAATTGAAAATGCGACAAAAGATAACTCCAATTTAGATGAAAAGTTTTTTAATATTATAAGTATCTAATAATTGCACAATGCTCTCTACAACTAAACTAAGACCAATTGACTTTATTAATAAAAATTTAGGTAGAGAGGACATTGACTTCTTAGAAAAAAAATTCAAAAATGACAAAGACGCTAGAATTCAGCAATTATATTAAATAAAAACAAAAACAACATGGTAGAACTTTGTACGAACGTAGTTAAAAATAGGGCTGTTGGCAAATGCAATCCAAAGTATAAAAAGCTGAAAAACTTTCAAACCGATGGGGATTATGTTTTAAATAAAGCGAACAAAAGAAACACAAGGTACTATAAGAAACAATGAAGGCGCAAATGCAAATATCAATCGAATAGTTAATAAATATCCAAATTGTGTAAGAAAGCACATTATATCTATAGTATATGAAATTAAACTTTAGTTTTGCTTAACCCCCGAACTCTTTCTTTTTTAACGAACTCAAAAGTCTAGGTTCTATTTTAAAGTCTAGAATCTAGTTCAGGTGGAATTGCAAAATTTTGTGATGTTAGAATTGAGAGCAAAGAAATCTGCCAGCAAAGCGAGTTTTTCCGGAGAATCAGTATAAAAAAAGAATAGTTTAATGACATGATGTAATAACGAAAAACAAAGAAGTATTGTTAATATTTAAGTTTTATGCTAAGAAACAATATCTATAAATAAGCATAAGGAAATGAAAATAAGGCTTAAATGAAAAACAAAATCATTGTTATCATTAGTTGATGAATTAGTAATGTCATTTAGGGTTAAGTCAATTAAATTCAAACAAAAAGAAATTAATTATAAAAATATAAATATTTGTAATTATTCATAACCATATTTATTGCAATTCTTAATTGAAATGTTTTGTTTGATTATCATTCCTAGTAGTTCCTATATTCGTAAAAAAAAATATATATAAGCTAAATGTATCTAGAGTTCTTGATTTAACGTTATATTTTTGGAGACCAAAAACGCTTGGTGGGGGAGGAGTTACATAATAACAGCATTGTCTCAAATATGCCGAATCCCACATCATACGTTTTCCTTACAGCTGTACTTTTATTTGATAAACAAATGTTTAAGTACAGCTTCATCAAATTGAATAAAAGCTCTCTCTCCAACTTCGTCTTCTAAAGAAGACGATGTCGAGCAACGAGCTTATAAATGCTGGTCAGAATTCGCTCTAGGCTTTTTGCTGTTGAACGCGAAAGAACTAAGTTTGGAAAAAGGCTAGTGAATCAATAAACGAACTTACAAACTAAGAACAAAACAAGTGTGTCTAATTTCTATTAATTTATGAATTAATAAAGCCATTTCGTGAAACGAAAATAATAAACTACATAAAAACCAAGTGTGTTTTATTACAATCAACTATATAGGCATACTTCAATTAATATGCAAGAACAATTGTAATTAGCTGGTCTATTCAATATACCGCAATTATTTGCCACCGCAAATTCCTTTTCACAATGTTTTTATAGTTCCTATTATCCTCCCGCAAAAGCGCAATTAATTCTTCGTCGAACGACATATTCTCAAAAGGATATTTGTAGTAAGGAATAAAAAGTTATGTTAAATTACATTAGTTTTCTATACGATTTTTTTTTGTATGCGGAGTTGTGTCTCAAAAGGCGTGTTTTTTTGTAAACGTATATACGATAGGACAAAAAAACGACCATCGGCGTTTAGATTATATGCTTGCAAAAGTTAGCGTCACTGTTACAAGCAGTTGAGATTTCACTGCCAAAAAAAAATTATCCATCGGCATACAAGATCAACAAACTATAAACAAAAATATTAAAAAGGCAGATTATCAATGTGAATAGTTCTTATTAGCGATTTTACGCAAAGCTTTTGACTTATCGTCCATAGATTTACAAAAAAAAACACGGCTTTTGACTGTCCTCTTCAAATGTCAGAACGAAGCAAAAGTTCAATTGTTTAAGATTTGTTTGCCAAAAGACCGGAAGTTGTGCAATCAGCCTAGAACCGAAATTGTTTTTAATCTTGCCAAAATGTCCAACTTATAACCAATCGAGTAAGAAAAAATAGAGGACCAACGATCCAGAGTCTTAACCAGTCTTCTGTAGGCACATTGCAGCACACAGGCATCCCTCTAAAAGCATCCAACGCTACGTGAAGATAAGATGTGTCAAAAAGAGTTCCGAAAATGAATTTCATTACAACAATTTTAACATTGGAAATTGAATTTATTTCCGCTCTTGTCGGTTGTTTTTCAACTCCACAAATAAAGTGTTAAAACTCGTTACGAACAGACAGTCAGCATTAGGAAATACTATGTACTATATGTGTAAGTATCAAGAGTATAAAATTTTGCATGTTTATATGAATTCATATTTTAAAAGTTCGAAGATCAGTTGCATAGTAACACAAATTAATTAAATAACGAGCATGATCAAAAGCTCAGTCGCTGATCATAACTGGAACTGGATTTTTTTTTAGATTAACATTTTTCTAATTCGGTTGAACTCTGCAATTTCTTTGCAAACTTTCCCTTCCTCAGAAAACTTTTCACTTTAACTTGTTCTGAACTATCACTATCATCAGTTACAAATAATAAATATTTGTTTTCTATTCTATTCTATTTATTCTTGGAGTAGTTTTGAAATAAGCAAAAGTGAAATTTGTGACCAGGCTTTATTGTTTTTTGTTTGCAGAATTTAAATCGATGTTGTGATATATATCCACATTGTGAAACACTGCGTATGCCCACTCCTTGTCCAATGTATTTTCGATAATATTTTCATATTAATTTCATCAAAATTGTTAAATTGATTTTCTTTGAAAAAAAAAATTATCATTAGAAAGTGATTACATGTCCTTTTTGAAACCGGTCAAAAGTACATAGTTTCAGTCGAGAGATTTATACCACCTCTTCCTTCTGAGGTGGGAAATGTTCAGCATAGGATATTTTTCTTGATCTTGTTTCTCCTCAGCGGTCAATAAATGTAGACGCCAAGCATTAGCTACAGCTAGATCGAGAATATAATGAGTATGCTCATCTTGATCGACGCCGCCCATTCCCTTAGGATTATCAACGTCTGTCTTTCTTCCTTTTGTAGTACTACGTTGCCAAGTGGATGAACAAAGTCGTAGTTTGATCCCAAGGTACAAACACTGTTATCGAGCCATCGTACGAACAAAAGTTTATTGGGTGTATCAAACCGGTGCGGTGGTCAAATTCTGCTCGGTTTTTTTTTTCTTTATGACTTTGATCTAAAGCAGTGAGCTTTCTTTTCATACTGTTTTCCCGAAGTTAGGCGTGACTGGTGAAGAAATTATCGAAGAAAACAATATGATTTTGGGGAAAAGCATTGATTTAATTCAATAGGACTTTCACAACACGTGTTCCCAATGGCTTAGTACTGCTCTGTACCGATTTAACGCAATATAAATCGAAAGCGTAACAATAACCGTCAGAACTTGCAATCATCCAGTTTTGCAATCATTCAGTTGCAATCATCCAGTTTTGTTTTTTGTTTTCTTGATAAGTTAATCAGCAAGTGGTCATACTTTGAATATTTTATCAGTGGACCCGGAAGCATCTTCATTGTTGCAAAAATGCAAGTATATATTTATTTCCATGAATCTGTTCTTCGATATCACCTCTGACTCACTGGGAACATGTAAGTGTTCATCTAAGTACCAGTATAATCTTTCTCTTGGAAGTGAGTAACAATCAGTCAATAGTAGAATGCCAGAAAACAATTTGAAGTCATCCACAGTTACTTGGAATTGTGATTTTTTTTTCTGTGCAGCATATAATTTTTCAAATAAACTGGCCGGTGTTTGATCCTTCAGCTCATTTCTTAAAAAATTTGTTCGGGTCCGTACATGACTTGTAGATGAAGTAGAAAGCATAGCATCGTACGAACGCATCGTATATCATACGACGCATTTAAGCCAACGCGGTTCCCAGGGCTCGACCCTTCTATAACTCGCCATTGAGTCGTCATCACTGCTATCCCATTTTTTATTTAATTCATCATTATTCCGAGACTCGAATACTTTCACGTTTCCAAGGATATCCGATGGAGGAATATTTTCTAGAATATTGTTTTCGTCGCCTTCTTCATTATCCGTCAGAACACTTGTTTCCAGGGAATGGCTACTATAGTATATATAGTATATATACTTTATACTATTGCTTCTTCGAGTCGCCGATACTCACTTCCAACGTTGTTTGGACGCTTAGTCATTGTACTTACCTCCACAAAATCTGCATATATTAAGCGTGTTGTATAAGTAATTAGCTCATCGGTCAATTATTGCCATAGAACTATGATAACGAATATACTATATATACCATTTAACACTTTGGCCGAATAAAAATACACAAATCGGGAAAATCTAACTAAAGATATATAAAAAATTGTTATTTACCTATGGTCAACTGATTACTCAACGGAACAAATAAAATAACTTTTTTGCAAAATAAATAAATTACGTTACAGCACTTCGTTTCACAAAACCACACTTCTTGACAATGCAGAACCACGTTTGATCAAATGAAAAGAAAAGTTCAGAACTAACTTAGCACTATTTCTACGAAAAGTGTCAAAAGACACCTTTTATAACTTTGACTTGAAATTATTTTTTAAGTTGAATATTGTTTTCTCATTTTATTTTTTGACAATTCATATAATAGTTATTGAATTAATTTAGTGGGTTTAGCCGATAGCCCTGCTAGCTAGTGCTATTCCTTTATATTACTGAGGTAATTTAATTACTTATTAATAAAGAATTAATAATAATAATAATTTAGTGGGTTTATATTCCTCGTACTCATCCTGAAACTCAAGATAGGTACATGGTATACCTTTTTCTACCATGGGGTGTCTTTTGACACCTTAAAGACTTTACTACACTTTTCCAGTTCCAATACTTTAATCATAGTAGAAAAAGAGAATTCCCCGATATATTTTGTTTGCATTTTACTATTGTTAATTTTAGTGATTTTTCCTAAATATAATTGAACACGCAAGTTTTGGAGTATTTAATGCGACTAAAATTAGTAAATTAGGTATGGAAATACCTAACGTGTTTATAATTTACGAAGGATGTTCAAAATAGGAAGGATAAGTAAGATATTGCAAGAAGTGATGCAGAATGCTCTGAAATCGATCAAGACTTACAATCTAATAGAGAAGATGAGCTTGATGAATTTTGCAAAATTTTCAATCGTCAGCGAATATGAAAGTGAATCTTCAAATACCAAAGAAGACGAAAGAGAATGAGGTTGATATCAGATTCAGAAGAAAAACAAAACAAAAAGAAAACAATGAACACGATCATATTGAAATCAAGACTCAATCAAAATCTATTGAGTCTATTTTCCCGTTGGTATTACATCTGAGGAAAACAAGCGTGCATTAAAAGTAGACCTGAGGAAAATTATTAGTACCCAATATAAAATCTTACTCGGCGGTGACTTAAATTGCAGGCATAAAGATTGGGGTTGCAAAAGAGCAAATGCTTGGGGAAATATTCTGTCTAGTCTTTCTATTGATCTTCCATTTTCCATTCTTTATCCGTTATGTCCAACGTACATTCCAACATCGTCCCGTTTAAGCCCCTCTGTGCTAGATCTTTTTGTCACAAATTGTCCCAATCATATTTCACAGCCAATAGCGGTCAACGATCTTAGTTCTGATCACAATCCTGTTTTCTGCCGAGTATTACGCTCCAAGGAAGTTAAGACGCAGGAGGTTTTAGACCTTAAAAATATAAATTGGTCTCGTTTTCGTGCTGTCATTAAAACAAGCTTGCGTGGCTTTCCACTAGCTTCAGAAAGATTGTTTACTAAACAAGATGTAGATAAAGCCATCTTCAATTTTACTAACCTTATACTAACAGCTATTAACCAAAGTACACCCAAAAAGACCATAAAGCATTACACTATGGAACTCCCTACATGTGTCCGACATTTAATAAAGATAAGAAATGTACTGAGAAGGGACTTTCAAAGATATCATTACCCAGTTTCTAAAATGCATATAAATAAACTTAATAAGCAAATATCTCAACTCATTGAAGTGCAACGAAATGAAATCTGGAATAAAAAACTACGTACGTTAGATAAATGCGGTAAACCCTTTTGGAATATTGTACGGATTATTAGAAATAAAATAGAACCCTTCCCGGCCTGCTAGATTTGGTAAATGTTTATTACACAAACGAAGAAAAAGCGAATGCGTTGAGTGAACATTTTGCTAAAAGCCATTTAGTTTCAGCAAACATTGGGGACCCAACTACAACGGTTGAGGTGAATAATGTCATTTGCTCATTTAACTCGATGAACGCCAACACTCCATCCACCGCCTTTATCTCTGAGGACGTCATCGCGCGCCTTCTCAAAACCCTTAAGGTAAGGAAATCTGAAGGACTTGACGGGATAAAAAATCTTTACCTCAAGCATCTTCCGAAAATTGGCATACTCTACCTTACTCTTATCTTCAATACATGCCTAGAGATGCAGTATTTTCCAAAAGCATGGAAAATAGCTAAGGTCATTCCAATTCTTAAAGCAGGAAAGCCTCCAGAAAATCCTCAAAGCTACAGACCGATAAGCTTACTAAGTAGTTTGAGCAAAGTTTTTGAAAATATAATCAAAGATAAAATTTCGGGCTTCATTTCTGATCACAATATTTTCCCAAACGAACAATTTGGTTTCAGGCGCGAGCACAGTACTGTTCATCAAGTCGCTCGGGTCCATAATATTATCAGAAGTAACCGATCACAAGGAAAATCTACGGGGATGATACTTCTAGACATAGAAAAAGCATTTGACACAGTGTGGCACAATGGTTTGTTGTACAAAATGATCATATATGACTTTCCTTCTTTTTTATGTAAAATTGTACAAAGTTATTTGTCCGGCAGATTTTTCGAAGTACATGTCAGTAATGGAGTTTCTCGTCGCTTGAGTGTTGAGTTTGGTGTACCGCAAGGTTCAGTTATGTCCCCTGTCTTGTACAACCTGTTTACGTCTGACTTCCCATCTTTACCAGATTGTAAGTCTGCTATCTTTGCCGATGATACGGCAATATTTTCAACACATGAAATTGCTCTTAATATAGAGAGTAATCTTAAAAATGCGATGAAGGTATTAGATGGCTACTACAAGAAATGGAAGATTAAAATAAACCTGGACAAGATGCAAGCCATCTTTTTCACAAGAAAAAGGAAATCTTGTTTTCTTCCAGGAAACAGCTTGATAATTAATGGGGTATCAGTCGATTGGGCAAACTCTGTGAAATATCTAGGCATTTACTTGGATAAAAAACTAATTTTTAACGAACATGTAAGCATAAGTATAAAGAAAATAAACATTGCCAGGAATATGCTTTACCCTTTTATAAATAGAAAGTCATCTCTTTCCAACGACAATAAAATTATCATTTATAAAGTGATATTCCAAGCAATTATCTCGTATGGCTGTCCTGTGTGGGGTCATTGTTCTCAGTGTCATACGAAAAGATTACAAGTGGCACAAAATAAAGTGTTAAAGATGATGCTAAACCTTCCGTGGTATCATTCAACCCAAAGTTTGCACGACAGGGCGAATGTTGAATTGGTTTCCGAAAGAGTTCGCAAGCTCACCGACAAATTTTTACAAAAATGCGCATATGTGGATAATCCTCTCATAAATGATCTAACGTAACAATCCACGTAATATTCGTTTACTGTTTATTCGAAATTATTTATCCGTCTATTTATTTATTATTTACTTATTTATTTATTTATTTATTTATTTATTTATTTATTTATTTATTTATTTTATTATATATTATTTAACGTAACTGCTTACCTGTTTAATTATTCTATATATACTTATGATTCATTCCTTATCTTGACAATATTTGTTAGTACTATTTTTGTTATTTATCTAATTTTTCTACTGATACTTATTACATTTTCTTTCCCTCATTGTTTCTATATGTTATATATATATAATCTACTCGAACGTTATACACAATTCACGGGTATCTCATCTTTTCATTTCGAACTTTATTTTGCTTAATTACTTAATATTCACATGTATTTGTTATTCGCTTAATAGTTAATTTATTATAATTATATTCATTTGTTATATTACTAGTCATTTTTTTTCTTTTGTGTTTCGTAATTTATTATTTATTTATTTATTTTTATTTTATTCAAATAGACTTCACTTCTTTCCTTGTACTTTATATACATATATTTATATAGAAGGTTTTTTTTCGTATTTTCCTTCTAAATTAACTTAATCTTTAAGTAAAGTTATTTGATATTCGCTCTTCCTCTTAAAATATTAAAGAAGTAATGCTCTAGTAAGCAATATCTCTTAATGTAAAATGTGCGGTGACAAACCAATGTAAAATTATACGAAATAAAGCAGATATATATATATATATATTGAAATCGCAATGGATGGGACATTATGGAAAAAGATCGAAACATGTTCCTCTGCTGGTAAACCACCATTTTGAAAGGTGTATCGGATCCAACTTTGCAAGCCAAAAGGAATATAATGAAAGGAAGTGTCAACACATTATAAAATATACGGAATCGGAAGCAAGAGGAGTTTTGGAAAATGAAAGGAGCTTAACTCGAAATAAATTAGAGACATTTAAAGGCATTTTATATGAACGTGGTGCCTGTGAACAAAAAAATGTTAACGCAATACAAAATGGGGTCATTCATTTTTTTCCAGTACCATGAGTCGTAATGGTTTTATTGAAATTCTTAATTTCAGTCGATATAAATGACATGGCAAGGAAATTAAGCGTTTAATATTAGTGCCGTAGATCGTATATGCACGTGTTTTTCAATATCCTTGATTTGAACGGCATAAGCGCATGGATTCTTTACGAAGAAATAACAAGTGACAATATTTCACGTAGGAGAGGAACTATCAACTGCATACAAGTATGCCCTGAGAGTACATCAAATACGGCAATATCATGTAGCCTCAGCCTCATGTAAAATCGGTTACTTTGCAAAGAATGGGAAAAAGTGGCAAGTAAAGTATTGTTCCGCTAATAGAGCAAAAAAATACTCGTGTGGCAAGTGCTCAATATAAAAAAGGTTATCGAAATTCCGTGACGCAATATAGACCTATTTCTATACTTCCGACGTTTTGCAAAATATTTGAAAAACTTATGAAAGTACGTATAGTAACATTTTAAAAAAAAATTTTTTTTTCCTAATGAACAATTAGGTTTTCGTGAGGGGAGATCGACTGAAGATGCCGTACTTAAATTATGTGGTGAAATCTGGGATAGTTTTAATAATAAAAACAGCAGCATAGTTTTGTTTATAGATATAACGAAAGCATTTGATATGGTCAAACATGATATACTCTTAGATTAATTGTACCAGGCAGGAATTAGAGGCATTACATATAATTGGTTTTCTTCTTACTTGCCGGATAGAAGTCAGAGAGTAAAACTTGATGGAATCTTCAGTAAGGAGTTGAAAATGGCTATGGGCGTTCCTCGCGGATCTGTACTGGGAGCTATTTTATTCTTGATCTATATTAATTCTCTTTTTAAACAAAACTTTAATGGCCATATAACAACTTATGCTGGTGATGTAGCTTTTACATATTCGAAAAACAACTTGTTTGAGTCAATAGTTAAGCTTCATATGGATTGAAATATACTCAGACAATGGTTCGCTAAACACGAGTTGCTCATCAGCGAAAAAACAAAAATGATGATTTGCAGTTTAAAATGTGTTTGTCCAGTTGATTGTGATGATTCCTTTCATGCCAGTTCTTGTAAAAAAATTGTCCTTATCTGCTCATAAGTGTGACAAGAAATACTTTTATGAGGATTCAGTGTGTAGTTCAAATTGTTTCAAAATAAAAGGTGTTGAAAGTTAAAAATATTTAGGCGTTTTTAATAGACAAAAACCTTAATTGGAAAGCACACGTTGATGAGTTGAAAAAATATATGTTGTCTGTAACCCGAAAAATGTTTCTCCTTAAACCACGTTGCTCAAAAAAATTGTATTATTTTTCTATTATAGGCTTGTTCAATCTAAGTTACAATACGGTATTGCTTGTTGGGGTAAAACTTATAATACTACAATTGAAACACTCAACATGCCCCAAAAACACATTATGCGAATTATTTGTAACGCCAATAGATCAACCAGTAGTTGGCCTTTGTTATTTAGTCTTCGAGTTCTGCCAATAAAACATCTTTATATCTTTAAAGTTTTTAAAGTTTTCTTCATGCGGAGCGGTTACAGCGCTACTCTCAAAAGTTCAAATATATATTCACTAAGAGCAAATATTTTGTCATTTGTAAATACTCCTCTTTCTTAGAAAACGCACTTTTCAAACTTTTATGCTGCGAAAGTACCTAGGCTTTTCAATAAATTGCCACTTGTATTGAAGTCCATAGTGCAACCTTCTTTATTTTTAAGCGAAGTAAAAAAAAATGTCTCTTTGGCATGGATAGTTCAGCGGTCAAAATATACTTAAGCTCGGATTTATAATTTGTAACCTCTCTGTTAAATGTTTCAAATTGTAATAATTTTGACTGGAATTTAAGTATCTTTGTTTTCTCTTATTTATTTATTTATTAACTTCCCATCAGGAAGTTCTTGTCCAATTTTCGAAATTCAAAATTTTTACATTTCTCCACGATTGGCAGTCCAAGTAGTCGGATTCCATGATTTTTAGAAAGATGTCTGTGTGTGTGTGTGTACGTACGTACGTACGTACGTACGTTTGTGCGGATTCTTTCGTACAGCCTAACTCGAGAAGCTATCGAAGCCAAATTGGTTTCATTCGCAGCGTGTGTGCATAAAGATCACCTGAAAAGCTTTTGGTTAAATTTCACAGGGTGGTTTGAATTTTATGACGAAAAAACTGTCAAAAAAAGGGACAATTTGACTTCTTCAATTAAAACCAATTTAGTTTTCCAATAAAAAAAGCTCAAAATTAATTAAATTTATAGTGTACAGCTACCTTATCAGATAAAAAAATATGCATAAATATATATACTGCCGTTCATAAGTTTCCGGACAAATTCATATAAAATGTTTTTTTTTTGTTCATTTTTAATGCCAAAAGTCTCATCAATATTATGTTTATTTAGTCAATTGACTAAACTAAGTAAGTTAATAACTATAGAGACTACCAAAAAGACTAAAACAGTTTGACATGCCCCTTTCTCTATTTCCTGATCCAAATTTCCACGGAAGTTCTTTGAAAATTGTTTCAGAAATGTGAATCCTGTAGGTCTTTCCCATTTTTTAAGACTAAGAGTGACGTCTGCAACACTGACACATGAAAACATCCTAAGAAAATTATAGAGCCACCAGTTTTTTTATTCAAAACCTGCTCGGCTGTAGCTTGACGCTTTTTTATTGTTATAATATATTAGCAAAAAGAAGCTCATGGCGCAAATTACATGAGGCAATTGAATTTAAAGCAAAAGTATCGAGAGAAACCTAAACGGCAAAGTTAAAACACATGGCTAAAACTGCATCACTCGTATATTGCAAGGAAGATCAGAAAATCTGATTTAGTTTGATTTCCCCTGTTGTGGTGTCTTATCATGAACCCAATCCTAGAGGTCTTTCCAGAAAATGACACAGAGATAAAAAAATCTCTTGGAATCGGCGTGGAAAATCCTATCAAAATCTGCAAAGAAAACTAGACTGAATGTGATCCTCTTTAAGCCATATATTTACCAGACAAAAAAAGTTCCTTTGCTGAGCAGTAACCAGCTCGGAAGGAAGAGGCGGTGGAAATCTCTGGATTGAAACTATGTACTTTTGAACCCTTTTAAAAAGGACATAAAGCTAATCACGCCTTAATATTCCGAGTAGTGGTTAATATCTTCCAAAGAAAAGCAATCAAACAAATTTGATTGATTAAAAATAATTCCAGAAATACATGAAGTTGAGATAAGCAGTTGGTCCTCAAATTTTTGAAATATGAATCCCTATAAACAGAGTTCTTACAGAATATAATACTTTTGAAACTTATAACACTTTATTGAAGAAGTTGAAAAACAACTGCAAAAAGCAAATACAAATTCAAGTTCCAATGTTAAAGTTGTTGTTATGAAATCGATTTTCGCAACTCTAAATTTAAAATATCTTAGCTTCACGTTGAGTTGGATACTCTTAGAGGGATGACTGGATAAGATTACAGACGAAAATGCTTTCATTGAGTCGTTTAATGCAAGCCAGCCAGCAAAAACAATTATCTCAAGGTTAAACACCCCAAACCGAAGCCTGCAAATTCGAAATGGAAATATCATAGCAGAATTGCATTCAATGCTGAGGATATGATGAACCAACAATGCCATCTACCTGACCTAGACGAAGTACAGATAGCAAGACAGAGCTCCTTAAAGCGGCGTCGATGACTTAGTTGGGAGTATGCAACAACTCATCTGAAATACATGGCCAGAAGAAATGATGCGAGATGAATGGAATCTCAGTATTGGTTGCCCAATCCTGAAGGAAGGAAGCCAATTATAGAGGTATCAATCTCCTCAAAATTTCCTTTAACATCTTTTCCGCCGTATGATGTGAACATCTGAAGCAGTTCGTCAACATCCTGATAGGTCCGCATAAATGTGGTTTTCGACCAGAAAAGTCCACCATAAACCAAATATTAACATAACGGCAGATCTTGAAAAAAACCCAGGAGCGCCAAGTCAGTACGCACCACCTTTTCATCAATTTCAAGGTTGGTTTTGGTGTCTGTCCACCACAGAGACGAGATTTATGAAGTCATGTCTAGGTTTGGCATCCCTGCCAAGCTCGTACTTTTGTGCAGGATGGCGATGGAGATATCAAGCTGCTCCATTGAGGTCGGCAAAGACGTCAGCGACCCACTTGATGTCAAACAACATTTTAGACAAGGTGATGCACTGTCATGCGAATTCTTCAACATCATACTTGGGACAATAGTGCAAAAGAACCTTGTCAATGCCAGAAGGCAAAAAGAGGCATATGCAGAAATAAAGAAAGACCAAACCCTGATCAGAACGTTACCATAAACAGCTATAGCTTTGAGGTAGTTGGGGCTTTGTCTATCTTGGCTCTGCTATAAATACAGATAATAACATCAGCGCTGAGATCAAACGAAGAATACCTCTGGCTATTAAAGCCAAGCCCTCTTTCGAAAAACTGAAGTGTCGCTCTATGAGACCAATATCATCCCCGTCCTACTATATGGTGTAGAAGCATGGATACTTTCAAAAGCGGATGAAGGCCCCGTTGTTTCGAGAGAAAAGTGTGATCTTTTGTCCCAACTGCATTGACGGTGAGTGGAGGAGGAGATTCAACAGCCAATTGACTTAGCCAAAAGGATACAATGACAATCCTACGTGGACTGTAGCGCCACCTCAAGTTAATAATTAAATGATTAATGACAAAAAAGTCCAACCAGGTAACATGTTTAAGAAAACGGTAATAGTAAATTATTTCTGCAGTCAAACTAAAAATCTAATTTTCCTTTAGTATCATAGAAAGGTAACTCAATCAAAAAAAAAGTATTTCCAAATTGAAATATGTTTAGCTACCAAACTTTTCAATCTTGTGCACAACATTAGATATATGTTACTAAATCAAAAACGATTATTTCCAAATTGTTGTCCTGATCACTTAAAAGAATACTTTCGTAAGTATGTAATTACCGAAATGTTGTATTAAAGTTAATGTTGAATACTCAACTTTACCTTCATAGCAGCTTACCATTCCCCTACTTATCCCCATTTCAAGTAATAAATGCGATTCCAATTTTATAGAATTTTAACTGAACTAGATAAATTTTGCTAATGATTCAACTCAATTATTATAATCTCATACCAAATATTTCATCATGAATTTGTTTTAATTTAGATTTAATCTTTATATTTATATTTTTAATTAATTAGTCTAATATGTTTTAATTCAATTTAACCAACGTATTCTTAACATCGCTAATCTTTCACAGATTTATAAGTATTTCTTACTGTGTTGGCATGTACATAATAAGTATACCCTTTAATCTATACTTTAGACGCAAATCGGATTTTATATGATTCAAAGATGCGAAAACAAATATAAACTTACGGGGAGGTAAAAAAATGAGTATCTTAAAGTTGATGTTGGGAACAAATTAAATAGCACCTTAATGTTTTTTTTTTATCATGAGATGGGAAGTTCATGGTATGGGCAGGTCTACTCGCACCCAAACCAATTTTTTATTTTTGTATGTTAAAGCATTTGAATTTTTCATTTATGATTTTTTGTTATTTATTTATTTATTTTAGTATTGTTAAACATGAATTTATCCCACACCTGCTAAATATGTAACATCAAATGGAAGGATTATTCGCCTCTAGTGACTTGTATATAGAATGTGCTACAGAATGATGCTTAATTATTTATTTTGAAAAATTGGTTTGGGTGCGAGTAGGCCATGTTACCATGAACTTCCCATCTCAAGACACAAAAGAAATAGGTGCTATTTTATTTGCCTACACCATGAAATTCAATTCGGATTATAAAAACATCATTCATTCCCTAATTAAATGCATTGCAAACAAAAAGATCAGATACATATATTTTTAGCTGCCTTTGAGGAATACCATATACTCGTATATGTTTTCGTATTTTTGGATCATTTAAAATACGAATTGCGTATTTAACATTGACAGATTAACATATTTCAATTTGGAAATACTTTTTTCCTGATTGAGTTACATTTCTACTAAAGGAAAATTAGATTTTTAGTTTTACTGCAGAAATAACTTAATATAATTTTAAATAATTTTTACCGTTTTTGTTAAATGATAGCTGGTTGGACTTTTTTTGTCATTAATCATTTAATTACTCACTTGAGGAGGCGTTACAGTGGCATGGTATTTTATCCTTTTGGCTAAGTCGGTCTCGCTGTACAACTCCTAGCATACATTTCGTTGTTGAATCTTCTCCTCCACTCACAGTCAATGCAGATGGGACGAAAGATTCATCCGCTTCGTCCGCTTTTGAAAGTGTACATGCTTCTGCACCATATAGTAGGACGGGGATGATATGGGTCTTATAAAGCGATGCTTCAGTTCTTCGAAAGAGGGCTTAGCTTTCTTAACCAGAGGTATTCTTCATTTGATCTCAGCGCTGGTGTTATTATCTGTTTTTACAGCGGAGCCAAGATAGACGAAGCCCTAACTACCTCAAAGTTATAGCTGTCTATGGTAACATTATGACCCAGACGTCGGATTTGGTTTTTCTTGATGGCAGCATATGCTTCTTTTTGCCCTCTTTTGTCGACAAGGTTCTTTTGCACTATTGTCCCAAGTATGATGTTGAAGAAATCGCATGACAGTGCATCACCTTGTTTAAAACGTTGTTCGACATCAAGTAGGCCAGTGACGTCTTTACCGACCTCCATCGCCATCCTGCACAAAAGTACGAGCTTGGCAGGGTTGCCAGACCTAGGCACGACTTCATTAATCTCGTCTCTATGAGAGAAACAGACACCAAAACCAACCTTGAAATTGATGAAAACATGGTGCGTACTGACTTGGCGCTCCTGGCTTTTTTCCAAGATCTGCCGTTATGTTAATATTTGGTTTATGGACTTTTCTGGTCGAAAACCACATTAATACGGACCTATCAGGATGTTGACGAACTGCTTCAGACGTTCACATCATACGGCGGAAAAGATGTTAAAGTCAATTTTGAGGAGATTGATACCTCTATAATTGGCTTCCTTCATTCAGAATTGGACAACTGACCATGTATTGCAGATGAGTTGGTGCATACTCTCAACTAAGTCATCGCCGCCGCTTTTAAAGGCTCTGTCTTGCTATCTGTACTTCGTCTAGGTCAGGTAGATGGCATTGTTGGTTCTTCCATATCCTCAGCATTGAATGCAATTCTACTATGATATTTCCATTTCGAATTTTGCAGGCTTCGGTTTGGGGTGTGTAACCTTGAGATAATTGTTTTTCCTGGCTGGATGTCCATGGCTTGCATTAAACGACTCAATGAAAGCATTTATAGGATCAACGACCCAAAATCTTAGCCAGTCATCCCTCTTATAGTATCCAACTCAACGTGAAGATAAGATATTTTAAATTTAGAGTTACGAAAATCGATTTCATAACAACAACTTTAACATTGGAAGTTGAATTTGTATTTGCTTTTTGCAGTTGTTTTTCAACTTCATCAATAAAGTGTTATAAATCAGACAGCCAGAATTGTCAAATATTTTATAGCTTAGTTTCAAAAGTATTACATTTTGTAAGAACTCTGTTTATAGGGATTCATATTTTAAAAGTTTGAGGACCAACTGCTTATCTCAACTTCATGTATTTTTGGAATTATTTTTAATCAATCAAATTTGTTTGATTGCTTTTCTTTGGAAGATATTAACCACTGCTCGTGATTAACTTTATGTCCTTTTTGAAAGGGTTCAAAAGTGCATAGTTTCAATCCAGAGATTTCCACCACCTCTTCCTTCGAGCTGGTAACTGCTCAGAAAAGGATCTTTTTCTCTCTGGTAAATATATGGCTTAAAGAGGATTACATTCAGTCCAGTTTTCTTTGCAGATTAGAGAGATTTTTTTTATCTCTATGTCATTTTCTGGAAGGACCTCTAGGATTGGGTTCATGATAAGAAACCACAACAGTGGAAAACAAACTAAATCGGATGTTATGGTCTTCCTTTCAATATACGAGTAATGCAGTTTTATCCATGTGTTTTGACTTTGTCATTATTCTTTCGCTCTATGCTTTTTCTTTGAATTCAATTGCCTCATGGAAGTTGCGCCATGAGCTTCTGTTTGCTAATATGTAATAACGATAAAAAAGTGCCAAGCTACAACCGAGCAGGTTTTGAACAAAAAAAACTGGTGGCTCCATAATTTTCTAAGGATGTTTTCATGTGTCAGTGGTGCAGACGTCACTCTGGGTTTTGAAAAATGGGAAAGACTTACTGGATTCACATTTTTGAAACAATTTTCAAAGAACTTCGGTGGAAATTTGGATTGGGAAATAGAGAAAGGGGCACATCAATGTATGAAATAGCCTCAACTAAATACTGTTTTAGTCTTTTTGGTAGTCTCTATAGTTACTAACTTACTTAGTTTAATCAATTGGATAGTATATATAATATTGATGAAACTTATGGCATTAAAATTGAACAAAAAAAAATTTTTTTATATGAATTTGTCCGGGAACTTATGAACGGCAGTGTATATATTACTGCATATTTTTTTATTTGATAAGGTAGCTGTAAATTATAAATTTAGTTAATTTTGAACTTTTTTATTGGAAAACTAGATTGGTTTTAATTGAAGAAGTAGAAATATCCCTTTTTTGACAGCTTTTTCGTCATACAATTCAAACCACCCTGTGAAATTTAACCAAAAGCTTTTCAGGTGATCTTAATGCACACACGCTTCGATAGCTTGATTTGTACTCGAGTTAGGCTGTACGAAAGACCGATTACAAGAACTTCCTGATGGGAAGTTAAAAATGTTAGATATTTGCTTGCATTTTAAATATTTAAAGCAAAAAAAATTGTAAAGTCACTAGCATTTTACTAATAAATAAAAAAAAGAAAAAAAATCTTAATTTTTATTATTAATCTTCCATACCTGAATACTGGATGATGGCTTCGCTCATAAATAAGAATAACTTAATATTTTTTTGACAAAATAAATAAAAAGAGTTACTTTAAAAGCTGTTTATAGGTAATTGGTTAAGGTGCCAAAAAATACCTTTTGGTTGAGATAGGTATACACAAACTCTTGGTAGAAATATTGTTAATTTAGTCAATTGGCTAACTGTAGAATTTTTTTGAATTAAAATTGAACACAAAAAATTATATGATTTTATCCGAAAACTTATGAACGCGAATGTATACATTTATGCATATTTTTGTATCTGATAAGGTTGTTAAAAACTATTAATTTGATTGATTTTGAACTTTTTTTTTTACTAAAAAACTAGATTGATTTTAATTGAAAAAGTGAAATTGTCTGAAGATCCGAAAATATATCCTGCTGAACAAATTAGTTTTAGGCAAGGCCACGGAACCTTATCGTTTCTTTGTTAAATCATCCAAAGTTTAGTGTCTAATCGTCGTTCAAGAGTGTACATCAATGGAAGCGCATCAAATACAATACATTTTTATGCAGGTGTACCCCAAGGATCTGTTCTTGTACAAGTAAACGGCACAAAAATTAGCATCAACAACTCTGAGTCGTCTCCCACGATTCCATGTAAAGTAGAACAACAACCAACTTACTGAGACAGTCACTGGCGTATCGGATACCATTCCGTCACGAACTCGATGTCATCGGACTCAAGCTGTGGCGAATGGGCACGTAGGAGCAGTGAATAGGAGTGAGTTGCAACTTTTCTTAGATTAGCGTCTAGAAGTAGTTGATATTTTGAATCCAAGATGTTAAGTTCGGATTAGTATTTGGTGGAAATGAAATAAATCTTTTTAAAAAAGTTAATTGAATAAATAAATAAATAGTTTACATATCTGATTTCACCATCCAACACGCATGAACTCAGTCTCGATATTGCGACGAATTTAAAAAAAGCGTTTGAAATACTGCAGAACTATACACAAAGTGGAAAATCAAATTCAATGCCGAGAAAATACAAGGCATCTTCTTTACGCGAAAACGAGGATCTTGTCATATTCCTGGAACCTGGAAACGTTTCGTCAAATATTTGGGCATACATCTTGACTCAAAATTGTCCTTCACAAAAAAAAAAAAAATTAAGAACATCTAACGCAAACGCTTCACAAAATAGATGTAGTCATAAAAATGTTTTACCCTTTTATAAATAGGAAGTCAATACTTGCTCTTGAAAATAAAGTTATAATCCACAAAACTATCTTTAAATCTATTCTGTTTTACGGATGCCAGGTATGGGGTGATTGTTCCACTTGTCACACTAAAAAGATTTAAACTTCACTTAAGATGATGGTCAATCTCTCCTGGCATCACTCCTCAATAGACGTACATGCAAAAGCTAATGTTGAATTGATCTCCTCAAGAATCTGCAAAATCAATGATTCATTTAAAGTCCCCTCATAAACCAATTAAATACTGTCTGAGGTCTACATACTAAAGCAATATTATTTTTTTTCGAAATTCCTATGTGAATTTATTTTAACATTTATTTATATTTATATTTACTATGTATATATTTAGCTACAATAAAAAAAAAATAAAATAAAAAAAAAATATTTATATATTTTGTTTTAATTTATTTATTTACTTTAATATTTATATATATAATTTTATTTATTTATTTATTTATGTATTATTATATTTTTTATATGCATATTCATTTATTTATTAATTTATGTATATTTTTAACTATTTATTTTTGTGTTTAATATCTTTTACAATTAATGTGCTCTACCAATTTGTTACACAAAATATTCAATTAAATAATAATTTAACTATTTAATATAGCTGAGCAATACCTCTATATATGAGTATTTATAAAAAAGTACATATGCGCATAAACAAGGATCCTTTGTTTTTATAATTTAAATTCACATAAACAAACAGTAGTCGAAAGGCATAATTAAAGTTGTTAGGTTTAGCTTAGAGCGCCCGTAGAAGGCCAGTTAGTTAGTATATAAACATAGTTACGTTAATTAAGCTAGATTTAAACAGTTTTTGTCTAGAATGTAAGAAAAATGAATTGAATGAATAAAATTGCTTTAAAAATAGGATACTTTGTTATGTACATAGATATAGATAGATATATATATATATTTTTTTTGTTTTTAAATTTATGTTTTTTTTTCGTTATTTTCCTAAATATTTGTTTTATGTTTATCTTCTCTGAGATTTAAATTTAATTTAAAAATATGTAAAACTCATTTCCAGTAGAAAGTAACTTTTTAATGAAATAAATCAACATGCAGCATACAATTGAAAATGTCCTTTTTTGTCAGTTTATTGTTGTCGTCATAAAATTTTAACCACCCTCTCAAATTTAACCAAAAGCTTTAGCATCGAGCGAATCTAATTTGGATTCGATAGCTTGGTTTGTTCTCGAGTTAGGTTTGACGAAAAATTCCACATACACGCACACACAGACATCTTTCTAAAAACAATGGAATCTGACTACTGGGATCTTGAAACGTGGAGATATGTAAAAATTTTGAATTCCGAAAATCGGACCGATAACAAGAATTTCCTGATGGGAAGTAAACAAGCCTATCATTGTGCCTGTACTCGAAAAGCTTTTCTGTTAAATGTCGTTCAAAACGCACTTTTTTTATGTACATGCGTAGATTTGTTGGTGGATTTCTGAAAAATCCTCTAAAAGAGGTTTTTTTTTTGTTTTCAATTACTGTACGAAAAACTTCTTTTTGATAGAAATACAGTAAAATGATGCTTTTTTGTTTAAGTCATAACATTTAATTGTATTCTTTTTCTGCTGTATTGTTTCATTTCTTGGATCCCTCGAACACACATTTTAATATCGATTCAACAAACGTAGTACGCAAACTCCATACATCTCAGATTAAGTTATGTGTCTTCAGTTATACTTTCCACAATTTTACAAACAGTCACACAACCAGTACAAAATTGTTTTTGTTGAAAATGTTGAAGTCAAGAATGCATGAACATTTTATTGAACCAAATTTTAGTTTTATGTGAACAAAAGGGATATCATTCGAAGGCCAAAATAAGATAAGATATTTGTGCAGTAAATTGTTTTGAAAATGTTTGAAAATAAATCATATTAAAATCAAACAAACATTCGCAGGGTAAGATTCATTTAAAAGTTTCACACTCACGGTAGTGAAAAAATATTAAAAGAAAAACAAATGCCAAAATGTGATTTAATTATCCACTTAACAGATGCGTTTTCACGCATTAATTGTTGTTAAGAGAAGTTTGTGATGTGATATTATGTCTCATTTCTCAGTAGTACAGTTATGCATGTGTGTCTTAAGATGGTTAATTTACCAAAAGATTTAATGTCTTAAGTATTCTTACTATCATATATATGTATGTATGTACTAGCAGTATATTTGCATTATGGCATGCTATTGCAAAAATTATTAATGAAAATTAAAACCTTTTTAGTCAATTAATCTGAAGTGCGATAAATTAAGTTCTAGATACCTAACACCTAAATCTCAAGAGCGATAGGATCGCAATTTTAAGAAGGATACAAAAAACGGTTTGTTATTATACGAGCAGTTCTTAAATGAAACTTTTCGATACTGATCCACACGAATTTTATGCTCTTGACGCGATGGACTGTTTAAGGTTCATTTTGAGGGCTCAGTGCTCTGATATGCTTTAAAAAATTGTTGAAGATTTTTCGGGATTTAATACGACCAGACTAAACTTCAGCCGAAATCAGCTTACACGTTTTTTCGTTAGGCTAATATTTATGTGAATCTGCTAAATTTTTCTAAACTGGTTCTAAAGCTTGATGGGTTGTGTGTTTGCATTATTTGGGGAGCATTATTTTGGAAGCAAAAGTGAAAAAAAACGTTAAAATTTATTAAAAATCGGCGGAAACAAACAAGTATCTGACATTAAATATAGAATACTTAATTATTTCAAAGGGAAATATGCAAAAAAGAAATTCATAGCCAGTCAACAGATTCTCGAATAAGATTTATCTTGTCATAAAGGAGAAAGATCACGGCAGAAGCAGACAGGAAAAATTGTCATTTTCTTTCGAAAAAACCCAACAGCGTCTTATAAATACGTTAGTATAGAGCTACAACTATGTACGTAGCTATCTTGTGTTTTTTGGAAATGGATGGATGGATGGATGGATGGATGGCTGGATTTTCAGATAGCCAAAAAGCCATATATTTCTAAAAAAGAACTCGAAAGTCCATTTGGATTTTGCACGAGTTCATCTCAATTGAGAGATATGGAAAGCTGTCGTATTTTCGATATTTGGATATTTGGATATTATCATAGCATTGACCAGTCTAGAGATTTATTATTTTGACAGATTCAAACTCAAAAACATACTTTCTTAGTGGTCGAAAGACGAGGAGGTGTTATCGGCTAAGGTTATCGTTGATACTCACTTTCATTATAGTTACATATTCCTATAAAAACCGAAAAGCTTACTAAAATATATAATTTATTCCTCACAATAAGCTGATTTTATAATTCTGAAAACAACATTCGGAGAAAACATCAAACCTGACAATCGCTTAGAGCCGACATAATATTTTTAAACTGATGATTGGCTCGTTTTAAATTTAAAGTCGGCTTTACCTTCTAAGTCGACCATAAGATGACTATGAATAGCCAAAAGTCAGTTTCAGGTTATGTATATTAAGTGAATAAATTCTCTAAGAGTCGGCTTTATCTGCCTATGAATTTGTACCATTGTTTTGTACATATAACAATAGAGCGTTTTACTTTCAATTTGCATTCAGTTTCTAACCGCGACCGTGTCATATTAAATAAAGTTAATAAAGTTTCTATGCACATGGTCTTTTAATTCTTTCCAAATACAAAAACATCACGTGTGTGATAGAGTTCCCGTCATGAAAATCAAACGGTTCATTCCGTTTTGATACTTTTCCTCATCACGCGTGGTGACATTTAAGAACAGTACAGTTTCGGATTTTGCTAGCATTTTTTTCTACACAAGTCATAGTGAAGTGTTACGTTGAACGACGATTCCGCCTTTGGTGCATTTATGTTAAGCCAAAATGAGTTCAAGTGCTGCAAAGCGCGATACCACTCGCAAAAACATTTAACGGTATTTGGTGAACAGCAAAAGACCTGAAACCTTTGATATCTCGGAAATCGATGTTCACATTACACAACTTAATGAACAATGGAATGAATTCCAAACGTTTCAAGAAGAAGTGGCATGCTCGTGCGGAAAAAGTCAAGGGCACAACCTCTATCCCGTTGACCATGCAGACGTTTGACTTCGTGTTCGAACTTCGATGAAATTACCAAATTTCAATGGAGATTCCAAAGAATGAAAGCCTTTTGAGGATGTCTTTATTATTTATATCAAAGTCTATTTCCAGCGTCAAAAAGCTGCGTTCTCTGATGAATTGTCTACAGGGACCAGCTTTACAAGTTGTTAAGGGTTTCCACATTACAAACAAAAACTACGACGAGGTTTGGGAACTACTTAAAAGGCGCATCGACTCCACACCCACTTTTGTTGGTTCGCATTTTGGAGCTCTTTTTGCATTGAAGAAATTAAACACCAAGTCCTCTAAGCACGAGCACTTTCGAGAGGAAGGTCACACTCCAATAGAAACGACTGAATAGTTCATCTCTCTATCGGCAAGCTGGGCACAGCAACACAGGAAAAGGTATCGCGCGTTAGATGAAATTGCATCTCATCAGCAACCAACGACACCCTACACCCTGGTTGCCGTTCATCGCACAGCCACTTGTACACATTCTGCTCAGGTAATCATTTAATTTTAGCGAGTATTCGACGCATGTCGTCATAAGCCATTGCATATGGATCAGCAACCTCAAACTGCCTTATTGCAGACACCGAATAATGTCACATCTTCTGACAACTTTACGCCATTCCATCAATTTCGACAATGGACAATGGGGGGTTAACTGGCTTCCCAAGATACTTTTTCAACGTCTTTGGAGATCTAAAGAAGACTGGAACGAGACTGTACCATATGACATTAAACATCAATGCTAGATTATTGGGACCTTTACACCAGCCTCGCAGAAATCAAAGTGCCGAGGTGGGTTGTTTCAGGAATCGCAAATGGCACTACTGATCTTCACGGTTTTGCGGATGCATAGCGATAAGCATATGCCGCCGCCGTTTACGTTTACACAGTAGCGCCCGATAGAATTATTTCTGTAAACCACCTCACCGCAAAATCAAGGGTCGCTCTATTGAAGACGTTATCACGTCCCCACGTCTGGAATTTTACGGCGCATTACTCCTAGCACGACTCATAAGGTATGTTAAAAAGTTGGCAACATCTATGGATAGACAGATTCGACGGTGGCACTTGCCTGGATCCGTCAACACCCTGGCAAGTGGTCGTCTTTCGCCGAAAATCCCGTTTCGGAAACTCAGCGAATTGTTTCTCCTGGGAATTGGTTCCACATTCAATCATATCAAAACCCGACCGATTGTGCAACGCGAGGGAAAGAGTAATTACAGCACCCATTCTGGTGGAATGGTCTTCAATGGCCAATTTAACTTCAAACTCAGAAATTCTACAAATGTGGGAACTCATAGACCAGTATTCGTCGATGACAAAACCGAAGCGCATCATAGATTTGGGGGAAGTTGCGAAAATCTTCCTTACACGTGAACAAAAAACATATCTTGGTACTCCCGATATCATCAAAACTTGCATGCTTATCTAGGCAGACATCCAGGTGTTCAAGTCGAATATTAAATGTCGCAGCAAGCTGTAGTTGCCTAGCAACAACTTATAGGCTCTATCCCACAGTTTCGTGTTGAACCTTGTAGACCGTTCTTACGCAGTGGTGTAGACTTCGCCGGACCAGTGTTGGTACGTCTTTCGTTCAACGAAGTGGAAACTAGACAAAGTGGAAACTAGACAAAATCACTTTACTATCCTGATCAGTGGTACTGACGGACATTTGCGATTTGTCACCCTTAAGACCATAGATGGAGATATTAAGCGTCCAATCGTCAGAGCTTCACCGCTTTTACCTAAGTGTAAACTTTTCAATTTCCAATTTTAAATTTGATTAAATAGCATTTCATTAATTCCTCAAGGTGGGCGGAATTGTGCCGCCAATATATCTTAGACATATTGTATTACTTGATATTGAAAAGGCTTTTGACTCTGTGTGGTATAGGAGCTCGTTTATAAACTGTTAATGTTAAATTATCCACCGTATCTTTGTTAAATCATCCAAAGTTTTGTGTCTAACCGGCGTTTAAGATTATACGTCAATGGTAGCGCATCAAATACAATATAATTTTATGCAGGTGTACCCCATGGATCTGTTTTTTGTGTAGTAGTGTATAATCTGTACACATCTGATTACACCATCGTCCCACGATGTAAGGCAGCAATATAATGCTGATGACAAGGCAATTTTTTCATCGCATGAATTCAGTCTCGAAATTGAGACGCTTTTGAAATACTGCAGAACAACTACACAAAGTGGAAAATCAAACTAAATGCCGCAAAAATATGTACTATAGTTCACAAAATAAAATATTTAAAATGTTGCTCAAGCTCTCCTGGCATCAGTCCACATTAGATGTACACACAAAAGCTAATGTTGAATTGATCTCCTCATTTAAGGTCAGATGCGAAATTCCTGATAGACCAAATAAATACTTTCTGAGGTCTACATACTATAGCAATATGAATTTATGTTTTTTACCAATATTTATTTTTTTATATATATATGAACTTATTTATTTATTTTTACATTTAATTTTATTGATTTATTTATGTATATATGTATTTTTTTTATATATATTTATATATCTGTATGAATATTTACACATTTATTTATTAATTTATTTATATACTTATTAATTTTTTAAATTTCTATTTATTTATATACTTTTTTTAATTATTCATTTTAGTGCCCTGGCAATTTGGTAGATAAAATAGTCAATTAAATAAAAACTTTACAATTTAATACAGCTGTGTTAAGTATTGATGCGAAAGAACATATAGGAGCGAATATACAAAATTTGGATAACTTTTCGGGACATTTTTTTTACAATAGTTTCCACATCAATTTCATACAAATCCGGGCTTTTAAGATAGCTAATCTAATGAATATATTACTCGTGATGGGGCCAGTCAAATTTTAAAGTAGATGCTGAGATATTTAGATTTTCCTGAACTGCCAGTGGACTGACGGGAGTGACAAAGTACTGATCAAATAAACAAATTCATAAGATATCTAAAAACCAAAAATTGCTGTTAAATAACGCCTAAAGAACTATTTAATATGCAAATCGGTGGAAAAAAATCAACACATTTACATTTTGACTGGATCGGCATGTGCCCGCCTGACAAACACAAGTACTGGCACAATGATGGTGGCCGCAAAATGGCTTGCCACTAAAATTACAAGCAATCTTAAAATATGACACGGATTTAAATTTGAATCGTCGATATTTTGTGGAAAATTTTAATTCGAATTACACACAGCGGACTGATGAATAAAACTGAACGCAAAGTTTCTTATTATTTTTAACCAACGGCTATCCTGCAATACGATTCTAGTTGTGCTTATATCTTATCGAGTATATCAAAGCTTGCAGTGAAAGAGTAAGTTTTCTTATATTTAATGTAATATTTAATACACAACCAATGGATTGCGCGTGTTTGAGATTGTGAAATGCCGAAGTACTGACGTTTTGAAAATATATTGTCCAGTTTAACAAATTTCTATTTAAAATTAAAAGCTCAAATTGGGTGACCAAATAAAAGGCTTTTGATTATTTTAAATAAAATACAACATATAAACAAAATGTTATAGCACATCGTTTTAATGACTGATGACATCGAGTTATCCATTTTTTTGTATAATCATCCAAAGATATGTATATATATATAGTATATGATATATAGTATATAATGGGACTACCGGTTGAAAATGTCGTTATTGCAGACAACTTTATATGTATTACTCTGAGGTGAATTTTTACCATGATAGCTGTCACATCAAAAACTTCAGTCATTGTCTAATTATTTCAGTCTAGGTTATTGGTCATTAGAGAAAACACACAAGTTTTTGTAAAGCCCGTAAAATGTCTACATTTGTGCCATCAAAACCACGTTTGCGGGAAGTTTTAATATGCTTCTTTCATTTAAAGAAAAAAGCAACCGAAGCGTATAGACGTAAGAATGTGTCAGCGGTGGTTTAAGCGGTTCAAAGATGGTGATTTCGACACCGAAGACAAAGAACGCCCCGGCCAGGTGAAAAAGTTTGAAGACCATGAATTGGAGGTATTGCTCGATCAAGATCCGTCACAAACGCAAGAAGAACTTGCAAAATCACTTGACGTCGTATGTGCATTTGGTGGGACCAGAAGGTTGTTGTGTATTATGAGCTGCTAAAACCGAATGAAACAATCACAGGCCAGGTAAACCGACGACAATTGATGCGTTTGAGCGGAGCACTGAAGGAAAAACGGAGGTTTTTTTTCGATATTTTCCTCTATATATGTTTTGTTTTCTCTTCTCTGAGATTTAAATTTTATCTGAAAACATGTTAAACTCATTACCAGTAGAAAGATTAACAAATATCAAATCTCTGTATACCTTTTTGTGTAAATTGTGCGATAACACATTGAAACTTATTAACGATATAAATAAATGAAATAAATGCTTAAATATTGTTCTCACTTGATTACGAACAGGCATTTTTTGTTATAATTTTACGATATTTTTCAAACGCTAATCTGCGAAAAACGAATTGCAAAAAGAAAGAAGTATATATTATTTATAATGTAGAAAAAAATGGGATTGACAAATGCAACTTTTATGACGTCTTGCTCAAAGAGCACAAAAGTTATCTGTTCTTTTTCGTCTCACTTGATAACGAACAGTAGCTAAATCTACTTGTTACCATGTTTTAAATTAAATAAAAGGATACTTCGAGTGTAAGGGAGCTCAGTACTAGAAGTAACATATGGTCTTTTAATTTCTTTCGCATATTTTACATTCCACATAGCAAAAACATCCTTTGCGGTGAAATGTGGAACAACAAACTTGAAACAATTTTAAACAAACTCCTTTCTTCTATGTATAAAAGATGTTCAGATTTGATTATAAGTAAGGGTAATTGTATTAAATATAAGGCATTTAGTGCCAAGCAAACCTTTATTGTGTTTTTTATTTTGTTTTTAAACGATTAGGTTTTTTTTTTCTACAATAAAAATATTCAATACGAAAAAACTTCTCAGAACTGTACCTATATAGAACTTTGTTCATGGTCTCGAAATCAATGTTTTTTTTTTTTCTTGAATGGAAAGTGAAAGTTATAGCATGAACTCGACTTAAGCAACCCTCGATTCGTGGTAAGGGCAGAGTTGGCCGCCGTCTCTATGTTACATAAGTTTGTTTTTTTTTTTGTTGTCGTAAGAGTAGTGGCTGACTCAATTAGGTTAAGGACCTTTACTTTAGTTAAGTTTAGTATAGTGTATGTGCAAGAAGGGGACATCCACATATACATATATTTTGTATATGTTGATATATGTGCGCATGTATTGCATGTACCGAGCATGACAATACAGGTGTGTGTGTTTCTGCCTGTCTTGCATATATACTTTAAGCTAGAAATAAGTTATTTAAGTATTTTAGGTAGAGTTAAGTGATTATAGGTTATTTTAAGTTAATAATAATAGTTTTATTTAAAAAAAAACACATTTTTACTAAGTTTTTAAAACTTAATTTTCTTAGTCTATAGTTAGCATTGTTAAGGAACCAAAGAATATGTAAGTTTAAGTCGAAAGACATAGTCTAATAAGTAAGTTTAGCTTAGAGCGCCTGTAATTGGCCAGTAAGATAGATATAAACACCATGTTATTTAAGCTAGTTTTAAGCTATTTTCCCTAGCAATTAAGTAATTCCCATGTAATAGAGTTAATAAAATTTGCACTAAAAAAAAAAAAAAAAAACCCTCGATTCGTGCAACTTTTCGACAGGTCTTGACTCTATAAGTGCAACTTAACGCGCTGTGCCATTTGCTCCGCAAATCACAACCATGCATCAATATAAAGTTAAGGCAAGTCAACACCTGCTTTGTAACTGCCCCAACATACAGGAACAACGGCTTCATGAACTGCGTTGCAGAGTCAAGACAAGCAAAAAAGATCAGCAGTCTAGTTATAAAAGTGGGCCGCTTCAAGTTTCTTCTATTGCAGCTATTCAATATACCCTGCGTTCTCCAACTGGAAAATATAGATACTCACTACCAAAACTTCTTTCTTTGTGATGGAGAATGCCGAATCCCACCTGAATAATGTTTTATTACTTTAACTTGTACCATTTTCTTTAATGTTTTATCGGCAGTAAGAAAATATATATGAAATCTGTTAATCCAGTTTTGTTTTTATGAACTTTTTATGTTCGTTTCAGAGTCTCAAGTCAAACAAGGAGCTAAATTTCAATCTATGAGTCAAAAAATCAAATTTGCGGAATGTATCGAACATCAAATGTTTTTCTATTTCTTCTTGTTGCTGCAAATATATTAAGATCGTATTCTCAAGTATTTCAAGGTAAGTGAATATCCGTATTCCTCAAAAAATGAACTATAATACTAGTTTATAAAAATAATAATAATTAAAAAAATCAACTTATCGTATATAAATATAAAGCTATATTTTTTTTGTTGGAGCATAAGTGTAGATTTTCCTTATATTCAAATTCAATATCATGTAAATGCGTTTACGTTATGGCTGATTTTTTAGATTTCCGTTCCCAAAGGGTCCAAAGGAATCCTATTACTAAGCATCTGCTGTCCGTCCGTCTGTCACAGAGCTGTGTCTCCAAAACCGTTAAAGGGAAACTCTTGCAATTTTAAAGCAATTTCTTTAATACATTGGTAACTTAAACTTAAACTTATTTTTTATAAGGGTGGGAAATCGAGGTTCGTACTCACACCACTAAATTTTGACGTTCATCAACGAATTCCGAACGAATTTTCACTCGGTTTGAGATGAATTCCTCCCATGAATTTGCCAAAAAAATATGTCAGAATCTTAGATTGTCACATTCGTACAGTAAGTTTGCATCAAATAATTAGTTATGTGATCGTTTTTAATCCCTATTTGTTTAAACTTTTAATTTCCCGTCTGGACGTTCTTGTTCTCATTGGACCGATGTCGAGCTTTTACTGTGCCTTACATATTTGTGGACGATGCTTTGAGAAATCTCAAATTAACAAAAACAAAGTGTTGCATACTTTTAGGAGGCATGAAACTCTCCGCGTGAAAAGCAACTCGCGCTTGGATACTGTTTTTTTTTTTTTAACAATCAGTCATAGACTGGAAAAAAGTCGAAAAGCCGACTCAAATTGAACTCCTTTCAAGGAAAACTTAAGTATCCGATTATCCAATCAAATAAGGACGATTTAGGACCTCAACGTTCAACCATAAAAAAGTCTCAATGCAACAGGATTAATCAGGGAGGAGAAATTCCGAAAAATGAAATATGTATGTGAAAATAAAACTAATATATTATGCCCCTAAACTAATTATTTTGTTGTCACTTTATAAACATAGATATTTAAAAGCAGATACCGTGACAATGGCAAAACACTTGAGTATACATCTGGTATTAAAACCAATGAATGAGTGTTCTGATAACACATTTATAGCCTTACAATTTGTACATTGAAAAATTAAAGAGGGAGATAGACGACGTAAACTCGACAGATTAATAAACATGACCTTGCTTTTGTCGGTCATAACAAATGTATGCATTTAAAACTTATGTAGTAAGGTTTGTAGATCATGGTTTATATTAGTAATTATAACTAGAACTGAGCTATTCGGGTAATCCCACGATTTATTATATAAGCAAAACAAATTTAAAACCCCCTTAAATTTAGGTTCAAAAAAGAGTTAATTAAAATAAGAAAGAGTATGGGGTCCAATACTGACCCTTAAGGGACACCTGTCTGTACATCGAAGCAATCACTATAAAAGCCGCAAAATTTAACCCTTTGTGTCCCTAAATACAATTTTCGTTAACTTTATAAACAAAAGGTCAGTACAGACGGTATCAAACGCTTCTGTGATACCTATAAAAAGAAAGGCAGTCATCTTATTAGAATTTATGCTACTTATAACACAACTGGACAATTTCAGCAGTTCATCATCCGTTGATTTCCTCGATCTGAATCCGTACTGGTTCGGAATTTACAATGAATTGTGTCGAAGAAACAAGGGAATTCTCTTCTTCATCTCAGCTACTTTTAAAGTATCAGGAAAGATACCATTGATATACATGATTTTCAATAGGGACTTGACAACTTTGAATTTAATTTGCGAACTTGATTTTTTTTATCATGGAAGAGTACAACAACGTCTGCAAACTATAAAATGACCGTTACTTAATATGCTTTAACTCAAATTTTCGGTTGTAATTCTCGCTCTAGTAGACAGGCTATAACAAGTTTAGTACAAAAGTTTGAGTCTACTACGTGTCAGTCAGACAACAGGTTGGTCGAAGTGTCAAAAGTATCGCTGCCGTTCAAGCGTCCTTCCAAACGATCCAATTCAGTCAATTAGTCAACGTTCTCAACAATTGGGCATCGCTCAGACCACATTATGGCGTTTTTTGCGTAAGGATCTTGGTTTACACCCATTCAAGATCAAGCTGACTCAAGAATTGTAGGCAATGGACCATTTGAAGCGACGTACGTTCTTCGATTGTGCTCTGGATAACATGCGCCAAGATGATGAATTCCATCGCAAAATCATCTTCAGTGACGACATAAGTGAAATATGCGTTATTGGTCGGGTGAATATCTTAGCAATTGTTGAAGGAAAGAGCCGATAACGAAACTTGTGGGTCAGAATTCGAAGCCGTGTTTCTAAATGAATAGCTGAGAGTATTTAAAACTAAAACTTTGATTTCTGGAATAAAGTGGAACTCTAAGCTACGAAGATAAGAGAAAGCTACTTCCTTTTGGGCACAACTCGGCCAACACTCTCATAAGCAATAACGTCGTAGAATCAACAGTCCTTTGTTCTATGAAACCAATTTACGCAATTCCAATGCAAGCCGATAAAAATGTTGTAACAGTCGACGTCATAAAATAGCTAATAAAGTCATCTAAGCCTTATAAGTCAGCAGGCTGCATGAGATTCGCAATTTCTATCTAAAACACCTTCCACAAATTGGTTCTGCATTCCTTTAAGTTGGGTTAATTTCGTGATGCATGGGAATCAGCCAAGGTTATACCAATTTCTAAGGCAAGTTAAAATGCTAACATGCCTTGCAATAACCGGCCAATTAGTTTACTTAGCTCACTAGGTAAAGGCCTTGAAAAAATAAATTAAAACCAGAATAACTTTGGCCGCCTGAGCAATTTCGGCTTAGACTCTAACCCAATTCTGTGAACCATATCGGATTGCTAAAATTATAAAAACAAATCTTAACGTCAGAAAGGGCACTGGTGTGGTCTTATCGGAATAAGAAAATCATTTCGCACCAATCTAAGCTAAAATTTTATTAATAATGACTAGATATCTAGCTCTCACTCCGTAACTAATTTAAACAAAAAAAGAAAAGCTCCGGTTCGAGCCAAGCAACAGTTTAACTATCAATGCAACGCAGATTGAGTGGAAGTTAAGTAGTAAATAATTTGGAGTACATCTCGCTTTGTAACCGTTCATCAATCGCGAGTTTAAAATAAGCAATGACAGTAAAATCCTGATTGTCAAAGCAATCTTTCACCTGATTGGGGAGAATGTGCTTATTGCCACATAATAAGATCACAAGGAGCTCAAAGTACAAAGTACTTTCGATGGTATTTTTCGACCAATGAACCTCATGAACGAGCAAATAAAGATAACAAATTATTAACGTCTAGTTCTATTTTACACTCAGACCTTAGTTTTGCAATCGTCTTTTACCTTCTTTTAAGCTTATTTTTCCTTTTACTCTTTTTCAATGGTATATTACATCTCTTACTCTAAGAAGATGTTATATATAAAGTATCATAATAAAAATATATATATATATGCCTAAAGTATAATAATAAAAATATATATATATATATATTTATTATGATACTTTAGCAAATATTCTTATACGTCTTGTAATTTAGACCATAAGTCACCATGAAATTTTTTGTTAAACATAATGACTCTAAATAACTTATTAAATGGAACTATTCTTAATATTATACAATGTGCTATTTCTATGTTATGTGCAAAGTATATATTCAAATGTTATTCCTCTATTTTGGAATTGGGATCTTTCCTAGAGGAATCTGCTTTGGACGTCTTTTATTAATATTGAATCAAATCCTATAGGGTACTTCTCGTTGACCTAGAATCATGAAATCTGGCAAGAAGTTATGCCTAAAAGCACATATATTTCCTTCTATAGAAGGAAAAACTCAAAAAACCTAAATGTATAACATTTTCTTAGTCGAACCACAGGGAAATTCAAAACTAGAAAAAATGTGTAGCGCGCCGCATATTTTTATACTCGCGAGGAAATATAAGTAAAACCAAAGATAAACAAAGCTTGAAATCTCTTCAAATCTCATTTTACATGATAAGCGTACTCTAAATATTCATACAGAGGCAACAATCTCTTCAGCTGGCTCTTTTATTTATATAATATTTTCTTGTAATTAAAAGTACTTGCCAATTATTAAAATAAGTTTCAATGGTGCTGAGAGCAGATTGCTGTCTCTTTTCAATAATGGAACCAATTGATCCGAGGAAAAGATGCAGGTGTCATAAGCAAAGATAACAGAAACACTGTTCCTTAGGTAGGGAAAGTCTGATATGTAAATATTATAAAGGACAGGACTTATTACTGCTCCTTGGGGTCCACAAGCAATCGCATTACACTCCTCCGAGAGCGAGTTGGTTACAGTCACCTTAAACGTTCTTCCACAGACGAAGAATTAGGTAATCCTTAGTAAATAGTTTGGAATATTCAGAGTCGCTAGTTTATGCGAGAGTCCATTGTGCCAGACGGCACAATCTCCTGCTTTGATGATTTTTTCAAAGCATTTGCTTATTGAGCTGAGAAAACTAATTGGCCTACAATTCCATGACAAGATTGGAATTTTTCCCGGTTTTAATATTGGTTCGCAAGCTTCCAAGCTTTTGAAAAGTATCCAATGCTGAGACAATTATTAAATAAGGCCTGTAAAAACTTAGGTAGGTAGGTAAAATTAGTGGTTCAGTGAGAACCTAATTAGCACTAAGTGCCGTTTTAATACCACAGCTCTGTTACCTTATTTATCATGTTATTTTGGTGTATTTGAGATATCTCTAAATCCAGTCCGAGGTATTTAAGAATGACATTAGTTCCTTAATATCCTTAGCAGAAATCTCATTAATTGAGTTGAAGAAGGGTCTACCAAGCGCCCGTTGTCTGGCTCTAGCAAGAGCCGGACAGTCGCAAAAGAAGTGTGTTAGGGTCTCCCTCTCAGCTGTGTTTTTGCAGCTGCGACAATGTGAGTTGTGTGGGATACCTAGCATAATGGCATGATCTCCAATCTGCACAGGAGACTGCCACTAATCTAGCAATATCATGACGGGCTCGACGAAGGAGATCTTTTGTTTTTGATTGTTTGTATTCCGGCCATATTTTCCTCGATATTGCACAGTTCGTAAGTCTGACCCATCTTATATTTGCTACTTCAAGGAAGTATGAGGATATATTAGCCTTAACTGCTTGTAGTGAGATGAAAACCTCACCTGAACGCGAGCGCTGAAGGGCAGTTCCCTTTCTAGCAAGTTCATCGGCCTTCTCATTACCTGGGATGGCACTGTGGCCGGGAACCCATATAAGGGAAATGAGCTGACCTTCTAACGAAGCTATTTCAGCTCGGCATTCCTGTACTAATTTTGAATGTGAAGTAAAGGAGGCAATAGCTTTGATGGCTGCTTGACTATCAATGCATATGGCAACCTTCTGGCTTCGCAGGATATTTGGATGTAATTTGATTTGACGACATGCTTCCCGGATTGCAAATAGTTCGGCTTGGAAAACGCTGGAATTTTCGTGCGTAAAAACTTAACTCCTGCTAATATTATCAAAACCCCTTGTATACGAAAAACATGACCGTTTGATTGAGGTGAATGTATTTTTTTTGCCTTCATAAGAAAAGATTTGTTTTATTTTCCGTATTAGTGTTCTTATAACAGTGAATTATAATATACAAACATAAGTGATTTTATGAAAAGAAAAGGTAAACAAATAAAAGATTTATTAACATAACAGCGATGTACGGATATGAATGTCGTCGTAAACAATTTTGGTGCAATTAAGTTCTTATCAATCTAAAGCAATGCCCTGCTGCCTGTGTCTTTACAGGCCTGTGAAAACAACAACTTGAGAGCTAATTTATCGGATTTAAGCATTTTGTGTTTTTCATATCATATTATAATCATCTGTTGGTTCTCATTAATGAACTCTCTTTACTATCTTAAAATATATTCAACAGACGTCAACCAAGCCAATTTGGATCCTGAACCCGAATTTATAGGATCCATAAGTAATGTTACATACCCTGCTGGTAGAGAGGCTGTATTAGCCTGCACAGTTCGGAATCTTGGAAACAATAAGGTTGTTTAATAAAGTCCACTTTCTGCATGTATGTGTCGGTAAATTCCAATTTTTGAGATGAGACGATTATGATTTGAAAAACCAAATGATCTTTATTTGAAAATTGCTTCACAGATGAACTTTATGTATTTTAAAACAATTCATCAAGTTCCTTTGTGAACCAATCTTAGTACATAATTTTGAATATTTAAATTTTTGCAAAAAGTAAAGAAAATATTAGCTTAGTAATTTTTTGTCAAATAAAGTTACGTAACTCACCTTGAAATTGGAGATATGATTAATTGTTTTTTGGGGAAAAGGCAGCATCCTGGTGACACTGATTTGGTTTGAACTTGGAATAATTTTGATGAATGAAAAAACCGACAAAGGTGGAAAAACAAAAAATTATCGATGAGTTCTGAAACATTATTAAATATATGATCCGAACAGAGAAGTATCAAACTGGATATAGCACATGTGGGCACGAGTAATTTTTTTCGTAACTTAAACTCTTCTGATTGTTGGGGTTCACTGAAAAAGTTTTTGCCAAAATAGTGACCAAGCGATTCTGGCTTATCCTCGTTAGCTGGTTAACTTGTTTGCATATTAATCTTTATTTTAAGGTTGGATGGTTACGTGCTTCAGATCAAACTGTCTTGGCGCTGCAAGGAAGAGTTGTCACCCATAATGCGAGAATCAGCGTCTCGCACGAAAATTTCCATACTTGGAAAATAAAAATAATAAAATTAAGAGAAAGCGACAAAGGATGCTATATGTGCCAGATCAACACAAGTCCTATGAAAAAACAAATTGGATGCATAGATGTACAAGGTGAGTGAAAGATATTCCATTACCCAGCAACCTATTTCGCTTTTACTTGACTTTCCTACCCTAATTTGTATACATTATTAATTTTTTAAGTTTAAATGTTTCTCTATTCATGTTTGCCTTAAAGCGTTATGTGTCATTGCTTAAGTTTGTTTTATAAACATGAATCGAACAATGCGGCTAACAAAGCCTCACAAGGAAAGATTTAAATGTTTTTATTTATTGTCTAAAATATTTACAATCATTTTTATTTCTTTTGGTAAATATACAACATATTTTTTGGTATATATATATTGTTATACTTATTTTGGTTTTAAGTATAACAATGGGCACTTAATGTTATAACTGACTCTTTACCAATGTTCTAAACATTTTAAAAATTGTTTTTGAAGATTTTTTTTGAAAAGCTAACATAAAGTATAACAAATTCTTAGCCCCTGTTATACCGGGTGTCTGATTTATCGTAGACGTAGTTTACGGTGTCCTCGAATCTCTCGTAGTTGATAGCTCGTTGGCTGAGGTACCTGAGCGCGGGCTCTAAGGTCTGCTGGTTTTTATTCCTGATCTCTCGATTTGGATGGTTTTTATTTGTCGAGTATTTTCCCGAAAAGCTATATCATGTCCATATGGATTGACGTCATGCAAGCATCATCATACAGCTTAGTGCTGCTGAAGTACTTCAGCGTGTCCAGTTTTCCCCAGAGCCCTGCTCAAAACCGAATCATCTTTCTTTCCATGAAACCGACTTTCTTCATGGTTGTTGGTGACACGGTGAACCATAAGTTATCATTGGTCTTATGAGCTGCTTGTAGACCAGTAGTTTCGTTTTTGTGCTCAGCCCTTTCCACTTCTAGTGTGGTTAACAATATGAAGGGCAAAGTTTACTTTTTTAATGACGTTGTTGGCATGGGCGTTTAATTTGAGCCGCTCGCTGAAGTTGATTCGCAGGTATTTGGTCGTGTCTTGTGGTACAATTTGTGTGTTGTCCGGGAGGACTACTTTGATATCGCGACAGCGTGTTGCAAATTGTCGTCTTCCTCCGGTTGCCATCGTTGGTGTTCGAAAACTAAAGAATTCTGTTTTGCTGCTGTTGACTTTGAGCCCCCACTTTGAGTAGTTATCAAAGAGCTTCCTTAGGTGGTCCTGGATCCTTCGCGCTGCTATGGTTGGTGAAAACGATGCTGCGTATGTGATGGGATCATCTGTATATAACAATGTTCTTGTTTTCGCATCGCTCTCTGTGCTGTTCTTCCTCCTTGCTGAATTAAAGGGGGTGCTCTTTAAGGGGCTTCATGGATGAAGAAGCATCGAAGACTTGAACAAAACAGAACCTATTTGTTTGTGAACTGAGGATTATTCTTATCAAATGTCGGGGAAATTCAATTTTCAGCAAGTCCCGATTATTGAGAGCTTTTCCCTGAATGCATATTGTAAGTCTGGTATTATTATTGGCTTTAAGTGGCAAACTTTGTTTATTTCTTACACAGCAGAGTAATGATATTAGTCGATATCCCCCAATGCACGTTCTGGTGATCTTCTTGGGAACTGGAATAACTTTACCTATTTTCCACGAGGTGATAAGATGTCCATTGTTTATGCAGTTGTTGAAGATGATGGTGAGCAGTAGGATCGCAACTTCGCCAATTTTTTTTTATTAAAAAGTTGGAGATACAATCAGGTCCAGCTGATTTTTTTTGAGTTTATACTCCTAATCACCTCATCTACTTCTCATACATTAGTAAAAGCATCGTTTTGGTTGAGAAATATTGCCGTATTATAACTGTTAAGTTGTGTGATGCTGCTATGGTCGTTGGAAGCTTCTTAGACCTTTTCTTTGACCTCTACTTAGAATTCAGGAAGGTGCACTGGTGGTCTTCTGATTCTCCATTGTCGAGTAATTTATTCGATTTCCCGATTATCGAATTCATTTTTTTGAACGTGTCCGGGTCTTCGAGTCTTCGTCCGGCTGCTCGCTTAAACATAACGTTGATACAGTTGAGCTACGATTTGACACTTTGATACTCCTCACTCATCGTGTTTCAGGTTCGTTGCAGGATCCTTTTTAGCTTCTTTTTCAGTCTTTGCCTGTGAGCGTCGATTGCTTAGAATTGTTGCGGCAAGTATGCGTGGTTACTGGTTTCTTTTGAATGTCGACAGCTCTGTGAACATTGTCAATCTCGTTGTTGGAGAGATTTGATATGACCGTATAATTTGTGAAATTATGCTGTACGTCTGCGGAAATGTCTGTGGATGTTCTCAAGAATCTTTTGTAGTTTGTGTGAAAGACTGGAGTTGGACGTGTAGACATTATCCTTCTGAAAAGACGAATCTTGAGTTAAGAAGCCAATTGGCCAGAGTCGCTCATATGTGCAAGATAACTGTAGTTACAAAATTCTGGTAAGATATGAGGTTTGAACGAACCCCGAAGAAATTCAGAATTAATGGATTGCGTGGGAATGTTGGTTGGAATTGCGAGATAGTCACAAATAAGTGCTGATAAAAATTGTGGAGGACCCGCAGCGCTTTGTCTTCAGACCCCTTGATAATGATATTTTCTTCCTGTGAGAAAATAATGTCAGGTTTCTTTGACTTGAGGAACATGTTCAAAGATATTCTTGTAGATATAATGTTACTGGAACTAACATTATAAGGAAATATACTCAGCCTATTTATTGTACGCATAGTTCACATATCAGTTGACCAATATCATGTTCTTCGCCTTATCATCTAGGCTTCCGTAGTTACTTGACTCTCCTTTTTTGAACTTTTTGGACCAAAATTAGTAGATCCGTCCCGAATAACCTCTCAGCGACACTGAAGATGTTGAACTTCGTTGCTGGGTTTGTTGTGTGGGCTGTTGGAGTCGTTTATTGTGCCGGCTTTGTTATTTTTGCTGCTTTTGTTTGTGGGTTTTCCTTTTTACTTCCCATAGCAGCCATACTGGCGTGACTCACTCCAGGTTGTAATCCTTTCGCAACTAATTCCATTTTTGTTGTGTCATTTTGTTTTTCTCCACCACACGCTCGTTGTACTTCGGGCAACCTAAATAGTTTGCCGGGTGGCCGCTCTTCTGGCAGCCCTGTCCTTCATTGTCCTTGAACAGTTTCCAGGTTCGTGGTTATTGTTGCACTTCACGCATTTGTATGCTATCCCGCAATTGATTGCAACGTGAGCCTTACAATTAATTTGAGACCGTTTAAATGGAATTTGATAAGCACACTGATATTCGAATGTTTGGATGTACTATAAGATCTAATTGATTTGAACACTTAATGTTCGCCTTCCAACAAAGTAGCTTTATTTAATGTATTTTCTGGTTCACCGGGAGCGTTCAAACTTTCATGAAGGTGTTGCCAAAACTGTAAATAAGCACAAAATTCAACCAGTTTCAGAGTTATGCTAATCAGATCCTTCAGAATGAACGTTCAATTTCGGATTTAGTTTTCAATTTTAAAAAAAAATGGTATATCTGACAGTAGAATAGAGTGTAGGTATGCGGAAAAATAAACGCGAAATAAAGTTTTTTGACTATCCAATTCGATTGGCTGATGCAATTAAAAATTCAGAGACAATCAGATTTGTGAATTACAACACATGCGCCATTAACAAGTCATTTAATAAAAAATAAAAAAATAAAGCTGCTACACCTGCGTCAGCGATGCGATGATTTGAAGATTATGTAAATAGCGCAAAATCCCAGCAACGCAAACAGGGCTACCCAGATTATCTAAACCTCTTTTTCGACAAGACCTTGTTTTTTTATCAGGTATAGTAAACTATTTGTAATGTAAAATAATAATAATTATATTAAGGTAAATAATGTTTTTTATCAAATGTAGATAACAATTAATTTACTAATCAGAATCATCTTCAAGATCATAATGATTAGCATTTCTGGAAAAATTATTTTCTAAATATTAAGGTATTTTTATCATTGCATTAACTTCATCATTAAAACCATTATTCTCATTCCTTGATAAGTTTTGTCTCTTCGAAGTAATAAGAGGAACTTCATCATTAAAACCATTATTCTCATTCCTTGATAAGTTTTGTCTCTTCGAAGTAATAAGAGGATCTGAATTAATAAGCATCCAAAAAATATCGTCTGTTTTTAATGAATCAATCTAATGTTTTTGTACTCTTTTTGGTTGGTTTCTAAACGATCCTCTCAAAAGTGGCCAGCGAGTAATGGTACAGAAGCTATGACATCGCTGCCGTAACTTGTGAACAGAAGCACTCATTTTGTACCATCCATATAATTGAATGCGAAGCTTTGCAGTCTCGAGGCAATAAGGTTTGATAGCTTCGTTGTTTTTTTGTTTTGGCAACAGGAAATCACAGTTAAGATATTTGAAAATCTTCTGATAAATTTTTTGTCCAGACTTGTTATTTCAGCTGCAATAATAGGGTTGGACAAGAAAATTTAGAGTGGTATTACCATCATTGGTGTTTTTCGTAAAGCATACTTGTGATTATTGTTTTTCTCTCTTTGACCCAATTTTTCTTGTTTTTCCTCAAGCTTGCCATTGCATCAACTCCATTCTGTAACTTATATGTAATAAGTATTCAAAACATCCTAGGTAAGCGTCGAATACAAATATTTCAAACCTTTATACAGAATTATTGCAAGTTCTTGACAAAACTTTGTCTATATCAGTTATTTCCTTGGGTGTTATTTTGCATATATTGAGCTGGATACAAAGAAGCTCTACTTGTTTCTGCTCCTCTTTGGATTTTAATGTAATCTTCCTTGGTTTAGCTTGAATCAACTATGAGCGCCACTGCTTCTTTTGGCAGTAATATTCACTGGTTGCAGTCTCTTTAGCTTTTGTAGGTGAAACTTCCAATGCCAATTTTATCACTTTAGCTGTTGTTCTTCTTCCCGACTGCTCGAGAGAAATGTCTTTGTCGGTCTACGTTTAAATTGATTTTTTTTCGGGCGTCTGACCGATTTCGACGAATTGCGACAGCTTCATCCATCCACTTAGCCATTGCGAATTCTTTTTAAGAAATTTTTCTTAAATGTAATGACTTTCTTTCCCTTTGGCAAACAACTTCGTTACAATCACCTTTATTGAGTTTTTAACCGCTTTTAAAATTCGAAAAAAACTTTTCTGATGTTGAACTTCTCCAAAATATAATTTCGAATATGTTTATTCCAATCAGCTTACGACACTTTTCGAGACTAAATACTTCATGTCTAGTAACATTTGAAAACTTCATTTGAAACAATGAAAAAATTTATCAATAGTTTGCAGCAGGTTGACCCAAAGCTAGTTGGAAATAAAAGACAATGCACATGGCTTAACTCTGATTACTTAAAATGAGCAGAACTCGTTGGAACTTTTATTATAAGATTATAAGAATAATAAATATGCAGAAAATGGTTTCATGAATGAGGAATATTAAGTAATTCAATTTTTTCAATTCAATTTATTATTAATACAAAAGTACAACTAAGACTTGTGTCTTCTATAGTACATAAAAATCGGCTTATACAGGCGTAAACATAAAAGTGAAAAATTAAAATTAAACTTAAAACAATTTTTTATATTATACCTTATAAGGGTAGAAGTTATTAGAATAACAAATTTAAAGAACAGTGAAAGAAGGGAAACAGGAATAAGGAAAAAAGAGGGAAAAAAAACATAAATACTAAAATGTGTAGGAATCAACTTTTTTTTTTTTTTAATTCAGTTCACCAAAATATTTGGTGATTGCGGTTTTAAATTTTTTTGCTCCAGCTATTTGCTTTACTTCTAAGGGAAGAGAGTTCCAGAGCCTGGCGACGTGGACGAAGAAAAGACGTGACGAGTTAAAATATCTTGAGGCAGGAGTTATCAAGTTACATGTTCGGGGCGACTGAGCAAATTTAAGCTTTTCGGTGAGGTACCCAGGCAATTGGCTGTGAATGGCCTTGTGCATGAAGATGCAACATCTTATATCAATATATTCACCTAAAGTGCACCCAAGAATAAGCCGATGATATTCAGAGACATGATCATACCTCCGCAGTCCGAATACGTATCTTGCGGTGTCATTAAAAGCGACAAGTAACTTTTGCTGGGACTGGGAATCGGGTTTGCAATAAACTACCGCAGCATAAGAGATAATTGGTATAATAAGGGTTTTGACCATCCTTAATTTTGTCACTAATGGAGTGAATTCCTCAGACAGCCAAAGTTTGCGGAGAGTTGCATAAGTGCGTCCCACCGTATAGTTCACATGATCTATGGCGGAAAGGCTTCTGTTTATCTTAAACCCGAGACTGGTCACTCTGTCTACATACTTAAGTCGTACGTGCGCTAAGAATACTGGCGGTAGCGAGTCTGTGTCATAAAATTTATTAGAAATAATTTTAGCCTGTGATTTATTAGGGTTAAGTATAAGACCATTACACACAGACCAGTTATGTATTTCCAACAAGTCTTCATTAAACCCTGTCTAATGGGCCTAGACAAGTGTACTTGTACATCATCGGCATAGAGATGTAAGAACACATTTTTACATACTTTTGGTAGGTCATTTATAAACAGACAGAACAGAATAGGTCCCGGAATAGATCCCTGCGGGACTCCTGCCAATAAGTCCAAATAATTAGAGGCACAGTCACCCACACACACCCTTTGCATTCTGTTTGATATATAGGTGCTAATAAGCTGTATAGAACTTTCACTAAATCCAAAATACAACCGAAGTTTTTTACATAAAGTTGCATGATTTACTCTATCAAAGGCTTTAGAAAAATCAAGCAAACATAGCACAGTGATATGCTCCCGATCGAATTGCATCCTAATATCGTCTAGTACCTTAATTGTGGCGGTTGAGATTTGCTTACTAAGAGCTTTTTCTAGAACCTTTGATAGGCATGGCAGAATGCTTATTGGGCGAAAGTCAGATGCAGATGCAGAGTTAGGCTTTTTCGGCACAGGAATTACCTTTGCAATCTTCCAGCTATCAGGAAAAGTGGAAGAGTAAATACAAAAATTTATAATATGTGTGACAGAACCGAGTACGTAAGGAAGAATAAGTTTGACGAATTGAAAGGGAATTCCATCTTCACCAACAGCATTGGACTTGAGCGAACGGATACAGTCCAAAACTTCAATTTCGGTAACAACCTTGAAATTAAAAACATTTAAGGAATCTGAAACGATACTGGGGTTGGACACAAAGCCTGCGCCAACACCACCAGTAGCCAGAAATACCTTGTTTAGTTCATTTAAGTCAGGCATACTGCATGAATTAACATTTTTACCCACACAAAAGGACCGTAAGTTATTCCAGAGCTTCTTAGGTGGTAAATTAAAGCTTAATTTAGAGAAATAATACCTTTGCTTAGCTTTTCGGGTAACAGTAGATGAGCGATTTCGAGCCCGGCAAAAAAGTTCCCAGTTCAACGGTATTGGACTATTCTTCCACTTCAGGTAGAGTTTTCGACGAACCTTAATTGAGCTGTGAACCTCAGATGTGAACCAAGGACAGTTCTTGTTCCGAACTATGACACTTTTCAAAGGAACATGCTTGTTAAATAGGTCAAGTATTAATGTCTGAAAGTAGTTTACTTTTTCATTAGCGCTCGAAAAGGAATAGACATGGTGCCTTGGTAAAAGATTCGCATCGTGTTGCAAAGCATACTGATTCACTGAGGAGAAATCTCTAAACTGAAATATTAATGGGTAGAGGGAGTGGGAAAAGTCTAAGTTATAGGTACAAAAAATCAGATCATGGTCCTATAGACCATCTAACGATAATTGATCCTGGAGTATAACATTCGAGCAGTCAGATACGATTAAAAAACAATTGTAACATTTTACAATTGTGTGTATTTATATAGTTTTTAGTTTTGTCGTCATAAATGTGCTGCTTTTCCCTGTGCTATCTAATATATGTGTTGATTACCAAAACTTTTATTTTATTTTATTCCAGTTCCTCCCGATATACTCAACGAAGAATCTTCGTCAGACTTAGCTGTGCCAGAAGGAGAAGATGCAATTCTTACATGCAAAACAACTGGAAATCCCACTCCAAGGGTAATATGGAAGAGAGAAGATGGAGATCTGCTTTTGATAAGAAAGCCTGGAAGCAGGGAACATATTAAAGGTAAGGCACTTTGACACTATTAATTTAAGATTTCTGTTTTGTTATGTGTTATGTGCACTTTTCTTAATCAAAACTACAAAAAAATCGAGAGTATTGATGATTGAGCAGAATGAACGCATTTGAAGTTTCTAAAATATACTTTAGGCCATTTCTAAAGCGAAAGCGCTATTTAAGCTTCCTTCAAAAACATCCTATGTATCAAAGAAAAGGGTTTTTATAAAAAAAAATAAATCTAGAAGAAATAATATACTTAACCGGCCTCTACTAATAAATAAAATACTTTTTCAAATACGTTGCTGATTTTCGGAAAGAGACTATTCGATCGTTGCTTTTCCAAATTGACCATGTCTCTTTTTGTTTTAGGAAAGTTTGATACGAGAATGGATCCAAAAGTTATAATAATGAATATTTACCATGTTGATTAAACTCAAAAACAATATTTATCTTTCAACATAGCCTCGCAACATATGAAAACATAGTCACGGAAGTGACTTACGTCACACCTAACAAATACTCGATCAACGTAACGGTTACAGCATCTCTAAGACCATAAATGCATGAGTCATTATCTTATCTTCGATGACCTCATGCATATTCATTCAGTGTGGATGGTTCTTTGATTTGTCGAGTATCCTCCGCGAAAGCTGTATCATATACATATCGATTGGCGTCATGACGTCATGCAGGCCTCTTCATATAGCTTCGTGTTGCTTAAATAATTCTGCTTGTCCTTTTTTCACTAGAGTCCTGTACATGACCGAAGTACACTTCTTGCTTGATGGTTGTTAGTGATATGGTGAGCGATGCTGCGTATGGTATGGAGTCGTTCGCATATGACATTGTTTTTGATTTTGGTTCGTTCTCTGCTTGATCTGCAGTATAAATCGCTAGTGCTGTTCTTCCTCCATGCTGGACATCCCCTCTTAGAAGCGACGAAGACCTAAACGAAATAGGACCCATTTCTCTAAGTTCTCTAAGATTTCTTAGAGAACTGAGGATCATTTTTACCAAATGTCGGGGAAATGCCAATGTCAGCAGCTTGTAGATGGGGCGGTTGATCAAGACACTGTCAAATGCCTTCTCTATATCTAACAAACACGCAAAAACTGATTTCTTTTTGTTTAGTTCCGCGGTGATATCGTGATGTAGTTCATGCAGTGGATGAATTGTTGAGTGCTTCTACGTGAACCCATATTTTTGCTCCGGTATTATTTGCTTAGAGTGGCAATTTTTGTTTATTTCCTACACAGCAGAGAAGTGATATTGGCGAATATTCTTCAACGCACGTTCTGTTGATCTTCATGGGAAATGAAAAAAACTTTACCTCTCTTCCACGAGTTGCGAACATTTTCCACGATCAGGTTCAGCTTATTTTTATGAGTAATCAACTCGTCTACTTATCCTGCGTCAGTGAAAACATCGTTGTTGTTGGGGAATGTTGCCCTATTATCACTGCTTAATGCTGTGATGCTGCTATGGACGTTGGAAAGTTCTTCGACCTTTTCGCTTACCTCTGCTAAGAATTCAGGAGGGTGCACTGGTGGTCTTTTCGTAAAGTTTTGCTCAAAATGGCTTATAAAAGATTCGAATTAATTTTTTTGAACGTGTCCTGTCCTGGTTTTATTTTTTCCAGTTGTTTCTGGAGCACTTCACCCGGGATATGTCTTAATGCTCGCTTAAACATAACGTTGACACAGTTGAGCTTTGATTCAATACGTTGATACTCCTCATTCACCGTGTTCCATGTTCGTTGCAGGATCGTTCTTAGCTTCTTCCACAGTCTTTGCCTCTGAGCGTAGATTGCCTGGAATTGTTGCGGCAAGTTTGCGTATCTGTCCTTATTGGTTCCTTGTTTCTTTTGGATGCCAACAGCTCTGTGATCAGTGTCATTAAAGTGGTTGATGGCATTGTCAAACTCGATGTTGGAGAGATTTGATATGACCGTCCAATTTGTGAGATTACTCTTTATGTTTGCGGAAAATTTTCTCCAATCGATTCGCAAGACAACTGTAGTTGCAAAATACTGGCAAGATATTTATGAGGTTTGAACTAACCCAGAAGAAAACCAACATTTAGGGAGTGCGTGGGAATGTTGGTTGGTATTGCGAGACAGTTACAAATGAGTGCTGATGTGAATCATGAAAGAGCGAGTTTACTATATTGGTACCGTGCGTTGAGCAAGTGTCGTCTTGCCACATGGTGTGCCTTGCGTTTAAGTCGCCACCAGTAGCGCACTGGGTGTGACGTCTGGCTTCTGTGCTTATGATATGGAGATTTTTATATATAGTATGTTTTCCTTAGAACTGTTACCTTGAAGGTAAATTGAAATGGCCCGCAGCGTTTTGTCTTCAGATACCATGATGATGACAGGAGTTGTCTCCATCCTAGTCAATCCAGTCAATTTATATTGTTCCTTTTTAAGGCTATTCCTCGTTAAGATGGCTTCTCCTCCTGTTATTTTTCCCTGTACGTGTTTGAATTCGTCAGGGCTAAAGCAATTTCTTGATATCAAATTTGTTTCCTGTAAGAAAATAATATCAGGTTTCTTTATTTTGAGGAACAAGTTCAAAGAAATGCTTTAAAATATTGTGTTAATAGAATAAACATAATATGAAAATACTATATACCTAGCCTATTTATTGTATGCATAGTTCACATACCAGTCGACCAATATCATGATCGTCGCATTATCATCTAGGCTTTCGTAGTTAATTGACACGTTTTTTTTGGCTTTTTGGACCAATTTTAGTAGATCCATCCCGAAAAGCCTCTCAGCGTCACTGAAGATGTTGAACTTAATTGCTGGGTTTGTTGTGTGACCTGTGGGAGGCCTTTGCTGTATGGGCTGGCAATTTTTGCTGATTGTGCTATGGCAGCCATACTGGCGAAACTCACTCCGTATTGTAATCCTTTCGAAACTGATTTTTGTGCGAATTTGTGTTGCCCCATTTTTTGTTGTGTTTTTCTCGGTAGTTTGCCGGGTGTCCGCTCTTCTGGCAGTTGGTGCAAAAAACCTCCTCATCTTTGGTTGTCCTTGAATAGTTTCTAGGTTCGTGGTTTTTATTGCACTTCACGCATTTGTACGCCATTGCAATTGACCGAACTTTTGTCAGGTTTTGCAATGCCGGATACCTGGGGTCTGCAGTTTCTTCCAATGACATTTTGGTTCATTAAGAGAGTTTTTTTTTAAGATAGAGGGTAGATCCGTTCGGCTCTGGCATGGCCTACTCCAACTAAACTAAACATTCTGATTTACCCCCACCAGTGGTAAGGGGTTAGTAGTAATAAATGTAATAAAAAATAGCTCAATACGAAACTCTGACTTCCTGCAAGAGGTAAGGGTGAGTAAAATAATGATTGACAGTTATAAATATAAAGTAATAATAAAAGGAACTTACTTTTTTGTATATAAGCTTCGTGGTCGGGCTTAGCTCATTTTTTTTGTAAGACTCCAATTATCGGCCCATTACTATATTAAGACCATCGTTTTTGCCTTAGGAAAAAAATCCTTGTCTTCACTCTCCCAAACAGCATCAACTGCGGTTAACACTTTCCTTGTCCCGTTGAAATAAATTTGTTTTCGCATTTAAGAAAAGATTTGCTAATTTAATATAAAGTAAATACTACTGTGTCCAAAAAATAAGGTGACATATGAATTTAAACTGCGCGCGTCGAAGGATTTGGAAATTTTTCTTTCTTTTTAGGTTGGTAGTACTGTCAGTGACATCTATGTGAAATTTCATGTCAAAATATATTCATAGTGTTTGAGATACGCGTCGTTTTGTGAGCTGCTAAAAGTGAGTTTTTCGTTTTTTGCGATGTCGAAATTTATTGAGCAAAGAATTTGCATTAAATTTTGTTTGCGGAATCAATTTTCTGCTGCGGATACGTTGATGATGCTGCAGAAAGCCTTTGATGATGAGGCTTTGTCTAAAAAAAATGTTTACAAGTGTTATAGTGATTTCCAAGCCGGCCGTGAAGGTGTCGAAGACGAAGAGCGTTCTGGGCGACCATAAACCTCAACCGATGAAGCTCACGTCCAACAAATAAAAGATTTGGTGTTGAAAAACCGTCGATTAACGATTAGAGACCTTGCTGATGAAGTTGGCTTATCGAAAGGCTCAGTCAATACCATTTTGAAGGATGCTTTGGGCCTCAAGCGCGTCAAATCTCGACTGGTTCCGAAACCATTGATTTTTTTGGAAAAAAGGCGTCGCGTTTAAGTGTGTGAAACAATGCTTTCCGACTACCAGGATGTCATGAAACGCATTATAACTGGCGATGAGACTTGGATCTATGCTTACGACCCCGAAACAACCGATTAATCGAGCGAATATCGTGCCAAAGGAGAGCCGAGACCAAAAAAACCGCGCCAAAGTCGCTCAAAAATCAAGGTCATGTTGACTGTTTTCTTCGATTATCGTGGTGTTGTGCTTTATGAATTCCTTCCAACCGGCCAAACAGTCAACAAGGAATATTATTTGAACGTTATGCGTCGTTTGCGTAACGCTATCCGCCTAAAAAGGCCGGAATTGTGGAAAGACAATTCTTGGTTTTTACACCACGATAATGCACCATCCCATACCGCACTCGTAATTCGTGATCATTTCGCCAAAAACTCAACCCATATCGTTCCGCAACCACCGTATTCACCTGATCTGGTGCCGTGCGACTTCTGGCTGTTCAACAAGCTCAAAAGACCGCTCCGGGGACACCGTTTTGATACGATAGAGGAGATTCAAGCCGCAGCGAAGACGGAACTGAAGGCCATCCCGGAAAGTGACTACAACCAGTGTTTCATAGATTGGAAAATCCGTTGGCATAAGTGCATTGCATCGGGAGGGGATTACTTTGAAGGGGATGAAATTGATTTGGAAGAACAAATAAAGAATTTTCAAAATAAATACAATGTCACCTTATTTTTTGGACACAGTAGTATATAACACTTCTCTCTCGAAACGGCCTAAGGAGCCTTCAGCCTTTGAAAGTGTCCATGCTACTGCACCATGTAGCAGGATGGGGATAATGAGCGTCTTATACAGCGATACTTTAGTTTTTCAAGAGAGAACTTTACACCATTGTTTTTTTATCCCAAAGAAACAGCGTTTAGCAAGAGGTGTACTTCGTTTGATCTCAGGGCTTATGTTATTATCTGGCTTTACAGCGTAGCCTTTATTAAAGCTATAGCTGTCAATGGAAACGTACTGACCAAGATGTTGGATTTCGGTGTCCTTTCTTGATAACAAAATATGCTTCTTTTTGCCCTTGTATAAAGCCAAACCCACCTTTTTCGTTTCTGTCTGAACATTACATTCATCTTTCATACTGTATTGTGTCATCGCCGCTGCATTAAAAAGTTCGACAGCTAAAGTGGCTATATTAGACTTAACCTTAGATACGTCGTCTAGGTCGCGTAGACGCTATTGTTGGCCTGCTTTGTCATCATTAAATGGTTCAGGCTGCCTGCCAGCGGAATTTGGTTCAACATTGTCGTTATACAGTCTGCACATGCGGATCTTCCGAGCAGCATTCATTCCTGCTTCTTAATCTTTCACCATCGTCGATGAGCACTACTCATGCTCTTTTATGCACGAGATTTTAACGTTTGTAAGCTCTATGTATTAAATTGCATCTTGTCTGTAAGAACACACATATCTATCTTGTTGAGGTTCAGTGCCAACCAATTGGAATATTTGAAAATTTGCTACACATGGCAATTACAGCATATTTCTCACATTTATCATACTTAACTGGTTTATAACACGTTTGGTGCAACTTACGGCCGATTGCATTCGTTGGTCTGGTCAATAGAAAAAAAAGGGTCGTTTCTGTATAGATGATCATTCCATTTTGTGCTTATTTTCTTAGTGATCATACTTCTTTAATCATTGTGCGCGAGTTATTGTCCAAATAAATGGAAGTTGTGCAATCAGATTTTAACTGAAATTATATTGTTACCAATCGAGTTAGAAAAAATATATTACCCATGGCCCAAATTCTTAGCCAGTCTTCTGTAGGCAGATAGTAGCACAAAAGCATCTCTAACAACTCTACGTGAAGATAAGATGTATCAAATTAAGCAGTATATTAAAACAACTTAAACATTGGAAGTTGCATTTGTATCCGATTTTGGCAGTTGTTTTTCAACTTCACCAATAAAGTGTTATAACTCGTAACGGTCAGACAGGCAGAATTAAGAAACTATATATAGATAAGTTACAACAGTATTACATTTTACAAGTACTTACTTTGTGGAGAGGGATTCATATGTTAAAAGTTCGAACACTAGTTGCATGGTGACATAAGCTAAATAACGACCACGATCAAAAGCTTGGTCACCAACCATAACTGGAACTGTTTTTTTTTCTGGGAAATAAAATTCGTCTGATTTGGTTGAATTCATCAAAATCTCTACAAACCTTCCCTTCCTCAGAACATTTTTTATTAAAACTTGTGCCGAGCTACCACAAATTATTACTATTGCCAGTGCTATTCTAGTAATAAAAAAAGTTTTGAAATGCTTTTTTTGTTTCAAGAATCTAATTTGTTGTTTCGATATATACATTGTGACCGCATATGTCAACTCCTTGTCCAATGTATTTTCGAAACTATTTCTACAACTTTGTACGATGCGCTTTCTTCAAATTTTAAAATTGCTTTTCTTTGAAACATATTTACCATTGCTCGGCATATTAAAGCGTGATTATCTTTATGTCCTTTTAGAAACCTTTCAAAAAAACATAGTTTGATTTTTTTGTTGTTTAATGCTTGATTCCTAAGTTTTTAATTTGTACTTATATGATAGCATACAAAATTATTTTATATTCCCGTTTTTCAGCTGAGCTATATTCCGGAACTTCGTTAAAGTTAGTCCGTCTGGAAAGACGACAAATGGGAGCCTACTTATGTATAGCAACGAATGATGTTCCACCAGCAGTCAGTAAACGAATATCTCTCAACGTTCAATGTAAGTAACATATTATATATTAATATAATTATTATTAATTCCTAAAATTAGAAACAAAAGACTGGAAATTAAGGAGAAAACATCAATAATTAAAATAATGATACTTTAAAAAGTTCCCACTGCTTCGAAACGGTGTCGTGCTTAATTGCAACGAAGAATATAATACGAATACAAAATTGCGAATTGCGCAGAGTTGCCCATTACCGAGGACAATAGTTTTTCCTCTCAGGGCAAATATCAGCCCGATATGGCGTAGCGAAACCCTGCGAAGAAGAACTCCAGGGCAAATTATTGGTGCCCTTGTTATACTTGCCAAACAAGGACACAGATATTGTGGACGAAATCGTTTCCCCTGAGACTGCTGCTAAAGTCTATGTGCCGCCAATTATATTGCTACACTACAAAAATAAATATGATCTTCAAATCATGAGAGTATTTAATCAAGTCTGTGAATTTTTCATTTCTAACAACAAAACCTAAATAAATTTTAAGTAAATAGTCTGTTATTTTTACACAAAAGCAAAGGTTCAAAAGCATTTAAAGTTGTTCTATTTGGCATGAGGAATATTGAAACAAATTTTCTAAAAAATTAACCATTAGCCGCGGACTTAAGTGAACCGACGTTAAAAAAAATTTACCACTTCACTGACTTTATATATTTAATATCCCTTGAGTATACAACAATCAAACTCGGTGTACTCAAAAAATCTCATCACTCTATACTGCACAGGCACACAAAAGTCAGAAAAGAATTATCAAAGACAACAAACTCTTTTCGATTTCGACCACGGAGCAAAAAAACATATTGTGCCAATTGTGCCATAGCACTTTAGAGTGTGAAGATGCAGCCTCCCTGAAATGCGCAATCTGCCGCAGTAATCATAAAGCCACTGTCATTGCTTGCATACGGAAACAAAAAGTGTGAAATGAGGGAGACACTTTCATTGGGAATTCACAATCTTGAATGCCAACGTTACACATCGTTCACACAAATAAATTCCTTTCTGACTCGTGAAAATAGCACTAGGCATATGGAAATCAGAACAGCTGACCAGTCAAATGCTTGAACAAACTTTACCCATGTAGCGCCAAGTAATGGCATCCTCAACGATGATCTTTTCTCTGCTAATGAACTCAACGCCCGGTCGCTGAAAATGATCTCCAAATTCAGTTCATGTAAGACGGAAGTTAATTAATTTAATGTTACCTCACATTGAGCAGTTGAATTATTGTATGGTTCTTATCTGATTGATTGTTGTTTAGAATCCAAGAGCTGCCGCTCTTAGGTGCTGTAGCGCAGAAAGACTGCAAATGCGGTGGCGATTCAAGTTCCAAAATCAAAGACTATCATGTTTCCGCATAGAAACATCTTAACCTGAACATACTATATTTTTAACCTTAATTCTAAGAAAAATCTGGTTATATATGGTTTCGATGTTTTCCATTTTGTCTCTGTAAAATAGTCCAAAGTTTTCTGTCCAATCGGTTTTTTCCGAGTCTATGTAAATAGCTGTTTCCAGGTTAAAGTGCATATCAGTAGGTGTCTCTAAGGGTGCAGTCATAAGTCCTGTTTTATATAATAATCTTACTGCAGACTTTCCTGTGTTTCAGGAATGTTAGATTGCCATTAATGCTGATGATACTGCAGTATTTTCATCACATGAGGTTTCGCTCTACACTGATACAAATCTTAGCAATGCGATAGCGATACTGACAGAATATTTCACAAATGGTAAATGAATGAAACGGAAGCCATCTTATTCACACGAAAAAGAAGTCCTTGCAACCTTCTTAACAATCAAACACAAATAAACGGTGTGATGATCGATTAGGAGTCGTCTTTAAGTGACATTCAAGAAGATTGAGGTCTCAAAATTGCTCGTGACAGCATGGACGGCTACCTGCAAAGGCTTTAACAAAAACAGAAAACCCCAAAAAACAAAGAAGAAGAAACTACATGAAAAGTTCTGCGACATCGATATTATCTACGAATGTTAGCCAGCATACTCTTCCGACGGAGAAGTCGAAGAAGAGGAGGAGTTGGTAGTGGATCAAGGAAATCTACACGAGTACGATCCTCTGAGGAAGAGGACGAGCTAAACACAACAACCGTCCAGAAAGGACAGGAATGCGAAAGCGAAGAATCAGTAGAAGAGGAAGAAGCCTTCACCGTGGTCAAAGCCAAAAGAGGAAAAAGTCGACTCACCCAGTCCAACTTATCATCTAAAAAATCCTCAACATTAACGCAGACCTGACCGTCATAACAACAAAGACATCGCAAGGACACGATAATATCTGAAGACAAGGAAATTCTAATATAATACCTTCACACTAAACCGCAAGCACATCTTAGTGCCCAAAGGTTCTATCAAAACTATAAGCCAGAGGAAAACGAAGACGAACTGAAAACAGAGGGAATTCCTGCCACTAAAATGAGCTTCTGCAAAAGCCAAGCAGAAATTCAACAACTTTGTTGTTGATGCGGAAAAAGGTGCAGATCTGCCGTCCATTAACAGGAAAACTCGCCAAATGAACCAAAAGGCTCACTGGGAGAAATTGCAGATACAAAGAATCACGTCAAATTCAAGGACAGCCACACTGCCGGAGGTGTACTGCACCAACTGCCAGAAAAATGTACAACCGCAAAGGAAAAATTTGCTCAAAAAAAGAAGGAGCAGCAGAAATTTACCACGGAATCCGCCTCCAAAACTATTGGACTGGACTCAGCTTTGCAAATGTTACTGCTCTGTGATCGAGGAAACCCAACCATCACACCAAAGTAACGCAGCCCGCGAAAATGGCCCCAAGAATCCCCGTTAGGATCACCATTGCACCCGCAACCAAGAAGACATCACCTCCATTGTCGCCCTCACACAATATCTTCGACGATATCGAACGTTTGTTTGGTACTGACCTTCCTACCCTCATTCAGAAGGTAAGGAAAATTATACTGAGCAACTGCGGAGTTGAAAAAATGATTTCTTTGACCATGTTTCGCAAGGGAAAGAAACCCGATATTTTATGTTTACAGGAAACCAACCTCGCACCTAGAAATCGATACAAAAAGGATGGACCGGGAGGAGAAAAATGACGAAAGGAGAGGCGCAGCCCTTCTCATAAGGTATAATCTGAAATCCACCAAATCGAAGATTCGAGGACAAAGCCGCATGGAAACCACAGAAGCCGTAATCAGATACAATCTTGGTGAAACCTTTCTTGTATTGGCATTATACAACCATTGTTATGCAAGTAAAGCAAGACATACACCCTGGTAGGACCAGCCATTCAAAAACAGCATGATACAGGAACAGGAACTAAAGGATGTCGTCCATAATGCTATCAATGACCAAAAAAAAAACTAAAGAGAAGCAAAGATCGATATGCCCACTTGCCACTCAACACCCAAGTCATCTACGCACACCCACAGCGACTCCGGAAGAAGCTTCAGAGGATATTCCACAGAACGTAGAACACAGTCAACATCGAGTACAGGAACGTTCAAACCGAACTCAACTGCATCAATGTGATATTCTAAAGAGGCGTGAAACACTACATAGAGGAGCAGTTTAGGAAACGCCGGTAGGAAATCAATCCTGGACCGGACTCTTTCAAGGAAATCAATTCATAATATTCCTGATCGCTGGCAAACCCAACACGTTACCGGAAAACATGAACAACGGATAAGACGTGGTCATCAATTCTGTAGATAAGGCTGAACCCTTCGGTGCACACTTCGAAAGGAACTTCACCGAGAGGCCCCTGATGCATCTACCAGAGTTCATGGAAGAATTTGACGTTGTAATTAATGGAGTACTACACGACACCAGCACTGTCACAAGAAAGACCCGCATCAAACCCAGCTCCATGCAATGGCGTTTTCACAAATTCCGAAGAAGTAGAGGACCTAATTTTGAGTGGAAACTCAAAGTCTACAGGTCCAGATCGCACTTCCAACTTTTTGCTGAAAAAGTTGCCAAATGTAGCTTTAGTACTTTTGACGGTGACACTTAATAACTGCGTTAACAATAGATATTTTGCCAACTCCTGGAAAATAGTTGTCCCAGTTCAGAAAAAAACGAATAGATTCAGCATCGACGGGTATAGGCCAATTGCACTGTGTCGGGAGAGTTCTGGAATCGATAATGCTGCCCCAAATTATGGCAATGTGCTCAGAGCAGGGAACTCTTTCAAACCTACAATGGTTTCCGGTCACCCGAACACTCATCACGAAGGAAATTTTAGTTGCACGCCTTTTGGATATAGAAAAGGCCTTCGACAGCGTCTAGATCGAGGGCCTCACCTACAAAATGAAGATAATAGGAATTCATTTTAATTCTTTTTTAATTCCAGAAATATTCTTTTTCGGTCAGATACAGGATAAACTGTCTATATTAATAAGACATCTAGGAGGAGTTCAACAAGGAGATCAACCACCCAACGACGTTCGAACAAAGACACTCCTCTACGCAGATAACTCCATTACATACGCTACATCATTAGCCCCGGAAATAGCAGCCGCACAGGTACAACAACCCATAGCGAAGCGCAGGGACAATTACCTTAAAAGGGTACTGAGGATCAACAGCAGCAAGACGGAGCTCATCTGCTTCTTCTTGTGCACCCATTTCTTAGAGAGAGGAGAGGACTGCTTAACAGAACCAAACTATTGGTCTATAAGCAAATTTATATGACCCAAATTGATACACTGGAAAATCATCGAAGGATTAGCAAGCCATGGTTAATTAGACTTAAGGATCATCAGCAGGCTTAAAATCAAAACTATCGAGTGAAAAATTTATCTTCAAGGTCATATGCGATCAGGCAATTTTGCTATTTGGATGTCAAGCATGGGGAAACTGTGCTAAATCTAAGTCCCTCTACATCTGAACACCATAAATAAAAACAGTTTGAGTCGATAACCCATAGAATCGGAGAGCTAACGAAAACTAATTTGATTCGCCGACAAAGTTTAAGTAAACCAAATACCTTATTCATTATTCCGTCTATTACCGCAAGGTTGGACTGTTCGTACAACACAGCTATGAAGCATCATTATTTGAAAAGTCTATTTTTTCTGTTCAAACACCTCAAATTTCGACTTGGTGAACATTTTTTTAAGTTTCTATTTAGTTTTACCACCGCTGCTCGACGGTGCAGATCTTTGAAAAATGTTTTTTTGCCACCTCGCTTAGATGCATCATGTAACACGTACATAGAATCTTAACATGATGATGGTTAGGGAGTTACAAAAAATGTAGAGCGATGCAGGCCAGATAATGTTTGTTTCGTTTATGCCTGATTCACAATGCAGCGCGAGAGGTAAGCGAGAAATCGTTGTAGTTAACGCCGCGAGAGTTTTATAATTTTTCGAAAACAACGCGATGGGATAGGACGATTCTCGCGTCATTGTGTATTGTTTCATACATTTGCATTGATTGAACTCGCGCTAGACTCGCCTCGCACTCGCGTTGCATTGTGAATTAGGCATTACTCTATCGTTTACTCATCTCGGCGATTTGACAGCTGCCGAGCATTTCGACTCTGATGTTAGCAACAACAATTTCGCTGGTATTCTCTTCAGATCAGATCGACAGGACAAAAACAAACGAAGATTTTTGCATTACGTGAAGTAAAGAAAGTATCGTCACATTGATGTCATGCACACGATACTACAATTTGTGAGTTATGTGTTGCAAAACGATCGTCACACGACTATCGTCGACATCGGTTTCCTTGTAATTTCAATAAGAACACGAACTTCGAGATGGTATATTAAAGTTTAAACAAATAAGGAATTAAAACGATCACAGGATTAAAAGATTATTTGATGCCGACCTATTGTAGAAAGTGTGTAATTTTATGATTCTGACTCTCCCCCACACCACACATTATTGCAACAGAAGATGTTTATAACAATGGTATTTTCTTGAAAATAAGTAATAAAAGATAAGTGTATCATGTGATTCTCCTGCGTGTTTAAGTTGTCTTGAATAAATATCAACGTATTCAAGAAATTAAAGAAGCGATTAGAAAATAGTGAAAAATAAGAAAATATGTAAGCGTTGAATATCCTTGTGTGTTTAAATGTACTCAGCACTTTCAATGTCATTCAATGTTTACATTTTTCTCTATTTTTCAACCTTTTGATTAAAGTTTTTCAAGCTGTTGTACCCCCAACTTTTTTTAAAGTGACTTATTGAAATGCAGAGACAATCATTAAAAAAGCACACTTTAAAATCACATGAAATATCATACTTAATTTTTAATAAATTGGTTTAAGAACATAATATTGAAATACATTTTTTCGCATTGAGAAAGATATTGGCACCAAAGCGAAACACGTATTTGTCGACGAGAAACGCTCAAGTTCATCCGGGTGCACATGGTTGGCGTACTTTGTCGTCAACATCGATTGGCCGACCATGCAATTAGACGGTCGCACAACCGGTCTCCAATGAGGGATCGCCAACCACAATCGATGAGCACGAGACGTAACCTAAGCAGAATTCCTGTCGCTGAGCTGCTCCATGAGAATAAATAGTGATTTGTATTGTAACATTAAAATAAATCGTCCAATAAAGCAAAATTAAATAAGCTCCGTTCGAGCACATCGCAGCGAAAATCCGCTACGCGAAAAATGAACTGGGATGACAGCTCTTCGCGTAGCGAAAGGAAGAGAAGGGTAGCGAGTCGCTACGGGGAAATTTAAGGATAATTTAGCAAAGATTTCTTCAATTCGCGAAGATCCAAATGTGTTCCTGAGGAATTTCCCCGTAGCGGAGCAGCATAACAGTTTAGCAAAAGCGTGCTGGAACTCAAACTAGACTCAAACTGGTATTATTTGTAAAATATTATAAGTGGCACCCAACATACAAATCAGAACCCGCGATAAAATAACAAAAGTGAAGAAAACGAAAGATCTACAAAGTTATTTATTAAAGTTAAATATTCAAATTGTAACCAGAGCCGCAGGCGGTACAGTGTGCCAACGAAAACATATAGCGCATAGGACTTCCTGGTGATAAAACATGTCGTATTTCTATTCGAACGAGAAAGGATTTTTTTCAAAGAAACCGATTCCCATACGTCACTTACAAAATGTAACCGAACGACCATCATGTAGTAAGAGGCATTATTAATTGTCAGCTGACACAGTAACCATGCGAAAGTTTATAAGAACCAAGTGTATGACAAAAATGGGTACCTTAACGTAAGACACAACAGCTTCTAGTATAACAAAGTAACATTAACACTGTTACAGGGTTAAATTTATTAAGTTACGAGGGGCCTTAGGAATTGTTTGTGTATATTATTGTCATGGTCGTGGCTGATCATATTGTCAGGTCGGCAGTATTAGCAAGTAGGAAAGCGTTATAAATGTACAGCCAGATTGTAGTACCCCCGGTCATCTTGATGTGAACATTGTTCTACGGCTCGATTGGAGACCACCAAGTTGAAAATAAAAAAAGAGCGTGTCAAAAATAAAATAAATAGCAATATGATATATAACGGGATGGAAATTCTCTCTGATTATACTGCACAAGTGATTCCTGTCTTTCAAGTGACAAAGAAAACGGGGAGCCACAGTCAAAATTAAGTAGTAGTAAGTAAGACAGTAGATCGGTCTTACAAGCAACCAACAACACAAACAATAACTCACCTTTTTTGCGAAATAAGAAATAACTATGATTTAAAACATAACAAAGCATATGTGGGTCGCTAGCCTTAAACGAAATAATGAGGATGAGGATAAAGCTGCTGAATCAGCTAAAATGCACCAGTGTACAATTTTAACGCATTTACAAAGCAAGAACTCTAATCAAATGTTTAGTTTCTGCGAATAGAAAACTGTTAATCCAATGGAACATCGAAAAGTATCATTGTTAAAAATAAATGTCGATTAATATCAACCAAGTCATCCAAACAAAACTTATCAAAAAACGTTTAAGCTTCACGTCTGTGGTGAAAAACAAAACACCATCTTGTAAGTGGTTTTTAAGACTATCGATCACAAATCTTTTATTTACAAATTATTTATTAACAATGAATGTTTCTTATAATATTTTCGCTCTTTTATTTGACAGTTGCTCCAATGGTTCGTGCTCCTAGTCAATTGTTGGGTACTCCTTTGGGTTCGGATGTTCAATTAGAATGCCACGTCGAAGCCTCACCCACTCCAGTCTCGTATTGGTTGAAAGGAGGCCGAGTTTCCATGTCTAATACATACAGCTTGCCTTCAACAAAGCCATCTGATACAGTTCCGTCATATCCTGAAATGCTTCTCGATGGGTAAGTCAAGTTTTTATAAATTAACTGAATATAAATTTACAGAGATAAAATATACTTATTATGAAGAAAAACAAATCGCCAAAAGTGAAATTGATTTTGGTGCGCATTGGCACCTCTTCCAATTTGTTGGTCAAAATGGTTTAAGCCATGAATTTATATTAGCGTTCGGTTAGATGGGGATTAAGAAGTGAAGTGTTGGTGGTGATTACTGATCTCTTTTCAATCGGAGAACGCAAGGTCTATTGTGAATCCCTGCAATCGGAGACACTTGAAAACGCTCACTTTTAACTTTCTTACTGATCTTTAGGAATATGTCATTTTGGTTTTCTGAACTCTGATACGTAGTGCATATCCATTTCATCAATTAGTGGTCAACAATTAAGCTCTTATAAAACACTTAAAGCGAGTCTGAAATGTAAAAAGTTAGAAGTCGCAAAATAAAGGGCAACAATTTTGGTCACAAACTGATTCACGCACAATGTTAAAAGCACTGTGGTCATAACGAAAATAAGCACAGGCACTACCCTCTTTTTTTCTATTGACCAGAACAATAAATGCAATCGGTCGTAAGGAAGAACAAACGGGTTATAAAACAGTTATGTAAATGTGAGAAATATGCTGCTATTGCCATGTGATATATTGTCAAGTTCTAAAGGCCTTGGCTATACAGTGAATACATCCTGTAAGAGCGCATCAGCTTCAACTTGAATTTCAACAAGATAGAGCTCGTGCTTCCTTCAAAATGTTTTTGCAAGCCATGGTGATTTCGTACAACCAAGGCGTAACTTCCTTCATACAACGAGCTCACAAACGTTTAAGTCCAATAGTCGTAGCGTCTATGGAATTTTGAAGATAGCGCATGCTCTATCTTGCTGAGCTTCACGTTAAGTAGATCTTGGAAAAAAAACCAGGATTTCCAAATCTCTTCGTAAGATGTCTTTGACAGCATACACAAAGACGAGATGTACAAAGCTAATTCTAGATTTATCATCCCTTCTTAGCTCGTTCGTTTGTGCATGATAACGATAAAGAACTCAAGCTGCGCCATTCCGCTGTCAAAATAAAACTTAAAACAATAGGGCAAAAGTCCTGCGTTGACACAGGGGGTGAATGTGATCGTCTTAAAGGCATATGGAAAAGAAAGAAGAAGATCCTTTGCTGAACAGTTACCAGCTCGGAAGGAAGAGGTGGATGAAATCTATCGACTGAAACTATGTACTTTTGAACTGTTTCTTAAAGGACATACAGATAATCACGTTCACGGCAATTAACGTTCCGAGCAATGGTAAATATCTTTCAAAGAAATGTAATCTAACAAATTCGGTGAAATTATTATGGAAGTAATTTTCAAAATACATTGTACAAGGAGTTGACATAAGCGGTCTTTCACAATGTATAAATCGAAGCAACAATTCTAGTTTTTCAAACAAAAAAAGCAAAGCCCGGTCTTAAATTTCCCCTTTTGCTCATGTCAAAACTTTTTTTACTGGAATAGCACTAGATCACGTAATAAGTACTCTTGCATCTTTCCTACAAATTACTTCTGAACGTTGCGAGTTTATTGGTGAAGTTGACAAACATCTGCTCCAAGCAGAAACAGATTCAGATGTTATAGTTGTTGAAATGAAATCTATTTTCGGAAATAGTGGTGTTGGATGCATTTAGAGGGAAGCCTGTGTGCTACTTTGTCTTACAGAAGACTGACTTGATCTGATTACACAACTTTCATTCTTTTGGCAAACAAAACTACCCGCATAATGTTTAAAGTACTGCGATCACTAAGAAAAGAAGCATAAAATGGAATTAAGAAACTACCCTCCCTTCAGAAACTACTACTCTCAGTACAACCGAACAATAAATGCAATCGGCCGTAAGTTGGAACAAACTGGTCGTAAAACAGTTATGTTAATGCGAGAAATATGCTGTAATTGCCGTGTGTGACAAATTTTCATGTGTTCTGACTGGCTTTTTTTATCTCGTGCACAACACAAGAGCACGAGAAGCTCGCGATCGAGGATGTTGAGATATTAAACAACAGGAATGAGGTTCGAATATTCTACCAACAGAGAAAACAATTTTGTCTGGGTTTCAGACCCCAAACCGAAGTTTCAAAATGGAAACATCATAGTAGAATTGCAGTCAATGCTGAGAACATGGACGAATCACTTGTGCAGACTGTATAACGGCAATGATGCATCGCATTCCGCCTGCAGGCAGCCTGATCGATTCGATGAAGATGTTGCAGGCCAACAATAGCGCCTACCCGACCTAGACGAAGTAAAGATAGCAATGTCTAAGCTTAAATCTAAAAAAGCCACCTTAGCTATCGAACTTTTCAATGAGTCGGCGATGACACAATAAAGCACGAAATATGAGTGGAATCTCAGCATTGTTTGCCCAATCTTGAAGCAGATAGACCATCTAAACTGGCCCAATTAAAGAGGTATCAATCTCCCCAACATTGCCTTTGACATCTTTTCTGCCATATTATCCATTAAAGCAGTTGGTCAACAACCTGATAGGTCCATATCAATGTGGCTTTCGACCAGAAAAGTCCACCATAAACCAAATTTTAGCATAAAAGCAGATCTTGGAAAAAACCCAGGAGCTCCAAGTCGGCACACACCATCTTTTCATCAAGGTTTGTTTTGGTTTCTGGTTCTTCCACATAGACGAGATGTATGAAGCCATATATAGGTTTGGCATCCCTACCGAACTGCTACATTTGTGCAAGATGACAATGGAGAACAGTTATGGTTCACGGCTCTACAAATTATTACCATGGGACGCAATATTATCATAACCGTAACTCTGACTGGAATAGCAAAAAGAAAGAGTAAACGTAGTTTTAAAAAATGTGTTAAAATAAGATATTTACAATTAATCACAGCAGAATGCAGTTAGTTTGGGTTAGCATTATTTTCAACTTAAATAGGTAGTCTAAAAGTCGATCAATGCTTATCGGAAGCAGCACTGGCCAAATGTCACGCAAACTATACCAAATCTGAAATTTCCGGGTCCAAATCAAACGCAAAAAAACTTCTTAATCGTTACTAATTTTATTTAGGACTACCATAAGAGCCAAAAGTTTAGGCTTCAAAAATAACTTTTAGTATAAAATAAGATTACTTGTACGAGTTCACGAATTCATATTATTTCTTGTTCATTTCAGTCCTAAATATGGAATCACGGAAAAACGCGATGGATACAAAAGTATAATGATATTAATTGTGAGATCATTTTCTGTAGCCGACGTGGGTACATATCATTGTGTGAGCACGAACTCATTGGGCCGCTCAGAAGGGACTCTGAGGCTATATGGTCTGTTAAGTATAAATTAAAAATTTAAGAATCACAATATTAAACTTAAGACTTTCAATGACAGAAATAAAACTACATCCAGAAATGCCATCGTCGAGCGGTGATAATGTTAACTTCATTGCGGGTACGTTGTTCATATTATCATTCATATTATAGTCATATCTTATTTAACGTTTTTTTTTCTCAGGCTTGGAAGAAACATCGAGAAGCAAAACCTGCAAACAATTTGGAACATCAAACGCTTTTTATCAATCCACTTCTTTAATTATATTCGTTTTAAATAATATTTTGTTTAGATGATATGGGATCGTTAAAACCGCTTTTGTTTTAAGTTACGAGTTTTGACTGGTAGCGTAACAAGAAAAAATACTTTGTTGACAGAGTTCGCCATAAAAAAAAACATGACAGTTTTTACTTTTTGTGTAACCTCAATTAAAATAAAACATAATAAATCTAACGAATACGAAAACTATTTGTTTGTAAACACTTAATTTTGACGTTTTTATATGCTATCTGCCACAGACAACGTATAAATTAAAGCTGGAATTGAGTAGATCCACCAGAGAATTGCATGTCGTCTTCCATATTCAAATCATCAACGCAAACAAGACCGTCATGACAAATAAGTTCGGGGATGGACACCAAAAAATAAGTGACTTCACAAGGACAAGAAAATTGCAAAATAATACCTTTACCCCAAATAAGACCCTTAAAACCTCTTGGTTCTCAAAGGCATTTATCATAGCTGTGAGTTAGAGTAAATCCAAGAAGAGCTCAATACAGAGGAGAATCTTGTCATAAAAGTGATCCTCTGTAAAAGCCGATTTGAACAGATCTTCCCTTTTTCTAAAGGATGACTCCCCTAATGAGCCACAAAGTTCACTGGAATAAATTGCCAACCCAGAGAATTGCGCAATGCAAGAATTGCCAAAAGTTCAGTCACGTTGCAAACAACTGGCGTTTAGATGGGCAATATCCAAGGACAGCCACAAACAAGGAACCTGCCCGAGGCGAACAAATGATGAGGAGGTGTTCTGCAGCAACAGCCAGAAGAATGGACATCCGGCAAACTACCTCCAGGAACAGGTCACCGGGTCTCCGGAAAAATAAAATGACACTTAAAAAAAGGAGTAGCAGAAGTTTGCCAAGGAACTCGCCTTAGCAATCATTGAAGCTGGACTCAGCTTTGCAAGTATTACTGCCCTATGATTGCGGAAAGCCAAACGTCCACAAGGTCTACAATGCCCGCAAAAGCAGCACCAATAATCCCCGAAAAAGACAAAAGGACTAGCGCACCTGGATCTTATGCTTTTCAAGGAATGTTTACAACTTACTGACTTTAACCGACAAACGATGAATTGTCTAAAATCATTTATGTATGACAGAATCCATATCAGATTGGGTGCCTTTATTAGAATTGCCAACGAGAATGCGGAGTTGGAATGTTCAGACGTACTTTTCTCGAACAATGACCAGAGCAATCTCCTCGAACTTGCTCTACCCACCATCTAATAGAAATTTGTAGAACGCGAAGAACGACGATTGCTTGAAAGAGATGGACAGGACTATTAAACGAACGATGGACAGAACAATACCAGCATTTACCGCAACGCAATGATCGAGGCTTCTGACTCAAAGGCATTTAACTGAACCACAAGACTCGCAGGCAAATACACTGAAGTCGATGCTTAAAAATTAATCAATTAATATTAAGATTTAAGAAAATTAAAAAAAAATTTCGAAGGAAAAAACAGAACAAATTTCCATGTCTTAAGCTCCCCCGAAGTACAAAGTTGAAGTATAAGGTGCGACGTTTCAAGATGTTTATAAGGTTATTGTTACAAATAGCCTGAACCATGTCTTGAATAATCGCGTCGAACCGCGAAATGCAGTCTTTGAAGTGCGAAGAGGACAACAAAACGGAGGAATGCCCGCTTTACCGTTACGAGCCGTTACTCCAGAAGTTTCCAACGCCCAAATGGCGGGAGGTCAAGAGAATACAGTACGGCAATGGCCAAGGCTGTCCAAAGTCCACAGCGACACGAGCTCTGAAACTGATCTGCTGGCTTCCTAACATTCCATCTAGGGACAAATTATCCAGCTGCAACAGCAGATACAAGAGCAGGCGATACGGGTAGATCGTATCTTCTCGCTTTTGCCGAGCTTGACGCGCTTCCTGTTGTAATTTGTACGCAGGCGGGAGACCCTTAAAGATCCGAGTCGTTCACGGATCCTCGTGTTGAGTAAAGCATACGTTGCCTTTCAATATCAACGTCCGAAGAACAGCGGCGAAACTGAGGGTACTCTCATCTACGAAGGAATATATTGGATGAGATTTGAGAGACCGTTGATAAAGATCAAAAAGAGAGTCGAAGACAAAACTGAGCCTTGGGGATCAACAGCATTTATATGTAGAATGTAACACTTGAAACCGCCCAATACAGTTTGTATTGTACGACTCGAAAGGAAGTTTCTAATCCATCGTCGAAGAAACTCACCGAACCCATAAGAACGCATTTTCGATGGAAGGGACAACGAAGTTTTTTCTGCCCTAATTTTCGTCCAAAAGAGAATTTCGCACGTCGTAGAACAGCATTGCAGTCAATACGGACTCGTCGAAGCTTTTTCCAGTTTTCCTCTATAGGGTTGGCTCTATAAGACCGGAAACTCAGGTCTATCAACCTGGCAGCCTCTTTACAGCATGAAATATTTTTCGGCCTGATTGTCTTCACTTTTTTTGGGATGAAGTCCTTCATGCCTTGGAAAACAGTGTTTGTTAACATATAAGCGGCGGCGTCCACGTCACTGTCATTCCTTCCTTAACTGGGTGGTATGAAAAAAAGGGGTTGACTTATATAACACAATGGTCCGACGAACCCAGGGATCGCCAATACATACAATGTGTTGGATTGGATACATGCATTGTCTGGAATTCGTTTACTAGCTGGGTTAAATTGTATAACTCAGCAAGAGCACACAAAGGCGAAGAGGTTTACAAAGGCGAAGAGGTTAAAAGAGAAAAAACAGGATGCGGGAGGCTCGTGTGTAATTGTATTTGTTTCGTTTGTATATTTTTTATGACACTGTTTTTGCTATCATTAACTGAACTGATTCCTAAGAAATAGCTGTTGGTTTCCAAGTGGTTTCTTCAGAGATTGTCCACTTTACTACCGGTTTATAACCAGTTTGTTTTCTTAAATAGTTCTGCTAATATATGTTCTGAATCTTCACGTCGGACATATATTTTAGGATGCCGAATGAGTAGTTTCTTAGCGTACTTTTTCTCGTTTTTGCGAGAACTGGACGGGTGCCCATGTACTGGAGTATACTTTCTACGCCTTTCTTACCCCTACAGTTCCTGCAAAAGTCGTTGTAAGGGGCTGTTCACATTCTTATTGCGTGTGAGCATGATATAGTGACCTATGAAAATTCCTACGACCATACTGATTATATTCTTGTTTATACAAAGGAGTGCACTTGTCATTTTTGGAGTAATGAGAGGCCTCGAAGTCCTGCGAGTGTCCAGTTCCAACCATATCTAATTGGTGATATTGATGGCATCTGAATTAAGTCTAAGTGTCAAATTTACACTGGTATTGTCCGATTTACAACAGATACAAGCATCCTTGATCAGTGTATTAATTGACACTATCCAGAGCAAAATGAACCCAATGTTTCTCTCACCGTAGCAGTTAAGCAGGGAAATCTGATTTATAATGGGCCATGTTCCCATCACACACCGATCGCCGATAGATTTGTTGGACTCAGTTCACCTGCTCAAACTAATGTCAATAAAGAGCAAAATAGTCAACAACAACATCATGTTCCAAGTTAACACGCGCAAGCAGCTACCATTCATCGGGTGATCGAATTGCCAGGCGCTGCGCCATGCTGTTTTGTCTACGTGAGCGGATATGCGCTTGCAATATTATCCACACGCGTCGCTGTGGATTCATGGAACCAAGTTCAACTTATTATCAATCAAACTTAGGTTTGGGAATATTATATTGTATTCAGGCATTCTTAGTCGAACTCTTGAGGAGTGAAGTCAATAAGGAAAATATTATAACGTTTTAAATTAACTGTTTTATTTCGAATGTTGGGCACGGATTAATCCGTGCAAGTTGCAACTAAACAGTTTTCTTCTTCTGGAACAGTCAATCAGTTAGTATAGGTGAAAATATTTCACCATCTGCTTAATATGGTCTGGAGGCTATATGTAAAAATGTTAAAGCTATTTTTGTGCAAGTTGGCAACCAAAAAGTAAAAACCAACGTAAGAGCGAGAATTCGCACGAATACAGATGAACCAATTTAATCGTTATGCTACCCTTATCCGGATATTCGAAAAACTGCATTCTCGATAATGAATGGCAAATACGAATATCTCAGACTTCCATTTGGCCTTAAAACCGCCCCGCTATCTTCCAAAGGATGATAGATGATGTACTTAAAGGACTCATAGGCAAAATTTGCTATTTGTACATTGATGATATCATCATTTTGAGCTAAACTGAGGAAGGTCATCTGAGAGATATCGAAACTGTCTTTTCAAAGCTCAATGAAGCCGGTTTAAAAATAAATCTCGAAAAATCTCATTTCTTAGCCACTACTCTCGAGTTTCTCAGTAGTTAGTTACTCCTGACGGCATTCTCCCGGACTCAAAAAGATCAAGGCTATCGAAAAATTAATACCGCTAACAAACTTAAAGGAATTGAAAAGCTTTCTCGGAATAGCTTCCTACTATAGGAAGCTTATTCGAGACTAAAAATATGCTAAATAGCTAAATAGTTAAAATAGCTAAACCTCTAACTAACTTAACTCGTGGAGAGTTCGCGCAAGTTAAGGCAAACAAGTCGAGAAGCGTTCCGGTTTCCCTCGATCTTGAGACAAATAAGGTATTTGAGGCTCTCAAGGAACTTCTAACTTCTGCGGAGGTATTAGCACTCCCAGACATTGAGAAAAGCTTTTATTTAACCACAGATGCTTCCGATTATGCCATCGGCGCAGTGTTATCCCAAGGTGAGCATGGCAAAGAAAGACCAGTTGCATATATCTCCCGCTTTTGAATCGCAGAGAAGAAAACTACGCAACTAATGAAAAAGAGATGCTCGCGATAGTATGGGCTTTTGATAATTTAAGAAATTATTTGAATGGAGCCAAAAAGGGTAAAATATACAACTATGAGTTGATTTACACTCCTGGTAAATCAAATTTTGTGGCTGATGCTCTCTCAAGCCAAGAAACGGCTAGCGAAGCACAGTTAGAACTTCAATCATATGACTCACAGACAGGCACAGCTGAAGAAGGGTTCTGCGAAAGATCTGGCAGCAACACGGATTCGGGGTCTATGCACAGTGCGGATCAAGATAACTCCGACTTGATACCACATGTTGAAGCCCCAATTAACGCTTTCAGAAATCAATTGATTTTTAGGACAGGCCTCGCGCTCCGTGCACACGAGGAACCACACGCTGGCTATCATCGTCATTATATTTCAGTAAAGACGATAAGGAAAGATAACCTTATCGAAATACTAAGGGAACATCTTCATCCTAACGTTGTAAATGGGATCAAGGTTCCAGTGGAATACCTTTGGCTGCTTCAAAGAGGTTACCTGGCAAAGTTTGAAAAATATAAGATTCGAGTTACGCAAAGAACCGTCGAGGATGTTGCAAATGAAGAACGGAAACTCCTGATAATAGAAAAAGAACATAGAATAGCCCACCGAACTCCTAAAGAAAACAGGGAACAAATACTTGAAAACTTCTATTTCCCTAGTATGATGTCTCGAATTATGAAGTTCGCTGCATCATGTGAAATCTGTAATCTGTAATAAAGACCTTAGAGGCATTATTAAACGAAAAATGGAAATCGGAAATGTCAGGCTTAATCGAAGACGAACTGTGCGAAAAAAGTACCGAGAAGATGATGTCATTTATACCACTATTAAACGCATTAAAGGAAAAACAAACCCTTGTACAAAAAACAAATTGTTACAAAAGACAATCTCGTTACCATAACGACAGCGAGCGGGAGAAGAGTCCATAAGCCTCATATTCAAAATACAAGCCCATGTTAAAATACAAAACAAAAACCAACAAAAAAAAAGGACAATGATGTCTTGCTATATATTGAGTAATATCAAACTGAAACTTCATTCTGAATAAAACTACTTAACTTTAATTTTGCATTTAATGCGTTGCCTTAAATACTAGTAACTTACGATCTATTGTATCCCTTTTCTTCTTAAAATTGTTACGAAAGAAAGTTTTAGTTTTTCCATCGTTACAGAAATTTTTGTTATCTTAGTCATAGCAGGCCCAATTTTTGTACTGTGGAGAAAAAACTACGGAAGAGTTAACATCCCGGAACTTCGCCTATCCTTACGTCAGAAACAGGGCCCACTGTACTACAAGGGTACAAGTGTAAGCAAGTGTAAATTAACAATCATGACGTTCACCAATATTTCGTTAGGTATATAGCACTGGTCATCCGCCATATTTCTTTAGAAATGCAAACCAAGATCATTATGCAACCAGGCGAAACTCAATGACTCATCCATCGGAGCCAGTACCAAGAAAACACGGCATATTAAGCTTATCATCTACAGAAAATTGTTGAATAATACTATTCAACGAGAGGAGGATGTTTAAGCACATAGGAAACGACACGCACAAAACACGACAATTCTCAATTCACCTTGAACGCCACATAGCAAGAACCAACCATCATCAATTCACATTGGCCGAGACCACTTCCGCGAGAGGGAATTAAAAAATGTTTTTTTTTTTTTTAAACTCTTCAGAATTTTATTATTAGTTTTAACTTTTATTTGCTTGAGAGTTTTAAAAAAAGTGAAAATGATTGTTATTGAAATGAACTTTATTATGATATGGCTGAAATTGATTCGATAGGATATGTTTTTGTGGTATTGTAACTCTTTTTTTTCTGTATATTACTTTCGCTTACTTATATACAATAATATCATCTTTTGTTGTTTGGTCTGTAAAATTATTTAATTCTTTATTACCTTCCCAACAGAAAGTTCTTGTAGCCGGTCCGATTTTCGGAATTCAAATTTTTTTACAGAACTTCAGGATTCGAAGTCCCCAATAGTCGGACTCCATTGTTTTGAGAAAGATGTCTATGTGTGTATGGCTGTTTTCATAAACGTCTGACTAACAAAGTGTGCATAAAGTCAGATTTTTCATCGAACAAACGCAGATCGTGCATCCATAATTTTTTGACTGCAGAAAGCGCGGGAAGTAAACAAAGGAGTTTGAAGTGCGAAAATTTTTTTCGTTTTTCTGACAATTTTTCAAGAAATCTTATGTTTACAATTCATTTTTTTTTTTTTATGGTAGAAGAAGCTCCGGGTTGGGATGTGGCGAAAAGCAATTTTGTAATACATTGTCGAGGACGGTCCTTTTTGAAATTAGAAAAGTTGATCCATTCTTCTCCCTTGAAGTTTTGGACATCAAAAAAAATTTGGGAGCTCAATGACGACGTGCAGAAGAATTAAAAAGCGAAATAAAGAATCAGGAAGACACTCCATTACCTAGGAATAGGGATAGTATGTCTCCTCCGAGAAATCTATCGGACTCATCATCGGTGACAGAAGAAAACAGTTCAGAAGAAAGATTTGTGACTCCGTCGAAAAAAATCCTTCTTAGGATGACGAACGACATAAAACATCAAGAGCTCGTTGCTATTGGAAAGGAAAAAATCGAAATCGAGAAGCGTCGACTGGAGCTCTCTAAGAACCTGCAAGACTATCTGGCCAAATCAAATTAAGAACTAAAGACTGCATGAATGCTATACTATTGTACTTACGTGAGTTCACTCATATTTTTGTTTAAAAAAAGAGTGGCTGTTATTGCTTTTGTTTCCATAAAAGAAACAAATTTTAAGTTAACATTTATTTTTTTTATTTAAAACATTATAGACAGAACAACATTGCAATTTCGTTTCATTTTTCTTTTGCTTCGGCTGTTGTTCAGTTGTTTCCGTTTGGGTATGACTTCCGAGTTTTGGGTTTCAAGAACAAAATCATCTGCCACTCCGTCTGTATCAGTTATAATATTAGGCAACACTGTTCAAGGCAATATTTTAGGTGTTGGAGGTTTTTGATGTCCTCCCAAATGCTTGTAAAATGCACACCCTCGTCGAACTACGAACGTAGTTAAACCTCTTTTGAGTAGGAGTTAGGTACGCATTGTCACGGAAAAGAACCAGAAGGTACATTGTAAAGTGATAGACTGAGTCACCCAAAAGATGATCACAACCTACTAAACTCTCCGTATCCTCCCTTTATTTTTTCCAATTTGACTTTTTTCCCACACGTTAGCATCGATGACCACAAAAAACATCAATGAACCTTTGTTGGCTTTCGCGAATTGCCTATGAAAGGAAGGATTTATATAGAAATTCGTTAAGTTAAGTTTTAAGGGCTAGAAACTTTTACCTGAAAATTGCTTGAACATATTTTTTTCTGTTGCAGGAAGTCATTTTGTCACATGAAGGAGCGAGGATAGGAATGTGTCTCTCATCCACACAACCTACGACATCAGGGATGGCATTTGCTCTTAGATTTTTAAAACCTTCCATAATTTCATTCATATTTAATGACCATTTAATGAAAGGGATTTTTAATTGGTAGAGCAAATATATTACTTCCAAAAAATATCGAAATGCTGCTACGACGGAAACGTTGAACAGAATGGAAAGTTCGCGACCGGTTTCCAAATTGTTAAACATAAAGCAAATTTTCAATGTTAATTATGGTCGACCAGTGTCCTTTGTTATCCATATATCTTTTTATTGGTTTTCAACAAACTGAGAAAATTAAATTTTTATCTTTATTTTTATTATTGCAGGAAAGAAAAGGATCATTAAACTACAACAGACTGCGTGGCGGAGTTGGTAGAGCGCTTGCCTTTCAATTGATTTAATTGATAGGTCCCAGGATCGATTCCTAGAGTGGTCTAGTTTTTCGAATCTGGTCCAGTCACCATTGGTCATTGGGATAAAGTTAATGGCACTATCACTGGATTGGTCGACCAGCGATAGTAGTCTGACTAAATGGGTGGCGTTGTTGTAGTGGTTGTTGTGTGTGGATGGCTCTGCTATGAAGGCATAACACTGACAGCGGAGTTATTTAGCTAAAATTTTCTAAAGTTTCAAAGTATATATATCAAACAAATCTCCAATAAAATCCTCCGTCCCGTTTCGGGCTCCACCCACGGAAATGAGTTGAAACCAAATGCATCTGAGTTTCTCAAAACCACAACATTATCTTTCATTCTTCTCCTAATTCTTCCGCTCACTCTGTGCTGCACGCATTATAAGAGAATTTATATCCTCTTAAAGAGCGAGCCAATTATTAAAAAATAAATAAATGTGGACCTCGACATCCGCAAATGGCCAGCGAAGTTTTAGTTTTAATAAAAAAAGGAGTTGAAGGAATTTTTCGATACGGAAATTGGTTTAACTTTCTGATCTTTCCTTAGCTTTGTTTCTTTTCTTTATCCGGAAATTAGTTTTTGAAATTAAATTTTTTTCGTCTTTTTTATACAATAAAAATTCACAAATAAGATCGAGCACAACTTCTTTCGCTGCCTGGTTATTGTCAGACGTTTATGAACATTCAGAACATCAAAAAGAAAAAAATATACAAATGTATAAACTTTCACTATCATAAGTCTCCGAACAAATTCAAATACAGTTTATTTGTTAAATTTTAATGCCAAAAGTTTCATCAACATTATGTTTATTTAGCCAATTAACTAAATCCATTTAGTTATTAACTCACCTAAAGACTAAAATAGTATTAAGTTTACGCCACTTCATATTTTGATGAGGCCCTTTCTCAATTTCTTAATGTCTTGATCCAAATGTCCATGGCAGTGCTTGGAAAGTTGTTTCAGAAACGTGAATCTTGGGGTTTTTCCATTTTGCATGATTCAGAATAACGTCTACAACACTGACACATGAAAACATCCTTAGAAAATTAAGGAGCCAGCATTATTTTTGTTCAAAACCTGGTCTGCTGTAGCTTGATTCCTTATTAACGTTCAAATATATCACCAAGCAGAAACGCCAGGAGCAACTGAAAGTTTAAACACATGGAAAAATTGCATTACTCGTATACTAATAAGCATAGCAAGGAAGATCATAACATTCAAAGATTAAGTGTGTTTTTCACTGTTGTGGTTTCTTATCATGAACCAAAATCTAGAGGTCTTTCAAGAAAATGACCTAGAGATAAACAATCTCCCGAAATCGGACCGGAAACAGCTATCAAAATCTCCAAAGAAAACTAGACTGAAAGTGATCCTCTAAAAGCCATATGGAAAAGAAAGAAATAGATCCTATGTTGAGCAGTTTCCAGCTCGGAAGGAAGAGGTGGCGGAAATCTCACGCCTGAAATTTGAAAAAGTATGACCATTCTTACAGCACATAAAGATAATCAAAATTTAATATTCCGAGCAATGGTAAATATCTTTCAAAGAAAAGCAATGCAGCCCTTTCGCTAAGCCCGAAGTAAGATACACTTTTTTTTTATCAGAGCCTTTGAGAAGTCAAGAAGGCATAAAACTGTCAAGTTGTTTTTATCGAATTGAAACCGTCGTCCACAATTTTTACCATAGCAGTCGAGCAGGTACGGTTAGACTTAAAACCAGACTGGTATAGCGATAAAAGACTTTGCGCTTCAAGATGTCGAATAATCTGTGCCGCAAGTGTTTTCTCTAAGATCTTTGACAGACATGGCAGGATTCTTTTAAGGCGGTAATCAATTGGTTGGGTTGGTTGAGACTTTTTAGCACGGAATTATTCTGGCCTTTTCCAGAGAACCGGCAAAATGAAAGATGTTATAAAAAAATGTATGATGTGGGTAAGGGAGCTTAGGATATGTGGAGGAAAAGAGGGAAATGGAGAAACGGGAGAGAAGGAAAATAAGGAGCCACATTATAAAAAATATACATTATTACCACTTGAAAAAATAAAAATTTTGATGCAGGTAATTAAACAAATAGAATTTAAGTAAGAAATGATTCAGAAATTTTTTTTTTTTGTTTTAAGTTCAGACGTGTGAATCACTGTCATCGGCGGAATCAAACACTGGCTCCGAAGGGGATCGCGCAGCATAAGCATTCAAACTCTCAATGCTGTTGATGAGGAAACCTTTTGCATACTGCTTCACGAAAACATGACCCTTTGATGTACATACGGAGAACAGGTGTTTACGTCGTTTCAAGCTCATAGCTCGCTGAAGAAGAGAGCGAGTTCTTTTCATTAACTCTCATTAATGTTAACACACCTGTCAGAGTCTATTCCAACATCATGAAAACTGAGTTGCTTGCGTTGATTCTTGCTGCATTTCTGGTGAAAGTACTGCATTTATGTCTTGTGATGAGTGGAATTTAATTATAACTCCTGAATGACCAGTACTGTTCGACGATGTAGCCGAAAAATGGAACGTAACACTGAGGGCTTCTAGTCAAGCTCTCTTTTTTCAAAGACTTCACATTTGTTATTTAATTTTTTGATCTCTTCCACCAATTGTTGTGCTTGATCAGTTTGCACTTCCTCTCTCTCAATCCTGGCTTGCAGATTGTTGATCGATTGGTCGAATTTGTGGGTCTGTCTGTGATTCCTCTCTATGAGCGCTATCCGCTGCCTAAAGTCTGCTCGATTTTTTTTCAGTTTCGATACTGATAAGAGAGAAGAGTTGGTCAAGTCGGCCATCCGGCTTTCAAACGGTTAAGATTGGTGCTCAGTTTGAAACTTTTTTCACTGAAGGGGACATCACTGAAGGTTAAAATAATGAAGGTGAAAACAGTGAAGGGAATATTATGTCTCAATCATAAGTTCGGTGGTGACAGCGCAAGCAGACACACAGGCAAAAGGACTTTATAAAATCCTTTAAAAAAATTTCTTCCAAACAATCTTTCAGGTCAAATAACATTTTTTTTTCAAAACATTACCCTTTTCCTTTCTTCCCATAATTCCGCATATGATGCTATTGCTTTGACTGAAACTTGGCTCAATCCAAGTTTTTTAAATAGTGAACTTTTTTTCCTCCGAGTTCGAAATCTATCGAAAAGATAGATCCTCAAACATCACAGATCCTGTAGGAGGTGGTGTGGTAATCTGTGGCACAGTTAAGCTCAAATCTAAACTGATTTTCAATATTAATGTCTATATTCCTCCCACGAGCTCTAACATTGTTTGTGAAAGTGTCTCAGCTGCTATCAACTATATTTTCGATAACTGCAAGCCTCTCGACGAAATTTAATTATTAGGCGATTTCAATTTACCCCTTTTAAAATATCCTCTGACGACGAACTTAGTTGTGTCGCAGCTGGTAGCTTATCTCGTCAATCGTCAATTGTTCTTGATTCTTTAATGTCTTGTGGTTTATTTTTTTAATTCTCATAACAACGAGATTGACTATGACCTTGTATTCGACTTCAAAAATAGTGACTTTAATCATCTGAATGAATTGATTTCTAAGATTGACTTTGACAATATTTTGAAGGGAACAGTTGACCAAATGGTTGAACAATTTTATTTACACATGTTTGATTGTTTCGTCTCTTCTATTCCTCTAAAGCGGACGTGTAAGGGATCGCCATCAACTGCTCCATGGTATAATCACCAACTACATAGTCTTCGGAATAGACGAAATAAAGCATGGAAGCTTTATGGAAGCATTTAAGCAATAAATCCGATGATCACGATCGTTACCTATCCATTCATAGGGAATTTCAATTACTTTCAGTTCATTTTTACGATAAATGTACTGAAAGAATGAGTATATCCCTTCTAACTGACCCTACATTATTTTGGAAGCTCATTAACAGCAAAAAAAAAAATCTGATGGCTAACCTTCAACACTCTCATACTTGAATTGTTCCAGCAAAAAGCCAGAAGATTTTTGCAACTTTTTTTCATCTTTTTTCAATTAAGCGTATGATTCTAACAATTTTACACCCAACCCAATAGAGTTCACCCACCTCGAATGCTTTTTCCCCAGTTCCATGAATCCAATATCAATAACCTCTGATGAGGTGAATTACCATCTCGACTTGCAAATGACACCACTTGCGGGCCTGATGGAATACCTCCAATAATTTTAAAGAACTGCGGCAGTGCTTTGGCAGGGCCTCTTGCTTTCATATTCCAGGCATCCATTCACCATAAAATTTTCCCAAAGTTATGGAAAAATGGTTTCATAATTCCGGTACACAAAAAAGGTTGCCGGGATGATGTTACTAACTATAGACCTATAACTAAGCTATCTGGCTGGCATTTTTGACAGTTTTTACTTAAGTTGCAAGCCTATCCTCACTGGCAAACAGCATGGTTTTGTAAAAAACAAATCCACTGTGACTTACTTGCTGGAGTTTACTTCTTTTACTTATAACGACTGCATTTACATCGACTTCAGTAAGGCATTTGATAAGCTCTCCCATAAGCTAATAGCTCTTAATATGAAAGCCCTTGGTTTCCCTGCATCCTTTGTGGAATGGATTTGCTCGCATCTTGACGGTCGAACCTATCAAGTCTTGTTTAGGGGATCAACCTCTAAATCAATTTACACTACCTCGTGTTTGCCTCAGGGTAGCCACCTAGGTCCTCTGTTATTCATTATATTTATTAACGATGTTGTAAGTGTGCTTCAGAGCTTTAGAGTTCTAATTAATGCCGACGACATAAAAATATTCAACGGAATTAATAATTTTTCAGGCTGCTGGGCTCTGCAGGATGACCTTAATTCTTTCGCAAAATGGTGCTCCAACAATAGCCTATCATTAAACATCTCTAAATGTTTAAACATATCCTTTTCTAGAAAACGTAATCCTCTGATTTCTGCGCTGGTCAAAGTTGACCCGACAAGGGACTTAGGTTTACAATTCGCTCAAAATCTTGACTCGTCAACAAAAGTAACTCCCTCCTCGGTTTCATTAAGCGCTGGAGTAAGGAATTTAAATGTCCATTAATAACAAGAACCCTGTATACAACATTTGTCAGGCCACAGCTTGAATACGCTTCCAATGTGTGGTCACCGTATTACCTGACACATATTGACCGTATCGAGTCTGTACAACGCAAATTTGTTCGTTTCGCACTTCGACATTTATCATGGACTGATCCTCTTCGCCTTCCACCTTAAAAGGACCGTCTTCTTCTTATCGGCCTGGATTCTTTGCAAAAACGTCGCGAAGTCTGTGATATTGTGTTTTTGCATCAGCTTATAGCCGGTAATATTGACTCATCAGCACTTCTTACCCTAGCAAATTTCAGTGTTAAGTCTCATTTAATTCCCGAACAACTAACATTTTTGACATTAAATACCACCGTACGAACTACAGCTGCAATGAACCCCTAACGCGGATGTCAATACAAGCTAATGCTAACTATCACATGTTCGATATTGTTTTTAGTAAACTGACACTCAAGCGTAAGCTTTTTGGACGTATCTGTTCTTAACATGCATGCTTCATATTTTCCATTTTGCTGTATTTTTGTCATTTGAAGTTACTAGTCAATTATATTATTGCATTTCTTTTTTATGTGTATTTGTGTATGGTGTTAGGCTATCCCTGTATAATTATGTTTACTAACAACTAACACCACGCTAAATGATGACTGTGACAAGATGGGTATTACTCTGTGAGTAACACTGTCACTTACAAAGCTTGTTTTATAAGCAGTACTGATAGCGTCATAGAAAAATTCTTCAATTTCCATATAATTCAGTTTCGGAGCAAACAAAGCGAGCATGCTGCTCGAATACACATACTTATGTACGAGTACTTTAGAATTAAGACAGAAAAATGGGCAAATTTCGGGATAAGTCCCGGAGAGATATTCATATGAACCTTGCTTTTTAACAAGACACAAGTTCGATTATTATGAAAGATCCGGCACTTTTTTGATTTTTACACAAACCTTGCATTGTTTTCCGTCATTTCAATAATTGAACATTCTTAGCATTGACTATTGAAATATTACAATTGGATTAAAGTTAGAACTAAGTAATGAGTTTGGCATTCAAAAGCAACGTCTCAAATGATAGGAATGCTTGCAGGGAGAATATATGTTGTTTTTCATTTTTATCCTTAAAAAAGTACTTACTCTTAAATAACATTGTTGTAGCTATTACGATTTGCTTTAGAAAACGTTCGAGATTTTGGGAATGGAAGCTTTCAGGGCGAAAATGTTGTCCAAGTTAAGAAAGCTGTTAAGAAGTCACCAACGAAATGAGTATTTACTCTTAACACTTAGGAAAACCTTACGAAAAGGAATCTCAGGGTGCAACAAAGTCAAACAAGAGTAATCAAACATCAACAGAACATTGGTCAAGCTGTGAAGGGTTTATAAACGATCTCTTGCCAAATTTTGAACCAAGGGTACCAAACGAAACACAGTCGTCAATGAACGGTGGATTTTTTGATGTTGTTTGCTCCAAAGAAAGAATGTTATTATTTATTCTTAAAAAAGTCAACAGTAATACAACGTTTTCTATTTAAGATACATTCATATTAATAGGACTACTAGTTTAAAATGTCGTTATTGCAGACAACTTAACATCTATTACTCTGAGGTGAATTTTGACAGCTGTTACATCAGAAATTCATGTCATTGTCTAATTATTTCAGTCTAGGTTATTGGTCATTAGTGAAAATACACAAGTTTTTGTAAAGCCGTAAAGTGTCTACATTCGTGCCATCAAAACAACATTTGCGGAAAGTTTTAATATGCTTCTTTCATTTAAAGAAGAAAGCAACCGAAGCGCATCAATTGCTTACCGAAGCTTACCCGGGCTATTCTATCGACTTTAGAATTTGTCAGCGGTGGTTTAAGCGGTTCAAAGATGGCAATTTCGAAGACAAAGAACGCCCCGGCCAGGTGAAAAAGTTGGAAGACCATGAATTGGAGGCATTGCTCGATCAAGATCCGTCACAAACGCAAGAAGAACTTGCAAAATCACTTGGCGTCGCTCAGCAAATCATTTCCGATCCTTTGAAAGCAATGGATACCCCGGACATGCCTCAACATCGACGGCCGTTCAGAATATTCATGGCCTGAGAGTTATGCTGTGCATAACCAGAAGGGTGTTATGTATTATGAGCTGCTAAAACCGAATGAAATAATCACAGGCGAGGCCTACCGATGACAATTGATGCTTTTGAGCCGAGCACTGAAGGAAAAACGGCCGGAAATGGTCGCAAGACACGATAAAGTTATTTTGCAACATGACAATGCTCGGCCACATGTTGCAAATGTCGTCAAAACTTACCTTGAAGCGCTCAAATGGGATGTCCTACCCCACCCGCCGTATAGTCCAGACCTTGCGCCATCCGATTACTATCTCTTCCGATCGATGCAACATGGCTGGGCTGATCAGCACTTCCGTCATTTCGATGATGTCAAAAAATTGATCGATTCGAGGATTGCGGCCAAACCGGTCGAATTTTTCAGAACGGGTATCCACGAATAGCCAGAAAAATCGAGAAATGTGTGGCTAGCGATGGGCAATACTTTGAATATTGAATTTATATCTATTTTTCCTCAACAAAGCATTGATTTTTGAAAAAACTAAATTTTCAATCGGTAGTCCAATTAATATAAACGTTTTAAGTAGTTGTTATTTTTATTCAGGTGAACTTAAACTAATTGAAAACGTTCAGATTGATTCCGAATCAAGGCTGTTTACTTGATGAACCCGAATGGATGAACTCAGACGATGCAATGAAAGACTCGGATTTTAACTTATCTAGTAAGTCTAGTAATTCAAACTCTGTGAACGATGATGGAATGATTGCTCTGGGAGTTGAAATAGAAAAGGCATTAGCACCACCAAAATGCAACAATAAAAAAACTTCGTGTTGCACTTCGAAATAGTTGGCAGTCATATCAATCAGTAAACGGAAAATCTGTTAAAGTTGAGAGAGAATATGTATTGAAAAAATTGAATTGCTGTTTAACCACTACTGGTGCCTAGGAACCTATGACCAAAACTTGGCCAATAGTATTGTTATGCTGGGTAAATGATTAATAAAACAACTTTCCTAATAAATGCAAACTAAAACTTTATTCCAATCTAAATTCTCCTTCTTTTTACAAATTTCCTTTTTTTGCAGCAACGTGGCACAACGACGACTCTTCTTCTTCTTCTTTTTTCCATCTCCTCATGTCTGTTTGACGTTTCTGATTCTTTTGCCGAGGCTTTAGATGTGACCAAAATTCATTACACAGCTCCCTCATTTGAAGATTGACTGTCCTCAGTCATACCAGAAGTTGTTTCATGCTGTTGTTTAACAAATGGAGTATCATGTAGCTTTCGTTTTTTTAAATCGGATGCAAAGCTGTTTGGATTTACCCTCGCGACGCGACGATATAACGATTCGAGACGACCAGCTTTCATTGCACCCGATTTATCAGTGGTTATTTAGATAAGGCGCCACATACTCGCCTTCTCGAAACGAAAACAACAAAAAAAATCAACACGATAACGCGGCGCGACCTCTATTCAGAAAGCTAGCATAATGCCAATCGATCTCTATGAACCACCAATGGTTTGGTTGCGCCCTGTTTGATAATTCGGTAAAGCACATCACCCAACTTGCCCAGCACGTTGTAAGGGCCTTGCCAGTCACTTTGAAGCTTCGGACAGAGACCCTTTCTCTTCTTTGGAGCATATAACCACACTTTATCTCCAGTATTGAATGGTGCAGCTTTACCGTTCAAATCGTATCGGTCCTTCATTCTCCGGCTATATTCCAACAGCTGTTTTCGATTAAAAGCGTACGCGGTTTCCAACCGCTTGGTCAAATCTTCCACATACTTTGACGTGGCAATAGGTCGGCTGGGAGGAGGGCCGGTAAATATTTCTGTAGGCAAGCGGAGTTCCCGTCCGAACGTTAAGAATGCAGGTGTTTGTTGTGTCGCTTCATGAACAGCTGTTCGATAAGCTAAAAGAAGAAATGGAAGGTGAGCATCCCAATCCCTTTGGTTTTCGGCGATATATTTGGCGAGGTAGTTCAGGAGCGTGCGATTAAAACGCTCCACCATGCCATCTGATTGTGGATGCAGCGCTGTTGTACGCGTCTTGTCGATACCGAGAAGTTCAAGTGTGTGCTTAAAAACTGCGGACTCAAAATTTCTGCCTTGATCCGAGTGCAGTTGTAAGGGCACACCGAATCGTGAGAATATTTGAACAGTAAGGGCTTCTGCTACCGTCTCTGCGGTCTGGTCCGGAAGTGGTAGTGCTTCTGGCCACTTCGTAAAATAATCACAAAAGACTAAAACATATTTGTTACCTTGAGTTGTGAGGGGCAAGGGTCCCAGTATGTCTATTGCGACGCGTTTAAAAGGGGCGCCTACGTGGACGGGTTGCAATCTTGCACGATTTCTGGTTGTTGGACCCTTACGTTGCTGGCATGGTACACAAGTTTTGCAGTGTTTCTGTTCATCCTGGGAGCACCCGATCCAATAATACCGCTTTTTTGTCTTCGCTAGTGTCTTCTTAACCCCAAAATGTCCTCCAGTCGGACTGTCATGCATCGCCTTCAGGATTTCCGTGTGTAAAGAAATCGGAACCAAAACTTGATAGAAATCGCCGTTCGGGCTATTTACCTTTCTGCATAACACACCATCTTGATAGTGTAGGGCATCGTACATACCCCAGTACGCTTTTACTTTTGGATTCAAAGCCCTAACCTCGTCAACCGTTGGTCGTCTTTGTTCATCAACCCATTGCCGTACCACTGATAGATCACCATCACGTATTTGTCGCTCGACTATATCCATCGCTAACGTCGTTGTCCGAACAAGATTGCACTGTTTTTCCTCTACGCGAGCACAATACCGACAATCCTCAGCTTCACAAGGACGGCGGGAAAGCGCGTCAGCATTTTGGTGATTCTTCCCCGGACGGTGCTCGATCGAAAAATCAAATTGCTGCAAGCGTTCTAGCCATCGTGCCATTTGCCCTTCTGGATCACGGAAATTTATCAGCCAACGCAGTGAGCTGTGATCTGTTCGCAAAAGAAAATGTCTTCCTAGCAAATAGGGCTGAAAATGAGTGACAGCTTTAACAATGGCCAGAAGTTCTTTTCGGGTAACACAATAATTTCGTTCTGGTCGACTAAAAGTTTTGCTGTGATATTCGATTACTCTTTCCTCTCCGCTCTGAAGCTGGGACAAAACAGATCCACATGCATGCTGGCTAGCATCTGTATCGAGAATGAACAAGTCGTTTTCATTCGGCTGGGCGAGAATAGGCGCGGTAGTTAGCTTTTCTTTAAGCCGACAAAAAGCATCGTCGCAGCATGCGGTCCAAGAAAATTGGTTCCCTTTCTCAGTCAACGCTGTTAAAGGCTTAGCGATGGTCGAAAAATTTCGGATAAAACGACGGTAGTACGCGCAGATCCCTAAAAATGACTGAACTCCTGTCTTATTCCTCGGGGTGGGCCATCCTCGAACTGCTGAAATTTTTTCGGGGTCAGCTGCTATTCCGGATCCGGACACAATATGTCCCAAAAATTGGACTTCTCTTTTTCCAAGGCAACACTTTTTGGGAGATAGTTGGAGGCCTGCTTGTCGTAGTCTCTGGAATACGGACTCTAAGTTTTGTAGCAGTTCGTCAAAAGTTTTTCCGTGAACGACTATGTCGTCTAGATAGACTAGACAGACGGTGTGCGGGAGTCCTTGTAGCACTTCATCCATAAGACGCTGGAACGTGGCGGGTGCATTGGTTAGACCAAACGGCATCACATTAAATTCATACAGCCCCGTTCCAATGGAAAATGCAGTTTTTTCTTTGTCACTTGCTGCCATCTCAACTTGCCAGTAGCCAGATTGGAGATCTAGCGTTGCAAACCATGACGAGCCTCCAAGAGCATCGAGCGTAAGGTCGATTCGTGGCAACGGGTAGGAATCTTTTTTAGTCGCGTTGTTGAGTTTGCGATAGTCCACGCAAAACCTCAAAGAGCCATCCTTCTTGCGCGCAAGGACTACAGGGGAACACCATGGACTCGTTGATCGCTGTACCACTTCCTGACTTTTCATGTCGTTCAATAACAACTCAGCTTCTGCTCGGCGTGCTAGGGGCAACTTCCTAGGGGGTTGCTTTATTGGAGCAGTATCACCCGTATCGATCCGGTGCTGAACACGGGAAGTGCATCCTTTACCCGGTTTTGAATCTGCAAATAAGGAACGGTTACGTAAAACTAGGAACTCTAACCTTACTTGTTCTTCTCTGGTGAGACTGGTTGCACTTCTTTTGATCATTTCTTGTATGGCTAACAAACGATCAGTCTTGGTTGCGTCATCTGTGATGCGTCGGCAGTAGAACACTTCTGGTTGCGATTCAGTTTGGACCAATGTGGTGTTTCTCGGAATGCATATATCTTCTTCAGACATGTTGGTGCAACGAACACATATCTCTCCATGCAGTACGTAGCACAGAGAATCGGGAATATCGATTTTTAGCTCCGTTTCAATTGCTGTGGCTAGTATGATTTCATCATCGGGCGCAGAAGTCATCAGGCGAATCCAACAGTCTGACAGTGCAGGAATACTAACATCACAGGGATTAGCAGCGAAAACGTTCTGGGTGTTTGCTTGGTTTAAGTAAATGGTTTCTTCACCAACTTGCAAAGTGTTTTGTTTTAAATTAATTTCACATCTATGCCGTCGCAAAAAATCCATGCCTATGATGCAGTCATCTGAGATGGGGGCAACGTACATGGAATGTAGACTGACGAATACTCCTATCTGCACTCGGACCTCGACAGTCCCTTCTACTGGTACAGTATCACCACTGCAAGTTTGGATGATCGCACGCGATGTTTCCATCATCGGGGGGGTAACCATTTTCTTCATAACTCGGGGATGTAGGATTGTTTGAGTGGCACCTGTGTCCACTATTGCTAGGCAAGTGATCTCGTTTATCTTGATGCGGGCAACGAGGTTATTTAAGCTATTAGTATAACGGATGTATGCAACCGTCGGTGCAGAGGCGCTGGATTTCCCCACTAATTCTGCCTCTGTAGAGATAGTGGGTCGGCGTTTCCCGCATGGTGAGTATCGCCGTCTGGGATGTCTGAAGCCGGAGCGCTCGACAAGGTGGGTGGTGTCGGATGGTTAAGAATTTTTAAGTTGATGGCACGGGAACCTAACCGTGCTGCTTCCACATCAAAAGATACGGCTTGCCCCTCGTGAAGAAATTTAGGGTTTCGGCGTAATTCGCTTCGTGGTATATATACCACCTCGTCATTGTCACATCGTCGAACAAATCCATAGCCAGTCCGGTGGATGAATTTTATTTTGCCCTTAACTCTCTTCTCTCGTACTGCTTTGGTCGATTCATTGAAATTGCTTGGAGTGTTTGGTTTTTGTGTTACTATTGGAGCTTTCTGTCTTACTCGCGGCAGCTTTCGCTCCTTTAAACTGCGCGATGTTCGTTTCCCGATTCCACGATTGGGAAGTGATCTTCAGTGTCGGAAACAATGACTTCTGCTACTCGAATTTGTCTGCGGCTTAGTCTGGTGGCCGCACGGCTGGCTTCCATGCGTACAGCTGAAGATAGAGCCATTTCTAGCGTTAAAGGGACAGAGTCTCGCACTCTCTGTTGCAACTCGGTGTCGAAAATTCCGTCAATAAATTGTGCTAGCGCGATACGATCCTTGGCTTGTTCTGGACAGTCTGGAAATGCAAGGTAGACAAGACGCTGAATATCGGTCGCCAATTCGTTTAAGGACTCTTTAGGCTTCTGGATTCGTCCACGTAGCTCCGAATGTGCCGTTGACTGTTCATAATCGTTCTCGAAGAATGCTAATGCCGTACCTCTTAAGTAAGGGGCGAGATATAACGCTTTCAGCTCAGAGTTCCAACAGTTCACCCTCGCTACCGTCTCGAAATGTAGGCGGCATGTGCGCCATGACGTTTTCCCATCGAACTCACGTGGATGTACTTTAATGTGCTGCGGTGCCCCAAACATTACGGTTTGCATACATCCTTGCGAAACACCTGCGGTTGCTGTGCTTTGGGGATGGACATCAGTCGTAATAACACATGGATGTGGAACAGTTCGTGACTCGTCATGTATTGATGTTAGTCGTTCGAAGCCAGCATTCGCTACGCAAAATGTATGCCCATCCGATGAATTTGCATGCTTTCGTACATGAGTGGAGTTAGCAGAAGGTGCCCCATGAATAGTCGAAACGCGCGCTGCATTTTCATTACAGACAGCTTGCATGTCTCCCTGCCCTGTGTTACCTTTGGGAGTAGAAGTATTAGAATGGGCTCCAACTGGAGAACTAAACAATTCCTGTGGTGTTGATTCGACTTGTCCCACTCGAGTAGTTAGGTCTTCCAATGATCATTGCATACCCGCCACTAATGTTGATTGTTCCGTAAGTAACTTCGCCTGGTTGTCCAACCTCAGAAGAATTTGCTGCAATTTGTTCGCGAGATCTTCAGATTCTGACATGGTTTGCACGTGGTAGAGATTCGGCTAGGAATCGATCGCAGTTTACCCCACACCTGACACCAATTGTTATGCTGGGTAAATGATTAATAAAACAACTTTCCTAATAAATGCAAACTAAAACTTTATTCCAATCTAAATTCTCCTTCTTTTTACAAATTTCCTTTTTTTGCAGCAACGTGGCACAACGACGACTCTTCTTCTTCTTCTTTTTTCCATCTCCTCATGTCAGTTTGACGTTTCTGATTCTTTTGCCGAGGCTTTAGATGTGACCAAAATTCATTACAGTATCAATCGGAAGCGAAAACTCGAACATACAATAAAGTACACGCTTGAAGTCGGCGGAAACGTTTTACATGTATGCAAAAAACCTTTTCTTCAGTGCTCTGACGAAACTGAGAGCTTCGTTAAATCAGTAATTAAAAAAAAATTGCCTGTCCATCGATACCATTTTAAAATATGAGAGCAAAACGTACTCCTGCCAATAAGTTTGACGCAGTAGTAGAAGAAGAAGTAAGGAATCATATATCAAGCTTTACAGCGTATGAAAGCAAGCCTTAATTTTAAATAATTATCTATGCACCGCTTCTATTCATAAGAATCCTCAAATCCGGTAAGCATATGAAAATACTCAAAGTAGACAAATGTTTTACTTGCTATACCTACGTTTCGACGATCAAAGTAACTGAACCCGGGGACGGGAAATTCATATTGACATTTGCGAAAAGCCGAAAGGGCTTATGAAGCAAAGCGCGACAGAACTCGTTTTGTAGCTGCAATGTTTATTGCATTTATATTGAACTCGGAATATATTAATTGCATCGATCACCAATTCCTCAAACCAGGACATACGCACATGGAATGCGACAGTGACCATGCACTTATTGAGCGTATGAAAAAAACAAATGTCCAAATTGGAACTCCGAGGGATTGGTATCAATAATTCGTCAACACCGTTGGAACCAAGATTAAAGCAGCTGAGATGAAGCAAGATGATTTTTCCAAATTTTCTAAATCTAAGTTTTCCTGGAAAAGAGTAGATGAAGAAGGCAACAGGTTTACCTGGAATCAAGTTCAGTGGCTGCGATAGACAAAAAGTTGCAATCAAGTGGCATATAAAAATTCACGCATTATACACACTTTTTTACGTGTATGGAAGTGTGTATTATACATCGGAAAAATTACGCTGGTGTATAAAAGTGTATAAAAGCAAGGAATAGGTATACAACTGAATAAAATGTACAAAAGTCAAAGTTTGAGAAATAAGACAATAAAAACATTTTCATTTTTAATACAGCTCCGATTTATTCGAGTCCTTTATTTTGAGTGAATAGTAAATTTTAAGTAACATTTTGTACTTTTTGAAATCCAAACGATTTTTCAAATCACTATGGATCATAGACCAATTGGAAAACACCCTTTCCAATTGTGCTGAAGAAGCTGGTATACTTGAGAGTTTTTGGGCGTATTCAGCAAGTTCCATATGGTGCCTTTTAGCGAAGGCATTTGAACTCAGTATCAAAATAAGGTTTTCATCCACTATAAGCTTTCTTCAAAGGACAAAAATTGCCCTCTATATTTGAGGTGTAAATAATATGCTGATATTGAATGCACGTTGAAAACATTATTTTTGACTGTCCGCTCCAAAATTTTTTTGTGAAATCGTTCATGTCCATTCTCCAAGGCGTTGTTTAAAATTGTTTTCCATTCCTCCACTGCATCTGCTATTGAAAATTCGCTGGCTTCCGCTGGCATTTTCCACCATTCGCAATTCTTCACCAGTTTCTTTTATTTCCGAAGAGTCAAAAAGTTTCTAGGAATATACTGTGACCGGGAGCACCAGCTGCGTGAAGCATCGTGACGACATTCTTTATATTGGCAGATGAATTTTTCCAGCCGTCAATTAGCAACATCGAATGCCCACCTGATCCAATGGCTTTTGCGTACTCAGCAATAATTTTTTTGTACACCTTAGCAAGTAATGTTGTTGATAGAGTTGAGCGGCAGGGAGGAGTGTAGGATGGTCGCAATTTCTTCAAGCACCTTTTAAAATGGTCGGATTCTACAACAAAGGATGGAATATTGCACCCAAAAAAGAACTCTGCCAACGAAATATCAATTTCTTCCTTCTCCATAGGACTTATCTTGTCAATATATCTGCTTGTCAATTTTTTCCGTCTTTTTAATTTTTCTTGGCGGCGGTTTAAAGATAGATGCTATAATGGCAAGGGAGCTCGTCGCCAAGGCTCTATCTGCAGCTGCTGCTGACGTTGAAGGAAGGCAAGCATTGCTTGTACCATCAGAAGGATTAGTTGAACTTATAATATAGATGTAGTAGACTTCGCTTTTTTTTATGTTGATAGTCTGATCGGCACGGGGTATCAAGTTTTTCCTGTATAATCTTAAAAGGTTTGTTAAAAAATAACACTTGATCAAATCTTACATCATTAGCTACTGCAAGGACAGTACATCCAGAACCAGAGCTTGTTGCATGGCTTTAGTCGAGCTCAGAGATTTCTGTTGTGTTAACCTCGAAATCAATGTATTGCGTTAGATCCAATCTCGGAACGGATGCGAAGATCTCAACGGGTTTAGTGTTCAAAACCATATCCACATCTGAGTCTGGATCTGAATCCATTGTTCGGCCTTGAGAAGGTTTAGCTGAACTAAAAGCGGATGTCGATTCAGAGGCCGAATGCGCAGATTGGTCTTTTGATGGTGTTTTCTGTTTGCATATGTTCCTGTAAAGAAAGGACATAACAGAAGTTATAATAAACAAGGAGCAGGAAATAATCAAACTTATGTACATGTGTCGTTGAAGTCTGAGCTTCGAGGTATTTTTCAATTTTGCCCCACAGAAACAGCAAAGCGCTACAATTTTCCATCTATTTGAACCCGATCAAATACACCCTTTTCCCGCAAAGCATGTAAGGGTCGGCCAATCGAACTTGAAACTGTGTTGTTTTTGTTGAAATATTTTATATATAACACACAAATTGTCAATTTTTTAAATCTTACTATTTCCTTTTTTTATTAATTTTTTATTTTCTTAATACCTGATTAATTAAATATCTCTTTATCATAAGAAACGTGAAGTTATTTACATATATATATACTACTGTGTCCAAAAAAATAAGGTGACATATGAATTTAAACTGCGCGTCGAAGGATTTGGAAATTTTTCTTTCTTTTTAGGTTGGTAGTACTGTCAGTGACATCTATGTGAAATTTCATGTCAAAATATATTCATAGTGTTTGAGATACGCGTCGTTTTGTGAGCTGCTAAAAGTGAGTTTTTCGTTTTTTGCGATGTCGAAATTTATTGAGCAAAGAATTTGCATCAAATTTTGTTTGCGGAATCAATTTTCTGCTGCGGATACGTTGAGGATGGTGCAGAAAGCCTTTGATGATGAGGATATGTCTAAAAAAAAATGTTTACAAGTGGTATAGTGATTTCCAACCCGGCCGTGAACGTGTCGAAGACGAAGAGCGTTCTGGGCGACCATCAACCTCAACCGATGAAGCTCACGTCCAACAAATCAAAGATTTGGTGTTGAAAAACCATCGATTAACGATTAGAGACCTTGCTGATGAAGTTGGCTTATCGAAAGGCTCAGTCATTACCATTTTGAATGATGCTTTGGGCCTCAAGCGCGTCAAATCTCGACTGGTACCGAAAACATTGAATTTTTTGGAAAAAAGGTGTCGCGTTGAAGTGTGTGAAACAATGCTTTCCGACTACCAGGATGTCATGAAACGCATTATAACTGGCGATGAGACTTGGATCGATGCTTACGATCCCGAAACAACCGATCAATCGAGCGAATATCGTGCCAAAGGAGAGCCGAGACCAAAAAAACCGCGCCAAAGTCGCTCAAAAATCAAGGTCATGTTGACTGTTTTCTTCGATTATCGTGGTGTTGTGCTTTATGAATTCCTTCCAACCGGCCAAACAGTCAACAAGGAATATTATTTGAACGTTATAGTAAAGCACATCACCCAACTTGCCCAGCACGTTGTAAGGGCCTTGCCAGTCACTTTGAAGCTTCGGACAGAGACCCTTTCTCTTCTTTGGAGCATATAACCACACTTTATCTCCAGTATTGAATGGTGCAGCTTTACCGTTCAAATCGTATCGGTCCTTCATTCTCCGGCTATATTCCAACAGCTGTTTTCGATTAAAAGCGTACGCGGTTTCCAACCGCTTGGTCAAATCTTCCACATACTTTGACGTGGCAATAGGTCGGCTGGGAGGAGGGCCGGTAAATATTTCTGTAGGCAAGCGGAGTTCCCGTCCGAACGTTAAGAATGCAGGTGTTTGTTGTGTCGCTTCATGAACAGCTGTTCGATAAGCTAAAAGAAGAAATGGAAGGTGAGCATCCCAATCCCTTTGGTTTTCGGCGATATATTTGGCGAGGTAGTTCAGGAGCGTGCGATTAAAACGCTCCACCATGCCATCTGATTGTGGATGCAGCGCTGTTGTACGCGTCTTGTCGATACCGAGAAGTTCAAGTGTGTGCTTAAAAACTGCGGACTCAAAATTTCTGCCTTGATCCGAGTGCAGTTGTAAGGGCACACCGAATCGTGAGAATATTTGAACAGTAAGGGCTTCTGCTACCGTCTCTGCGGTCTGGTCCGGAAGTGGTAGTGCTTCTGGCCACTTCGTAAAATAATCACAAAAGACTAAAACATATTTGTTACCTTGAGTTGTGAGGGGCAAGGGTCCCAGTATGTCTATTGCGACGCGTTTAAAAGGGGCGCCTACGTGGACGGGTTGCAATCTTGCACGATTTCTGGTTGTTGGACCCTTACGTTGCTGGCATGGTACACAAGTTTTGCAGTGTTTCTGTTCATCCTGGGAGCACCCGATCCAATAATACCGCTTTTTTGTCTTCGCTAGTGTCTTCTTAACCCCAAAATGTCCTCCAGTCGGACTGTCATGCATCGCCTTCAGGATTTCCGTGTGTAAAGAAATCGGAACCAAAACTTGATAGAAATCGCCGTTCGGGCTATTTACCTTTCTGCATAACACACCATCTTGATAGTGTAGGGCATCGTACATACCCCAGTACGCTTTTACTTTTGGATTCAAAGCCCTAACCTCGTCAACCGTTGGTCGTCTTTGTTCATCAACCCATTGCCGTACCACTGATAGATCACCATCACGTATTTGTCGCTCGACTATATCCATCGCTAACGTCGTTGTCCGAACAAGATTGCACTGTTTTTCCTCTACGCGAGCACAATACCGACAATCCTCAGCTTCACAAGGACGGCGGGAAAGCGCGTCAGCATTTTGGTGATTCTTCCCCGGACGGTGCTCGATCGAAAAATCAAATTGCTGCAAGCGTTCTAGCCATCGTGCCATTTGCCCTTCTGGATCACGGAAATTTATCAGCCAACGCAGTGAGCTGTGATCTGTTCGCAAAAGAAAATGTCTTCCTAGCAAATAGGGCTGAAAATGAGTGACAGCTTTAACAATGGCCAGAAGTTCTTTTCGGGTAACACAATAATTTCGTTCTGGTCGACTAAAAGTTTTGCTGTGATATTCGATTACTCTTTCCTCTCCGCTCTGAAGCTGGGACAAAACAGATCCACATGCATGCTGGCTAGCATCTGTATCGAGAATGAACAAGTCGTTTTCATTCGGCTGGGCGAGAATAGGCGCGGTAGTTAGCTTTTCTTTAAGCCGACAAAAAGCATCGTCGCAGCATGCGGTCCAAGAAAATTGGTTCCCTTTCTCAGTCAACGCTGTTAAAGGCTTAGCGATGGTCGAAAAATTTCGGATAAAACGACGGTAGTACGCGCAGATCCCTAAAAATGACTGAACTCCTGTCTTATTCCTCGGGGTGGGCCATCCTCGAACTGCTGAAATTTTTTCGGGGTCAGCTGCTATTCCGGATCCGGACACAATATGTCCCAAAAATTGGACTTCTCTTTTTCCAAGGCAACACTTTTTGGGAGATAGTTGGAGGCCTGCTTGTCGTAGTCTCTGGAATACGGACTCTAAGTTTTGTAGCAGTTCGTCAAAAGTTTTTCCGTGAACGACTATGTCGTCTAGATAGACTAGACAGACGGTGTGCGGGAGTCCTTGTAGCACTTCATCCATAAGACGCTGGAACGTGGCGGGTGCATTGGTTAGACCAAACGGCATCACATTAAATTCATACAGCCCCGTTCCAATGGAAAATGCAGTTTTTTCTTTGTCACTTGCTGCCATCTCAACTTGCCAGTAGCCAGATTGGAGATCTAGCGTTGCAAACCATGACGAGCCTCCAAGAGCATCGAGCGTAAGGTCGATTCGTGGCAACGGGTAGGAATCTTTTTTAGTCGCGTTGTTGAGTTTGCGATAGTCCACGCAAAACCTCAAAGAGCCATCCTTCTTGCGCGCAAGGACTACAGGGGAACACCATGGACTCGTTGATCGCTGTACCACTTCCTGACTTTTCATGTCGTTCAATAACAACTCAGCTTCTGCTCGGCGTGCTAGGGGCAACTTCCTAGGGGGTTGCTTTATTGGAGCAGTATCACCCGTATCGATCCGGTGCTGAACACGGGAAGTGCATCCTTTACCCGGTTTTGAATCTGCAAATAAGGAACGGTTACGTAAAACTAGGAACTCTAACCTTACTTGTTCTTCTCTGGTGAGACTGGTTGCACTTCTTTTGATCATTTCTTGTATGGCTAACAAACGATCAGTCTTGGTTGCGTCATCTGTGATGCGTCGGCAGTAGAACACTTCTGGTTGCGATTCAGTTTGGACCAATGTGGTGTTTCTCGGAATGCATATATCTTCTTCAGACATGTTGGTGCAACGAACACATATCTCTCCATGCAGTACGTAGCACAGAGAATCGGGAATATCGATTTTTAGCTCCGTTTCAATTGCTGTGGCTAGTATGATTTCATCATCGGGCGCAGAAGTCATCAGGCGAATCCAACAGTCTGACAGTGCAGGAATACTAACATCACAGGGATTAGCAGCGAAAACGTTCTGGGTGTTTGCTTGGTTTAAGTAAATGGTTTCTTCACCAACTTGCAAAGTGTTTTGTTTTAAATTAATTTCACATCTATGCCGTCGCAAAAAATCCATGCCTATGATGCAGTCATCTGAGATGGGGGCAACGTACATGGAATGTAGACTGACGAATACTCCTATCTGCACTCGGACCTCGACAGTCCCTTCTACTGGTACAGTATCACCACTGCAAGTTTGGATGATCGCACGCGATGTTTCCATCATCGGGGGGGTAACCATTTTCTTCATAACTCGGGGATGTAGGATTGTTTGAGTGGCACCTGTGTCCACTATTGCTAGGCAAGTGATCTCGTTTATCTTGATGCGGGCAACGAGGTTATTTAAGCTATTAGTATAACGGATGTATGCAACCGTCGGTGCAGAGGCGCTGGATTTCCCCACTAATTCTGCCTCTGTAGAGATAGTGGGTCGGCGTTTCCCGCATGGTGAGTATCGCCGTCTGGGATGTCTGAAGCCGGAGCGCTCGACAAGGTGGGTGGTGTCGGATGGTTAAGAATTTTTAAGTTGATGGCACGGGAACCTAACCGTGCTGCTTCCACATCAAAAGATACGGCTTGCCCCTCGTGAAGAAATTTAGGGTTTCGGCGTAATTCGCTTCGTGGTATATATACCACCTCGTCATTGTCACATCGTCGAACAAATCCATAGCCAGTCCGGTGGATGAATTTTATTTTGCCCTTAACTCTCTTCTCTCGTACTGCTTTGGTCGATTCATTGAAATTGCTTGGAGTGTTTGGTTTTTGTGTTACTATTGGAGCTTTCTGTCTTACTCGCGGCAGCTTTCGCTCCTTTAAACTGCGCGATGTTCGTTTCCCGATTCCACGATTGGGAAGTGATCTTCAGTGTCGGAAACAATGACTTCTGCTACTCGAATTTGTCTGCGGCTTAGTCTGGTGGCCGCACGGCTGGCTTCCATGCGTACAGCTGAAGATAGAGCCATTTCTAGCGTTAAAGGGACAGAGTCTCGCACTCTCTGTTGCAACTCGGTGTCGAAAATTCCGTCAATAAATTGTGCTAGCGCGATACGATCCTTGGCTTGTTCTGGACAGTCTGGAAATGCAAGGTAGACAAGACGCTGAATATCGGTCGCCAATTCGTTTAAGGACTCTTTAGGCTTCTGGATTCGTCCACGTAGCTCCGAATGTGCCGTTGACTGTTCATAATCGTTCTCGAAGAATGCTAATGCCGTACCTCTTAAGTAAGGGGCGAGATATAACGCTTTCAGCTCAGAGTTCCAACAGTTCACCCTCGCTACCGTCTCGAAATGTAGGCGGCATGTGCGCCATGACGTTTTCCCATCGAACTCACGTGGATGTACTTTAATGTGCTGCGGTGCCCCAAACATTACGGTTTGCATACATCCTTGCGAAACACCTGCGGTTGCTGTGCTTTGGGGATGGACATCAGTCGTAATAACACATGGATGTGGAACAGTTCGTGACTCGTCATGTATTGATGTTAGTCGTTCGAAGCCAGCATTCGCTACGCAAAATGTATGCCCATCCGATGAATTTGCATGCTTTCGTACATGAGTGGAGTTAGCAGAAGGTGCCCCATGAATAGTCGAAACGCGCGCTGCATTTTCATTACAGACAGCTTGCATGTCTCCCTGCCCTGTGTTACCTTTGGGAGTAGAAGTATTAGAATGGGCTCCAACTGGAGAACTAAACAATTCCTGTGGTGTTGATTCGACTTGTCCCACTCGAGTAGTTAGGTCTTCCAATGATCATTGCATACCCGCCACTAATGTTGATTGTTCCGTAAGTAACTTCGCCTGGTTGTCCAACCTCAGAAGAATTTGCTGCAATTTGTTCGCGAGATCTTCAGATTCTGACATGGTTTGCACGTGGTAGAGATTCGGCTAGGAATCGATCGCAGTTTACCCCACACCTGACACCAATTGTTATGCTGGGTAAATGATTAATAAAACAACTTTCCTAATAAATGCAAACTAAAACTTTATTCCAATCTAAATTCTCCTTCTTTTTACAAATTTCCTTTTTTTGCAGCAACGTGGCACAACGACGACTCTTCTTCTTCTTCTTTTTTCCATCTCCTCATGTCAGTTTGACGTTTCTGATTCTTTTGCCGAGGCTTTAGATGTGACCAAAATTCATTACAGTATCAATCGGAAGCGAAAACTCGAACATACAATAAAGTACACGCTTGAAGTCGGCGGAAACGTTTTACATGTATGCAAAAAACCTTTTCTTCAGTGCTCTGACGAAACTGAGAGCTTCGTTAAATCAGTAATTAAAAAAAAATTGCCTGTCCATCGATACCATTTTAAAATATGAGAGCAAAACGTACTCCTGCCAATAAGTTTGACGCAGTAGTAGAAGAAGAAGTAAGGAATCATATATCAAGCTTTACAGCGTATGAAAGCAAGCCTTAATTTTAAATAATTATCTATGCACCGCTTCTATTCATAAGAATCCTCAAATCCGGTAAGCATATGAAAATACTCAAAGTAGACAAATGTTTTACTTGCTATACCTACGTTTCGACGATCAAAGTAACTGAACCCGGGGACGGGAAATTCATATTGACATTTGCGAAAAGCCGAAAGGGCTTATGAAGCAAAGCGCGACAGAACTCGTTTTGTAGCTGCAATGTTTATTGCATTTATATTGAACTCGGAATATATTAATTGCATCGATCACCAATTCCTCAAACCAGGACATACGCACATGGAATGCGACAGTGACCATGCACTTATTGAGCGTATGAAAAAAACAAATGTCCAAATTGGAACTCCGAGGGATTGGTATCAATAATTCGTCAACACCGTTGGAACCAAGATTAAAGCAGCTGAGATGAAGCAAGATGATTTTTCCAAATTTTCTAAATCTAAGTTTTCCTGGAAAAGAGTAGATGAAGAAGGCAACAGGTTTACCTGGAATCAAGTTCAGTGGCTGCGATAGACAAAAAGTTGCAATCAAGTGGCATATAAAAATTCACGCATTATACACACTTTTTTACGTGTATGGAAGTGTGTATTATACATCGGAAAAATTACGCTGGTGTATAAAAGTGTATAAAAGCAAGGAATAGGTATACAACTGAATAAAATGTACAAAAGTCAAAGTTTGAGAAATAAGACAATAAAAACATTTTCATTTTTAATACAGCTCCGATTTATTCGAGTCCTTTATTTTGAGTGAATAGTAAATTTTAAGTAACATTTTGTACTTTTTGAAATCCAAACGATTTTTCAAATCACTATGGATCATAGACCAATTGGAAAACACCCTTTCCAATTGTGCTGAAGAAGCTGGTATACTTGAGAGTTTTTGGGCGTATTCAGCAAGTTCCATATGGTGCCTTTTAGCGAAGGCATTTGAACTCAGTATCAAAATAAGGTTTTCATCCACTATAAGCTTTCTTCAAAGGACAAAAATTGCCCTCTATATTTGAGGTGTAAATAATATGCTGATATTGAATGCACGTTGAAAACATTATTTTTGACTGTCCGCTCCAAAATTTTTTTGTGAAATCGTTCATGTCCATTCTCCAAGGCGTTGTTTAAAATTGTTTTCCATTCCTCCACTGCATCTGCTATTGAAAATTCGCTGGCTTCCGCTGGCATTTTCCACCATTCGCAATTCTTCACCAGTTTCTTTTATTTCCGAAGAGTCAAAAAGTTTCTAGGAATATACTGTGACCGGGAGCACCAGCTGCGTGAAGCATCGTGACGACATTCTTTATATTGGCAGATGAATTTTTCCAGCCGTCAATTAGCAACATCGAATGCCCACCTGATCCAATGGCTTTTGCGTACTCAGCAATAATTTTTTTGTACACCTTAGCAAGTAATGTTGTTGATAGAGTTGAGCGGCAGGGAGGAGTGTAGGATGGTCGCAATTTCTTCAAGCACCTTTTAAAATGGTCGGATTCTACAACAAAGGATGGAATATTGCACCCAAAAAAGAACTCTGCCAACGAAATATCAATTTCTTCCTTCTCCATAGGACTTATCTTGTCAATATATCTGCTTGTCAATTTTTTCCGTCTTTTTAATTTTTCTTGGCGGCGGTTTAAAGATAGATGCTATAATGGCAAGGGAGCTCGTCGCCAAGGCTCTATCTGCAGCTGCTGCTGACGTTGAAGGAAGGCAAGCATTGCTTGTACCATCAGAAGGATTAGTTGAACTTATAATATAGATGTAGTAGACTTCGCTTTTTTTTATGTTGATAGTCTGATCGGCACGGGGTATCAAGTTTTTCCTGTATAATCTTAAAAGGTTTGTTAAAAAATAACACTTGATCAAATCTTACATCATTAGCTACTGCAAGGACAGTACATCCAGAACCAGAGCTTGTTGCATGGCTTTAGTCGAGCTCAGAGATTTCTGTTGTGTTAACCTCGAAATCAATGTATTGCGTTAGATCCAATCTCGGAACGGATGCGAAGATCTCAACGGGTTTAGTGTTCAAAACCATATCCACATCTGAGTCTGGATCTGAATCCATTGTTCGGCCTTGAGAAGGTTTAGCTGAACTAAAAGCGGATGTCGATTCAGAGGCCGAATGCGCAGATTGGTCTTTTGATGGTGTTTTCTGTTTGCATATGTTCCTGTAAAGAAAGGACATAACAGAAGTTATAATAAACAAGGAGCAGGAAATAATCAAACTTATGTACATGTGTCGTTGAAGTCTGAGCTTCGAGGTATTTTTCAATTTTGCCCCACAGAAACAGCAAAGCGCTACAATTTTCCATCTATTTGAACCCGATCAAATACACCCTTTTCCCGCAAAGCATGTAAGGGTCGGCCAATCGAACTTGAAACTGTGTTGTTTTTGTTGAAATATTTTATATATAACACACAAATTGTCAATTTTTTAAATCTTACTATTTCCTTTTTTTATTAATTTTTTATTTTCTTAATACCTGATTAATTAAATATCTCTTTATCATAAGAAACGTGAAGTTATTTACATATATATATACTACTGTGTCCAAAAAAATAAGGTGACATATGAATTTAAACTGCGCGTCGAAGGATTTGGAAATTTTTCTTTCTTTTTAGGTTGGTAGTACTGTCAGTGACATCTATGTGAAATTTCATGTCAAAATATATTCATAGTGTTTGAGATACGCGTCGTTTTGTGAGCTGCTAAAAGTGAGTTTTTCGTTTTTTGCGATGTCGAAATTTATTGAGCAAAGAATTTGCATCAAATTTTGTTTGCGGAATCAATTTTCTGCTGCGGATACGTTGAGGATGGTGCAGAAAGCCTTTGATGATGAGGATATGTCTAAAAAAAAATGTTTACAAGTGGTATAGTGATTTCCAACCCGGCCGTGAACGTGTCGAAGACGAAGAGCGTTCTGGGCGACCATCAACCTCAACCGATGAAGCTCACGTCCAACAAATCAAAGATTTGGTGTTGAAAAACCATCGATTAACGATTAGAGACCTTGCTGATGAAGTTGGCTTATCGAAAGGCTCAGTCATTACCATTTTGAATGATGCTTTGGGCCTCAAGCGCGTCAAATCTCGACTGGTACCGAAAACATTGAATTTTTTGGAAAAAAGGTGTCGCGTTGAAGTGTGTGAAACAATGCTTTCCGACTACCAGGATGTCATGAAACGCATTATAACTGGCGATGAGACTTGGATCGATGCTTACGATCCCGAAACAACCGATCAATCGAGCGAATATCGTGCCAAAGGAGAGCCGAGACCAAAAAAACCGCGCCAAAGTCGCTCAAAAATCAAGGTCATGTTGACTGTTTTCTTCGATTATCGTGGTGTTGTGCTTTATGAATTCCTTCCAACCGGCCAAACAGTCAACAAGGAATATTATTTGAACGTTATACCTCGTTTGCGAAACGCTATCCGCCTAAAAAAGGCCGGAATTGTGGAAAGACAATTCTTGGTTTTTACACCACGATAATGCACCACCCCATACCGCACTCGTAATTCGTGATCATTTCGCCAAAAACTCAACCCATATCGTTCCGCAACCACCGTATTCACCTGATCTGGCGCCATGCGACTTCTGGCTGTTCAACAAGCTCAAAAGACCGCTCCGGGGACAACGTTTTGATACGATAGAGGAGATTCAAGCCGCAGCGAAGATGGAACCTTAGGCCATCCCGGAAAGTGACTACAACCAGTGTTTCAAAGATTGGAAAATCCGTTGGCATAAGTGCATTGCATCGGGAGGGGATTACTTTGAAGGGGATGAAATTGATTTGGAAGAATAAATAAAGAATTTTCAATATAAATACAATGTCACCTTATTTTTTGGACACAGTAGTATATATTATTTATATATATATAGTATTTAAGTTCTACTAAATACAATTCAAATAGCTCAAAACAAGTTAATTTCCCGTACTGCGTGAACTGCGTCCCTGGCTGGTTTGCTGATGATAACCTGACTACAGAATGTGCAAAGATGAAACTGAAACAGCGAACACGAACCGCAAAAAATACGTTTTTCCAGTAAAAATGCGGTACTTAACGATTTGGTTAGGTACCCTAGAAGAGAATAGGGACCTATTGTTTTATTCATGTTTTTTGCCCTTAAACACTGATTAAATTCTGAAAAGGGGTGCTGCAAAGGAAATGTCGTTCCTTTTTTACAAATTAATGGAAATCCCAATTTGCTGGGTCTCTGCACCTGCAGCAAATATCGTATGTCTATGTGCAGTTTTATTGGGAACAAGTTGGAAGCCAAATATCACAAAAGACTAATTGGTTCCCTGTGTTTATTTTTCATTGACAAAGTTGTGGGTTTTTTCGTTTTGCAATTTCTGTACACGTTACTGTAGGTACTTGAAAAATTGTATACACTTTTAGATTCTTTTTTACACTTTTATACATTTAAACGCAGTTTTATACATTTAAATACAATTTTATACACTTTTATTCACTTTTATACGCTTTTTTACGTGAAAATGTATTTAAAACAAAAAAGTATTAAAAAATGTAAGAACAACTGCTTCACGACCGAAGCACGAAAATAACCGAAAATTAATTTCAAATAGTGGAGTTATTGTAATTGGTAAAGAAAAGGACTTAACTCGAAATAGAAAATGAATGTCATATTTTCACACGAGGAATAACGACATTAGTCAACAAAAGAAATTTTAATCGTTCTTTTTACATGTGCCGTTACAGCCTAACTTAACCTAAGCATTTGATTTTTTTCGTCCTACATGTTCAATAAAAGTCTAACTCAGCTAAGCTTTTTATTCTCTTAACTTTCAATAAGCCATAACAGCTTAAGTATGTTTTTCTTCAAAAAAAAACTCCTTAACTATCTGATATTAAATAATTTGCTTTTAATTTATAAAATATTAGTACATTTTCTTCATTTCTACATAGTCAAAATTTGAAAATCACCATTACATTTTTCTCAAAATTGATCCAAAACTTCAAACTGCTCTCCTGAAAAAAAGGAAAAATAGACTTAAGCGGTTATGGCTTGTGGCCACTGATGTTTGTGAGTCGATCGTTTCCCAATTTTCTCCAAATTACGGGAACCGTCAATATTGGCAATATCGAGAACATTTTTTTCGATGCAGATGAAGGATTGATAATATCAGAAGCACGATATGCTGTTGGTACTGCTAGAAACAAAATACCATGATACAAATAGAGAAATGAAAAAAATCCATCTTTTGACCTGAGCCATGAGTCTGGCCGAACAATCGACTGTTCGACTGTTTCCTTGCCGCATGGTCAACAAAAATGTCATCTTTACTTAAAACGGTGTTGAATTCGTATTCAGTAGCCAAATCTTCTTCTTCTGCTTGAAACAGTGTTGAATTCGTATTCAGTATCCAAATCTTCTCCGGAATACATTCCTCGTCATCACTGGTTCCATATAGATCACTATAAATGTCTGATAGGTTATCAAAAATAGTCATTTCCTAGTCATTTCCGGAAATTATCATATTTTTTCGGGAACAACACAACGACAAACATCAAAGACTAAGCTGAGGCATTAAAATTAGCACGATACAAATTCATCCTGCTTGTTTATTACCCAAACCCGTAAAGGGCCATTCCGAGGAACATTACCGCATCACCGAGCCATTTTCATATCCAACAATGGAACAATGCCAAATCTAAAGCAGCGAGTGTGAAAGATGACCAACAAGCATGACATGTATACCTTCGTTGGGATATTGCTGTTTGCTGGTGTGTTCCATGCTAATTCGCAGCCAGCAAAAGAATTGTGGACGAGCTACAATATGCCCATCTACATAGTCAACATGCCCTTCAACCAGGTCAAACACTTAACCACATACATCCGCTTCGATAACGGTAACACTCGTGCTGAGAGGCTTATACAAAGCAAATCTGCGGCCGTTGATGATGTATGGTTCAAGCCTATGACTATGGCTGGTTGCCAAGTGACTGTCAACGAGAAGTTATTTCCGTATCGCGGGCGAACTAGGTTTACTCAATATATTCCGAGTAAATCGGCGAAATACGAAATACGAAATACGAGTTTAGTGAACTTGCGTTTTAGTTTCAAATTATCCCCTGTAAGGAGTATTTTATACGGGAAAAACACCAGATGGCCAACGAGAGAAGAACGAAGGCGAGCGGGTATTATTGAAATTGATGGAGGAATATATGGCCAGCGGCAAAAAAGTTAACAATGACAACTTTTCGTCATAATTTGACAGAGATGATGATGTATCGAAATGTGGCATTTGTGGCACCATGAGTGCCATCTTTTGTTTTCACGGTAATAAAGTCGCTTTCACGATAAAGTTATCAAACATGTTCTAAGGATATTCATTTTTATTTGTATTTCTTTTATTAAACTAGGGAAATATGAGACTTGTTTAAGTATTTCTTCCTGTGTCCTAAAGTCTTGTGCCCTGAGGGTGCACTTTATAAACGATATTTATTAATCTTTACCTTAAAGATTTATTAAAATTTGTTGGATCTTGTTATATTCCTGGTAGGACAGATAAGTGTATATTCCTTGCTTTCCTTGTTTTATGGGCCTGATAAACAAATCTTTTCAATATAACTAATTTTAAGTCATATCTTCTTATGTTATGAATTACTTTTAGTTCTTCTGTAATACATAATATCGTAATAGTATCATAATAGTAACTGTATTATTTGCGTCTTGTATTTGTTCACAATTTCTTCTTGGATTGGAAAGTGATCGAGTTATAGCTATGTTCGTCTTCCAAATTATCAACATTTTCTATCCAACTTAAAATGTTGCTACCTTGCCCTTAAGATATTAAATTTCATAGTTAAAATTAGATAATTTCAACAGCCATTTTTGATTTCGCTGTGAAAACTCTTTCCATTATACGTTTTATTAAAGTATTTAATTGGGCGATGATCGGTTATTATCTTGAATTTTTTCCCCATATGTGTGGTCTGAAATTAAAACTGACTACTGCTAGTAACTCGTTGTCCGTTACTGAGTAGTCTTTTTCATGGTCACTCAGTGTTCTAGATGCCTAGCATACAGGTTGTCCTTCTTGAGGTGAGGTCTATCAAATTTTGGAAATTTAAATATAGGGTGATTGACGATATTGAGTTTTAATGCTTCAAATGCTTGAATATTCTGGATCATTTACATTGATCTTAGCATCTTTCTTCAAATATCAAAATATCAGCAATTTTAGAAAAATCCCTGATGAATTATATTCCGTTGTTTCAATTGCTTTTCCGTTTGTGGTATTTTGCATTTTATCTTATTCAGGCTGGGCTTTAGTTAAAATATGTCCTTTAAATACTGTGTCATTTCGTTTTTTTCAGTTTAATTCCCTTACTTACATGCCAGACGAAAAATGCTTAAAACTTGTTTAATTAACTTAACTGTGTACTAAACAACTTACTGGTCCTCTGCGGGCGCTCTAAGTTAAACCTAACATATTTAAACTATGTCTTTCGACTTAATACTAATTTTATTTTAAAATTTTAACAAATATTAAGAAAACTAAGAAAAAATATTTGTTATAAGAAAAACTTAGTAAATGGATTTTGTTATGTTTTAACTTAAATAAAACCTAAATACTAAACTACAAACTAATCTAAGACTTAATATCTTAACCTAACTAACAATAATTTTAAAACTACTCACACTACGTTAAATGTACATATAGTATATAAGCCGGCCAAGGCAAACATGCTATCATTGCCTTAAGGGCACCCAAGATACATAAAGACGACAGAGTCTCACCTTTCGACATACACTATGTCGCGGTCTGATACCGCACTGCTGAACCGAAGAGTTCCCGGTGAGCAACTTGCAACTTGGCCGTAGTTGACTCACCCGAACCAGCCCTTTTTGATCGATATAGAGTTATGCTTCAGGTGGAATAAGGCCGTTAAGGTGCGGTGTCTCGTGGTGCATATCATTGGGGTAAAAACCCCGGAGATCAAGTTTTTATTCGAAATCATTTCTCTTGGATTGTGACTCTGAATAAGCCTTATCAGAAAATTATTCAGTCTGATATATAAGTGGAGACACGCAATTTGACATCGTCTCTCAAAAACCCGAATCTTTTCCATTAAGCTTGTTCCGACGTTAAACCAAATGGAACATTCATAGGCGAGAACAGGGGTCGAATTACGAAATCAGTTATCGAGCAATACGTGACTGAATTATACTCATTCGGTATGACAGCTTACGATATCGAATGGTGAGTATCGAAATTTGGCATTCTGCTCCCGAAGTTGCTTTCGGGAGAAAAAACAGTATGTAAGAATATTCCTTTTTGTTTTTATTTTCTGTGTTTTTGCTTATTATTTTAAATATAATTTAGTTCGATGTTGAATAAAATAAAATTTAGGGGAACAGCATGTGGATTGCAGCTTGCAGTTGAAGGAATATCTGCAAAAACGTTCAGAATAAAAGACAACAAATAACACATTTTCACACAGACGAATCGGAAGATAAAAAATATTGAAAATATTCCATTGTTTTATTACGATGAAACGAAACAATGTTTATTTACAAATTAAAAAAAAATGTCCACAAATCTATGCGCTTGACACTTATCAGCTGTCTCAACTCAGTGTAGTAGAATATTTCTCGTACTATTTTCAATAGGCATACGATGCGTGAGCATTCTGATGTGATCATCCCAATCTGCTTACTCGATCACACGATATCCTATGAATTTCACTCACTCATTAACTGATAATAAAGTTGCTTTGTGTTCCTATATGGCAAAGCCAAAGAAGCCAGCAGTCATGTGGCTCACCGTTCAGTGTTGTCGTGACACCGATTCAACGAAAGCACAAGGCCGAATCAATTTTTGGACTACAATCAATTCAAAGCTGACGTGGACACAATGGATCAGATGTTGAATGGATATTCTTCAAACCGTTCGGCGAATTGGTGGCCGTTGGCAGTGTCTTACAATATGCTTGATGTCGTTAACTAAACCGCATTATTTATAGATGACGGATTAAATCCAGCAAAACACAAAGCCTTTCATTTTTCATTGAGTTGGCACGGCAACTGGTAATGCCACATAGGACGAATCAGGCGCCGAATCTTGGTTTATTACCATCAAGCGAGCAATGAATCTTGTTAATGTTGTTTTAAGAATGCTCGAAATGTACATTTCCTATAACAAACCATATATTAATAAATATTACGCTTTTTTCAGGTAGAGGACGATATCAGCAGAAACTACCACAGCCGTATGCTGAGGTAGCCTCCATACGGTCATCATGCTATCTTTGCTCTTTCTCATTGAAAAAGCGATGTAAAACTCGATATCGCTGACGCATATGCAATCGTCCTGTATGCCTCAACGAATATTCTCTGCAATTGCATGAGTGCAAGCCAGAATGCTTCTCGTAATGTATTTACTTACACACAACCACATATTTAGTACATCTCTGGCCATCTCCCGTACCCCATCCTGTAATTAACGCATTTAATATGTATGGATCTGGGCAGACCCCCTACGCATTTACCACCTTATATGCATCCGCTCATCGGCAATTTAAATGAATTGAAATAATTTTTTGTTTATCGAATTAAAGCTGGCGCGTGTTATGTAGAAAAATAAATAATTTAAGTCAATGCATCAAATTTTATTAAGCGTAAGAATGATCTCTAAACACAGTGAATGTTCCGGACTAGGCTTTTGACTCCTGCTCTCCTGTTGTCGCCTGTGACTGTGCATCCCCGCTCTTTCCATCTTCGGTTGAGCCAATGACACAGCAAGGACATTTTTCTTTAAGTGCCACTCTGTACTTTGGGTGACTAAATATTACATATGCATTAATGTTCAATCTCATTCATATGTAGGGCTTATTACCTTATACCATACACAATCGGATTGTAACACGCACTTGATTTGGCAAATGTTGCTCCCCAGATAGTATTCAATGGAGTTAGACCTTCAAATTTAAAAAGACCCATACAATTTATTACCAAATAAGGTGTCCATGCCATAAACCAAAGTGAAATTGTAACTAAAGCCACTTTAGCTAGCTTTCCTTCAGCACTCTTGTCTGCATCTTCAGATGAGCGAAGTGATTTAACATTCATTTTTTTAGCTTGTTCGCGCATAGCTTTTTCGTGAGCTGATACCGCCTAAAAATAAACAAAAGTTTTATAACACTTATGAATTCAAATTCAAAAATTTACCTACCGCAATAATAAACCAGTAAGAATAGCATATAAGGAAAAGAGGAACATAATAAACAAATATAGAGTAGAAAATCAGGTATGTACGGGGGTTCCAGTCCCTCTCAAGATATTCAATCCCGCATGATGTCAAATTTCCCTCAGGAACATATCTTAAATAGTGATTTGAAAAAAAAGAAGCTGGCTGTTAAAGTATAGGAGAAATATTTACCTGCTCCATCCCACCAGTGGCATCACTGTCCAAAACGTGGCAAAAAGCCAAATAGCCAGTATCTTCATTATTGCAAGTTTGATTGTCATTGGACGACCGGCTACACCTTTAACAATTACCTGGTACCTATCCAGAGCAACCATACACATAGACCAAATGGAACCACATCCAAACATAGAACCACACAAAGCATAAACATCGCACATCAAAGGGCCCAGAACCCAAGTTTCGAAAAACAAGTTTATAGCCATCATTGGACAGTTTGTCAGCATCATACAAAAATCGGAGAAAGCTAAATTTAAAACTAACAAATTAGCGGGTGTCCTCAGCGACTTTGTCGTAGAAAAGATATACACAACCACGCCATTTCCGCAAAATGAAATTATTCCCATTATCGTTAGAAATGTTCCAAGGAGTTTATTCCACATGGGATCCATTGGTGGAAATTGATTCCAATATGGATGCACAAGGTGTGCCATATCAGGAGTGACCTAGAGAAAAGGAACAATCAATTTTTAATAGCAAGTGTTAAACATACCAGCTCCACTTACTTTATCAGTAACAGAGCCATTGGCGGAGTAAGCGGAATATTGTGGTCCATATGCTAAAGCTTGTACGCTACAAGAAAACGTATGCAATATGCATATCAATGTCAAAAATAAATAATCATACTTTTCCATATTGTGATAGTGGTTATGTTCTTATTTATTTAATCCTTTTGTACATTATATTAGTGGCCTACTGTTTGATATGACTAAAAACTTGTCTGACAAGCGTACACTTTATTCTTGTAAGCCACATTATTTCAACACCAGCTTATATAGCTTGGTGTAATTTAATTATCGCGTTCCTCTTAAACGTCCCGCTTAAATTTATTTGCTCATAAGTTTCATAACTTAAGATATCTGTTAGACAATCGATTCTGTGTACTGCAATTTTCAATGTTAGTGCATTTAAATGGCTTCAAATTATGTTTAACACTTGCCTTCTTGTCAACACAAGACAATATAAAAAGAAAATAAATAAACCCTTTTCTCGCATTTAAACACAAGTATTTTTAAGCTCAATGTCTTTGACTTCTTTCACTGCCATATCCACACAAGACAAAAAAGATGTTGGAATGTATTTCGCAAATAATGCTTTGATTTAATGTATAATCCGAGTAGAATACCGTGGACAATATAATCCAGCAAAGATCGGATGATAACTTTATAACAAGTTATTTTATATGTCGGAGAAGCATTCTGCATATTTCGATATGTTTTTTATTTTTAATAAAAATTAAAATAAATATATATTTACGTTTTACGAACGTTTTAATCAGTCTATGCGAGTAAATTGTCAATAATAAAGTGAGTTAATAAATAAATTAAGTAGGCAATCACAAAAACTAAACGTTCATTCTAAAAACATTGAACACATTCCTTAAAAAAAGTCTCTAAATTTATTGCGCTGGTCGATTGTTAACCTATATTTTTCAACTGTTTATGTTCTATGTATTCATAAAAAAAAGTTCCAGGAATTACCAAAGAAATATTTTCAAAAGAACAAAAGACTTCACCGTTTGAACTTGCATCTGAGTTTTTTCTTGAGTCCATAAATGATTAATTATTGAAAATATTCATTCTGGGGGTGCATTTGCTCCCGGAAGACTCATTAAATATTGAACACTGGCGATCGGCCAACACTGGTTTTACCATGTTCAATGACGATAATTTGGCAAATGAAGGCATCGCCGAAGAAGGTTATATCTCCAATTCATATCAAAGGTTGATCTCCTGGTTGTCTTCGGTTCACTGAGAAGTTCTGAGATTGTCCTTAGACAGCTCAAACATTAAAACTATTCTGTTTAACAATTTGCTGAATAAAGCTCATTTTTCAGCTCATTGATAGATAGCGGAAGAACAACTAATTCCTAAACGGAACAAAGGCACATCCAATCCGGAAAATCTTTATGAAAGGACGAAAATAGAGTTCCGAATAACCAATTAGGTTTCAGAGCGGGTCATGATTGTATATAATATATGCCGGGTCTGAATTGGTATCGGATATCCAATGGAACAAAGGTAAGAAATAATGCCTTGTTGGTTGACTTGGAGAAGGGGAGAAGGCATTTGACACCGCAACCGTAAGGACTCTTTTTCAAGTTAGACCAGCTCGTCATGAGCTAACCACTGCTGCACATCATCTTAAATATGCACATCAGCAGACAGTTTATTGTGAAAAATAGCAGTGTTACGTCTGATGGGATTTTCGAAATAAACAAGGGTCTACAACGGGGTGCTCTAGCTGGGCATCGTATCCGTTCGTCAAACAGCATAAGATCTATAGTATATGGTAGCCTGATCTGGGATAAGACGGACTATCCGTCGCTTTTAAATCGAGTCAATACTTGACAATATTCTGACGCCACCAATTGAACAGTATGTTCCCTCTAGTATTTTGTGAAGGATTATGTCAGATCCAACGAGAATTACAAATCAGACCATGAATCTATAGAAATTGATATTAAGTGCAGAAGAACACTTAATGAATATAAACGTATAAAATTCTGCTTACATAGCCAACAATATTTTCTAGAAACATTACGTGAAAATCCTCTATTTACAAACTATAGTAATGAAAACCCCTATAACTTAAATGATTTATGTGACAAATTTGTGTTTGGTCTTAAAAGTGCGGTAAGAAATATGGTTAAAGATAAAGAAGTGCCTTATTTTAACGCAGAGTGGTTTAACCGGGAACTTAGAGAAACCAAACGTAATAATCTTACATAGGCGGGCGGTACTTAGTAATGATTCTAATACCTGGAGAGAATATCAGCACTTTTGAAATGACTATATCAGACGGTTACGTCTCGCAAATTCCGTATATATTGAACAACAAATTGACAACTCTAACAATCAAAAGCATATGTGGAACAAATTAAAAAAATACGTATTTGAACATAAAAAATCCAAAAGTATAAATGGAGTTCAAACTGAAAGTGGTAGCATCATAAATGACAGTGCAATATTGAGTGTGGAATTCAACAAATTCTTTGTGCAATCCATTAAAGAAATAACTCAATCTGTGATAACCTGTGATTACGTGAACTTATAAGAAGAGTGCAATATAGATTTTAAGTTTAGTGTAGTAAATATAGAAGCAATATGTCGTGCAATAGAAACAATAAATAATAAAAATGATTTTAATTTTATGAACTCGAGAATGATTAAAGATTCGTTGAGCATTACTGGACAAGTTCTTGAAAGAATTATTAACGTGTTGCTTACTGCAGGTATTTATCCAAACTAATGGAAGGAATCCCTCATAATTCCGACTAAAAAAAATTCCCAAAGCAAAATTTTTTAGTGACTATCGCCCAATAAATATTATGCCTCTGTATGAAAAGGTCCTTGAAAAAATAGTGGCAGTACAACTTCAGAATCACATAGAGCAACAAGGTCTTCTTAATGCAATTCAATCCGGTTTCAGAGCTAAACATTCTTGTGAAACGTGCTTATATTTTGATGAAAAAAATTTTGTGATAGCAGTTTTCTTAGACTTAAGCCGAGCATTCGAAATAGTTGACCACAAATTCTTAATAAAAAAAGTTCAAGTTTTTTGGCATAAAATCAAATGAACTGAAATGGTTTAAATCTTTTTCAACTGGAAGGACCCAACTACACGCGTAAATGATAAAATTTCAACGGCAATTGATATTAATAAAGGAATTCCTCAAGGGACTATTTTAGGTGTGTGGTTATTCCTCATGTTTAGAAATGATATGGCTAAAGTAGTAAAGTTTTCAAAATTAATTTTATTCGCGGATGATGCACTACTATACGTCTCGGGTAAAAATATATCTGAATGTCTAAACCAAATAAATGTAGACTTAGACAACATAAATGTGTGGCTTAAAATGAACAAACTTGTGTTGAATGTAACGAAAACCAAATAGGTGATGTTTGTATAAATAATGAACAAATTGAACGTGTGAAATTAATTAAATATCTTGGTGTCATGATTGACGAAAAACTTAGTTTTGGAGATCATATAGACTATATTTAAAAAAAAATTTCAAGGAAACTAAGTGTTTTGCATAAAATGAGAAAAAACGTCTCTTTAAATACAGCCATAAATGTATTCAATACAATTGTAAAACCACACTTTGATTACTGTGCAAGTTTATTATATGTTAGTGCTGCAAGTTACAAAGATAGGTTACAATTATTGCAAAATAAAGCAATGAGAATAATTCTCAAAACTAATAGATATACGCAAATAAGACTGATGCTTAACACATTGAATTGGTTGAGTGTTAAACAAAGACTTTTTATGTTAACTATGCTTTTTGTATATAAAATCAAAAGTAATATGTATCCTGATTATTAATGTGAAAATGCTGATACAAATGTGTGTGCTGTTCATACTTTAAGGAGTCATGGTGACCTCCAAATCAAAAGAGCACGAACTACTGGAGGACAGCGAACTATATTCTACATCGGGTTCAAAGGATTTAACGAACTACCGAGAGCAATTAAGAACATAACTAAATTTAGAGTATTCAAAAATGAACTTATTAAATATGTCAAAACAATTTAATAAATCTCGCTATATATTTATTTTTATGTCAATATTTATTCTAATGTAAATATGTATGTATATATAATTTGTTAATTGTAAGTAGCTAAAAAAAAAAGCTAAATAAATAAAGTGTTATCTGTTATCTGTTATCTGATTTACAGCCTCTTCCAATTACGGAGTAGGATGCGTATGCCTCAAGCACGTGGAATCATAACCATAGCACGCAGATTATTTCTAACAAAGATAGCGACGCCACCAGCTCCGTTGGAGTTGGGCCTGTCTCCTCTTATAATACTGAACTTGAAGGGCACAGCTCTTCGCTCGATATTTATTAACGAATTTATATTCACTGAAAGGATCTTTAAGGGGTTCTCCACTAGCGAAAACATTACGACTGGAGGCGCGTTAGACTCGGCAACTGAGTGTAGATACGATCCACGCGTGTCCCCTGTTCCTGAATTTGCTGTTGCAACTGGCTAACTTGCCCCTGAATAGAAAGCAAAATAGCCAATAGATCAGCATCACAGCTAGATGCACCTTTGGTGCATGTTGTACCGTACTTTGCTGTAGTTGCAGTCCCTACAGTTGCAGATCGATTGCTCCTATTGCATATGTTCACAGGAAATGTCTCACAAAAATATCAAACGAAATTGTTTGCGGCATGCCACACATGTGACATTCCTACATGCAAAACTACCCTTCATATCGAACATATTTTGTGTACCTCCTGCAGTATAGTATTAATTACACTCACACATATGTCAACATATTCCCAGTTTCATTCCCTTTTTACTTTATTTTTCATTCTCAATTTTTTTGCTTTTATGTTGCTTTTCGAGGTTCAAGGTGCTGTTGTTTGCAACGGCTGCCCTTCCTTCGTTTTCTCGTTCTTCTATTCCACGGTTTCAAACTGATTGAGTTTTGTTCAACACCTACACAACAAAGACTTTCACAAATAGACTGTCTGTACTGGCCAATTTGTATGTTTTTGAATTTTTTGATAACAACTAAAACATTTAAAACTGCTGTTGATAAAAGGAACTCAATAGCAAATTTATGGTACCAGCGGATTGTTTTTCATAATGTCGTAAAATTACTTATTTGGACGGAGACATCAATTCCTTTTTTAGCTAGGTTGTACTATGAGATCGCTTCAAGCTTTCCTGGTCATCAAAACAAATTTTGTTGTTCTTTTTTCAATTGAACGTTTTGCCAGACCGTGTTTTGTACACAACATCAAAACATCGCGTTTATCTCTACATTTGTAAACAATCAATAATTCCGTGTTTGCGATTACGAAATTCCTTAAAACCCGAAAGTTTTTTATTTCTGATACTTCAGTGTCCTTCCTATCTTAAGTTCTAGAACTAGAACTTTTCCATGATCTTTTTGGCGTTCAAATTAGTTTCGGGAACAATTGATTGATATAAATCTTCCGTTACCAAAGGCTTCATTTAGGAAAAAATTGTTTTGCGTTGTGTCGACTTCAGGTGGTTCTAAATTAAATTCCTTCAATGATATTCGTGTAACTCATGACCATTCATTTGAGGATACTGTTCCAGAAAAAGTAATTGAAACTATAAAACCATTTTAGGAAGGAAAATTCGTGAAAAGCCTTCGCAAATACAAAAAAAAAAGTGACTAGATTAGAGTTAAGCGTTTGTAGAAACGAATAAGAATACATTTATAAATGGAAAAAAAACAACAAGCTAAAATACAAATAAATAATTGTATATATCAACAACGAATTTAAAAACAAAATAAATAAATAAATAAATAAATAAACAAACAAATACATAAATAAATAAATTAGTAAATAAATAAATAAATAAATCCATACATATATAAATAAACAAACAAATAAATAATCAAATAAATAAATATATAAACAAATAAATAAATAAATAAATAAATATATAAATATTTATATAAATAAATAAATAAAATAATAAGTAATAAGATATATGATTGCATAATGAAAAAAAACTACAAAAATATTTTTTTTTTTGCTTTGCAATTAACTATTCAATTTGTTTACGAAACTATTATTAGCCATAATACAGCTCGAAAAAAAGTTTCCTATTGAGTTTTTCAATTTTTTCAAAAACCAATTCAACCCTCGCTCTGGTAGGTTAAGCATCATTTTCAGTGATTTTTTTATGACACTTCTAAAGGTCTTATGTAGGTTTTTGCGATATAGCCCCAGACTGGACAACCATATAACATTAGTGCCTGGAAGATCACCTTTAGAATTATTATTTAATTTTCATTCGTTAATCTTGACTTCCTGTTAACAGACGGGTACATTAAATTAGTTGTTTTTTTTTACTTTGTTCAGTGTTCTTGTAATGTGTTCTTTAAATGTCCAGATAAATTCCCAAATACTTAACGGATTGCTCCCAAGCTATATTTTTCCCATTTAGCTGGAGTTGCCTGCTGGGCAGAAACCAAGCTTTACTTTTCCGGGTGAAAAAGATGGCTTGCGTTTTATCCTCATTTAGCTTAATTTTCCATTTGTTAAAATATTTACCCAATATTTGAATCGCATGGATTAGATTCTTCTCAATGTTGAGAGCGAATTCATGTGAATGTTAATAAAGCTGTGTCATCAGCAAAGATAGCAACCTGACACTGAGGCAAGATTGGAAAATCAGACGTGTAGAAATTGAACAGAATTGGTGACAGTATTGCACCTTGGGGAGCACCCATTGGGACGAACATTTCATCAAAAACACCATTAAACACCACGTACACTTTAAAACGACGTGAAGACAGAAAGCTTTGGACGATTTTAAATAGATATTTCGAAAAATTTAGGTGGATCATTTTAAGGACCAAGCCGTCGTGCCATATAGAATCAAACAGAATCTACATCAAACAAAATAGCATACCGGTAGATTTCCTTGTGAACGAGAAGTTTTAACATGCTAACATATTCTGAGTACCTGGTGGGAAGTGTGTGCCATTTCTTAAGCCGAATTGCTCGTCGTGAAATGTATCGTGTTCGTCTATGAATGAAAGAAGTTTCTCTTTAAGTACATTTTCATAAATTTAACTGAAACTACTGAGTAAACTAGCAGGCCCATAGCTATCCACAGTTGGTTTTCCAGCTTTTAAAATGAGCACAGGCATTTGGAAAATAATTCAATTTTAAACATCCGTTAATTATATACGTTAAGTAGTTAGTTCCTGACCTAGGCAATTGTTTGATGTATATGTTTTTTTATGAGATCTAGTCCTCCCGCTTTTCGTGCCTTCAGGTTCCTGGCGATGTCTATTATATTTTCCTCGGATACATAAGCACTTGAATGTATTTCAGCAATATCTGTATTTAGACTTTGAACTCTACTATTGACTTATGTATCTTTTGCTGCGTCACCCATGTTGAGAGACTCAGTGTGGTTCTTAGCAAAGTTCAGGGCCAGTCCATTAGCCTTTTCTTCATCAGTAAAGAAGGTGTTACTAGCGTTTTTGAGAAAAGGTAATTGTCTATTCTTACTTTTGATTTATTTGACTATATTCCAGAAAGGTTTTGCGTTCTTATCAAGATGCTTGAGTTTATTGTTCCACCTTTCGTAGTGTTGGCGTACAAAATGTTCGGAAATCAGTTTATTGAGATACTTTATTTGAATACGGTATTCAAATTTTCGATATCCTTGCCAGCTTCTTTAATCTAAATTTCTCATTCTAATAAGCTCTGGTACAATTGGTGGAAGTCTTATCACAGAGTTTTTTACAGGAATTTCGGGAACACATATTTCGACAGAATCAAGGATAGTTTTAGTAATATTATATATGTGACTATCAACGTCTCCCTTAGTTACTATGGTATCTAGGTTGACGTTTAATCCACGGAATTTTGCATTGATTTCTGACCTAAATTGTGACCAGTTCGCTTTCCTAAATTGTTAAGTAAAGCATACCTTTTGCAGACCAGACCAAATTAGTCGGCAAGAAATTGTGTTGTGATTAGAGTGTAGACCATTAACAGATTCCGGTTGCGATATCAGTCCGGGACAATTAGTAACAAAGAAATCGAGACTAGACGCACGAAAACGTGAGCAAGATGGGACATATATGGGACTAGTAGGATAAAAGACAGAAACATTCAACGATTCAACGATTTCATTCACGATCTTCACAAGCTATCTTGTAGGATCTCTCCGCCACTCCATATCGCACGGAGGTGACTTGATCGCGTACAGGTCAAGTCCGAAGATCAAAGTCATCATAAGTCTTTTGCAACGTGACCTCGAAATGATTCAGAGATATTGCGACGATAAGAAATTGAAAATCAATTTCCTAATGTGCGAGACCATTCTGTTCAGGACTCCGTTGCCTAGGGCCTATAAAAATATAAAATAAAAGTGGCGAATGTTCTCTATCGTTGGACAAATAGGGCAGCCATTGGCGATTCGATATGTTGTTAGTTACCTTGGGATCTTGCAAGATCAGTTTCTTAATTTTAACAAAAATACTAAGATACTGCATCAGCCAGAACCAAAGCGGCCTTTGCCTGGACAAAGCGACTGTTTCACAGTAGTCAACTCGATGCAAAGGTAAAGGTTAACAAGTTTAACGGAAAAGATTCGGGTTTTCGAGAGATGTTGTCTTAGGGCGTGTCTGCACTTATATAGAACTCCAGAGTCTGAGTACAAAAAATTCTATAGTAATGCAGTCTAGTAGAACGGGGCCAACCTGATCAGAGTGAATAACATCCTAATAAAGATTATTCAAAGTCACATTGCAAGAGCAATGCCTTCGATCAACAACTTGATCTCCGGGGCTTAGTACCCAAATGACATGTACCATGAGACCGTGCGCCTCAACGGCCTTATTCCCCTGAAGTATTTCTCTATCTCGATAGAAAAGGTCTGTATCAGGATAAATAAGGGGTACCGATAATCTTCCACGTTTGCCGAAAAGCTATGGACGGGCGAGTCAACTACGAAGAAGACGCCGCAAATAGCTCACCGAAAGCTCTTCGGTTTAGTACGGTGGTATAAGACCGCAACACAGCTGATGTCGCAGACGGATATTGAACTAAGTCGAATATTAAATTTCAATCTTAAGTGCTCTTAGGGCAATTGATATAGCATGTCCTATTAGCATAGGTCGGCTTGCATATATTTATGGTAGTATAAGTAGTTTTTCATGTTGTTCTAAGTTTTGTTAAGATTTAAGGGATAGGATAAGCTTTTATTTAGTTTTAGTTTAAGTTTCTTAAATCAATTGAAATATCATCATCATTCCTAGATTTATAACATTTTTTTAAAGTAAGCAATTTTAACAAAAAAATCACTTTCAGCTAATGCAACTGTATGATTTTTAATTTAAATTTTAAACTGGAAATTTGGTTGTGGATTTCCATTATAGTTGTCTTATCCCCCTCGACTTGCAAAATGGAATTATGGAACAAAGATGACTGGTTATGTAAGACCATTAACCACAACTCGGATTTTGGATCTTCAAAAATATGTTTGCAAATATATAAACATTTTTCGGGAGATAAGAAATAGGATTTTAACGCCTTAAATAATTTTAAGCACACACTCGATGGAGGGTATCAGAGCTAGCCATCTTGCCTTGCAGAACCACAGCAATCTTATATATTCGACCTGCGCATCACAGAATTCTCTCAACTTTTCTACTATTATAGTGTTAATATAAAAATGAGAATATATTTTCACAATTATGTTTTCTTTATTGATCAGAAGCAAATCAGTAGCGGTTTGAACTGCTTTGTGAATAATATGTGGCGAGCAACCTAAACCATTGGTACTCCATCTCCTTATTTTGAAAAAAAAATAAATATTTACTAGAGTACATAAAAGAAAAACGTAATATCTCTCAGGATATTGAAGTCACTCTTTTAAAAGTCAATTCTAAGATCATTGTTTCGTCACTATCGATCACGGATTCATAACGTTATAGCTTCGTACCATGTTGAGCAATGGAAATATTTTGATGAAGACAAAAAACATTCAACTTGTCTTTCCATGCTGCCTTCTATACAAGTTAAATCCAGTGTATTTAAGGTCGCACTAAAAAAGATTTGAAATTCATTATATATGTAAACTGATTTTTTTATTTATAGCTGAGTTACATACGTCGCACTCTGTAAAAAACAGCAAGCTCTTTTTTATTTCTTAGTTTCAAATTAAATTTACCGCAATACTAATATATTTCAAATTGCTTTGGCGTAAGCTAAGTCTGTCAAAATAAGTGTAGTTATTTTTAAATATAATTTTTTGGCAAAATCAAAACACGACCAATATTGTTAACGGTCTCTATCAGAATGACTCGTTTTTCTCTTTATTTATTTTTTTCCATCTTTCGCTGATGAGGTAAATACATTCGTGAATGAATTAATGAATGAATGAAAATTTTATTAGTATGATATATACTTTACATTACAATAATACTATTACAATAGCCCATATATACACAACATATCATCTTATGACACCTTCTTGACAATATTTTGAGCACTGGTAAGTTTTAATTTACCAGAGGCGTTGGAGGTTTTATTAACACCGAGCGCCCCTTTTCGCTCGTTGTTGTCGCCCAAATTATCGTCTTCTTAATGATCGAAATAAGTTATATTTACATTTTATAAATTTTTGTTTTTAAACATTAGTTCTAATATGTTCTATACATTTTCTTTTGAAATGCATGAAATTTGTTTCACTTTTTATATCAAAAGGTAAATTGTTGAATAATTCAAGACCTTTTCGTTGAATTGTTGAATAATTCAAGACAATTTTCGTTGCAGTCTAAAATCCAAAGCATTTCGGAGCTGGTATGTTTGCGTGTCTCCAACTTGCTATACATCCCTCGTTAAGTAGCTTGGAGAAGATCTATATTTAAGTTTGAAAACAGTTTTTAGTGTATTAAGTGTCAATATTTGTTTAATACTTAGCCATTTTAATGTCTCTAACATGTGTCTTATAGCCGTGTATCGATTACATCTGAGTAATACTTCTCATTGCTTTATTTTGCAATTTTTGGAGCCTTTCGATATGGGTTTGATTGCAGCATGTGAATAATAATGTCGAGCAGTATTCGAAATGTGGTTTTATTATTACATTGTAGTTTTTTATTGCGGTCAGAGTATCGATTTTATCACGAATATATTTGAAGAAGCCTACGTGTGCACTACTACAGTAAAGGGTTGTTACCGGGTATAAACATTGATTAAGTATATGTGTAAAAATATTTATTGCTACAATTCGGCCGTCCTGACAATCAAGATCACCTGATCTTATTTATTTATTTATTTTAATTTTTTTGTTGTATTTAATTCTTTGAGTCTTCAATTTTTCTTTCTTTTCCAATGATTTGCTAAAACATTTGTTTTTGAGTTTACATTTCCAGTCTTTTAGATCTTATTGTTATTTCACACAGGTCCATTAGCAATTTACTTTACATAATAAATAAGCATCAGGAATTCTTTTAACTATTTTCAATTGTATTACTGTCATCTTGTTTCTCACCATAATTCATTTCAACACTTTCTATTGTTGATATTAGATCAAATTTACCATAATTCAATATAACAAAAAAACATCGTTCGTTCTCCACTTCCGGCTCTCGAAAATTAGCATTTTGCGCAGACCGTGTTCATCCAATTTATATGCCTACACGATCTTAAACTGGGCGAGCTTAGTGTCCTCTCCTCCACCATCATACTCGGGCAACATTTCCCGCAGTATCCCAAGCATGTGGTGGTCTGCCATATTGTTAACGCTACCAGCATCACCGTTATTAGCTGCATCCGTTTCTTTGCCGCTTACGCTTGGTCGCCGTTTTCGCTATCCTTTGTGTACCATCTGTTGTTGTGATTGTTTTTTCTTTCATTTTTAAACTTTCTATCCTTCGCAAAATTTAATTTTCCCTCAACAGCAGCTCTCTTTCCTTCCGCAGTAACTCGATCGTTGTTTTAAATAAATCCCGTTCTTGTGAACTACATACATCACGCATCACGCTCTCTACCACCTATATTTCGTTCGCGTCGTCACTCAGACAGTCCTTCTGCACAAGCGCCGATAACGATAACGCCCTTTTTCCTTTTTACACACGTTTGTTGCTTTTTTACACTGGACTGGAGTTTATCCCACTTCTGATAACTTGTAGTTATTTATAATTATTTTTTCAACAAAATCAAAGCAGATCCAATATTTGTTGGCGGTCTTTATCAGAATGACTCGTTTTTCGCCTTGTTTATTTTTTTCCATCTTTCGTTCATGAACTAAATACATTCGTGTACACTACAACAGTAAAGGGTTGTGAAAGGTTAGATATCGTCTCGATCGCGATCTTCGATCAATGACTAGCAAGCCATACAATGGTAACTATGATAGTAATAAATTATTTTTATAAATCGTTTTTGAAAAGATCGTTGGGTTTTACTCATAACCATCTTCTCCATTGCCATACATATTTTGGTCCCAATTTGTACCGAGTTTAAGTTCCTAAACAAAATGAGCAAATTTCGATATTCTCGTCCGTTTCGCTAATAAATTTGATTAAATTCATTGAGATTTATCAAAATTCCAGTCAGTGAAAATTTTTTCGATTTCATCATACACTCAAGACAAATTGTCTTTGCACGGCCTTTTCGATGATACAGGTACATAATACAGGTACAGTGCGAGATCATCCGAAACTCAGCACTGAAAAACTGGATATAATTGTGCTTTATTAATTTTTGTTTCCATACAAACAATTGGGTAATATTTATATAAAGATTGATACGTTTATCGTCGTCGTCAACATAAATCAATATTATTTGGGCTTCAGACAACACATGGTCACCGTAAAGGTAGATAGATTTACAGAGTCAATCCAGAGATGTAAAAGAATTAAATCTTTTGATTTGAGAAATCAATTGACTTTATGCTTCTGTATTTTGAATTCTTGATTTCAGCATTGAAATATCTCACTTTTTTTGTAGTCTTGACTGGATAAGTCTTTACGACCACTCTTGTTATTGAAGTCAATTGAATGCAAGTCCTTAGAATAACTCTGCATACATTGAAGTCACTTTGAGGTATTGAACATGCAGTTCAAAACTTTTCGATGAAGTCTATGGGACTTAAAACGATTTCGTTGCAGTTTTTAGGACTTAACACGTTTTAGTTGAAATCCTTTGGATTTCAGCATGTGAGCAAGTTTTTGGGACTTAACACGTTTTAGTTGAAATCCTTTGGATTTCAGCATGTGAGCAACTTTAAACAAGTCAAGAAGAGTGACTGATTACACTTTTTTATGGAGTATGATGGGCTGCGTCGGGAATGATGTATAGACTTGCATATTAATCTAACCAGCGGGCGCGGGTCTGATCAGTGGTAAGGTGGGTATGGACGTGGGGAATATTACAGAAAGAAAAGAAAACTTTACGTTAATTTAAGTCCCAAATAAATACGATTTTTAAAAATGCAACTGATACAATCACAATCATGTGAACTCAATCTAAACTCTGAACCATACCAGTAAAAATCTGAAAAAGAAGAGATGCCGTTGTATGTGCGAAATATGCAAAACATATGTTCAAGCAAGATGCACGTGAAACTCTTCAAAGCACATGCAAAAACATAATAAAAAATTGTTTTCTTCTTTATGAAATTTAAGACAGGGTTGTTCTCATTTCGCTTTCGGCGTCGAAATTAATTGCTCACAACCCTTCTCTTTCTTCCCCCATAGCCCTGAAATCACCTCCATCGCCAAATACCCCCACCCGTCCTCATTCCACATCTGGTCGTCTTAATATAAAGGCCCTAAGTTGTCTGTACTGTTCAAAGCGTAAAACCGTCCACCAGATATGTTCACAATAAATTGTTAAATATAATCCTTAAAGGGACAGGTTGTATATCTATAACAATTATTTTACTTGTCAAGAGCTGAACGAAAAAAAATTCCTGCGTATCGGCATTAATAGAACTCCTCTGTCAATATCCAGCTCTGAAGGAAGCATTTTGGAGCATTAATACTCCACTACCTGCCTTAGCAGCTGTGGATAGGCTGTTTTTAGTTGCTGGTCTGAAAAAAACGCTTCGGCGCGGAGCCCTTTCGGACTCCGAGTTTGAGAAATTGTTACTCCTGCAGGTCAGTAATTTCGAAAAATTAAATATACTATAAAAATTCAAATAAAAAGAATTCATTTATTTTGTTTTAATTATTTTTTCATTTGTATTGGTATAACTGCATCTCCACCCAGTGAATACATCTTACCCCTCTAAGACCTGTTCAAACTTGCTCACTTGCTGAAAACCTTAAGACTTTAACCAAAACGTTTGAATTCCCAAAGACTGCAACGAAATTATTTGAAGTCCTGAGACCATCGAACATTTTGGAAGTCCTAAGATCCCGTCAATACTTTAAAAAGTAGGTGTCATGAAGATAATATTTATTTTTTACCCTTTACCCCTGGTGGGGGGAAGTCAGAATCTGCAATCTGTCATTATCATGAAATGCTGAGGCCCCCGCCTGATGTTTAAACTGCAAAGCGCTTGTCCAAGAACATAGTTGTTGGCTGAACCTGGTTCGCTGATGAAGATCTTCTATCCATTCTTCGGGTTCGGGCCGATGGGTTAATTGGAGAGTTACCTCTGGTTTCTTACGTGACAGTCTTCTTATGATCATGAAGATGTTGAGCACCCTCACCAGGAAGGTGAAAATTCCGCTAAGGGAATATTGGTGAACCTTTTGTGTTTGTATTTCCTGCAGGAGGGTTTCTTCGCGTCGTTGAAATGCGATGTCTTGTTGTATTAGAGTTTGCTGCGCAGTTTCTGACGTTTATAAGGAACCCGTTTCTGGCTTAAAGTTGAATTGATCTAGTTGTTCGGAAATGTTCTGGATGGGCAGACATGAAGATTGAAGTTGTGTTGTGATGGTCTGCTTGCCAAACAATATCATTGTGGTCTGGTGGACTCTACAGTTTGGTTTTAGTTTGAGAATACCACTTCCTGATAGTATGGTTGGAACGACAGTTGAATTCCATGTGCGGTGCATTTGAACCCATAAACTTTGTGGTGCGACTGATCGAGTGACACATGAACTGGGCAATTCTTTCGTATGCCTAAAGAGGTTTATTTCACAGGAACTAACAGTGGACCCGGTTGTGTATAGGGGGTGTTTCATCTCACACCAGTAGAGTTCCAGGTTTTTTCGGTTGCAAGAAGAGAATAAACCTTCGTTCATCGGATAATAATGATCACCTTGAAGATAAACTACTATTTTTTTTGATGAAGGTTCGATGAACGTAAAGTTTTTGTTATGCCTTGTGGGTACCGGAAGAACCTTATACGTCATTTCATTCATTCATTTTAATGCATTTTTATTTTTCTCAATTCATTTTCTTATATGCTAGACAAAAAACGCTTAAAGCTAGCTTAAGTAACTTAACTAATTACAAACTAACTTACTGACCCTCTGCGGGCTCTCTAAGCTAAGCATAACAATTAAAAATATGTCTTTCGACTACTGAACATTAATTTTTATGAAAAATATACAAGTAATAATAAGGAAAACTAAGAAAATACTAATAATTTTGAAAAAACTTAGTGAAAGGACTGTGAGATTTGAACTAAATCTAGGCCTTAATACAAAACTACAAACTAATCTAATCCCTAAAATCTTAACCTAGCTTAAAATAAAATTAAAACTACTTACTGACTAATTACTAACTACTTACACTAACTTACAAATATGTAAGCCGGCCAAGGCTGACAGGACATGCTATTTCATTTTTTTGCCTTAAGGGCACCCAAGATTTATGATGGACGACAGAGTTCTACCTTTCGTCCAGCCACCAATAGTGTCGGTATTGCCTTTCGACATCCGCTCTGTCGCGGTCTGATACCGCCCTACTAAACCGAAGGGTCTCCGGTGAGCTACTTGCGACGTCTTGGTCGTAGTTGACTCGCCCGTCCACAGCTTTTCGACCAACGTGGAAGATTAGCGGCACCGCCAATCTATCCTGGACCAGACCTTTTCTATCTAAATAGAGAAACGCTTCAGGGGGAATAAGGCCGTTAAGGCGCACGGTCTCGTGGTGCATATCATTAGGGTAAAAAGCCTCGGAGATCAAGTTGTTGTTCGAAGTCATTGCTCTTGCAATGTGACCTCGAATAAGTTTTATCAGAAAGTTGTCCACTCTGATCAGGTTGGCCCCGTTGTACAGGACCTCATTACTATAGAATTTTTTGTACTCAGACTCTGGAGTTCTATATAAGTGGAGACAAGCCCGAAGACATTGTCTCTCGAAAACCCGAATCTTTTCCATTAAGCTTGTTCCCACGTTGAACCATACGGGACATCCATAGGCAATAACAGGCCGAATGAGGGCCGTGTAGCAGATCACCTTTACCTTGGCATCGAGTTGACTGCTGTGAAACAGTCTCTTTGTCAAGGCAAAGGCCGCTTTGGCTCTGGCCAGAGCAGTATCTTTATGTTTGTTAAAATATAGATACTGATCTAGCCAGATCCCAAGGTATCTGACAACACTTCGATTCGCCAGTGGCTGCCCGTTTTGCCCAATGATGGAGAACATTCGCCACTTCTTTTTAGTATTTGAAGAGGCCCTAGACAACGGAGTCCTGAACAGAATGGTCTCGCACTTTTGAAAATTGATTTTCAACTTCCAATCATCGCAATATCCCTGAACCTTTTCGAAGTCACGTTGCAAAAGACTTACAATGACCTCGATCTTCGGACTCGACCTGTACGCGATCAAGTCATCTGCGTACGCTATGGATTGGCGGAGAGATCATACAAGATCACTTGTGAAGATCGTAAATAAAATCGGCGAATTAACTACACCCTGTTGTAGACCGTTTTTGATTTCAAAAGTCCCAGCAGACACCACACTGCCATTTTTCACAATAAACTGTCTGCTGGTGAGCATATCTAAGATTCTTTACAGCAGCGGTTTGCTTATGCCGAGCTGGTCAAGCTTGAAAAAGAGCCCCTGCAACCATACAGTGTCAAAGGCCTTTTCCAAGTCGATCAACAAGGCACCCGTGCATTGTTTCTTACCTTTGTTCCATTGGATATCCGATACCAGTTTAGACGCGGCATGTATACAATCATGCCCCGCTCTGAAACCGAATTGGTTATCCGGAATAATATTTTTGTCCTCAACCCACTCGGTTAGGGCTCTATTGATTACCTTTTCAAACACTTTGCTGATATTGGGAAGGAGACTTATCGACCGGAGATTTGCCGGATTGGATGTGTCTTTGTTCCGTTTAGGAATTGGTTGTACCACCGCTGTCTTCCAATGAGCTGGATAATGTGCATTATTCAGCAAATTGTTAAACAGGGTGGTGTAAATGTTTACCGCTTCTAGAGGAAGGTGTTTGAGAACAATGTTTGGTATTTCGTCGATTCCCACATGCTCCTTGGAATGTTATCATGGATGCGAGCCAATTCCGTTTTGAGTTGTTGAATAGTCAATATTAGAGGATGTATTTGACCACGATGTGTTGCTAACACTACATCAAGCAGGACATTTTGCGTGTTTTGATAATGTATCATTGTAAAAATACTTGGGAAGGCAGTTGATATGAATGTTTGGAACACTTGTATCATGTCGGTAAGCACCTTCAATTGTCGATTCGTCGATAAATATTGTGCCTTGAAAATGTTAACCGTTGAATCTATGATGGTTGTTTGATTTTTCATCAGGTTCAGTACATGTTGCTCGTTTATTTTAACCCTTTCAATGGTTTCTTCGTACTGGCGTCCAAAACGTTGATCTAAAATGCCAAATAACTCATTTCTGATTATTCCAATTAAATAAAATGGCGACCGTTGGATTCTGTGTGGTGGCGAATTGTTCTTTGCGTGCTGAAGTACTTCATTGTTAAGATCTATCTGCTGGAGCTTACGTTCAAATAGCTCTAATGTGTAACTGCATAGCAATGAATTTGGTTGCATCAAATTTGTCGTTGCATAAATATCCTTCATATGTCTAAGACTCTTTTTGTACGTGCAGTATTCTGATCAATAAGTTGTTAGATTGAAGAATACTATGGTCTTCCGGGAACTGATGATCATATATACTCGACCGATATCTTCAAAATAGATCCCCATTTGTTTTTGAATGGTGTGACCTCAAAGTTATTAGCCATTGGTTGAGAAACTATTGAATTCATTGCGATAGCAATAATGCACAACAATAAAAGGGGTTTATGGCATGTCCATGATACTAAGGAATTGACGGCTTTGTATTCCAAATTTGAGTTCTTATAGTTAACTTCAGTAGTTGTTTTACTGTCTCTGTTTCTGGTTTTCTTTCATGATTTTCAATCGGCAGCGGGCACAGGTTGGATATTGGTCGTTTTGTATGCTTTTTGTTCCACTTAGTTGGTGGTAACCGCTCGTCATTGATTAGTACTATGTCACCAATGAAAACATCTTTCTGTTCTTGTTTCGATTTGGATCTTTGTTGAAGTTGCGCCAAATATTCTGACGACCATATCTGCCAAAAATCTTGAGTTATTTTTTGTGACAATCTCCATCGGGAACGGTTATCTTTGATATGATCAAGTCTAGGATCAGGAAAGGCGTTTAAGGCAGTACCAATGAGAAAGTGTCCACGCGTAAGAATGGGGTTGTCGTCAATATCGTTGCTTATTGCAACTAGCGGACAAGAATTCAGACAAGCTTCTATTTGCGTTAATATTGTGGACAGCTCTTCAAATGTCAGAGTAGTATCTCCGATGATCCTTTTTAGATGATATATCATCGATTTTACTGCAGCTTGTCACAAGCCACTGGACTCCATTTTCAATCATTGTATCTGCCGCTTCTTTGTTGTTTTGGACGATTACAAGTTTAAGCTGTTGTTGTTGTTCTTTGTTCGCTCCTACAAGTGTTGTTCCACAGTCAGTGCAGAAATTAGCACAAAATCCTCGCAGGGAAGTGAATCTTCTAACATCTGCAATAAACGCTTCTGAAGTGAGATCGCTGACTAGTTCTAGATAAATGGCCTTAGTTGCCAAACACACGAATACTGCAATATTCGTGATGTTGATGTTTGCATGATCAGTAATTTTTGAGTACTATATACTACATGTACTCCAATCCACCATGGAATTTTGATTGATTCAACTAATGGCAGATCCCTTTTGAATTGATTCCAGCATTGTTGTAGCTCAGCTGTAAATGGCTCATCCCAACCAAGATCAGAATTCCCAATTCGCTGCATTAAAAACTTCGCAGTTATGGTAATTGGCGCGAGCCATCCCAAGGGATCGAAAAATGTGCTATTTCAGAAAGTGTGGCACGTTTAGATGAGGTGTAAGGGAGATTTGTTGATTTCTTGATGTTTACTCTGAATAGAAATGTGTCTGACCTCCTCCTTGTCATATTTGATACAGCATTAATTGTTGTTCACTGGTGATGACACAACTTATTCTTTGTGATTAGTGGCCCATTTTCTTAAATGAAAACCGCCATTGCTCAGTTAATTAATTAATTGATGTTGAGCCTCTTCACATTCCTCCGGACATCACATCATCTACGTAGAATTCGCTCCTCACAATTTAGGATGGGATTGGATAACGTTTTTGTTCATCTAAAGCCAATTGGTGAAGGGTTCTTACAGCTAAATAGGTTGCTGATGATGTACCGTATGTAACTGTCGTTAGCATGAAATCCTTGATTGCTTCGTTGGTTGAGTTTCTCCAGACAATCCGTTGATAATCCTGATGATGAGCATTAATCTTTATTTGACGGTACATTTTCTCAATATCAGCTGTAAACACGTAGCGGTGTCTTCGCCAGCCCACAATAATTTTCGTAAATTCTTCTTGAAATCTCGGACCAACAAGCATTAATTGATTTAGACCTGTTCCACTTGATGTCCTTGATAACGCATCAAACACAACACGTAACTTCGTGGTGGAACTATCCGGTTTTAAGACCGAATGATGTGACATGTAAGACGCTATTACTTTGAGCCTTATGGTCTGTAGTTTCGATCATATGCCCATGGTTCATAAATTCATCCATGAAATTTGTATGTCCCATTCTTAACTTTGGGTCGGCGACAAATCGTTTTTCTAGCTGAAATAGTCTGGCTACCGCTCGGTCTCGTGATGCACCAATGGTATGCTTTTGCATCAACTCTTGATTGAATAGAAGGCTTACTACATATCTGCCACTAGCTTCTCGGTAGTGAGTTTTTTCGTAGTCAACTTCGCAACGCTGATTAAGATCTGTTTGATGCTTAGTCTCAGGTAATTGGTCTATTTCCCAAAATCGTTTAAGTTGACTCTCTAATGTTGTCTGAGCTACCAATCCTACGATTTTTATGTTTTTATCCCTTCCCGAAGTCCGACCGGTGATAAACCATCCCAGCTGTGATTTTTGAGCGATGGGAGAACCTGCGTCACCTCTTTTAATACCATTCAGAATGATATTTCCACACATATCATATCAATGCGTACAGCATTGATAAATGTGGGATCGAAAAGTATGAGGCCTTTGAGTTAATTGGACATGGAATTGACGATATTTTAATCGGGCATGGGCTTGGTTAGTTTTGGTAACACCAGCACTGAGACAAAGAGGTTGAAGTCTGATTTGAATCTCGGTTGGATTGCGAACTCTTCCTTGCTATGGGCTACCCCGGCTTCAGTTACACCTGGACAACTGATTTCGGTATAAATCTTCTGTTTCGGGAGACGTAATAATTGAACAGCCTCTTCAGTTATGAGCGTCGCTTGTGACCCCGGATATATCAGCGCCCTCAGTTCCTGTTTCTGGCCGTTGATATTTGTTGCATTTACAATTGCTGTGGCGAGAAGAACACATTGATTTTGATGAGCATGATGTGACTGTACCATAGAGGTTTCAGCTGAAGTAGAACTGGGTTGTTCGTTCTGTCTTTTACCCACAAAGTGGTTTTCTTGATATAGAAGCGTGTGGTGCTTTTTGTTGCACTGCTTACACGTGCGCAGACTAGAGTAAGCAATCTTCTTGTCATGTTTTAAACAATAAGCGAATAGTTTGGCCTGTTTAACCTGCTCGCCTCTTTCTTTAGGTGTCCAGCTCATGAACTTGTTGCATGAGTAAGTGTTGTAATCACCCTTGGTACAAAAAATGCAAGCGGACCTTGCTGCTAGGTGATAATTACGTAAATTATCACCTAGCAGAATCTTTTTTGTGCAGTTTCTGTCGAGATGAAGCTTATATTTCTAGAGCCTGTTATCTTCTTGAAAAGAATACAAAGAGCTCTTCTTGCGAGGATACCTTGTTTGGACGGTTAAGCTCTTGATCAAAAAGGTTTCTGCTCTCCGGGTCCAATATCTTCACGATGAGATGGACTATTATTGGTCCCCAGGATGACGTCTCGAATCCCATATTTTGTAGAGCCGCAAGGCCTTCTTTGTTTGCATCTAAGATTGCTTTTAGATGACTTGCAGAAGATTGATTGCCATGGAACACAGGTTTAAGCATCCTATCTAAATGTAGTGATACGATTTTCATTCCGTTATCGTATCGCTTATTCAATGATTCCCAAGCACTCGCGAAGTTTTCACTTGACATTGTGAAATGTTGTATTAACTGCAATGGCTCGCCCTACAAATGCGTTTTTAAATACTTCATTTTCTCAGCAATCCCAAGTGTCGCTTTGTTATGAATTATTGTTGTGAAGATATCACAAAATGATTGCCACTCTAAGTATTTCCCTCTGAATATGGGTATTTTAAATTGAGGTAGCCGAATTTCTGTGTTAGAAGACGGTTCCTTGCCATTTTTGGCTTCCGACGGTTTCAAGGCCATTTGAAACAGGCAGTTGTTGACATCAACACTCCGAATCTTCTCATGATTTTGTTCTGATTCTTTCCAAATATCGTCTATTTTTGCTAGTCGGTTTTCCTTGTATCGATGCGTTTTTCGAGATGCGCTATCTTTCCGAAAGTTTGTCTGAACCCTTTCCAACTCTTGTTCTAAGGCCTTCTGCTTAGCACCAATAATGAAGGCATCAGACTACCAGTGTTCCTATCCCTGTCAACGCTCTTTTTTCACAAAAAAAAAACACTTTCTAATATAAAGTCTTCCAATGTTAGCCATTGTAACGCTCTAGAATATCGTAAGTACCAAACCAGTGTTGAAGCCCTCGTTACGCTTTTGTTGAATCGAAGGACCAAATGTTATGATGATGATATTTATCGAAGTCAAAATAAATAAAAAAAACGTGGTACTTTGTTGGTTCCAAATGAACTGAGCCGATTTATTTATTTCTAAGGTCTGAAATACTAAAATAATGCTAACTGTACAAATTTGAATTTGCATTGAATTGCAACAAAATAAAAAGGGGAAACAAAGCCAGACAGCAATACGACACCTTGCCACTGGCTGGGAAAATATTATTAAAAGGTGTGCTGAGGGCGATAAAAAATGCGTGCAAGTAAAAAAATATTGCAATATGTCATTATCGTGACAACGTGGAAAATGTATAAATCCTGTAAATCCCTCTAGACGATTTTATTGACATCAAAATTTGTGGTACCAAAATGTTGTTACCATCTTGTTCATTTGCGACCAAACTGAACAGATATATACAACCAATAGGCTCCGTAGAGTGCTTGGAGCTGCCGTCCGACAAAGTTTTCGTCTTTGGCGATGTGGAAGATTCATTCTTCCGAGAGCGCCATCTGTTAGACGGATATTATAATAATTGTATTGGCACTACCTTTTTGCCAATGTTGGTAGCTCTTGCATTATGCTGCGATTGGTACTTCTTCTCATCATCAGGCATATTGTTTCCGAGTTCCATTCGTTCTCGAAGCCAATGGGAAGAGGTGAAAACCGCGGTAAGTTCTGAATATATGTAAACTCAATATATGTATGATCATTCCTTTCATACAAATTAACAGCAGCAGAATTATAAAGTTCTAAGCGGGCGCTTTCATTTCCCTAATCGAGAACATCTTTATCTCGCGGTGGCTGCTTAATTACATCCCACGTGCTTAGCCGCACGCCGCCTCGATGCAGTCCACGCAACAGGATCACGGAAGATATTCTGTCAACTATTTCCACAGCCGTAAGTAGTGCCGACACCGCAAAGATGTCTGAAAGCGATGCCCCACACATGCGCCGCAGCCAGCCCCGCATGAACAGCCGCTACCGTCGAGTTCGTACGAGAACACAAGCACGCACACTTGCGCTGTCACTTGCCACAGCCGTCCAATTCAGGTAATTTTCTGAGCCAGTTGCCAGCGAACCGTGTATACACCTTGATGCCACTTAAGGTTCAAGATCTTCCTACGTTCTCCGGAAATCCAGATGATTGGCCAATGTTCTACAACGCGTTCGTACAGACAAAGGCGGTCTTTATTTATTCAAACCTAGAGAACATCCGGAGACTTAAAAAATCGCTCCAAGGTGAAGCAAAGGAAATAGTGAAATCCCTTTTGATTCATCCGGACAATGTATATTAGGAAACATCGAAGCCGTTAACTATGCCTCGTATCGAGCTTCAGGCCGCAGTATTGGGATCGAGACTCATGAAAATCGTGATTGAAGGGCATTCTGTCGCCGTCAACCGAACGGTCTTATGGAGAGACTCTTCGACGGTGATCAAATGGATCAACAGTGAAAGCTGTCGGTACAAGCCGTTCGTCGCTCATAGGATCGATAAAATACTGAAGACCACAGAGCAGGCTAGCTGGAGATGAGTGCCAACAGGCGAAAGCCCATCAGACGATGCCACCAGGGTGAAGAGCAAAATTGACTTAGTTCGTCATCCAGATGGTTGAATGGTCCAGCCTTCGGAGGGGATCTGGCCAGTCAATTTCAACGTGCAATCGCACCACGATGTCGAGAAAGAGCTTCGCCCAAAATATACCATCGTGGTAAGTAACTGCCTGATTGATTGGAACCGTTTTTCTTCTTTTAGAAGGACGATAAGGACCATGGCATGGGTTATGCGCGTTTTCAAGCGTTATCAATCTGATGCCTAAACAACTGCCGAGTTGGACATAGCCGAGAAGAAACTTTTCCGCGAAGCTCAACGCCAAAGCTTTAGCGCTTAAATTAGATTGATTCAGCGTGGCTTGCCAGTTCCGCTAGGGAACAAGCACTTTAAGCTTATGCCGTACCTTGATGAAGGAGAGCATTGACGCCGAATCATGGTTGACGTAAGCCGCCAGAAGACCAATCATACTGTCGTCTACTCACGGTGTTTCAACGCTCATGGTTGCCAACTACCATAACCAGATGATGCATCAGAATACGGAAGCTGCGATTTGCGAGGTTCGACGCAAATATTGGGTGCCCCGCCTGCGTCAAGTTATGCGGAAAGTCATCGCAAATTGCCAGTTCTGTTAACTCCGCAGAGCCGCTCCGACGCCGTCAATTATGGGAGCCTTGCCGGAAGATCGAGTCATGCCGTACTTGAGACCATTCTCGTTCACTGGTCTGGACTATTTTGGGCCACTCACTGTCTCTATTGGCCGCCGTGTTGAGAAGCGTTGGATTGCGCTTTTCACCTGTTTGACAGTAAGAGCCATTCATTTGGAAGTAGCAGCTGATTTGTACACGGATACGTGTATCATGGTCATACGATCCCAATTTCCCAAATCAGTGCTGACCTCAGTATTTTGTGTCGTAGTCTCGCTGTTGCTGGGCAGTACCAGAGGAAGTGCTCCAGATCTTCCTCTCCCTCCTCACAGCTTTGGCATGTTGATGTTTCTGCTAGTCCGAGTCTATGTAGGTGGAGGTTAAGGTAAATGTGCCCTGTTACCAGTCCGACCATTAGCCTTAAGTTCGGTTTGTTGGAGTTCAGAGCCCGTTTCGCTACCTTGTTAGTCGGTTTATCTGTTATCGATTTTGCTGTTCTGCACGTTGTAAAGTTGACTCAGTAGTTTCTGAATTCCTTTGTTGCCCATTTGTTTATTGCTCCTCTTATAGTTGTTAGCGGGACGCCTACAACCTTTACAGGGTTTTCGTGTCCTTCGTGTCCTGCTCCCTTTTACGTTTCCCGTTACATCTTCGTGTCAAGTAAGACTGACGTCGTTCACTGTTGATAGTTTGTTAAGTTTGTGTGCACTTCCTTACCAGTGTCGTTGCTGATAGAGGATTTGTGATAGCTTTGATAGCTGCAGTACTATCGGAGCAGATGAGTTTTTGCCTCTACCGTATATTGAGTTCGGTGAAACACTGTGACGAATGGTTCAAGATGCTTCGAAACTTCTATCGATGGGTTTCAGACAGTAGATTCCTGCCCCCGATTCAGACGATATTTTGGAACCGTCCGTATAAATTGTGATAACGCCGGGGTCTCTTGTCGTATTGCCGTCCATCCAAAAAACTCTGATTGGAAAAATTGTCTTAAAATTGTTATTGAAGGTGAAAATTTTCTCATATATGTCGCTTTGGCGATCTAGTAGTGGTGTCATCGCCCTTAAAATGTTTACAATTTTCCTATGTCCGGTGTTTTTCCTGTCGTCAAAATGACCCAGTGCCTTGAGTCTTATAGCCGCGAGTCCTGCTTGTCTTCCACTTCCAGTTGTACTGGTGTTATGTTTAGAATTGCTTCGATGGCAGCGGTCGGCGTGGAGTTTTGTGCACCTGCGCACGCCAGGCATGCCAATCGTTGCATTTAAGTGAGCCTGTAGCGGATATTTTTCATCTGTCGAGTTCCATAATGCTATAATTGTATATCCAGTGTTTTGGTTTCAGTCCCCACGACTTTCCAAATACCCTCCTGCATATCCAATATACCCTCTTGGCTTTAGTAGTGCGTTCTTCCAGGTTTTTCCTCCGGTTGAGTTTCTTGTCGATTATCAACCTTAAGTACTTCACGCTGTATTTGATTTCACGTTTAGTACCTCCTATCTAAGGGATGGGGAAGTCACTAATTTTAGTATTTTTTGTGAAGATGACCAAAACCGTTTTATTAGTTTTAACATTTAGTCCGTTTTCAATAGCCCATGTTATGACGGTGTTGGGAATGTCCTGCATGATTTCACCTATTATGTTTAGGTGTTTTCCTCTAACTAGGATTGCTAGGTTGTCTGCATATGCTATACATTTGGCGCATGTTCCTTCAATTTTTTTTTTTTGGAGCTTGTCCATCAATAGTAATTTTATAGGAATAAGGACCACCCTAATACTTAGTCTGCAAACGTCTCAGATAATTCTACTATAACCTATCACAATAAATAGCAATATTATATTTCAAATAAGAAGAAACAAAAATTATGCCAACATACATACAAGAAAATAATGCTTGTAGCTCTGAGGGCAAACTTAATCCTCTTTCGATCGTTCGATCTTTCAATCCGGTACAGCTAAAACATAAAAATAAGTGACCATGAAACTTTCCTGAAAAAATTTCCAATCCAAACGAATATATAGTATATGGGTAAAGCAGAATTTAAAAAATATAATTGTATAAAGTTTTTCAATTAGAGCACTACAAAATTTTTTTTAAATAAAACAAAAACGGTTTTGGACATCAAGGAAATTCCTTATTCCTGTGAAAGTATGTTCGATGCCATTATGTATGGAATTCGAAGTCCAGTCGTTAAACCCAATTTTCGACGGTTTTCAAGCATTAATCGGCCGATACTGCTGCAATTTCACGTTCGATATTCGTACGAAGTTCATCAATCGTCGCTGGCTTGTTGCCAAAGACCATAGACTTGACGTAGCCCCACACGTAATAGTCTAACGGCGTCAAATCGTACGACCGAGGCGGCCATGCGACTGGACCATTTCGTGACATAACACGTTCTTCAAACTTGGTTTCCAATAAATTGATTGTGACATTCGCTGTGTGGCTTGTGCCGTCTTCCTTTTGGAACCACATGTCCTCCAAGTCCATATCATCCAATTGGGGCCAAAATATATTCGGTTATCAGTGAATGGTAGCGATCTCGATTCACAGTAACGTACTGGTCTTGATCATCACGGACGAAGTACGGCCCAATGACGCCGCCGGCCCATAAACTACACTAAATCGTAATTTTTTCGGGATGCAATGATGACTATATAGTACGTGTGGATTGCTGCCTCAACAATATCGCATATTTTGTTTACTGACGGAGCCATTCAGCCAGAAATGAGCCTCATTGCTGAAGATGATTTTTCGATGAAAATCCCAATCATTTTCAAGTTGTTGCTCAGCCGAATTCACGAACATACGACACTTCTGGTGGTCAAGCTGCTTCAGTTCTTGCGTCAATTTAATCTTATAAGGATGTAGGCCAAGATCTTTTCGCAAAATTCGCCACAACGACGTCACAGAGATGCCCAACGCTTGAGAACGACGTGTGAGAGACACATTTGGGCTTTCTGCAAGTGAAGCCTCAGCCACTGGCACATGAACATTTTGTACTGTGCCTGTGGATTCAAATTTTTCCACTAGATGCTCAATTGTTGATCTGCTAGGACGATTTTGACGACCATAAATTGGACGTAGCGCTCTTAACGTTGAGGCTCTCGTTGAGAATTTCGGTAGTTAATTTTTTACAATTTCGACTCGTGGTTGGCTCGTTTATCTTTCCATCATGAAACGGCAAACCTTACTGAAGAGAAATGTCAAAAGAATGACAAGAAATATGGCGTCGTTTGCTGAACCTGTTGCTCTACTTTTATAGCGTCCCTGTTGAAAAACCCATTAGCTGAAGAGCTGAACAAATATTTTCTGATTGCAGAGATAAGTGAATCAATCCCATATACACAATTCATTTCCCAACCTGACTATAAGAATGTGACATGTGAATGTGACATGTGACATGTAGCAGACATAAGAAAAATGTTCTAAAATCAATGAACAGAAAACGAGACTTCAACCATATAAATAAAAAGATACTTCTCGACCCAATTAATATATTAGGACAATTGTAAGTTCGGTTAATTTATCTTTCTATGTACTATGGGATTTTCCCAGAATCGTGGAAGGAATCAATTGTTACTCCCATTGCAAAAATCAGAGGGACTAACAAGTGCGAAAACTTGCGACCAATAAACGCATCTATATATGAAAAATTACTACAGAAAATAGTTAAAACACAAATCGAGGACTACTTTGAAAGAAACAACATATTCATGCAGAGCCAATCTGGAGTTAGGAAAAAACCTTCATGCGAGTCAGCCATCAACGGGGCTATTGTGAGTTGGAAGGAAGAAATCGCCGCATGAAACTATGTCGTTGCTGTCTTCCTTGATTTCATAAGAGCATTTGAGACAATCGACAGGGGTATTGTTCTAAAAAAAAAAAACTCTACAGATATGATATCAGGGGCAAAGAGCAAGAGTGGTTCAGGTCATTCCTCAGCGGAAGAACTCATAGGACCAACGTAAATGGGATTTACTCGGGCACCATTGAAACTAGATTTCGAGTTTCATAAGGCTCAGAACTCGGGGCTCTACTTTTTATTATATACATAAATGACATTAAAAGAGAGCTTATCTAGTCGCAGATAACTCTATTTGCCGATGATATCTTCCTCTTCGTAACAGGGAAAAACTTATATGAGTGTATAGTACAACTACAAGAAGACCTATCAAGGTTAAGCATCTGGTTAAGGGCTAATAAATAAATCTAAGTGTATGGCATAATTTTAATCTTAATTTGACTTTTGATAACAAGAGAATAGAACAAGTAAAATAAATAAAATATTTAGGAATACCAATAGGCTCAGACTTGAAATTCAATCATCAAATTTAGAATACGTTATAAAAAAAAACATCAAAAAACTCAGTATTCTTTGGTAGAATTAGGAATGAAATGTCAATAATAAGCGTCATAAATGTATTCAATGAAGTGGTGAAACATCATTTCGAATACTGTTCGTCCATATTATTTCTTTGTAGTGATTCCATGTGACAAAAACTTCAGCGAATAAAAAATAGAGCAATGAGGATAATCTTAAGATATAATAGATATATACCAACCTCCTAAATGTTTATTAATTTGCTATGGTTGAGCGTGAAGAAAACAATTATTGTAAATGTTCTACTTATATATTATTTTTAAAATAAAACACGAACTATTTGAGAAAATATCTAAAATACGAAGGTGAATCACAACCTTATAATTTAAGAAATACTTATAGAAGATTTTAGATTGCCCTTCTGCCTTGAAAATTGTTAGAGTTTGGCAATTCCGTCTCCTACGATGTCAACCAATTAGCGCTTTATGCGCCATCTGATTTTCAGTCGGAATTGTATTTATATTTAAACTTATATTATAAGAAGTAAACTCATTCCTTTCTGTATTCTCCAACCAAGCGGACATTCTTTTTTCAATCCATATCTCTGATAGGTTATGGGCCCAGGCCCGATAGATACTATTTTAAAAGCAAAGTAAATTTTTCCCTTTAAATAATGGCCAACGCCATACGTATCGAAAAAAAGGTAATTTTGAGACATGGAAAATACAGATGGAAGCTGTCCTCGTAAAAAACGAGACGTGGATATACGTCTGCGGTTAAAAGCCGAAAACCGAAATGGTTGGAGAAGACGCAGACGCACTAGCAGCATCACAACATCTGCATTGCATGGGTAGCAGCAAAGTGTGACGTAGCCATATCGATACGGAATGGAAACGAAAACGTTGATGTTTAAGTGAATAACACGCTGCATGTTCCCGATTTACGCACCAACTGATATCCGTCGCCAAGATTGTAGATAAAGGTGATATAGTTGTGTTCACAAAAACAAGGCATTTATTCATGACAAAGACAACCAAACGAAAATTGTAGCCGGACGCGAGGGTTATTTATTTTATGTGCGTTTAGAACACCAGCAAAGCCATCTCGCAACAGACAATGTTGAAGTACTCGATATTTTGCACAGAAAACTGGGTCATTTGAACACACACGACCTCTTACTCATGGCCAAAAAGCAGTTAATTCCTCAGTTGAAAGGAAATCCGAAAATATGCGAAACATGCATAGCATGCAAACTGTCACTGCCATTTCAAAATCGAAGCGAGCGTTCCAGTGAATTGTTGGATATCATACACAGTGATGTGTGGGGGCCTATGAGAAATGAGTCCCATGGTGGATCTCGTTACTTCATAACATTCATCGATGACAGTAGCCGATGATTTTGTATGACATATTTTAAACAAGGGAAGAATGAGATTGCCTCAAAGTTCATCCAATTCGCGGAGACTCAAACAGGCAGACAAATAAAAGCCTTGCATTCAGATAACTGAACCGAATACTGCAACAGAGTAATGGATAACATCCTGAAGGAACACGGTATCAAGCGCCGACTCACGACTGTATGTACTCCCGAACAGAACGGAGTAGCCGAGACGAGAAATCGAACCTTGGTAGAATCGGCGAGGTGAATGCTGAAAGAGTCAGGTCTTCCATCAACTCATTGGGCTGAAGCTGTAGCCCCAGCAAATCATATTAGAAATCGATGTACAACGAAAAGCATAGATGGAGAAATACTACTGTGTCCAAAAAATAAGGTGACATATGAATTTAAACTGCGCGTGTCGAAGGATTTGGAAATTTTTCTTTCTTTTTAGGTTGGTAGTACTGTCAGTGACATCTATGTGAAATTTCATGTCAAAATATATTCATAGTGTTTGAGATACGCGTCGTTTTGTGAGCTGCTAAAAGTGAGTTTTTCGTTTTTTGCGATGTCGAAATTTATTGAGCAAAGAATTTGCATTAAATTTTGTTTGCGGAATCAATTTTCTGCTGCGGATACGTTGAGGATGGTGCAGAAAGCCTTTGATGATGAGGCTATGTCTAAAAAAAATGTTTACAAGTGGTATAGTGATTTCCAAGCCGGCCGTGAACGTGTCGAAGACGAAGAGCGTTCTGGGCGACCATCAACCTCAACCGATGAAGCTCACGTCCAACAAATCAAAGATTTGGTGTTGAAAAACCATCGATTAACGAAAAGAGACCTTGCTGATGAAGTTGGCTTATCGAAAGGCTCAGTCAATACCATTTTGAAGGATGCTTTCGGCCTCAAGCGCGTCAAATCTTGACTGGTACCGAAAACATTGAATTTTTGGAAAAAAGGCGTCGCGTTGAAGTGTGTGAAACAATGCTTTCCGACTACCAGGATGTCATGAAACGCATTATAACTGGCGATGAGACTTGAATCTATGCTTACGACCCCGAAACAACCGATCAATCGAGCGAATATCGTGCCAAAGGAGAGCCGAGACCAAAAAAACCGCGCCAAAGTCGCTCAAAAATCAAGGTCATGTTGACTATTTTCTTCGATTATCGTGGTGTTGTGCTTTATGAATTCCTTCCAACCGGCCAAACAGTCAACAAGGAATATTATTTGAACGTTATGCATCGTTTGCGTAACGCTATCCGCCTAAAAGGCCGGAATGGTGGAAAGACAATTCTTGGTTTTTACACCACGATAATGCACCATCCCATACCGCACTCGTAATTCGTGATCATTTCGCCAAAAACCGTATTCACCTGATCTGACGCCGTGCGACTTCTGGCTGTTCAACAAGCTCAAAAGACCGCTCCGGGGACACCGTTTTGATACGATAGAGGAGATTCAAGCCGCAGCGAAGACCGAACTGAAAGTCATCCCGGAAAGTGACTACTACCAGTGTTTCAAAGATTGGAAAATCCGTTGGCATAAGTGCATTGCATCGGGAGGGGATTACTTTGAGGGGGATGAAATTGATTTGGAAGAATAAATAAAGAATTTTCAAAATAAATACAAGGTCACCTTATTTTTGGACACAGTAGTACCTTACGAAAAGTGGACATCCAAAATTAAATTACCTGAAAAATCGTTAATAAAGTTGAAGACGGATGTGGAGACAGTCAATGATCGATCGCAGATCAAAGATGAAATGAAGCCAGAAGACGTGGACTTTGCAATGAATGTTCCGGAAGTTCCTATCTCACAAGCGATATGAGGTGACGATAAATCCGATTGGGAAGAAGCCATTTACTCGGAGTTCAGAAATTTAGTCGCAACAAAAATGGGAAATCGTAAATAAACCCGAGCATGGAAGGACGATTGGCTGCATGATAGTACTACGAAATAAGTGGACTGCTGATGGTGTATTCGAGAGGAAAAAGGCCAGATTAGTGGCGAAAGGTTTTTCGCAGAAACCTGGAGTAGATTTAGATGACACATTTGCTCCAGTTGCCAGATTTAGCTCATTGAGGCTTCTGATTGCCCTTGCTGCAAGGAAAAGTTTAAAAATTTCTCAACTTGACATAACGTCAGCCTACTTGAACGGCAGAGTTGGCGAGGATATCTTCACGGACAAGCCGCAATTTTTGGAGGTAATGTTGCAAAGAATGTCAACCAGGGATGATGACGGGAAGCTCAGAAGCCAAGCAGATAAAATACTCAAAGATCTTCGAGATGGTATCAACAAGGTCTGTAAACTCCAAAAGGCATTATATGGACTCCGTCAGTCCGGACGACAATGGAACATCGAGATTGACAGAACGCTAAAAAATACAGGATTGGTTCCATCTGACTCCGACTCATGTGTCTATCATGACGAGTGCATGAAAATATTCGTGCTTATCTACGTCCACGATATTCTCATATTTTCTAGGGACCAAATTATGGAAGATCGCATCAAGCGAACATTGTCTGAGAAATTCACCGTGCGAGATCTAGGAGAAGCGAAATGCTGTCTAGTCATTCAGATCAGATCCTGTGTTTCACTCACGATCTAAACACATTGACATTAGGTATCATTACGTTCGTGAAGTGGTCAGAGTCGTTATGAGACAGCGATCGCGAAAGGTTGTGAATTTTTCGTAGATAGCAGTTTTATTTGATTAAAAAAAAAAAAAAAAAATAATCAACTAGAACTAACTCGCAAAAGGCTTAATGTTAAGATTCTCACTGGAGAGACAATTCTCTATTTTATTAAAGGATTATAGGAAATTATCTAAAGCTGAGTGCCTAGATAAATGCGCATTATTTCGGGGTTAACCCCATTTTACCAGCGCCGAGTCAAACACTCGATTGGTGATAACTCGTCACCAAACCGCGATGAGAGCTAAAGACATCCTCAAATACTCAAATGCTGCTGGTTACAGAAGTCCTAGGAGCAAAGAAGCAGCACTTGATCTTCTCGCTCTAAAGCATCCGAGGAGCCACACCTCGAGCAACCTCTGCCAAGCGGCAGACAGAACACTAAATGTTATATTAAGAGGCCTAACTTCGAACTACTCGACGGAGGAAATAATGGAAGAACTACGCTTATGCTCCCTTTCAGTGCAAGGCGTTTCGAATTTTTCCACTCCGCGGTCGCAACTGCATAACATCAACTACGATCTTTTTTATGTTAGATTTATGCCCAAAACCACTATAAGCGAAGTATCTAAAGTACGATTGTTCTTCAACACCAGGGTCTGGTGGGAGAAACCAAAAGGAAGCAGCAGTGCAGTACAGTGTCGAAGATGTCAGAACTTCGGACATGTGGCTAAAAACTGTGCGAACAATTACAAATGTGTAAAATGCACAGGCACGCATGAGCCAGGACAATGTTCCAATAAAAAAGACACAGGGTCGACTGCTTTTTGCATGAACTGCGGAGACAAACACTCCGCCAATTACAAAGGATGCAAGACGCCAAAGAAAAAAGAGAAAAAGTCTTTCCTATGAATGTGACCACCAACAGTTCAGCAGTTACAAATGCCACCTATGCCAGTCTTTTTTATACAAAGAGCAACAATCCTCAAGTTGACAACAATACACTTAAGAACCCAACCTCCTCAATAAACAGTTTTTTTGATTTATCCAAAGACCTCTTTGGAGTGGACATAAATTCACTTTTAGCAAAAATAGAAGCCTTCATGGTTAATTTGAATAATTCCGATTCAGCTATCCAAAAGAAAATGGCCTTTCTTGAGATAGTTAATCAACTTTTTATCAGTAAGAAATGAAAAAGTTGAAGTTTTAATCCTTTAACGTTTCCTCACTGGTGGAGCATAGTCGATGAATCGAGCTGGAGAAAATACTTTTAGCCAACAATAGAACCTTCGCATTCATACAGGAGACGCACCTTAGCGACCGTCACAAAGTTTTCTTAAACTCCTATAATATCATTCGAAACGACGCAGTGCAAGGCGTAGCTATTGCCATCAAAAGCAACCTTCACTATGCAATAGTTAAGTGGAGTTCCCCCTTATTTCCATGCACTTTCATATCTATCAATATTAGAGCCAATCATGAGAGCGACTTCAAAAGACTACTGATAGGGTCTATCTACTTTCCTTCGGATTGCCCGGCTGATGTTTTTAAAGAGGAACTTCAAAGACTGGAGTTACTATCCAGCTCATATGACGGAATCATACTAGGAGGCGATCTTAATGCCAGAAGTCCTAACTGGGGGGACAGCAGATACAACAATAATGGCAGGAATTTTGAAAACTGGATCAGAGATACCAACCCATCATTTATTAATATAACACCACAATCACCCTCCTTTTACAGAGCCTGTTCCTATTTAGACCACTTTCTGGTTTCAAACCACTTGATAAACCTCCTAGACGGGAACTATAACATCAAAACTCTCTCTACCTTCTCGGACCATTGTCCGATCGCATAAGATATTGATGTTGGAGAAATAGAGATCTTGCTCCATAGACCCATATCTAGTATTTCCTTCAAAGACACCGACTGGTGTCTATTTCGAGAAGATTTAGACGCCATATTAACTGTTCACAGACCACCAGACACTTCATGCCTTACTAACTTGAAGATAGACAACTTCATTAAAAAATTCAATGATGCAATCAACCTCACCATTGAACGAAATACCTCCACAAGTGTGCACTCACTTAAGAAATACAAAAACATCCCTCGAGAAATTGAACAAATGTTCAAACTTAAACACCATTGGCAAAAGGAACTCAAAAAAATATTTCACAACAACTATAACAGAGTTAGTAACAATTATAGAGAACTTTCCAATCAAATCTCGCTCCTCCGTAAAATCATCCAAGACAAAATCAGGATCTGGCTGAACAATCAGGTCAGAGATTAAGTCTCTCGGATCAAACCGGGACCTGAGGCCTTTAAGAACATATTCAGAATAATTGGTTAAAAAAAAGAAATTCTCATATAATAAATAAGTAATTGACAACATCCAACTCACAAATGAAACCGACATTGTCTCAGGGTTCGAAAGGCACTTCAAGGAGATATACCGGGAAAGGGTACCCGACTATAAACCGGAAGTCGTAAATGAGGTCTGCAGCAACGTCCAGCTATTCAGGTCCCTGAAGCCTCCTCGCATTTTCTTATTCAACAATGACAATACTTCCTTGAACCCAACGGCCCCGCACATTTTCACAAGCAATCTGATAGTATCTAAGATCATCAACCAACTTAAACCAAAAAGATCGTCCGGACCAGATGGTCTCTCTAACTTCATTATTAAAAAAATTTCCCCGATGGCCGTTAACTACATCACCATCCTGCTTAATAACTGCTCCTCGCAACTCCTAAAGAATGGAAAAAGCTCGTTTAATTCCTATTATTAAAAAGCCCAATGATTTTACCATCAATAACTTTCGCACAATATCACTCCTCTCAAACGTAGGGAAAATCTTAGAAAGGATAATCCTTGATAGTCTCCTCTCTCCCGATGACAACCTAATAGAGTTTATCCCTGAGCATCAGTTTGGTTTCCGAAGGGAACATTCCACAACGCATGCACTGCTCAAACTCCACAATGACATCACAATCAGCCTTAGGGACAAGAAGTGCACAGTTGCTTGCGCTCTAGATGTTGAGAAAGCATTTGACAGCGTATGGAGAGAAGGGCGCCTTTATAAAATATCTCGAATAAATATTCCGTTTCATATGTTTCACCTTATTGATAGCTTCCTTGCAAATCGAACCTTCTTCGTTCAGATTCAAGGCACCAAATCCGATATTACCAATTGCGATAGGGGTGTCCCCCAAGGTGCGATTCTCGGACCGCCCTTATACAATATCTTCCTTTACGATTTTCCCCACGTATACCCAATGACTGACAATGCAGGATCAATAGGATTACTCTATGCAGACGATACAATAGCCTATGCCAGTGACACCTACCCGACCCCAGCCCCTCGCACGCAAGAAAATCATCTCAAAATCATCGATGAATATTACAAAACATGGGGCATTAAAATTAATAATTCAGAATCGGAACTTATCTGCTTCCGTAACGCGAGCGGAAAGGAAGTTCCAGGAGTGGTTAGTGAAAGCAGACACCTACATCTTAGGCTTGGCAACTGCACCATTCAAGCTAAGAGCAATATTAAGTACCTAGGAGTACACTTCACTAACCTCCTGAAATTCAACAAACATGCAAACTACGCTCTTGAAAAATCTAGATTAGCAACAAACATCCTCATGCCCCTGTTTTACTGTAGATCACTTCAAGTTAGAACAAAACTGCTGCTTTATAAAACATTAATTCGCCCCATCATGAATTACGCTTTCCCGGTATGGTTCTCAGTTTCCCCTAACTTCACCGCCAGATTTGGCTCTCTCGAGAGGAAAATACTAAGACTATGCATTAGCAAAAATTTTAAAACAAGAACTAAAAGATATTCTAATAAATACATATATAGCGAAGCAAACGTTATTCCGTTTATAAAACACTGTCTGACACTGATGAAAAGGAATATCTCTAAACTAGAATTTATTGAAAATGAATTTATACAAAGTATAGTCTCCTCGCAGATTAGCACGAACTGGGAAAATGAAAGATACGCCTCGCCTGCAGGTGTGCTGCAGATTAACACTAATTTTGATTCAGACGGGCCGCTACCAGAATTCTACCAAAAGGCCATTCCGGGTCATAATCGCGGGTAGTCCACATCTACTCTGCGGGTAGTCCACATCTAAACATCATCCGTCATTTCAATTCTCACTCCTCGATTTCGTATTCAACTAAAAAATTAAGGCATTATAGGAGAACAAAACTTTCTTTTAAAATGTGTGCTCAATACGCCAATCTTGGTGGTTCGATTCACCATTAAACCTTTTTCTTTTTTTTTCTCTTGTAACAGACTGAACACATTCAAGCATTCTTTGCCATTTTTAATTTTTCCATTATTTCATATCACATACATATGTATGTACATTAACTCGCCATAACTGATGTAAACAAATAAAGTGATAGCTAAAAACATATGTTCCTAAATATTAAAATATTAAAATATTAAAATTAAGTAACTGACAGATTGAAAATGTAAACATTTAACATATATTGTGATCCCTTATCTTATATTGCTTTGTCAATCGAGCCATCCTACTCTACTTCAAAACATTAAAAAAATATGTATAACTCGCTTACTCTTTAAGTATTTTTCTGGCTGAATAGTGCCACGGGAGGAAGTACCAACTCATACACTCCGTGTACGCCCGGTTTACTTCTCTCCCAATAGTTGTAAGATAGGTTAAGTTAGGTTAAGATATTTATTATGACATACTACTGTGTCCAAAAAATAAGGTGACATTGTATTTATTTTGAAAATTCTTTATTTATTCTTCCAAATCAATTTCATCCCCTTCAAAGTAATTCCCTCCCGATGCAATGCACTTATGCCAACGGATTTTCCAATCTTTGAAACACTGGTAGTAGTCACTTTCTGGGATGGCCTTCAGTTCCGTCTTCGCTGCGGCTTGAATCTCCTCTATCGTATCAAAAGGGTGTCCCCGGAGCGGTCTTTTGAGCTTGTTGAACAGCCAGAAGTCGCACGGTGCCAGTTCAGGTGAATACGGTGGTTGCGGAACGATATGGGTTGAGTTTTTGGCGAAAGGATCACGAATTACGAGTGCGGTATGGGATGGTGCATGTTACCTTTCTGCGCCTGGGTCGGTCTTGAGAAGAAAAGGAAAGACTAGGTGTAAGTAAGTAAGTAACAAAATTATTTATTCGTGAAACGAAATTAGTAATTGGAGTAAGGGAAAGGTTACGACGTGTATCGGTCGGCGGCCAAGAGAAGAAGGAAGTTATTTTCCTCAAAATGCCGGTAGATGTTAAAAGAATGACAATTCGCAGCTTTGACATCCAACGACAGTATTGCCAATTAGCACGACCGATTTCCAAGTTGCCGGAGTGCCAACATCTCCCTTTTTTTATTCAGGAACATAGTCCTTGAGATAGGTTGGGATCTTGATGGCTCTACCCCCACGAGATCGTATCGGTTCCGGCTCAGGTGTTATAAAAACTTCACTTGTTGCTGAATCTGCTTGTTCAATGATAGTGGACTGCGATTCGTTGTTTTGTTCAGACAATGATGACATTATAGGTGACGATGACGTAATTGATGATGATGACATAATAGATCATGGTGACGCAATGCGTGTGTCGTGTCGCATGTTAAATGTTTCGTACAAAACTTCGAATGATAATTTTGGATTTTTAGAAATGACCTCATTGGTTGAACTTGTGCGCCTTCTTAATTGGTTTGTATGCGATCGAATCAACTTAGTTATATTATCATATTTCACCAGAACATTTTAGTTGACTTTGCCGATTCTCTCTATTATTTCTCCGCAAACCCAGAAATCCTTGTTTTGTTTATAAATGTTTTGCACCATGATGTCGGTTAAATTGTTGATTTTGCTTTTCATTAGTTTCCGCAGGTATTGATGAAGGCGTATTGGTCGGATTTAAAAGATCGAGGGTTGTAGACATTTTCCTACCGATGAATACTTCAGCTGGTGACAATCCGTGTGGTGAATTTCTATTGGGCGTTGACCTGTATGTTTGAAGAAACGTTTCTAAATTCTCCTCACTCGTTCCCTCTTGCTGAAGTTTTTTTAGAGCACGTTTAAGCGTGTCAACAAAACGTTCTGCCTGTCCATTTGATTGTGGATGGTATGGAGCAGTTCTAAAATGACAAATACCTCTCGATTTTAAAAATTGTTGAAATTCAGTACTTACAAATTGCGTGCCATTATCCGATACAATTTGCTTGCAATCTCCGAACCGTGAAAAAAATTTCCGTAATTTATTGATTATGTGAAATGTGGTAATTCTTTCTGTTTGGAAAATTTCTGGCCATTTGGAATATGCATCAATGACCACTAAGCAGTATCTTCCCTTGCAAGGACCAGCGATATCTTCATGAACTCTTTCCATTGGTGCCTTCGGAATTGGCCATGATTGTAATGTAGTTTTAATCGGGTTTTTTGCTACACTTGCACAGTTGTGACATTGTTTTACGTAATCTGCTACTTCAGTATCAATTTTCGGCCAAGACACATGTTTCCTTGCTAGTGAAATCATGCGTTCAATTCCAGGGTGTCCCCGCGGAACTTTGTTGGTATCACAACACGATCGCCAAAAAGCAAACATCCGCTAACAATTGACAAGGAATCTTTTCGGTTGAAATATTGTATGAACTCTTGATTACACTCCTTATCCGGTTTTGTTGACGGCCAACCACTTGTTATATAATCCTTTATTTTACTTAGCGTTTCGTCACTTAAAATTGCTTTTTGAATCATTCTCGACGTTAAAGGTAAAGACTTCATTGAAAATTCCAGCTCTTCTTCAAGAACATGCTCGAATTTTGCACAAGCAACTACATATTCTTCTTCCAACTTTGGATGCGACATAATAAGTCTGGATAAAACGTCCACAAACCCGAAATCTTTTGTTTCCACGTACTCTATGTCGAAATCGTACAACATCAAAGTTAATGCCCATCGCTGCAACCTGTTGGCAGTGTACACAGGTATTCCCTTTTTTGAACCAAATATTGATAGCAGCGGCTTGTGGCTTGTCAGTAACTTGAACTTTCGGCCGTAGATATATCGATGAAATTTTCTTACTGCAAAGATCAATCCAAGACCTTCTTTCTCGATCTGACTGTATTTTTTTTCCGTTTCTGTAAGCGACCTGGCTGCGTGGACGATTACTTTTTCCGTGCCATCTGGGAATGTGTGTGCGATGTAGGCTCCGATACCATCTGTTGACGCATCTGCAGCAACTTTGATGGGCAGGTTGGGATCAAAATGTGTTAACAGTAGATCCGAGGAAAGAATTTCTTTAAATTTTTCGACCGATTGTTGACATTCTCTCGACCATTCCCATTTACTTCCTTGAAGCAGTAATTTGTCTAACGGAGATCGGAGTTTTCGGATTTCTTTCACAAATTTCCCATAATAGTTGATAGCGCCGAGAAATGATCTGAGTTGACTGATATTTTCTGGTGCTGGCATTGACTTAATTTTCTCAATTTTTGAAGGATCTGGACGTAATCCGTTTTTGTCGATGATGTGTCCTAGGTATTTGATTCGTGTTGACAAGAAGGTGCATTTTTCAATTTTGATGCGAAACCCGTACTCAAACAAACGCTGAAGGACAGCAGTAACTGTTTCGATATGGCTGTTAATATCTCTTCCACTGATGATGATATCATCTAAATACGCAGCCACTCCATCTATTCCAGCTAACATTGTGTCCATGATTTGTTGAAATGCACCTGGAGCTGATTTTACCCCTGGTGCCAAGCGATTGAATGAGAATAATCTTTTATGTGTGTTTATTGTTAAAAGTTGTTTTGACATATCGTCTACTGGGACTTGTAAATAAGCGTCTGACAGATCGATGTGTGTAAATACTGTGCTTTTTCCTAGTTTTGAAAATATATCGCTTGGAATTGGTAGCGGGTATTGATGCGGTTGTAGTGCTTCATTAAGCCCGGTTGAATAATCTCCACAGATTCTTATTTGGCCATTTGCCTTTTTCACTACAACTATCGGTGCAGCCCATTCGCTGTAGTCAACTGGTGAGATTATATCAAGACTTTGAAGACGGTCCAGCTCTTTTTCGATTGATGAAACCATTGCATATGATATTGGCCGTTTCGCTCGAAAAATTGGAACGGACTGTGGTTTTAGTTGCAGTTGAACCTTGAGTTTTGAGCACACACCTGGTTCATCTTCGAACAGTCCCGAAAATTTGCTTTGGATGTTAGCAATTGCAACCTTTCTGTCAGTTGATAAGTTCACTTGGGAGCAAATGAAACTTAATGGTTTGTCCCATAATTTAAACTTGTCACACAAATCAATGCCTAGGATATTTAGATTGTTAATGTTTGTTACAAATATAAAATTTTAATGTACTTCCCCGTTTAGCTCAATATCGCATTGAAATTTTGCGATAATTTTAATTTTGTGCTTGGATGCGCTTCTGGGATGAATGTCCGCGGCCATTGTTGAATGTCTTCTGAAATGATGGTCACGTCCGATGCCGTATCGATTTGTAATCGTAGAGGTACTCTTTTAATGTGAGGAAATTCTGGAATATTACTGATGTGAATCACTGTAAATTTCCTTGATCTCTCGTAGCCAACTTGATCGATATTGGCATACACCGCCGATGATTGAACGTGCCTTTTATTTGTGTAAGATTTTGCTGATGAATTGTTTTTACCTGAGTTCTTGTATGAACCTTGACTGTTTTTATTTGGATTTTGTTTTGCTTCTTTTCTTGCAAAGCAGGCACAATAGCCTTCTTTGTGACCCGTCTTATGACACAAATTGCATTTATGTTGTGTATATGTGCAATCTTTTATGAAATGCATTGAGCCGCATGCCCAACACGGTGTTTTCGGTTTATTGGCTGTGTTGACTAAGTTACCTGGTAGAAGATTTTTACTATTGGCGCTTCGCTGTTGGATTGCTTGTACTACTGGTTGTCTAGCCGTTTGCTGGATAAGAGCTGTATCTTTTTTAAGTTTAAGTACCTGTTGCGCCTCTGTAACCAACTTCCCAATAGTCATAGAATCGTTTTCATTTTCCAGTTTGGTTAGTAGTCGCGTGCGAATATCTGCATCTACTGGTGATTGTAGTCCAATTACGAAAACAAGGCATTTAAATTGGTCGACTGTAAAATTTGTTAGGTTAAAGTCCTCACAATTTTTATTCACAGTTGCGGCGTATGATATAAAGTCTTCGGTACTTGATTTTACTGTTTGCAGACAACGGTATCTTGTATTTAACAACGATTCTTGTAACCCGAAAATTTCCTTGAGCTTTCTTATGGTGTCGTTGAAACTCACGTCCCTGGTGTTTTTGGGCAAAATATAGTTAGTATATTTTTCATGTGCTACTGGGTTAAGCTTGCGCATAAGTAGCCTGACTTTAGCTTTGTCGTCCAGCTTTTCCCCGTCCACCTTGAACAAATCTTCATATCTGGAGAACCACGTGTTGAAAGTGACCCCATTCAATGGATCGTAGAAAAATTCTGTTACGTTGTTCGCCAAAGAATCCATTGTGAATTCCAATCCTTTTTCGATGGTTTGGTTGCTGTTCCTGAAGGATTCCAGGAATTTATGTTGCAAGGCAAACGTTTCCTGCTGCTTCTCCATGAGTTCGAGGAGCTTTGCAAAATTTGCCTCGACAGTCGCCATTAACACCTTTATTTTTTTCTTATGTGAAATAAAAAAAAACGAATCCTCGTCGCCAATTGTTACCTTTCTGCGCCTGGGTCGGTCTTGAGAAGAAAAGGAAAGACTAGGTGTAAGTAAGTAAGTAACAAAATTATTTATTCGTGAAACGAAATTAGTAATTGGAGTAAGGGAAAGGTTACGACGTGTATCAGTCGGCGGCCAAGAGAAGAAGGAAGTTATTTTCCTCAAAATGCCGGCAGATGTTAAAAGAATGACAATTCGCAGCTTTGACATCCAACGACAGTATTGCCAATTAGCACGACCGATTTCCAAGTTGCCGGAGTGCCAACAGTGCATTATCGTGGTGTAAAACCAAGAATTGTATTTCCACAATTCCAGCCTTTTTAGGCGGATCGCGTTACGCAAACGACGCATAACGTTCAAATAATATTCCTTGTTGACTGTTTGGCCGGTTGGAAGGAATTCATAAAGCACAACACCACGATAATCGAAGAAAACAGTCAACATGACCTTGATTTTTGAGCGACTTTGGCGCGGTTTTTTTGGTCTCGGCTCTCCTTTGGCACGATATTCGCTCGATTGATCGGTTGTTTCGGGGTCGTAAGCATAGATCCAAATCTCATCGCCAGTTATACTGCGTTTCATGACATCCTGGTAGTCGGAAAGCATTGTTTCACACACTTCAACGCGACGCCTTTTTTCCAAAAAATTCAATGTTTTCGGTATCAGTCGAGATTTGATGCGCTTGAGGCCCAAAGCATCCTTCAAAATGGTATTGACTGAGCCTTTCGATAAGCCAACTTCATCAGCAAGGTCTCTTATCGTTAATCGATGGTTTTTCAACACCAAATCTTTGATTTGTTGGACGTGAGCTTCATCGGTTGAGGTTGATGGTCGCTCAGAACGCTCTTAGTCTTCGACACGTTCACGGCCGGCTTGGAAATCACTATACCACTTGTAAACATTTTTTTTAGACATAGCCTCATCATCAAAGGCTTTCTGCACCATCCGCAGCAGAAAATTGATTCCGCAAACTAAATTTAATGCAAATTCTTTGCTCAATAAATTTCGACATCGCAAAAAACGAAAAACTCACTTTTAGCAGCTCACAAAACGACGCGTATCTCAAACACTATGAATATATTTTGACATGAAATTTCACATAGATGTCACTGGCAGTACTACCAACCTAAAAAGAAAGAAAAATTTCCAAATCCTTCGACGCGCGCAGTTTAAATTCATATGTCACCTTATTTTTTGGACACAGTAGTACACCAACCTTCTTAATGTTTATTAAGTTGCTATGGTTGAGTGTAAAGAAAACAATTACTGTAAATGATCTACTTATATATTATTTTTAAAATAAAACACGAACTATCATATATCCTGATTCTTTGAGAAAATATCTAAAATACGAAGGTGAATCACAACCTTATAATTTAAGAAATACTTATAGAAGATTTTAGATTGCCCTTCTACCTTGAAAATTGTTAGAGTTTGGCAATTCCGTCTCCTACGATGTCAACCAATTAGCGCTTTCTGCGCCATCTGATTTTCAGTCAGAATTACATTAATATTTAAACTTTAATTATTACGAATAAACTCATTCCTTTCTGTATTCTCCAACCAAGCGGACATTTTTTTTTCAATCCATATCTCTGATAAAAATGCAATACAAAATAGCATCACATACTAAATAGCATCCCAACTATCATTTTTAACGATATGCCTAGGGAAATGTAGAGGGAAAGTAACTTTGCTGTATTTAAAAGAAAAACTGTGGGTTATGTCAAACGTAATTATCCGTCCACTAATAAAAATTAAACTGTTAGAATAAGATTATTTATTGTAGTTTATTGTATATTATTTAAAATAGTCGTATATCCGCTAAGTATAGAAATATCATAAACTTATACCCGGATTGAATCTGAATCCTATTTGAACTCGATCGCTCGATCTGGTCATACAAACGAGGTAATTGTTCCTAATATCGATTTTGTATGCTCCAACATCGATGTGAAATTTGGAATTTCGATATAAGTCGATATTAGTCTCTCGATATCGATCTTGCGAAAGTCGACCAAAAAAATTAGTGTTTTTATTAAACACTCGAAAATATTTGCCGGTACATGTTGTCAAAACTGAAACGTTGTGAAAGCGAAAATGTTTAAAAAAGGAAGAGAAAAAAATATCAGCGAGTCCCTTAAAAGTGATAGCATTGATTTGAGATATGGTTACAAAAGGATTTCGGAGAGTGGCAGTAAAACCGGCTATCTGATCAACATGCACTCGGTAGGTTTGTCGTACCTGATATTACCCGGTCAGTAAAGAATTTTTGATTTTTCTATTTTATTCGAAATTGGTACCAAATCAAAACCGTGGTTGCGAAATCTTAATTTGCATCTTACAGAGGGACTTATGTTGTATGTTTGATTATGAACGTTTTTATTTTCCCGCGAAAATGTTCGCATTTACTCTTGGATTGCATTCTTGCATTGGTTTGTTACGTATTGTCATATTGACAACTAAACACATTGTCATGCAACGCCTGGTAGTGACTTCTTAAAATCTAATCCACACAAAGTAAAAGCTCGAAATCGGACAACAGACATGATTTTTCAAACGAATATTTATAATAATTGGGGCTTATTGCAATAACATGATAAGCCTCAAGCCAAATCAACTTTAAAGTTTCACTTCTAACGATTTTTAATAAATACTATTAGTAAATAACTTTCCGAATGTCTACTATGAAGGAAATAAATCAACGGAATGCCTTTAAAAAAAACAGAGATTTGGTTGCAAAAATAAAGTCTGCTTGGTTGGAGAATGCAGAAAGAAATGAAATTATCTGTTACATTAAAAGTTTGAATATAAAAGTCAGTTGGCGCCGAAGGCGCTTCGAAACTAAGAGACGAAATTGCCAATCTCTAACAGCCCCTCTCAAATCGTCAATTCGTGGTACGGTGATCATGAAGCCCAAGTCCCATTTGGCATCTTTCATGATTAGGTTTTGTCAGTGAGAATGTCTGCGACCATCTTCTCCGTTGGCATGTTATCTAGCGAAATGGTGGGTTCCTGACCACTTCAAGAACGAAATGATACCTAATTTGTATGTGTTTAGATCGTGAGTGAAGCACAGGATTTTCAGCCAACTTTCAGGTCCTTGATTGTCATTGTACATTTGTCTTAGTTGGTTGAAGCCCAATTCCTTCAGAAAATTAGACAAGTAGACTGCTTCTCTGCTGGCATCACTGACAGCCATGTAATCGGTTTCGGTTTAGGAAAGAGCCACTTTTCGTTGCTTACGTGATTCCCAGGATACTGAAGCATTTCCAAGCATAAAAGCCGAACATGTGTTAGTGCGGCGATCCAGTGTATACCTCCCCCAATCAGCATCAACAAAGCAGATCGGTGTCTTGACATCGTTCTCGAATTTTAGTTCGGTCGTGCCTCTGAGATAACGCAATACTCGCTTCGCGGCAATCCAATGTTTGTTGATGTAACAATTATAATATTGACTGAGAGCACTTACCGAATAAGCAATATCTGGGCGAGTGGCCATACCCACAGCTCCAGATCTCTTTCTCTCATATCGTGGTCCCCCAGCTTGTAAACTTTCCTTTAAAAGCTTGCTATTGACTATCATTAGAGTAGCCACCGGCTTACTGTTCTCCATTGAAAACCTTTTGAAGACGTCTTCGATATATTAGTTCTGCGATAGTTGTATCTTATGATGTGATCTTTTGATTTGAATGCCTAGACAGCATTTCGCTTCTCCTAGATTTCGTGCGGTGAATTTCTCAGACAATGTTCGCTTGATGCGATCTTGCATAATTTGATCACTAGAAAATATGAGAATATCGTCGACGAAGATAACCACGAATGTTTTCTTGCACTTGTCATGATAGACACATGAATCGGAGTCAGTTGGAAGCAATCTTGTATTTTTAAGCGTTCTGTCAATCTCAATGTTCCATTGTCGCCCGGACTGACGGAGCCTTTTGGAGCTTACAACCCTTTTAATACCATCTCGAAGATTGAATGCGCACAGTTGAAATTAATGCAAATTAGACTATTTAACGTACTTGTTTAACAGTTTCTATGTTGAAGTTATTTGTGTAAGTGAAACCTGGTTCAAGCCAAATATACCTAACTTATATAACAAAATTCCAAAATATGAAGTTTTCAGGAATGACAGTTACTGATACTACGAGTGGTTCCGTAGCTATTTATTGTAAAGCTAACTTTTAATTATTTCTCAATCGAGTGGAAGTGGTATTGAATTTATTTTAATCGAGCGAATGTAGCACTTAATGTGTGGATGCATGCGCTAATAGTAGTAATAGAAGCTGCTCTCCTTTCCTTTTCTTTTCAGCCATTTCCGAATATTGTGCATTTTATGAACACATTATTATTTGTGGTGATTTTAATACAACTCAGCTTAAAAATGACTCGCTCGCTTTTCAAATGAAAGATTTGTTTTCTTCTGTGGGTATGGAAATAGTAAATGTTACTTACTTGATCTTATTGCTCTCTCCAGTCCGTTGGTTGTTCTTCTCTTTGATCAACTAACATTTGATTTGTCTGACCCAGTCCTACTGTTTTGTTCTTACAACATTAATTTGTCAAAAAGTCCTGCCCCCGATACTTTCACGTATAAAGATTTCAACTCTATTGATCCAATTGTCCTGCAAATCGCTGCTCTGTCTCTGCTCCCTGGGAGCAATGTCGACTAACCAATGATGCGAATGAGAAGGTTAACTTATTTCAATAGATTCTGTTGCAGTTATACGATCAATATGTACCGGTCAGTTAAACGGTTAAAATACAGAACAAGGCTTGTTTAGTTAGAGCCATACAAATGCGAAACAGATTGTATAGCACATGGAAGCATAGTCATACTGATACGTGCTGGAATGATTCTAAAGAAGCACGAAACTATTCCAATTCAATCATACGCTTTTCAAAGAAAAACGTTTATGCCTCTAAACTAAAGACATCCCTTTCTCAAAGAGACTTAGGAGTAACCTTCGCAAAATCGGTCTATACGGTGGTAGCAGCAAAAATTGTGCCCTTGACCCTGACGAGTTAAACAATTTCTTTTTGTGTGATGTCAAATTTAAACTTTTCTTCTTGCCGTAGGACTGGAGGACCCATAAACTCTATTCCAAAACTAGATATCTTTGAAGTAGCAACAAAAGGTGAAAAAATCGAATGTGTACCATCTATCGAGTCAAATTCCATCGGCGAAGATGGCATGCATTATAAAACTCATTTTACCACACATTGTCTCTTATTTGACCCATGTTATTAACTGGTGCAAAATTACGTCAACATTTCCTGAGTCCTGGAAAGCTGCAAGACTTTTTCCGATACTTAAAAATAGTAAGCCAACATCTCCTTCTGATTTTAGACCGATCAGCATTTTGCCTTGCCTGTCAAAGGTCCTCGAAAAAATTATCGCAGACAATAACCAATCATTCATCGTTAAATAATAATTTGTTGTACGCTCAGAAATCTGGTTTCAGAGCTAACTCCAGCTGTTCCACAACTATCGTAAATCTACTTGAAAGAAACAGACAATATTACGATAAGGGTTATATTACGTTTCTTTGCTTACTTTATTCTTCGAAGGCTTTCGAAAAGGATAACCATGAAACCTTATGTTGGAAACTTAAGCACAACTTTGGTCTCAGTGAGAGGGCAGCTATCAGATAAATATCTGATAGATCGGAAAGGGGTTTTTTTTGGCTTGAGGCGTTTTATCCTTTAAGGAAGTAAAGCAAGGTGTGAGACACCTTGCGGACCGATACTCTTTTGTAAATGACCTCCCTTCGGTTTGTAAACATTCTTTGGTACATTTATACGCAGAAGACGTCCAACTACTTAGCTAAGCCTGGGAATTAAATGAACTAGCTGTCCTTATTAATGAGGACCTCAATAATATTTATAATTGCTCAGTGTCAAATGGATTGTTACATAACTCGGCTAAAACGCAAGTCATTCCCATTTCTAAGAAAAGTTTTAATTTAAATCTACTGCCTGATCTACATCTAAATTATAATAAAATTTCAACTGTGGAATCCTTCACCAGCCTGGGCTATATAATCAACCGAAGTATCCGGATACAATCATTTGAACGTGGTCATTGGTCGTATATACGGATGTCTTCGTAAATAAAAAAAACATCCAATTTCAAAAGTGCAATCTTCCAACGACCTCGCTGCCCCGTTTTCTGTTTTGTTGGTCTTCCCGATGTGAGCTTGTAAATTTTCACTGCACTCGATGTTCGTCTTCTTTTTTTTTTAACACTCCGTTTTTTCAAACTTATCAGATTGCAAAGAAGTCGACCATGCTTCGATTTCGCCTTTGACATTTTCGTTGTTTGATATACTATATCTTGTTTTGGTTTCTCTTGTAATATAGTGTGACAGTTGTGGTCTTTGAATCTTCCAGACTGTAACGTCCATTTATAGTGTCTTCGTTTGTAAATTTATTATAGTTTCCTTGATTTTAAAGGTCAACAAACTTGACTCACCCACACTCTATAGCCTTTGTGTGATCAACTTTCCTTTCCCATGTATCTTACCCAGGATATAAACTTTGTTACCAAATGGATGCAGGTACTTTAATTTTGGGTGGTTACCTGTCCCCTCTTCATAAGGTATTTCTCTATCTAGACTTTTCGTTGTACCTCGATTTCGAAAATGGTTTGCTGTGTCTACAGCTTGTGCCCAAAACTTGATGGAAGTTCTACTCTGTCAGCTTACACCTCGCCGAATCTTCCAAGGTTTGATTTCTCCTCTCAACTACTTCGTTCTGTTCGGGTGTAAATACAGTAATGAGTCGGCGCTTGAAAACATGTACCTTCAGGATGTTGTCCATTACTCTATTGCAGTATTCGGTTCCATTATCCGACTGCAAGGCCTTTATTTGTCTATCTGTTTGAGTCTCCGCGAAGTTTTTGAACTCGATGAACTTTAAGCCAAACTCATTCTTCCCTTGCATAAAATATGTCATACAAAATCAGCTACTGTCGTCGATGAACGTTTTAGAGTAACGAGATCCACCATGAGACTCAGTTCTCAAAGGCCCACACACATCGCTTTGTATGATATCCAACAATTCACTGGAACGCTCGCTTCGATTTAGAAATGGCAACCGTGACAGTTTGCATGTTTCTCATATTATTGAACTTCCTTTCAACTGAGTAAGAGGTCGTGTGTGTTGAAATGACCGAGTTTTCTGTGCCAAATATCGAGTTCTTCGACATTGTTTGTTGCGAGGTGGCTTTCCTGGTGTTCTGAACGCACATAAAATATATCACCGTCGCGTTCCGCTAAATTTTTCGCTTTTTTGTCTTTGTCTTGTATAAATGTCTTGTTTTTGGTGAATGCCTACGATCTTGGCGACAGATATGAAGTGCGTAAATCGTGCAGCGTGTTATTCAGTTTAACATCAACGTTTTCGTTTCCATTCCGTATCAATATTGCTACGTCACCCTTTGCTGTGATGGACGATGATGCAGATGTTGCAAGCTGAAGACTGCATCTTGTGAATTTCCGTTTTTTAGGAAGTGACTCATCCTTACAAACATGGGAGGTGCATCCATTATCTAAGCACCACCTACCGTCTAGGGAAACTTCATTGGTAGTATCGATTAAATATGATTTGTAGGAGTGTTCTGCACTTGTTTTCGTGTCTTTCTTTTTGAAACAATCAGCTACTTTGTGTCCTTTCTTTCCACAGTAATTGCAACTATATCTGAAGGGTTGATTTTCTATGTTGTTGCCGTTGCTGTGATTTTGATTTTTCATTGGCGTATCTGCTACTGGTGGTTTGTTTGGCGAAAAGTGCTCCAAAGGGTCGGTCATTGGTTTTGCGAATTCTCGCGTCGTGCTCTTCAATGATTTTCACTTTAATGATTCGATGTCGGGTAGGTTGATTCGCGATTCGATCGCACACCTGAAATTTTCAAATGAATCAGGCAGACTGTACAACAACGTAGAGGCTGTCCACTATTCGTCCTTCATCTTGTTTTGGGTTAGTTGCTTTTACAACGTCTGTATCTGTATTTTCAATTTCTCAAGATTACTTTTGGACTATAGCCTTACAGAGATATGGATTGTAACAATAAAGTCCGCTTGGTTGGAGAATACAGAAAGGAATGAATTTATTCGTTTTATTAAAAGTTTGAATAAAAAAGTAATGCTGATTGAAAGTCAGATGGCGCAGAAGGCGCTTATTGGTTGACATCGTAGGCGACGGAATTGCCAAACTAACAGTATTCCACATTGGGGCTTATCATGTTCTTGCAACAATCCCTTCCAGTTGCACGGAATTTTAATGCAGACTTATTAGTTTCGTTCAGTGATCAAGATCTATCTAGAGCAGAAATTCTCATATTCGAGCAAATGTCATCAAAATTAGAGCAGCCAATATGTTTGTTGTCAAATTGTTTTCGCGTAATTGAGAAGAACTCAACCATTATGGATTGGCCGTTATTATTTTGAATTTCAACTTGCATAATTGAAGCGATTAGAAGATGAAGGGCGTAATCGAAATTTTTAACTTCCCATCAGGAAATTCTTCATATCGGTCCGATTTTCCGGATTCAAAATATTTACATATCTTCACGTTTCGAGGTTTCAGTTGTCGGATTCCATTGTTTTTAGAAAGATGTCTGCGTGTGTGTGAACGTACGTACGTTTGTGCGGATTCTTGCATATAGCCAAACTCGAGCTCAAATCAAGCTATCGAATCCTTCCAAGCGTGTGTGCATAAAGATCACCTGAACATTTTTTGGTTCAATTTACAGCGTGGTTTAAATTTTTTGACGAAAAACCTGTTATAAAAAAACAAAATTTAGTATTCCAATTAAAAAGTTCAAAATCAATTAAATAAATAGTTTTTAATTACCTTATTATTTATGTATAAATATATTCATTGTCGTCCATAAATTTCCGAACAAATCTATATAAAAAAATGTTCGTCAATTTTAATTCCAAACATTTCATTACCATTATGATTTTATAGCCTATTGACTAAATGAAGCTAATAATTAACTAAATAGACTGACTTGAAAATTAAAAAAAGTATTAAGTTTAGGTCATTTCATATTTTGATGTGTTTTTTCTCTATTTCTAAATGCACGTTCCGACGGCAGTCCTTGGGAAATTGTTTCAGAAATGTGAATCCTAAAAATCTTTTTATTTTTCATAATTTCGAAAATCGTCTAAGACAAAAGCACACGTAAACAGCCTTGGTTTTTTTTTGTTCCAAACCTGCAGTTGCTTGAAGCTTTATTAGCAAAATTAAACTCATTGAGCAACTTACGTGAAGCAGTTGATTTCGTAGAAAAAGGATCATGAGAAAGCTTAATGATTAAGTTAAAAAACATGGATAAATTGCATTACTCGTATATTAAAAAGAGTGTCGAGCAAGATCATAACATCGGCAGATTACGTTTGTTTACCAATATTGTGATTTCTTATCATGAACTCTCGAAATCGACCTGAAAACAACTATCAAAATCTCCAAAGAAAACTGAACTGAATGTGATCCTCTTGAAGCTATAAGGTTTTCCAATAAAGACTTGACAGCAAACAACACATATTTTGCTTATTGACAGACACATTGAACCAAAAATGAGCTTCGTCACTGTAGATGATTTGGCGATGAAATTCGTTATCTTGGCTCATCTTCTCCAGAGCCCGGAGCGTCGTGTACTTTATCATGATGAATATGTTGAGTTTACCGAATAAATTGACAATGACAGTTTAATGATTAATGAAAGTGTGCGTTAACAAATTCAATTCAAAACTGTTAAGCCCCCATTTGAAAACCCTATATTTACCAGAAAGAGAAAGATCCTTTGCTAAACATTTCCCGAGCTCGGGAGGGAGAGGCAGTGGATATCTCTCGACTGGAACTATATACTTATCAACCCTCTCTAAATGGACATAAAGATAAGCACATGTTTCTTTCAAAGATAAACAATCCCACAAATTTGAAGAAAGTGCATCGTACAAGGTTGTTGAAATAATTTCGAAAACACATTGGACAAGGAGTTGAAATAAATTAAATTCTGCAAACAAATAAGAAATAAGCCCGGTCACAAATTCCCCTCATTTCAAAAAATTCTTTTACGAGAATAGCACTAGTAACAGTAGTTATTTGTTAGTCAGTGATAGCTCAGCACAAGTTTTTAAGAATTCAATTCGGGACCAGTTATGATTGCCAACCGAGCTTTTGATCGTGCTCGTGCTTCTATTTGTGTCACAATGCAGCTTGTCTTTGAACTTTTAAAATATGAATCCATATAAACAGATAAAGTTTAAGCAAAATATTATACTCTTGAAACTTACCTACATATAGTTTCTTAATTCTGGCTGTCTGTCCGTAACGAGTTTTAATACTTTATTGGTGAAGTTGAAAAACAACTGCCTAAAGCCGAAACAAATTCAGCTTTCAATGTAAAAGTTTTTGTAATATACCTCTTAATTTTACGCATATTATTTTCACGTAGAGTTGAAGGCTTTTAAAGGAATGCCTTTGTGCTACTATATGCCTACTGGTTAAGAATATGGGCCGTTGGTTCTATATTTTGGATATTTTCGTCCGAGACAAAACAATGTCAGTTACTAATTGATTGCACAACTTTCACTTTTTTGGCAAACAAAACAAAACGCGCACAATGTTTGAAGCAATCTGGTCACTAAGAAAATAAGCATAAAATGGAATGATCATTTGTTCAGAAACTACCCTCTCTTTTTCTATTGACTAGAACAAGAAAATGCGATCGGCTGTACGTTGGAACAAACGGGCTGTAAAACAGTTATGTAAACAATAATTTTAGGGTTACAGACCACAAATCAAACCCTGCAAATCGAAATGGAAACATCTAAGTAAAATTGCAGTCAAGGCTGAGGACTTGGAAGAACTACTTCTTCAGGCTGTATAACGGCGGTGGTGAAATGAATTCCGCTGGCAGGTAGCTTGAACCAATCGATGAAGACGTTAAATTCCAACAATAGCGTCTACTCGACCTAAACAAAGTAAAGAAAGCGATATCTAAGCTTAAGTCCACTGAAGATACTTTACTTGGTTAGTAGTAAGCACCAACTTTTGTGCAACACATGGGCAGAATAACGCATGCGAGATGAATAGAATCTCAGTATTGTTTGCCCAATCCTGAAAAAAATGAGACCATCTAAGCTGCGTTAATTATGTAAAGAGGTATCAATCTCCTCAACATTTAAATTTCTTACATTATTTAATTTACATCTGAAACATTTTAATTAACATTTGTTCTAATGTGCTCAATCATTTTGCGTTTGAATATATAAAGGTTAGTTTCTTCTTTTAAATGCATCGATAAACAGTTGAAGGCTTGAAACCCCATATAGGACATTGTTCGCTGGCCTCTTGTGGTTCTTGCTCTTTGTATTCTAAAACATCTACCATTCTCAAGTTATACGCTGAGCTGTCGGATATCGTCACATGTTCCAGTAGGTAGTTTGGTCAGGTTCCATTTTTTATTTTATGTATGCCCAAAGTTGCACACATGAGAAGTCTTTGATTTATACTCAGCCAGTTCAAGAAATTCAATATTAACATTATCAGGGTGTATCTAACACATTTTAAAATTATCCGCATTGCTCTATATTTAGGACATGTAAATAAGACACTTCCACAGTACTCGAAATGCGGATTAATGATGACATTATACACTTTAACGGCACTGTTCATGGACAAGTTTTGTCTTAATTTTCTTAACGGCACAAGGAAATTTTTTTTACAGCGCAATTTCCCGTAAAACGCATGTACCGTTTTCTGGGGTTGAAATCAACCGATCACCAAGATTGTCGAGCATCTAATGCTCTATAACTAGTGCCAAGGATAATTTCGTACAACGATTGGGCGGGAGGGGTGTAGTGATCACACTACATGTCATCCCGTTTTCTCTCCTACGCAGATCTTCGTTCCCATAGCACAATGCGAAACATACATAAATATCCATATTTATGACCCACATCGTCGATTAATTCTTTGTAATTGCCATGCATTCATTCTGTTTGTCATGCACTACAATACGTCATCGCGATACACTTACTTCGGCGCCACCCGGCGATTATGAATGCAATATGACACCACGACAACAGATATACATATTCGAATATTCGATATGCAAAGTCAAGGGCAAGGGCGGCTGCCTGTAAAGTAGGTCAGTGCAATGAACGGTTCAAATGGCCAGAGGTGCGCTGTACTGTATCTAGGGCGATTGACAAATACTTGAAATGCTGACAGACGGAGATTACACTGCACCATAATTAGGGCAGTTCAATTAATGATTTATCAATGTGACGAAATATAGGGATGATGATGAGTGCAATATGCAATAAGAAGTAGAATATGCGTGGTGGAGACGAGGATTGGCTTCGGATGTGAGGTTTCTTCATGTTAACAAAAAGGATTGAAGGGTCAGAGAATAACTGACGGTTTGACTGAACGGTCCTACACATATTAATAAATTAAATAAAGAACTTAAAATTTGTGTTTTTATTTCCGTTGACTCTCCGCTTTGCACTCTTCTCTCGACTGTAACGAGAAAGCACGGTGCCTAAGCGTTACAGGAGGCGGATTTCTCAAGAAACCAGAAAACCAAAATAAGGGCTCTTACCCACCAAAACGAACCACATTTTTATCATGTTGTCGGGAAAAATTCGCCAGTCCCTTGGCACATTTGGTGTATAAGGTACTGCCGTACAAGTAAAAAGAAAGAACAAGGAGATAAGTCCAGTAGAGCTCATAAAAAAGGAAGATGAGTGCTAGAAAACTTGATTTTTCAGGAAACGCGATTTTCTGATGCTCCTCTTGTGACATCAAAATACGATTTCCTAAAGCATTGGGCCAGGAAAGGCTCCTTAAGAAAGGAGGAATTAAGAGAACCCTAGCGATGAGGAGATTAGAAGACTAGTTCGCTGAGGAGGAAGAAGAGGGAAGTCCAGCGTATGGCGCCGAACCCTAACACGGGACGGTTCGCATATTTATTTGATCCACTTCTAGTAGGAATTTTTTCATGATTTTCATCCAATTGTACCGTTAAAACACTAATTTCTGAGATATCTTTTTGCACATATAGTCAACATGTTAGTTTTTTGTCTAGCATAATGCCAAGATATTTATCTACAACCTCAATATGGACATTATCTACTGTGACACTTAGAGACGTTTCAGACATATTTTCATTTATGATCATACACTTTGTTTTTTCTGTGTTAAGAATAAATTGATTTATTTTTAACCACTCACAGCTCTTAGGTCATTATTTATATTATTTATGCATGTTTTTAAATCACTTCCACTAACATATAAAAGGCCATCGTCGGCGAACAAAACTTATTTCGAATGTTTCACCACTTTAGTCATGTCATTCACATATATAGTAGAAGGAACAATATTACATCGAGTATAGTACCTTGTGGTAGGCCTAAATTTACACATATCTAGTACTAGTACTCGTCTATTAAAACTCGTTTGTTATGAGTGCACTGTTCAAAATGTTTTTTTTTTCAATGGACTCTATAATCAAATACCAGTTGATACATTCATTTTATTTTTCAAGATGTGAGTGCAGTAAAGAAGATGCGTGTAAAAGTACTGAATGTCTCGGAACTGCTTTCAATACATTCATTGCAGACCTCTAATATACATTGCCACAAATTGTTTTGGTTGAGTACATGGGTAGTGGATTCAAAAATAAAAAAAAAAATGCCTTAAAATTCGTTGAAATTGCGTTGTAAATTTAAAACAACATGTCGGTAAAAGGAAGAGTGGGTTTTTCTGTTGAAGGTTGTAAAATTTAACGTAAACACAAGGCGCAAACACATCCTTTTCAACTCTACTTAAAAATCCATCAGAAGAAAACATTAAACAGTTTACAAAGTTCTGAAGATAGCATATAAGTAATTAACCAACCAGCCGAAATGGTAGCTAGTGCTGCACATTGTACCTATTAGTATTGTAATTAGTTACATATTAATAAAGTTATAATAATAATAATAATAAAGATTTGCTTCTGCACCATGTAGCAGGATGAGGATAATGATGGTCTTATAGAGCGATATTTTCGAGATAGGACTTAACTCAATTGTTTTATTTGTCCAAAAAAACAGATATTAGCAGTCTGTATACTTCATTTGATCTCAGCGCAATTGTTATTATCTCTGTTTAGAGCATATATCTATGTGATTAATCCGTTATGTCCTCTTGTGGATTTTGAGGTGTCGAAACCCCGTACTAGTTATCACAATGCCTCAACCTCGTGGCAAAGCCGATTAGCCTCAATCCGTTCTCTGAGGTGGTGTCGAAACGGTCAGTATAACATTAAGCAAGAACTAACTTTGTTTATATGGATTCATATTTTATTGGTTCAAAGACTAGTTGCATGGAAGCACGAGCTCTGCAATTCCTCTGCAAACTTTCCCTTCCTCAGAAAACTTTTCATAAAAATTTATCCTTAGCTATCACTGAAACATCACGCACAAATTATATTATTATTATAAGGGCTATTCTAGTTAAAAATTTTGAAAAGAGGGCAAGGAAAACTTGTGACCAGGGTTTGCAGGAATTAAAATATTTTTTTTCGAAATATACATTGTGAAAGACCGCTTATGCCAACTCCTTGCCAAATGTTTTTTTCGAAATTATTTCCATATTAATTTCATCAAATTTGTTAGGTTGCTTTTTTTAAAGATATTTACCAGTAATGCAATTTTATCCATGTGTTTTAGCTTTGTCAATTAGCTCTCTATTGATGCTTTTTTTACAAAATCATCTAAATTTTCCAAGCACTTCCACGGGAACGTGGATCAAGAAGTAGAGAAATGGGCAAATCAAATTTTGAAATGGATTGAACTTAACTCTGTTTAAGTCTTTGAAGTTAGTCTTTAAAGTTCATAACTAACTCAATTTGGTCAATTGGCCAATTGCTGAAACTTTTCCAATTAAAATTGAACAAACAAAAAATTGTATGAATTTGTCTGGAAACTTATGAAGGGCAGTGTATATATTTACACACTTTTTTATCTGATTAACTACAATTTTCATTCAGTTTGTACTTTTTTTTATTGGAAAACTAAATTGATTTTTATTGAAGAAGTAACATTGTCCCTTTTTTAAACAGTTTTTTCGTCATAAACCACCCTGACAAATTAAATCAAAAGCTTTTCAGGTAAACTTTATGCACACACGCCTGCAATGAAACCATTTTAATTGGGTAGCTTGATTTGTTCTCGAATAAGATCGGCACAAACGTACGTACGTAAACACACATACACACAGACATCTATCTAAAAAATGTAAATATGTAAAAATATGTAAAAATTTACAATTACGAAAATCAGACCGATTACAAGAACTTCCTGATGGAAAGTTGAAATGCAAAACATTTTTAATAGAATGCACGCGATATGTTTCGAGTTCGTTGTTGATTTTTAAGGAACAAATCATAAACTGAACGAAATTATGTGCACACTTCCTTGCTTAGGTAAAAGTTGTTGCAGAAAACAAATGCATTGAGCCATCACAGACGATTTTCTTCAAAAAAAAAAAAAAAAAACAAAACTGAATGAATCCTTTTTCTTTCTTGAAACTTTCTTGAAATATTTTTATACTATTTTTCTGTTTTTGCAGATCGAATGTCAGGATGATGAAGGTGGTATTATCTCAGCATTGGATTTATTTTTTCTTCAAATGGATGGGACGCGGTTTAAATGCACTGTTTCATACCGACCATACTTTTTAGTTCACATAAAAGAAGATTACTTTGATGAATTTACACAATATGTTAATAACAAATTTCGTGCTGAAATTGTTGAAGTCGATAGAATCTACAAAGAGGACTTAAATTTATCTAATCATCTAACAGGCTTAAAACAACTTTACATTAAATTAATATTCAAAAACCAGAGTTCCTTGGTTAAAGTTCGAAAAATATTAATGGTCGCAACCGAAAAAAATGCTGAACGCGCTAAACAGAAAGATTCTATTGAACAAAAAATGAGCACTGTTGGCTTTGTTCCCGATGGTATGTTTGAATCGAATGTAGAGCAAATTGAGCCGTTGGATTTGGTTTTGGATATACGGGAACATGATGTCCCCTATCATGTTCGTGTATCTATTGATCTGAAAATATTTTGTGGTTTATGGTACAACATTGAGATAATTGGTAAAAACCGGTTGTCCCCCAACATTCAGTCACGTCCTGATATTTTGGAACGCCCAGATCCAATAATCATTGCATTTGATATTGAAACTACGAAACTTTGTTTGAAATTTCCAGATCCAAACGTTGATCAAATTATGATGATTTCGTACATGGTGGACGGACAAGGCTATTTGATTACGAATCGAGAAATTATATCCGTAGATGTCAAACATTTCGAGTATACACCGAAGCCTGAGTTCGAGGGACATTTCATTGTTTTCAACGAAGCAAACGAGATGATGACTATACAAAGATTTTTTAACCACATTATCGAAATTCAACCAAATATAATTGTTACCTATAATGGTGATTTCTTTGATTGGCCATTTGTTGAACTACGAGCTTCCAAATATGGCCTGAATATGATTGATGAAATTGGTTTTTACAAATCTCGAGAGGGAGTATATGTGTGTAGATCAGTAATTCACATGGACTGCCTTTTTTGGGTAAAAAGGGACTCGTATCTCCCAGTTGGATCACATGGATTAAAGGCTGTGGCAAAAGCAAAACTACATTACGATCCCCTTGAGCTGGACCCAGAAGACATGTGCCGAATGGCAGTGACGCGTCCTCAAACCATGTCAAACTATTCAGTATCGGACGCAATCGCTACTTTCTACCTTTATGTGAAATATGTACATCCATTTATTTTTGCATTAAGTACTATAATTCCCATGGAACCAGATGAAATACTGCGTAGAGGGTCGGGCACTCTTTGTGAAACACTTTTAATGGTGGAAGCATATCATGCCAACATCGTATATCCAAATAAACAAACAAGTGAAACTGAGAAATTCTCAAGTGATGGTCATCTCATAGATTCAGAAACATATGTGGGGGGTCATGTAGAAGCTGTTGAATGTGGCGTATATCGAGCCGATATTCCCAGTAGATTCCGTTTGGATCGTAAAATGATTGCCAAACTTATTGAAAATGTAAACAATGTCTTAGAACACGCTATAGTAAAGGAGGAAGGCATTCCGCTAGAGAATGTTACAAATTTTCATGAAGTAGCAGCTGAAATCAAAGATGCCCTTCAAGGATTGTATGACATACCTAACCGGTTGGAACAACCTGTAATTTACCATTTAGATGTTGGTGCAATGTATCCCAATATTATCCTAACAAATCGGTTGCAGCCTTCAGCCATCGTTGATGATGCGGATTGTGCTGCATGCGATTTCAATATTCCTGACGCCAAGTGCAAACGGATCATGAAATGGCAATGGAGAGGCGAAATGTTACCAGCTACGAGGAATGAATTGCAACGCATAAAACAACAATTAGAAATGGAAAAGTTTCCCCCAATACAGGCTGACGGGAAAACAAGAGCCTTTCATGAGCTTTCGCAAGAAGATCAGGCAGAATTTGAAAAGAAACGATTATCTCACTACTGTAGAAAAGTTTACAAGAAAACAAAGGTGGTAAAGCTGGAAGAACGCACCTCAACAATTTGCCAAAAAGAGAACAGTTTTTATGTCGATACTGTGAGGGCTTTCCGTGACCGCCGCTATGATTACAAGGGATTAACCAAAGTTGCAAAAGCAGCTGTATCTGTAGCAATTAAAAAAGGTGATGCAGCTGAAATCAAAGCTGCTAAAAGTAAGGAGGTTCTTTACGATTCTTTGCAACTAGCTCATAAATGTATATTGAATTCCTTTTATGGTTATGTTATGCGAAAAGGTGCCCGTTGGCATTCAATGCCAATGGCAGGCATAGTTTGTTTAACTGGGTCGAATATTATAACAAAAGCACGTCATATTATTGAGCGCATTGGTCGTCCGCTTGAATTAGATACCGATGGCATCTGGTGCATACTGCCAGCTTCATTTCCTCAAGTTCTTACGATACATGCTACTAATACTTCCAGAAAAACTTATAACATATCTTATCCGAATGCCGTTTTAAATAACATGGTAAGGGAAGACTTTACAAATGACCAGTATCATGAACTATTAAAAGATCAAACTGAAAATGGCTTACCTGTATATGAAATACGGTCCGAGAATTCTATATTTTTTGAAGTCGACGGTCCTTATTTAGCTATGGTTCTTCCTGCCGCCAAAGAGGAAGGAAAAAGATTGAAAAAGCGCTACGCGGTTTTTAATTTTGATGAGTCTATAGCTGAACTAAAAGGATTCGAAGTTAAGCGCCGAGGAGAACTGCAGCTTATAAAAATATTTCAGAGTTCTGTGTTTGAGTCTTTCTTATCGGGCAACACCCTTGAAGAATGCTATGGTAATGTTGCCAAAATTGCCAACTACTGGCTTGATGTTTTGTACAGTCATGGACAGAATTTGCCAAACAGTGAATTAATTGAACTTTTATCAGAAAATAGATCAATGTCGAAAAAGTTAGAGGATTATGGGACTCAAAAAAGTACATCTATATCAACAGCTAAAAGGCTGGCTGAATTTTTAGGGGATCAAATGGTAAAAGATGCAGGATTAGCATGCAAATATGTGATATCAAAAAAACCTAATGGTGCACCAGTTACAGAAAGAGCAATACCTCTGGCAATATTTCAGTGCGACCCAAGTGTACAGAGGTTTCATCTGCGACGTTGGCTGCGTGATACCAGCATGGGAGACACAGATATTCGTGATATCATTGATTGGAACTATTATATCGAACGTCTTAGTGGAGCCATACAAAAAATTATTACTATTCCAGCTGCAATGCAAGGTATCATGAACCCTGTCCCAAGGGTGTTACATCCCGACTGGCTGCATAAGCGAATGATGGAAAGCACAAACAAACTGAAACAAAGGGATATAAGCGAAATGTTTTCTTCAAATAAACAAAGTTATGATGATCTACTTGTATCAAACCGTTTAATAGAGAAGCGCGCTCACGTGCAAGAGAAGTGCACTCAAGTTGAAGAGAAACGCAATCAAGTGGAAAGTACTAAACGCAAATTAAAAAAGAATGACGGGGACCACAAGTATTATTGGAGAAGTAAACTTGGCACGCCACCAGCAATAGGGGAAACTAGAGCTGAATTTGTTCAATGGATTTTGTTTCAAAAAAAGAAATGGTCTCTTCAGTTGAATAAAAAGTTAGAAAACAAAAGGGATAACAAAAGAACGCGATACGACAATGAGTATAACTTACGGCCTGCAAAGTCGCTTACGGTTAGCGATTTCGTTAAAAGATCAAAGAAAGCGCTCTTTGAACAAGTTTGGGAAATAATAAGTATGAGTGTTGCAGACGATTTAGGAAATTCCACAATTTGGGCTATCGTTGACAAAGAATTACACAAAATAAAGCTTAACATTCCTCGCATTCTGTATGTGAATCAAAGGTCGGAAAAAGATTTAGGTGTAAGCTTTTACCGAGAAAAAGTTCAAAACGTGTTGCCAGGCTCCGTAAAGTCATTGAATCTCTATAGATACAGTTTTGAAGAAAAGGATTTTATTAGTAATGGCTTAAATGCAATTGGAAACTTGTCCATTGCTGACATTGAAGGTATATATGAAAGTAAAATTTCACTGCAGTCAAGATTCCTAATTGAACTCGGATGTTTATGCAGTATGCGTAATACAGATGGAAAAACTACATCAAAGACAAGAAATGCTAAAGCCGGTCAATATTATTATGAAAACCTCAAAAAATATGCTGACACATCGAATTACTTGCAACATTTTTGGAAAAAGTTAAAAAAAATCTTTCTTTACCAACAGCAGTCTCTTGGGAAACGACAAATATGGGGACTATTTTTGCCGGATAGTAATCAAGCTTTCGTAATTATATTAGATAAAGTTCGAGCAAATCAGATACCAAACATGAATAACCTCTATACCGCCGAGCGTACATCGTTTTTAAAAAATATAAGTGGAGAAAGTGAAATAGGTACTATTCCAAATGAAATGCATTTTGAATGTAGTTTCGAAGTGGACTTGACACTAGTTTATCGGCACATTGAGAAACAATTGTGTAAATACAAAGACGATAAAAAAGGGCCGACGGTTTTGTGTTCACAGTCATCGGGTAACGTTAATGATTTCAGAACCATGATACCAGCACTAAGCGATTTCCCTCATATAAAAATACAAATTGCTGACGATACATCTAACTTTAATGGCTTAGATTGGCAAAGACGTACAACTCGGTCTATGATTCGACATTTTTTAAATTTTAATTCTGTTATTAATTTGATGCTTGAACAAAGTCGGTACCTAAACATTCCCATTGGCAACTTACCTGCCGATCCTGTACTTCTGGGAACAGATATTTTTTTTGCTCGACTACTTCAAAAACATAACTCAATTTTGTGGTGGTCAAGAAGACATCGTCCAGATTTTGGTGGTAATGAGGCCGAAGATCACATATTACTGACTGAAATTGGTAAAGATCGAGTTTTTTTCAACGCTCCTGGTTTTTACGACGGTTTTTGTGTTGCTTTAACCGTGCAAAACCTAGCCGTGAGTGCTTTACTACAGTCAAGTAAAATCCAAGAGATGGAGGTCGAATATTCTGATATTGGAATCAATATGCAGTCTCAAATAACTTTAGAAGGATTTTTAGCAAAGGAAACTGAACGAAGCCAATACAATACTAACGAGAACTCAACATTCAAAATTTTACGAACTTTGGTGAACGGATGGCTGCGCGAAGTTTTGCTTAATCAAAATGTATTCGCTGACTTTCATATCGCACATTTTTACAGGTGGGTACGATCCCGCAGCTCACACATGTATGATCCCGCAATTTTTAGAACAATAAATTATTTAATGGAAAAACTACTCATACGAATTTTGGCTGAGTTCAAAAGACTTGCTGTGGCGGTAGTGTTTGCCGATTTTAAATACATAATCATTAATTCAAAAAAAAGGACAGTTAGTGAAGCACTTAGTTATACAGATTTCATTGTTCAAAGTCTTCGAAAGAACGAACTTTTCCATGGAGTGCAGCTATCCTTCGATCAATGTTGGCAAACTTTAGTTTGGTTAGATAGCACAAATTATGGAGGCATTAAAGGCAACGTACCATCAAGTGAAAATAATATAGAAAGCGACATTGATACATCGAGTTCTTTAGATTTAAATTTTTCGTTAGTAGCCAATATATCCGCGCACAGTGAATATAATGCTAAATTTAATGAATTCATTGCTTTAACGTTAGCATCATTACAAGAAAAGCAACCAGTATCTGAATCACTTCGGAAAATTTCCCACGAGATTTTTAAGCAAATTATTGACTTGCGAAAAATGTTTGGTGAAAATAATAGCGACATATCAAAGTACATACAAATAGTTGTTAAAATTATCGGCACCGTTGACAACTCAAGCGAACACGTTCTTAGTTTGAAACGAAATATATTCAAAGCTGTTGGTATGAATGAATTTAATAAAAGCAGTGAAAAAACGATCACAACTGAAAAGTTTATTTTGGATGGAGTAACTTGCAGAGCATGTAATGAGTACAGGGATATCGATCTTGCGAATCAACTCTTTGGCCATAACAAGTGAGTTATAAATGAAATTTTGAAATGGAAATAATTCATAGTAATGATTTTAATTTATTTTAGTGAAGCATTGCTGTGTCAACGCTGTTTGGTTGCATATGACCCCAGGGAAATTGAAACCCTGGTTACGGAAGATGTAACTAGGAAGATATTATCTTATATCCTTCAAGACGTCGAATGTTTCAAATGCAGAGGTGTGAAAAAAGATAATTTAAACGAATCATGCCAGTGTGGCGGACAGTTTATGAATGTTTTAGAGAAAAACAAATTCTTGGAAAATGCGCGCCTTTTAGCGAATGTATCAACTTCGATTCCAATGATGTCACTTCGGCATGTTCTCTCAAAAGTATTGAAATAACCCATTAAAACTAAGCAGGTCTTTAATATACAATGCAGAGGGATTACTTTGTGTTTGTTTTGTAATTAATTTATATGTTGTTATTGAAAGAATGCAGTACAATTTTTTCTGTTAAATAATTCCCTAAGGCAAGAATAAAACGCTTAATAAATAATTATTTTTACTAAATTTATTTTCAATTGTCTAAATTAAAAAAAAAAATTACAAATTGCTAAGAATAATGGTTCTGAGCCTCTTTCAATCACATGGATAGCCTCGATTACTGTTTTATCTAATGCCTGATATTCTGTGTCGCTGAAATTGTTTTTTATTTTCCTTTTTATATTAAGGGGTGGTAAGGTTAATTCGTACAAACAATTTTCAAGAAAAAATATTGAAAAATACGACATTGCCAGCAATTTTTCGGGAAAAAGTAGAATTGCGGTGACCCTCATAACTTGGTGCTGGTTCATCTGAAATCAAAAAATCAAAGTTCATTATTTAGATCATAATTTCCCCTATGTTAGGTTGGTAGGGTTTTTCGAAATTTTAATTTTACACATTTTTTGAACACTGAAGGTCTGCGACAAAAAATCGGCTAATTTTTCATTGTAAATTAAAAATTATAAACAAATTTGATAAAACTCTCCAGCCTTACCTTGTAAATTATGTTCCAAACTAGTGTTCAAAATTTTGAAAGGATCGGTGCAGTAGTTTTGAAGTTATCAGGGACACAGACTTTGAAAACGTAAGATGTGGGGAAAAGTTTTGAACACTAAAAAATCTGGTATAAGACGTTAATAAGCTTATTTTATCGGCTTAACTCACACTGAATCATCAATGCCAGGTCCCTTTAGAATGTTGCTTGCTTTTTGCTCCTGTCTATACCGAATCCTGCCTCTCAGCTTCCTGCTCTGCTCGACTTATACGTATGGACTCAGTTGATCGCGCCCATTTATGAGCACTTGATCCACTACTGATTTTCATGTCTTGCATGAAGGTTAGTAAAGCAGGAGAACTTTCATTGAAGACATTGGCTGCCATTTAAGCTTTGGTGAGACTTTCCAAAAAAGTTGGATCAAGCTCTCATTGCTGTTCTGCGTGAAGTATCCGACACATTGCTCAAGGAGGGCATCTCAGCTCAGATCTTATTATTATTAAGGCCCGGGGTGCACCCTGGACTTTTTTATTTAGCTTAATTCAAGCCCAAAACACTTAAAACTAAAACTTAAAACTAAGAGGATGGAGGGAGATGATTTGGCGAGTAAAGGAAATTTTTGAGAGAGGCTTTAGAGAGATGGAAGTCAAAAGAACTATTGGCTGTGCGCAGCATTCTTGACATACTATAGGTTCAAAGTAGCCATAGTTTGTGCGGTGAAGAGGCATTCGGAAGAGTGAGGAGGACCTAAGGTTACGTGGATTGATGTTAAAAAGGACAATTTGTCAATTGCACCGGCTAACAATTGATGTATGAAGAGTATATCGGCAACTTCTCGTCGTTTTACAAGGGTTTGTAAATCGATAAATTTAAGTCGATTTTCATATGGAGGTAAGTTGTATCTATCAACCCAGGGAAAGCCGCGTAAAGCAAAACGGATAAATCTGCGTTGGACTGCTTCGGTTCTGAGGGAATGTGCTTCATAGTAAGGAGACCAAACTTGGCTGGCATATTCAAGAAGTGGTCGGACAAAGGTAACATAAAGAGACCTAGAGACATAAGGATAAGAGAACTCTTTCGACCATCATTTTATAAAACCAAGGGTGGAATTCGCTCTACATATGACTCGATCGTTATGTGCCCGGAAATTGAGTACTCTGTCACAGTGAACACCAAGGTCACAAATCGAATCAACTAGGGGAACAGGAGTTCCGTTAAAGGAGTATGTACGGGAAGGCTGAGGAAGACGCTTGCGAGAATATGTAATAGATTTACATTTGCAGACATTGAGCTCAAGTTGGTTTTTTTTACACCAAAGGTAGAACCGATTCAAGTCATTTTGAAGTAGACTATAGTCGATTGGGGATGATATGTGTTTAGAGATTCTCATATCATCAGCATAAATGGATAAGTCAGAGTCTTAAAGAATGCATTCAACGTCGTTGATTGTGAGAATAAAGATAATGGGTCCTAAATGACTGCCTTGAGGTACTCCGGAGGTAGGGACAATAGGCTCGGACATTGAAGATATGAAAAGAACCTTATATTGCCGATTTCCTAAATAAGACTTTAACCATGAGATGAAGGATGGAGGGAACCCGAGGGCATTAAGTTTCAGGTAAATGATTTGATGAGAGATTTTATAAAAAGCCTTGCTGAAGTCTGTGGCTATAGCATCAACTTCCTTGCCTTGTTGCAGTGCTTGCAAGGCTTTAGATACGAATCCGTGTTGTATTGAGGAAAAGTATGGATTTACTGTGAAAGTACAAAGAGTCGTAGACAATACTTTCGAAGAGCTTGGGTATGGAAGAAAGTTTGGCTATGGGGTGGTAATTAGATATATCGTCTTCAAACTTTAGGGAAGACCGATTGTTTAAGAGACAGCTGAAATAAGGTTGTAAGTGGTAAGGATAACGCGTTCGCGCACTTTCTTAAAACTATTGCAGGTAGTCCAACTGGGGCTGGCGAATAGTCATCCTTTAGGGCATTAATCTTTTCAATTACGTCAGAAGTGGATATATCGACTGAGACCAAGGTTGTTTGTGGGCGGTTATACATATACGAGAAATAATTTGAATCTGGAGGGAGTACGTGTCTAGTAAACGTTTGGCTGAAGAAGTTTGCGAAGAGGTTAGCAATTATTTTTGGGTCTGGAGAAGATGTGTCCGAGTATTTAAGGGTAGAGGGGTAGCCATCAGTTTTTCGTTTTGAGTTGATAAACCCAGAAAACTGTTTACTGCGGCGACGTGAATGATATACCACTACCCGCTTTTGTCCGTCATCTCCTGGTTGCATGAGAATTGCTCCGAGGCTTGCATCCGCGTAAGGGAAAACTTCTCGGTCACTTCTGAAAATAGCTATAACGGGCGTTGTTGTTAGTGCTTCTTTAATTTCCTTGAATGCTTGCTGTTCATGGGGATCCCACACGAATTTTGCCTCCTTTTTTGTTAACCGAGTAAGAGGTTCCGATATCGTGATAAAGTCTTTGATCCGTCGTTGATAGTAGTTTGCTAAGCCAAGAAACCGTAGTAATGATTTGACATCTGTTGGAGCTTTGTATTCCTGGACTGCAACAAGTTTTGCCGGTGATGGGCGAACTGTTCCGTTGGATATGATGTATCCCAGGAATTCCACTTCAGGTTGCGCAAAGCAGCATATCTCAGGTATGTAGGTATGTCACTGTCATCGATAGTGACTGCATTGATCCGGGGATAATCAATGCAGAGTCGTCGATCTCCGTCCTTTTTAGGCACCAGAGTGACTGGAGAAGCCCAAGGTGACGTGGACCTTCGGATGAATCCTTTCTGAAGGAGAGTTGAGATCTGTTGCCTGATCTCCTTAGGATCTGCATCTGAGTGACGATATGGGCGTTGAGCAATGGGTTGCTGGTATGGTAACAGCCAGATTCCTCCAACGTCATTGCTCTCTGTGGCGAAGAGCTGCCGGTAATCACGCAATTTATCCTGAATTTGGGGATCGGTTGGCACGACTGGTGCTGTTGTGAGACAAACGTGTGGACGCTCATCGACGGGATCTGTGATATAGACTAAATTGCGCGAGAAATCAAGTCTAAGACCAAATAGTTTACCCGTGCTGAGGCTGATGATAAAGTCGTGAGGTAAGTGCTGTAACACATGAGCTGTGATTTTGCGGGTAATCGAGCCAATTGTAAGGCGAAGAGTGAGGCGGCCGTCGCTTTTTGTGTTGCCGTTTACGTGTTTTATTGCGATAGCTAAGTGCGGATCAGTACAAATATTGAGCTGTTTGATAAGTGATGAACTGATGACATCTATCGTGCTGCCAGAGTCGATGATTGCACGTGTTGGTGTGTCGTTGATCCGCACAGCTATGTCGATAAGCGGCTACCGCCCAGGAAGTTTTCCTGAACCGGGTTGTTGTCGGAGTTCGGGGTCTCTGCTGTTAATGTCGCTCCTGATTGTTCGCTATCGATCATCTGTTGCCTTCTTCGCGGACACTCACGGTTCCAATGCCATTGCGTTTCTCCCATCTGTGCACAGTGACGACAAGGACTCGGCGATTTTTGTTTGAATCGCTGCCTTACGTTTGGTTGAGTAGCCAGTACGATTTCTCGACGCTTTTGTGAGACAGGTAGTGATTTCGGTAAAGATGTTGATTGCCACCCGACTGTGGCTTCCAATTGTAGTGCAATTGCAAGCCAATCGACCGATGTACTGGGCTTTGCACAAAGCAGAAGCCCACGGTACCGTTGAGGCATACCTTCCGTAAATTGGGCGACGACATCGATATCTGCAAGCTGGACATGGCGCAGAAGACGCACTTTATCTTCGTAGTAGGTGGTGACGGTCTCTGACGCTTTGAGGAAGCGGTGTTGAGCCTCAACTAGTGGCTTACCAACGGCTGGTCCGAATCGTGAAATGAGTGATTCACGTACTGCTTTCCATGTGAGGGTTGCCATGTGTGGTGCTACGTCTGATGCGAACCAGTTGCGAGCATCGTCTACCAAATACGCCATGAGTTCAAAAATGCATTCTCCATCAGGCTTGTCACGTGTTATGACTTCGAAGAGATTGCACCAAAGGTCAGCTCTGATTGCTGTTTTGTGTCCAAAGAATTTTGCTAACATTTTGCGTCCGTTGCAGTTGGCGTTCGTTGTACTCGCCATAGAGGACGTGTTCTGATGGATAATTTCAACATCTGTGTCTTCCGTATCTATCATATTACTATCGTTGCTGCTTTGATGATATTGCTTGCCGGAGCGTAATTTTTTCATGTACGATTCACACTAGCATGTGCGTTTGCCGCCAATGAAAAGGAAAATGACTGCTTGGCGATTTTGATCCTCTTCGTGCGTTGCAATCCTTTTCTGGAGAAACAATTTGAAGTTGTGGGTGGTGATCCTGTCGGCAGCTCCAAATGAGACGCCGATTATTTTCGGCGTTCGTTTAAAATAAAATAAAATACAAAAAGTTTAGTTATTGTGTTATTTATTTTATTACTTAGGACCACGTCCGCTCACGGTGGTTGTACGTTGAGGAAGGAAGCGTTGAACGAATGTCATCACAATGACATTTCGAAGAAGTTCGTTTGTAGATTACGCGCCTCTGTCGGAAAGTAATAGAATTCGTTTTTACTTGATGATGTCATCTCAATATCATCATCACGAAAACAAACCGATGATTAACTTCGAAAATACCAGCGTTTATTCTTGCACTAGACGGAACATTTGTAATCTGTTTACGGCTTCCGCACGACACTTTGATGTTAAATCCAAGGCCTTCTTTCTTAGTCGAATGAAAATGTACTTTTCCATCGCATTTCACACACTTGACTAGCGTAACAATTGTTGAAAAGACTAAGAAGAAATTATTTTTTCCTATAATGTTTTTCAAGATCCTCCGTAACTTGATCTTCAACGGTCACCTTAAATGTTTTTAGCTGACATGCTTCTTGTTGAAATGCCTTTTTTTTAACGTTCTAAGTATATTCAAATATTAAGCAACTTTTTTCACCAATTCATGTAAAACATTTATGTAAACTTCAATCCAACCGTTGTGTCCCCTATTGTTGAGGTAACAACTATATTAATAACACCAATGTAAATAAAGGATTTTTGAACAGGGACGCTACAAAAGTAGAGCGACAGGGACTGCAAACGACGCCACATTTTTTGCCGCTCTTTTGACATTTCCCTTCGGTAAGGTTGGCCATTTCATGATAGAAAGATATACGAGCCAACAACGAGTCGAAATTATTAAAATTTACTACGTCAATTCGGAGTCAGTGGCCTCAACATTAAGAGCGCTACGTCCAATTTATGGTCGTCATAATCGTCCTAGCAGATCAACGATTGAGCGTCTAGTGGAAAATTTTGAATCCACTCTTCTCACAGTTCTAAGGAACTATGGAAAAACTTGAAAGATATTGGAGTCAAAGAGGATAAAAGTAGAATTAAATGTGCATTTAGTCCCGAAGTAATATCTGCAGTTCTGTGTCCACCTGTTTCTAATTCAAGTCTTCCACAGGATATGTTTCCGTGGCCGAAAGTGAAAGTTCTTTCTCGTTTCAATGTATTAGTGCCAATGAGGTTCTGAGTGCCATCAGATCGGTTAAATCCCATGCCGTTGGTCCTGATGGTATACCACCTAAATTTGTAAAACTAATTCTGCCCATTGTGCTACAATACTTGCTTCATATATTCAACGCTTGTATTTATAGAAGCGAATTTCCCGAAACATGGAAAATCGCTTAAATTATACCAGTTCCCAAGAAAGCAAACCCCTCCGCCACTTCCGAATACAGGCCGATTAGCATTTTATCTTTCTTATGTAAAGTATTTGAAAAGGTTATACTATACACGACCAAATTCAAAACTATTTGAATGCTAATAATTTACTGTCCAATTGGCAATCTGGCTTCCGACGTAATCATAGTTGCGAATCTGCTGCAATGAAAGTTACCTCTGATATCCGCTTTGTTCTGGATTCAGACAAGTTTTGCGTCATGGTTCTTTTGGATTTCTCAAAGGCATTTGATAGCATAAACAGCACAATTCTACTTTCAAAACTTAAAAGACTGTATAGTCTCTCGAGCACGTCACTAAGGCTTATGTGTAGTTATCTGAAAGATCGGGTGCAACGTGTAAAAACTGAGCTAGGTATCTCGGATCCTCTAGTCACCAATATGGGTATACCACAGGGGTCTGTCTTGAGTCCTTTGTTATTCTCGCTGTTTATTAACGATCTTCCCGATGTCGTTCGCAATTGCCACATCCACTTGTACGCTGATGATGTCCTACTATAAATTTTTCGAAACCGGGTTGATGGATGACTGCTAAGTCACTTGCGATATTATGCTCTAGAATTGAACTCAACTCTTCTGATTTTCCCCCTGTTGTTCTGGATAATGAAGTAATTGAATACGTAAAAGATGTCAAATACCTTGGATATAGAATTAATAGTAAACTTAGCTGCTGTAGTGCAATCCCCGATTCTGTCAGAAAAATATATTTCGGACTTCGGTCGTTAAGATCTTCTGCATGCACATTGTCACCCAGTATGAGGAAACTCATAGTAAAATCACTAATTATGCCGTATTTCTCTTTCAATTGTTCCGTGTATCCAGTTCTCAACAGTGAGTGTAAACGCAAGCTTAACGTGGCTTTCAACGACTGCATGTGCTTTATTCACTCTATTCCTCGGTTCTCCAGTGTGGCGCATTTGCAAAACTCCATCTTCAGTATGGGACTCGATGAATACTTGAACTTCATTTCTGAAACTCCATAATATTATCTACAACAGGTGTCCTAGTTATTTACATGAAAGACTCCGTTTCGCCCACTCGAACAGGGGATTGAAGTTAATATTGCCCCGTTTTTCATACAATATTGCAGAACGGTCATTTAATGTATTCGCAATTCGCTTGTGGAATGGACTCCCGCACGAATTGCAAAGAACTCCCTCACCTGCCGCTTTTAAGAGGAAACTGCTTTTGCGCTTTTCAGCTACTATTTCTTTTTACTAATGGAATAAGTGAATTGTTTTAACTAAGAAAATGAATTATGTTTTTCCTTAAGTTTTTAAGTTTATTTTATTTTTATTTTCATATTTTTATTTTTTATTTTTAGTTTTTTTTTTAGTTTTTTTTTTAAACAATATATCATTTAGCGTGGTGTTAGTTGTAAGTAGACATAAACAAATAAAGCCTTACACCATACACAAATACAAAGTTTAACAAATATTAAAAAAAAGAATATATATTGTATTAACAAATGTTAATTATAAAATAAATACAAATAAAAACAAGAGTATTGAAAAAAGACGTAGTATTAACATTAAGAATTGACACGTCCAAAAAGTTTTTGTTTGAGTGCCAGTTTACTGGTTGAAAAATCGAACATTCGCCTCGCTGCATTCGCTTCTATTGACATCCGAGTAAGTGGTTCGTTGCATCCGTAATTCGTACGATGGTATTTTAAGTCAAAAATGTTTAAGTTTCTAAAATTGAAAGACTTTACACTAAAATTGACTTGGTTATGAAGTGGTGGTGCGTCAATATTACCAGCAATAAGCTGATGTTAAAACACAATGTAACAGACTTCCAGACGTTTTTGTAATGAATCAAGGCCGATAAGTAGAAGACGGTCCTTATAAGTGGAAGACGAAGAGGATCAGTCCATGATAAATGCCGAAGTGCGAAACGAATTTGCGTTGAACAGACTCGATACGGTCAATTTGTGTTAAGTAATACGGTGACCACACATCGGATGCATACTCAAGATGTGGCCTTACAAATGTAGTGTACAGGGTACCCGTGATTAATGGACATGAAAATTCTTACTCCACCGTTTGATGAAGCCGAGAAGGGTGTTGCTTTTGTTGACAATTTACTCAATATGAATTGAGAAGTCAAGATTTGGAGCGAATTGTACACCTAAGTCCTTTGCTAGTTTTACTTTAGCCAGCGTAGAACTATTTATGGTGTACACAGAGGAGAGAGGATTAAGTCTTCTCGAAAAGAACATGCTAAAACATTTAGATATGTTTAATGATAAGCAATTATTGAAGCACCATTTTACAAAAGAATTTAGGTCATCCTGTAAAGCGCTGCAGTCGGGTAGATTGTGGATACACTTAAATATTTTTATATCGTCGGCATAAATTAGAACATTTGAGATCTTGATCACACTTACAACATCGTTAATGGCTAGAATGAATAAAAGAGGACCAAGGTGGCTACCTTGAGGCACACCTGAGGTAGCGTTTATTGCTTTAGAGGTCGATCTCCTAAACAAAACTTGATACGTTCTCCCGTCAAGATACGAGCATATCCACTCCACGAAAGATAAAGGGAAACCAAGGGATTTCATTTTGAAAGTAATTAGCTTATCAAAGGCCTTACTGAAATCAGTGCACACGCAGTCGATTTGATTTCCTACTTCTAGGGTTTTATTTGTAAATGAAGTAAACTCTAACAAATTTGTTACTGTGGATTTGTTTTTAACAAAGACATGCTGTTTATCAGTTGGGAAAGGTTTACAACTAAAATAAACGCTGTCGAAAATGATAGCCTCAAAAAGTTTCGGCAAGCAAGATAGATTAGCTATGGGCCTGTAATTAGTAACATCTCCCCGGAAGCCCTTTTTGTGCACCGGGATTATGAAACCATTTTTCCAAAATTTTGGAAAAATTTTTGGTTAATAAAGGCTTGAAATAAAAAAGCCGAAGGAGCTGCAAGAGAGCTACAGCAATACTTAAAGATTATTGGAGGTATCTCATCAGGTCCGCAGGTGGTGTCAGTTCCAAGGCGAGCAAGATGGTATTCCACGTCACTACTGGGGCAAAAGGTCTCTAGGTGAGCGAATTCTTTTGGGTCGGGTATAAAATTATAAGAATCATAGGCGGAGCTGAAAAAAGAGGAAAAGGAATTACATATATCATCTGGTTTCTTAATTGAGTTATTTAAGTATGAAAGAGTGGAAGGATAACCATCAGATTTTCTCTTGCAGTTGATAAATTTCCAAAACGATTTTGGGTCGTTTAGAAGAGATAATCGCATTCTTCCAATATAGTTGTCATAAAGACGACTTGAAAGTGACTGAAATTCCATATGAATGGAAAAGTAGCGATCATGGTCTTTAGAATTATTACTTGAAAGATACTTTTTCCATGCCTTATTCCATCTATTACGTAGACTTCGTAATTCATGATTGTGCCATGGGACACTTACTACCGAGCCCATTCGTGTTTGTTTAACGGGAACAGATGAAACGAAGCAGTCGAACATGTTCACATAAAAGTTGCCAACCATGTGGTCAACAGTTCCTATGAAGATACTGTTAAAGTTTATCTTAGAAACTAGTTCGTTAAGAAGATTAAAATCAGTATTTTTTTAAATCAAACTCTTGATCTTTGTATTCCACGTCATTCTCAAGCCCATTGTCTATAGATAAAATGATTTGAAGAGCAGGATGATATGTATCAATTTTAGTCATAGGCAGGGTACTGCGTTCGACAATGCAGTTACTTGCATTAGTGAAAAAGACAAGGTCAAGTAATCTGTCCATGCAATTTTTTATACAGCTCATTTGCTGTAATCCACACGAGATTAGAGAGTCAAGAAAAATTGACGAATTTACGCAAGAACTGAAGCTGCTTGACCACCAGAAGCGTCGTATGTTCGTCCAGCGTCGATTGATGAACTTCGTTCGAATATCGCAACAGTATCCGCCGATTTATGCTTGAAAACTGTCGAAAATTGGGTTCAGCGTCTGGACTTCTGCAAGCGTGCCCGTGTTGGCCATGCAAAAGAAATCGAATTGCATACATAATGGCATCGAACGTACTTTCACAGAAATAAAGTATTTCATTGATATCTAAAACCGTTTTTGTTTTATTTAAAAGAAACTTTCTAAGCGCTCTTATTAAAAAACCCTTTATAACGAAATACGGAATGAGAGAATATCTGTCAAATTCGGACACGGAAGCAAGCTTCACCGAATGACTTTTTAAAAGAGAATCACCAAGAGATGCAGACTCAAAAGAGTGGATGTGTTATACCGGATTTACGAGTCTTACTGCGTTGCTTCGAATCTGTCAACGGAATGCAGTCAAAGCTGCATTCTAAATCGCGTATTATGTCCGATTCACAATGCAGCGCAAAAATCGCTGTCGTCATAAAATCGTTTCCCAGTACACAATGAAGGCCAAGTTTATGACAGCGAGCTCATGTTATCTATGTGTCTAAGATGAACATAATGATGATGAACTGCTGTCACGCTGTAGCCGCGAGAGTTTCTAAATTTTTCGAAAAGAACGCTATGCGATAGGACGAGTCTCGCCTCATAATGTATTGTATGTCATACATTTGCGTTGATTGAGATATATTTTTTGACAACTCGCGCTAGACTAGCCTCGCCTTCACGTTGCATTGTGAACCAGGCAATAAGCTGTTACGGCTGTGTAGAACAACTCCGAGTTCGTTCCATCTATGGTATCGAGAGGATGCTCTATCGAAATAAAAGTATCGATATTGTATGAGAGCATTTTGTATATACTAACATAATTGCTTGAGTGAGGTGCCAGATTTGATATCAGTCCGCGGTGTTGTACCATAATATGAAGTTTAATTTTTATGTGACAAGTAATTATAATTGTTGAATCTGAAGTACTGAAGAAAAGATATATAAGAAAATAGAATATAAAATGGTTCGAAGCATCAGCAGAGGTGGTCGCGGTGCGATACGTAGTGGAGTACGCCAGCCATTTAAAAAAACATTTGTGCCCCGGCATCCTTTCGATTTAACTTTGGCCGAGGGATTGTTCCCCAAGATTGGTCATGCTGTTGACGATTCAACATTGACAGCAGTAATTTATAATTCGAAGCAAGACTATATGCAAACAATTTACCATAATCTCTCTTCAAATAGGCGCTTTTAAAGAGAAATCAGGATTTAAGTCCTTCACCTACCGAACAAACAACAATTGCTAATCTCATTTCGAAAATACAGGGCGTTTTAGACAACATTGTCGTTGCGCCCGGCGATTTTGGAACTTGTGTAAGTTTTCATTTACATTTCATACATATTACAGCCTTAATGGTATACCAAAAAGTATTTAAGTCAAAATTTATTATTGATTTTCTGCTTATTCTTATGATTTTATACCAATCATATGCAGAGAAATCCAGCGATCATGTTTTAGTTACGATTAGTTTTGATTTTGTTGGCCATATAATGTAAGTCGTAATTGAAGATTTTATACGATTTTCCTAACATCGATCTTTTCTTAAGTTAAGCCAGTACTCCATTAACGTTGCGATATATATTTTGTTATAACATTGCTCATTGTTAGGAAAAATTTTCAAAAGTATGATTGAATTGAAAAAAAATGTTTCAGCTTGTATTTTTGACGAAAGTCAAAATTCCAAGCAACTTATAAATAAATGTAAGAAAGGATCAACTAATTCAGTGAGATTATGGGTAAAAATTAAGATTTTAAAGAAAAGTACTCCAATTTGTCTGTAAAATAAAAAAACAAAATATTTCCATTTTCCTTACATATATGTTCTTAGTATCGAAACAAGCGGTTTGAACCATTGCACCCCAAGGGTCAGTTTATTTTTTGTGGTCATCCTGAAAACATTATTTAGTTTTACTCAACCATAGAAACTTAAGAAATGGAACATATCCAATTTGTCCTTACTTCGCTCTGAACTGCATTACAGGTGGAACATCCTCGACGGCACTCCGGCTGATGAGTGGCAGTCAATGTTTTTATGTATAAAACAAAAAAAAAATGTGTTTGATACTGGACTGAATACTCAGAATTCAAAGAAATTCATGCCGGTGTTCTTGCTCTATAAGAGATAAATGCCCCAATATGAAGAAATAGCTGTTGCCACGTTCGCAGACGACACGACCGTCTTCGCAATGGATGATACAGTCGAATCGTCAACGCGAAAACTCCAGCGAGCATTAGGCAAAATAATTGAGCGGACCAAATCAATACATGTTAATTTAACGAACAGGAACGTATACATTAAACCTCTGTTTTTAAACTCGGTTCTAATACCGTATTCAAACGAGGCGAGGAATGACCTTACACGCGAAACTAAAGTGCCTCACACGTTAAAAACGCGACGAGCTCGAAATAAGACCTAGAAAAATTCATTGGCTCCTTGGGAGATATTCAAAACTAAGCTTATATTACAAACTGCTCTTATATAAGCAAGTGGTAAAACCTAATTGGACGTTCGGTATACAGCTGTGGCGTTGTACCAAAGCAGGCAATAGATCGATAGTATAAAAATTTCAAAACATAACATTAAGAGCAATTGTGAATTATCGGTGATATAATAGTTATGGCGACATTCACAGACATTAGGGAGTGTCTGACGAAGTAACTAACTTTGCTCAAAAGCTTCGTTCTTGGCTCCACGGTCACTGCAATAACGAAACTATACAAACTCTGGATGAGTTTAACCTTGTACGCCGACTACAACGAACAAGATCGTTAGATGTAGCCCCTTGAGTAAAAATCGCATACAATGACTGAGCTAGTAAATGCCTTCACTGGAAAGATACCTACCAATCGCGATGACCTACAGATAATGAAACTACTTGCTAAGGAAAGTATGTGCAAATGGAATTGGTAGGTTAATTCCAGACAGGGTTTTTTGTGAATTCGTTAGTCAGGTGAATGCCTGACGTAACTCGCCTTCCACCAGATTTGGAATTCTCCTGAATTCTAACGAAACGTTAACATTTTTTTTGTGTTTTTTTTTTTTGTAAACTTAAGACTATATCTATAACTCAAAATTAATAAGTAACTTATCCTACACCATATTTTTATTTTAATATTTTTAGATCGTATTTACAATTAGGGATTTCTTTTTTCACATCTTTCACATTGTTCTTTATGTGGATTTTTATTTTTCTTTGCTTTTTCAAAATTATTGATACAGTGATTACATTAGCCAACATTAAAATGAAAGTTATACTTCCTGCGCTATAGTTAAGTAACTTATGAAACTTTAATTCTTTTATTTCTTTAAGGTTTGCTTCTTACTTTAAAACAATCTCATCAAAAGTTAGTTGAATATTAGTTTTGAAAGGTTTTACGTATTTCGGAATTACAAAACTATCAGTATATTTAAGGAATTTGTTACTAAATCGTGTTTGGCCGATAATTATTGAACTATTATTATAGGAAAATAGAAAGTTTCCCGTTAGATACAAGAACTATTGAATGCTTTACTGTTATGATTCTTAAGTATTAACATAGTATTATCTATTTCTATAATTTGTTCCAATTCGTTTTTCACTAGCATACATTTTCGTTTAAAAACACAATTTTCACTTAATTTCAGCTCTTTGACAGGTTAATTTTCTTCAAATAAGTATGTTTTTTTATTGATTTCTACAAAATACTCAAAATCTGAATCAATTTCTTTAAAACCTCTGTTTGGCATGGGGGCTTTAAGTTTACAATATCGACTGGTAACTTTATTACAAAAATTATGTTTCCATTTTCAGTGATTGCCACTCCAGTTCTGACATTTGAAAGCTTTTTAAAATCAATATTATATATCACAATTTCTTCATTCGTTAATATATTTGGCTGTAATATACCAGTTCGAGCAGAAGCAACGTTTTGTTGAATATTTTCTACCTTTTCTCTAATTCGATTAAATTTAAAGATCTGTTCGATAAAGAATGTTTCTGTATACAGTCTTTTCGACAGTCCTTCGATTTGTTTAATTTATTCTAAGATCCTTATCCTATCTGATTCAATTGTTTTTTTTCAACTGACCAAAACTTTCATTATAGTTAGTATTGATTTTTATTTGTTGGTTCATATCATTTTTTATTGCATGATTATTTTGGTCAACAACAGAAAAATGCTCTTCAATATTTTGTCTATCTTCATCGTCTAATGTTCCATATAACCATTTAAACGTACTTCCAACAAAATTAAAGAGTCCTCGCTTATATTTATGTGGAACTATTATTATTTTTGATGTTATTTATTTCGCCTATTAGTAAATCTTTTCTTTCTATTTCAATATCTAATGTTTATATTATTGAGTAAAATTGGTCAAGTAAGTCTAGGATTTCTTTTGGATTAATTACATGTAAAAGCATGTCCTACTTACTAACTATCTCCACTGGGCTTACGTTAATAATAGCATACCCTAAGTCCGACTCGATTCTTTCAATTTTCAGTGTTTGGAGCGACGTCGGTATTAGTAGCAGCATTATTAATAGATGAAGTGATTTCTGAAAATTTTAAGGGTCTTTTTATATTAGCTTCATGGACATTTCTTAGCATGCATTTTCTAAACTTTGGCTGTTCTTTGTGCCTTACGCTAACGTAGTTTTTTATGAATCCCTGCTCACGAGTTTCGACATAGTTTTCCCTTTTTCTATTAAGTTTTTGTGATCTTTTCATTTTTGTTTATTTCTATCCTGAATTTAATTATAGCCTTATCTATCTGATTATTTTGGACATTAAATGGTGTGCTTTGAATTGTGGAATAAAAAGAATTATTATACAGACCACTAGCTTTATTCATTTGATCAATAATAGGAATCTTATTTTCTATATTCAAAGCACGAATTCGTTCAGTGAGGGTACTATTTAATCGTTCTATGTCCCCGTTCCCAGTGTGGCTATTTGGTTTTACAAAATGAAATGTATATCTTCTTCCCTAAAGAAATCTCTCACGTTTGAATTGTTAATTGTTTGAATTATTTGAATTGTCGCAAACGACTTTCTTCATTTTGCCTTTAATTGCAATGAATTGGCGAATTTTTTCTATGAGCGTTCGGCTATTTCGATTTTCTAAAAAGAAGCTAACAGCGTGCTTGGAAAATTTATCAATAAATATTATAAAGGAGGCTTATGGATGTCCTTAGGATGCATACGTATTTGATAATATCCCTAAGCTAAATCCAGAGTTGTATAATATTGAGCTCTTCCTAACTTGCATAGTATATTATCAATATTAGGCTGAGGGGCCTTATCATCAATAGTTATATCGTTAAGTCTCCTGTAATCGACACAAAGTCTAAACTTCTGTTGTCCTGAACTATAATTTTTTTTAGGCACCGCTACAATTGGCGAAACATATTAACTATTAAATTTTCTAACTATGCCTTGCCTTTCCATTTCATCTACTTGTCTTTTTACCTCATTTTCGTGTTTGGGAGTAGTCGATACAATCGAGAACATACTACTGTGTCCAAAAAATAAGGTGACATATGAATTTAAACTGCGCGCGTCGAAGGATTTGGAAATTTTTCTTTCATTTTAGGTTGGTAGTACTGTCAGTGTATTCTATGTGACATTTCATGTCAAAATATATTCATAGTGTTTGAGATACGCGTCGTTTTGTGAGCTGCTAAAAGTGAGTTTTTCGTTTTTTGCGATGTCGAAATTTATTGAGCAAAGAATTTGCATTAAATTTTGTTTGCGGAATCAATTTTCTGCTGCGGATACGTTGATGATGCTGCAGAAAGCCTTTGATGATGAGGCTTTGTCTAAAAAAAATGTTTACAAGTGTTATAGTGATTTCCAAGCCGGCCGTGAAGGTGTCGAAGACGAAGAGCGTTCTGGGCGACCATCAACCTCAACCGATGAAGCTCACGTCCAACAAATCAAAGATTTGGTGTTCAAAAACCATCGATTAACGATTAGAGACCTTGCTGATGAAGTTGGCTTATCGAAAGGCTCAGTCAATACCATTTTGAAGGATGCTTTGGGCCTCAAGCGCGTCAAGTCTCGACTGGTACCGAAAACATTGAATTTTTTTGGAAAAAAGGCGTCGCGTTGAAGTGTGTGAAACAATGCTTTCCGACTACCAGGATGTCATGAAACGCATTAGAACTGGCGATGAGACTTGGATCTATGCTTACGACCCCGAAACAACCGATCAATCGAGCGAATATCGTGCCAAAGAAGAGCCGAGACCAAAAAAACCGCGCCAAAGTCGCTCAAAAATTAAGGTCATGTTGACTGTTTTCTTCGATTATCGTAGTGTTGTGCTTAATGAATTCCTTCAACCGGCCAAACAGTCAACAAGGAATATTATTTGAACGTTATGCGTCGTTTGCGTAACGCTATCCGCCTAAAAAGGCCGGAATTGTGGAAAGACAATTCTTGGTTTTTACACCACGATAATGCACCACCCCATACCGCACTCGTAATTCGTGATCATTTCGCCAAAAACTCAACCCATATCGTTCCGCAACCACCGTATTCACCTGATCTGGCGCCGTGCGACTTCTGGCTGTTCAACAAGCTCAAAAGACCGCTCCGGGGACACCGTTTTGATACGATAGAGGAGATTCAAGCCGCAGCGAAGACGGAACTGAAGGCCATACCGGAAGGTGACTACAACCAGTGTTTCAAAGATTGGAAAATCCGTTGGCATAAGTGCATTGCAACGGGAGGGGATTACTTTGAAGGGGATGAAATTGATTTGGAAGAATAAATAAAGAATTTTCAAAATAAATACAATGTAACCTTAATTTTTGGACACAGTAGTATTTGCTGATCAGTGTTAGTGTTTATCTCATGCAATATTGAATCAGTATTTGTCAACTGATCACCTTCTTGGTAAACGAGGATTTTATATTCATTTAAAATTTCATTGATTTTTATCCGCTCATTTTGTTTGATATGAGATAATTCTATGTCCTTGCTAGTTTCGTCAGATAGTTCAAAGCATTCCAATATTTCGAAATCCTCTGAAAACAATCTTATTTTTTATAGTATTAGTAAGCTTTATAAATTTTTCTCGGAAATTTAACTGTACGGCATTTTTTCTTATGAAGTCCATCCCGAGTAGTCAATCATATGTCTTATTTTTTAAAGCCATTTTGTACCATTCAATTTTGCTTTGAGGACTCATTCTAAATTCTGAAGGTGTATCAGTGACGACGACTTTTACTACTTGTGAAGATACATTATTAATTGTGTTAAAAGTTACTGTTAGGCCTAGTTCCGAAAATCCTCTGGTTCTATATTATTTATGTCTTCATTATTGTAACTATGAGTGAATCTTCTATTCAGCCTGCTGCTTGTTTGCTCAGATCTTCGTTGATTAAAGCCATTCCTTTCATTTTACCTGGATTTCTAAGTTGTGATGGCGTATTCTTTTCATATCTACTCCTTTTATCTGAAACTATGTTGAAATAAGATTGTACGTTTTTTCTGTGTTTCCTATCAATAATTCGACTATCATCTAGCAACTTGAGTTTCGAATATTGATTGAACATATCTACGATGGTTGAATTTAAGTCCATATGAATTCTAACACTGCCATAAATTTTTTCTAAAAGTATTACTTTTCAGTCACTTTCTACTCGACCTGGTTTATATATTTCGGGTTTAGTGTCATCATAATCTTGAATTTTGTTTAATTCATAAACAGCGTTTTTAAATTCATCAAAGAGTTCTCTTAAATTACTAAGCTTAATGTAACGGCAACGGTTGAAAATCTCCGAGTGTGTCTTGTTTGGTCGGAAGTGTTGCTTGAGTTGAGTTTTTGCTACATTCCATGTCACACCATCACCTAATTGTCGGATGCACCTTGCTGCTTCTCTATGGATCTTTTCCGTCGAAACAATCTGAGTAGCGAAGTTGTGTAATTCTTCGTTTTCCCCACAGAGTCCCAATGATGCTTCTCCCGACTTGATGAAGCTGGATAAATTATGGTCTGGTTTTCCCTCAAAGGACTTAAGTTGTTAATTATATCGTTAGCACTCATGTTTACTTTATGAATGCTCCGATCACTTTGGTCAGGCTTTCCCAATTGCTCTATGATTTGCACGTGTTCCACTGATGTCTTAGTACTGTCTAACATTTTTAATAATTTAATTTTTTTTTCAGCAAGTTCGAATAATCTTATTCACAAGTCTTATTCCGATTCACTGTAACACAACAATGATACACAACTTCACAATAGTAAACAAAAGCTAAAGTTTCTGTGATTTTTTTTTTCACGATAGTCACGGAACTATACTCGGTTCTTGTTTTTAGTCCGACTGCGCCAGTTAAATAAAATGCAAAACACTTTGGTGTTTGATGGTGGTCTGAAGACTGACTTTTATTTATTATTCATAATCTTAGCATACCTTAAAAATTAACTTATGGATATTTTCCCATAGTCAGCATACGAAGTTCAATAGCCATCGCAAAACACAACAACGGCAAGGTGAGCAAATTAAACGGAAATGCAAACGCAATGTGTTAATGCAATGAACTTCGTATGCTGACCGGTGGAAAATTCGTTAGTCAGGTGAATGCCCGACGTAACTCGCGCGCTGAGATATTGCAACTACAATAATTTTTTTTTATATTCCCTTAATGTATACTGTCGGTTGGATATCGAGTAAATGTTGTTGCTAAATATTTTACCTTATATATAAGGTAAGATATATAAGCTAATCTCTTACCTTATATAATAGATATAAAAAGAATTTTGAACCAATGCTCTAAATTATGTTCCAATTATGACAAGAAAAGACACAGGTTAGTTTTAATTCAGCCGAGACGTTGGAGGTATTGTTAGCACCGAGCGCCCCTTTTCGCTCGCTGTTGTCGCCTTTGGATGTCAAATTAGTGTACAATAATATCTGTTATACACAAATAATACCTTTCACAGAAATGTAACATTGGTTCTTCTCTTAAGAGAAACATAGAATAGAATATAAGATTGTAATAAAATAATCGAAAACATAAGATACATAGTATATGCAACACTGAATACATATAGTATTAACACATAAAACATAGGTTTCTTGACTGAAGAGCTAGATCAATAGGTCTTTTTCGTTTTAATCTTCGTCTTCTTAGGGTTTCTGCGTCAGGTAATGTGTTGATGTTTGTTTGTTTGATATTGGTTTTATAATACTCTTAAAAATTAGTAATTTCAGTCGAAACTTTTGATTGGGGTCGTAGTATCCAATCTAAATCTATTAAAATTTATTTTTTATCTGGGCACGTTTTTGTTGGATATGGAATTTCCCAGTCAGTTTGTTGTCCAGGTGTATTCCAAGGTATTTGGCGACGGGTTGTATATTTATTTGTTTGTTGTTGATGGTTAATGGTGAAGGTGTGAAACTTTTTCTCTTAGTGTAAATAACTTGTATTGTCTTGTCTTCATTAGTTTTTATGTGTCATTTGGAGAACCACTCTATTCTTTTGTCCTGCGTTTCTTGAAGTTGGGATGTTGTATATTAGATTGAAGATGGTTTCCGGAATTAAGGAGAACAGTGTCATCTTCAAAAGTTGCCACCATTGTTGTTTCTTTGCTGGTGTGAGGGATATCTGCTGTAAATAGAAGATAAAGGAGTGGTCCAAGGATGCTTCCTGGCTTAGGAATAGCGATAACTTCCGCGGCTGCTATTGAATGCGTTCCGCAGGTATAAAAAGGCATTCCTGGGTAGTTCTTTTAATATTTTACCATCTAAGAGGTCATAGCCGGGTGCTTTTCTTTTTCTTGCTTTGTTCATAATGCATAACTCGATTTCTTTTGCTGCCATCTAAGTAATGCTTCTGTTGTCTGTAATATCGTTGTAGTCCAAGATTGTTGGGTCGTTTACTGCATCACTGTTAGTAAAAGTTGTCTCGAAGTACTCGGCTGTTGCCTTGTCAAGATTATCTCTTGGCCATGAATCATCTGGTTTTCTTGTTGGTGGTAGCCTTCCAAAGTGAGTAGTAGTAGTAGCAGATTTTTTAAATAGTTTGGCAGATTGGTTTCTTGAAACCGCAAAATTTTAGTCTTTCGAAGTAAAGTTGACATCTAAAGATCTTCTGCACAAAAACCATAATCGTTCTTCATGTAAAAAAAAATTAAACCTTGAAGTGTGATCTAAATTTTATTTCGACAGATACAGAAAACAAATTCCACTCTCGGTCACATCGAAGTTGCAATGGTGGAAACGTTGAATTGACTTCTTTTTTATGTTTTTTTTTTTTCAAACTAATGATATGCGAAGATTTTGATGGTTTTGAATTTTCCTTGTAATGGGAATTTTTTTTTACTTCGACCATTTTTTTTTTATTAAGTCAATGAGTTTTCCTTCTTGCAAGCTAGCTAGCATTTTATATGCATCATTGAATCCCGATTTTCTTAAGCCTTTTGAAGACTTTTGAAGACTCCTGTCTTGCTGTATCTCAAAAATTTGCTTTCGCCTCTTTTCTGATTTAAAATTCAATAATATATTTGCAAATACCGTAGTCTCTTGAACCAAGTGGTTTGTCAAATAAGGACTGCAAAGAAAACATACTATTAAAGAAACCGAGCAAACCATCTGCAGGAAAACACCTCTGGAACGTGGAATCGGAAAAACAAAGTCCAAAATTCCTGAGGATATAGACTGCGACCTTCTCAATACAAAATTTGCTGGTTCACCGGTATCATACATTAAAATTATAAATATAAATAAAAAAAGAATCTTTTTGCTTTTATTTGTGTACTTAGTTGTTACTTTCAGTTGTTACTCCACAAGAGTCCACCGTGAAGAGCCAGTCTTTAATTTATTTGAAAAATAAGTGAAAGTTTTGCTATAATCTTATGGATATGGGAAGTTTATTAAAAATTTTGTGCGAGGATACTAAATAAAATGCATGCGTAGAAGATCATCTCACTTACTTAATGCGCTCCCGACCCGTGAGGAGCAGCTTTCCACTGATACCTGCACGCTGTTTCCAGTAATCTAGACCAATTCTCTATTGTCGTCTCGATCCTGGGGGCTGTAATTCGAAGATCCTTGTGATAGTGTTGACTTTCGCGATTACTTCTTCCCCATTCATCCTCCTCGGATAGGGACCAAATATTCGATGAAGAATTTTTCTCTCCAAAGTGCTCAAAATATGCTCTGCCTTCCGGATTATCGTACAGTAAGTTTCACCAAACCGAAGTAGCAACTGTTTCCAGCGATGAGTTTTCACCGAATCTCATCTAAACTGTTTACTCCGAGGTAGAACTTTTTAACCACGTCGAAATTAAGGTTTCACACAGTGACGTTTTGTCCTTTGCCGTGGACATATGTGCCTTCGTTTGTTGACAACATGTACTTGACTTTGTCCACTTTAACTTCAAGGCTAGCTCGTTTCGCCTGTTCTACAATTGGCGTAAAAGCATAGAGGCGCGTTGGCGGCGACCGTTGATGTCGATTTCTTCATGTTCCAGCAGTTGAACAGATTTGTTGAAGATAGAAGCCTTCAGTGTTTCCGAACTATCTGTTTACTGTTTACTCGACGAAGAGATGGTGAGTCTCGATTTGAAATTCGTTGGTCCTTGCCAGGGTTTGCAAAAGTGTGAATATTTGGTCGATCCGCCGGCCCGGGAGTCACACTGGTACATACCGATTTGTGTGTTGCAAAAAGGCTTCAGACGCTCACCCAGTACGTTGGATAGGATCTTATAAGCAAAATTAAGCAGGGATATTATACATCGATTGTTCTTGAAGATGGGGCATCCACCCATACGTCCTGTATGCTCTGGCTACTCGAGGTGTGCTAAGGTTTCAAACGTTGTTTTTTTGGGCGATTTGCAGCTTCATCTAGTTTGACAGTCGAGATCTGAAATTGGCTGTTGAAAATGTTCAGTGTTGACGTTTGCCCCCCTGATCGTTTGTACTTTCACGATATTAGATGCGTGCCTCGCATCTTTTAGCACATTGTCGATGGGGTTGGTGGTGCGACCATTTGGGCATCGCCAGGTTGCTGTGCAGATCCGAAGTCTTGGAAACCTAGTGCTACCTAGCACCGTGTTGCTGTGCTATTATCTGTTGTCGGGTCGTGGATGCTGCGCCTTCTGATTAATCCGCCAAAGATGATTTTGATATCATACTCTTAGCGTCGTAGGTAACGTCCAGGAGGCTCCTTGATAAAGTCTTCAACTTCGTCGCACATATGCTGATGTTTCGCAATATTGTTTTGATGCGGACTGCACGCAGGCGATCGCTGATCGGCTTTAAGTCAATCACCGTTGATCACATGCGCAATCTTGTGTGTCAGCTGTAAGTATGTTTGAGTATACCTGATCCAATCAATTGTTTCTCGTGGATCGCTGTAATATCTGCCTTGAACTGCGTGAGGAAAGCATCAAGGAGTGTACAGCCTATGTACGTTCCAGGCGCAAATGGATGTCCGATACTTAAAAATGTCGCATATAAATTCACATTTGCTGATATGTGAGCATTTATCGTTGATTGTGTATTGCCTTAACTACACCGTGCCCTGAGATGTCAAGCTGTGAAAGTCGAAAAGGTTTTTTGTTTTTAGTGATGAGGATGAGGATAGTTGTATTTATATTATTTATTATTTTCCTCAGCTTAACACATATATAATTTTACAAATTAAATATTTACTTTATGAACTATGTTTGAGTATAATTTTTCCATATAAATTGCAATTGCATATGGCAATTTAAAATATGTTGTATATTAATTGTGAGAATCTTTTTTCTTTTCAGCAGGTAGACGAAGTTCGGCAAATCGGTTCCTTTAAAAAAGGCACGCTGCTGACTGGAAGTAATATTGCCGACATAGTTGTTATTCTCAAAACATTGCCTACAAAGGAAGCATGTGAGGCTCTCGCCAAAAAAGTTGAAGTTGATATAAAAAACGCGATGAAAACAGAAGTTTTAACAAAAGCAGATCAGTTGACAACTACAATGCATGATCGTGGGTTTGATGTCGCGAATTGGCAAGCGAAAGTGCGTGTACTGATAGCAACTCTGCCGCAAAATATTCGAAAGCTGGAACCTGATATTCATTTGGATGCAAAAGCAATGCAAGCTCATTTAGCTGCCATAAGACATACTCGTTGGTTTGAAGAAAATGCTCATCATTCTTCAATAAAAGTTTTGATACGAATCCTTAAAGATTTAAGAAAGCGTTTTGATGCGTTCTCACCTCTTTCGCCGTGGATGATAGACCTCACTGCACATCTCGCTATCATGAATAATCCTAGTCGACAGGCACTACCAATTAATCTGGCATTTCGTCGCGTTTTTCAGCTTCTTGCCGCTGGGTTATTTCTACCGGGTTCAGCTGGAATTACAGATCCTTGCGAACCAGGGCATATTCGCGTTCATACAGCAATGACTTTAGAACAGCAAGATGTATGTTGCCTTACCGCACAAACATTATTAAGAGTTCTGGCTCATGGCGGTTACAAACATGTTTTGGGCTTAGAGGGAACCGTAAGCGTCGCCAAGGAAATGTCGGTATGGGACGGGGTCGTTGTTTCTACTTTGGAACCTGTATACGAGAAGCTTAATGATAAGAAAGATGGCGAGGATGAGGACATGGAAGAAGTTGAAAATGCTTGCGTTGCTGATGACGATGTTCTGGGAGAATAATACACAAAAAAATTTTAACGAAAGATAAATTTGCTAATTAAGATTTTGTAACTTATTTTGTTTGATTCATAAGTTGGTTAAGTAGCCAAAGGTCATTGTAAGCTGAGTATCATTGGTTATTCGACACAATAAACTCAAGCTCTTATTATAAATATAATTAAAGAATTTGTGCACGTTAACCGTGACTAATGTGTTAAACTAATTGCTTCTTAAGAATTCACTATGGTGACCATTTAACGAGTGATGGGAAGTGTAAGTATTCTTGCTGGCTAGTCCGTTTGACCTTGACAAGTGAAAGAAGCGTATTGCGATTGGTAAACCTTTCAATTCGACTTCGAAACCGATGGAGCCAAAACAAAATTTACATGTCATCTGATTAAATGTGAAAGAGTAATTTCATGTTTTTGTTTGTTTGTTTTGGGGCCTCCGGGCAAATTTTTTATCGAATTCTTTATTTTAGCTCGAAATTCGAAGTATTTTATTTGCCATAAGTCGATACATTGGCAAGTGTAATTGACTTGAACCCTGGAAGTACATGCTTATTTTTAATACGCAAAGGACATGCTTCGTTGAATCGACGAAGGCATTATTCAAAGTCATACATATGACCACGGCAGCAAAAACTGAAAGTCAATTGTTTTCAATTGTTTAGTTCATTTATCAAAAAGAAAAACAACAACGGACATTTTTTTGGAATATGTTTAATTAAAAACTCAATTTTCACAGCTTAAGTTCATTAAGCATGTTTTACAAAACACTCTACATTAAAAGAAATATAAAATTAGCTTAAGGTACATATATTCCATTTAATGTGTTTGTATCTTAAAATTGATATATAAAACTAAAAAGGAACAAGGTTTTTTTATTTTGTGCTACCCACACATGCTTATTTTACACTTTGCACAGGATGATTTTGTCATTCGTCGTTAATAAGAGGGACAAATGGCGCAAATCTTCTCATCATGATTCGGCATTACATTTTTAATATTATTTCGCACCGAAAAAGTTAGAGTTGGTATTTTAAGCCTATCTGTTAATTGACTTTCGACATGGCCAAAATACAATTTTTTCATAAAACCAGAACGACTGAAGGGCTTTTGTTTTATTTGAAAAATGTTGTGAGTGTATATGACAAAGCTCTTTATAAAAGCCTGTTTGGTTTTATTATAAAATTCTATCACATTTGATTTGTTTGATTTGTCGTTCACTGTCCCTTCTTCGTTAGAGGATGATAATATAAATATGATTTTGCTGGGTTTTGGCTTTTAAGAAACAAGTGTTAACTCGTTGTCATAGCAAAACATTGACGTACTACAATTTCGACCTTTAACATTTTGAATTCTTTCGGAACTTCTTGTTTATTTGAACGCAGAGTTCCAACTTATGTCAACGTATACGGTTCCCGTAGAAGTGATTTGGCAAGTGTGATTGACGTAAACCAGTTGTCCATTGTAATATTTCTATTCGAGCCACGAACAGTTTTTGTTAACTCCTTAACATAGTACTCGCCAAGTGGCAGATATGTTTTATTTTAGCCTTTGCCCAAATATGGTGAGGCATCAATCATGTACTTTGTGCTGCTATCACACATCATCAGAATTTTCAAACCATACTTTGTTGGTTTGTTGTGCATGTACATACATTCGGAAACTGCATTTGCCTTTGAACGGCAGAAGTTGCTCGTCAATCGTAAGATATGGACCGGGCATCCTGCGAGCTGTATGTGCAAAGACGTATAATCGAACCGGAGACGTGCCATAAGGAACTTAAACCTGGATTTGGTCATTATTGATATGTAATGTGCTCCACTGTAGGATCGGTCAAACAGTTCGGTTGCAGATAAATGCTGGTCCTTCTTGGCAACTCAGCACTAAAACTCCAATAAGAGCCAATATTTCTTTGGGATAAGACCGTTTTCTTTGTGCTTCATCATTATATGAGACTAGTAGAGATTTATAACGATCAATCTCAACATTTGTCCATTGTACTATTTCGTCAATTATCTCGTTTGTTATAAACATTTGAGAGCACTTCAGTGGGTCAGTTATATTTTTGCATTGGCGAGTTGGTCCTCGAACTTGATGGACAATATTTTGCATATGATGATGGGATTTTGCTTTTTTTGCAGACCACTAATGTCCGTTTTTCCCCACGTAAAATGGATTTGGTAAACGAAATAATTTCCCGACTTTGTCCTTAACATATGTAGAGGTACACCTCTGTATCAGATTGCTCACTGTTGTAGTCCACATCATTGTCCGATTCGTGGTCATCGTAACGCATCAACAAAAACTTTTCAATTTCGTCGTTATTCATTTCCTGTGTTGTGCTCATTTCGCGTTCTAGCTGTAAAAACCAAAATAGAAGCAAAAAACAAAAAAAAAATTATAACAAAAGAACTCAGCCTCAATATGCAAAAGTTACACAAAGGTCATGCTTCGTTGTTTCGACGACGCGCTTTTCAAAAAATAATACTTACACAATGTTAATAAAGCTTTATGTCTGCACAGACAAAACGTTGGACCACGACTGGTGCTGTACGAAAAACGAACACAAAACAAACAAAAATAAGGAAGAAAAACAATAAAATGTAAAATGCGTCGTCGATTCGATGAAGCATGTACATCTAGGGTTAACCGTGTCTTGTGAGTCTCAGTATAATAACTGCTGTCATTGCTATGCCTCCACAGTAAAGCAAATAATATCATTGCGGATTGCGGATTTTTTTTAGGAAATAAAAGACATTTTTTTCATGAACGAAATAACCTCATTCTGTAATGTATTGCCCATTTTGAGCTATGACTTTTTACCATCTTTCAGGCAGCATCATAATTACAGGTAACCCTCCTATAACGCGGTACTTCTATAGCGCGATTTCGCTACAACGCGGTTTGCGAATTGCGGAATGTTTCCTATAACGCGAATCCTACAACGCGATTTTTAAGCATTTTTTAAATACATATTCTATAAACTATTCTATAAACACACAATTATCAAAAATTACTTGTGTATGTATATGTGTATATCTATTATTCCTAGTCTCATAAAGAAATAATAATATGTTTGTATTATACATAAGTACATACTAAAAGTGTTTGAATGTTTGTATGCACTATGGAATTTTGCAAACCGCAATTTTTTCAAACATTTACACACACGTTTTTAGATAAAACAAGGGGTTTCCCCGAAAATTAACTCTTGAGAATGTTTTTGGAAATTTAATTTGGTTTAGTCATTCACAGAAAGTCGTGAAGAGGAGTTGAAACAAATTTTAAAACGTTTGTGAAACCATTTTTCGTATAATAATAATTTTGTAAAAATCAAGATAAATAGATTTTATAATCGGTGAGTTTCTGTTAAACTTTTTTTATAACTTAAATCAATTAATTTGTAATATAGACCATAAAAATGCCAAAAGCAAAGGAAAACGCATCATTAAAACGAAAGTTTATCACGATTGAAACCAAAATTCAAATTTTGAATCGGATTCAAAATCAAGAGAGAATAGCTGATGTTGCTAGACATTTTAAATTAAACGAGTCCACGATAAGAACCATAAAAAAAACGAAGATAAAATTAGAAATTCGGTATCATCTGGATTATCGGTCCTCGCAAAAATCACTTCTCGGCCAAGGGCGAAGATAATAGAAAAAATGGAACAATCGCTAACGGTATGGATAGAAGATGTGACGCAAAAGCGGTTGCCTCTTGATGGGAATATAATTAAACAGAAAGCATTAAAAATATTTAATTATTTAAAGGAAACAGGACAATCAACAACCGACGAAGATAACCACCAATTCGTGGCTAGCAAAGGTTGGTTTGAAAAGTTCAAAAAACGGCATGCTCTACACAATTTGAAAATTCAGTGTGAAACAGCATCCGCAGATTCTGATGCGGCGAATAAATATCCTGAACAGTTCATAAAAATTATTGAAGAACATGGTTATTTGCCAGATCAAATATTTAACGCTGATGAGACAGGTTTGTGGTGGAAAAAAATGCCATCAAGAACTTTTATTTCGAGGAACGAAAGAAGAGCTCCTGGCTTTAAGGTTTCTAAGGACCGTATAACATTGTTACTTTGCAGTAATGCATCTGGTGATTTTATAACAAAGCCAATGTTTATTAACAAGTCATTCAATCCACGTTGCATGAAAGGAAACAATAAAAACAATCTTCCAGTGTATTGGAGAGCGAACAAAAAAGCATGGATGACTGCCAAACTATTTAATGATTGGTTCTATCATTGCTTTGTTCCCGACGTAGAAAACTATCTAAAAAAAAAGAACTTGGCATTTAAAGTTTTGCTACTTTTAGATAATGCACCATCTCATGCAACTAATTTAAGTCATCCAAATATTCAAGTTGAGTTTTTACAGCCCAATACTACATCAATATTACAACCTTTAGATCAAGGAATAATATCAACCTTTAAAGCATACTACATACGCAAATCATTTGAATTAATATTAGAGAAGATAGAATCATTGAATATAACGGTCAAAGAAGTCTGGAAACAGTTCTCAATTTTAGATTGCTGTAAAATCGTCGGCAAATCACTCAAAGACATTCGTCAATCAACACTGAGAGCTTGCTGGAAAGCACTTTTGCCAGAGGTTGTAGTACAGGAAACTGTTGTTAATCTCGTTGAGGATGAATATGAAAACATAATGAGTCGGCAAACGTAAAAAAAGGCGATGGATTTGACGAAATAAATGTGGCTAATATTCGAGAATTAGTTGTGGACGACGAATTAAATGAAGTAGATTTAGCAGCAATGACAAGTGAAGCATTATCGATTGAAGAAAGCTCTGACGACCTCTCTGACACCGAAATCAAAAACTTTTCGCTAAAAAGTGTGGAGAAACTTTAAGATCTGGCGAAGGAGTTGGAAGAGTATGTTTTGGAAAACCATCCTCTAAATAGTAGAGCAGAAATGTTCAAAAGAAATCTTGAACATGATTTATCTGCCTACCAGGAAATCTATAAAGATTTACGAAGTAGGACAAAGCAGACATCAATAAAAGATTTTTTAAGACCAGCAATAATAGCTGAACCGGATCAATGTGATAGTGGGTCAAGCTCGGATTTTGAAATAGGACGACCAAGAGCAAAACGTTTGAAGCAAATTATAATAAGCGAGGACGAGGAAGCGGATTTGTAGAAGGTTGAGATTTAAAATCCTCTGAAATATGTAGATTTGAAAATCCGTGTCTATTTTTCTCAGATTTTATTTTCCTTAGTTTTATGTTATTTAAATAAATGAATTGCTTTTTGCTGGTTAATTAAATTAATTAATTTATGTTATTATGTTGAAATAGACAAATAGAAAAATATCTTTGAAAAAATAAATTTTTTTTATTCGATGAAAGGTCTAATATAATTAATTCGGCTGAGAAAACTTTAACATGTTACTTGCGTGATATTGTATAAGAAAAGGAAAAATGGAGGAAAAAAAGTTTCCTACAACGCGGAGTTTTTCAGGAACAAATTAACCGCGTTGTAGGGGGGTTACCTGTACACGTTCATAAAACTTCTGGTTTTTATCAGCAAAACACCGAACCAGGTACGATTTGACATCATCACTATTATTGAATTTTTTACCATTCAAGGAGTTTTGCAAAGATCGAAGTAAAAAGTAATCGGATGGTGCAAGGTCAGGACTATATGGTGGATATGGTAAAACATCCCAACCAAGCTCCAATATTTTTTTCCGAGTCACCAAAGATGTGTGTAACCTCGCATTGTCATGATGGAATACAACACCTTTTCAATTTGTCAATTCGGGCCGCCTTTCTTCAACTGCATTCTTCAATTATGTAAGTTGTTCAATGTAGACATCTGAATTGATCGTTCGGTTGGGCGGTAAATGTTCAAAGTAGACAATTCCTTCGTAATCCCACAAAACCGATAGCAAAACTTTATTTTGATGAATACCAACTTTTGATGTTGTTTGAGCTGGTTCACCTGGCTTGCTCCACGATCTTTTCCGATTGACATTGTTGAAACCAACCCATTTTTCATCACCAGTTATCAATCGTTTTAAAAATATTTCACTTCATTTACATGAAGCTTCTCTGCAATCTCACGTGTTGTACTGTGACGATCCAAATCGATTATTGCTTCGATTTGGTCCTCATCAACTTCAACTGGACGATCAGAGCGTTTTTCACCTCTGAGTGAAAAATCACCAGAACGAAATTAGGCAAACCAATTTTGACACTGCCGTTCTTTTAGAGCTTCGTAACCATAAACAGCACATTACTTTTTGTGAGTTTACGATGCGTTTCTTGCTTTCCGGAAATAAAAATAGCAAAATATGACGTGATGTTAATGTTCGATTTGATTTTCCATTTTTCAACAGACGCCAAACAAGAACTACACAACCGATAAAAAAAAAATTTACTGATTGACAGTTGAAGTACCAACTATCGAATAACAAAATCTGTTTGACATTTCAATTACGTCAGCAAACCTAAAATTCAATTAAAACCATCTTTGAGTGAAGCCCGCAATTACTTAGCTGCCAACCCAATATTATGTTAACGATTAACTGGGAAGTCAAGTATAAAAATTTGAAAAAATAATAACTTCAGCACGGTCACCCACATAGTACATTAATAACGCTGAGGAGCTGCCACTCTAGTGAAAATGCCGTAAATTTTATCACCAAAGACTAGATTAAAGTTCATGCAAGAGAAATTTAATTAAACTGGTTTTGAGTTCCTCGAACACGAACGGAATTGAGTGCAATTCAATAGTTGTAAACTAACAAGCAACACTATTTGAATTTCAACGCTTACGAAAATCCCGCATTATATCCAGTGACCTTTGATATATTTTTGCGGAAGAAGGAAACTTGTTTTTTTTTAAAAAAAAAATTTACGTTTTTCATTTTGCCCAGTAAAATGCATTGTCTCCTTTGTGTGAAAATTTGAATTTTTTTCTTATGTAAAATGACATTTACACGAAAATAAAAGTCATTGGGTGAAGAAACTATTAAACAATTTAAATTTTAAAAAACTTCCGAAATTCTGTTATTTTCGAGGTAAATATCCACGTGAAGTTATATGAGCGGAGGGACGAATCGCGTGGGCTGCCTACGGAATTAGAGTTGAAATCGCTCTCCTCGAAGCGGGTCACCTACGTTCTGTTTATTTTACCACCAACTTGAATTCTTTCCAAATGAAATGCACTACTGTGAAGTTGAGTGCAGGATATAAGCACGTACTAGTATCTAATGCACTGTGGAGTTAATAAATGCATTTCTTCGTCTATACGGTGATTTTAATAAAAAAAATAATCGGAAAAAACAGTATTTTTAGCGAATTGTCATTCATACATACAAACTGCCGCCAATTTCCCAATCTGTCACGCCGACGTAGAGTTGTGCCTGTGGCGCGGCTGCTGCATTACTCTCCACAGACTTTTCAGATTGCATACATAAATATTTACTTTTTGACGAGGCATTCTCCACTACTACGGCGCGTCAATGGCCTCATTGTGTTTGCGTAGTAAATGGCGTTAGCAGTGGCTGTCTTTGGCCTCGTTCCAGCACGCCGTAGCGCAGATCCACTACGCGAAAAATGTACTGAGATACCAGTTCTTCACGTAGCGAAGCCGCTACGGGGATATTTGAGGGAAATTTAGCTAAGATTTCTTCGCTACGCAAGGAAAGCGGTCAAGCCCCATTTAATATGCTGGTAAGCTTGACGTCATATTTTCTGTTTCTCCAAATGCGTTCCAGAGAATTTTCCCTTTAGTGGAGCTGTATACCTGTTTAGCAAAGGCGTGCTGGAATGGGGCCATTATATTATTCCAAAAGAACATGGAAGACTGACTCACCACTCGTCAGTCAGTCATTCAGTGTTTTAAATACTTTGACAGCGCTATATTCTTTCCGATACCAAGGTATAAGTTTTTACGGAAACAAAAAAATCAAAACATGTACAGACACTGACAGGCGGATGGCAGACACCTAAACCGTAGATACGGCAATAGGCACGCTCGTGTCACTGATCCATTGTCTTAAGGAAGATGTTGGTACGGCGTTCAACAGCACCCTTATCGACATTATCAACAAGGTCTCCAATGAGGACTCAGTTGAATCGAAGACGAAAGAAGAGCCTTCAGCCAATGATGAGTTCAACTCGAGGTATACAACTTCGAACAAGGACTCCAACAGCGACTTCGAAAGTCCACTGACTACGCCAACATCGCGTCAAGCCCGTCAGACGCAGAAACCAATAGTTCTCCCCCACCGCCCGGACAGAAAATTGTATTCACCCTTAAAAACTTTAAAACACAAAAGACCAGCATCAGGACTAGCACCCTCAAAGAATTTTTAAAATCCAGGAAAATAGGTAACCAAACATAAACACCAAAAGAGGTTAAGAAAACGTTCCTTCTTCTGAATGGAATCCACTGGAGATTCACTACGGAGGAAGTCGCCGAGGAATTGAAGGCTGAAGGTATTCCGGTGTTTGAAGTGAAGGCTTTTAAGTCAACTAGTCAATCGAGTCAATCCTTCAATGCATTCATCATCGAGGTGAGTAAATCCTCCGATCTTACCAGCATTTATAAGCAGATATTACTGCTGAAACCGCAAAAAGCATCACGGAATGCAAGAACTGCCAACGTTCCGGCCACAAACTGCGGTTTGGGCTATGTCTGCATTAAATGCGACAAAAAGCACCAACCCGGCGAGCGTATGCGCCAGGAAACCTCTGGGCCGGGCGTCTACTGCGCCTATTGCAAACTTAATGGACACCCTGGAAATTACAAGGGATGTCCATCTTCCAAAAAAAAATATTGGTTGAGAAGGAGACAGTCTCTAACCAAAAAAAGCGAAACAATAATTTGCTGCCAAATCAGCAAACATCCTCACACAGCCAGCCGTTAGCTTTGCGATAATGTCAAAGGTGGGAGCAGCTCCACTAAAGAGCACTCCTTAACTAGAGTATACACAACAGCCAATTAGACGATTCCATCAGACGCAAGACCTAAAACATAAAAACCGGTCAAAACTAATACCGCAGGAATCGATCTGGCTGGAGAGATCAAGAGAGTCTTCAAAAACGATATCTAAGAAGTGCCGTCAACAGCGCCGTTGGTGGGGACTTAAACCCCCGGCACCCGCATTGGGGAGACAGTACCACCAACCTTGCTGGGAATGCGGTAATGGAATGGTTGGAAGATAACTTTGAACACGATTCATTGGTTATCGTTTCTCAACCCAAACCAACTCGTCCAGCAGCCTTATCGTACTTTAATTTCTACATAGCAACATCGAATTAAGAATATACTTTTCCTGAAATAAGGTATTATGAGTGCAAATTGCTAACGAGCGACTTGGACCACGATGCAGTGCAACTAGTAATAAAGCTCCACCAATTATCATCAACAGGCGACCAGATGGAAGATACCTCAACTACAACCACATAAACGATGTCGCATTTAAAATGGACATCAAGGAAAACCTGACACTACCACCTAACACCAGGAACTTATCCAACTCGGAAATTGACACTACTATCGAGGACAACATATCAAATTCATAATGAAGAAGTTTCTTTTCGTTGTGATAACAGTCCTCACTTTTATATTTAACAATTGCATCAACAACAGCTATTTTCCCACTAAATGGAAATCTGAGCAAAATTTTGGAGGAGTTCACTTTGCGTCTTTCGTTGAATTATTCCGGACATTCAATTTGGATTCCGGGAACAACACTCGACCCTTCATCCATGATGCCAAAGGCTGTTAACAATCACCAGGTTACAGTTGCTTGTTTCTTTGAAAATGCCTTTGACACTGTCTGGATCCAAGGATTAATTTTTAAATAAGCACATTTGACTTTTCGCATGTCATTAATAAAAATTCTTCATTCTTTTCTTACTTTCAGAACTTTCTACGTGCAGGTAGGCAACAAGAAATTTACAACTCGTGCAATAAGAGCAAGTGTCGCAACGGGATCAAAGGTTGGTCCTCTCCTTTTTAACATTCTGACGTCGGACCAACCCAGGGTTGTACGCGGACGACTCCCTCACGTACGCAAGCCCAATTTCACCGCTGATAGTGGCTCGAAGAGTTGAAGCGCATGTCAGGAGACTACAGGAGTACTACTAAGATTGGAGAATCCCCATCAATTCAAAGAAAACGGAGCTGATGTGCTTCCGTAGGCCGGCCAACTTCCGGAGGACAAGGTCCGCTAAGAATTAAGCAAGCAGAACGGCCATAGCTAGAAGGCGAAGATGCTCTGATATAAACAGCTCATCATGCTGGTGACAACATATGGATTCCCCATATGGCTCACGGCCTCGAAGCGTTTAATTAGAAACTAGCCGTATTCGAGAGGAAGAGAGGGCTTCATTGGTAGTAGTAGCACAGCATCCGCGTTTATTCTCTCCCTCTCGAAACAATTGATCCACTGTTCAAGTGTGTTACAGAAAGTTTTACTGGCCCGGCAAGCTGCCTTCGATCGAACTAACTTTTGATAGAATATTTTTTTCTATGGATGCAAGCAGAGTTATCTCGTTGTTGAAATCCGTGGTTATCTCGGTAAAGGTCAAAGTTCAGCCATATCAGCATTAGCTCTCAAAGGTATGTCAGTGAGGGAAACACTCATTCCAGCTTTGTTGTTACGTGTATTAGACGGACTTCTTATACGGTTTATCGAAATAGCTCAAATCGATCACTCAATTAAGTAGTCAGATACATTACTTAGAATTTTAACTAAATTGCAGGCAATATATGTAAGTGAATTAAGTTATGATAACGGGACTTTTTTTTCTGTTTTAAAGGAAAAGAGGCAGAAAGACGATACTATGATTGCACGAATTATGAAACTTCTTTCTGTGGTTTACAAAAAAGAAAAATGCAAAGACCGAGAGTAACGTTAAAACGCGTTCACTCACTTTGAAAAATTTCGATTGCTATAGCAAAATAAAAACACAAAAAGTTTCGTATTGTGTCATTTATTAAAGAATTTATATGAGATCACGTCCGCTCACGGTGGTTGCACATTGAAGAAGGAAATTGAACGAGTGTTAATGACATTTTTATAAAATTGTTTTGTAGATGCCTGCGCCTCTGTCGGCAAATAGTAGAATTAACGTTTATTCGATTAAGTCAACTCACTCTCCCGAAGTCTAAATGTTGTCGGTAATTTGATGACCCACGATGAATCCAATATGGTATGTTTCAGGGCTTAGTGCTCGAAGTACAACGAAAGGACCGGTGAAAGTTGGTGATAACTTGTTACGAGATGGGTCGAGGTCACCGACCTCTAATCCAGATGATGGGCAGCTTTGATCATGTTGTTCCTTACGTTACGCTTTATCTGACTCCGATCGTCTCACGTCTTCGGAACGTGCTTCTTTTGGTGTGATGATATCCTTGGCAACATCTGAACGTATACCAAATTGAAGAATACTCGGTCAGAACCCAGTTGCATCATGAGGTATTCGGTTGTCATTTGCAACAACTGTTGGTAGGACCTCTGTCCGTCTCCTTTATGGTGTGTTGGAGCAGATCCTATTGAGTGCCTTCGGTGTTGGGATTGGTTGCAGGTTACCCAAAACTGGTCGATTTCTTGGTTTATCCAATTCACAGGTCCTACAGCCTTGCACGTAAGAGCGCCCATCGTTGCTCACCGTTTTTCACCAGTAGTGTCCACAAATAATTTTTTGACTTGTTGATATTCCCGGATGGCCTTACTCATCATAGTAGTATCCTTAAACCTTGAGTCGTTGAGTCAAAGTTACCTTCGAACCAAATACTGTGTTACACCTCGTTGTCGTGACTTCCAATCCTTGTGTATCCCTCATGACTGAAGGGTCATCCGAAGAGATTTCTTCTTGAGTACTCTTAAGTTCAATCGTTCCAATAAGTTGCGATATAGGTTGTCGGGACAAAGCATCCGTGTAAATGAAAAAAACGCCCGTTAAAGGTAGCTTTAACGGGCGTTGTTGTTATTGCCTCTTTGATTTCTTTGAACGCTTGCTTTTGTTGAGAATCCCACACGAATTGGGCCTCAGTTTGCTAACCGGGTTATAGTTTCCGCTATCGTGCTAAAGTCTTTGTTCCGTCGCCGATAGTAGTTTGCTGAACCAAGAAACGGTTGTAATGACTTAATATCTGTAAATTTGTATTCCTCAACTGCAACAATTGACGGGCGTACTGTTCCCTTGGAGATGAAGTTTCCCAGGAATTTCAATTCAGGTTGCGCAAGGCAGCATTTCTCACGTCTCAGTCTCACATTCGCATCAGTAAGGCGGTTGAAGATTTCGTGTGTTGGTGTTGGTAAGCCCGTTGATGTCGCTACAATGATATCATCTAAGTAGGGAATGACGCCGTTGATGATCAAGTCGCCGAGAACTTGTCGCACGATTCGCTGAATTCTTAAGCCCAAGAGGCAGCACGAGCCATTTGATGGGACAAATGAAACTTTCTCGACGGAATTGTTGTCTAAAGCGATATGCCAGTAACCCTATGACATGTCGAGGGTTGAGAGGATGTGCCAAGTTGACAGTTGGTCAATGAAATCCTGAAATCGTGGAATTGGTTCCCATTCATCGATATTGAGTGCATTGATCTGGCGATAATCTAAACAAAGTCGTCGACTTCCGTCCTTTTAAGGCACAAGAGCGACTGGAGGAGGCCAAGGTGACGTGGACCTCCGGATGAATCCTTTCTGAAGTAGAGTTGAGATCTGTTGCCTGACCTCCTTAGCTCCAAATTTGAGTGACGATATGGGAGTTGAGCAATGAGTTGCTGGTGTGGTAACAGCCGGAGAGAATGCGTAAGTCTCCTGCTGTTACTATGTTCTTCTTTGAACACACAAGTAGACATTAAATTTCTCAATCCATTTCTAACTTTGGAAACATTATGAAAAGTGTATTCAGTATTGTTGTACATAAAAATAAAATCAGCTGTCTATTGATTAAAAACTTTTAATTAATCAAAATACATTAGAAGTAAAACCAAATATTACTAAATCGATTATTTTTAGATAAAATTGAATCATGTCATTATGACCCTTTCGGAATAAGTACTAGTCGTAAGAGACGACTGAAACCCAAAAGTTAAAAGACAAATATGCAATATGACCCGATGCTCTCAACGGCTCAGAAAATTTACTTATTGGTAGGAGCTGAGTCGTGCTTCCAGAAGCTGATAACAGGAGAAATCAAAATATCTAAGGAACTTCCACACTAAGTTGGGTTGGGTGATATCTGGAAGCCTGCCAGTTAGTGAGACGTCCTCAAGCTGTCATGTTGTCACAACCACTTCACTCTCGTCACAAGAAACGCTGGTAAGAATGCTTTGGGAAACAGAGTGCCATGAAGCTCCTGTACAGAAGAACCCAAACGTGAGGCGCACTTTAAAATAAACACACAAGGAAGTTCAAAGGGCCAATTTGCATAAGATAAACAGCCCGAGGTTAAAGTGGCATACGCGCAGTTTTTGGAAGAGTACGAACCCCTTGGACACATAAACAGACATAAGCCGCGGTTATTACGTTTTACCGCATCACTGTGTAATGAAACCCGACAGTTCATTAACAAAATCTAGAGTGGTTTTTGATGTTTCGGCTAAAAGCTCTTCGTGAATTCCCTCGACCATATACAAATGGTTGGTCCAACAGGTCAACCAGATGTTTATTCTGTCTTAGCTCATTTTCGACTGCACAGATACGTCTTTACAGGTGATATAAGCAAAATGTATATGCAAATATTATTGCATCCTGACGATAAAAAACTGCAGTTAATTGTATGGAGATCACATCACGTTCGTCCGTTGCAAATCGACCTTCTGCAAAGTGCAGGTGCTTAGTGATGTTGGACGAACACCACAAAGGCCAATATCAACGAGCATGTCATACAAAATAGTTTTTATGTAGATGATTGTTTTATCCGTGCAGTAACCGTAAAAGACTCAGAATCTGTTGAAAGAAGTTTCATGTCTGTTAAGATTGGGTAATTTCGAGCTAACAAAGTTCTGCGTAAAAAACCCGAAGGTATTAGAGCAAATACCACAAGAATATAAAGAAAAACTCGTGTCATTTAACCAATCAGAAGTCATTCAACTTTAGGTTTAATTTGGGACCCATCAGCGAACAAGCGAACAGTTGGTTAGTCAATCAGTCAGCTAGTGAATCAGCACGCTTATTCGATCGACTGGGACAAAATGAGCTAGCGATGGTAAGCTTTTCGAAGAACAAGCAAGCAAATGGATTAAGTATTTGGGTGAAATTTCTGACCTTGGTGAACTTAGCATCCCTCGCTATGTATTACTTCCATTTGCAAAGAAACTCGAGCTAAACGCATTAATGACAGTGTTTGGATCAAGCGTATACATTCGATCTATTGATAGAAATGGAAATATTGAGGTCCAGTTGCTTTGTTCGAAATCAAGAGTTGGGCCCTAAAGGCAACTACCATAACACGGTTAGAATTGCAGGAAGCTGTTCCTATAATTGAGATAGTAGCAATGCTATTGCCAGTGGTGTCTAAGCGAATCGACAGTGTGTGCTTTTACACAGATTCCACAACAGTATTAGCTTCGAAAATGTGGCCTTCGTATACATATGTACTTGGGAAACATATGTTGCAAATAGAGTAGCAAAACTTTCAAGCTGATTCGGAAATATGATAGAACAATGGAATCATATCAAAGGGGAACTCAATCCCGCTGACGCTGCGTCCATCATCAACACTTTTTGGTGTTGGTTGGTCTGCGGAATACTTACATCTGGGGCGTAGGTTGTTCTCCAAGAATCAAATGTTCCACCGATGAGATTGAAGTTGGGTCGTATAGAAGTAGTTTACCATGGAAACGATGATATATCTCGTTCGTGTTGCTAACGTGAAGGTAAATATCAAAGGCCAGTGCAAAATTTGTGTCCTCTTTCTCAAGCGTTGAAGAAGATGAGACAAACGGAAAGGTTCAAACAAAAAGCAATGTGCAGCATGAAGCAAACAAACCGACCACTCGTTTGAAAAAAAAGGCTTGGCGTTTTATCATTCCGGCGACATTGCTCTTTATATTCATAATTGTACCAACATCAATCACAGAGTCAACAATAATAAAATCAAAATAGAGTCACTTGATAATGCTGTTGGTATAAAGGAAGACATAGGCCGATTGCGCTCCATAAATAAGTTTTGGGGTATATACTTCTTTTACAATCTCACCACATTGGTTAGAATTTAGTAAAATAAAGTCATGCCTCGAGCACGTGGAAGGAGTATGCAAAACAAATATATTTCCACCGTTGTATTGCAGGCTAATTGTGGAAACGCTGCAAGATCGAATAGAAGTCATTGATCACAACAATGAACTTTAACATTCATTTCGTGGATCAAAGTGTGAAAACGGTCGCATGGCAAGGTCCGAGTTTGATATTGCTGGTACTTTGTCACAAAGTTTGTTTAGTATTTTATATCAAGATTATGCTCAACGCATGCAAGATCAAATATCATGAAAACAAGCATCACATGATGGATTTATTTTAACAACACAGCTCTATAGCAGATTCATTTGCAAACATGCTAAAGCGAACAGCGGAGGAAATAAATCAAAAATTTCAAACGCTTAATTTTTAGCTAACGAAAACGAAAAGACAGTCATCAATTGAATTCAAACAAATGCTAGCTTCTCAAACATAACACCTTATTTTAATAATAACATATTTTGAGCGAGTTCAACAAGCCCTTCTGGACGTAAAGTTGGACTTGGACCAAGCAAAAATCAATCCCCAACTCGCAACTCTTGAGCAACTCAGCAAACAAATTCAGTTGATTCGAAACAATTTACAAACGTTAAATTTACCAAGAGGGTCAATTGTAGATAATTACCGAAAGGCTCGCATTTTATGCAATTCTATCGTTTTTCAAGTCCCAACACTTCATACTGATACCGAAGAGTTCCACTTTTTTTATTTTATATGGGTTCCTATATTGCATCAATATGAAAGCTATGTAGTATAAACATCATCGCCGTACGTGGCACTAACTGATCTATCTATGATCTGACCTATCATTGCAATCAAATGCATCCAACTCACATTCAAAAGGGCACATATTGCATCATAAAAGAAACGCTTTATGTGAATGTCACTTGAATAAAATGCCACTTCTATATTATTGGAAGGCTTTTAAGTTTCCAGTTTAATGGGGCACCTTATTTGTCATGATACTACAAATTCTGTCGAGATACAAGGATGCAGTATATTTGAATTTCAAGCATCTTGTGTTTTAAGACTACCAACAATAAAAATTAATGGCCGGATACAGTTTAACAATGCTATTAAAACCTTTTTTTTTTTTTTTTTACGCATTTTTATTTATTCATTTCATTTTCCTTACATGCTAGACAAAAACGCTCAAAGCTAGCTTAATTAACTTAACTAATTAATTATGAACTAACTTACTGGCCCTCTGCGGGCGCTCTAAGCTAAACCTTACAAATTACAGAAGTGTCTTTCGACTTAAGAATACATTTTTATATTTAAATTTAAAGAACTATTTGAAAATTAAGAAAAGTAGATTGATAAAATCAAAAAAAAAACTTAATAAATGGATGTTTTTATGTTTCTTAAAACTATACCTTATAACTAAAATTACAGCTAAACTACACACTAATCTAAAACCTTAAATCTAAACTTAACTATGAACAATATTAAAAACTACTTAATATCTACTTAAGCTACCTTAAACTAGCTTAAACATATGTATGTAAGCCGGCCAAGGCTGACAGGACATGCTTTATTTATTACCAGAAGGGCATCAAAGATAACTAATAACGACAAAGTTTTACTCATTATCCAACCACCAATAATGTCGATGTTGCCTTACGACATCAGCCCTGTCGCGGTTGGATACCGCCCTACTAAACCTGAGGGTCTCCGGTGAGCTACTTGCGATGTCTTGTTCGTAAGTGACTCGCCCGTCCACAGCTTTTCGACCAAGGTGGAAGATTAACGGTACCGCTAATCTATTCTGGACCAGACCTTTTCTATCTAAATAGAGAAAAGCTTCAGGGGGAATAAGGCCGTTGAGGCGCACTGTCTCATGATGCATATCATTGGGGTAAAAAGCCCCGGAGATCAAGTTGTTGGTCGAAGTCATTGCTCTTGCAATGTGACTTCGAATAAGTTTTATCAGAAAGTTGTCCACTCTAATCAGGTTGGCCCCGTTGTACAGGACCTCATTACTATAGAATTTTTTGTACTCAGACTCTGGAGTTCTATATAAATGGAGGCAAGCCCTAAGGCATCGTCTCTCAAAAACCCGAATCTTTTCCATTAAGCTTGTTCCGACGTTGAACCAAACTGGACACCCATAGGCAAGGACAGGCCGAATAAGGGCCGTGTAGCAGATCACCTTTACCTTGGCATCGAGTTGACTGCTGTGAAACAGTCTCTTTGTCAAGGCAAAGGCCGCTTGGGCTCTGGAGAGAGCAGTATCTATATGTTTGTTAAAATATAGATACTGATCTAGCCAGATCCCCAGGTATCTAACAACACTTCGATTCGCCAATGGCTGCCCGTTTTGCCCAGCGATAGAGAACATTCGCCACTTCTTTTTAGTATTTGAAGAGGCCCTAGACAACGGAGTCCTGAACAGAATGGTCTCGCACTTTTGAAAATTGATTTTCAACTTCCAATCATCGCAATATCCCTGAACCTTTTCGAAGTCACGTTGCAAAAGACTTACAATGACCTCGATCTTCGGACTCGACCTGTACGCGATCAAGTCATCTGCGTACGCTATGGATTGGCGGAGAGATCATACAAGATCACTTGTGAAGATCGTAAATAAAATCGGCGAATTAACTACACCCTGTTGTAGACCGTTTTTGATTTCAAAAGTCCCAGCAGACACCACACTGCCATTTTTCACAATAAACTGTCTGCTGGTGAGCATATCTAAGATTATGTACAGCAGAGGTTTGCTTATGCCGAGCTGATCAAGCTTGAAAAAGAGCCCCTGCAACCATACAGTGTCAAAGGCCTTTTCCAAGTCAATCAACAAGGCACCCGTGCATTGTTTCTTACCTTTATTCCATTGGATACCCGATACCAGTTTAGACGCGGCATGTATGCAATCATGCCCCGCTCTGAAACCGAATTGGTTATCCGGAATAATATTTTTGTCCTCAACCCACTCGGTTAGGGCTCTATTGATAATTTTTTCAAAAACCTTGCTGATGTTCGGGAGGAGACTTATCGACCGCAGATTTGCCGGATTGGATGTGTCTTTGTTCCGTTTAGGAATAGGTTGTACTACTGCTGTCTTCCAATGAGCTGGATAATGCGCATTATTCAGCAAATTGTTAAACAGGATAGTGTAAATGTTTACCGCTTCTAGAGGAAGGTGCTTAAGAACAATGTTTGGTATTCCGTCGATTCCCACAGATTTTTTACTTCTAAGTGAACCGAAAATAACCAGGAGATCTTCCTTAGATATGTATGGGGGATGGATTCCTTCGTCGGCGATGACATCATTTGCCAAATTATCGTCATTGAACATGGTAAAACCAATGTTCTCCGATCGCCAGTGCTCAATATCATTTTGAAGGTCGGAGTTTTGTACTAGGATGCGATTTTCCAAGACGTGGTTCGGGCGAATGCTAACATTCACCTTATACACATCCTGAAACGCCGTACCTATTACTTCAGTTTTCTCCAGAGGATTTTCGATCACAAAAAAGTTGTCATCTTCAATCGCTTTTACTGGATCTATGCCTGCTGTAATAAGTATTTGTTCGTTGTTGGTAGTTCGGGGGAGCTTAAGACACGGAAGCTCATTTTGATTTTTCCTTCGAAAGAATTTATTCATTTTCGGGAACATACTAGGGTTGCTAGCTTTAACAGCCCGAATTTTGTTATTCCAATGCGAATTAATTGAAGCTCGGTAATTCTGCTGAATTAATTGCTGTAGGTTTTTAAGATGTGACTTCAGTGTCCTAACTTCCGAGTTTTGTGGGTCAGTAAAACGTCTGTACAGTAGTTTAAGTCTTGTCAGAAGCCTACTCTTTTGTCGGTGTAGAGCGTCGATCGTAGCGTTGCGGTAAATGTTAACATTGTCAGTTAGTTCGTACTTAGGGATTGTCCTGTCCATTGTTTGTTTTATCGTGTCGTCCATCCGTTTGAGGTAAGTGTCGATCTCCTCGTTCGACAAATTCCTATTGGATGGTGGGTTGAGCAAGTTCGAGGAGAGTCTTCTTGTCATTGTTCGGGAGAAGCGTGTCCACCGCGTCCTACTGTAATTGTAATAATGCGTTTGAACATACTCCTCCAACTCCGCAATTTCGTTGGGAATTGTTACTACGGCACTGAATCCGCAATGGTCACTGTCGTACACGAATGTGTGAAGACAGTTTATTGTCTGTCGGTCCATGTCAGTCAGCTGAATCCGTTCGTCAAATAGCATTAGATCTATATATGAGCCCGATCTGGGATAAGACGGACTATCCGTCGCTTTTAAATCGAGTCGATACTCGACACTATTCTGACCCCACCAATTTAATAGTAGGTTCCCTCTAGTGTTTGGTGATTGATTTCTCCAATTACTATGTTTGGCGTTTAGATCTCCGGCCATGAGGTAATAATTCTCCTCCGAACCCAGAAGTAAGTATTGAAAAAGTGTCTCGAGCTCTGAGATAAAACAGGTTTGTTGAGTAGCTTCAGTTGCATAGGCTGCGATCATATACAGCCTCTTCCCACTACGGAGGGGGATGCATATGATGCAAGCCTCTAGCACCTGGAATCTACGCACTTCACCGCTGTACATAACCTTAAAACGCAAATTTTTTCTAATAAAGATAGCGACGCCACCAGCTCCATTGGAATTGGGTCTGTCTCTTCTTATGATATGATACTGACTGTGCCTCAACTTGTGCCTCTGAGAGAGCTTAGTTTCGCTAACCAGAAGAACATCGGGACTTTGGTCTTCTAACAACTTGAAGAGTACAGCTCTTCGTTCGATATTTATTAGCGAATTTACATTCACTGAAAGGATCTTTAAGGGTTTCTCCACCAGCGAACACATTACGACTGGAGGCGCGTTAGACTCGGCAACAGAGTGTAGATACGATCTACGCGTGTCGCCTGTTCCTGTATTTACTGTTGCAGCTGACTAATTTGCCCCTGAATAGAAAGCAAAATAGCCAGCAGATCAGCATCACCGCTAGGTGCTCCAGGTCGTGGGACCTGAGGAACAACCTTCGGTGGTTGTTGTACCGTACTCCTCGGGCCGGCCGCCATTTGGGCGTAGGTCACGTTGGGAGTTACGGCTGGTGTTTTGGGAACAGGCGGGCGTTTCACCTCCACTTTCTGCTGACGAGCCAGGTTTATCTTCCTAGCATACTGGTACTTAGGACAACCCCGATAATTAGCGGTGTGTCCCGAGTTACCACAAAGAATACACTTCAGAGACGTGGTATCATCAATCCTATTCTTACCTAGAGGACATTCCTCTGCACTGTGGTTCAATGCACACTTAACGCACCGAAACTGCATTTGACAGTTCGCAGCGGCGTGCCCGAATCTTTGACAGCGAACACATTGTAAAATGTTATCGCTACGATTTAATTTTTCCCAACTTATGCGTTGATAGTCTAGGACTTTTATTTTCCTCAGACTATCTATTTTGCTGTTGGGAGTCAGCTGGACCAGGAAGAACGGTAATTTCCGATTCTCCCTTCGGGCCTTTGCTGTAGTGAAAGGCTTAACACTAACGAACTTAAGATCGTCACATTCCTTCTCTTGAAGCTCCTGAAGGAGCTCCTCGGGATCGGTGGACGTATCTAGACCACGAAGGAGCATTGTCTGCAATCGCTCACTTTTGGGGGTAAATGAGAAAAACTCATTCGTAGTTTTCTCCAACAATTCTTTAACTTTTTTATGGTGCTCCACTGTGAAGCAGTGGATCGCATGGCCGACTTACATATTTTTATTGTGTCCTTCAGCTCGAGTTTATACGTGTTAATGGGAGGCACCTTGGGCCTCGTTGTCGTCTGCTGCTGTTGCTGTTTCTGCTGCTGTTGATTCTGCTGCTGCTGTTTCTGCTGCTGCTGTTTTTGTTGTTGTTGTCGCTGCTTAGGCAGCTGTTGTTGTTGTTGCTGAATCAGCTGGTGTTGTTGCTTCTGATTAGGCAGCTTTGATTGTTTTTGCTGCTGAGGCTGCTTCTTTTCTTGGTTACTAACAGGTACCGAAGTTTGGCTGCTATTTGCCAATTGTTGTTCAAGCACATTTTTCTGGGCGCTTTGAATGACTGCCAGCCGCTCCTGTTCGCGCCGAGCCAATTGTTTGGCCTTCACGGCCCTAAGTAACGCTTCTAGTTGGCAGATCTCATCGTCTTCGTCGTCCGTTTCGGATGGCGCCAAAGACAGAAACGAATTACTGTCCCCCGTGTAGCGGCCCTCCCCGCCGTCGGAGACATATGGAAACTCGTCTCGGTCGCCTTTTGTTGTTGCTATTGTAGCCGCTGCTGTGTTAGCTGCTGCCGCTGCTGTTGCTGTAAGCGCCCGTTCCCCCGCTTCCGTCGGCAGCTTTTCAACTGAAGCCGATAGAAACGGACGCTTAACGAGATTTGGAGTTGGTTTAAAAACTCTCCTCCTCCTCTTTCCTGTCTCCTGTACTATTAAAACCTCATTCCATCCGAGTGCGAACATCAGTACTTTATATTTAAACGTAATTCATCGACTTAGGCATCTGTGCCTCGAGGGGTGCATGGCATCAAAATTTACAAATTCCATTACTTCAGCAAAGAATTGACGACTTGAAAAAAAAAACCAAGGAGCTTGAGAAGAAGATCATACAAATGTACATGACTATCATCACTACGGGCTGAGCTGCATTTTCCTGGCTGATATAATTGCGATGGTGATTGTATATCGCTGCTGTCAAGGAAAACACCTAAAAGTGAAAGGTTCGATCGAAAAGGTCAATTGTTTATAGATTAGGACGATTTACTGAGTGTGGGTGGCCGCATATCAGAAGCCAAGCTAGATGTGTTACCGGAAGCACCCTCTACTATTCCACATTCTGGTCCTTTGACGATGATGCTGATTGACGTTGCGCATAAAGCAACAATTCTATAATTTCTGCGAATCTATGAATTCGATCAAGAAAACATCTCGATTGAGGAAGATTATGGGAGCAACTCCATTGCATTTGTCCTCCATCCGAAAAGCGGACGGCAGGTGAACAAACTCTCATAGAGAGACACAAGACAACGTCTCAGAAACCATTTTCCAGGGTCATAGACGGATCAGAAATGGAGCAATAAAAGGTCAGCGAATTGATCAGCATCCGTATAAAACTCCGGGACCGGACAGAAAACCTCCAATCATGCTGCAAATGTCAGCGGATCTTATCATCCCTTAGCTAAGCATCATATTTAAAGTCTTCATCCCCGAGGCAGGCAAGGCAATTTAAACCACTGCCAAGGACTACAGTCCCAAAAGCCTTTCTTTCTTCTAACTGAAGACACTGAAACGTCTTATAGACATCTACGTCAGATATAAAATAGGCCACAACTTTTTTTCCAAATCGTAAATAACGTAACAAGTGACGCGATTCATACGAGTTTCCTTAAATCAGAAGTCTATACAGAGCTCTGCGATTAGATCGGACTGATGCTGCGATCACGATTGATCAAGACATCACTAGATGATCTATGCTGCACTAGGTAGACACCCCAAGGAGAAAACGTTTCTGCTCTCCTATGGATCCCAGTGGTTAAAGAATTTTAAAAAAGTTAGAGAAGGCCATCCTCATTTCATGGAAGTTTCCTTCAACGCTTAGCGAATGTCGCAGTCGTGGATTTATGTAAGTTAATAACTGGACGCAGAACCGTAGACAGAATGCAACCCAAGTATAAGAGAACTGCTGCTTTTAACGAAGAAGAGGAAGATGCCTGTCATCTGTCCAACTAAAAATGGAGTTGAACTCAAACTCTCAAAGACAGCAAAATGCTTAGGCGATATACTTGATCCCAAACTCATGTGGAAAGAAAATACGGAGCCGGTTGTCTTAAGCCAAGTGTGGTTTATTGGCTATTCACCATGCTAGTAAGATCCATCTTGACTTAAGGCTCTCTGGTTGGTGGAAAGCGTTGGAAAAAATACATATCCTCACAAAGCTATCCAAGATCCAAAGATCGGCCTGCCTACGAATAATAGGTTGCTTCTAGACTAACTCTACAGCAGCAGTGCAGCCTCATCGTTTCTGAGGCTCAGAGAAGTGGGTTTTTAGAGGGCAAAACCATACAAGAACTTCCTGATGGGAATATTAACAATCTCGCTGCCATACTTGAATGTTTGACGGCAGTACAAGGCTTAAAGACTAAGAGATGACTGCAGGGTCTTTCAAGCCGAAGTGGATGCAATACACGAGGCGGCACTCACGACAAATCGATTGCCATTTTCTCTGATAATCAAACTGCAACAAAGGCTATAGCATGAGACATTCTGATATCGAAGCTGGTAAGGTTATGCAGAAAGAACCTGTTGTATTTGGTGAACCTCTGCTAAGTACCGGGGCATACTGGAATCCAAGGAAATGAAAAAGCGGACAATCCTCGCGAAAAAGGAGATTTTCGGAGATGGGAGAATCCCTAGCAATACCGTATGCACATACGCCGGTCAGCTCTATAGAGCCAGATCTCGATGGATTGGTTTGGGCTTTGTTAGTGCTCTATGGCCGACTTTGAGCAAGAAGATATTAACATTATTGATCGATTTTAGTCGAAAGAACATATGCATGATAATAAGGGTCCTCTACAGACGCTGTGCCATAAGGACACATGCAATGCGTCTGAACATACCACAGAAGCTGCAGTGGTGAGGAAGAAAAAGAATTTATCAAACAATTGCTCTGTGAAAGTGTCAAAGAGCGAATTTTTAACAGTGCGGATTTATTTAAATTTTTCATACAAATTTGAGTAGATTAATTCAAAATTTTGGTGATAGACAATATTTCAAAGTGTGTACTCCATCAAAAACTAAAAATATTTGAAATGTCGGAGTGCAGTAGGTGCAAATTACCCATTAGGGGCGAGACTGGAGTAAGCTGTCCAGGGGTGTGTGGACACACACTACACGTTGACCAGAACAAGATAGAAGTATACAGATACAAGAAAGACCTCTTTACACGTAAACTTAGGGAATTTGACATATCATACAACATGAATGTTAGTAACAATGAAAATGCAAACAAAATTGATACGATTCTTAGGAATACCACGAGAGAATTCATTTGCCTGAAGAACATAAATGTGCACAACAGAACAAAAAGATGGTACACGAACGAACTGAAAGCTTTGAAGAATAAACAAATTGAAAAGTATGAATTTGCTAAACACTACAAAAGCAACGAAAATTGGAACGAATACAAATGGATAAGAAACCACTATAAAGTATGCATCAGAAATGCAAAAATTTGTTACATACAACAGATTGAGGCATGCGGATGGACAGAAAGAGATGTGGAGTACAATAAAAAAAATGGTTATTGGACAGCAACAAAATGAAATAAGGTATGTATATTTTGAGGGTAAGGAATATAGAGATGAGTCCGAAATAGCAAACAAATTTAACGACTATTTTGTGAATAGTGTTGAGCAAATTTTTAAATCAATTGAAGACGTCGAATACACAAACAACATAAATGAAATCGGATGCAAATTTAAATTCCGAGAACTAACGATAAGCGAACTAAAAAAAGTTTGTAAGAATCTAAAAAATAAAGCAGACTTTGAAAAAGTAAGCCCCAAAGTAATCATAGACAACTGGCATATTTTAGGACAGACAGTGCTTACCATAGTTAATAAATCACTCTCAACGGGGGAGTTCCCAAGTTCATGGAAGGATTCAACGATTACGCCGGTGGAAAAAGTTCCGAACACGACCAAAATGGAAGAATTTCGACCCATCAATACGCTTAGAGCGATTGAAAAAATTTTGGAAACGGTGGTTAAACAACAGATGGTAGAATATCTGGAAGGCAATAACATCTTGTCGATTTATCAATCCGGGTACAGACAAAATTATTCGTGTGAGGCAGCGGTTAATTATATTGTAAATGAATGGAAAGGTGGCGGAAAGAAAAATAAAATAATAGCAATTGCCCTTGATTTCAAACGTGCCTTCGAAACAATCGATAAGAAAATACTGTTGGCAAAATTGTATAAGTACGGGATTCAAGATAAAGAGCTGGAATGGTTTAGATCATTTTTGACTAATAGGGTACAGCGGACTAAAGTAAATAGTAGCGTGTCCGATTCCACCGAAGTCAAACAAGGAGTGCCGCAAGGATCGATTTTAGGTGCATTATTTATTCTTTATATAAACGATATGCCGAAAATAATAAAGTATTGCAAATTTCTTTTATACGCCGATGATACGCTTATTTACGCCGAGGGAAACGATGCAAATGAATGCAGAAATAAAATTAAGTTTGATATTGAACAATTATTCACATGGCTAAAGATGAACAAATTAAAACTGAACGAAGAAAAAACTAAATTAATAGAAATAAATCTACAGAGCCAAACACAAATCGTGATAAATGGAAAACAAATCGAAAATGTTAATAGTATTAAATACTTGGGTATGATTATTGACAAGGAGCTAAAGATGCATGAACACATAGACTATATATGAAAGAAAATAGGAAAAAATAGGTTTCTTCAAAAGGATCAGAAAACAAATGGACGATATGACAGCCATAATGGTATATAATCCCATTGTTAAACCCCATTTTGAGTTCTGCGCCTCAATTCTCTTTTCGTGCTGCAATCAAGGCCAAATAGAAAGGCTTCAGAAGCTGCAAAACAAGGCGATGAGGAGTGTCCTGAGATGCAATAGATTTACCCCAATAAGTTTTATGTTGGAGGCACATAAATGGCTGAACGTCAAGCAGAGGCTAGAGAATAATACATTATTGGCCGTTTTTAAAATCAAACATGGTGCTGCACCTGAATATTCAACGAGTGAAGTCAGATGCGCAGCCTTACCAACTACGAAATATAGATGATTTTAGGTTGCGTGTCCAAACTTCAACAACCGCCCAAAATATTATCATTTATAAAGGATTTAATATAATAAATGAGAAGAATTTAAGAATATTTAAAAAAAATGTATTGATTTTATAAAAAGAAATTCTTAAAAGAGCATAAGCATCTATTTGTATGTAAATATAGATTATTGTAGTAAATATGAATTATGTAAAGTGATAACAATATTTAAAAATTAATGAATAATTGAAATATATAAAATAGCCCAAGACTGAATTTAAATAGATCTAATTGTATGTAAATATGGATTATGTAAAGTATTGAATTAATACTAATAAACTTAACTAATTGTGATTGCCCATCCATACCAAAGGAAAGAAGGGAATTTCTGGGAAAACACTTCTTCATAGAGCTGGAAAACTTAAGCTCTTAAGATTCGTCTGTGGATCTGGCTGGCATTAGGACTTTGTTAGCTTTCAACAAAATGGATGCAAAATGTTAGTGTGCCGAGGCCTTAAAGCCGTTAGAAATTACAAGTGATTTTCAATTTGTGTTTTCTATGCAATTAACCTCCCTGCGCCGGTCACCATCAACTTCAGTTGCTATACCAGAACGTTGGTAATATCTGAAAAATCCCCAGGATGGAATTTCTTATACCAACTCTGATATGTGCAATCCATAGGATCAAGATCGTAAACTTCACATATTAAGAAGAAGAATTTCTAGGAATACCGGAAAAGTGAAGCGAACTGAAGTGAAGTTCAGTTCGTCGTGGGACGACTTGACACTTAAAATTTAACTTTAATTTTAATTACAAACAAGAAAGAAGGAGCCAAAAAAATCTTAAGGCTTTAATCAATAATAAAGTTCGAGCAAATGCCTTGTGGTACATAAGAGAAGTAAAATTCAGTAACGCATCACACAGAAAAAAGTTCACCTAGGCACACCCAGTAACGCGAGTGTACAAACGGATTACCTCGAAAATCGAGGTCATCGTAAGATATTTGCAAGGTCTCTTCGAAAATAATCAGGGATATTGCGAGGAATGCTCTCCACTCCATTTCTGGACGAAATGGGGAGCCACTGGCGAATCGACATGTGGTTATATACCTTGGGATCTGGCTGGATCAGTATCTTTATTTCAATAAACATATAGATTTTGCTCTAGGTAAAGCCTTAGCAAAGAGACTGTTTCATACCAGTCATCTCGATGCCACTACCACAAGGCCTTCATTCGGCTAATGTTGTTGTTTATAGCTGTCACGTGTGGTTCAACATGAAAGCTAGCTTGGTTGAACAGATTCGGGTTTTCGAGAGATGAACAATTAGGACTTGTTTCTACTTATATAGATCTCGAGAGTCTGAAAACAAAAAAAAACTACAGTAACGGTGTTCTATACAATGGGATAGAACGAGGGTGGAATCAGACCGCGATAGTCGGAAGAAAATAACAACACTATTGGTGAATGAACTCTGTCGTATGTCTATTATTTTTAATTTTGGTGCCCCTTAAGGCAAAGAAAATATCATTTAAAATAGTGGAAAGTCAAAAGACATTATTTTTAGTTAGTTGGGTTTGGCTTAGTGCACCCGAAGAGAACCAGAAAGTTATTTTACACTTACTTAAGTCAATTTCTTAAACGTTTTTGTCTTGCTTGTAAGGAAAATGGATTGATTGAACCCATACAAATGCAATGAAATGAAAAAAAAAATTATGGGGTCGGATCCGAGCTTTCTGGTCGCGTTCAAGTCCTGATACGGTCAGTTTATATTTTCTTCTATATTTACTTTTTTTTCCCTCGTAATTTGAATTATTTTCCATGTCATTCTTAACAAATAAATACAATTTAAAATGAAATGGATACGTTGGTTGATGGTTATGTTTTTTTTATTTATTTATTATCTCCAGTGTAAAGGCTAAGTGTTTGGGCAATTTGTTTTTCCCTTTTTATTTTTCCTATTTTTTTTTTAAGTTCCAGGGGCCATATTCCGCACGAGTGAGTTTTCCTATGTAAACGAAAATATGTGTCCTCTTCCGATTCCGCAATGGTGGAGGTGAGTTTTTCTGACAGATTTCGTGCACACAGTGCGGAATATTCACATTAATTTTGCCCGTGATTTTAAAAGAAGAAATTAAAAACGATATGGAGAACAAACCAAAAAAGCCAGCGATGAGCAAAAGGAGTATTTGCTCCACCATAAGGAGGAAAATTTGTATTTTGCATGTGGTAAGTATGTTTTATTTGATTAATTATATATATTTCCTATGGTAAATGTAAGTCGAAAAAATATTTGAATCAGCGGACGGGGTGAAATGCCATTTGAGTAGCAGTCAAGGATATGGACAAATGCCTAAAATTTTGGTGGGACCAACGGCAAGTATTTCTTTTTATTTTTACTCTGAATTATAACAAAAGCCTTAAATTCACACTTAGACTTCACGTTAAAGAAAAAGAGGCCTTGATCAAGGCTTCTTCTGAAAGAAGCGGGCTTAACAGTCTCAAAAAATTGAAACCGCTCTCATCTTTAGAGGAGCGGGTAGTTGGACTTCTAGTTCCAGCTACAGTAACTAGATCTGCTGAAGCTCACGAACTGTTTAGCGTTCAGGTATAAGCATCTGATGACCAGTTCTTTTTTTAGTGTATACATATATTATTATTATTGAAGTGGACCTTATCGACATTTCATTTCGTCGTCGGATCGTCCTTAATGGGACCCAGGCAAGCTTCTCGTAAGAGGAAAGCTCCATCTGGGAAATGACTCCGGATTGAGGGTGAAAATCTTTCACACATAAATAAAACCTACGAAATGAAGGAGAAAACATTTGAATGGAAGAAAAAATATCAACAGAAATTATGAGAGTGTAGAGCGAGAAATCAAAATTATAAAAGCAAAAGGTAAAAAACTTTTATTTTTGAAAAGACAAAAAAATACATAGAATTAACAAAGATGTGTATCTTTGATATTTTAGCGCGTATTTTGGCCTTGTCTCAAAATACCCGCTTCATCGAAATTAGTTGGTTGTCTTTCGTTGGTTGTTGCTTCTTGTTCTTGGTTAAGTTGACTCAGTGAAGGCAATATGCGCATTTGCTTATGTGAGAATGTTGTGAACTACAGCACAAGCATTTATAATTTTTCTTGCCTTTACAGGGTCAAAAACGTGTATTCTTTGAGAAAAAAGACAGCGAAATCTGCTTATAAAATATCAAATGCTGCACATCTCGCAGTCTTATGAGCAATATTGTAGTATTCCATTGCTCTATTCGATGTTGTCGTGCAAAGTGTCATAAGCCATGACTGTTATGGGAATCTGCTATCACCCAAGAGCCAAACATTTCTTCTACTTCTGCATACACAGTGCTTAAGGCCTGAATAACGCCATATGTAAGCAACGTCTGATGTCCCTGGAAACTTTGCGTTTGCGTAACGGATTACATAGATCGAGTCACAAACTAACAATAAATTTATGGAGTATTCTGCTTTCCGGTAAAAAAAAGCATGTTCAACATCTCTGCTTGGCGCAGTTATCTTTATGTGCCTTCCATATATAAGTCCGATTGTAACTGGAAAAGATGCTACGTTATAATATTCCGCTTTTATTGTCGCTTGTTCTTGTTCGTCTGGGAAGAAAACATATTCTTTACCAACTTCAATGATTATGTCTTTTACTTCATGCACACATCGATGATCCGAGGTCTGGGACATACAAGTCATAAACTCCTGTCAAACTGCTCGTTGATAACTACCTATAGCAAAGTACCTTAACGCACAACCAAAACGGTTGATAGTGGGAATTGCAAGTTGTCGCTCATTCCTGTAGAAAAGTCTTTAAATTTTCTCCAAAAGTCTAAACATTTATGTTTTGGGAATTTATGTAAATCCATGAATTGTTGTTCTGTTGTCTCGTCAAATTGGTCATGTGAATTCCTCATTTGCCTTGTTGTAACGATTAATCTCCTGTAAAAAACAACACATTACGAACAAAGAAACGTAATTAAAGAACTTTTTCAAACCGATTTTTTCATCTAATATACTCTCTCATTATTAATTAACCCATTTTCACAAGTGATATTTGAAACGAAGTTGCAAAAATAACAAACCTTTATTAAACTGAATTCAGCATACTCACTTAAAAAAAAACTCACTCAGCACATTCAAACTCACATTCAGCACATTCAAACAAAACTCATTCGTGCGGAATCGGATCCCAGGTCTACTACGAACAAAGCCGGCTTCATAGCAATGGCATCATAGCAATTCGTCGTCGTAGAGTATTTGGGACAAGGGCTTATCGCTTGGCACCCTTAAAATAAATACCCACTTGGAGAACCAAACGACTATCTCAATATAAGTTTCGTTCGAATACCTACCCAAAATAAGCGTAATTTGAAAACTTACGAAATCCTGTTCGAGTGCTCTGAAATTTCGTAGTTTAGATTAATGAAAAGTGTTAAATCTGACAAATCACTATAATAAACTGTCATTTGTGCGGCTTGAATTTGTATGGCTTGGATTTTATTTTAATTTTGATTTGGGTTTAATTTGTTGAGTCCATCAGTGGAAGAAAATGAAATACTATGGAAGATCAAAAAGTATTAGAATGTTCTCCAAATACCTTACGTCGACTGCAAACTTGTAAGTATTATTTGAAGCATTGAATAATAAACAATAACAAAAAATTGCGGATGAGAATTACAGAAATGATGTTACAAAACCAGTTCTAGAGAACTCATTGATTCTTCATCTTTTTCGCAGACCGAAAACCTACCAACAAAATTGTTGCTGTCGCTGCTGGAGGATATGTAGCCCAAAGTTGGGAAGACTTTCGGCTTGAAAAATAAAACCAAAATGTGGCACAGAATATAGCAGCAACTGACTAAAGAGGGCTACAAATTTACCGTAGCACAAGTCCAAGGGAAATTAAGAACCTAGGAGCGTAAGGAGATGCAAACGAAACTGCCCATTGCGAAGACAGGGAAGAACACAAAAACCGGAACATACGAGAGGTGTTATTTGAAATATATCTTAATATATATTGAAAAAACATTGTATATAAATAACCAAACACTTTTTTCTTTTTTTGAAGTGAGTTGGATAAGGTGTTGGGCGAAAGAAAAGGAATTCGTTCAGTATACCTTCTGGGCAGCGAAACTGTTGAAGGCACTTCAAGAGAAGGACACTCCTTGAATGATTTATTATCAAATTCAGGTTTGAAATAAATGACGGGGATGATTTTTTACTTATAAATATTTACACTCTTTCAAAATTTCAGAAGAAGCAATTAGACTTGCCTCCAATAGAAGGAAAAAATCGGAGTCTGTCCATGATAGAATTTTCCAGCGAATTGATGAAATGGGTCGCGAAAAAGCAGAATTCTATGCAAATGTGTTAAGGACGCTTGAAAGCAGGCTGGTAATACAGCGGGAACGCAACGAAATTCTAAAAACAAATGTAAAATCGTTGGAAAAAATAAATAAAAAATATTCAATTACTATACAGTGTTTATATTTTTATTTTGCCTTATTAACAAAAGAGCTCTTTTATTTTTTTAATTTTGCTCCAACTCCTGACAGATAGCATCTCGAACAGAGTTTCCTGTTGAAATTGTCCCATACTGAACATATTCTGCGGTCCAGTGAAAACTCAAGGTCATCTTAATTTTTTTTTTTCGTCGCAAATTGGTTGTAAGCAAACGGTTAAGTTTGCCTTGCTTGTCGTGCTTGCAATTTGCTGGTGGATCAATCACAACATGTGTACCATCGATACAGCCTAAATTAATAATTATTAAGGAATCAAAGAGAAAATCCTAACTTATTTTTAAATAAGGTAATAAGTAAGGAGCTTTTGCTCCTCATCTGGCCACTTGATAACATTTGGGCTTAAGCTGTTAATAAACATCGAATTTCGCTGTATTATTATTAACACCCTGGAGAGCGAAAGATCGAACCGCTTCATGACCAGTAAATCATAAAAAACTGCGATGTGTTGCTTGCAGTACATGCAGTATTTCGTTGATTGCCGATCACTCGAACTTTTCTACGAGGCTTTCGTACAACGATCTCCAGAATTATTTTTCGGAATATGATATCATTATATCATCCAGAAAAGCCTTCACGCAGTTTCTTGTTTCCTTTTTGGAAAGAACAACGAACAAGTTTGCCTCTTCATCGGAGTCCAGCGACAAAATACAGGGTAGACCATCATCGTTCCCACAAGGCAGTCCAAAAAAACTTTAACTTGATCTTTGGATGATTTGTTCATTTTTAATTAAATTTTTTTTAAATTCTCCTAGAATACACCACTGCTGAAAATCTTTCGCGCCCGCTATTGGTTTGGTCTAACGTTTGACGTTTAATTTGTAACAAAAATTTGTGTTCAACTTCTGAGAGAATTTCACCGCCACTTCTTAAAATTCTCTCAACTACGAATTTTGGTGCAAAAAGCACGCGAACTTTAATAATGGCCTAGCGAAAAATTTGCTAGTAAGACGGATATTGGACACTGCATGTTTTGCAAGATTCAAACGAGTGCAAAAGAGAGGGTAGGTGAAACAGCGATAACATAGCCCCGACCTGCACGGGTAGGATTTTCTTTGCAAGTTTTTGACGTTTCCTTATCTCCTTCTACATTATTTTTCAAATTTGCTTTATTTCTTCTTCTCACTCTTAGGATACACAGCAGATTTGCTTTGCCTACGTGCCAAAAATTGATGTTAATTTTGGTTTTGGTGTAAAACTTAAAAAATATATAAAGTTGATGGTTAAAGTAAACACTGACAGTTTCCGAAAGATAGTTTATCATTCACTTTCAGTGCATTTGTAATAAAATTACAAAAAAAAATATCACCTTAAAAGAATAATTGGTGACACTAACCTTACCTTCGAAGAACTTTTGACAGTGTTGACACATATTGAAGCATGCTTTAATTCTCGACCGTTGATGAAGATAAGTAATGACCTAGATGATACTCCAATACTCACTCCTGGCCTTAATAAGGTCAGCAATAAATGCCCACCCTGAGCCATTTTTAGATGATACTCAAGAATTATGGAAAATATGGTCTTCCGAGCATTTAACTCACCTTCAACAAAGAACCAAGTGGAAGAACAAAGAAGCAAAAGTAAATGTAGTAGATATGGTTTTAATAAAAGGAGAACGATTACCACCAACAACCTGGTTAATGGGACGAATAATAGAAACACATCCTGGGAAGGAAAAAGGAGTTCGAGTTGCAACCATGCCCACTACCGATTGAAAATGCAACAATGATTTGCTTCTGAAATAAGGAGCGGCAAGGCTACCAGAGGCACGGTCAAAACGATCCCCATTAGACTAGTTGGAACAATAGCAAATAAGCTATTTGGGGTGTTGGACGAATCATATGCAGAAGAGTACGACACCTTATAAAAGAATCAAAATCAAAAGAGAACCACCTTCTCGAGCTGAACAAAATTCAAACTTCAATTGCGGAATCAACTACCAATATCTTGCAGAAAAATACTGAAACAATTACTGCACAATTGCAAGCGTTTAAAGAGGAATTGGAAAATTTTAAAAGACACAATGAAATCCAGCGATCAGAATGCTGCAGAAAGGCATTTCCTTGCAGTGTCAACATATACAACATTAGCAATGCTGAATTACCAACAAGTCCAAAATTCGTTACTGGCGCATTTTGCTGATCTTCATCATGCAAAGATTAATCAACTTATAATTACTCCAGACCAACTTCGCTCGCAGTTAGCATTAATGAGGAATCACTTACCTCCACAGTTGCATGTTACAGGCGAAGAAACACAGTCGAGTTTATTAGGGCTCTATAGCCTTCTGACAGCAAGAGCAGAGATAACCCTGCAGAACGTCATATTACAGAATACGGAAGACTTTGAAATATTTAAGGTCATACCGCTACCGAAGCCACACAAAAATGAGTTTGTGCTTATTGGATCATCGCTGGACTATCTAACAGTAAATAGTCATACTACAGAATGACAAAGGAGAAGCTTGGTAAATGTTCTAAGTTCGGCGATGATTTATGTTCGCAGCAACATTCCATGTTTAATCGCCGATCTAATGCCAGCAGATATGAAATGGATCTACTGACCCACCTGTGCGAATACAACTCGATAATGGGAATAGCTGGATTAATTTGCTGGATAGAACATACACATTAAGCGTTATTTACGGAAGAGAGGTCCAAGAGGTTTCAATGAAGGACGATGGTATTCTCACATTGCAGCCAAACTGTATCTTGAAGCAAGATTTCATGAGCGTTGCAGCGTACCAGATTAGTTCTAGCACTCTTATCGAATCTTTAGTTCCTGTTATGAGCATAACAGAGATGCTGTCAGAAAATCTCAGGAATACATCAGAGCCACTTGTCGTTCCACGCATCATGCTCAATTCAGATAAAGAAGACATAAATATACTAAAAAAATCGATAACAGATTTCAAAAACCAGGAATACCTTTCCAACACCACAACAATCCATCATATGCACTACAGACTTACTTATACCCTGATATCTGGACTATTTCCGATCATAGTAGCATATTTGATATGGCCGTACTGCAAAAGGACTAGAATGCAGATGACAGTCGAAAGTCAAGAAACTCAAGAGCTACCACCAATACCTGCAGATAGACGTTTTACAGCAGCAGACTTTGCAATATCAACTTGAACTTTTGGTGGCCCCAGCATGTCACGGTGACAGCACCTGACACGATTTCTGTATTTATTTTTTTATCTATTCATAATTTCCTGTGTTCCCAGCCAGTCAGCAAAATTAAAAATATCATATTGCTGACTGCGCTTATTGTTACCAATTTTTGTTTTGTATATATTTTGTTAAGTAAGCAGTATTTTAGTTTTTAAGTTCGCACAATAAAGAAATCATTGATTCGACTTACAGCCCTAGAACTGAGCATTTCATTTATTGACTTCTCCCCACCAGAGGTAAGGGGTCTTTCAATTTGTGTAAAAAGTTGCCATAACAATCTCCGAGAATTGCGCAGCGCAACTTTTCTTTGTTTAATAGGCGTCTAACCCAGCGCTCCACAGGCAATTTCTGTGGCAATTTATTGCCATTGTCTACCATCTTGCTAATGGAGACGCTTTCGCAATGGCAATGGCAATATTGACTTCTAGATGGCTGGCAATAATTGCTTTCCATCGCAAGAGCAATGAACTTGACATTTCGTGATTTTCAAAATGGCTGAATTTGATCTCAAAGTGTTGTAAGCGAAGAACGCGTGAAGATGAGCGAATTAAAAATGTCGAAAGTAGATGTCATCAAATTAATTGAAATATATAAAAAAAAGAGTGCCTGTGGAATACAACGAGCAGTAATTACAAAAGGCAGGATATTAAACAAAAGGCATGGGGAGAGTTGGCGGACGAGTTTAAAACAAGTGTGGAGTTAATAAAGAAACAAATAAAATTTCTGAGGACAAGTTTTGCCGCCGAAAAAAAAAGTTGAGTCCTCGATAAAATCAGGATCAGGTGGGGACGTTTACATTCCCTCCCTTTTCTACTATGTGGACTTGTCTTTTGTTTCGCGTACTATGATGATAAGAGAATCGCAGGATAACTTATCAAGTGAAGTGAGTATAAACAAGAGATTCATCTATCCATGAGATAGTTAAAAATAACACTTTATGCAGAACAGTGAAAAACGCGCTTCAAAAATAAAACTCAAGAGGATCCTGAAACGATTGCGGCTGCACCCAGTGCAAAAAAAGTGAAGCTAAACAGTGGCCGGGGAAAATACGAGAATGCCTTAGAAGCCATTGTTGATTCATTAAAAAAGACGCCTCAATCAGACGATATGTATACGGCTTTCGGTAGTAGCATAGCCATGCAGCTGAAGCCACTACCGCCTTTGTTAGCAACCAAATCAATGGCCAACATTCAAAAATTACTTTCCGAAAGCCTGGCAGAACATTTCGCACAACCTCAACAGCCGAGAGAATACATGCTATCAACATCATCAAAATCAACAGACATTCTCTCAGAAGCAATGTTAAATTCTGAAATTTATGATTACGATAACGAATAAAAAAATACAAGTTTTAAGACTTCAATAAAATTTATTATTAATGAGAAAATTGAAACCAGTTTTATTTTTAAGCTTTTCCCCATTGTGACGATTTATTTCCCTCATTTGTGCAATATGAACTTAGCTTGTCTCTTATTTTATTAGCAAACTTATAACAAAGATAGTTTTGTGTTTCTAAGTGATTGAAATTCGATGGTAATTCTTCTCTAACAATATCATCTGCATTAAAGGGACCCGTAATTTTCCGGGTTAGGAAATTATGAAGAACACAACAAGCCTTAATTATTTTGTCACAATGATCCGAACGAACTTCAATATGCTTGTGAAAAATTCGAAACGGTTTGCAATACGGCCAAATGCCATTTCTACACACATTCTAGTACAACACAATCTATAATTAAAAACTTTTTGTTCTGCTGTTATATAAATAACAGCAATACATAAATTTCTATTGAATGGTTTCATTAAAAAACTAGTTAGGCTAAACGCATCATCACCAACAAAAAAATATGGGATGTTTCCTATTCTTTCGGTCAGAATGATGGAGCCGGAATATTTAAAGTTTTTTCCTCCGGACAGTTAAACAGTTCACTTTGCCGGAAAATTGTGCTATCTGCAGCTTTGCCATTTACTCCAACATTTATATAAATAAATTTGCTATGTGCGTCAACTAAGGCGAACAAAATAATGCTAAAGAATCCTTTAAATTTATAAAACGTTGATCCAGAATGCGCTGGAGCCACAATTCGTATATGTTTTCCATCTAACGCGCCTATGGTATGAGGAAACCACCATATATCATTGAAATCTTGGGATATTTCCAACCATTCTTGAATTGTTGTTGGAACCTAGAAAAAATAGTGTTGCATTTGCTGAAAACTAACAAATGACTATGTTTTTATATAGTATACCTTCAGTTGTGTAGGCTGTAGAGCATCATAAATAGCCGACACAACTTCCGAAACAAACTTAGAGATGGTTTTCCTTGAAACTCGCGTTAAAATTCAAGGCTACGGGAAGAACCGTTTGAAGCGATGAATCTCAGAGTTATAGCAAAGCGGCTTCTCTTTGAAATCTCATTGTCGTATCCTGCTTGGTTATTGCATTTTCTAACTAAAACAAGTCATAAAAAACGAACTAATTTATGTACATTTTGAGAAAAATTGTAATCTCATTTACCGTAGAAAGCAATTCTTCTTATTTCACTATGGACATTCGGCAGAAGTTCCCATATTCTTTTTCGTCCCAAAGCAAGTCTTTTAATAAATTTGCCTCTAGGTCAAATTCTTGTCTTCTCAGCAGAAATGGATTTACCCAAAATCGGCGCTTTTTTTCCTGTCTTTCCAAATTCTCAATGTCTTCTAAATGTTTTATTAAATTGATAGCACGGATAACACGCAAATGTTTCCTACTTGATGACATTCTGACAATTGACAACTGAAATTGCCGGAATAAATGCCCACGAATTATTTTTTGACGTTTCAATTGCCATTGCTATTGCCGTTGCGGCAGATATTGCCTGTGTAGGCGCAGTGTAAATGTGTTGAGTGGGAATGCACTCTCTCCCTGAACCTGACTGCAAAGGTTAACGTTTGCCGTCGGCTGTGATATGACGTTCAGTAAACAAAACAATGTTTATTCGGAGAAAAATTGTTATTCTTAATTTAGTGCTGGCGATTTGTGTAATTTTATTAATTATATTTGCAAAACACAAAAGAAATACCGGTGAATCTGTAACATGGACGGAGAAATCGATTCGTGTACCCAACGGGTAACAAAATGTTCATGATTTCCTGAACAACTTAGTTCTGAAATTTTAATATTCCAGGTGGATTTGCGAGCAAGTTTATATCACTGTAGTTGCATGCGGCGTCAGGTTGGAGGAAAGTCTTATAATGATCAAGTCTGCATTAATTTTTGGAAAAATGTCAACGTTTTTAAATTTCAAAATTATCGCTGATGATATTTTGAAAAAGAGCTTGCAAATCCAATTAACCGAGTGGCAATCAATGTTAGCTCACTCGTTTTCGTTTGAAATTTATTCTTTACGTTTTCCTAAAACAAACGAAAAAGATTGGAAAGGGCTTTTTAAACCTTGCGCTGCTCAAAGATTATTTCTTCCGGTATGTTAAATCTTTTGTTGTTAATGAAATTAATAATCTATATAATGCCCTCATATCAAGTCGCTCCTTCAGAATATTGATGCAACTATCTATGTTGATACTGATGTTCTATTTTTGTCTGCCGCTAATGATATATGGGATATATTCTCAAAATTCAATGTGACGCAAATCGCTGGTTTGTCTCCAGAGCATGAGGATATTAACATTGGCTGGTACAGCAGGTTTGCACGGCACCCCTTCTTTGGAAAGTTGGGTGTAAATTCCGGAGTCATGCTTATGAATCTAACTAGAATGAGGGATTTTAACTGGGAAAACCGAATCATGGCTATATATTCCAAATACAAATCAAAAATCACCTGGGGCGACCAAGATTTGATAAACATATTGTTTTATTATCATCCTGGTAGTACAAAATGCATAGACTTACAGCCAGCGTACTTTTCGTTTCTGTTCTAGATAAGCTTTACGTATTTCCCTGCATATACAACTACCGTCCGGATCACTGCATGTACATGAATGTATGTAATATAACCGAGGGCGTCCGGATTCTTCACGGGAATCGGGGGTATTTTCATTCTGAAAAGCAGCCGCTATTTAAGAAAGTCTATGAGATGTACCGGCATTTCAGTATTGTGAATAATGTTCGTACAAATATGACGAGCCATTTAAATCAAACCCTTGCAATGCTTTCAGAAAAAAATTCTTCCTGTGGCAGAGCTATCAATATGTATGATAGTGCGAATCGAAAAGAACTAATCTGAATTGATTTTATTTTACAATAAAACTCATCAAGAAAAATGATTATAATTTGTTTTGTTAATAATCTCTAAGATTGGGATGGATGCTTTATAGAAAGAAGAAACTAGTTGGTAATTTTATTCTGGCAATTCTAAGAGCTGCTCATTGCCAAAATAATCTTAAGAAATAGAACAAAAATCAATTTGATGGAATTTTTATGTATAAAAGGTAAGTTAACAAAAAGTAATTTCAAGTATTCGTCTAGGAGCAGTAAAAAAGAATCCGATCTTTCCTGCGACGTTAAACGAGTTCATATCTATAAGAGAGCTCCATGAATGGATTCAAAACTGCATTTGAGTGATTCACTGCCAAAATGATGATGAAAATGAGATCGTGCTACTCTAAAGAAATGAATAAATTTGGATTTGGGTATGAAAGAGATTCTCACACCATTAAAACGGTCAGGAAATGAATTGAATGTCCATGAATGTGAATATAATCCACCAAACAAGGTGTTCGATTCGTTTTATTCATCTGTACCACTTAATAACTCAGTGTATTTTAAAAGAAAACAGAAAAACAGTCATTATTAATGCATGTCTTAAATTGTAATATTTCCCTTATGTTTGGAAAATAGCAGAGGTCATACCAATATTAAAGGCGGGAAAGTACCCCGACAATCCGAATAGCTATAGACCAATAAGTTTACTGAGTAGTTGTACGATAAAATACTGAAGGACAAAATTACAAAGTTTGTAGACGAAAAGTAAATCTATCCTGACGTGCAATTTGGCTTCAGATCGGACCGAAGCACTTCCCATTAAGTACAATTTGCAATTAAGTAAAGAGTAATCGGGCGTAAGGTAAATCCACAGGGATGATACTACTTTAGATTGATACCGTCTGGCATAATGGTCTTCTGTACAAAATTATCGATTTTTACTTTCCCCCATATCTTTGTAAGATAATCTAAAATTTTTTGTCCGGTCGTTGCTTTAAAGTCCTTGTCAATAGTGTTTTTTCTTACCGACAATAATTTATTTTGCATAAGGAGCCCCACAAAGCTCTGTTCTGGGGCAACTTATTTACGTCCGACATTCCAAACCTGACTAACTGTGCAGCAGCTATTTATGCCGATGATACTGCTTTATTTTCATCTCATGAGTTTGCACTCGACATCGACTTATCTTAATAATGCGATGGGAAGATTAGCTAAATATTTTAAATATTATACGAGGAAACATTAAGTTCAACGCGTGGAAACGCAAGCCATCCTTTTCACAAGAAAAAGGAGATCTTGCTGCATTCCGAATAGCTACATCAAAATCAATGGAGCCGCTGTTAAGTGGGGTAGTTGCGTTAAATATTTAGGTTTATATCTTGACTCTAAACTTTAGAACCCTTCAGAAAGTCAGAATTGCAACAAAAATGCTAAGCCCATTAATAAACAGTAATCTGAGCTCTCTATAGAAAACAAACTCATCGTAAACAAAGTAGTTTATCAATAAATAGTTTTGAACGAAAATCAGGTATGAGGAAGTTGTACACAGTGTCATATTAAAGAGTTGCAAGTATCACAGACAAAATTCTCAATATGATGCTCAATATTTCATGGCATTATCCAACACTGAATTTCCACAATAGAGCTAACGTTGAAATGATATCTATGAAAATTCAAGAACTAATTTACAAATTTATTATTACCTGTTCTACTGTGGATAATACTTTAATAAATAATTTATACGCATAAATTCATTACCTTAAATTGTTTCAAAACATACTTTATTTATATATAGTATTTACTTATCTAATTATATACATTTTTATCTATTTATTTAAATGCATATACATTAATTATTTATTTATATTTATGATTTTATTTATTGTTTAGTCACATTTAATTTATTATTTTTTTATTATTTATTTAATAATCTGTATTCTATGTTAAATTATTTACTCATGCCGTTAGTGCTTGCGTTTATTTATTTAATTGTATATTGTTTTTTTTATTCATGTTTATTTGCTGACTTAAAGTCGAATAAATGTACGTACATTGATAACCATGAATAAACCTACATATATCCATTCTAGTCATGGATTTTAAAGGAAGTATTGTATCTATTATTATATTATAAATTTATTTATTTCTAATATTTTTGTTCTCTATGTGAAGGTTAATTTTTAATTTTCCTTCGTTATGTTGTTCCTAAATGCACAACAGCAGTAAGGTATAATGGATCGAATCTCTGCACTGTAAAATGTGTGGTAACTCCCATATTGTAAAATTTATTTCGAAATAAAAAGTATGTATCTATATTTCCTTATATTATATTATTATATCTTTAGTTTATTAATATATATTAAATTACTTAATGAAAGGTTGCTGTAGATCGTTTCAAATCACTATGCAATTGGAAAAATGCGCAGAGAGAGCATGGAAATATTTGCCACGCCTTTGCTGCCTGGAAAATGATGTTAACAATTCGGATGAACTTTTTTCAATTTTCATTGCATACCGGTTTTTACTTACAGTACTCAATGGGTAAGCGTGGATTGTTCCCGCGCGTTATCTATTTGACAAATTTTTATTACACCCTGTGATATATGTATGGGTTAGCCCAATTATTGCAGGAAGTAATTTAGCTCAAATATCCTTTTTTTTTTATCTGTATGTACTATATGTGGGTTAGGTATAAATAATATTTTCTAACAATTTTGTATAAATAAAAACGAGAACATGTACATAAATTCAAATCAACAAAATAGCGAACCTGTATGAGCAGCTGTGAAGAAAACATCAGAATTTGTCGGACTTTCGCAAATGTTTATCTACAAAATGATCAAAGAACATCAAACTGGAACACTACAATCACCCAAGAAGAAAATTCCTCATCGGCACTGGATCACTGATTTGGACAATGTCGATTTGGAGGCCCTCAGAAGGATAATCTATTCCTTCCACTAATTTGATAAGAAAAAAACGTAACAATGAGGAGCCTTAAACATAAAATCTATGATGAACTTGAAATAAGCATAAGCAAGACATTTTTTTGGAGAGTTCTGAAAAGCAAAGGATTCAGCTTTCGCAAGACGGAAGACAATAGGAGAATCCTCTGTAAAAGGACGGACATACAAATTCAAAGGATAATTTATATCAGGAATTTCCGTCAAAGTGGATACCAAGTTATTAGATGCGTCATATATACATGGCTCCCACACAAGGGCTATATCTTGGACTGATGGAAGTACGGAAGGATTAAAAAAGCCTTTTGGAAAAGGATCACGGCTTATTATTGCACATGGTGGTGGATCAAAGGGATTTGTCGATAGCGCTCTTCTCATATTCAATACTGGATCGAAGTCTGGTAACTACCATAGTGAGATGAACTTTGAAAATTTGTCCAAATGGTTAAGGGAACAGATTCTGCAACAGTTGGATAATCCGTCACTTATTGTAATGGACAATGCTTCATATCACAACAATTAAAAGAACCGTACGCCAACTTCATAAGCAACAAAATTTGAGCTAACTAGTTGGCTGGTAGAAAATTATATTACACACAGCTCTTCAATGCTTAAAGTTGAACTGTTTGACATAGTAAAACAAAACAAAACGGATACGCAGCTTAAAATAGACGGATTGATACAATCAGCATGAAGTACTCAGGCTACCACCATACCATCCGGACTAAAACCAATTGAGAATATATGGGGTATTGTAAAACCAAGAGTGGCGGAAAGAAATTATAATTAAAATAATTATATACGTAATGATATTGCTTATCAACTTCAACCACAATACGGTCAATGTTCCAATCCGGAATTCAATTTCATGTGGTTTAAATTCTACGTCCATAAGCAAACAATTCATTACTGTTTCATTTATAGAGGTCCAAACCTGAACAGTTCCTCTACTTTTAACGAGTTTGATGAACTGTCCAATTCCATTTTAAGAATTGTATCCCTGTATCCTCATACTAAAATTGTCTTTGCGGGCGATTTCAATATACACTATTCTAACTGGCTTCGACATTCTGGTCAGACAACACCCGAAGGAAGGTATGTTGAAATCTTCGCTGAGTTAAACAATTTAACCCAGCTAGTAAATGAGCAAACGCGAATCCCAGACATTGCATGTCACAAAGCCAACACTTTGGACTTGTTCCTCACTACTCACCCTGACAAATACTCTATTAATGTATTGGCGCCCCTAGGTTCGTCGGACCATTGTGTCATAACAGCCAACTTCGCTTCTTCAAACCACCCAGTTAAGGAAAACACTCCTAAAAGACTTCTTTGGCAATATGAAAAAGCTGATTGGGGCGGCCTTAATAACTTTTTTAGGAGTTTTAACTGGTCACTATGTTTCCTCGATAGTGACGTGGACGCCGCCGCTGATATGGTCACAAATATTATTCTCCAAGGCATGAATGACTTCATCCCGAACAAGGTGAAGACAATTAGGCCAAAAGAGAATTCATGGTTCGACTCGAGCTGTAAAGAGGCTGTCAGGTTGAGAGAGCTGAGTTTTCGGTCTTATAAAGCCAACCCTACAGAGGAAAACCGGAAAAAGTTTCGACGAGTCCGTAATGACTGTAATGCTCTTCTACGACGTACGAAGTTCTCCCATGGTCAAAAATTAAGGCAAAAAATACTACGTTGTCCCAGTGGTAGTAAATAATTTTAGTCCTTCGTCAAAAATATTAAGAACTCTACTTCGTCATCGATTCCGACGCTCATTTCGAATGATACTCCTGTCGTAAATAATCTTGATAAAGCCAATCTGCTTGCCACACAATTCGCGGCCAGTTCCACACTTCCAGATTGCACTTTACCACCACCTGTGCTCGAGAGCGTTGAACATATATTTTCGCACTCGGACAGTCGCAAGAGTACTGAAAGACTTAGACATACACAAATCCGCTGGTCCAGATGGTATTTCCCCTATAGTTCTGAAGAGGTGTTCTTCCACGCTGGCAAAACCACTGCGTAAGCTTTTTCATCTTTCCTACTCCTCAGGTCTCTTTCCGAGCAGATGGAAAACTGCATTTGTCCAGCCTGTCCCTAAAAAGGCGATTCTTCTTCTCCTTCCAATTACAGACCCATAGCACTTACGTCCCTTCTTTCTAAGGTCATGGAAACGCTGATTAATCGTCAGCTTATGAAATATCTTGAATCACGAAAGATTCTTAATGACCGGCAGTACGGATTTCGTAGCAACAGGTCCACTGGTGATTTGATGACTTGTCTCACTGAAAAGTGGAACCAATCTATACATAACTTCGGTGAAACAAAGATAGTTGCACTCGATATTTCAAAGGCATTTGACAGAGTCTGGCATCCGGCTCTTTTGTCGAAAGTGCGTGCATATGGGATCGGCGAGTCTCTTCTTCGATGGATTAGAAACTACCTTTCGAATCGTACAATACAAGTTGTATTGGACGGTTTCAAGTCTGAAATTCACCAAATAAATGCTGGTGTTCCCCAAGGCTCAGTTTAGTCTCCGACTCTCTTTTTAATATTCATAAACGATCTCTTGTCTATTACATCTAATCCAATATATTCCTTCGCAGATGACAGTACCCTCAGTTTCTCATATGCATTTAATGATTCACGCCCCTGCTCTTCGGACGTGGACATCAAACTGCAACGTATGTTGCACACATTAAATTCTGATATTGACAGCATAATCAAATGGGGTCTAGCTAACCGAGTAGAATTTAATGCTTCCAAAGCACAATGCTGTCTTATGTCATCAAAGCGAAATCCTTATACCCAGCCATTGTCCATGAATGGCACTTGCGTCGATGAAACCGAAAAACTTTCAATGCTCGGTATGTGCGTGAATTCTAACTTACGCTGGAATGACCACATATTCGATGTCGCCAAGAATGCCGCGAAATGTTTAGGTTTCCTAAGCCGGTGCAAGAAATACTTTACCCCTTCTGACTTAGCTACAATTTATAAGGCTTTCATTCGGCCAAAAATGGAGTACAATGCTCACATCTGGGCAGGTACACCTAAAACCACTTTGCACCTGCTAGATAGAATCCAAAAGCGTGCGGTAAAACTTATAAACGACAGCACTATTACAAAATCAATAAACTCGCTGGAACATCGAAGAAATGTTTCCTGCCTGTCGCTCTTTTATCGCTACTTTTACCACCAAAGCTCCGAAGAAATAGCTAATTGCATTCCGCCACTCCAACAATTCACTCGCAACATCCGCACATCATTGAATGCTCATCAGTTTACCCTTAAGCCTATTTTCGGGCGTACTGTAAAATGTAAAATAAGAATTTAGAGAGTCTTTTATCGGCCGAACATCGCGCATGTGGAATGCGTTACCTCGCTCTACTTTTCCTCTGCATTGCAACCTACAGCAATTTAAGACCAATATGCACCGCTACCTTCTTTATCTCCCTTCTAACTTTCCTTCTGCTCATGCTGTGTAAACGCACTATAAGGGTCCAACCAATCCCTTGAGCACGTGCACTATTTAAAAAAAAAAAAAAAATCTGGATGCCGTCAAGAAATTAGCAGAAGAAGTTTTCGCAAAAATTGCGGTCGAGGAGTGGAAAAGTACCTACGATAAAACCATAAGAACAGAAGACAATTATTTGGCATAAGAACAGAGTTGGGATACCTTCCCTGAAAGAACTGTCATGAGACCCGGCGAATACTCATCAAGTGAAACACAAAACTTTATCGAGGATGATGATAAAGTGCTATTTCACTAAAAAAAAAATAAATATTCATATTATGAAGATACAGATGCTTTAATTTTTTCAAATTTTAAATACCCATATTTGCAAGCGAAAACTGGGAAATATAAATCTTTTACCATTCTTCGCTCAAATTGTCATTACCCATTTCACTAAAAGAATAATGAATGCATACTCCACACATCCTCTCTACACTCATTTTTCATATTTTTCAATTTGGCAACAGCAGCTTCTTATTTTCCGTATACCTTTTCGTATTCAAGTAATGATCAGTCAGCGTTGAGAATTCACGCAGTAAACATCAAATGGAGGTTATATGCGATTTTTTCTTGTTTTGTGAGGAATGACTGGAAAAGAGAGAACATGCGCGAACTTACTGCATACTCATTTGAAACGATCTTTAACTTACTGCTTCAAGTTTTTCTACCAGTTCCTTCAAATGAAGCTTAAATCTGCACAACTGAACTCACTTAGATAATATTTACGGCTTCTTCATTTGTTATATCAATCCAGTGGTGAATTGTATACTTGTATTCCAGCGTGTTGCGCAGTAGCTTTTTTATGATACGCGTAAATTGCAGTTAACGTCCGTTTTTATGAAATATTTTACCAGTTTGCTTATTCCGATAGTCTGTTCACATCTTTTTCAATTTTATTGTGCAACAGATAACTAACGCAGTGCATGTTGTGAGCTTCTCGAAAGGTCGCGATTATTTTCGAACCTCTCAGTCAGGCAGTCAGACAAAGGTTTTGCATACTAAAATACCAAATTAACTCTTAAATCTTTAAATGATTACATGATCTCATGATAAGTGAACGATTTTTGCATAGTTCCCACTGAATACACTGTGTGCAATGAATTTTTGTTCGGTCTACCACATTCACTCACATTCATTCATTTCGCTTTGACTGCTCAAAACATTCAATCACTGCTCACTCAAAATAAGGTGTCCTCAATGTTCATTGAATGCTTGTATCATTCATGAGTACACTGAGAGCCGAAGTTTTTGAGTACATTCGTGCAGCTCTCTTATATCGATATAGATACAAGCGTGTTTATTCTTAATGTATATTTTATTTCGGCGACCAAAATACATCTGAAAATTTGAATATATGCAAAATTAGAGCCATAAATATTGTTTTTGCTGGAAGTGATCTGAGTTCTGAATACTAACCCAAAAGTCATTTTTTGGTTCAAAACGAACACGGAAAGCATTTACTTATATAGTTGACTCTGAAAGACTAATCATGGAATTTGTATCTTATTTTATAAGTGAAGGAGAAACCTTTGTGGAAGACCTACCACTCTTCTATAAGATTTGACGTACAACCATCTGTGTTCGAAACTTACTTTTTTAAGCAAATATTTTATTTTAAATTTTAGGTGATCAAGAGGATATGAATACTCTTATTTTGCATCAAGCGAGTAAATGAATTGGGTTATAACGAAAGATAGATTGTAGTACCCCAAAAAATGTCTTCGAATACAAAGAGTCATTCGTTAAGGTGTTTCTAGACATCGAAGGGTCGTTTAATAATATCAAAATAACAAATATGGTCGCCGCCCTATCGACCTACAGTAACAACACACAAATAAGCAAGTGATTGGAACATATGCTATCTTATCGCATCATCACAGCCTCCATCGGAGACGAAACAAGGAAGGGTTGAGTCCTAGAAGGTACACCACAAGGAGGAATTATATCTCCACTTTTGTGGTTACAGTTACAACAGACAGAAAAACAAGTGGTTGGAACATATGCAATCGAACCGCATCATCACAGCCTCCATCGGAGATGAAAGAAGGAAGGGTAAAGTCCTAAAAGGTACACCACAAGGAGGAGTTATATCACCACTTTAAAAAAAAACTAGAAGGAATATGCGCAAAATTCATAGCATATGCAGACGACCAAGCAAGCCTAGTTCAAGGAAAACACATAAACATAATAGGTTCTTCACAGAAAAGACCAAAATAAGTGTAGTAGTCTCTGAGATTGGAGGTCCTTAACTTGAAATCAAAGGCAGCGTTGAGTACTAAGGGTTGTTAATCGACAAAAAACTCAATCGGAGAAAAAACTTGAGGGCATTTGGGAAGTCGTGGGGCTGAAACCAAAATAAGTCCAACCATTCTTTACGTTAAGAAATGTGTAGCCGACAGGCTCACTTAAGTGCAATGATGGGTATGCCTGCGAATAACAGTCGCACAAAACTCCACGCCGACCACTGCTATGGAAGCAATTCTAAGTATAACACTAGTACAACTGGAAGTGAAAAGATAAGCAGGACTTTCGGCCATATGACTCAAGGCACTGGGTCACTTAGACTACAAGAAAAATACCAAGCATAGGAAAATTGTGAACATTGTAAGAGCGTTGACACCACTACTAGATCGACAAAGCGACCTAAAGGTGAAAACTCTCACCTTCAAAAACAATTTCAAGACAAAGTTTCCAACCAGAACTTCTTGGACGAACGGAAACACGACAAGAGAGCCAGCCCGGAGTTTTTACAATTCATACGGACGTTTCTTACATATTGTCTGAATCAGAGGCAGGGATCTACTGTTCGAACCCACCGATAGAAATCTCAAAACATCTTGAACCGTTTGTCACGGTGTTTCAAGCAGAAGTTTTCGCAATACCAACTGGAGTAGAACAACTCACCAAACTCAACATACGGGAGAAGTAAATACTCATCTGCGCCGATAATACTGCAGCTATCAAAGCTATAACAACCCCTCTATCAGTATCGACATTGGTAAGGAAGTGCAAACACAAACTCAACAATTAGCAACAGTGAACGACGTCAGTCTAATTTGGGTAACGGGAAACGAAAAAGCTGACGAACTGGCAAGGAAAGAAACAGGAAATAGGCACCAAAACCCTGTAAAGGAAATAGGTGTCCCGCTGACAGCTATTAAAAGAGCTATTAACGAATGGGCAACCCCGGAATTTTAAAATCACAAATATCACAAGGTAGTGAAACGAGCTCTGAACTTCAGCAAACGGAATCTAAGGCTAATGGTAGTACCACTCCTACCATTAGCCTTAGATTCCGTTTGCTGGGCACATTAACCTTAACCTCCACTTTCATAGACTCGGACGAGCAGAAACCTTAACATGCCAAGGCTGCGAGGAGGACCAGAGCACTTCCTCTTCACTGCCCAGAAACAGCGAGACGGCGATACAAAATACTGGGGTCAGCACTGATACCGGACTTTGCGCACCTCAAAGAAATTGCGATCGGTGAGGTCATGAAGTTCGATAAACAAACAAAAAGATTTCGACCATACAAATCCAGACAATCAATAGTAATCCCTATGACATCACCCACCTTCTTTCCACTACAACTTTTACCAAAATCGTCTCCACACATGAAATAGGGGAACACAACGAGTAAGTGAAGAGCAAACCCTTATTTACCAACCGACCAACCGTGGTATCTTTTAAACTGAGCTTTAAGCTTTGCACTTCTACTAATATTTCTTTTCTTTGCAACCATTTCTTGTGCGGTTAATGGTAGGCATTTATAAATGCGTGCGAGTAATTTTTATTTTTGAAAACGGATAGAAAAATAAAGCACTTTATGGACATTTTTCTGCTTAGTACCAGGCAATATTGACAAAGTAAACTGTGATTTATGCCTTTCGTATAATTCAATAAATGGTGGTTCAGTGACAAATTACATTAAATGACGAGACATCGGGTGTCATATATGAGTGAATTCACCCAATCGGTGCCAGTTTCAGTTGAAAATTCTTAACCGAACGATACAACTAGACAACAATCTTTGAAGGACGTCCAAGAAATTCTAGGTAATGAGAGCAGTTCTTGATCTTCTTTGTTGATTCCGGTAGAGAAAAGACAAACTGACATTTCAACTTTTGTAAAAAAACTTATGAATGTTGGACGCGAAAAAAAATTAATGATTTTGTTTTACACCATTTTCTATCGTGGAAGACTGTGTTTAAAAAGTTGCTAAATTACTTAGAGCCAAATTTTAAAATGTCAAGCAGATATCTTCTAAGTACGAGTTTATTTGATGTTAAATATTTAAAAGTTAAAGAAAAAGCAAATAACGATATGAAACTTGAAACGACTTTGCCGGCGTTGCTTTTTCATTTGGTTGTCAGAGCTGGGGTGACGTGATTTAAAATCTGCTTAAGAAAGTGAAGACAATCGTTGAACACTTTCATTGAAGCTCTGTAGTAACCAAAAAACTTGTTTTGATGCAAGAACAGCTCAAACCAAACGAAAAGGCATTAAAACTAAAAATGGGCGTTATAACTCGCTGTAACAGTAGTCTTGATATGCTTGAGAGGATAAAAACATTGCAGGAACCTTAAGGGGTAGCACTTGGTATTGTACATAATCCCTTAGAAAATTTGTCAGAAGATGAATAAGCCATACTTCCGGAGATTATAAAAACTTGAAACTATTCAAAATGCTTACCGAAGAACAATCTTCTCAAACTTAAGTTTCAGTATCAACAGTTTAATGTGGAATTAATAGCATACTTCGTATTTTAAACAACTTTAGTTTAAAAACAATAAATGAGTTATCGAATAGTCTTTTGGATGAATTAATATCAGAAATGAATGTATGTTTCAAGAACAGTTCGGGTCACCCAGAGCAAACATTTACCAGTGAATCTTGCTACAAAAATGCTAAACAATTCCTTCAACTTAAAATTGAAAAAAATGCCAAGGGTGCACGGAGCTGCAGTAAATCTTGAAGAAGATGCTTATATGCCTTTAACTTTAGAAGATGAGGAAGATAACATTTGGATGGAGCATGATAAAAAAAGCCTTAAGTTCATCAGTGAGCATGGCTGTTGCAAGCATCAATCTCATAAGATAATATAGTACATGGAGGAAAGAGACAATCAAAGGAGGGAGGATCCGTTTAAACGGAGGAATGAACGGAAAATGATCTATCCAGAACAAACTTGCTTAGCTTATAAATATTTGTCGGCAATGGCAACGTCAGTACCATATTTTCTCAAAATCTGGACAAATATTGAGTGAAAAACGTTCAGCATTGAAATCAAAAAGGATGAAAGAAAAACGTTTTTTTAAATACCTATAAACAATATATTTCTAAAACTAAAAATTAGAATGGTTAAATTTTTTGAAATATATTTCATTTTCTGAAGTTAAAAATTGGAATTAAATTTAATTTTTTTTACGAAGATAATTTTTTAGTTTTCATTTAATGGATTTTGCTATTAAAGTAACTTTAAGTTATGTTTGTGAAGTTCCTTTTTTTAGTTTGTTTTTAAGTACTTTTTGCCTTAACCAAATGAATTATTATAGATTTAAATTATATTCATTTTAAAGTAAGTTATTTTTTAATTTATTTGTAGTTATTTTTTTGATTTTTTACTTACGTTAAAATAAGTTCATTAAGTTTTTCACAAACAAAATATTTTTTTTTTCAATTTTTTTTATTTGAATTAAATTATGAAACTGAATGAACTAATTAAACAAACTGAAAATGAAAACGAGTTCTGTTACTTTTTTTGTTAAATTGGTTGTTGATATTCCCTCCAAATCTTAGCGTTCTAGCTTGACATTTGCATAAGTAACGTAGGCAAGAGTTCATCTATCTCTGTATGTGTTGGCGATTTTTTTGAAATTTTAGAAATAGAATAGAAGACTTTAGGCAAGTGAATGGCCTTTACCAAATGAGCCGAAGACGTCGTTTCCAGTCAAAAAATAAGGCGAAGCTCACGGTTTTCAAGGATTTCAACGGTGTACTGCATCCTAAATTTTTGCCAGAAGTCCAGATGGTAAACAAAGTGCATGTCTTGAGTGTTATGAGACGTTTGCGTGAAACAATTCATCGAAAGAGACCATAATCGTGGGCAGAAAACTCGTGGATTTTCCACCATGATAACGCACCGTCACACAGAGCCATAATTTTTCTAAATATTTTTTGAAGAGAAATGCTATAAACACCATCCAACAGCCACCGAACTCACCTGATTTGGCTCCCTGTGACTTCTTTCTGTTCAATCGAGTTAAAAAACCATTACGGGGAACGCGTTTCAGCAGGCGGAAAGGTAGGGGAAGTTATAGAAAAATCGCAGGACTGGACATCCCTAAAACCGAATATAAAGTTTTTTTCGATCAAGCGCTGGCATAAGTGTGTTGCAATCGATGGGGATTACTTTGAAGGGGATAATATAGATTTAGACGAATAAACTTTTATTTTTAATTTTCTGAATAAATTCTGGGAACTTTTTGATCTAGGTAGTATTCCTACCTTTCCTAGTTTAATGATCTGGTGGCTCTGATTTTAAGTCATATTTTCTTGTGTTATTTTTCTACCATGAACTACTTCTATTTCTTCTGTAATATATTTAGTTAATATTAGTTGCGTCTTGTTTTTGTCCACAATTTTTTCTTTGAATGAAAAGTGATCGAGTAGTTGTTCTGGTGCAGAGTGAGTTGTAGGTATGTCCGAACCTCCTTCGTCTTCCAAATTATCAACATTTTCTATCTTATTGCTACCTTGCTTTCTTTGCCCTTAAGATATTCAATTTCATAGTTAAGTTCAGCAAATTCAGCAATAGCCACCTTTAATTTCACTGTGAAAACTCTTACCCATTATACTTCTTAATAAGGTATTTAATTGGTTAATGGTTGGTTATTATCTTAAATTTGTTTCCCCATAGGTATGGTCTGATATATGAAACTAACCATACTACTGCTAGAAACTTTTTGTCCGTTACTGAGTAGTTTTTTTTTATTGTCATATAGTGTTCTAGTCTAGTGTTCTATTAATTGGTCTAAAAAATTTTGTAAATTTGAGTACAGGAGGATTGACGATATTGAGGTTTGATGTTTTAAATGCTTTAATATACTCTGGCTCATTTACATTGATCTTATTTTCTTTTTTCAAGTATCTGATCATAGGATACTTTATGAATTTTCTATAATATCCCGTTGTTCCAAGAAAACATATTAATTGCTTTTTCGTTTGTGGTATTTTGTAGTCTATCATATTACGCATTTAATCTTATAATCTGTTTTCGTAAATTTTTTTCTGCGCAGAAGTTTGTTCCTTGGAGAAGAGTCCTTGGTTCTTCCAATTCACGCAATCTTTTCAGGAGCATTTTCTTTTACTTTGAGACCGCTCATATTGTCATTATGTTCTCTCAACCCACTATCATTTTAACCATTATTTTCCAACCCATATTCTTGGCCGGGTGGATCAACGTAGGTGTCAAGTTCCAGCAATCGAACAAAAGCTTCATCTGTGTCGGTCAAGTGTTGAATTTGGTTTGGTCCACCACCACAATTTTATTTTCTGTTCTTTTTTTTTTGTCTTACATTAAAGATCAGTCCAAACCTACAAATTTACACATAGAAATCATTAAGGTTTGTATTTATTTCAAACTAACCCGCTGCCATTTGCTCCATTCACGTGAGGGAGGTCCGAGGCCATTTAAGTTAACCGAAAATTGCTCCCATATTTTTTGTGTCTTTACTTTTGAGCAACGTCCTTTAACCACTTCATGGTTTTCCTCCATTAACTCGACCAACTTCGCTAGCTGCACCTTGTTGCTTACTTAACATTAGTAATAAACATTCAGGCTACTTACATCTTCTTTAAATTTTGTTTCACTTCTTCGACGAAACATTTAAGATTGAAAAAAAATTGATAAAAATCAAGAAATTTGATTACAATTGAAACTCGCAATACGGGTGGATTTTAGTCGACTCTTACGACGGGCATGCCTAACTCGGGTATATTATTCTTTCCCTACCCTTAGGCTTCAGGCCATAAAACGATTATCTTAGCTTACACATTCTACCAGTTTCCCGTTCAAAAATGCTATAACTGCATCCATTTGGCACGTATTAAGATTAAATCTCGCAGCCTAGGCAATCAGAAATCTGATCGAAACATATCGCGTCACTGGCGTAAAATTTTCTTTGAAGTCAATGCCTTCCTTTTATAAATAACCAATGCATACAAACCGAGCTTTATACTTGATAACTTCCACATTCTCTTTACGCTTCGCCTAAAATACCCATTAATATTGAATTGAATTCTTACTTTTTGGAACATGAACCAAGTCCCACGTATCTTTTTCTGGCAACGATCTTAATACTCTATCTATCGCTTAGGAATAGACACATTCATGTTTGCAATCAACCAGCCTGGTTCAATTTTGCAATGCGCTCAGATCGCCGCAATTACGTTTCTGCAGCTCTGTTGTCAGTAATAGCTGCATTGATCACCGAGACCTCAGAACTCAGCATCCCAAGGGTAATCACAGCAGCCTTCAAATTCATTAAGCGCAACTTCATCAGCATCGTTGATATCCAAATTGTTGCAGATTGCTGGAACATTGACTAAATTGACTACAGATAGCCCATTAATTTCAGCTAGATCATCAGCTTCAACAGTATGAAATTCACATTCACTGGCTCCCTTTGAATTCGTTTTGTCAGTAAACATTTAAGCATAATTATCAGATTCGAAAAAAACTACGTTTCGATGGATTATTATATTTCGCATAACCGGTAGGCCTTGGATTCATTGGAGGACCACAGTAGCATGCACTCCATTGCATTGAATTTTAGATGTTTTTCATGCGGCACGTGGACCAGGGCTTTGCAGCCAAAAGAACGCAGCATGGATTCATTGCTGTCCACAGTTCCTCAGTTTTTTTTAAATTATTTCCTCTGCAAGGATTACGACTAATCAAATATGATACGGTGCCCACTGCCACATACACCTGTTTATCTCCACTCCGCAACACCATTTTGTTCGGGGGTGTGTCGTGCCGTTTTTTGATGTTGAAGTCCTCACTTCTCTAAGAAACTCTCAGCATTTTTGTTACAGTAGTCTGTGCCGTTATCGGATCGCAACACTTTTACTTTTCTCGAAAACTGGTTTTCTACTAACGTTTTTAATATAACAAATTATTCAAACATATCCGATTTCTGTTTTAATGGCACAAAAAACCAACAGATGTGTGGCAGCACTGTAGTATTCAAGCACTACCTTATCGTCTTCATTGAGAAGAAAACATCGGAAACAACTTCAAGTGAGTGAAGTCCTTACACTCCTTCCAGACGATTAGAAGAAAGAACAATAGGAGATATAAGTAGACAATGGACTTTGAACTTGTTTAGTATATAAGTTAAATAAACGCAATGAAGAACAACTACGTGTGTCATACTGACAACCACAGATGTCACAAAATATTTACATCCAGTCTAAGATTTTGCAGATAACTGCTCGCACACATCGGTGTGTACTAAAATCAGCACGTTCTTTACACGACTTCGAATTTGTGTGAGTAATACTCGTGCGTGTTAGCTTTTCACAGACTATACACTTCCATGGATGGTGAGAAGAACAATTCGTCCCTATTACAGCAGACTTTACCTTTAGTAGACTGTCATCGCATGTATCGTCCTTGCGATGATGTCATGCATCTCCATCTACTGCCACCTTCACAGCAATAATTTCAGGGTCACAAACACTATCAGCGGTTGCGATTTGATTGCCATTCTTGCAACCGTACTTTTCAAAATGCACTTTATTGCCATTTTTAACCAACCGACTGGTACATGTTGTACAGTTTTGATGGTTGCACTTATCTTGTTTTTGCCGTTTAAAAGAGAAATGTACACGTCACCAATACTTTCAACTGTCATTTTAGAATTGATTGCAGCAATTATTTCCTTGTGTGACGACAGATTCGCAGATTCGGAACGCTTTGTTCATGTGAGATTATCCCAAGCATTTTTAGCCATTTTTGCGGCAGTAATATACGAATAGTTTTGGGTTTATAGCAGTAAGACCAACTTAGACTTCGCTTTCAGGTCTTTTTCCGGTTCAGCAGCAGCTGCATCCGTAGCAAGTTCATGCTCCATACAGCACCACAGTCCTTTAATGATGAGATACGACTTCGCCGCTATTTTTCAAATGTCGTAGTTCTTTTAGCCCTTCAATATTTCAACCATTACATTAACCACCATTATAATAGAGTGCCTGTTGCCTATTACTTGATGGAATGATAGATTGATGTGATTGAAGAAAAAGAGAAACGCACGCTTCGAGATTCAGACACGAACTGTTTTTCTTGACCAAATGCTTATGTTGGTGTTTAGCAATTGTAGGAAACAAAAGGAATGGGATTTATAGTACATAGGATCTGTTTGATCCACAATTTGTTTGAAATAAAGCTCCTAACATCCTTTTTCAGAAGTCAGGACGTAGCATTCTATGCTTGACACTTGACGGTATGAAAAGGTCGGTTTTCATAATTGCGCAGAATTTTCGCATTCCCATCGTGGAGTAAGGGAATCCCAAAGAGTGCAACATCGGTGACAAACTCTTTTATTTCAAACGCATCGACGTTCAAATTAATAGTTTCAATTTCATCTTTAACAAGAGTGCTTTCTGTTTTAAATTTTTAACTCTGCACGCGTTTGATGACATCGGACAAGGTGGAAATGATATATTGTAGGGTAGTGCACGAGGTGTTTTTAATGACTGCAAGTTTTTATTCAAAGGTTTCACGAATCAAATTTATTTGTTTGGAGATAAGTTCTGCACTTTGTTTACTTAGCATTTCGTCCAATGTTTCAATGGTAAGGTTAAAGCTGCCGTCGCTGGTGGAAGTGGCGGCTATGGTTTTTGAAGGAGAGTCTTTTTGCGTTGGTGGTGACGAAACCGAGGGAGGGGGCGTTTGTTTGTTGATGTCGAGAGAGTGTCTAACCGTTTGCGTGTGATTGGCACGATGATATTTGTTATTATTTGTTTTTTTTAAGTTTATTTAAGTTTATTATTTGTTTTTTTTTAAGTTTATGTTTTGATTCCACAAACGAACACTCTAAAATTGCACAACCGGTTTTCTTGTGTTCTCTGCGCCCCAAAAAAAAAGAGAAATATTAGAAGAAATCTAAGGACGTCTATTCACTACTAGAAAACATCGAAAAAATGATTTTACAGACACAGGATGTCCATAGAATTATTTGCCGTACGTGATGCCAATGAAGTTAAGTTTTGATGGTGTCAAATTAGCCAGATTGTACCCAAAACAAATTCTATTGCCCTTTTTGAACGTGAAGTAAACAAATTTAGGTGGTTGTAAATATATCTAAATGGTAGACAAATGATCATCACAAACAATCCAATTTGAATATATTATTCATTCATTTTAAATTTCATGTGTCACTTCGTTCTCAACGTTCATGAGAAATGTGAAAAGAAATTATAATAAAATATAAAAAATTTCATCGCGATCGACCAATCATGATAATACAAAAATTTGTCTCGGTCGAAACAATGCGCCTATACTTGTTGATGTCTATATCTAGGTTCCCGATGATTACGTTTGTTCTTTATTATTAAAACTTTATGCGAGACGATGTCTGAAGCTTCAGCCAGCGACTCTGATTGGAAACAAACATTTCCGATGGGAGCTGTGTCTCACATGTAGAGGCTGAAAAAAAGTATATTAATCATGGCACGAGCTGATATTAGGAACTCACCTTTCTTTAATGATGGTTCCGTAAACCTTGGTGAGTGGGCAATATAAATCATTTCCTTAGGTTTATGAGCAAGTAATTTTCCAACACCTTTGCACATGCGCAACACTTCGTGGCTTGACAAATATTCTATATCTGCTTTAGGTAAAAATGATACATTGGTGATCCACACCCTTAATTCATTTAAGTGGTTGAGTAATGTAAGCGCTCCGCTTTTAGTAAACTTGATCTTTTGTGAATAAATATAATCTATCCAAGCTTCGCATATAAGCTTCAGAATCATTTCCATTATCTTTATATCTTGTGTTGCTTCCAACGTAGGTAAAAGTATGCGATCCATCACAAATGTAACGTAGGAACACCCTGACTCACTCACTTCATTTTGCTGCCAATATTCTCTGGGTGGAAAGCAAAGAGAAAAATGTGCAAGACATAATGATCGACATACCGCGGAAAGTATATGGGTACATTCATCAACAGTGGTCTAGAAAAAATAAACATGGAATTCCATAAAAATTTAAAAATGTCTACTTTTCCTGTGTACCGCCAATTTCGCGATGTTCACTTTAATTTCGAGCAAGAGCTTTGCTCTAAGAGATATGCATACAGCCAAAAGCACCTCGGTCTGTTGTTTGATTCGTTCTTGCGGTTCAAAATGTGAAAGATTTTCCAGGCATAGCTTGACATCGATGTAGAGTATATTAAATACAACGTCTAACGACCAATGGGAGGTGTGCAGTTTTGATTCTTCGACAACCCATATTCGCATTGCATGAGCGGTATGATCTGTAATGATTGTTTCATAAAATTAAAAAATTAAACTAAATTATTGAGCAAGCACTGAGATTACGTCAAACTCCGGTCGCACTCGTAGCGATGCATCGAATGTTCTGACAGAAATTATTACTTTTTTGAGGAAGCGTCCACAGACGTTCAAAATCAAAACTAAGCTAAGGTATGTATCGCCGAGTTAAAAAATTAATTTATATGAACTATGTCGGCGTTTCGGAAACACATCTTTATAAATCAAACTGCGGTTAACATTTACACTACACTACGGTAGTAATATCAATTCCTCAAAGGTTCCCACACATCAAATCCGGCAAATCTTCGGTTAATAAGTCTCCCTCCGAACATCAGTAAGGTATTTGAAAAAGTAATCAATAGAGCCCTGGCCGAGTGGGTTGAGGACAAAAATATTATTCCCAACATCCTTTTGATTGCATACATGCCGCGTCTAAACTGTTATCGGATATCCAATGGAACAGAGGTAAGAAACAATGCACGGGTGCCGTGTTGATCGCCATGGCCTTTGACACTGTATGGTTGCAAGAGCTCTTTTCCAAATTAGATCAGCTCGGCATAAGCAAACCGCTACTGTACATAATCTTAGATATGCTCACCAGCAGCACGCCCTCGTCAGGCCTAAGGTTTCTTATTGTGGCTCCGGGTTTTTGAACGACAGTGTCTCTCTGTCTTTCCATAAGCGTTCCTTTACTTCGATTCTACGGGAATAGAGCATATGGCAGAAATGCTTTGTTGGCTTAAAATGAATAGATGCGTTCTCCACGTCTCTGTTCTCTTGGATGTTGAGGTGTGGAAAGTCTGTGTTTGGCTGATTTTTTTTAAACACTTCAAAACACATTAAGGAAACCTAAGCATTCTTGCTTTCTAAGCAACATCGAATTTGTGGTCATTCCAGTGTAGGTAAGAATTGACGCCAATACCGTGCATTGAAAGCTTTGGGGTTTCTTCGACGCAAGTGCCATTCATGGACAATGGCTTGGTTTTAGGGTTTTGCTTTAATGACATAAGACAGCATTGTGTTTTGGAAGCATTAAATTCTACTCTATTGGCTTGTTCCCATTTGACTATGCTGTCAATATCAGAATGTTCGATGTCCACACCAGAGTAACAAGGGCGTGAATCATTTAACACATACTACTGTGTCCAAAAAATAAGGTGACATATAAATTTAAACTGCGCGAGTTATGGTCCCGATCACCCCGTTTATTAAAAAAACAAAATTTTAAATTTTAAGAGCGATGTTTCACTCACTTTATTCAAAAATCAACTCAAATGCTTTCAATCTTGTTTATGGTTCTTATACCTTGATTTTTACAACTCAACAGAAATCTTGTGGGAAATAAACTTAGGAAAACAATTTACTCTAATTACATTAAATAAGATTGGAAACTGAAACTACGTCAAAGAATAATAAATTTAGAAAAACAAATTACTCGAGTTACGATAAAATAAGTGTGCAACGGAAATTAAATAAATTATTGAAATATGAGGATGGGAAGGTTATTGGCAGGTGAAGTTGGCACGTGTTGAAGGTGTATGTGGGTACGTAACTCCTCCCCCCTGAGAATGGAGCGACGGCCAGAGGAACTGTATTCTTGGTGTTTCGATGGCAGGAGCGATGGCCTTGATGGGTTCGGGTTCATGTTGTACTATCGGGATGTTGAAGGTTGTTTTCTTTGAGGAGGGCGTTTGAAGATGTATAGCATGATTATGATGAGGCTGATACTGAGCATTGTTAGCCCACTAGTTGTTACAATGCTTATAATAGTAGTTTTGTTTTCTAGTGTATCCATGATTTGCATGTTCTTGAATTGGTAACTCTGTAGTTTTTGTAAGCTGGGGGTTTGTATTATTGATGATATGTTGATTTCGTTGAGTGATGATGGAAAGATATGTATGTCGTCCCAATATGTGTTTTCGGAGCTTTCGTATGTCATCTGGTTGATCTCGATTTGGCAATCTTCAAAATGTAATAGGTACGTTCCTTTAAGTCTTGGTAGGTCGGGTCCGCCCGTCGTCTGGATGGTCGTTTCTGGGATATTAACAAGCAAAACATAATTGTGTTCTGGTTGTATTATTTCAGCTTGAGCTAGTTCTTCGCTGTTAGCAATGCAAGTATCTTTGGGGTTTACTCTGGACTGCTTGTTTTCTCTGCAGTAAAACGTTCCTTCGATTTGTTGGCATTTTTCGTCAAAGTAAAGAATATATTCGGGATTGGAAATCACATAGGGTTTGGAAATAATTCGTTTAGTATTGTTAATGGGAAGAGGTATTATGTGGAAAAATGAGGAGGTTTCTCGTGATATTTGTGGGATTTTGATATTGAATATTATGTTTGTGTCATTGTAATAGGCTTGAAGGTCAAGGAGTTCGTAGATGTGCTCATCTGATTTAATTTCAATGGTTTTATTTTCAAAAAATTCGTAAATTGCTGCAAGTTCTTCGGAATTAAGAATTTGTTTAGATATGATTTTAAGTCTAGCGAGAACTACTGCTTCCGCTATGCTCGAAAGGTGGTCATTTAATAAGTCTATATTGTAATTGATTTGGTTAAAGTATTGTGCATACCTTAATGCAACTTCATCTGTTTTAATTCTATTAACTGTTAAATTTCGCGTATACTTTAAATAACCTTCGATAACTTCTTGTTGCCTATTTATGTGGTCGGTAATGTTGCTGAACCTCTGAATCATCTGGTTGTTTATTTGATTCAATTGGTTTGTTCGTTTTATTAGTTCTGAGTCGTCGTGTGTTAGCTGCTGTATCTGTTTGTTAAGGAGCATGGCGTCGTTAGCGTCCATGTTACCTGTTATGGTCTTGATAACTGATCCAAGTCCGTCGATAAGTCCTCGTTTCTTCCTAAGTCTGGGAGTTAAAGTTTGAAGTTTGTTCCTAAGTTCGTTGATTTTGACATTCAGGATTTTGAATGAGTCTTTAAAGTCGTCTATTTTCTTAAATGCTGATAGTGAGTTCGAAATCTTTTCTATGTTTGCTTTATAAGTGTCCAATTTAACTATGTGTATTAGGTTGTTGTAGTCCCGTATTGTTCTGCCTATTCCTAGTTTCATAGGAAGTATTCCCATATTATTATTAAGGTCCTGTATTTCCATTTTCTGTCCGTTGGTTAAGGTCGTCATTGTCATTAGCGTCACTAATCTGAAATTTCGTTTTATTTTTAATTTTAGATTTGTGAAGTTTCTTGTCGTCTTTTGTAATAATTGTAACTTTCCTATTTGTTTTAATCTTATGCTTGCTAAATCGGGGTGTACGCTTATTTCTTCTAAATTCCTTTCTTAATATTACAGAGTTTTCTTTGAAATCTTTCGGTTCTTTCCTATTTTCATTCAACTTTTCAATATTCTTAGATACTAATCTTTCTACTTGTTCTTTTATTGCTGGATAAAGTTTTTCTTGAAATTCATTTAATTTTTTTATATATTCATGTTCATTATCATATTTTATTTCCTTATTAAACTTATAAGTCCTGCCATAAAATAATTCAAACGGAATAAGTTTTGTTGCCGAATGAATGGCATTATTGTAAGTGATTACGGTTTCGCTTAAAATGTCGTCATGATCTCTTTCTTTCATTTTATTATAAATGATCCTATAGATTTCGGTAAGGGTTGAGTGCATTCGTTCCACAGGTGAGTTGCTGCTGGATTGTTGGAAAGATGTGGTGTGGTAAACGATGTATATTGTTTACAGAAATCTTTGAAAATGAGTGCCGTGAATTCCGATCCTTGGTCGCAGACTAATTTTTTAGGTATGCCGTGCAGGCTCATGAAATGTTTTATCGATTTAATAACGTTGAGACTGTTCTGAATTGGAAGTGTATAAGCTGCCGCAAATTTGGAAAATTTATCTATTATGGTCAATATTTTTTTATTGTTGATACTGTAGATGTCTACGTGAATTATGTCTAGTGGTCTGTTAGGGGTTTCTGGTATTTCGTACTTTATTTTTGGTGGGTTTCTGTCATATTTCATTAGCTGGCAGATCTCACAGTTATTAATCAATTTCGCAACTTTCGTTTTCATGTATGGAAAGAAATACGTTCTTTTTAAGTGCAACAGTGTCTCATTTATACCTCTGTGGTTATTGTTGATGTGGTAGTCTGTAATAAGTTTGTCCTGGCTATCGTTATCTAAGACGTCTAATAAGATATCAGTACAACGGATTAATTTGAAAAGTTTGTTATTTGAAAAAAATTTTGAGTAAACTGATTGTACGGTCTTAAATATGTCGTCGTCCGTAAATATGCCGCAGCATTTGTTCGGGGGTAAATATTTCTTAAAAATGTCCGTGATGCTGTCTTCTGTGAAATTTTGTCGATAAACTGTTCGTCTCTGTTTGTTTTTGAAGAGCATTTCGAGTTTGGTTGGTATGTCGTTGTCAGTTAGCTTCAGAACTAGTTGGATGTTGAACTCATTCAATGGGCGTTCTGATATGTATATATGGTCGTTTAAATTTTCCTCTGCTGAGTGGACTGTGGAGCAATTTGAATTTATGTTTAAGGGATTATTAGGAGTTTCACTAGTGTTTACTTCGACCTTGTTTTCGGGTGGTTGTATTCTTACGCGGCTAAGTGCATCCGCATTTAAATTAGATGTTCTCTTTTTGTATACGATCTGATAGTCAAATTCTTCAAGTTTTAACCGCCATCTTATCAACTTGGAATTTGGATCTTTCAAACTCATAAGCCACTGTAAAGGTTTGTGATCAGTGACGATTTTGAACTTATGGCCGAATAAATAGGGGCGAAAGTATTTGGTTGCCCAAACAATTGCCAACAATTCTTTCTCTATTGTAGAGTAATTGGTCTCAGTGTCCGTTAAGGTCCTGCTGGCGTAACAAATAGGTTTGTCACTTCCTATTGTGCCTTGAGACAAAACTGCGCCTAGTGCGAAGTTACTCGCGTCGGTCGTAAGAATAAAAGGCTTAGAAAAATCGGGATACGACAAGATCGGGTCGTTGATCAAAAGGTCTTTACACATTTTAAAAGCCGTAGTGTATCTGTTGTTGAGTTCTATTGTTTTGCCTTTTTTAAGGCATTCTGTAAGGGGTTTCGTGAGCTTGGCAAAATCCTTTATAAATTTTCGATAGTAGCCAAGTAGTCCCAAGAAAGATTTTATTTCTTTTTGGGTTTTAGGGATAGGAAAATTCTGGATTGCTATGATCTTATCAGGATTTGGTTTCACTCCTTCACTAGTCACTATGTGTCCTAAGAATGAAACTTCTTTACGGAGGAACTCTGCTTTGTCAAGTTGAATTTTGAAGTTGGCTTCACGTAATTTGTCAAAGACTTTCTTAAGATTTTCGGCATGTTCTTGGAGGGATGTGGAAAAAATTATTATGTCATCTAGATAAACCAAGCATATTTTGCCTTGCAGATCCTTAAGGAGATTGTCCATGACTCTTTGAAACGTCGATGGAGCATTTTTCAGACCGAAGGGCATTCTGACATACTCATAATGTCCTCCTTCGAATGTGAAGCTGTTTTTTCAATGTCTGATGGGTTCATTTCGATCTGATGGAACCCGCTTGCAAGATCGAGTGTAGTAAAATACATGCTTTTGCCAAATTTATCTAAGACTTCATTAATGTTGGGAATGGGGTATTTATCGCTAACTGTTTTTTCATTCAGCTTACGATAATCGATAACGAGTCGCCACTTCGTTTTGCCACTCGCATCTTTTTTTTTGGGTACAATCCAGATTGGGGAACTCCAAGGCGAATAGCTTGGTCTAATGACGCCTTGTTCTAACATTTTCTTGATCTGGGATTGTACTTCTGCTTTGTGCACATGCGGGTAACGGTACGACTTCGTGTAAATTGGGATATTGTCGGTGGTTTTAATGTTGTGTTTTATTCTATTTGTGAACGTTAAGTTCTGCCCTTCCTTGAAAAAAATGTCATCATAAGTTTTACAAAGCTTATAAACAACTTTCTTTTCCTCGAGGTTAAGATGAGAAGTTCGTATGTGATTAATTATGTCGTCTGAGTTAATGGTGTCCAAATTTGGGTTACTATTGTTAATTTCGAAGTAATTTATTTCGCAATATTGTCTATTGAATTCACCAACCTTTAATGGCTGTTCCAGGAGAAGTGTTTCATTTGAATTCGATTTGTTAATTACGAGAAGATGGCTTTGCCAATTTTTTTATCTATATATGCCTTCGGGGATGTATAAATTGGGGTTAATATATGTTGTGGCAACCAAAATGTCTCCATTTTCTTTATCGACTGGGAGGTTGACTATGGTTTTTGTGTTTCCGGGGATTGTATACTTTTCTGACATAATATTGGGTTTTAATTGTAAAGGAATTTTCGAATTTTTTGTTATTAAAAACTGATTAGCTAAGTCTACTTTTGCTTCTAATTTGCTGAGAGAATCGATGCCAAGCAGGCCGTCAAAATACCCATGGAAGCGGAAAACTAAGAATCTAGTATCTCCGGGTTGGTTGAATTCTGAAAAGTTTGGTAAATGAACTTCCTGATTTATTTTGTGTGAATTTAAAATAGTATGTATGGTTAAAGGTTTAATAGAAACAATATCATCGGGATGGGTGAATTCGGGGTTAATAAACGAGGTAGATGCACCTGTATCAATGAGGAATTTAAGGGGTCGACCGAAAGGCGACGAAATATTTATGTATGGAAGAACTGTACCGTGTTTGTTAATGTCTATGTATCCGACTGATCTGGCGGGGCTGGCCTGCGAAAATTTTCTTCGTCCAACTCGCTCATAGCGCCTAGAAGATTTAGGTCCTGTTGGTCGAGATTGTCGTATTCATAGTAGGGATCAAGTTCTTGGAAACTTTCAGATTCTATTGGTATATCCGTTGGGTGGTTATAGGTATATAGGGTATTCACGTTGTGCAACTCTTGGTTTGGGAATCTCCTGAAATTGTTAGTCGACTTTTGTTGGCTTTGTTTGGTTTGTCTCGTGTTTCCAGAGCCAAGTTCCATCGGTTCGACGGTCGGTAGATTATGTTGTTGAAATTGTTGTCGGATCAGCTGGGTTTGTGGGTAGGAATTTACTTGTTGTTGTTGAACACGTTGTTGAAACGTTGGTTGCTGTGACTGGAAGGTTGGCTGCTGCTGTTGAGCATGCCTCAGGAAATTCTGTTGGGACTGTCTTTGGAAGGGGATTGGCTGTTGGTAATGAAATTGTCTCTGAAGATTTTGTTGGGGATATCTCTGTAAGGGTAACTGTGGTTGTTGGAAAATATTTTGTCTAGGATTGTGCGTATGTGAGTTAAAGCGGTGAGGCTGTAACCCTTGTGAAGTGGAAGGTCGACCAAAGGAGTAGTTTGGTCTATTTGTCATTGCTTCTGCTTTGGCGTAAAAAATGTTCTGCTCTTTAATGCAAAAAGAGAATGCTTCAGGTAATGAAGACGGTTTCATTGCCCTTACTGTTGACCCTAAAGGTTCGCGTAAACCGACTAGAAATGTGTTTAAACACATTTCTTGGTAGAGTTCACCTTTTGCTTCGATCACTTTAACATCTTTTTCGTACACTTGGACATGGTTGCTGATTGTGGCAAAGATTTCGATAACCTTACTATAGAATCGTTCGACTGTATCGTGATTCTGTTTTAGGTTATGAAGATCACGGATAAGAGAGGTCTCGTTCCTCTTATCTGAGTAGTGTAAAACAAGATTAGCTCGTATTGCTGTCCATTGTAATGGTGTTCCATACATATTTAATATTTCATTTGCCGGACCGATAATTTTGTTGCGAATGGCTCGCAATAAAATCCTGCCTTGGGGAGTACCATGTAGTGATGGAATAAGGCTAAGAATTTCTTCCACATTGTGTATAAATTCAAATAGGAGCCTTGGATTACCCTCGAACTTAGGAAGGTCTTTAATGGCATCCGGTACCCTGAGTGTTTGGAAAACGTCCACTTGTTCATTTAATTGTTCTCGTTCGTGCTCTTGCGCCATTTTGATTATTTCGTAATCACTAATTGTCTCTACTTTACTTATGTTATCACTGATTTTTTGAAAATCTATATCTAAATTTAAGTTTTCTAATGAATCGATGATTTCGCTTAAAGAATTATTATCTTGGTTACTTAATGTACTTTGAATTGGATCGATACAAATGTCTAAATCTTCGTTAGAACTTGAGCTTAAACTATTGGAGTTATTAAAAAATTTATACGGGGTTCTCCTTGACCTTTGCCTAACTTTGTTAGTATTTTTGGACATAGGAATTAAAAAAGGTAAAAAGGATATCTTTGCTTGACTCACATGCAAGTCCACATCGTAGGTTGTTGTTGTCAGCCAATGAGTTAAAACTCTCCAAAGTGTATGTAAGTACAGTAAGCCGCTGGTTTACTTCACTTTGTGCTTCTTTCCTGATTTTTGCACTACACTGTTCTTTTATTTAAGCCGCACTGCATTTGCTTTTATCACTGCACTGTTTAATTTCCGATAATCCTTCGAAAGTTTTATCAGCTACAATGTTAAATTTTTATCCGTCGAAAGTTTTTATCAAATGCACTGTTTAATTTCCGATAATCCGTCGAAAGTTTTATCTGCTACACTGTTAAATTTTTATCCGTCGAAAGTTTTTATCAAATGCACTGTTTAATTTCCGATAATCCGTCGAATAGTGATTGCGGTTTAATATTCAGAACTTCGTACAAAAATATCCGACTGCGCCAGTTATGGTCCCGATCACCCCGTTTATTAAAAAAAAACAAAATTTTAAATTTTAAGAGCGATGTTTCACTCACTTTATTCAAAAATCAACTCAAATGCTTTCAATCTTGTTTATGGTTCTTATACCTTGATTTTTACAACTCAACAGAAATCTTGTGGGAAATAAACTTAGGAAAACAATTTACTCTAATTACATTAAATAAGATTGGAAACTGAAACTACGTCAAAGAATAATAAATTTAGAAAAACAAATTACTCGAGTTACGATAAAATAAGTGTGCAACGGAAATTAAATAAATTATTGAAATATGAGGATGGGAAGGTTATTGGCAGGTGAAGTTGGCACGTGTTGAAGGTGTATGTGGGTACGTAACTCGCGCGTCGAAGGATTTGGAAATTTGTCTTTCTTTTTAGGTTGGTAGTACTGTCAGTGACATCTATGTGAAATTTCATGTCAAAATATATTCATAGCGTTTGAGATACGCGTCGTTTTGTGAGCTGCTAAAAGTTAGTTTTTCGTTTTTTGCGATGTCGAAATTTATTGAGCAAAGAATTTGCATTAAATTTTGTTTGCGGAATCAATTTTCTGCTGCGGATACGTTGAGGATGGTGCAGAAAGCCTTTGATGATATATTTACAAGTGGTATAGTGATTTCCAAGCCGGCCGTGAACGTGTCGAAGACGAAGAGCGTTCTGGGCGACCATCAACCTCAACCGATGAAGCTCGCGTCCAACAAATCAAAGATAAGGTGTTGAAAAACCATCGATTAACGATAAGAGACCTTGCTGATGAAGTTGGCTTATCGAAATGCTCAGTCAATACCATTTTGAAGGATGCTTTGGGCCTCAAGCGCGTCAAATCTCGACTGGTACCGAAAACATTGAATTTTTTGAAAAAAAGGCGTCGCGTTGAAGTGTGTGTCAGGATGTCATGAAACGCATTATAACTGGCGATGAGACTTGGATCTATGCTTACGACCCCGAAACAACCGATCAATTGAGCGAATATCGTGCCAAAGGAGAGCCGAGACCAAAAAAACCGCGCCAAAGTCGCTCAAAAATCAAGGTCATGTTGACTGTTTTCTTCGATTATCGTGGTGTTGTGCTTTATGAATTCCTTCCAACGGGCCAAACAGTCAAAAAGGAATATTATTTGAACGTTATGCGTCGTTTGCGTAACGCTATCCGCCTAAAAAGGCCGGAATTGTGGAAATACAATTCTTGGTTTTAACACCACGATAATGCACCATCCCATACCGCACTCGTAATTCGTGATCATTTCGCCAAAAACTCAACCCATATCGTTCCGCAACCACCGTATTCACCTGATCTGGCGCGGTGCGACTTCTGGCTGTTCAACAAGCTCAAAAGACCGCTCCGGGACACCGTTTTGATACGATAGAGGAGATTCAAGCCGCACCGAAGACGGAACTGAAGGCCATCCCGGAAAGTGACTACAACCAGTGTTTCAAAGATTGGAAAATCCGTTGGCATAAGTGCATTGCATCGGGAGGGGATTACTTTGAAGGGGATGAAATTGATTTGGAAGAATAAATAAAGAATTTTCAAAATAAATACAATGTCACCTTATTTTTTGGACACAGTAGTATGTGAAATTGAGGGTACTGTCATCTGCGAAGGAATATATTGGATTAGATGTGATAGACAAGAGATCGCTAATGAAAATTAAAAAGATAGTCGGAGTAAGAATTGAGCCTTGCATTTATAAGGTGAATTTCGACTCGAAAGGATGTTTCTAATCCATCGAAGAAGAGACTCACCGATGTCATATGCACGCCTTTTCGACAAAAGAGCAGGATGCCAAACTCTAAAAATCTTTGATTCGCCGATATTATGTTAAGATTTGTTCTACTTTTCGGTGAGACAAGTCATCAATTCACCTGTGCACCTATTGCTACGAATTTTATCTTGCCCTTCATTAAGGAGTTTTCGTGATTCAAGATATTTCATAAGCGGACAGTTAATCAGCGTTTCCGTAAGTGCTATGGGTCTGAAATCGGAGGAAGAAAAAGATTCGCATTTTTTAGGGACAGGCTGGACAAATGCAGTTTTCCATCTACTCGGGAAGAGACCAGAAGAGAAGAACAGATGAAAAAGCTAACGCAGTAGTTTTGCCAGCGTAGAAGGACATCTCTTCAGAACTATAGGGGAAACACCATCTGGGCCAGCGTATTTGTGTATGGCTATTTCTTTCAGTACTCTTGCGACTGTGCGAGTGCGAAAATATGTATTATTATCCTATTGAAAGTTCAACGCTCTCATGCACGGGTGGATGCAAGGCGCAATCTGCAAGTGTGGAACTGGTGTAAAATGCGCGGCAAGCAGATTGGCTTTGTCTAGAGAATTAATGATGGGAGTGTCATTCGAGATGAGCATCGAAATTCACGACGTGGTGGGACTCTTAATATTTTTACGAAGGATTAAAATTGTTTTCAACCGCTGGGACAACGGATTATTTTTTGCCTTAATTTTTGTTCATAGGAGAATGTCACGCTTCGTAAAAAAACATTGCCGTCATTATGACCCGTTAAAACTTTCCTCAGTAGGGTTTATCTTATAACAGCTTTAACTCAACTCTCTAAGTCTGACTGCCTCTTTGCAGCTCGAGTCAAATCAAGAGTTGTCTTTTGGCCTGACTTTCTTCACCTTATTTGGGATGAAGTTGTTCATGCCTTAAAGAATAATATTTGTTAGCATATCAGCGGCGGCGTCCACGTCACTATCGAGGAAGCATAGTGACCAGTTAAAACTCGTAAGAAAGTTATTAAGGCCGTCCAATTGGCTTTTTTATATTGCCAAAGAATTCTTTAAGAAATTGTCTGTTATGATACAATGGTCCGACGAACCTAGAGGCGCAAATACATCAATAGAGTATTTGTCTAAGTGGGAACTGAGGAACAAGTCAAATGTGTTGTGGCAGGCAATGTGATACCAAGATTTGAAAAGAATAATGGCACTAAACTATATCCAGGCAGGTCAAAACCAGAGTTTTTCTGCACCCGTGTTTCGCAAAGTGGCAAAACAGCTGGTCTAAATTGATCTGTGTATTGAACATAGACAGCGAAGAAATTCTTTTTGAGACCGCGGATGTTTTTTTTTGCAGTGTAAGCAATTTTTAATTTTTTATTCCAAAATAAAAATAGTACAAGTAAGACTCAAGTCTTTTATAGTACATTAAAGTAAGTAAGTGAGATTTAACATTTAAAAAGATTTAACAGTAAGAAAAACAAAAGACAGGAAATAATAATTATAGATTTTAAGTAATAAAAACATAAAAATAATAAAACGAAAAGAAAGGCAAAAAAAAAGAAAACAAGTAGAAGTGATGTTAACTTAAATAATAAGGGGGTGAGGAGAGAGATGTAGATGGGAAAGAAGATAGAAAATCAGGAGGGTTTTACGTTAATAATTGTTGATACAGTGTTAGTTTATCGCATATTTAAAAGCTGTGTCTTCTTTTATCTGTTTCAATGCAGTCGGAAGTGAGTTCCAAATTTTGGTTGTGAAGACGAAAAACAGGTTGGAAATGTTCAAATAGACGGAGGAGCATGTTATTAAATTAAGCATTCTAGCTGACTGAGCAAATTGTAGTTTTTCGAACAGGAAGGAGGGAGTCTTTGTTCATAAAATTTTATGCAAAAAAATGCAAGCTCGAGCACAAACGAATTGTTGCAGGGTACATCCATCGTATTTACGGAGCCCGTAAGTATATCTAACCACATTATTGAATGGACTAGTTAATTTACACTGTGATAACATCGAGCGAATCCCTTTACCGTTCGATACCCTTTACCTGGACCACCTTGACCCAGCTGTGAGTTAAGTGAAGCTTGAATACAGGTAAGAATTTAATGACGATTTGGTGCCAATGACGGTTTACTATCGTTGTGGAATCGGAGAAGAGCTAATTGAAGATCCACTCGAGTACGAAGATGACGGTTCGGATCATGAGGACATGATCTGAGAAAGGATGGCCGAGATGTAAGGTAATTTTCTGGATCAATTAACACGTCCACATACCTTCGTTGTTATTCGTTTCTCGACTGTCACACTCTGCATACGGTCTATTAAAGCATTGGTTTATTTCAGTTCTTGGTGTTTTCATTTATTTCGCTAAACACAATGCTTAATGAATTGGCTCATGAGGATTTAATCGGTTGGAATGATACTTTGCCAACTGAAGGGCCACTCTGATGCAAAGACAGAGATGTAACTATCTATACTGTAATTGCACATCTTAAGAGATCAGGCTAGCTTGGGTAAAAAGAAAATCAGTCGCCTTGCGCTTCAAAATGTTCCCGAGCAGTTTTTCGTACTTGATCAGGCCACTTTTATGCGTACATGTATAAAGTTCTTAGTGTTAGCTTCAATGTCAAGAGCAATATGATCAGCTTTTCAAAAAAGAAAATCATTGTCCTATTTTTTTTGTATAAACTGTTATGATAAGATGAAAGTTACTCTTTGTACTTCAATTACCATATCTAATTTTAAGGAATTGTTCTTACCTATTCTGTGCAAAACAGAAATTTGTTCTGCAATAGCTTCCTCAACTGGAGAAACTCCCGCTGTCAACAAAAATTTGTCACGAGCGGTCCATAAATGCCAAAACAGGTCGCAAAAAGCTTTTCCGACTTCCCTGCATTTTATCTGAAAACAAATAACAGACAGATGTTGAGAATTTTTCTAAACGTGATAATTTTTTTTTTGTTTTGGTTTTTTGAAAATTTTTTTGTTGTTATCAGTTTTAAATAATGCTTAGTTATTACATTTAAGATTATGTTTAGTCAATTCTGTGGTCGTAAGACGAGTAGAAGTACATGACCCTTTCAAAAATTTACATAAATTATTTGGTTTTGTCTGTACGAGTATACTGTAATAAGTGTTTTGATATAAGTGAAAACTGAGTATTCTATGCACATGTTTACGACTATAAACGTTGTTGGAAAAAAAAACAACTGTGGAATCAAAATCTGGATATAAAAATGGTAACCTAACCTATAATAATTCAAAGACTTATCACTTCTGAACTATCCCTCGCAAACAGCCACTTTTTAACACTTCTCAAGAACAGACTGCAAACACTCAAAACTCGTTAATCGTATGGTAGCCTATTGAAAAGCTTAGGTGCAGGGACAGCTACAAAAAATAGCGTTTTGGGTTCTAAATGAAGTTGGTATATTAACGAAAGTTTGACTTTATACTCCTACTCTTTAACATCCACATGTCTTCCAGGCTGAACTTCTAGCCATCGAATCCTGTGGCAATAGAAAACCTTGCAAAGGCAATAAAGGTTCCAGAATCATAATACTACTGTGTCCAAAAAATAAGGTGACATATGAATTTAAACTGCGCGCGTCGAAGGATTTGGAAATTTTTCTTTCTTTTTAGGTTGTCATGTCAAAATATATTCATAGTATAGAGATACGCGTCGTTTTGTGAGCTGCTAAAAATGAGTTTTTCTTTTTTTGCGATGTGGAAATTTATTGAGCAAAGAATTTGCATTAAATTTTGTTTGCGGAATCAATTTTCTGCTGCGGATACGTTGAGGATGGTGCAGAAAGCCTTTAATGAAGGATGCTTTGGGCCTCAAGCGCGTCATATCTCGACTGGTACCGAAAACATTGAATTTTTTGGGAAAAAGGCGTCGCGTTGAAGTGTGTGAAACAATGCTTTCCGACTACCAGGATGTCTTGAAACGCATTATAACTGGCGATGAGACTTGGATCTATGCTTACGAACCCGAAACAACCGATCAATCGAGCGAATATCGTGCCAAAGGAGAGCCGAGACCAAAAAAACCGTGCCAAAGTCGCTCAAAAATCAAGGTCATGTTGACTGTTTTCTTCGATTATCGTGGTGTTGTGCTTTATGAATTCCTTCCAACCGGCCAAACAGTCAACAAGGAATATTATTTGAACGTTATGCGTCGTTTGCATAACGCCGTCCGCCTAAAAAGGCCGGAATTGTGGAAAGACAATTCTTGGTTTTTACACCACGATAATGCACCATCCCATACCGCACTCGTAATTCGTGATCATTTTGCCAAAAACTCAACCCATATCGTTCCGCAACCACCGTATTCACCTGATCTGGCGCCGTGCGACTTCTGGCTGTTCAACAAGCTCAAAAGACCGCTCCGGGGACACCGTTTTGATACGATAGAGGAGATTCAAGCCGCAGCGAAGACGGAACTGAAGGCCATCCCGGAAAGTGACTACAACCAGTGTTTCAAAGATTGGAAAATCCGTTGGCATAAGTGCATTGCATCGGGAGGGGATTACTTTGAAGGGGATGAAATTGATTTGGAAGAATAAATAAAGAATTTTCAAAATAAATACAATGTCACCTTATTTTTTGGATACAGTAGTATACTCAGACAGCACTGTCATCGAATTTAATGGAATCAAAATGTGTGAAAACGCGCTATGACGTCTTACAATCCTAAGCCTAGCGTAAGAAAGTTCGGTAAGGATGGTGTTGAAGACAAAAAAAGGAAAAACCCCGAACATTAATTTCGCGCAATTGTAGTTGGTGCACCAACCAAGAAAAAACAAAATCAACTCAATTTGTGTTCACTTTTTATTGTTTACAAATTACGACTGTGCTCAATGCTGGTCTATTCTTGAGTGTCTTCTGCCTTTCGCTTTCATCAAGCATGAAACATATGCGACGGTTTGTCATCAGCTGGTCACCGGTAGTCCATCCCACTAGGACAAAAACAATGCACTTATCTTCGGCACGCTTGTGTGCTGATAAGCGGCATTCTTTTGTTTTATTTTTGTTCTCCCCTTTTGTGTTGGGCGTGTACAATGGTCACTGACCTCAGTGAATTTAGTCTTCTACACTGTCTAGTGCATTTCGTTGCTTTCGCGATTAGAATTTGTTGGTAAGTGCCATGATAAACATTTGACGGAGGTTTCGAATTTGAATTTGCCGTCGGCAACTGTGGTTTTCACCAAATTATCGCCGTTGCAGCAGAACATTTGCAATTGCATTTTGAAGTTGCTGTAAAATCAAATGCGCTGTTTCTTTGAATGCATTTTCAAAGCATGTTGGTTTTGTTGCGTTGCAACATCCTGCCGCGCCTCGGGATGAGTGCTGGATGCATATGCTTCGATAGACCTTTCGTTGAATTCCTTAAGATGTTGTGTTGGATCCAGATTGCTCATGTTGACCAAATCGGTAAGGTACTGGCGCCCTCAGTTCAAATACATGAAAAATAAAAATTCTTATGAATAGTGTGTGGCTATAGTAATTTATAGTTAAATTGGATTAGTACTATTAATTCATTAAAGGATAAGTGTTATAAAAAAATGTATTTGATTAATATATTCAAATATTGAGTTACGTGTGTGTGCGTTTGCTTAACTTGGATTTATTAGTTTCCCAAGGGGATAAGGCAAAGTTTTGTTATTGGGCGCTTTATTGTTGTAGTTGCTGTTTTCACTGTGGCGACACGGGTTCTTCCATCTGCTCCAGGATGCGTTGATATAACTCTACCGAGCCGCCAAAGCGTGGGAGGTGTTGGCTCGTCGATGATTAAAACAAGGTGTCCAACCTTGAGTTCCAGGTTTGATGATTGCCACTTCGGGCGCCTTTGAAGTCGGACGAGATATTCCGATCTCCACTTTTTCCAGAAATCCTGCTGTATTTTCTGCATTAATTTCCATCTTTTTAAATAATTAGTTTTTAATTCCGTTAAATCTTTTTCGGGTACCATGTTAATCGGTGCACCGATGAGGAAATGACCGGGGGTCAGAATGGATAAATCATCTACGTCTTCTGTGATGGCACAAAGGGGTCTAGAATTTAAGCAGGCTTCGACCTGGCTTAATACTGTCGCATATTCCTCAAAAGTCAATGTGTGGTGTCCGATGACTCGCTTAAGGTGGAACTTCATGGACTTCACTCCAGCTTCCCACAATCCACCAAAATGTGGAGCAGCGGGAGGATTAAAGTGCCAAGTTGTCCCATTGGCTTGAAGTTGTGCAACGATGTCCTCACTCCAATGAGTTGAAAACTCTGTTCCTTCTTTGTTCATCTCCTTTGCAGCTCCTTGAAAATTCGTCCCACAGTCGCTGTGTAAATTTGTGCATATTCCACGGCGGGCGGTGAATCGTTTGAAGGCTGCTAAAAACGCGTCAGTGCTGTAATCGCTTACCAGTTCGAGGTGCACTGCCTTCGTACAAAAACATATAAAAATTGCGATGTATGCCTTACATATCTTGTTACACCGTCCTTTCCATGCTTTTAGTTGAATAGGGCCAGCATAATCTACTCCTGATGTTTGAAATGGACGTGCCTGGTTAACTCTCGCTGCTGGTAACTCCCCCATTTTTTGATATAGCCTTGTTGCCGTGTACCTAGAGCATTTCAAACATTTATGAATACAACTTTTAACATTGGACTTCAGACGCAGAATCCAGTATTCTGCGCGAAGCGTAGCCATCATGAGTAGTTGACCACCATGAAGTGACTTTATATGAACATCGTGAATGATTAGCGATGTCAGCACATTGCTTGAAGGCAAAATTATTGGGTGCCGCTGTGTGTATGGAAGGTTCGCGTTCTCTAGCCGACCGCCAACTCGCAGTATCTTTGACTCGTCTAGTATTGGTGATAACTTTGCCAATTTACTTCTTTTTGAAACTGCTTCATTCTTCGCTAGCCTTGAAATTTCTTCCGGAAAAAATTGTTGTTGCACGACAGATATCAATCTTGTACGTGCTCTTGATAATTCTTCTACTGACAGTGGTCCTGACAAACGATACAATTTGCGGGAAGAGTTGTAAGCAAAACGAAGACAATAAGCTGTTACTCGTAGCAATCGCCCTAAAGCTGAGAATCTTTCGATGAACTCATTCGTTGGTAAGGAATCGACGTGAACGCAGAGTTGAAAAACTGATCTTATGACGTACCCAGATGTGACGAATTCATTTTTAGTCTTTGCAACCTTTGTTGCTTTCATCTCTAGCGATGTAGCTTGTATTGATGGGGAAGAATAACTGGCTTCATCAAAAGTCTGTAAAAACTCGGGCCCATGCCACCATTGCGTGTGGTTAAGTAGGCTTCTCGGACAAAGACCTCTCGAAGCTACATCCGCTGGATTGTTTTTGGAAGGAATATAATTCCAGCAGTTGAGATCTGTAAGCTCCTGGATTTCTGATACCCTATTAGCCACAAAGGTAGTTCGGATGTGTGGTAGTCCTTTGATCCATGCGAGTGCAATTTGTGAATCGCACCAAGCAAACATAGTTGAATGCTGGAGAGCCATGGTTTTCGTTGTGTGCACCATTAAGTGCGCTAGTAGTAGGGCTCCGCATAATTCCAAGCGAGCCAGAGATTTATTTTTTATAGGGGCAACCCTAGTTTTGGAAAACAGCAAACTGGTATGCGTTGTTTCCCCGTCGATGACTCGAAGATAAACTGAAGCGGCGTAGGCCTTTTCTGAAGCATCGCAAAAACCGTGGATTTCCAGCCTTGTGGTGTTAGTCATCCTTGTCCAGCGTGGGATTTCTATGCTGTTGAGAACATAAAGCTCTGTTCTTAAATTCTGCCATCTAGTGACAATAGTTGGCGAAAGTTTGCTGTCCCAATCTTGCTGCTCCTTCCAAATGTCTTGCATCAATATTTTCCCGATAATGACACAAGGAGCTATCCATCCCATAGGATCGTAAAGGCGAGCAATGTCTGACAAAATCGTTCGCTTTGTGATCTCTTTTGGCCCTGGAAGATTAATTTTAAATGTAAATATATCTCGTCCAGGATGCCATTGTATTCCAAGAGTTTTGATCGCATTACCTTCATCGAATGACAATGGTAGTTGCACTTCTCTATCTTCATGTGGAACTGCCGATAATAACCTCTCGCTATTACTTACCCATTTTCTTAATGGGAATCCACCGATCTGCAACATTGTTCTTAGTTGGCCTTGCATCTCTAAAGCTTCATCTTCAGATTCTGCGCCATGAATAACATCGTCCACATAGAAATTTTCGCAAGCTATTTTTGATGCTATCGGATAGTCATCTCGCTCATCTGCAGCCAGTTGTTGAAGGGTACGAATCGCAAGATATGGGGCCGCGGCGGTACCAAACGTTACTGTATTGAGGCGATAGGTTTTAATTTGTTCTACTTGTTCATCTCTCCACAAAATAAGTTGGTAGGCAGCGTCTTTAGCGGGAACCCATATCTGCCTGTACATTTTGTTGATGTCTGCTACGAATGCGATTTTATGTTTCCTAAAACGCGCAATGTGATCAAAGATGTCAGCTTGGAGTCGTGGGCCAACTAACAGGTGATCGTTTAGAGATGTACCGCCGGATGCCTTGCAGGATGCATCAAAGACAATACGTACCTTTGTGGTGGAACTAGAGTCCTTAACTACCGCATGGTGCGGTAGAAAATAATGATTATCATGGTTTAAAGAAGAACTATCGACTTCGGTCATGTGCAACAGCTCTTTGTACTCCTCTAGAACCCTTTTATACTCCATGTAGAAAGGTACATTGGATTTGAACCTTCTTTCCAGTTGCAAGTATCTGAAAAGTGCCGTTCGATAGGATTGGCCTAAGTGAGGATATGAGCCTTCCTTAAAAGGAAGTTGCACTCTATATTTCCCATCTGTATGACGCTGATGTGTCCGGCAGAAATGCAGTTCGCACTGCTCTTCTTCTGCTGAAAGACGCGTTTTCTTTGGCAATTCTTCCAGTTCCCAGAATTTCAGAAGAATATTTTCTAAATTGGGACCTTCTGTTGTGATGTGTAAAGAGTGGATCGTCGTTTGAGAGTTAGGGATTATGCAACCTGAAAGTACCCATCCGAATTCTGTTCGTTGGGCTATAGGTGTTCCTGGCGGACCTTTCACTAAGCCATCTAGAATTATTGACGGGTAAGTATCGCTACCAAGTAATATGTCGATTTTGCTTGGTTGGAAAAATGTTGGATCTGCCAATTCAATATTTTTGATATGGCTCCAGTTTGCACGAGGAATAAGGTGCATTGGAAGAATGGCTGTTAATTTTGGTATAACCAGCGCATCCAACCTTAATCTAAAATGCTCGTTAGAGTTCGAGAATATCGTAAGCGAGACCTTAGTTCTGGATACTCCGGCGTTGGTTTCTCCAACGCCCAAAATGTTCACGTGACCTTTTTCCCGTTTAAGGTTTAGGCATTGTGCCGCGGATTCCGATATAAATGATGCCTCTGATCCTGGGTCAATGAGTGCTCGCATCATCAGTGGTTGGCCAACGGATGTGACAACCTTGACAATCGCAGTGGCCAAAAGAACGGATTGTATATGATCACGTTTGATTATAGAGGTATTATGAGTTGCAGCCCTATTGTTGGAATCGTATCGATTCACTGAACTGCCTGCCTGTGGTGGTTGAACCGAACATGGAGATGAATGCGCAGGTGACAAAGTAGCCACTGCAGATATGGGTTCTGTTGCCGGCATTGCGTTAGCTTGATCGGCAACGTACAGTAACGAATGATGCCTTTTTTTGCACTCGATACAATTAAAGTTGCTTGTGCAATTTTGAGTTTCATGAGAATTTGATAGACAGTTGATGCACAGTCTGTTTCTTCTAGCAAAATCTATTCTCTTTTTTGGATTCAACGCTTTGAATTTAAAGCATTTTCTTATTGTGTGAAAACCCTGACACATTGAGCATTTTTGAACAGTGGAATTGTGTGATCTTACGCTGTCTGCATTATGCCTTTTTGGCTTAGGTTGACTTGAGCTTGAAGTGGACTGTCCTAGGACGGCTAAAGTCCTTGACCTCATAAGCAAGAAGTCTTCTAGAATGCTATATGTTGGATAATCGATATGAGCCGATATGTGCGACTCCCACTGACCTCGAGTTAACAGCGGTAATTTCTTAACTGTATGGAAAATCAACACGTCTTCCCATGAGTCCACTGGGACTCCTAGATTTTCGAGAGCCTGCCGTGCTTCGTTTGTGGTATCTAACAGCGATTGAATTCCCTCAGCTGATTCTTGCGACAGAAACTGTTGATCGAATAATAATTTGAACTGATTTTCCTTAAGTAATCGGAGGTTCTGATACCGCTTCACTAACGCTGCCCAAGCTGATTCAAAATTGCCTTCTGTTATAGATGTGTTTCGAAGCAACCGCTCTGCTTCGCCGCTAAGATTCGCCTTTAAATAGTGCAGCTTTTGAACATCTGATAAAGCAGAATTTTTGCGAACTAAACTTTCGAATAGACTCCTAAATTCTGGCCACATTTGATACGATCCAGAGAAAGTAGGGATTTTGATGGGAGGAAGCTTTAATTCAACGGATTGAGTCTTTGTTCCTATACCTGAATTATTAAGACCTTGAGAGTGATTTTGCACTTCGCTGTTTGTTAACTGCTCTTTTAAATTAGCGGAATACGAGTAGTAGAGTTCTTTCAATTTGTGAAAAATCAAGGCTTCCATGTATTTTCCTGTTGCCTCTTCACTTGGTGTAGTAACTATTTTTTGATGAAGCGCTTTGGCTTCTGAGAAGGATTCCTCTAAATTTTGTAAACGCGCCTCTATCATATGAACCGATTTTTCGCCTTTCACTAGTGCGAGATATGCCCTAAAATCAGCTTCTACATCTGAAGAGATTATTTGGATGGACTCGACTAAATTGGCTACTTTACCCTTGCTCATAATGACCACAAATTAATACAAAGCACACAACACTCTAGTAATTATAATTTTATAATAAAATAATAAAGATTATAAGTGCCACACACCTGTTCATAAATTGTTGCTCCTTGGTTGTACCAGTCTTCCAGTCTTCAGATAACAGCTCCAGTTCCTTAGACTACCGCAGGATCTTCTTCAATGCACTATACCGATTCGTTATTTATATTTAACACTTTTAACTTTTAAAATATTTGTCGGATTAAATTTCCATCCGGCTCGAAGGACCAAAATGTTTCGCCAGGAAACTAGCAAAAAGTTAAATAAATTTTTGTTGAAGACAAAAAAAGGAAAAACCCCGAACATTAATTTCGCGCAATTGTAGTTGGTGCACCAACCAAGAAAAAACAAAATCAACTCAATTTGTGTTCACTTTTTATTGTTTACAAATTACGACTGTGCTCAATGCTGGTCTATTCTTGAGTGTCTTCTGCCTTTCGCTTTCATCAAGCATGAAACATATGCGACGGTTTGTCATCAGCTGGTCACCGGTAGTCCATCCCACTAGGACAAAAACAATGCACTTATCTTCGGCACGCTTGTGTGCTGATAAGCGGCATTCTTTTGTTTTATTTTTGTTCTCCCCTTTTGTGTTGGGCGTGTACAATGGTCACTGACCTCAGTGAATTTAGTCTTCTACACTGTCTAGTGCATTTCGTTGCTTTCGCGATTAGAATTTGTTGGTAAGTGCCATGATAAACATTTGACGGAGGTTTCGAATTTGAATTTGCCGTCGGCAACTGTGGTTTTCACCAAATTATCGCCGTTGCAGCAGAACATTTGCAATTGCATTTTGAAGTTGCTGTAAAATCAAATGCGCTGTTTCTTTGAATGCATTTTCAAAGCATGTTGGTTTTGTTGCGTTGCAACAGATGGGTTCTAGGTTATCATGGAATTGATGGCAATGAAATTGTGGACGAACTTGCCAGGGCTGGTTCAAAAGCTGCGTTCACTAGTCCGGAAGCTTTCTGTGGCGCAATCTGAACTACGGCCACAGGTCTGACTAATGAGTGGAAAAACAAGCTAAGGATTGCCCACTAAAGAAATCTACCGGGACTTAGACAATCTAAATTAATAATGTCACCTGTTTTACTGCACTTGACTTTTGTTTTTCTGATATACTATATATTGTTTAAAAATATAAATCTATTACTAGAACAAATTACATTTTGGTGTACAACTCTATTGTATTCACAGAACACAGAATCTAAATATGATAAATTCACTCTTATTTGAATTTTCGTTAAGCTTTCTCGTCTCTTTGCTTTTGAAGTTTTTATAAACACTTTTAACAGAATGCAAATTCCAATTACAATTTAATCTTTATTGCTCAGATATATTTTTGATGTACAATTTTTCAATAGTTTTTGACTTATAACGAGTTTAAATACATTTCTGCGAGCGCATAGGGCTCTGCGTTGGCCTAAAGGCTTAAAATAATTACATTTTTTCTAGAAATTAAATTTGTTTTTTTTATACATATATATATATATATATATACTATATATAGTATATACTGTCTTAATTTAATGCCGTGCGTGAGCAGCGCCGACGGTCTATGGTGATGATGATGATGATGTTGAAGATGATGATGGTGATGATAATGATGATGATGATGATGATAATGATGATGATGATGATGATGAAGATGATGATGATGATGATGATGATGATGATGATGATGATGATGATGATGATGATGATGATGATGATGATGATGATGATGATGATGATGATGATGATGATGATGATGATGATGATGATGATGATGATGATGATGATGATGATGATGATGATGATGATGATGATGATGATGATGATGATGATGATGATGATGATGATGTTGAAGATGATGATGGTGATGATGATGATGATTATTATGCTGTTGATAATGGCGAAAATGCTTCTAGTTTCGTGGTGTCAGCCCCGGTGATAGTGGGGGTGATTCTGCTTACTCTTGTCGAAGTCGTCTATGAATCCTTCTTCATTTGCTATTCTATACCCCGGGTCCATCATGGAAGGGACATAGAGATAGCGATTTTCAATATCTGGGCTACCTGTTATTATACTGATAATATTTTTGGAGTGGGAAGAGATTTTGCGTAGCATCTTTGAGGACATTACGCATAGATGCTTTTCTATGGGTGGCATGTTTGCCGTGCCGTATAGTATTTCATTGCTATAGAAGTGACGGGTTTCTGGATTTCGGTGCAGACCTGTGCAGTCACGAAGTTCTTTTCGCTCGATGGTTTGAATTTTCTTCATTAGGCTTGGACTTATCGTGAACCATATTGGGAAACAATATGGCACGATGGGACGGATTAGTTGCTTGTATGGCAAGAGTTTTGGTTCTTGTATCCAAACCGTTCCTTTTTCTCATCAGTGGGAGGATTAGAGATAGCGCATGGTTGGCCTTTTTTAGAGTGGCTGTCGCATGGGAATTGAATCTGAATCTTTCTTCGAAATGAATTCCTTGGTATTTGACTTTTTGTTTTGGTCGAATGATCGAGTTATCGGGCATGGTCAAGGCAAGGTTCTTGCACTTGGTGGCTGAACCATTGTATGAGGCGGGTAACAGACAACGCTTAGATCACGAAGCCCCTCAATTTGTTCTCGTATGATTAATTAAGTTCTCTCAACAGATGGCATGCCCATCACAATGATTTCTCGAACTCTATCGTCTACAGAAGAAAAAAGCCAAAACCAAAGAGTGAGAATTTTTAGAGATAAATGCAAAACTTTAACAAAAATTTTTCACAGATCACCATCCCTTGATATTTCTCATGTCGGATAAAACTCTAAATAAGAGATGGAGGGCATTTGTAGAAAAATTCGCACCAACCTTTCATAAGAGGTCAGGCAGAAAGATGCGTTTTCCCGACATTAATAAAATTCACTTGAGGAGCAGGATATATTCTAGTGAAGCTTATTGGACTCAAACAGTATCCTCAATAAAAACCCTGTGAACTGCTTTCGAAACCAACTAGTTATAAATAAATAGATCGAGAAAATTAAACCGACAAAAATTATTTTCAAAACACAACTGAGCCATTCGATTTCTTTTGATAATATTGATAATCTTTTTGTATTAATAAAACATGTAATAAAATCCAATGTCGTCAATGCCGTTGATTGCGACTTACCTTTACTTGCTCAGATTCAAGAAAATTAATAGCAACCTTTCCTTCTGTAAGGTTCGTTCATACCACAAAAATGGTAACTGATATTTTCAATCCAGATGACCAAGCATAATCGAGGTCATGGATCCGAACATTAAAATTCAAATAACAACCTTAACGACTAAATTAACGAATGTTATTTCTGAACTACTGCACCTAGTTTTGATGTGAAACATCTAAAGACGCGGGTAAAACCGATTGTTGGCGTGGCCACGGGTCACTATCCATTGGTGATATGTGTGGTTCACATATTATTTGTATTCTGGCACACATTTTTAGAAAGACCTACCACCAAGAACAACAATAACGAACATAAAATTTACTAAGCATGCCGTTATGATTCACAAGCACATCGAGCAGGAAAATTAACTAGACATAGGCCGTTGGCGGTAAAGAGCATACTTACCTGGCGTAGGAGCTAAAGTCATCATGAAGGCGGTTCCCCCAGGGCTTGGCTATTGCACACTCGGCTGAGTTCACCTCCGTGATTATTCCTAATACGAATAACTCGTGCGCGTAATTTTAGGTAGACGCGTCGCCCCCGCCGTTATTAATTCAGTAATAGAGAGAAATTATAAAAATGTAGGAGCCAACGAACATCGCCCGCCAAACATTCAAATTAAAAGTATAAATAAATAAATCGTCGCATCTCGGATCCACCGCAAGAGTGCGACACCAATTCACTTGCGACACCTACCAATTCCTTCATATTTTTGCTTTGCAAATTGTCAATAAAACGTCAAGCTGTTGCTGCGCCATCCATAGTCTATTGTCACGCTTTCCACGGTCCATTTAAATGAAGGTTCAGATTTCTTCTATTATTATATTCAATTAATAAAGTTTTATTATTGTTTTGACTCCAGTTATCATCAACCAATTGTCGTAAAAATACCGTCATGAGCAATATCGATTATAACTATTACTGAAGTCACTGATTAAAACAATTGAGTTGTGGCAATTGGGAATTAATTTTCCAATTTTTAAATTTTTGTATTTAATGAAAATAAACGATTATTAAATAATCAGTCAACATTTTTTTTGGAAGAAATAGAAATAGTTTATTCTTTCATTAAGTCTTATTTGGTTCTGTTGGTTTAAAACAGAATCTGTTCTTTTATGCATACTAGTACAAAATTATTTCTAGGCGTCCCGTCATGGCTCACTTTTTTTTGGGGACACCAAAAAATTCGATAATGAGAAAAATATTTCATCTGAGATCATAACATCATTTCAGTTTAATTATTTATTATACACCACCTTTTGATAGTGCTTCAAACGGACAGGTAGAATAATTGGAAATTTGATTCCTTGATGCATACAAAATGTCTTCAACATACACTGCAATGATTTTAAACTCATCCTTACTCAATCCAAAATAAAGACATGTATCATTAGCCTTACTAAGCCGTCATACATTTTTACCTTCCTTTAGTTTCTCGCTCATCTGTTTGGCTTTTCTTCCAACTCCATCTTCTGCAACTTACATCAGCAACGCTCGTTTGAAGTATTTTGGAGGCTCCATATAAATTTCATAGTCCATGTCGCCGTTTAAATAGTCCGCAACGATATCCATCTGGTGAACTAATATATTTTTTCAGGAACAGCTAGTGCTATAAGAAATCCGATGGATTCAAGTCTAGCCACAGGTGCATAAGTTACTTCGAAGTCTATTCCTTGGCACTGGGTGAAACCTCTGGCAGCCATATGGTTTTAACTTATTTCGTAGAACAACCTTATTGGTCACAACAGCTCTGTTTGCTGGACGCTCAACCAGGTCCCATATGCTATTCTCTCCTTGATCGCTTCAAGCTATTCTTGTGACTCTGTTCTAGACTTAGCTTCCTCGAGTGATACCTCTCCAATGTTTGCCATATCGATTGCTTCGACCCCATCCAGCGGATCAATTTCGACTTTGTCGTCTGTTTCACCTTCCTCATCGCTTTTCGTATCTGTATCGAAGTTTTGTTGTTCAATTTCATTTTCATTTGTGTTGCGCGTAAAAGATATCGTGTGATATACCCTTCGAAATACCTTGCTCAGCTCAGCTCCGGGTCTTTTGAGACCTGGATACTAATCTGGTTCGCTATCCTTTCGAGCTCATCACTTTTTTCTGATCCTTGATTTAGTATCAGTGCACCATATCTAACAGAGAAGAGAACCGCCGCTTCGCTCAACGTCCAACTCACGCCGCACATTGATGCTTTTCACCTCAAAACAAAGTCCAATGATCGCCCTTCTCTTCTTATTCGACTTTCCTTTCATGCAGAGCAGAATGCACTGCTATCGGCATTTCGTTCCAACAAAGGACTTACAATAACACAGCTCACACTCCTCATTTTGCCAATCCTAGTGCAAAAATGTTTACCGTCGTTTCCTCTTCACCCCGCAAGATTAACCGAAACGGGGACCTGACCAACTGTGGAGAATGGTCGAGGGTTGAGGTGTTGAAATGGGCGCCACGCGACTGCCCCTTCGGTTAAGCTGACCGATTGAGTGGAATTGTGACCAAACAATTGTATTGCGCAACACAAAAAAAAAACGCACTCGGTTCGAAATACCCATATTATAATATAATAAAATGTGTCCTTAAAACTAACAAGATTTGACTCAACCTAACTAACTCTACCTTAACCCTTAATATCGAATGCGTCTTCAAGTATAGTATATTATACAAAAAATAAAAAATAAATAAAAACTACGAAACGTCGTTGATTGCAATCCGTGTGGACAATGTAAGCCGGCGCTTACCTTTTAACTTTGTATCCCGTGATATGTTTGGTGGAACCGGGAGCGAATATTCATACACCAAAATAAAGGATAGGTAAGGTTATACCTGATTGGTGACGCCGTGATGGTAATTGGCGGCTACCGTTTCGGATCTGGGAGACACACGTTGTCTTGACACTCCTCTCCCGGTAATCAAGCACATATCGTACACCTCAGGCCGCCGAAAGCTTAAAAAGGGATTTTATTAAGAGTGAAGGGCGAAATCGCTTACGCATCCTGGCAATAGGTATAATTTGATTCGCAACGATCGATTGCAAGTACTGCTGGTGGTTGGGTTTCTATCTTCTGCAGCGATTCTCTTAGATGCAAAGTGGTTGAAAAATCCGATGGTTTTAGTATTGAATATATTCTCGTTGATGTTAGCGACGAAAATCTGAAATGTAAAGTAGGAACTGCGTATAACCCTAATCGGAGCTTTTCGCCCGTCACTGTTTTCAGCAATAAATTTTTTTTCTGCTTGTTATGAAAATATCATCATAACTGGTTACTTTAATGCTGACATCCTTAAAACTAAAAACGTATCTGACTGCTCGAATATCCTACACCATGATCAATTATCGTAAGATGGTCTTTCGGACCATTACTTGATTTTTTAGATTTATAACTTAGATTTTTCCCGCTCCCTCACCCCATTTACATTTCAGTTCAGAGATTTCTCCTCAGTGCATCAGTATGCTTTGCAACACGATGCGAGTCTTTTATCATGGCACCATGTTTATTCCTTTTATTGCTAATGAAAAAGTAAATTATTTTCAGACATTGATATTTGGCCTGTTTAACAAGCATGTTCCGTTGAAAAGTGTTATAGTACGGAACATGAAATGTCCTTGGTTCACAGCACAATAGAGGTTCGTCGAAAACTGTTCATGACGTGGAAGACTAGCCCAACACCGTTGAACTGGGAACTTTGATGCCGGGCTCGAAATCGCTCATCCACTGCTACGCGGAGATCTAAGCAATGATATTATTTCTCTAAATTTAGCTCTAATTTACTACCTAACAAGCTCTGTAATTTCATGCAGTATGCCTGACTTAAATGAACTAAACAAGGAATGGCTATAGGTGGTGTCGGGACAGCCTTTGTGTCCAAGCCCAGTATCATTTCAGATTCCTTAATGTTTTTAATTTCAAGATTGTTACCGTAATTGAAGTCTTGGACTGTATTCGTTCGCTCAAGTCTAATGCTGTTGGTGAAGATAGAAATCCCCTTCAAATCGTCAAACTTATTCATCCCTATGTACTCCGTAATCTCACACATATCATACATTTTTGTATTTACTCTTCCACATTTCTTGAAGGCTGGAAGATTGAGAAGCTAATTCCTTTGTACCGAAAAAGCCTAACTCTGAATCTGACTTTCGCCCAATAAGCATTCTGCCATGTTCTAGAAAAAGCTCTTACTAAGCAAATTTTAAGTCATCTTGACTCAAATGATTTATTGACTATTTATTGTTCACCCATCACAGTAAAGGTACTGGACTGGATATGCTTGCTTGATTTTTCTAAAGCCTTCGATGGAGTAAAACGTGTCACTTTATGTAAGAACTTCGGTTGTAATTTGGATTTAGTCAAAGTTCTGTATGGCTTATTAGAAGCTATATATCAAATAGAATTCAAAGGTTGTTCTGTTACTATAATATAAATGACCTACCAAAAGTATGTAAAAATGTGTCCTTACATCTCTATGCCGATAATGTGTAAGTATACTCATCTATGCCCATTGGTACGGTTGAGGATCTCGTTTGCAGACTTAATGAAGACTTGTGGAAAATACATAACTGGTCTGTGTGCAATGCTATTTTTCTTAACCATCGTATATCACATGTCATAATTAATTCTAATAAATTCTATGACACAGACTTGCTACCGTCAGTTTTTGAGCGCACGTACAAATTAAGTATGTAGACAGAGCTGCCAGTCTCGGGCTTAGGATAAACAGAAGCCTTTCCGCCACAAATCATGTGATAAATACGTTCGAACGCACTTATGCATAACTACGCAAACTTTGGCTGTTTGCGGTACTCAATCCATAAGTAACAAAATTAATGTTGGTCAAAACGCTAATTTTACCAATTATCTGTAATGCTGCGGTAGTATATTGCAAGCCCGTTTTCCAGTCCCAGCATAAGCTTCTTGTCACTTTCAACGACACTGTAAGATACGTTTTCGGATTGCGCATGTATGACCGTGTTTCTGAATATCATTGGCTTATTCTTGGGTGCATTTTAGGTGAATATATTGATGCTGCGTCTTCATGCACAAGGTCATTCACAATCAATTGCCTGGATACCTCGTCGAAAAGCTTAAATTTGCGCAGTCAGACCGAACATGTTACTTGATTACTCCTGCCTCAAGATATTTAAACTTGTCGAGTTTTTTTTTCGTCCACGTCGCCAGGCTCTAGATCTCTCTTCCCTTGGGAGTGAAGCTATTTGCTGGAGCAGAAAAATTTTAAAAACCCAATTACCAAATATTTTGGTGATTCCTTCACATTTCGTATTTCTCTTTTCTTCCTTATGCCTGTTTCCTTTCTTTCCCTTTTCTTTTGATTTGGTTTAGTATGCCTTTCTTATAATGTATAATTTCAATTTTTTTTCACTTTAATGTTAACACTTGCACATATTTTCCACACACGTCCCATGACTTGTTCAGGTGGCCAAGTCTATGATGCTTTAAGTCGAAATTCGATACATTTGCATTGGCACTGCATGTTTGTGTAATCGGATTTTCTTTATTTAAATCTTAATGTGACTTGTCTCAACTCAGCTTTAAACGGAAGTGGTTACCGGCCAAGCAAAAAGATGTCTTCCACACTTTTGCGTGAACTGAGTAACGTCCCCGTGCTGACTGAAGTTTGTTACAATACCATTAACAATATAGTTTAGTGCTTACAAACAGATGACGTTGTTAGGGTGTTTGACATATTGAATCATTAGTTTTAATAAATATATTTTATTTGTGAAATACTTTCTTGAACATAGTATAGTTCTCAAACTCGATTTGCAATCGCCTTGATTTGGCCATCGTTCCCGTTGACAACTGCTCTCTTCTCATCGAATGTGATGGTATTCCCTTGATCCGTTTTTCTCGTAACAGAGAGAAGATAAGTCCTTAAATTCACACCATTCAGACTTGCCGTCTGTGTTCGGTGTTTTCTTATTCTCCGGACAGTCAGATGCCTTATGGCCCACTTGATGACACACTTGAATAAGCATTGTTTGTCTTATGCACATCGTTAAAACTTTGCTATGCCTTGCAATGCCCCTCGACGAACATTCATAGCCCCTGTTTCTCAATCTGCTTTCGTTGATAAACTGCATCGTTCTTCTCAAGAATTTCCTTCCTCAGAGCTCCAGGTCTTGGCAAACTATCATACGATTCTGTGGCACATCGGAACAACTCGAAAGAAGGTGGCAAGCTTTTCAACAGAAGTATCGACAGTTATTCTTCATGCATATCAACACCCATACATTTCAGGTGAGAAACTGCGTCAAAGAACTCCATTAGCAGCAATGTTGCCTTTTTGACTGGTCCTGTGGATGCGAATTCTGACCTTAATCGCTCCCTCATACTCTTGACTATGTCTAATTCTTTTACCAGTCGCAAAAAGCTCGGATCAATGGCAATGACCAGATCCGCTCTTGCTTTGGCGTCTTTCTCTGCCCATTTCCGCAGTTCCTTTTTCGATTCTTCGGTTTCGTTTTTCGACTCTTCGAAGTCTGATATTGACAAGAAGTGTCGTTGGAATTCAAAAGAACGTACGAAACGTGTTGCAAGTAACATTACAAGATGCATTTATGACACATGGCAGGGTACTGCCACAGCGCTGCTTAAAATACTTTCTTAACTTATTTCTCAACGATGACAATATCATGATATTTTGTAAACCATTTATTTTGCTGCCTGTAAAATGTATGAATATTTTGAAAAGAAGACGACAATGTCTTCGCTTAAGACGGGAAGAAGATAAGACAGCTAGTCACCCAACGACAAATGAACCATTAAACTTGTGGATAAAAAATGCTTACCATGTTTCAGCGAAACTTGGTACAGTCACTTATTTAAGACAGTTTTTTGTGCAAGCTGACCTCTGCAATTATAGCGTGGAAGAGATAGTATTCACGTAAATATTGAAGATATCCCAAGCGACAAATATTATTTGTAAATTGATAGAATTCTGATGACTTTTTTTTACGGATAACACGAAGGGGTTGTTCCTTCATTTGAATGAAGAGCGCAATTAAAAACATTTATTTGTAAAAGCTCACCTGATTTGTCCCTATATTTTTTGCTTGGATATGCATATCAATGGTCTCCAATGATACCACGAGAATAATTCGGAACATTCTGTCCCAGTTAACATTGGAAATATGTGTCGTTAAAGTTTCACAAAGTGCTTTTAAGCTCGAGCGGACGGGCTCTTGTGATTCTGGAAATAAAAATAAATTTAAAAGATATTATTATAATATCTTGTTTTTACCATTGAATCCATCTAAAAGTATCCAGTCTCGAATAGAAGCAACGTATGACAACTGGTAGCATGACAATGGAACCTCAATCCACCAAAGGATAACGTGATCTAACACTGCACTTATATAAGTCCATAGTGAGTTAAAAGCCGAGTCATCATTTTGTCTTCCAGATTGGTTTTGCTTTCCTAGTATTAAATGGTTTTTGAAATGTAAATCGAACGTGAAACTCAAATACTTAATTGTGAATTACCATAGAAAATTGACAGCACAACTCTTTCAAATTCTAATAGAATGTTGCAAATATTTATTTTCCTTTGATGAACGGAATTAGTTGCAACGTGGCTTTGAACGGATTTTTCAATAGTATTTTTTCTTGGGGTCAATGCTGAAGTTGTGTTTATGGTATTAATTTGATCCTGCCTAACGTAGTTACTTATGTTAGCAATATTAAAGGTCAATATATTTAAGACATCGAGGCTTGATGAAGAATAATTCGTTTCGCCAGTCCATTCTTGCTTACGTCTGGTATTAAGAAGTTTCAAGACTGTATTTAAAATTTTTTTTTCAGACCTTCGATGAGAAAATAACTAAAAATTTAAGTTTTCTTATTGATCCTATTTTACAATATAACTTTAGTATATTTATACCTTGATAGTGGTTTCGAAATTCAACTTGGACTCTTGCAAGAATATGTTTGGATATGTGTTGCTGCAAACAGATGAGTTCAACGCTGTTGCCTGTATTTCACCCACGATACGGCAATGCAGATTATATATCGTTGGAATCTCATTAGGCCACATTGGTTCCCAATTTAAAAGCAAAGTCTGGATTAAAAAGAAAATGAGTGTTAGAAAGCATTATCACTATAGTAGTCGTAGTCAATAAATTTTGGTTGGATCTGTACTCGACGTTGGTTGCATGGTGTTATCGATAACATAAGAACCACAGTCAACTTCGGGTCGGATTCGGCCATCATAAAACGAAAAATTGTCACGTAGGCATAAGAAAAGGAACCTCAAAAGAGCGAGCACGCGTGTAACCAATAAAGGAATAAAGAATAAAAAAGAATCGTACTGAGTTCGTTTTATTTTTGTCACAACACATAAGAGACTACACTATGAAGGTAAACATTAATGAAACTGATTTCGTAAACCATCAAGTTTTTATCCATGGTACTTTTTTTCTCAAAAAGCTATAATATGAAATAATAATATATATATAAAAAAACAAATTTGAGTTTGATTAAATTTAACCTTCTTATAAGTCTATGCTTTTAACGCAATTTACGGTAAGAGTTTTGACATGGGTAAGAAATTATTGCAATCGATTTTGAGAAAATATAAAAAATAAAGTAAAACATTCGAAAAAGAATAAATATGCTAGGTTAGGTTGTCCAGGGTGATGAAGTGCTTCATAAGACACTAGGCACCATACTGGGCCCATTGCGATCCTTGATGCAACACTCCTCTAGGCAGCTTTTTTCCCTCCAAAATTTCAAAATTTATTTAAAGTAGATGCGTCCTACTTCCTCTAGGGTTTCAAAAAAAGAGTTGCCCAAACGTTTTCTACGGCTTATAGATATATCGTGGCATTTACATAATAAATGAATAATATCCTCTTCGACACTCAAATCACCGCAGTATCTGCATTCACCCGCGACCGATAAACTCAGTCTCCTTGCATGTATCCCTAAGAGGCAGTGCCCCGATAGTACGTCCACCGCTAGCCTCAGTTGCTTTCTGCTCAGCTTAAGAATTTCGTTTGTCTTTTTGAGGTCGAATATACCCTGTTTTTCCTAGAGTTTGAACAATTGATCGGCTATTTTCATTAGCTTATCTAGCAGTTTTGCCTTTTCTGCACACGCAGGAGGTTTAATACGAACGTTATTGGCCCGAGGTAGTTTACCCCCATATTTTGCTATTTCGTCTGCTATTTCGTTTCTTTTGATTTCGAGGTGTCCAGTCACCCAACATTGTTTCAATAGATTCTGCGTGCATAATGCCTTAAGCATTGTAGGGCAGTTTCTGATTATTTCCGATTTCGTTTCACACGATTCTAGTGCCTTAGGCTCAGCTTGACTGTCACTTCCTGAATACCCCGCTTCGAGCATCCGGTAGTTCTAAAAAGACTCTTAGTGCTTTATTTGTGAAGAAGATCTGTTCCCTCTGTGGTCTTAGAGCCATCAGAGTATACTTCAATTTCGTTTTACTATAATAAATATGCTGAAACTAGATGACTGAATTGAATTTCGTATCACCTCGAATTATTTATCATTGATATCGATAACATTACTCGTTTGTTATATAGTATAAATTTATTTCAATTTACTTCCGCGTCTTTTAACATGAAAGGTAAGTTCAGTTTCTCATTTAGTTTTCCGAATCTTAAATAAACAAAGATGATGGCTATGAAACACGCACGGAGTCTTTGTTTATTTCCCAAACTTTCAAGAACGGTTCTAGGAATTGTTGATGTTAAAAATCAAATGGCAAAGGATTTGTAATCATCGGGATGTGCAAAATCAAAATATCTTCTCCTTTTTAAAGGGTTTTTCAGCAGGGACGCTACAAAAGTGGAGCGACAGGGACAGCAAACGACGCCATATTTCTTGCCGCTCTTTTGACATTTTTCCTCAGTAAGGTTTGCCATTTCATGATGGAAAGATATACGAGCCAACAATGAGTCGAAATTATTAAAATTTACTACCGAAATTCAGAGTCAGTTTCCTCAACGTTCAGAGCGCTACGTCCAATTTATGGTCATCATAATCGTCCTAGCAGATCAACAATTGAGTGTCTAGTGGAAAAATTTGAATCCACAGGCACAGTACAAAATATTCCCGTGCCAGTGAGATAAAGAAGTGCCCGTAGTGTCGAGAATATTGCTGCCGCTGAGGATTCAGTTGCAAAAAGCCCAAATGTGTCTCTCACACGTCGTTCTCAAGCGTTGGGCATCTCTGTGACGTCGTTGTGGTGAATTTTGCGAAAGGATCTTGGCCCACATCCTTACAAGATTAAATTGACGCAAGAACTGAAGCCGCTTGACCACCAGAAGCGTCGTATGTTCGTGATTTTCATCGAAAAATCATCTTCAGCGATGAGGATCATTTCTGGCTCAATGGCTCCGTCAATAAACAAAATATGTATTGGTCAGGCAGCAATCCACATGTACTCCATGAGTCATCATTGCATCTCGAAAAAATTACGGTTTGGCGTGGTTTATGGGCCGGCGCCGTCATTGGGCCGTACTTCTTCCATGATGATCAAGACCAGCGGGTTAATGTGAATGGGATTCGCTACCGTTCAATGATAACAGAATATTTTTGGCCCCAATTGGATGATATGGACTTGGAGGACATTTGATTCCAACAGGACGGCGCGACAAGCCACACAGCGAATGTCACAATTAATTTATTGGAAACCGTGGAGAACGTGTTATCTCACGAAATGGTTCAGTCGCTTGGCCGCCTCGGTCGTGCGATTTGACGCCGTTAGACTATTTCCTGTGGGGTTACGTCAAGTCTATGATCTATGCCAACAAGCCAGCAACGATTGATGAACTTCTTACGAATATCGAACGTGAAAGTGCAGCAGTATCGGCCGATTTATGCTTGAAAACCGTCGAAAATTGAGTTCAGCGTCTGGACTTCTGCAAGGGTGCCCGTGGTAGCTATGCAAAAGAAATCGAGTTCCATACATAATGGCATCGAACGTACTTTCACAGAAATAAAGAATTTCATTGATAACCAAAACCGTTTTTGTTTTATTTATTTGTAGCGCTCTTATTGAAAAAACCCGAATATGTCTTTTTATTGAATTTAAATAAGGGTTTCGATTTTGAAGACTTACTTAAGTCTAAAAATAAGGCATATTTACATACTTGGGAACTTGTTTGCTCGTGTCGCGCAGACTTAACTATTGTCTCCTGAATATATTTTTCGTTCCGGTTAAAAAAAATTGGGGTTGAGGAGTGAGGACAGACTGGAAGTTAAGTGACGACTTTGGTGCGAGATACTTCATAAGTTCGAAATTCAAATTGTTAAAAGTGAAGTGGATTCAAGTAGGCTTTATTCTAACTTTAATTGCATTAAACGTTAAAATTATGGCTGCCACTGCCGAGTTATTGAAACGACACCACAAGCGGCTTGTACACAAAATTAAGGATAGGATGTCCGATGACGCGATGAGGATGACCTATGACCAACAGTTATGAATTTCCGCTCAAATCCTTAAAGGATCGTGAAGAATTGGTTGGAATAATAAGAGCTGAACCTCAATTTAAGGCAAATCGCGTAAGTAAAATATATTCAATGACACTTTTAGTTTTAATAGAGTTATATATTTGAAGAAAATATAACTTTCATCCACAACCCGAAGGAAAGAAGGGAAAAGCTTCAGTGCCTAGTATCGGGCGACTGACTGTCCGAAATTAATAGAAACGGTCGGAAAAAATGGGTTTAAATTTTTTTAAAAATTTCCAATCGACTCTGTATGGTAAATTCATAATTTTACTTAAATTAAACTTTAAAAAAATGATTTGTTATAATTTATTATCACTCTATTCATTCCGCTTACAATAATTTCATATATGTCTTTTGAGAAATACGAGTCAGATGTAAAAGACGATTTAAAATAAGGCAAGAGCAAACTTGACGAAAGCAAACTTCAACTTAAATTAAAAAAAAAATAAATGAAAGTTGAAATTTATTTAAATCAAACCTTTTATATTAAGGAATTTTTGTATGACATTTTGTGGTCCTATGAGCTAAAAGATAAAAAAATTAAATGTTGTCCTTTTTCATCATTCAGCGTGTTTGTTTTCTTTGAGTTTATGTTTTAATTATATTCACGAAAGGACTATAACGTTATTAAATAAAGCATAAAATAAACCATTTCAGAAGATAGATAAAGCCCTATATTAGCCTTATAAAAATATCTTTATTAGAAAGCGAATTCATATAATAAGCCCTAAAATAAGGCTTACATTAGGTATCTAAATCTTATTTTATGCCTTATAATTAGGTTTAATAGTTTGTAGTTAGAGCTTGTTCTATACCTTATAATGCCTACTTTTATTCAAACGTTGGACGGAGTCTGGACGGAATCCGCGGAGAAAACACTCGCGGATCGACACTCACTTCCCCGTGAACAAGGATCCCAGAAACACTGAGTCCACAGACCAACCAATCGATCAACGGTATCATAGTACCGTTCCAGCTGGTTTTTTAATGAAATCTAAGCTGGATTGGGCGGGCTATTTTCAGCAGCTGTTTAAAATACAGCTTCACTCCAAAACTATGGAGGAAAGCTAAAGTGGTATTCATACCAAAGAATGGGATAGCCACACATAGCTCACCAAAGGATTTCAAACCCATCACCCTCTCCTCACTTCTTCTGAAAACAATGGAAAGGCTGGTGGATCTACATATTAGGAAGGCATCAGCTTCAAATATGTATCACCTTCACCTACAGCACTTCACTCCTTAGTCAGCACCATGGAAAAATCCTGTGATAACAAAGAATATACAATGGTTGCATTTCTTGATATAGAGGGTGCTTTTAAAAATGTTAAGTCCGAAGCAATAATCAATGCCCTAATCAGACTTAAAGATACAGAAAGTATTAGAGACTGGATTAAAAATTTCAAAGCCCTAGTCGTAAAAGGAAAAATTTCTTCATACCATTAGAGATATTATGGAAACTTCGCTAAATAAGCTTACAAAGTGGAAAGGAAGATTAGATCTGGATGTAAACCCGTCTAAAACAAAGCTCGTACTGTTCGCAAGAAGATACAAAATATCTCAAATAAGCCCACCAAAAATGAAGAATAAGGAACTAAGTTTCACTAATCAAGTCAAATATCTAGGCATTATATTAGATAGCAAACTAAGCTGGAAACCAAACATTCAAGACCGTATTAGGAAGGCAGCGGTGGTTAAATATACATGCAAGAGGGTCCTCGGCCCCAAATGGGGACTGAAACCGAGATTGACGCACTGGATGTATACTGCAGTTGTCAGACCAATCCTTACATATGGTATCCTCGTATGGTGGTGAAGAAAATCTGAGAAAGATAGGCAGAATCCAAAGATCGGCGTGGTTATGCATCACGGGGGCACTACGTTCCACACCTTCAACCTCCATTGAAATAACTATGCTACAACTGTTCCCATGGACATACATATACGGGAAACGGATAGCTACCAAGGTTGACTGAGTGTTACCACTGGAGCAGAACACATAGCCCAGGTCATACGGAAATAATTAAGAATTCCGAGACATACAGACTATATCACACCTATCGTAGACTTCGAATTGGGATACAAAATACTGATCCCAGATAGGGATGACTGGTCGAAAGAAATAGAACGGTTCTCAAACGAACGAAAGCACCGGACTCGGAGTATCTAGGATCTCGACGGAGATCTCCTTCTTTTGTCCCTTCGATTTTCCAACCACTGCAGTGTATACCAGGCAGAAGTTAAAGCTATCCAAGAAGCTGCCCGCTTACTGCCAATGCATCTGATAGACGGGTTTTCTATCGTCATATATCAATTATATCCAAGATGGTAAGACTTTGCCGCCTTTCTCTCAGGGAGATAACTACCAGATGTAACCTTACCATATGCTGGGTCCCTGGGCATAGTGGTAATGAAGGCAATGAAAAAGCCGACGAGCTAGCTAGAATAGGGTTGAACTTGCCACTGAAAATAAATCAGGAGACCCCTTACCCCTCAATTCAAGCAAGAAACACTATGCTAAATATAGATGCCATCAATTTCACCAATCGGAGATGGGTGGAACTAGACACCTGTAAGAATTCGAGGCAAATTGGCTTCTCATTAATCCAAAAAAGACAACTACAATCCATAGCCTTAACAGAAATATAATGAGTAAGGACGTTCGAATTATCACAGGTCACTGTATCATGGGCCCACACGCATTAAGAATGGGAGCCCCCCATTACGACTTTTGCAGGAGCTGCAACGAGGAAGAAGTAGAAAGCGTACTACAAAAACGCAAAAACGAGGAAAAGCACGCTAGGAAGCTACTTAATCGGCAACCTAAAAGATATGTCAGATATAAAGATTCAGAACATAGCAAAATTCATTAAGAAAACAGACTGTTTATGACCGGTAATAAAGTGGACAATCTCTACAGAGACCACTTGGATACCAATCAGGTATTTCTTACTTAACTTACGAAATAAATTTACGATTGATTGATCATAGCAGTCAGTCCCCGAGCCATACTAAGGTTTTCGCCTACCTATACCATTATTTTTCATTCGTTTCCCGAGTCAATCGGTTTTTAAACACGTTCATTAAAAACTTGCAAACTATTCGTTTTAAATAAAATAAATAATTCTTGTTATTCATCGGCAGAAGGCAAAAGAAAAAATTGGTTTGAGTGCGAGTAGGCCTGCCCATACCATGAACTTCCCATCTCAAGACACAAAAAAATAGGTGCTTTTTTATTTGCCTACACCATGAAATTCAATTCCGATTATGAAAACATCATTCATTCCCTAATCAAATGCATTGCTAAAAAAAAAGATCAGATACATATATTTTTAGCTGCCTTTGAGGAATACCATTTACACGTATATGTTTTCGTATTTTTGAATCATTTAAAATACGAATTGCGTATTTAGCATTGATATAATAACATATTTCAATTTGGAAATACTTTTTTTCTGACTGAGTTACATTTCTACTAAAAGAAAATTAGATTTTTAGTTTTACTGCATCAATAACTTAAAATAATTTAAAATAATTTTTACCGTTTTTTTTTTAAAACATGATAGCTGGTTGGACTTTTTTTGTCATTAGTCATTTAATTACTAACTTGAGGTGGCGTTACAGTCCGCATGGCATGGCATTTTATTCTTTTGGCTAAGTCGATGTCGCTGTACAACTCCTAGCAAACAGTTCGTTGTTGAATCTTCTCCTCCACTCACAGTCAATCCAGATGGGACAAAAGATTACACCTTTCTCTCGGAACAACCTAAAGGGCCTTCATCCGCTTTCAAAAGTGTACATGCTTTTGCACCATATAGTAGGACGGGGATGATATGGACCTTATAGAGCGATGCTTCAGTTCTTAGAAAGAGGGCTTAGCTCTCTTAACCAGAGGTATTCTTCGTTTGATCTCCGCGCTGGTGCTATTATCTGTTTTTACAGCGGAGCCAAGATAGACAAAAGTGGGTCGGTGACGTCTTTGCCGACCTCAATTTGTGCAGGATGGCGGTGACCTCCATCGCCATCCTGCATAAAAGTACGAGCTTGGCAGGGAACTTGGCGCTCCTGGGTTTTTTCCAGGATCTGCCGTTATGTTAATATTTGGTTTATGGTGGACTTTTCTGGTCGAAAACCACATTAATACGGACCTATCAGGATGTTGACGAACTGCTTCAGACGTTCACATCATACTGCTGAAAAGATGTTAAAGGCAATTTTGAGGAGATTGATAGCTCTATAATTGGCTTCCTTCCTTCAGGATTGGGCAACCAATACTGAGATTCCATTCATCTCGCATGCTTTCTTCTGACCATGTATTGCAGATGAGTTGGTGCATACGCCCAACTAAGTCATCGCCACCGCTTTTAGAAGTTCTATCTTGCTATCTGTACTTCGTCTAGGTCAGGTAGATGGCATTGTTGGTTCTTCCATGTCCTCAGCATTGACTGCAAATGCTACTATGATATTTTCATTTCGAATTTTGCAGGCTTCGGTTTGGGGTGCATAACCTTGAGATTATTGTTTTTGCTGGCTGGCTGTCCATGGCTTGCATTAAACGACACAATGAAAGCATTTTCGACTGTAATATAGGACCAACGACCCAAATTCTTAGCCAGTCATCCCTCTAAGAGTGTCCAACTCAACGTGAAGATAAGACATTTTAAATTTAGAGTTGCGAAAATTAATTTCATTTAAACAACTTTAACATTGGAAGTTGAATTTGAATTTGCTTTTGGCAGTTGTTTTTCAACTTCTTCAAAAAAATGTTATGTAGTAAATCAGATAGTTTAGTTTGAAAAGTATTACATTTTGTAAGAACTCTGTTTATTTTGGAATTATTTTTAATCAATCAAATTTGTTTGATTGCTTTTCTTTAGAAAATATTAACCACTGCTCGGAATATTAAGGCGTGATTAACTTTATGTCCTTTTTGAAAGGGTTCAAGAGTACATAGTTTCAATTCAGAGATTTCCACCTACTCTTCCTTCCCAGCTTGTAACTGCTCAGCAAAGGATCTTTTTCTGTCTGGTAAATATATGGCTTAAAGAGGATCACATTCAGTAAATTAAGAAAAACAACCTTCTGTAAAGGGAAGTATCGAGAAAAAAGTTTGAGGCAAAAATTGCCTTTTTTCATAATTTTTTGTGGACTATAGCCCACGATTTAAAATTTCACTTTTTTCATAACTTGGAGTTTCATCTTTGTTGTGCTATTTTTCCTAACAGGGGCTTCAAACTGAGCATATATATAGTGAAATGAAGAAAAACAACCTTCTGTAAAGGGAAATTTGCATCAGGAAATAGAGAAATGGCCTCAACTAAAAACTGTTTTAGTCTTTTTGGTAGTCTCTATAGTTAGTTACTTACTTAGTTTAGTCAATTGGCTAAATAAACATAATATTGATGAAACTTTTGGCATTAAAAAAAAACACAAAAAAAATTTTATATGAATTTGTCCGGAAACTTATGAACGGCAGTGTATATATTTTTGCATATTTTTTTATCTGATAAGGTAGCTATAAACTATAAATTTAATTAATTTTGAACTTTTTTTATTGGAAAACTAAATTGTTTTTAATTGAAGAAGTGAAAATGTCCCTTTTTTCGACAGTTTTTTCGTCATAAAATTCAAACCACCCTGTGAAATTTAACCAAAAGCTTTTCAAGTGATCTTTATGCACACACGCTTCGAATGAAACGAATTTGGCTTCGATAGCTTGATTTATTCTCGAGTTAGGCTGTACGTACGTACGTACACACACACACAGACATCTTTCTAAAAATCATGGAATCCGACTCCTGGGACCGCCAAACGTGGAGAAATGTAAAAATTTTGAATTTCGAAAATCGGACCGATTACAAGAACTTCCTGATGGGAAGTTAAAAATCAGTTCCAGCGAATTGGTGTTGTCCTTAATACATGCATTGATAGCCACTTCATATAACGTGCGATTTTTCATGTCACCATGGAAAAGTCTAAACCGATTTAGTCAATATACCTTTTTGTTAACAAGAACCAAGTCTCGAATACGCAAATCACATCAATTTACATTTTATAAGGCTTTCTCCCAAAAATTCCAAATATTAAAAGTCTTATTTGAATGTTGGTTAGAAGAAGACTTTTATTATTATCTTATGTTAGCCATTGGAACTGAGTAGGTCACTTACTTTATCGTTGAACCATGTTTGGATATAGAGCACTTTAAGGGTGAAATCAATTAAAATGTTTCAACATAATGAAAGGATTGCTCACCATTTCCCTCAAGATAACAGTAAACTGCTGAATCCTTCTGCAGTTTAGATTTGAAGCCATATCGAGTTTAGAGTAGAGAAAAGGAAGCAATGAGTTCGTTTTAATGTTTCTCAGTTCCGAAAACATACTCTGTTGTTTTCTGTTGAAAATCTCGTTAAATGCAAAGATGCGCTCATATTTTTTGGTAAGTTTTACCTTGAAGATAAAAGATTATAACGTAAACTGATTTTTGGATTTTTTTTTTCCAATCAACTTACTAGATCTGCATATGTAAAAGTTTGGTATCCTAAAATATCCGAATTCACCTTCGTCAAATATCGAATCCTTTTAGCACTGTGTGCCAGAGATTGAAAATCTGGATATTGTGTTAGGTTGTTCCTTTTTGAACGCGAAAAAATTGAATTCATCTTATGTTATTAGGACTACGAGATAATATTTATATTAGTTTGTTTCAAATAACATAAAGCTGAGTTTCCTATGGTAACGCTACTTAGTAGGGGAACAATTGGATCATAACAACTGTTACCAAGATGACATTTTTCAGCAAACTTATTTGGTCAACTTCTGTTCCAACTGTGCCGTAGAAAAAATCGTTGTAAAACACTTTGTATTTTGCAACATGATAATGCAAATGATTTTTAACTTCCCACCGGGAAGTTCATGTAATCGGCCCGATTTTCAGAATTAAACATTTTTACATATCTCCACGTGTCGAGGTTTTGTTTCTGCATTTTTATTTCATTTAATTCATTACAACTTACATGCTGGACAAATAAAATGCTTAAATTAGCTTTTTTTAGAAAACTACAATCATAAAACTTACTGGCCCTATACTGGCGATCTAAGCTAAGCCTTATACTTAACTTTATGTCTTCCGATAAAGGAATGAAATATGATTGTAAATGAAAGAATTTCGGAACGAATTGTCTCGAAAAACCTTAGTAGGCTTTTTGAATACTTACTTTATACAATGCAACTTAAAACTAGCCTAAAATGAACTATACCTAAATAAAATCGTAAAAAACAACCATAAAAATAAACCTTTATTTAATCTTAAACTATAAACTAAAGCTTTGGGCCACCAACAAGGTCAAGTGGAGAATCTAGTTCGGAAGGGATATGCGAGGAAGCTCTGCGTTCAGGAGTTGGAGAAGCCACATGGGAAGGAATGGTCCTTGCCCACGTTCATTGTGCGTAACCATAAAAAGCCGGATAAAGTCAGGATGGTTTGGGATGCGGCAGCCTCAGTGCAGGGCATATCGCTGAACAGGATGCTTCTTAAGGGACCGGACGAGTTGAAACCGCTGACGGAAGTCCTATTTTCATTTCGAGTCAACGCTGTAGCCATAGCGGGGGACATCCAGGAGATGTTCCATTAAGTTAAGGTTCGCGAAGAAGACCAGCAATTTCAGAGGTTTCTGTGGCGGGACGGATGCAGTAGTCGGGAGCCAGATTTACTATATACCTCATGAACGTGCTAACCTTCGGCGTTACATGTTCGCCGAGCATTGCTCAGCATGTAAAAAACATAAATGCAATGAAGTTTGCGGATAGATTTCCACGTGCTTCGGAGTCGCTTATAGAACATCATTACGTCGACGATATGTTGGACAGCGTCGAGACAATCACAGAGGCCATCCAGTTAGCAAAATATGTCAAGTTCATCCACTCAAGCGCTGGATTCCATATGAGAGGATGGCTCTCGAATTCCAGTGAGGTGCAACAAACTTTGCAACGACCATCAGGAGACGGCTTCAAGATCTTAGGCCCTATGAAGAACAGCATTGGAGCGGCGAACACAACGGATGACTTTCTTAGTTTATCACTGCGGTTCTCTAAGAAAGAAAAAGATATCATGACGGGACGTAGGCTACCAACCAGGAGGGAAATCTTGAGGGTGCTTATGTCAATCTATGACCCTCAGGGATTTCTTTCCTTCGACTTGGTGAGACTAAAGGTGTTGGTTCAAGATGCATGGAAGTCGACGCTTGGATGGGATGAGGAGATTTCGACAGATCTGCGAGAGAAGTGCGAGAGCTGGCGGTGCTTGATTCCGAAGGTGAAAACCGTGCAGATACCTAGGCACTACTTTCCAATTGGCTTCACCAAAGCAGCGTCAATCCAACTGCACGTATTTGTAGACACCAGCGAGGATACGATGGCCGCAGTGGCGTATCTTCGATTCAGTGAGGGAAATTCTACTGGGTATACCTTGGTCTGCTCAAAGAGTAAGGTGGCAACCTTGAAACCGATATCCATTCCAAGATTGGAACTTCAGAAAGCGTTGTTGGAGTCCAGGTTGGCGAATGTAGTTGGAAAGGCACATAAGCAGTTGGCAATTGAGCGGAGGTACTTATGGACTGACGCAAGGAATGTTATATGCTGGCTGAAATCGGATGCGAAAAAATACAAACCCTTTTGTAATATTTCGTGTGACGGAGATTCTTAACAAAACTGAGCTGCATGGGTGGAGGTGGGTACCGTCAAAGCTCAACGTTGTTGATGACGCAACTAAGTGGAATAAAATTCCATTATCTCATAAGGAATTTCCTTTAATGCGCATAATAAGCTAAAGTTTTGGGCCACCAAATTATGGCTGCGTAGGTAATAATACGTCTAACCATTATGATGTATACCAGTAAAGTGTTTTAGGTTTGAGACTCCAAGTCCTACCGTAGAACAGCTTACAGGCCCACATGGCCTTGGTTGTGCTTTCTGTGATAGACTTGATATGTGAAGTCCAGTTCAGTTTCTTATCCAAGATAACACCGAGATGCTTGACTTCCTTCACTGGAGTATACCAGAGATGTACCCTCAATAGCAATTGGAGACAGAGTCAGTTTTCTCCTCATTTTGAAGGGGACCAGAACGGTTTTGCTAGGATTCACAGAGAGTCCTTCACACTAACACCATTCTAAGACTTGCATTAATGCTGAATGCATAACGCTGGTGATTTGCCTCATTTGACAAAAGCCAGATCATCAGCATATCCTATTGTGACAAAGCCAATCTAATTCATGTTCACCAGTAGGTTGTCTATGACCAATGACTAGGGTAGAGGCGACAGAACTCCTTCCTGAGGACAGCCTCTCGTTGCAGTGACTGACTTTGACACGCTTCCAACCGGGGAAGTTATAACTCTATTTTCTAGCACGGATCTTATCCATCTGTTAGTGGAGTCTTCAATACCTTTACTCCGAATTGCGTTTGTAATGGAGTTGTACCTGGTATTGTCAAAAGTACCCTCAATATCCAGGAAGGCGCAGAGAGCAATATCCCTGCCCCTCAGCTGACTTTCCCTTCCTAGCATATTGGTTGGGGTGCAGGGGAGAGTGAAATTTTAAGTGGCCCCTGATATGCAGGTCTTTAAGTCTCTCGATGATCTTTAAGATGAAGGGGGATGGACTAATAAGCCTATAAGATTTAGGTAGCTCCGGAGGTCTGTGCCCAGGTTTTGGTATAAATACAACGTTAACCACCACCGGGTGCTTTAAAGGGTTTGAAGGAGCCAATTGCTCATTTTACCTTGTCACTACTGAAAATTTTGCCGGATAGACTTTTAACCCTGTTAGAACAGCTTGCCGTATGGTAGCTTTCAACTGGTTAGTCACCCATTGTTTTGAATAAATGTGTGTTAATATATTCATTGTTCATGTTCTTAAATTAAATTCAGTCTATATTGTTAAATCATTAATTTTAAAATCTTGTAATCTGTTAATCACTGTTAATTTTTTACGTTTTTCTGTGAGTCACTGTACCCCAGCATCAGGCCACCCGCATCAAGCAACTCCCGCCATCCTCGCCTGATCCTGCTGCACCAATGGGACAGCATCAAAATCGAATGATGCGCAGCCAGCAACATTGCCATTGTTGTTGTTGCATTTCTGCATTGAATGGACGGGTGCATTGTGGGTACTGGCACTCGATGGTCAATGGGATCGGGCACTCAGTTTTCGATCGCAGCGGGCGCAACAGCAATAGACAGTGGCAAAGTAGTTTTTTGATTGTTCGACGTATAATAAAATCTGTTAATTTTTGTGGATTCATTATTTTTTGTTGCTTTCTAAATATACCTTCAAATCTAAAACATTGGTCCTTCTAAGCCGAATTATAAGTGAACATTAGTGACATTGGTGAAGTGAATATTACCAAATAAACAAAAGGTATATAATTGTTAAAATGAATTCCCTTAAACAGAAACGCGGTAATGCAAAAGGTCGGCTCACGCGCGCGGCAGCCTTTATAGACACAATTGACGATAAAACCAGTATCGAGATGCTCGAAATTCGATTGCAGAATTTAGAGCTTACGTGGACAGACTTTTCCTCTTTGCACTCCGAAATCATTCAAAGTGCCGTCGCTGAAGAATTTGACGAGCTTGAGGTAGAGTATGAAGATTACGAAAGTCGGTATTTTTACGCGTATTCGAATCTTAAGAAAACCATACACGACAAACACACTTCGACAAACACGGTAAATGAATCGATTGTCGACCAGCTTGTAAACCAGCAAACTTCGTTTTTAGAAACGCTTAATTCGACTCCGAGAAATTCTACCTCAGTGAATCTTCCACCTATCACAATTCCACCCTTTTCGGGCAATTATAAAGATTGGCCGTCGTTTCGGGATTTATTCACGGGTTCGGTAGACAATAAAGCCAATCTACCCGCTACGCAAAAATTTCACTTCCTCAAATCATTTTTAAGAGATGAAGCGGCTAATTTAGTCAAACATATTCCGATATCGGACTCAAATTATATTGGAGTGTGGGAACGGCTAGAACATCGGGTTCATTTAATCGCGCAATCCTATATACAAACCTTTTTGTCATTGCCGTTGATAAGTGGAAATAGCGTAAAATTGCTGCGAAAATTGACTGATGGTGCAGACGAAGTCATTCGGGGACTTAACGCAATACAACAGACCGGTCGCGACCCTTGGCTTATTTATCTGTTATTTAGTAAGCTAGACAGTGAAACCAAGCAAGCTTGGGCTGCACAAGCTGGCTTTCGCGATGATTGTTCTTTTGAAGAGCTGTTAAAATCGTTGCAATCCAGGTGTGATGCACTTGAATCGAGCCAATCGCTTAGTCGAGCCGTTGTTTCGCGGAGTAAGTCACAAGGACAAATAAGAGCTCACGTCGCGGAAGCGCCCGATAATAAACCAACTTGTCCAAGTTGCGAAGGTGGTCACATACTACCCCAATGTCCTGAATTTGTTGACCTTGATATCGTTTCGCGCCGGAATTTAGTAAAACGGAAATCTCTATGTTTCAATTGCTTACGAATCGGCCATTCGTCAAATAAGTGTCGATCCTCATTTCGCTGCCGGGTGTGTAAAACTCGCCATCATTCGTTAGTACATCCACCGGAATCCGAAAGTGCAACGGTAACATCCAATCTAAACAGGGAATCACGTGGTTCCCCATCGTCATCAAACAAAGATATTTCTGCACCCACTCAGCCCGTTTCCTCATTAATAAAGAAGCAAGCAAACTATTTTACCAACTCTTTTAGCCAAGGTTCAAAATAATCAAGGAAAGTTTGTTAACTGTAGGGTATTGCTTGATTCGGGTTCGCAGGTGTCCTTTATTAGTGAATCATTTGCCCAGAAGCTTGGTCTCAAGAGAAACCATGCGCGCATACCTATTCTCGGTCTTTCAACAACGGAAGCAGGTTATACAAGAGGATGTATAACATTACAAATGCATTCTCGTTACAATTCTACATGTCTGCATGTTGATGCATTTGTCCTGCAAAAGCTTACTTCGATTCTGCCTTCGCAACATTTAGAGAAATCCTCTTGGCCACATTTAGTTAAGTTGGATTTGGCAGATCCCTATTTCAACGTTCCTGGGCCTGTAGATATATTAATAGGAGCCGATAAACTTTGGAGTATTTTGGAAGGAAAGCAAATCCGTGGCCCACCTGGTACCCCCATTGCTCAAAAAACATCATTCGGGTGGATACTTACCGGAGAAGTCCTAAATCCACAACCAAATCGGAATGCATTGCTTTCGTCCTTTCACTCAACTCTTGATGTAGATGTTTTGTTGCAACGATTCTGGGAGCTGGAAGAAGTGTCTTCCTCGAAAGATTGGTCTTGCATAAATGACCAATGCGAGTTGTATTTTCGGAAAACATTTACTCGTTCGTCTGACGGCAGGTTTATCGTAGAATTGCCTTCCAAATGTTTTCCTCCATCCTTCGGAAACACAATTCGGTCTGCAGTTTCTCGGCTGCTTTGTATGGAACGTCGCATTCGTTATAATCCAGAGTTACAGTAAATTCATGCAAGAGTATCTTTCCTTAGGCCATATGAAACTAATTTCTCCTGAAGAACTGAATACACCTGACGAAAAATCATTTTATTTACCACATCATGCAGTCGTTAAGCCAAGTAGTTCATCAACAAAACTACGTGTCGTCTTCGATGGTTCAGCCAAGGACTCTAAAGGTGTATCCTTGAACAGTACAATGTTAATCGGCCCTCCTATTCAGCGCGACTTACATAAGGTTTGTTTACGTTTCCGTCAGCACAAGTACGTCTTTTCCGCCGACATAGTAAAGATGTTCCGTCAGATATGGATCGACGATAAACATACGGACTACCAGCGAATTGTTTGGCGTGAACCTGCTACTGACGATATTCAACATTTTCGTTTATGTACTGTCACATATGGAACAGCGTCGGCCCCATTCTTCTCGGTTCGGGTACTAAAACAACTTGCTGAGTATCCAGCAGCTTCGCGCGTTCTCCTTTACGATGTGTACGTAGATGACGTTATGACGGGCTCGAACACAGTGGAAGACTTAACCTCTCTTCAACGCGAACTTACAGAACTGCTCTCCAAAGGTCAATTTCAACTGCGTAAGTGGACTTCCATTTGTTGGCCTTTGTTATCTCAGCTCCCTCAGGAAGATTGTGAGTTTTGCTGGGTTGATCCGGAAGCATCGAATTCATGGATTAAGGTTTTGGGCATGTTTTGGAGTCCAACGAACGATGAATTTTCGTATAAACTAGAGGAATTACTTGAGCATTCTGTGCCTACTCGACGAACCTTGTTATCCGAAATTGCTCGAATTTTCGATCCGTTAGGGTTCTTAGCACCTTCCGTAATCCTTTTCCAGATTTTATTTCAGGCACTATGATTATCCAAACCACGTCTTGATGGGATGAAGCGCTTCCCGATACCATAGCCGAAAAATGGTTGGACTATCGGCAGCAAATAAACTGCTTCGAAAACATCCGCGTTCCTAGAAACATCGCATCGGGTGAAGTGGACAGCAACGAACTTCACGGGTTTTCTGACGCTTCTTCGGTAGCGATTGCGGCGGTGTTAGATGCCCGTTGTAAGACACGTGCCGGTGAAGTCAAAACTACAATAATTGCAGCTAAAACTAAGGTTGCACCTCTCAAACCTGTTACTATTCCTCGCCTCGAGCTGTGTGGTGCCCTACTGTTGTCTCGTTTGTTCACATTGGTTAAAGCATCTTTATCTTTAAACATATCCAGGGTCTATGCATGCTGTGACTCGGAAATAGTGCTTCATTGGTTGTCTTCTCCCCCTCATCGTTGGAATACCTTTGTAGCTAATCGTACTGCTGCAATCCTCGAAACTATTCCCCGACAGTCAAGGAATTACATCGCATCGGCTTCGAATCCAGCAGACTGCGCATCGCGCGGTGTACTTCCTTCGCAATTGGTCAACCATGAACTTTGGTGGAAGGGTCCACCTTGGTTATCGTCACCTGAATCTAAATGGCCAAAATCAACATTCGCATCTTCGCCTTCGGTAAGTAACTTCGAAGAACTTGAAGAACGCTATTCCCATAAGCTTACATTTGCCGCGACGTCCGACAACAACTCATTGCAAGGTCTCATAGAAAAAACATCATCTTGGAATCGACTTCAACGAATTGTGGCCTACAGCATTCGCTTTTCTGCCAAAAGTGGGTCAGATAGTTTGGTCGAGCTCCAAAAGGCAAGAACGGTTATCTTAAAGCATGTGCAACTATGCTCGTTCGGAGAAGATATCGCTTATTTTACATCTGGGAAGACTCTCCCAGCAAATCTCGATTGATTAAGGTTTAACCATTTGTTGATAACGACGGAGTTCTTCGTGTGGGTGGAGGTTTAAAACACTCGACCATTTCATATTACATTAATCCTATTATCCTCCATTCAATAATCATGTTTCATCCATTATAGTCAGGGACATCGACGTTAAACATCTTCACGCAGGAGTATCTGAAACCTTTGTTTATGTTCGCCAACAGTATTGGATCATGGGGAGTCGGAACCTGATTCGAAAAATTGTGCAAACTTGCAAACCATGCTTTATGCAGAGAAGACAAACCAGCAGTCAATTAATGGGGAATTTACCAAAGCTCCGTATCCAACGAAGTCGACCCTTATCCAACACAGGTTGTGACTACGCCGGCCCAATAACCATAAAATTTTCTCGGGTCGTAAGCCATTGCTTTCGAAGGCATACATCGCACTTTTCATATGCAAGTCTACGAAGGCCATTCATCTTGAAGTGGTAAGTGACCTTACGACTGATGCCTTTTTGGCCGCATTGCAAAGATTTGTTTCACGACGAGGAAAATGCTCCAATATTTATAGCGATAATGGAAGTAATTTTCAAGGCACTCGTCGTTGTTTGAATGAAATGCAGAAGATTGTTACGTCCCAAGTCTACAATGAAGAGATCGCCACAGCTCTTGCCAAGGACGGCATTACATGGCATTTCATCCCGCCATCCGCACCATATTTCGGCGGATTGTGGGAGGCCGGAGTAAGGTCCGTAAAACTGCATTTGCGGCGTGTGGTAGGAAATTCGATATTGACTTTCGAAGAACTCTATACTGTTTTAACACAAATTGAATCAATTTTAAGTTCACGTCCTTTATGTGCTTTATCAGATGATGACCTTAATCCTTTGACTCCATCTCATTTTCTCATAGGCGAACCCTTAACCGCAGTTCCAGAGCCGAATCTGCTTAACACACCAACCAACCGGTTAGCTCACTGGAACTATATTCAAAGCATGGTCCAGGGATTCTGGAAGAGATGGCAGATTGAGTACATCACCTCACTCCAGGAACGTCCTAAATGGCAGCAGGCGAAAGAAGATATGAAACCCGGTGATTTGGTGGTATTGAAGGAACCCAATCTTCCTCCAACGAAGTGGCTTCTTGGTCGAATAGAAGCAGTGACGAAGGGTTCAGACAACCATGTTCGAGTGGCTACAGTAAGGACAAATAGCGGCTCATTTGTTCGCCCGATCACAATATTGGCTTTGCTCCCATACTGCTAAAACAAGTTCCAGTGGGGGCGAGATGTTTTGAATAAATGTGTGTTAATATATTCATTGTTCATGTTCTTAAATTAAATTCAGTCTATATTGTTAAATCATTGATTTTAAAATCTTGTTATCTGTTAATCACTGTTAATTTTTTACGTTTTTCTGTGAGTCACTGTACCCCAGCATCAGGCCACCCGCATCAAACAACTCCCGCCATCCTCGCCTGATCCTGCTGCACCAATAGGACAGCATCAAAATCGAATGATGCGCAGCCAGCAACATTGCCATTGTTGTTGTTGCATTTCTGCATTGAATGAACGGGTGCATTGTGGGTACTGGCACTCGATGGTCAATGGGATCGGGCACTCAGTTTTCGATCGCAGCGGGCGCAACAGCAATAGACAGTGGCAAGGTAGTTTTTTGATTGTTCGAAGTATAATAAAATCTGTTCATTTTTGTGGATTCATTATTTTTTGTTGCTTTTTAAATATACCTTCAAATCTAAAACACCCATAGTGGAAGACGAAACTGGGAAGTGAAAGCTCAACAGCGTATCGAGATATACGTATTTTCCGTTGTGAAGGATCCATAAGATTTCTTAAGTAATCCTACATTATATAAATAACTCGCTCATGGTTTTGTGGATTCGTCCTGCAGTTGGCAATGCAACAATGTCATTGCAGCATTTTTTCTATGCATCAAGCTTGGATCTTTTCAACTCAAAGTTGTATTGCGTGAGAACGGATCTACACTCGTCACACATTTTGGTTTTCTTGGCACGGCTAAAGACTTTCCTCCCTTTTCTCCTGAGCAGAGAAGTTTTCATCACACCATGGAACTTTAAGCCGACACGAATTGGTTCTAGGGATGCTGCTCTCGTGATATGAGGACAAAAGTATATAATTTAGTCGATTGGCTGTCTCCTCACAGCTCACAATGGATTCAATAGCACGGGATATCGTGTTGATTTTGGAAAGGACTTGGCTTCGATACAGATTTCAATCCGCAGATTTGGAGATGTGTTGGTGGTCCGACAGGGAAACTTCGTCAGACACGTGCCAATTCGTAAAAAAAATTTGATATAAAGGGATTTGCGACTGTGAGGTCAATTTCCTCCTCGCGAATTGCTTTACACCCCATGCTTCTTCGGTGAGCAACTCGATTATGGACTTTTTGTTTATTCTTTTTTTGGCTCACTGTTGGCGGGTATGGTATGTTTCTATTGTTATTGCTTTCTGCCGAGCTGTCATTTGTTGATTAACAATTTAACTGATGTTTTTCTATTTTGTTGACATCCCGTTAGGTTTCACTAATTGGGGACGAGTATCGCTATCATCTTTTTTTACTTTTTTACTAACTTACTGGCCCTATGCGGTCACTTTTAGCTAAACCTAACATCTTAAAATATGTCTTCCGACTTAATACTACTTATTATATTTAAAATTATACTAACTTTTAAAAAAACTAAGAAATATTTTACTGTTCGAAACGAAAAACGTAGTACATGGGCTTTGTATTTTGTGTAACTTAGCCTTAAACTAAATTTAAAACAACTCTAAAACATAAAATCTTAACCTAACTTAAATAACATTAAGAACTTACAATAATAATACAAAAACAAAAACAACTTACTTAATCCTAAATATACATATATAAGCCGGCCAGGGCAAATAGGACATGCTATTTTACTTGCCTTAAGGGTACCCGCTCCTTCGCGGTCTGATACCGTCCTACTAAAGTTGGGGGTCTCCGGTGAGCTACTTGCGACATCTTGAGCGTAGTTGACACGCCCGTCCACTGCTTTTCGACCAACGTGGAAGATTAACGGTACCGCTAATCTATCCTAGACTAGACCTTTACTATCGAAAAAGAGAAACGCTCCGCTGGGAGTAAGGCCTTTAAGGCGCACTGTGAATAAGCTTTATCACTCTGATCAGGTTGGCCCCGTTATACAGGACGTCATTACTATAGAATTTTTTGTGCTCAGACTTTTGCAGTTCTATATAAATGGAGACAAGCCCTAAGACATCGTGGCTCAGAAATCCGTACCTTTTCCATTAAACTTGCTCCGACTTTAAACCAAACGGGACATCCATAGGCAAGGACAGGCCGAATAAAGGCCGCGTAGCAGATCACCTTTTTGTCAAAGCAAAGGCCGCTTTGGCTCTGGCTGGAGAAGTATCTACATGTTTTTTGAAATACAGATACTGATCCAGCCAGATCGCAAGGTGTCTGACAACACTACGACTCGCCAGTGGCTGCCCGTTTTGTCCAACGATGGAGAACATTCGCCACTTCTTTCTAGACGCTCCAGATAACGGAGTCCTGAACAGAACAGTCTCGCACTTAGGAAATTGATCTTAAACCTCCAATCTACGCAATATCCCTGAATCTTTTCGAAGTCAATTGGGAAAAGATTGACGATGACCTCTGTCTTCCGACTTAACCTGTACACGATGAAGTCATCTGCGGAGAGATCCTACAAGATCGCTTGTGAACATCGTAAATAAAATCGGCGAAATTAGTACACCCTGTTGTAGACCGTTTTTAATTTCAAAAGTCCCAGCAGACTTCACACTGCCATTTTTCGCAATAAACTGTCTGCTGGTGAGCATATCTAAGATTATGTACAGCAGCGGTTTGCTTATGCCCAGCTGATCTAACTTGAAAAAGAGCTCCTGCAACCGAACTGTGTCGTATGCCTTCTCCAAGTCAATCAACTATCCAAGGAGATCTTCCTTGGATATTTATGGGGTATGTGTTCCTTCATTGGCGATGACATCTTTGACAAATTATCGTCATTGAACGTAGTAAAACCAATTTTCTCCGATCGGCAATACTCAATATAATTTTGAAGGTCGAGTGAGTGCTAACATTCACCTTGTACACATCTTGGAACGTCGCACATATCACTTCAAATTTCTCCTGAGGATCTTCGATCACAAAAAAATTGGCATCTTCGATCGCTTCTAATGGATCTATGCCTCCTGTCACAAGTATTTCTTCGTTGTCTGTAGGAGCTTAAGACATGGAAGCTCATTCTGATAGTTTCTTCGATAGAATTTATTAATTTTCCGGAACATACTAGGATTGCTAGTTTTAACAGCTCGAATTTGGCATTTCAATGCGAATTAATTGCAGCACGGTTATTTTGCTGAATCAATTGCTGTAAGTTTTTTAGCTGTGACTTCAGTGTCCTTATCTCCGGGCTTTGTGGGTCCGTAAAACGTCTGTACAGGAATTTGAGTCTCCTCAGAAGTCTACTCATTTGTCGGTGTAGTGCGTCGATCGTTGCACAGCGGTATTAATTGGCATTGTAAGTCCATTCGTACATTTGAATTCTGCTGTCCATTGTTTGTTGTATGGTATTGTGCTCTTGTCATCGTTCCGGAGAAGTGTATTCACCGCATCCTTCTGTAGGTGATAGTTTGTTGTTTGTCGGTCCATGTCAGTCAGCTGTATCCGTTTGTCAAACAGCATAAGATCTATGTAAGAGGTTGATCTGGGATAAGACGGACTATCCGTCGCTTTTAAATCGAGTCGATACTCGACGCTATTCTGACCCCACCGATTGAACAGTAGGTTACCTCTAGTATTTGGTGAATGATTTACCCAATTGCTATGTTTGGCGTTTAGGCCATGAGGTAATAATTCTCCTCCGAACCCAGACGTAAGTATTTAAACAGCGTCTGGACCTCTGAGATAAAACAGGTGCTCTCTATCATCTTTCTAATCACATCAATTCACAATTTTAATTTCAACTTGCAAATATATTCGAATCACTTGCACTTGCACTTGAGTGCACGGTGCAGTATGTCGCTCAAAAGATTAAATTTAATAAGCACGAGGGATCAATCGTGTGATACAAAAAGCATCAGTCGTTTCATAGTTATTGACACATTGACATGCTGCCATAAGAAAAAAACAACATAAATGAATAAAATGCCTACTACAGACTCGAACACAAATAGAATGAGCGTGGAAAGTGTTGCTGCAAATTTCGTCAAGCTCCCAAAGCCAGTCCAAATATCTGGAAAAAATGGATTCAGCTTTACAAATGGTTTGCCACACAATTAAGCAGGAAATCTCAAGATATTCAAGTGGTAACATTAATATCGTTTATCGAGGCAGATACAGCAAACATTTATAACTCTTTTTCCTTCGAAGAACAATGTATCAGCAGTAATAAAGCTGAGTGTCTGGCGGCTCACTCCGCTTGATAAAACTAATGGTTACTCGATGAATGGGGAATGAAAGAGGACTGGTGGTAATGACTTAAACAGTTAATATTATGAGTGACCTAAGTTGAGTGGTCACAACAGGGCATAGGAAATGACAAAATGTGCAAAAAAAATACTAGCTGAAGATAACATCAAACTCGACCAAGCTATAAAGGCTAGATTCCAAGCAATTTCGCTAATTACATAAGCATGATACCGCTATAGTTGATGCCATAAGGATGTATGCTACACAAAACAACAAAAAAGAAATAAATACCTACATACACCTACAAATGCAAGCCGGCGCAGAGCACAAACGAAAATTTCAAGCATTCAAATTCAAATGCAAAAAACGCAAACATACCAGCCACTTCAACGAACGGTGTTTTCAGCGGAGAAGAAGGTCTGAGAAGAGCCAACAAGACAACACTCTGAAGGAAAAAAAATCGACAAGTGCGAGACAAGCAAAGAAGAAAATATGTTACGAAGAGATAAAAGTCAATGGAAAAACAATTAGTAGTACCAGTTTCTTGCACAAATTAATTATAAGAAAATTCAGCAATCACATAAGCAGGTTATCGCATTCGGTCGATCAAAAATCAACGTGCGTGGTGAACTATATCTCGATTACGTTGTGCAAAAAAAGAATAACAAATACTAAAACTTATTTTCGCAAAATATTTTTTTGGATTGTGAACCAATACTGGGCAAAGATGATTGTGCGCAAAGTTCCTTAGTTATGCCAGCTCAAGAGATTAATCTAGATAGCGAAACATTTCAAATACAAGGAAATGTTTACGATTTAGTCTAAAACATTTGCCTTATCGAAAATCCAAAATTCGTACAAAATTCGTGCAGGCGTCAAGAAAGAAATTGACCACATGCTAAAGCTCAGCGTTTTTAATAAAACACAGTGATACTCTTCTGCTCTTTCACCTACGGTAGTGGTGAGCAAAAAAAAAAAAAAATAAAGGTACATATCGATCCAACTGAAGTAAATAAAAATATACGAAGACATTCTCACCCATGCCTTTTTACATCAAAATGTGTCGGTGCTGATCCCGATAAGACGATCGCTATTGAACAATTCTATGTACCCAATAATCGATCGGAGTTGCAAAACGTCTAAGGTACGTACCTCGCGAAGTTTATTACAAACTTATCAGAGATTACCTATCTGCCACGAGCACTAAAAGATGTTTCATGGTACTGGTCATAATATCCGCAGAATTCATTCGAAAATTTAAAAAAAAAATATTTTCCTCGACTCCAATGCTGCGTTGTTATTCTCCACTCGTGTGGACGTGAAACTACAAATGGACGCAAGTGTACACAGTCTCGGAGCAGCACTCCTTCAAAATGATCAGCTTATAGCCAAGGCTTCTCGGGCCATGATGAGCATTCAGAAAAATTATGCTCAGATTGCGATATGTTTCGCTTGTGAGAAGTGTACGTACTGTGTATGGAAAAAAAAGTTTACTGTGGAAACGGACCATAAGCCGTTTGAAACCGCTTAGCTTCGCCTCGACTGTAAAAATGTCTACTTCACATACATACTCACCTATAGTTCTCTACCCAGAGGGAACCGAAACGACACTGGCTGATAGACTTAGCAAAAACTATGACAACAACAACAATGAAAAACCGAGCTCAGTTCAATCACGACGATCAAATTAAAAAACAAATTTCAATAGATCCAGAACTAATGCTTCGGTATAAGTTTATTAAACAGGGTTGGCCGAACAAAATTACTGATTCGCCACCCACGATGAGAAATTACTTGAACTTCCGAAACGAAAAAACATTCAAGGATGAAATTATTTATAAGGCATCAACAAGTTGTCATTCCCGAAATCATGGTTCGAAACGTATGATATTCCATCTGTCATGGAATCAGACAACGGGCCACAATTACACAATTTACAGCGCCTCATGAGCAGACTTGCTAGAACCACTCTGCCATGTTCCACACAATTACTCAGACCAAAAGTCATACCAGATGTACATGAAACCATTACAAAATCAATCTAAAGGCTTTCATGCAGGAGATAGAGTGCGTGTACAATGGGGCCACCAAACCGTTCACCGAGGTCACTTGGAATAAGAACAGATGACGGCAAATTTCTTAGACGAAACACAATTCATATCCAACCTAATAAAGCAATAATCCACACTCCAAAATCAGTAACAGCGAATCTATCGCCTGCCAATGCTGATAGTTTTTCAAACGTTTTTATCAACGACACTAGTAAGCCGGAGTCAACATACACACCAGCATCTGAAATGACAACATCAATTCAGATCAACAAGCCACCAAATTCAACTACCCACACTGCTAAGACAAAAAGATACATACGTCTACAAAAAGGCTACAAAACTTTCAATTTAAGTTAAATTTATAGCTTCACATATTTGCTTACTTTGATAATTACTAACGTAACTTTATAACACAATAACTTTTTAATTTTTCTTAAATATTCTTTCATAACGTAAGTCAATGAATTGTTCTTTTTCTTTTTAAGCTTCCTAATAAAGAGGAGATGTCACATGGTTTGCCTCACCATGTCTGTACTCGCACTATGTATTATATATTATATAACAGTTACTATTTACTATGTATATTAAACTATATTTCTCTCAATACAGCCATCAGTCGTCTCATAGTTATTGACACGTTGACAGACGTCATGCAGCTTCAGAAATCTGTGCAGAGATCAACCGCTGGCATTCAAATAAATGTTAATGAAAACGACATTTGGGAAGCTATATAATCGAAAAAGTTAGGCATTGACCTTAATGGTGGTTCCATAAATGTCTGCGGATGTTTCTGCTCAGCTGGTATTGGAGAATCAATGAAATCGTGAAGGACAAAAGTATAGATAAATATAAGAGGAGCGCATTCAAAAATATTTGACTTAGACTTTTCAAAACAATGTCCCGAAAGACAAGAGAAGAGACACGAACATGAAGCGGATAGACAAAGTACTAAGATTGACAGCCATTTTGGTCCAAATAATTGTGTTGTGTCCCGTTAAATTAAACGCACTTATATTTTTATACTTAACACTTTATTTTTTTAATAAGGTGACATTGTATTTATTTTGAAAATTCTTTATTTATTCTTCCAAATCAATTTCATCCCCTTCAAAGTAATCCCCTCCCGATGGAATGCACTTATGCCAACGGATTTTCCAATCTTTGAAACACTGGTTGTAGTCACTTTCCGGGATGGCCTTCAGTTCCGTCTTCGCTGCGGCTTGAATCTCCTATATCGTATCAAAACGGTGTCCCCGGAGCGGTCTTTTGAGCATGTTGAACAGCCAGAAGTCGCACGGCGCCAGATCAGGTGAATACGGTGGTTGCGGAACGATATGGGTTGAGTTTTTGGCGAAATGATCACGAATTACGAGTGCGGTATGGGATGGTGCATTATCGTGGTGTAAAAACCAAGAATTGTCTTTCCACAATTCCGGCCTTTTTAGGCGAATAGCGTTACGCAAACGACGCATAACGTTCAAATAATATTCCTTGTTGACTGTTTGGCCGGTTGGAAGGAATTCATAAAGCACAACACCACGATAATCGAAGAAAACAGTCAACATGACCTTGATTTTTGAGCGACTTTGGCGCGGTTTTTTTGGTCTCGGCTCTCCTTTGGCACGATATTCGCTCGATTGATCGGTTGTTTCGGGCTCGTAAGCATAGATCCAAGTCTCATCGCCAGTTATAATGCGTTTCATGACATCCTGGTAGTCGGAAAGCATTGTTTCACACACTTCAACGCGACGCCTTTTTTCCAAAAAATTCAATGTTTTCGGTACCAGTCGAGATTTGACGCGCTTGAGGCCCAAAGCATCCTTCAAAATGGTATTGACTGAGCCTTTCGATAAGCCAACTTCATCAGCAAGGTCTCTAATCGTTAATCGATGATTTTTCAACACCAAATCTTTGATTTGTTGGACGTGAGCTTCATCGGTTGAGGTTGATGGTCGCCCAGAACGCTCTTCGTCTTCGACACGTTCACGGCTGGCTTGGAAATCACTATACCACTTGTAAACATATTTTTTAGACATAGCCTCATCATCAAAGGCTTTCTGCACCATCCTCAACGTATCTCAACGCGTATCTCAAACACTATGAATATATTTTGACATGAAATTTCACATAGATGTCACTGACAGTACTACCAACTAAAAAAGAAAGAAAAATTTCCAAATCCTTCGACGCGCGCAGTTTAAATTCATATGTCACCTTATTTTTTGATCACAGTAGTATATAATGAGTTCAACTTAAGCCATGTGTTTCCGTGGTGCTAGCATAAAAGGTACTCCTTGCTACTATGCTATAATTTCATATACAACAAGGATATTGTATGACATTGCCATTTAATTCAGTTAACTAAACATCTTCATCATAGTTAAGTAAACGAACGGACACGTCTGCAAATTTTTAAAATTTATGCAATCAGATTTTTACTAAAATTTTTTTGTCTGTGACCAAAATGTCCAAATTATTACCAATCGAGTTAGAAAAAATATTGGAGAAACAGCCCAAATTCTTAGCCAGTCTTCTGAAAGCACATAGTGGCACACAGGCATCGCTCTAAGAGCATAGAACTCTACGATAAGATAAGATGTATCAAATTTGAAGTTATATTCAACAACTTTTGCATTGGAAGTTGAATTTGTTGTTTTGAAATCGATAATTTGTGACCATGGTTTGGCTTTTGATAGCGGGATTTAAATCGTATTTTCGTATAAACATTGTGAAAGACCGCTTATGTCAACTCCTTGTCCAATATGTTTTCGAAATTTTTCTAGGACCTTGTACGATGCACTTCAAGTTCAAAAAATACATAGTTTCAGTCGAGAGATTTCCACAATCTTTTCCTTCCGAGATGGGGAAATTCTCAGCATCGGAACTCTTTCTTTCTGGTATTTAGATGGCTCCAAAAGAATTTCGTTCAGTCCGTTTTCTTTGGAGATTTTGAAAGTTGTTTCCAAGCTGATTTCGAGAGATTGTTTATCTCTGTAATTTTCTTGAAAAACCTCTAGAATTTCATTCATGATAAGAAACCACAGCAGTGGTAAACAAACTAAATCTTCGGATGTTATGATCTTCCTTGAAACGTTTTTTAATATACGAGTAATGCAATTTTAACCATGTTCTCATGTGTCAGTGTTGAAAACGTCATAAGGAATCATGAGAGATGAAAAAGATTAATAGGACTCACATTTCTGATATAATTTCCCAAGCACTGCCGTGGAAACGTGGATCAAGAAATAGGAAAAGTGGAATATCAAAATATGAAATGGGCTCAACTAAATACTGTTTAAGTCTTTAAATTTTTCTTTATAGTTCAGAACTTACTTAATTTAGTCAATTGTTGAAACATAACATGATCTTGATTAAATTTTTGGAATTGAAATTGAACAAAAAAAGTTTTCCGGAAACTTATTTACGCATATGTTTTTATCTGATAAGGTAGAAAAAACTATAAATTTTATTAATTTTGAACTTTTTTTATTGGAAAACTAAATTAATTTTAATTAAAGACGTGAAACTGACCCTTTTTTACAAGTTTTTCGTCATAAAATGCAAGCCAACCTGTCAAATTTAACTTTATAGGACTGATAGCTTGATTTGTTCTCGAGTTATGCATGACTAAAAATCCGCACAAACGTACAAACGTTCACACCCACACGAACATCTTTCTAAAAACAATGGAACCCGACTACTGGGACCGCGAAACGTGGAGAAATGTAAAAAATTTGAATTTCGAAAATCAGACCGATTACAAGAACTTCCTAATGGGAAGTTAAAAATATTCTGATCTTGCACTCATGTGTCGGGTGTATTTCCTTATCATTTACATCTCTCCGATAAATATTGTAAGCAAATAGATAGAACTGTTTGGACTCTCATACCTTATTCACCCTCATGTACTTCAACTATTCAGCAGATGTTTATTTATTTATTCAATAATGACAGATTCCTTTACAAACTTTCATTCCCTTATTCAACTCTTAACGGAAAAACGATGAATCATTAGAATTCTAAGCAAATAAAGAAAGAAAGTAACCAATGTCCCCGATCTTCACATTTCCGAGCACGGACAACTTTGTAGGTTGGGAAGACATTATAGATGTTACACCCTCTGCTAATAACAACAACCTTAGAGTTATGAACTGGCGAATATCCAATCAGAAATCCTTCTCTGATCATTACTGGATACTATTCAACGTTGTTCTAAACTCAAACACAAACACGACATAGAAATCCAAAAAATATCGTCTGGGAAAAATTTGACGAAGTGGTCAAAACTAACCTACGAAAAGCTTCAACACATATGATCACTACGACTGAGGAGTTAGATAGAAAGGTCAATGTCTTCGAAAAGACCTTTCAGACTGCTTATAAAGTCTCCTGCCCAATAAAACATAGCAAGAAATCCTTCCCACCATGGTGGAATGCAAATCTCTCTTAAATCAGGAAAATGACCAGAGAAACTTACAACATTTGCATTTGCAGTTATTGGCAACCCTACAAGAGATGCCTTAAATTATATAAACAGACTATTAGAGAAGCCAAAAGACAATCCTGGATAGAATATTGTCAGTCTATCAATACACCTAAAGACTCGGCCAGACTAAGTAAGATTCTATCTCAAGAGCACTCAAATCCATCATTTCTAAGAAAGCCAGGTGGGTGGACCGAATCGTTTGCTGAAACCTTGGAAATACTCTTGGTTACACACTTCCCTGGTTGCAAAGGCAACATAACAGAACTTTTCGATCGTCGACCCGTGTCACCACGGAATTGGGAAAACATAACTTCAGTCATAACCAATGACAAAATTTAATGGGCCATAAACAGTTTCGCCCCATTTAAAACCCCGGGCGCAGATGGAATTATTCCGATCATGATACAGAATGTATCGCATGTAGTAATTCAATGGCTTAAGCCAATTTTCATAAGCTGTATCCTTAGCAATTACATACCGATGTCATGGCGCCAAGCGTGAGTGGTTTTCATACCGAAGTCAGGCAGACGCGGACATGAAATTGCGAAGGACTTCAGACCAATCAGCCTCATATCCTTTGTCTTGAAGACACGTGAACGGATTCTCGACAATCACATACGAAACTCTTTAAATGAAACATGTCTATCAAAATCCCAGCACGCCTACCTTAGAGGTAAATCAACAGAAACAGCACTACACGAAGTGGTGAGAACTCAAGAAAAATCTCTTTACTATAAAGAATATACACTAGCAGCCTTCCTAGATATAGAAGGGGCTGTTAATAACATACTTATGGAAACAGTTCATGCGTCCCTTAAAAGTCTGAGCAAAAATAATAACATCAGTCAATGGGTTACAACCATGCTCGGAACCAGAAATATACAGGCCACGTTAGGGAGTACTATATATAAAATAGCCAGCGGAGGAACACCCCAAGGAGGCGTTATCTCAACTCCTCTCTGGCTTATTGTCATGAAAAAAATACTCTTACAACTAGATAGGGAACGGATTAAAGTAGTAGCTTACGCAGATGACTTTGTGATTCTTGTGTCTGGAAAATTTCCTACCGCGATCAGCGAGATCATGGAACTTCTTTAAAAAAAAGTTGATACCTGGGCTACAAGTTGTGGCCTAAGTATTAACCCTAGCAAAACGGATATGATGCTTTTCACCAAGAAAAATGTAATACCAACCTTTACTCTCCCCCGCCTAAACGGTCAACAACTGTCTTTAGCACCCAGCGCACCCAGTACCTAGAAGTCTATCTTGATCCTAAACTCAGCTGGAAGATCAACCTTAATCAACGGGTCAAGAAAGTATGCACAGCTTTCTATACCTGTATCAAAACCTTTGGAATAAAATGGGGCCTAAGGCCTAAAACGGTTCAGTGGATGTACACTGCCGTAGTGCGGCCAAACCCCACTTACGGATCATTAGTTTGGTGGCCGGCTCTTAAGAACAAGCACAATATTGCAAAACTCTGAAAACGACACTTCAGAAAAGGAGATACCCATTGCTGGCTAGAGTCAGACAGCGAACATTACGCAACGTCTTTTTCGAGTCCCTCGATGAAATATCCAATAAAACCATAAACCAACAAATAAACTTTCTTAATGCAACACGATGGTTGTAAGGAAGCATTTATAAATTACTCAATTATAAATAAAAAAGAGCAGTGGTATCAAAACGGCACATACTGCTTATTGGGTTCTCATTATACCGCCACTACACAGACACACACACAACCAATGTCCTTCTCCAATCTAATCTACTCTCTAATCTATCTCTGTATTAAATTAAATCAAAATCGGTTAAGTGGTTAAGGCGTGACAGCGTGACTGTCAGATCACAGTTACTTTTGAATTAACAAGTTCTTGGATAAAAGATAAAAATAAGTACTTGATTTAATATTCGCTCTTGTAGATTAATTTGCTAACTTTGCTGCATTAATTCCGAAAGGCTTCATTTGATGAAAATTATTGAAAGCACCTTGAACCAGTCGTTTTGAATATTGTGCTATGCTCAATATTTGATGCACTCATTTCAATATTTGCGCAACTTCTTTTTTGCTTAGAGAACAAATTCAATAATTTTACTGAATGTAAGCATACCATTCCAGCACAAACTAAATGAATAAAATCAAACAAAATCTCAGAGAAACGTACACCCACAACTGAGATATTAAAAAGTTTATTTTCGAACGAAGCTCATGGTCACACTGGTTCGACCTCATACTTAAATCTTTTTGTAATATTCCCTGTTGAACGAATATATGTTAACTTGTATATTTTTGTGAAATTTTCATTCTTGGCGCGTATTCAATTGAAATAGAAGCATTTGCGAACGAGTTTGAGTTCTCTGTTGAACAGCGCAAAGCGTATGTGGGATAAATCAATGGAAACTGAGAATGTGTTATGTTGCCCCAAACTTCATTCACTCACATCGATGTTCTAAAATCGGTCATATATTAAATAATATCATTTGCCAAATGGGTTTTTCTCCTTCTTAAGGTAAAATATTGAATGAAAATGCAAAAGTAATTTACTGAAAACACAAGCGACTGGTCAAAATATACAGAGCTAAAAATTAGTGCCGTGTGTCATTGTAATTTTGTATAAAAGTGCAAGTTTCAAAATATGCTATTTGAAAATCCAGCTATAGGTGCGAAACTTCCGTTTCCGTACAATGTGCCTCCACCTATTCCGGCCAATGATTCCGCCATTTCCAATTTAAGGTACTTTTATGTGATTATTTAGTTGATAATTAAAGACAATTCACATTTTAGAAAAATAAATATAACTTTGAAATGTACTAACATAAATAAGAATAATGTTTTAAGAAGGGGCAGTCGATAAGAATTTTCAAAGTAGTTCATAAAGAATTCCTTTTGGAGTGTTTAAATGTATCATGGGCGCTAATATTTGACAGTGGTATTCGGCATATCTCCTTGATGTAAGAAAAATCAATAATTTAAATTGTTTGTACTTTTCGTTGGTTATGGAGTATTGAAAGACCCAAATAACATCAACTTCAAACTTAGTGCAAACATTAAGTTTTGATTCTTAAAAAATGCAAAAATGTAATATTTCCAATGGATTGCCATAATTTTCTCGTATACTTCAATATTGACATAAACCAAATCCATTGTCGGGATGTTAATTTGACATCTTTTATTCCCATGTCTATATTATTGAAAACAGAAACTATCTTTGCTATCAAAAAGCTTGGGATTTATGCAAAAAAAATCAACATCTTCCTCTTCCATTGATACTGAGCATGGTTTAAAATCATTGTGTCGGAAAGCCTTTTGTTTCTCAATTAAAAGAAAAGGAAAACGTCAGTTTTTTAACACTATTTATTTACGTATAAATAAATATTGTACAATGGAACCACAGAAAGCTCAATATTATTGAACAGTTTTTAAGTTTAGTTGAACTGATAGAAGAAAATAATTTTCGTGATTTCCTGCGATTAAAAGCTCAATGGCGCATTGAACTTTTAGACATAATAGGATTACATATAAAAAATTTGCCGTGAGTGAGTCTGACACGTGAAAGAAGGGTCCCTAACCATCGCTCCATGGTCTTCTGCCAAGCAGCCTTACCTCAATTCCTAGGTGAAATTTATGTGCAACGCTATTGTTGCGTCTGAAAATCCGATGGTATATTTAACAAGCAAAATCTGTATAAAAGTACTAATTCTGTTCGCAGTGAAGAAAACTTTGCTGAATCCCCTTCAAATTTTCCCGTAGCGAGGAACACCCCTTCGCTTTTTTCCTCTATCTTGTTTTGCATGGCATTATTCATGGTGTAAAAATTGAGTTGAGATTTTCAGAAGTAACAGCCCTGTGACAGCCGGATGCGCATCGGAGGCTTAGTAATAGAGCTCCGTTGGCACACTTTGGATACGCAACGCTAATAATGAACCAATCAATTCAACATGATCAACGGACGATCAATTTTATTGTACAATATCAAAAATTGTTTAATAATACTACTCATCATATAGTAAACTAACTACGTATTTATCTTTTGGCGGACAATGACCGCAACGATGGTGTAACCAAAAACTGCACTGGAACTCCACAAGCATATAGTAAATTAAGTCGATAGTGAGACTGAGTGGGAGTGACTTAAGCTAATCACTTTTTATCCGAATACTTCTGCCATTTTTATAGCTGTTGTACAACCTTCTCGCATCATGGCAATCTGCTTAACTCTTAGAACACTTTTTGCCCATGATCGGGTTTTTTTAAAGGAGTCAGTCTATGACAGACATTATTTAAATTTTTCTAAGCAAAGTTGAGGAACATTATGCCGCAAATGAAAAAGAAATGCTGGCAAATTATTTGGTCTCTAAATTCCCTTAGAAACTAGTTGTACGGTTCTGCAAAGGTATAAATCCACACAGACCATCAACCGCGTGCCTATGAGCACAGTAATAAAAATATAAATAGCTAGATCAAGCGATGGAAAGCCATCTTGGTTAGATACAATCATGAGATCGAATACAAAGTGGGAAAATCTGAAGTCGTCGCCGACGCGCTGTCCAGACCACCACAGTATCAGCGTTACGATTTTCGTCATCACGACAATAGTGGTCATCATTAAACGAATTTGAATTTGCAATTTTCAGTTTTCCCAATTTTCTAATCTCGCAAATATTTTAGTAACAGCAAGAGTAAAAGTTCTAAAATAACTAAATTGTAAAATCATTTACAATTATTTGTTTTGAATAAGCAATAGGACGTTAAAAACTAAAACTGAGTTGGACCACAAAAAAACTATAAATATGTCGGTTACAAGAAGGCTTGGGAATCGAACCGGTGAAAAATATCAAGACACATTGAAAACTTAAATCGGGTAATATAAGATTACAAAGGGAATATATTTTTTTTTTGTGATTGGTTTTACAATGTTCTGTTTATATTTGATGGCTCACGAATGAAGGGTGATGCGTGTCAGAGAAATTCAACCTCAGGTAGTATTGCTGTATTAACAATGAAGAGTGCTTTTAAATCATTGAAAAAATTATTGAATTTTCAAAATTCGTGCACTTAGCAAGCAAATTCAAGCTATAGTCATGTTATGTTTATACTTTTCCTCGTGAAGTATACAAATCTCTCCCGTGGCCTACCACCTAAGCTACATATATGAAGCGTAGCATGCTTTTCATTGCCTTTTAAAGTGTAGCTCGCAATAAGTAAGGCAAATTACAGCCACGACTCGAGATATGCTGATAGACTGTTTTTATTTTCCAATACCATTCCTATAATTACAAATTCTTAACCCCTTGACATCTGTGTTCCAGCCTAAGGTAGGTCAGTACCTGATCACTTTGTTCTGCTCTGTATTAAATATTTCTATTCACTTTTTTCGGGGAGCAACGAATGCAAATGTGAACAATGAATTCCAGTGACCAAAACAAAGCATGGATCACTGCCCTTACTGATTGAATGTCATACGACACCCTCTGATATGAGGGGCGATACACTGTCAGGCATTGCTTCCAATACCAATCGAATGCGATCGAATGTCATGTGACACTTTCAAGTTTGTGTGGCGATCCAATGTTTTGTTATGCTGCTAAACTGAATAGACTTATAAACCAAATAGACTTAAACCACTTCTTAGCTTACAACCCAAATTCACCAGTCGATTATGCAGTGGCATTTTTGTACACCGAAATTTTTAAATGCATTACCCAAACGGTCACGTATGAACCTGAAAAAACAGCCCTTCATCACCACCTTGGCTCAATAAAAAACAACGCACTCTTCGCAATAAAAGATATAATCTATTGAAAATCTTCCGGAGGTCACAATCTCAATCTGACTATTACAACTACGAGCAGCCTTTTATTCGGTTTTCCGGTTTATGTGAAGTTCTTTACCATAAATATCTTGATCAAATGCAGGTCAGCCTCCTGTCCGACCCTTGGCAGAATTTTATTTATTTATTTTTCCCCAGACGCAAAATTAAGTGCTAACCTCTTCGCTTACTTCTCTTTCTTATTTTTTATTTATTTATTTTATTTCATGAAAAAATGGTACAAAATATTTATATATTTATTTATTTATTCTTATCAATAACATATTAAAATATGTTACTAATAATTAGTTACTAATAATTAGTTACTAATAATTAGCAGAAAAGCTATCGGCTCTTGGTACAAAATAAAAACAATACATATATGGATTTTCACAATAGTTTTTGAATGAAATAATTAGAAACACTCTGTTGTCGGAAGGACAAGTAACGAATGCACCATCAGTACTTAATAACAAAGCATTTGTTGGTGGAGTTAAACATAAAGAGGAAAAAAGTTTTATTATTATTATTATATTTAAATTATATTAGTTATATAGTTAGTGACATTTTTGTAATATTATTGTTTCTTAAGCCGTGATTGTGAATACATTTTCTATTTCATGATAATTCAATGAAAAAAGCCACATTCGCTTATTTTTTAAAAATGTTGAGAATTTTCTTTCGCTTCTTATATTTTTTGGTAATCTGTTAAATAGACGGCAGATAGTTACAAAATAAACTTTAGAATAAATAGCTTTATTGATTTTGGGAACGTGTACAAAATGCTGGTGTTAGCCGTAAATTGTGATTAACATATATTCTGTATATCCCTATATCCAGATTTGAGGAAAAATATTTTAAGGACTTTAAAGCAGTATAAGTGTCTTGTTGGAAGAATTTTAAAGCGCCTAAATAGATCAAAAGTTGAGGTTCTGCGATTAACTCGACAGTAGTCGGAATTGCATGTTTTTGTTTAATCAGTAATGGTTTAATTTTTTTTAAATGTGTACCTCCCCAGCACGATATACCGTCTTCTTATTTGGATTTTAATGGGCCATAATTAAAACGTTTGCATTAGAATAAAGGCCAAGATGATAAATTTGTCTTACGACTTTGTAAGAATATTGTTTTGAGTATGAAGTATGGTCCTTCCAATTTGATCTATAATCCAATGTAACTCCTAAGTACTTAAATTGAGGAACCATTTCTATTATAAAACAATCATTACAACATCTAGAGCTGCTATCAAAGGCAGAAACCGTTAGGTTTAAAGTCAGTTTTATTAAACTGAGTACTAGTAAGGCAGTTATCAGTGATTTTTAGATCAAAAACTGCTGATTTATAAGATAAACCCTTATTCCTAAGTACTGTTATGAAAATGTGATCTAAGCATGTTATACAAACAGTATCTATTCGAGTCAGTTGTGAGAGTATAGATTCGAGACGAGAGATGATAAGATTGAAAGGTAGAGATCGCTATGTGGTGAATTTGATTGAAGGAGCACAAGATTTTTATCTGCTTGCTTTTCAAGAAACACGGAAAATTCTGCCAAAAAGACTTTTATTGAACAGCCATGTAATCTATAAATTCCAATAAATGAGAAGCTAACACCAGAAATTTCACACTTTACAAATATCAAATCAGCACTAGTCAAATTATTATTTGTGATTTTGCATGTCAAGTTATTCCTGTAAAAAACCGCGACACCACCAGATGAATACAGATCAATACAACAATCTGCTATATGTACAACCGCGCACAAACATCAGTATTAGTCGATATATCCGCTTCAGACGTGATTGATAAGCTTAATAGCCTAAAATATGACTATTCGCCAATAGTTTTAAGGAAGTGCGCGATCGCGATATCCTTTCTACTAACAACCTTATTTCAGATGTCTTTTAAGCAACCTATCTTCCCTAAAGTTCCGAAGGACACATTTACTATCCGTGTTCACAAAAAAGGCCACAATAACGATATATCTAATTACCGTCCGATAGCCAAACTCTCTTCCATACCCAAACTCTTTGAAAGTATAATCTACGACTCTTTGAACTTTCATAGTAAATCCATACTTTCCTCAAAGCAAAACGGATTCGTAAAAGGTAAATTTTATACTACAAATTTTACCCAATTCGTATCTAAAGTCTTGCAAGCACTTTAACAAGGCAAAGAAGTTGATGCTATACCCACTGACTTTAGCAAGGCTTTTCATAAAATCTCTCATCAAATCATTTACCTGAAACTTAAGACTCTTGTGTTTTCTCCATCCTTTATCTTCTGGTTAAAATCTTAATTAGAAAATCGGCAGAATAAGCTTCTTTTCACATCCTCAGTGACCGAGCCTATAGTCCCTACTCTGGAGTACCTCAAGATAGTCATTTAGGACCTAGTATCTTACTCGCAGCGTTCATACAAGTTATATATAGAACGAATACCACCCTTGGTTCTATAAAACGATGGTCGAAAGAGTTCTCTAGTCCATATGCCTCTGGGTCTCTTTTCTTTCTTTTCAGTCAAGTTTTTTCAGTCAAGTTTGGTCTCCTTATTATGACGCACATTCTCTCAGAATCGAAGCAGTCTAACGCAGATTTATCCGTTTTGATTTACGCGGCTTACCCTGGGTTGATATATACAACTTGCCTACATACGAAAATTGAACGGCAAGTTGCCGATATACTCTTCATACATCAATTGTTAGTCGATGCAATTGACTCCTCTTCCTTATTACAAATTATCCTTTTTAACACCAATCCACGTAACCTTAGGTCCTCCTCACTTCGGTGGCGCTCCACCGCACAAACTACGGCTACTTTGAACCTATGTCAAGAATGCTGTGCACAGCCAATAGCTCTTTTGACTTCCATCTCTCTAAAGCTTCTCCATTCACTTAGTTTTAAGTTCTTTTATTACTTTTAAGTGTTTTGGGCTTGAATTAAGCTTAACAAAAATCTGGGGTGCCGGGCCCGGGCCTTAATAATAATATACAATCTCTACAGTGCTCTTGCATTGAATCACACTACATCTTCCCCCACAGAAAAAAGATATTTGTTTACAATTCTTAAGATTTAAATAAATGTCATTTACACAAGTATATGTTCTTTTTGTTTGGGTTCAGTATTTCTTAATTTACATCATGTTAACATATAGTATTCATTGCTGTACATCCACCTTATATTTTACACATACCTTCTTATTCTTGTCTGGATTAAATGAGCTTTTTATTATGTATTCTTTGGCAACTTAGTAATTGCGGAAATAACTTAATTCTGTAATGTATTGCCCATTTTGAGCAATGACCATTTGCCATCTTTCAGGCAGCATCAAAATTCCACGATCATAAAGCTTCTGGTTTTTATCAGCAAAAAACTGAACCAGGTACGATTCGACATCATGGAGTTTTGCAAGATTGAAATAAAAAGTAATCAGATGGTGCAAGGTTAGGGCTATATGGTGGATGTGGCAAACATCTCAACCAAGCTCCAATAATTTTTGTCGAGTGACCAAAGATGTGTGTGGCATTGTATTGTCATGATGGAATACAACATCTTTTCGATTTGTCAATTCGGGCTGCTTTTCTTCAACTGCATTGTTCAATTTTATTAGTTGTTCAATGTGAACATCTGAATTGATCGCTCGGTTGGGTGGTAAAAGTTCAAAGTAGACAATTCCCTTGTAATCCCACCAAACTGATAACATAATTATCTTTTGATGAATATCAACTTTTGGTGTTGTTTGAGATGGTTCACCTGGCTTGCTCCACGATCTTTTCCGATTGATATTGTTGTAAACAACCCATTTTTCATCACCAGTCATCATTTTCATTAGGTTTTTTTTTTAAAAATCGAAGATGTTAATGTGTTATGTTAAATGATTTTCTTTCAGTTCATGAGGAACCCATATATCGAGTTTTCGTACATAGCAAAGTTGTTTTAAGCGATTTTCAATGCGCTTATGTTATACATGAAGCTTCTCTGCAATCTCTCGTGTTGTACTGTGACGATCCGAATCGATTATTGCTTTGATTTGGTCGTCATCAACTTCAACTGGACGACCAGAGAGTTTTTCATCTTTGAGTGAAAAATTACCAAAACAGAATTTGGCAAACCAATTTTGACACTGCCGTTCTTTTAAAGCTTCGTCACCATAAACAGCACATAACTTTTTGTGAGCTTGCGATGCGTTTTTTCCTTTTCGGAAATAAAAAAACAAAATACGACGAAAATGTTCGTTTTGATTCTCCATTTTTCAACAGACGCAAAAAAAACCAACACAACCGATCAAAAACATTTTTTTAATGATTGACAGTTGAAGTACCAACTATCAAACAACATAATCTGTTTAACGTTCGAAATAAACGTGTTGAGTTTATTTATTTTCTATTGATGAATAACATTGATATTGCTTTAGCAACTGAAACTTGCTTGAACCCTGAAATACATATTTCGAGTTCAGAGTTCAAATGTTATCGTCGTGATAGAAATGATAGGTGGGGAGATGGCATATCTATTCTAATTAGAAGATCAATTCAGCGTAGGCTACTGCCCTCAATAATAATTCATTATGTGGAAAAGTATTGAATTGCTGCGTAGAAACGGCGAAAAAATCAAGTCCTATTGGACGTATTTTCCAGGTCGCAACTCAAATGAAATTATCTGTTATCTTTTTTGTTTGACTGTTTAGAAAGAGGATTATTTATAAGAACTCAAAAATGCTAACTGGACTCTTTTTCAAACGGAAATGAAAAGAAGGATTTTAGGAAATTAGGAATTTAGGAATTATTCATTGAACATATTCTTAGTTCTTTTCACAAAAGTCCATCTTTGAAATTGTCAGCCCAAATCTGATACCTCATAAGACTGAGAAACAAGTACAGAAAAATTTGGCAAAGATATCTTCAAACTTTCTTAATTCTATTCTGAATGTCCTCAACAAAAATAATAAATAAAGCATTTAAGCCGCTCTGGAATATTGTCAAAATTATTAAAAACAAAAATAAACAAATACATAGCCTCATTAGCTAAGCTGATAAAGCCAATATCCTCGCGTTGAATTTTGCTAAAAATCATAGTAGGTTCCCAACACTTACGTGACACTAATACAAACTCTATCGTCTTATATGCCCTGCAAACTTTCAATGCAACAAGTGCTGTAACGCCATCCAAAGAGCTCGTAACTGAAACTGGTATAAAAGGGCTTATGGCTTATTAAATATATTTCTTTTATTATGAATGTATGCTTAAAATTGCAATATTTCCCCACTTCTTGGAGAGAAGCTAAGATTATTCCACTTCTCAAGACGGGAAAACATCTTTTTAGCCCTGCAAGCTATAGACCAATAAGCCTGCTTAGAAGCATAAGGAAAATTCTAGAACGAATTGTGAAAGAAACACTCTTACTAGTAATAGATAAGGAAAAAATATATATCCTGACGAACAATTTGGTTTCAGGCCCAACCACAGCACATCCCACCAAGGTCGAAGAATTTGGGATAGAGTCAAAATTAATTTAGGAAACTCCACGGGTATGATATTACATGACATCGAAGATTCATTTTGGCATGATGGTCTTATATTCAAAGTGATGTCGTATAAGTTTCCTCTATTTTTATGCAAAATTGTCCAAAGTTTAACGTCCAATCGTTTTTCAATTCGATTCACTTCAATGCATTTTTTATTTGATAATTCATGTTCCTTAAATGAAAGACAAAAACGATTAGATCTAGCTTAATCAATTTAACTGTGTCTTTAATAGCTTACTGGCCCTCTGCGGGCGCTCTAAGCTAAGCCTAACAAATAAAACAATGACTTTCGAATTAAAAATATCTAATATTATATATTCAAATTAAATTAACTTATAACAAAACAAACAAAAATATTTTATGTTTAAGTTAAAAAACTTAGTTAATGGATGGGTTGTATTTTACTTAAGCTTAACCTAAAACAAAACTTAAAACTAATCTGAAACATAAAATCTTAACCTTACTTAAAACAACATTAAAACTAACCACCAGCAAACGTAAGCCAGTCAAGGCTAAGAGGACGTGCTATCACTTTTACCTTAAGGGCACTCAAGTCTAAAATTAAACATACGACATGGTTCAATCTCCGTTCAGCTACCAATAGTATCGGTATTGCCTACAGACATCAGCTCTGTTTCGATCTTACACCGCCCTGCTGAACCAAAGAATCACTGGTGAGCTACTTGCGACTTCTTGGTCGTAGTTGACTCACCCGTCCACAGCTTTTCGACCAACGTGGTCTGGTCTATCCTGGACCAGACCTTTTCTATCTAAATAGAGAATCGCTTCAGGGGGAATTGGGGTAAAAAGCCCCGGAGATCAAGTGGGTTTTCGAAGTCATTGCTCTTGCGTTGTGACCTCGAATGAGTTGTATTATTATAGTATATGTATATTAACCTGATCAGGTTGTCCCCGTTGTACAGGACTTCATAACTATAGAATTATTTGTACCTAGACTCTGGAGTTCTATATAGATGGAGACAAGCCCTAAGTTGACTGCTGTGAAACAGTCTCCTTGTCAAGGAAAAGGTCGCTTTGGCTCGGGTAAGAGCAGTATCTATATATTTGTTAAGATATAGATACTGATCTAGCCAGATCCCAAGGTATCTGACAACACTTCGATTCGCCAGTGGCTGTCCAACGATACAGAACATTCGCCACTTGATTTGACTTCTTTCTAGTATTTGTAGAGGGTCCAGACAAAGTAAAACTGAAGAGAATGGTCTCGCACTTTTGGAAATTGATCTTCAACTCGTTGCAAAAGACTTTCGATGACCTTTAAAAAGTCCTAGTAGACGTCACACTACCATTTTGCACAATAATCTGCCTGCTGGTGAGCATATCTAAGATTATGTTTAGTAGCGGTTTGCTTTTGCCGAGCTGGTCAAGCTTGAAAAAGAGCCCTTTTAAACAAACGGTGTCAAAGGCCCTTTCTAAATCAATCGAAAAGGCACCCTTGCATTGTTTCTTACCTTTGTTCCATTGGATACCCGACCCAGTTGAACAATGTTTGGTATTTCGTCGATTCCCTGCATTTTTTACTTCTTATTGAACCAAAAATAACCAGGAGATCTTCCTTTGAGTTGTTCGGAGGAAAATTGTTGGGTCAGTTCAACGTCTGTTCAGTAATTTGAGCCTTGTCAGTGGCCTAATCATTTGTCGGTGTAGAGTGTCGATCGTAGCGTTGAGGTTTATATTGACATTGTCGGTCTGTCGGTACACATGGGAATTGTTCTGTCCATTGTTCATTTTATTGTGTCATTCATCCGCTTAAGGTAAGTGCCGAACTCCTCGTGCGATAAATTCCTATAAGATGGTGGGTTGAGCGAGTATGTCCAATCTTTGTTGCAAAGTACACGTCAAAAATAATGCCTCAAACTTTACTTATTTTGCTAATGGTCTACCGAAAGGTTCGGTTCTATCTCCTGATTAATATGATTTGTTTACATCTCAATTAAATTCGAAGACGAATCTAAATCATGCTGCCAATATCGTTGAAAACTTCTTCAAAAACTGGAAGATTAAATTTAATGCGGAAAAACCTAAGCTATCTTTTGCACTCGGAAACTTCCTCAAAATCAACTTAGATTACATGGAAATCTGGTAAAATGGGCATCTTCCATTAAATATTTGGGTTTGTTACTGAATCCGAAATTATAAATTCAACGTACACAATGCAAATACAATTAAAAAATGTAATGTTGCTGTCAAATTAATGTACTCTTTTATAAACAGAAAATCGCGATTATAAGCTGAAAATAAATTGATAATCTTCAAACTTATATTTCAAGCAATTCTTTTGTATGGTTGTCCAGTATGGCGTAATTTTACTTAATGTTATGTGAAAGAAGTAACAAGTTATTCAAAACAAGTAACTTAAAATTATGCTAAATCTCCCTAATAGAGTACACAAACCCAACGACACGTTTCTTATAAGATGTGATTTTCCGGAAAACCCCCTAATCTATAAACTTATTGTAGTAAAATTTTGACTTATATATAACCTAATAGGTTTATTTCTTGTTTTTTTTTTTAAGCGTATCGTATAACGCAGACGTATATTTTTTTATTTTATTCACGTTCATACACACATCCTTATTTGTTAATTTATTTCTTTTTACTTAACACTATTTCTACCAAGATTTTGGTGATAATATTTCAACCAAACGGTGTCTTTTGACATCTAAGCCAATTACTAATGAAAATGCTTTTAAAGTAACTCTGTTTTTTTTTTGTCAAAAATATTAATGAGCTTAGCTATCTTTCAGTATTCAGGTATGGAAAATTTATAAAAAAAAAAATGATACAAAAACGGTGTAGCAAGAAAATTTCCGTATTCAATACAACACTTTTTAGAGATGAATTATTGGTCTGATAAGCACTTGCCACACAAGTATTTTTTACACTGGGAACTAATTGTAATTGCTTTATTACTGGATCAAAACTTTACTTGACACTTTTTCCTCCTTATTGGAAAGGAACCGATTTCACAAGAGGCTGCTGACGATATTGCCGTATTTGTTGTTCACCCATGGCATTCTTTGCATGCAGATGATAGTTCCTCAACTGGAATTAAAAAATCTCTACGTGAAATATTTTCACCTGTAGATTCTTATTTAAGCATCCATACGTTTATACTGATCAAATCTAGGATATAGAAAAACACGTGCAAAGGCCATCTGGGGCTCTTACATTCAGTCATATCGACCCCAAATTTTGTGCTTTTGTAAAATTTAATTGTTTCAGGAAGACACTTATTTTTGTTTTCGACTTGTACAGATTTATGCAATGAACTAAATAATAGTAGATTTTTGTTCGGTTTACTTTTATAAGCTGTATGAGTCAAGTTATTTGTTGCGTAAAGTTGCACTAAAAAGCGTTCCATTTGGTCGTTTCTTATTTTTACAGATCTTGGCAATTCTCTCGTATTTTGGCGTATTGTTCCAACTAAAGAAGTTTTCTTCCATAAAAGCTTTGTTGCCAGGGAGCTACTCGCGAAGAAATTGTCGGCAGTTACACTTCTACCGCTGCCAGTAAATTGTTCATAAAGCATCAAACGACGGACTCACCTAACGGAACGGATGGCTGTCTTGTTTCGTCTTTTCCCAAGTAAGGAAATCCATTTATAACATATTTGCTTTTAACATCAGATGACAACCAAATTTATCCGGCTTTATCAAGGTGTCGGTATTGGGTGAACCGACATTTGGATTTAGTTGGGAATAATTGTTCGTCAACTGTGATATTATAACACGTTTTGGACAAATGCGTACCATACTTTAGATACTAAAGCCAATTTACATACATATCTGCTCCTAAATGTTGGCTTCGCTCGTTTTGTTTTATGAAAATGCAAAAATTCGAGATAAGCTTTATTCTTTTCCCAAAACTCCTTGCTTCCGTTTCCGTATATTTTATAATGTGTTCCATAATATGGTTGTCGAACGTAAATAAAAAGTTGACACTTCCTTTCATTTATTTTAATATTTATTAACACTTACATACGGTACAGCATCGGCTCTGTATTTAGCTGTAAGGACCCTTCATCAATTGGCCTTAGATGAACAACAACCTAATCTTATCGAATCGAGGAAATTATCTAGCTGAATGTTAAAAAACTCAACATCAATTTATTAATTTACTGAGCAATGGGGGTTTTCATTTAAGAAAATGGGACACTAATCACAAAGAATTAGCTGTGTCATCACCAGTGAACAACAATCAATGCTGTATTAACTTTGACAAGATGGATGTTCTTAAAACTCTAAGAATCTGTTGTAGTATATCGATAGACACGTTTCTAATCAGAGTAAACATCAAGAATGTGCAACACTTGCCGCAATAGCACGTCTCTTCGATTCCTTAGGTGGGCTCATGCTAATTTTAATGCAACAAATTTGGACGGCTGACCTTGGTTGGGATGAGCTATTTACAGCTGAACCATAATAATGCTGGAATCAATTCAAAAAGGATCTGCCATTATTCGAATCAATCAAAATTCCAAGCATTAGAGCACATGATGCCCGAAAATTTGAACTGCATGGATTTTGTGATGCTACTGATCGAGCCCATGCTTCAGTAGAATACTCAAGAATTACTAATCAATATGGAGTACAACAGGCTACTATACTCACATGCAAAACACGAGTTTCACCTATTAAGAAGAAACTCACTATACCAAGGACGGAACTTTGCGGAGCACATCTATTGTCGAAACTGCTTAATGAAATGACGAATGTGTTTGATACTCCGGTAAAAAAATGTCTATACCTGAACGGACTCAACCATTCTTATATGCTGGATAAAAAGCGGAATATAGCATGAAAAGGCACTTATCTTAAACAGAGTAGCTGTAATGCACGAAAACACAGAGCAAACCACTTGGGGACTTATAAGGTCAGTTGAAAATCCAGCAGACTGTCCATCGAGAGGTGCAACACCAGGTCAATTAAATATTCATCCCCTGTTTTGGACCAGCATGGCTTCAAAAGGATCTCTCACATTGGCCTCAACATCCAGAATCACGCGCATGGCTTGAAAAGGATCTCTCACATTGGCCTCAACATCCAGAATCACGCGCAACCGAGCAGTAGCGGTTGCGATAACATCAACAATCGAAAAACCCGATATTTGTGAGCGATTTTCTTCTTACACGAAGTTGATTCGTTCAATTGCTTACTGCAAACGATTTGTCTTCAATGTCAGGACGAGCAAGGAGGACAGGTGAATTGAATAACTAACCACTACGAAACTGGAAGAAACTCTAAAGGCGCTGATCCGATTAGTTCAGAAAATGGCATTTCAAAAAAAATATTTTGCGTACTGAATAACAATATCCTGCTTTAAGGGCAAGATGTGTGGCTTAAGCTCCACACTTGGATATACATAATCTCTTTGTAGTCGGAGGTAGACTTGAAAACGCAAATATACTAAAAAAACATACTCTCACGCAACAGCAGATTCACAAAATTGCTGATTAATCACATTCATAAGAAAACCTTGCATGCGGAAATTCAACTACGATTGGCCACACTTCGTCAATCTTATTGAGTGATTCAAGCTAAATCAGCAGAGGGAAATCGGTCAACCAAGAGTTATATTGAAGTATTCGTGTGTGTGGCAACTCTTCCGCGACCTCACTTCAGAAGCGTTTATTGCAGCTGTTAAAAGATTCACATCCCGAAGAGGATTTTGTGCTAATTTTTACAGTGACTGTGGAACAACATTCGTAGGAGCGAACAAAGGACTACAACAACAGCTTAACCCTGCAATTGCCCGAAAGCAACAAAGAAGCTGCAGATACAATGAATCTATATGGAGCCCACTGGCGCTTTATTCCGCCTGCCGGACCACAATACGTTGGCTTGTGGAAGCTGGGGTAAAATCGATGAAATGCCATCTTAAAAGGGTCATCGGATATACGACTTTGACATTTGACACAATATTAAAGCTTATAGGAGTTTGTTTTATGTCTCGTCCGCTAGTTGCAATAAGCAACGATATTGATGAAAGCCCCATTCTATGGCTGGGCACTTTCTCATTGGTGCTGCCTTAAATGTCGCAACTACAACAGAGATCCAGAGACTTTTCCATTGGTGAAATAGTACTTATTAAGGATAATCGGATACCAACAACTTACTGTCACTTAGCCATGACAACAGAACTACATTCAGGAAAGGATCACCATGTCCATGTCAATAACAGTCTATTGCAACAAAAGGCATACAAAACTACCCTTATCCAAACTGTGCCCGCTGCCGATTGAAAATCATGAAGGAAAACCAGGGCCAGGAGGCAGTAAAACAACGACTGAAATTAACTCTAAATATTCAACGTTAGAATACAGAGCAGTAAATTCCTTTTTTTTCAATTCAAAATGCATTTTTATTCTTTCATTTTATAACCTTACATGCTAGACAAAAACGCTTAAAGCTAGCTTAATTAACTTAACTATGTATATACTAACTTACTGGCCTCTGCGGGCGCTCTAAGCTAAAACTAACAATTAAATCTATGTCTTTTGACGAACTAATATTTACGTTAATTTAATTTAAAAAACTAATAATAAGACTAAGAAACAGTTAATTCCTTAGTGTCAAGGTTGTGCACTATAGCTATCGCAAAGAATCTGAGGTCATACCGCTATTTTGAAGATATCGATCGGGCAAATATGACCATCAGTTCCAGGAGGACCATACTTTTCTTCAATCTAGCAACCTATTGGTCAAAATACTACAAATACAAAAAGTGTCTTTTTGATCAACGTTTTGCACGCCAGTTAGAGGAAACCATTGAAAAGCTTAAAATGAACGAGCAACCGAACCTGATGAAAAATCAAACTAGCATCATAGATTCAACGGTGTACATTTTCAAGGCGCAATATTTATCGACGAATCGACAATTGAAGGTGCTTACCAACATAATGTCAGCACTAGACACTCAGAAGGACAGCGAACAAGTGTTCCAAACATTCATATCCACTGCCTTCCTAAGTATTTTGATACATGATATCATTTTGATACATTATCAAAGCACGCAAAATGTCCTGCTTAATAAAGTATAAGCAATACATCGTTGTCAAATACATTCTTTGATATAGACTGTTCAACAACTCAAAACAGAATTGGTTCGCACCAATATAACATTTCAAGGATCATGATGATGCCATGAGATCGACACCATGAGTCAATCCTCCAACAGTAAAAGGGCACGGATGACGTGACCAAAACATCATCATTGAGATAACCTTGCCACTAATGTACAATGAGTTTACGTTCATCGAAATATCATCAGACTATATGATAGTAAATCTTCACGGCGATCATTACTATCCGATGAACGAAGGTTCTCTCTCTTCATGCAAGCGAAGAGCCCTGGACCTCTTCTTCTGTGAGACAACATCCCCTATACAAAGCCGGGTCCGCTGTTAGTTCCCGTGAAATGAACCTCTTAAGTTCGTGCGTCACTCAATCAGTGCACAAAGTTTTTCGGTTCGAAAGCACCACACAAACACATGGATATTGAGTATTCCAAACGAAATCAGCATAGATGTCGCATGCAATTCACTGTCGTTCCAGCCAAGCTATCAGGAAGTGGTATTATAAAACTAAAACCAAATTGCAGGATGCATCAAACAACAATGGTATTGTTTGGCAAAAAGACTATGACAACACGACTTCAATCTTCATATCTGCCCATCCAGAATATTTCGGAGCAACTTGTTCTATTCAACTTTAAGCTAGAAACGAGTTCCTTATAAGCGTCAGAAATTGCACAGCAAACTCAACAAGACATCGCATTTCAATGAAGCCAAGAAAATCTCCCCCAAGAAATACGAACACCAAAAGGTTCACCAATGTTCCCTACGCGGAATTGTCACCTTACTGCTGAGTGTGCTCATCATTTCCATTATCATAAGAAGACTGTCACGTAAAAAAAAAAGCTAAATCTCCAATTAACCCATCAGCCCGAACCAGCACCTCGAAGAATGGAAAGGATATCCTCATCAGCGAGCCAGGTTCAGCCTACAACGATGTTCTTGGACGACCACTTTGCAGTTTAAACATCAGACGGGGGCAGTTTTCCCAGCCAGTGGCAAGCTGTCGTATTGCTGTCTGGCTATTTTGCTTTCCTCTTATTTGTTGCAATTCGATGCATATAAATTTGTACAGCTAGCATTATTTAAGTATTTAAGACATTAGAAATAAATAAATCAGTTCAGTTCATTTGAAACCAACACAGGACAGCGTTTTCTTAATTTGACTTACCCCCACCAGTGGTAAGGGGTCATAAATAAATATCATCATCATAACATAGTCTGAGTGAGTGTGATGTGGCTATTTTTGCGGATGATATCCCTATTTTCATCTCATACGTTTCCTCTGAACGGTGAGACAAACTTAAAAGATGAAATGAAAATTATCGAAAACTACTAAAATAAGTGAAAAATTTATCTGAAACGGTACTAAAACGCAACCCATCTTTCTTACCAGTTAAAGAAGTCTTAGCCTCCTCCCGAATAGTAGCATACAAATCTGTGTAGCCGCAGTAGAGTAGAGCAACTGTGTGAAGTATTGAGAAAAAAATCTTGACACAAAAACATATCTTATTCAAATAGCAACAAAAATATTATACCCTTTTATTAACAGGAAAGATCGAAAAATCGATATTTCCTTACGGTTGCCAATTAGGGTATCTGGGTAGTTGTGCAGAGTGTCACATCAAAAAATTACAAGTTTCACAAAACAAATTACTGAAAAAAATTCTTTCACTTCCATGGCATCACTCCACATTAATCCTGCATAAAAGGCCGAATGATAAATTAATATCTGTAAGAATACTAAAACTAACAGAAAAGTTTATAAAAATATGAGCTTTTGTTGAAAATACTCTTGTATCGAATTTGTGCTCTTAAGCAATTTTTTGTTTAATATTTTGTAAAATCCTTGATAGAATTATTTATTTAGTCGGTTACTGTTAGAATTTATTTATTCGTTTACTATTACCACTACATTTATTTCTTATATACTAGTTAGTTACTTATCAAAAACTTTTAATTTATTTATTTGTATATATATTTATATATATAAATAAATTTATTTAACGATTTACTTCTCTAACTATTTATTTGTTTATTCATCTTATTATCTTTATATTTATTTAATTATTGTATTATAATATCGACCTCAACAATTGTATAAAATTTTTTTCATGTTTTTTTTTTACAACTATTTAGTGAAAAGTTTCTTTCGAATGTGCCTTTGTGGTATGCTCTGTTATATATATTTTAATTCAATCTCAAAAATATATAAGATTTCAGAAGCAAGATAGCTTAATATCGATTTTTTTTTTGCTGACAAGATTATCTCTTTTACATGAAAGTGCTTTTCTGCGGCATTTTAGCAACTAGAGTCGAAGAAAAAATGGTATTGCGATTGCTTTAACGGTAAAAATTGAATTGCTTCATAACGAAAAGTTGTAGAACTTAAAGAGTTTTATACAAAAATATAAGTAAAAACTACATTTCATAATAATTCCAATCTGTCAGAGTTAATTAAGGTAGGTAGTTTTAAATCCTATTACAGTGATCGTCGAGGAAATTTAATGTACATCCTTGGCCAAATATTTTAGGCACCCTTCCAATTTTTATTTGCTGACAAATTTCCAAAATTTATTTGCTTGTCGGAAGTAATTAGTTTGAATTTTATGATTTACGGCGTTGCAAAAGACGAAGAAAAAAGGTTAACACAAGTCGCAAGAAAACGTCATCTGAGCTCGGTTCTGAGTTAGCGAAGGATCGAGGAAAAAAAAAATTTTAAGAACGGTTAAAAGATGACTAAGGGAAGTCGGAAAAAAGACGAAGCCGTAGCTCTTGCCAAAAACAAAAAGGTACTCTTAGAGGAAACATGTGCATTTCACTTTAGCAAATTGTTCCAATAAACTGCGGTCAGATGAATCTAATACCGAGGTACGTTTTATTTATGAATCACTTTAAAATCAAACATACTAAATTTTATATATTTTTTGTTCTTTAGAGGAATTTATAATTTTTAAAAATGTTATATTATTTTTTGTTTAAATGTTCAGATCTAGCACGGTGGAGGCAGCATAATGTTCTGGTGATGCATGGCTGTCAGTACATAAATGTGTTCGGAAATGTAATTCAAAATTCGTTTTCCAACATTTTCGGAGACACTGACATGCAAAATGACAAATTTCAACAAGGCAATGCACCCTGCCATAAATCATCCCTTACCATGAGGTGGCTTGAGGAGAATAGTATAGGCCTACTTGAGTGGCCTGCGCAGTCCCCGGATATAAACTCTATAGAACATTGTTGGGGTAGGATTCAGGGACACTTAATTTCATCAAGCACGGAACACTCAAGAATGTGTTAAAGCAAGAGTAGAGTGAACTTTTTTCTGAAGAAAGTGGCAAGCTAGTAAGCACTAGCACCAAAAAAGTCGCTACAGTCATAAAGGCCAACAAAATATTAATAATCTCCAATAAAACTTCTTATTAGTCATATCTCTTCCCTTTCATTTCATTAAACTTTTTTTTACCATTTGCCCAAATCTGTACAAACTCACAGATAAATATTGCTCTTTGACAACAATATTTGGACAAGTAGAACGCTTTCAGAAAGCGGCGTGGTGGGGGGCAACACGCTTCCATCCCCACCGTCACCCATTGCTATAGGTTGCTTTGCATCTACATGTATGTTCAAGCCTACGGTTAGATATTATTTGCCATGTACACGAGATTTACGCGACCGAAGTCGTGAGCACCCGCTTGCTAATTAATATTGGTATTTAATATCGACTCTAATATTTGATATTTAAAGATTTTTGTTCATTTATGTTCTACATTGATCAGTAAACGCAAAATTGCTTGGGTAGACGACAGCTTAAATATGTATGTATATAATTTATTATATATCTCAAGTTAAAAAAATGAAGATGCTATTTTATTTGCCGCCACCAACAAATTTATTTTGTGTGCATTGCAAATAAAAATATAAAATACATACATTTTATATTTCTTTTTGCATTTCTGAATCGTTTAAAAAAAGATTTGCGAATTTAACTTTCATAGATCACACTTTTCTCACCAAAGGCGCCTTCATCCGCTTATTAAAGTTTCCATGCTTCTGCACCATGTAGCAGGATGATACTGAGGATGGTCTTATAGAGCGATACTTTATTTCTTCGGCAAAGGACTTTACTCAATTGTTTTCTTTACCCAAAGAAACAGTTATTTGTAGTTTGTATTCTTCATTTGATCTCAGCGCTAGTTCCACCTGTGGACGTTTCGCTGGTGTTGAAACGTCGTACTAGCTACCACAATGCCTCGCCGCGCCGCAAAACTGATTAGCATCAATCCATTCTAAGAGGTAGTGCCGCCACACTCTATAGTCAATAAGAAGTACCTGGAATTTCGAAACACGATATGATTATACTTTTTTATAACATTCCTCTCAACCGAGAAGAGCAGAAGTAAAACGTATGAATTCGTTATTTTAATGCAATTGATCACAACGCTCTTATGAATGATGTACTGACTACTTACTGGCAGGCAATTTGCTAAATATCTTCGATTGACGAACAAGTTGACATCTTTACATGTGCAATCAATTCTTTGTACAACTTCCTACCAAACAAATTATGATCCGAATGATGGAATGGAAATCATAAAGACCATTGAAATGCATCCAAAATTTCTCAAAATGATCATCCCAAGCATACTACCCTATCACACCCATGTTTTGAACGCCATTATTATGACATCAACATTCCTCAAAATTTGGAAAAAAATCGAAAATCGTTTCACTTTTAAGGACTGCAGCATCAAATTGCAAGGAGTATCGACCAATATCGATTTTGCCTTTATAGTCAAAAGTGCTTGAGAAACTTATGAGTCGGCAAATTTCTGAGTACTTGAATAGAAATGAACTTCTTACAGAGTCCCAGTCAGGATTCAGAGCACACTACAGCTGCACGACCGATTGCTAAACTTAGTTGAAGATATACGCAATGAAATAGACAAGGGATACACAATATCTTTGGTTTTGCTTGACTTTTCAAAGGCATATGACACAGTCCAACATAAGTTACTTTTACAGAAATCAAACAATTATATTAAATTTGAGCCAAAAGCACGTTAGCTTATTGCAAGTTATTGGAGTGGTAGAAGTCAGACTGTTTGTCCAGGCGGGGGTAGGTCAGATTTTCTAACAACAAGTGCAAGCGTTCCTTTAGGATCTGTTCTTGGGCATAATTCCTTTTACTTTGTTTAATAACGATCTTCCTCATGTCCTAAAGCACTGAAAAATACAAATGTACGCAGACTGTGCTCAAATATTTCTTAGCTATCCTGTTAGAATAGCTGATGATGCGACAGCTGACTATCGCTAGTTGCTCAATTGCCGAAGAATAACCACCTAAAACCGGATTCCTAGAAAAGTCAAGCCATAGTAATTTCTCGTGAAAATTGAAATTAATGGTGATGAAATAAAGTTATCTCAAAACTGTAAAAACTCTGGGCGTTATTTTTAATCAAAAGTTAACCTGTACTGACCATGTGAAAAATTTATGGCGGACTGCGGGTTCTTTACCTCGCTGGAGCTTGCCTTCCAGTAAAAATTAAAATGTTATTAATCAAATTTCTCTTAATACCCATTTTTACTTGTTTCAATCTGAATCACTTAATAACTGGACAAAAAATGCTTAAACCCTCTTCGGGCGCTCTAAACTAAACCAAGTACTTACTCTTTATTGTGTCTTTCGAATTACACTTTCTCTTTATATTGATATTGATTGATATAAAATATAAAAAGGAAATATAAATAAACTAGATATATGCAAACTTAATATTTCTATATATATTTGCACCCGCGAATCCTACTTACACTACGAAACTATGGAAGCCGGCCATATATTTTATAAATGTAAAAGAGGCCAACTTTGCTATGAGCGGTTACCTCACTTTGAAGGAAATCAACCTAGGAGTGCCACATAAATTTCTGATGCTATCTTTGTGTGTCTGATAAATCGCGAGTTGAAATCGCCCTGCTAAACCGGAGAAAATGTTCGGAACTGTTCGGAACTGTATCGCGCTTTTCAGTTTTCTCATCAAAATATTGTGGTTTACTTATCGAAAGCTTCACATAAAAAACCAGCCGTACATTAATTTCCATCGAGGTGTGACATTATTCGAGAATAATACTGTAAAAGTGCATCTGCCGCAGACTTTTCGTTTTGAAATCCAAATCGGACGAGATTGAAGAACTTTGTTTTAGTTAAGAAACTCACTATCCTATTTTTCATAAGTTTTTCAAAAACTTCATGTAGATTACACAATAAAAGTAAAGAAGTATTTTATCTAATAGGCCTGCCCATACCATGAACTTCCCATCTCAAGATAAATTAGTTGCATGGTGACACAAATTATTTTGAGAGCTCGGTCGCCAATCATAACTGGAACTGGTGGAATTTAAATTTTTCTGATTCGGTTGAACTCTGCAATTTCTTTGCAAATTTTCCCTTCCTCAGAAAATTTTTTTTTTAAAATCTGTGCTGAGCTATCACTGAAACATTACCCACAATTTATTATTATTATTAGTGCTATTCTACTAAAAAATTATTTAAATAAGCAAAAGGGAAACTTGTGACCAACCTTTTTTTTTGCAGAATTTAAATATTTTTTTAAGACTGCTTATGCCAACTCCTTGTTATACGTATTTTCGAAATTATTTCCGTATTAATTTCATCAAATTTGTTAGATTGGTTTTCTTCGAAAGAATTTTACTCGGAATATTAAAGCGTGTTCTTCTAAAATGGGTTCAAAAGAACATAGTTTCAGTCAAGAGATTTACATTACCTCTTCCTTCCGAGCTGTGAAATGTTCAGCATAGCCTCTTTTTCTTTCTGGCAAATAGATGGCTTCAAGAGGATCACATTCAGTCCAGCTGTTTTTAGGCCGATTTCGAGAGATTGTTTATCTCTATGTAATTTTCTTGAAAGAACACTAGATTTTGGTTCACGATAAGAAACCAGATTAGTGGTAAAAAAACTAAATCTTTGGATGTTACGAGCTTCCTTGCAATTCTTTTTAATATTCGAGTAATGCAATTTCATCCATGCGTTTTAACTTTGTCACTTAGCTTTCTATTGATGCCTTTTTTACAAAAACACTTGCCTTGTCTTAATTATCCAAGCACTATCATGGGGAAGTGAATCAAGAAGTAGAGAAACGGGCACATCAAAATTTGACATTGACTCAACTTAACACTGTTTAAGTCTTAGTTTGTCTCAATAGGTCATAACGAACTTAATAAAGTCAATTGGCTAATTGATAAAACTTTTTGAATTAAACCTGAATTGCGGATTTCACTCATAGTTGAATTTTCAGGTTTGCTGACGTAATCGAAATGTTAAACACATTTTGTTATTTGATAGTTGGTACTTCAACTGTCAATCAGTAAAAAAGAAGTGGGCACTCCGGAAGTGCCGACAAAAGTGAAAACGTAAACAATTACGTTTGTAATTTTTGAATCGTCATGAAATTCTTTTAAACTAAGAGTTTTTTATTCATCAATACCAATGAAACTTATTAATTTGCATCCACAATTTCAACAACTCTTATATAACCATCATTATCATCATTATTATTATCATAATATTCGAAAACTGGTGCTTTAGTTTTATGGTAACTAAAATAGAACACAAACAATTTTGATTCGAATCTATTTACAATATATATCTTGTAAGGACTGCCTCAATTGTAGTTTTTATCTCGTTGTGCTTAGATTGCGATCATTGGTCATAATTAAATTAAATTCCCTACTTAAACATTCATTCAATGGTAAATTTTTATCATCAGCAAAGTTGATGTTGAAGTTACCAAGTCTTAGCGAAAGTCCTTAAGACATTCAGGAACTGGTGGATATTTGAATCCATGGTAAACAGATAGTGCATTGCTGTAAATTTGCCGTGAGGCAAGTTGAACATATTTTAATTTCCAGTTTAGCAGTATTTGAGAGCAATGTTCTTATAAATTGAATATAGAGAGTTGTATCGTTATTTGGTAAATATTTTAAATCTTTTTTAAACCACAGTCTGTCGCAAATGTCACAAGAAAGGCCAACTTAATTTTCAACAAAATCTTTTTCAAATTCTCGATGCGCAGAGGAATTCAGTCGAAAAGTAGCGTATGTTTGGAATGCATTGCTGTAAATTTGCCGTGAGGCAAGTTGAACATATTTTAATTTCCAGTTTAGCAGTATTTGAGAGCAATGTTCTTATAAATTGAATATAGAGAGTTGTATCGTTATTTGGTAAATATTTTAAATCTTTTTTAAACCACAGTCTGTCGCAAATGTCACAAGAAAGGCCAACTTAATTTTCAACAAAATCTTTTTCAAATTCTCGATGCGCAGAGGAATTCAGTCGAAAAGAAGCGTATGTTTGAAAAATTATATTAGGTGGAGGTGGGTCAGTTTGAGAATGGGGGTGACTTTGTAGTACTCGATCTTCTAGACTGGGAATGAGAAAATTGTTGTTGGAATAACTTGGTGGAATATAAGGGTCATCTCTTGATGATTGAACTGCGATTGTGGAACTATGGAGAACTGGTGGTACATATGGCACATATCCGGTGGATGGACCTGCAATTTGTGCAGTATGGATGACTGGTGGTACATTTGCCTTGATGAGCTCTTGTTGATGAGTTCGCGATTTGAGAACTATGTGGTATGTTCTTACGATTAGAAATATTTTGTGTTTGTAAATTTGATGTTCTTTTCTTATCTCTATACTGCTTACATTTTTTCTGCGTTTATTTGTTTTTGTCTTGCCTCTTCCTTTTTTGTACCAGAAGAATCACTTGAAGAATCAGCGGTGGCCATAGACAGAGCAGCAACTTCAATCTGATTCTTTTTCTTTTTATTTTCTCTGTACCCTTGGTGTTTTCTGTGTTTTTTTTGTTGTTTTCTTTCTTCTTCTCTTTTTTTTCATTGGAATCAAAAGAGCCTCTGATGGACGGAACAGCAACTTCATTATTTTTCTCTTCTTTGTACCGCTTACATTTTTCTCTTTTTTTTCTATTTCTTTTTTCTTCTATTTTTCCACCTTCAAATGACTCATTTACCTGTCGTTTTCTTTGTCGTTCTTCGTGAAAATCCTCCCTTTTTTCATTTTTAAGTGAATTGCTTACTTACGTGATGATGACCATCAGTTTTATAAATTTATCAGCAATGATAGATTCACAAATAAAAAACGCAAAAACACTGCACGACAATACATCATTTTAAAACAATATTCGGCACGAGCACTATAACTTGGGCGCCAAAAATTGATAACGGTTTTTTGTAGAGGGGTCAAAAACAAGTTTTTTTACTATGGGAGGGGGGGGTCTGTTAACGCCGAACTGTTATATTTCATTAAGTATCATATCATTGAATTATGTATATACTTTTACTACAAACTGTCATATTGCATTATGTCAATTAACATGTTATACTAATTCAGTCAGTCTTTGAATAGCACTCAGCGCGTAAACATTGTTTCGATAATAAACTTTCAATTTTCAAATCAAGCGTGTTTTCGTATTACTTTCATTTAGTTCCGAACAGCGAACATTTTGGTCCTTCGAGCCGGATATTAATTGAAAAAACATTAAATATTCATTCTTGCTATTTATACTGAGTAATCATACCACGCGATCGTTGATTCAGTGCAGTTACATACTCGCAGCAACCGTAAATTACAAGTACATAACCATCACGCGTTCTGAGTTCATACGTATTCGCAGCAACCGTAAATTACAAGTACATAACCATCACGCGTTCTGAGTTCATACATATTCGCAGCAACCGTTAATTACAAGCACACAACCCTCGCGCGATTATTTTGTTCAGTTACTCTGTAATCAATAAACCGTTCCTCCTTTTTGTTTCTGCCTGCATTTCGAATAAAGCAAATATAATGTCGACTGCAGTTAAAAGAGATGTGTTTAGAAACTCTCTAAAGCGTTTGCTAGCAACCAGTAAAAAGGCGTCCACATATGACGAAGCAGAGTTGCAATCTTTCCGCATGCTTTTAGACGAGCAGTGGTCGAAATTCGATCAAGCTCAAACCGAAGTAGAGTGTTCTTGCGGTGACGATTTACTGGCAACGGAGGAAGCTCAGCGTGAACAAGCGGAGGATTGGTATCGCGTGGCTCTTTCAAATTTCATGAGGCAGCAGCAAAAGTTAAGTAGCGTTACGCAGGAGAGAAAGTCTGAAACTGTTGTAACCCAACACGCCGACGTAAGGCTGCCGCCGATGGATTTGCCCAAATTTTCCGGCAATCCTTCAGAGTGGAAGGAGTTTCACGACGCATTCTTGTCAATCATTGGTAACCCAGGTTCTTTGTCTGGATCGCAAAAACTCCATTACCTCAGGTGCAGTTTGCAAGGAGAGGCTCTTAAGGTTATCAAGGCATTTCATACGACTGACGATAACTATGAGGAAGCGTGGTCTTTGCTCAAGAAGCGATACAACGTCGAACGAGTTATTGTGGACACATTTTCGAGTACTTTTTTCACTTCCCAAACTATCCACTGAGTCATCGATCGGGATTCGCGCCTTATTAGACAATACACAGGAACATTTTCGTTCTCTAAAGACGCTAGGTAGACTAGTAGCCAACTGGGATGACTGGCTTGTACATTTGACTGTGAGCAAATTGGATCAAGAAACGCATCACCAATGGGAATTATCATTGGAGGACGACAAGGTTCCTTCCTTTGAGAAACTTGTGAACTTTCTAGAAACAAGGTGTCGTTCGCTGGATGCGATCAGTTCATATAAGCCCTCCAATCAACAAACAACGTCGCCGGCCAAGCCAAAAAATAAAGTTAACTCAGCGTTCACGATAACCAAAAAAGTCGATCGGTGTCCGATATGTGCCAGCAAACATAAGATATATACCTGTGACAGATTTCGAGCCATGTCGGTCGAAGGTCGAATTTCTACGGCCAATGAAAAGTCGTTATGCATAAATTGTCTCGTCATTGGTCACCCCCAGGAAGCATGTCGCAGCACAAACACATGCCGTTTGTGTCGATCTCGCCATCATACGCTCTTGCATTTGGAACAGCAAACATCATCTCATAACTCTATTGACGCGGTGCCGTTAGTGCCATCAGCCGCCAGTGCATCAGCCAATTTATGTCCACAAATATCCAACGTATCATCATCTCATGTGGCAAATTTAAGTCAACAAATTTTATTGGGAACTGCCGTCGCAAAGGTCAAGGACATCACTGGACTATATCAAACGGTGAGGATATTATTTGATAATGGCTCTCATTTGACTTTTATTTCGCAAGCATGTGTTGATCGGCTACAACTGAGGATTATGCCATCGAGAACTGAAGTCGAGGGTATAGGTGCGGTATCCGCTGGCCGCACTAAAGGCGCCGTAGAATTTGGATTAGCTTCACTTGACAACAGTTTCTTTGAAACCATCCATGCCGATATACTGCCAAAAATAACTAGTTGCCAACCTCCAACTCAAGTTCGCAGGGGTACGTGGGAACATATAAACGGGCTCAGCTTGGCTGATCCAAATTACAATGTTCCGGCAGCCGTCGACATCTTACTTGGTTGCGATCAACAGGAGCTCTTTCTCTTGGATGGTTTGATGCGAGGCCCGCATGATGCACCCATCGCACAAAGGACAACTCTCGGATGGGTTTTGTTCGGCCGAGTTGTTGCTCCGGCACAGGCATTTACAACGTTTGCAGGCGTCGCAAATGCATCACTAACAAAAATCGTAAACAAATTTTGGCAGCTCGAGGACATCCCTGAATCGAAGCATTTTACTGACGAAGAACTTCTGTGCGAGGAAATCTTCGACAAGACTCACTTCCGACAAGATGATGGTCGTTATGTGGTCAAGTTGCCCTTCAAACCTGACATCCCTCTTGGAAGCTCCCGTGGCGCAGCTGTCCGAAGTCTTCTGCGTATGGAAAAGATTTTCGCAACAGATCATCAGCTCCATGCGCAGTATGCTGATTTCATGCAGGAATTCTTCAATTTGGGGCACGCGGAGCCAATTGACGAAGATCCAACACCGGGAAGACATTTTTACATGCCCCACAGAGCAGTTATAAAGGAATCCAGTAGCACTACAAAGTTGAGGGTAGTGTTCAACGCGTCGGCAAAAACAAGCTGCGGATTTTCTCTTAATGATGCTCAGCTGGTCGGCCCGCAACTTCAGCCTGATTTGTATACAATCTTGCTTCGCTTTCGCGCTCATCGTTACGCTTTGGCCGCAGATGTGGCTAAAATGTATCGCCAGGTACGAGTCGATAAGTCGCATATTGACTATCAGCGCATTGTTTGGCGCAAAACACCAGCCGAACCAATAAAGGACTTTCGACTTTTGACGGTAACGTATGGCGTTGCATCAGCTTCTCATCTAGCCGTCAAATCGTTGTTTCAAACCGCTATCGACGAGAAGCCAAATTTTCCGGCAGTTGCTGATGTAGTACATCGAGATTTTTACATGGATGACCTTTTAACTGGATCCTATGACGAAAGTGAGTTGCACAGACTACAGGTCGACATCACGAGCATGTTAAGCCGAGGTGGTTTTCAACTGCGAAAATGGTCATCGAATTCGAAGTTAGTACTGAAATCAATTCCAGTCGAACATCGCGAGCTTAAACAATCCTTGGACCTTACCATTTCTGACAGCGTCAAGACACTGGGTCTTCAATGGCGTCCGCAGTCAGATCACTTCGCATACAGCATCCAGGTTCATGAAGTAGTTAACTCAAATATAACTAAACGATCTCTACTTTCAGATGCTGCCAAGTTGTTTGACCCTCTAGGGTTGCTTTCGCCAACCACGATCATCCCCAAAATCATGTTCCAGCAGCTATGGCGGCCAAAGGTTGACTGGGATGAAACTGTTCCACGCGCAATAATGCACAAATGGCAACAATATTCCAGCAATCTACCTCTTCTAGCCGACATTCACATACCTAGGTGGATAGGAACTGGAGATCCAAAAGCAATTACCGATTTACATGGATTTGCGGATGCATCCCAAGCTGCTTACGCTGCCGCTATTTATGCTAGAACAATAAGCTCCACTGGCCATATCTCAGTTCGTTTGCTCACCGCCAAAACGAAAGTAGCTCCTCTCAATACCATTTCGTTGCCCCGACTAGAGTTATGTGCCGCCTTACTACTTGCCAGACTGATGTCTAATGTAAGAAAGGCACTTGAACATACTTCCGAGGGCTATGGGTGGACGGATTCGACTGTAGCAATAGCTTGGATCCACCAGCATCCAAGTAAATGGTGCACTTTCGTCGGAAATCGCGTTTCTCAAATCCAGAAATATATACCATCAAAAAACTGGCGCCATCTGCCATCTTCACAAAATCCAGCGGACTGCGCATCTAGGGGTTTGGCACCACAGCACTTAAAAGATTTCTCGTTGTGGTGGGATGGACCGCATTGGTTAAAGGAGCAACCAGAGTGTTGGCCGCCTCAACAGCCATTTATTACCGCTCTAGACCAGAAACTCAACACAGTCATCAGCAATGTGGCCCTTGCTTCGCCGCCGATGTGGAGTCTAATAAATCGGTATTCATCTCTATTCAAACTCAAACTAATAAGTGTCTTTATCCTCAGATTCGTCAATAATACTCGACGGTCTATCATTGCTCGAAAGAACAGCAGATCAGTAGCGCCCACTGTACCGTGGAGGAAAGCAATAGCAACAAACGAAGAGTCCATGTCGAAAGGTTTTGCGATAGCCCTTACTCCAACAGTATTTCAGCCTACCATAATCGAGCTCCGCGAGGCCCTGAATCTATGGATACGTCTATCACAGCATCACTACTTTCATGAGGACGTTCAAAGATTGCAATCGAAGAGGTCTCTAAGTCGACAAAGTAGGCTCCTAAAGCTCAACCCATTCCTCGATGACAACGGGCTACTCAGAGTAGGGGGAAGACTTCGCCATGCAGTGGTACAAGCAGACAAAAGGCATCCAATATTACTTCCTGCTGCTGCACGGATCACACTCCTTATTTGTGAGGATGTACATCACTTATCACTGCATTCTGGTCCACAAACCATGCAAAGCATACTCCAAGGAAGATTTTGGATAATCAACGGCCGTAGGCTTCTGCGAAAAATATATGGACTATGTATCAAGTGCAGGAGGTACCAGCATTTCGTACAGCAACAGTTGATGGGTGATCTTCCCAAGCCTAGAGTGCAAACGTGTCGCCCATTTCTTCGTAGCGGAGTCGATTTTGCTGGTCCAGTTCAGTTGCGCTTTTCTAAGGGTCGTGGCTCAAGAGCAATAAAGGGCTATGTAGCAGTTTTTATTTGCATGTCAACAGGAGCCATGCACTTAGAATTAGCTAGCGATTTGTCATCTCAGACTTTTATCTCCGTCTTCAAAAGGTTCGTGTCTCGTCGAGGCCATTGCAGCGAGTTGTACAGTGACAATGGCACGAATTTTGTAGGCGCTGAGAAGGAACTTCAGAGTTTTCTAGCGGAAGCCAGACAGAATGACCAGATTGCAAAATACCTCATCAATGATGGCACGACTTGGTATTTCAACCCGCCTGCTGCCCCACATATGGGAGGATACTGGGAAGCTGCTGTGAAGCGCGTAAAATTCCATCTACGTAGAACTTTAGACGATCATCTTTTAACATTCGAGGAGTTCTCAACCCTTCTAACAGAGATAGAAGCCTGCGTCAACTCGAGGCCTCTCTGCCCTATCTCCACCGATGCGAATGATCTGCAAGTGCTAACGCCTGGACATTTTTTGATAGGCGAACCTCTCAAGACCATCCCGGAGCCTGACGTAAGTGATGTCAAAGTGAGTTTGCTGGACCGATGGCGCTTAATCTCACAGATGCGTCAACATTTTTGGAAACGTTGGAGCAGTGAATATTTGGTCCAGCTTCAGCAACGGGCTAAATGGAATAAATCATTTCCCAACCTCGCTAGAGGAGATCTCGTTGTCTTGAGAGAGGACAACATCCCACCAAGTAAATGGAAGATGGCTAGGATAACAGACGTGCACGCAGGAACTGATGGCAGAGTTCGGGTTGTCACCTTAAAAACTGCCGATGGATCGCTGACACGCCCAATTGTTAAAATTTCTCCGCTTTTGTCATTCGAGGAGGGTACACCAACAGAGCCAGGTACATCTTTATCTTGAACTAAAAAAGGTGTTAGTTCAAGGTGGGCGGAATGTTAACGCCGAACTGTTATATTTCATTAAGTATCATATCATTGAATTATGTATATACTTTTACTACAAACTGTCATATTGCATTATGTCAATTAACATGTTATACTAATTCAGTCAGTCTTTGAATAGCACTCAGCGCGTAAACATTGTTTCGATAATAAACTTTCAATTTTCAAATCAAGCGTGTTTTCGTATTACTTTCATTTAGTTCCGAACAGCGAACAGGGTCTATCTCGCACCGTTTAGGAGGTAGGGACAATTTAAAAAAAAAAGACTTAGAATGAAAAAAAAAAGAAAAAACAACAACGACAACACTTACAATAAAGTAGTATACCGGCTTTGAAAGCCAGAAACATGTTCTTTAATCCTGCGCTTAAATTATATAGTTAAATTATAGTTAACTTTGAAAAATTCGCATGCAAACTCAAAATTTTGATAAAAAAAATTAAAAAAACTAGTTTAGACCAATTTTTTTTCAAAATTGTGATATGAAGTGCTAAATTTGCTTTTTGTAGTCAATGCTTGTATCAATTCTGAATAGAACACAAAAAAGTGAATGGTTTTATGTCTTCCAGTTTTTGAGAAAAATTCGAAAATTCGCATGCAAACTCAAAATTTTGATAAAAAAAAAAATAAAAAAACAAGTTTAGACCAATTTTTTTCAAAATTGTGAAATGAAGTGCTAAATTTGCTTTTTGTAGTCAATGCTTGTATCAATTCTGAATATAACACAAAAAAAACGAAAGGTTTTATGTGTTCTAGTTTTTGAGAAAATTGAAAATTACTATTTTTGTTTCGTGACATTTAAGTGGTCTTCCTATAAGGTAACCGAATGAATAATCGATTAAATGTCCGGCATGCGTCTATATCAATAGTTTTTTTTAAATCAACAGTACATGGGTGGCCCGCTTCGCGGTTTAAAGGAATTCCACTTTCTTTCCGTAGTCAGTCCACGCTCACGCGACTTCGTCGCTGCGCTCAGGGTACCTGCTTTTTGCCTGGCAGGCACCTATGTCATGAATACACTTCATCTTATTTGTATGTACTTATGTAATATGGAATGCACTTAATAATGATGCAAAAATATCAAATAATATCAAACTTTGAATATTGTACCGTTGGTTTTTTAATGCATATGTGGTAAAGCTCATTCTGTGTTCAACCTTAGTGCGAACTTAGCATCCTCTAATCCATCCTAAATTAAAAAATTTGGTATCGACCAACGAAGAGAGCATCGCTTTTTTAAAAGAAATTGGTCTGATTCTCTGACCTCCTCGTGGTGCATTCTGGATAACGCTAAATGATTTGCTAAACTTGACTAACAAAGATGAACCTATCATTAACATTTATACTAAAAGTATCACGGTAAACACCAAAAAACAAAAAATAGTTTTAGTAGATCTCAATTTTCTCAAAAACTAGAAGACATAAAACCATTCAGTTTTTGTGTTCTATTCAGAATTGATACAAGCATTGACTACAAAAAGCAAATTTAGCACTCCATTTCACAATTTTGAAAAAAATTGGTCTAAACTTGTTTTTTTGATTTTTTTTTATCAAAATTTTGAGTTTGCATGCGAATTTTTCAATAAATATTAAAGTTTGTTATTTAGTTAAAGGCCAGGATTAAAGAACATGTTTCTGGCTTTCAAAGCCGGTATAGTACTTTATTGTAAGTGTTGCCGTTGTTGTAGTTTTTATTTTTTTTCATTTTAAGTCATTTTTTTTTAAATTGCCCCTACCTCCTAAACGGTGCCAGATAGACCCCCCCATCCCGTAGTAAAAAATGCTTGTTTTTGGCCCCTCTACAAGAAATCGTTATCAATTTTTGGCGCCCAAGTTATCGTACTCTCCCCCAATATTCAGTAATTAACACTTCACCTAAGTAAATTAATTGAATGATTTAATGAAAAATTATTGTAGAATTAACAAAAACGTGAGTTGAATTATGTAGCAGCATTACTGAACGCAATCACATTCTCTGACTCTCGTTAACCAACGATTCTCATGCCCCCACTACTAGTTAAATATTACCTTATACACAGAGGTATCGGTTACGATAACAGTGTCGCCCTACGCGCCTAAAGAAGTTTTCACTTCAAACATTTTTTTAATCGTTTGTGTAGTTTTTTTTTGCGTCTATTGAAAAATGGAAAATCAAAACGAACATTTATGTCATGTTTTGCTCTTTTATTTCCGGAAATGAAAAAACGCATCGCAAGCTCACAAAAAGTTATGTGCTGTTTCTGGTGACGAAGCTTTAAAAGAACGGCAGTGTCAAAATGGGTTTGCCAAATTTCGTTTTGGCGATTTTTCAATCAAAGATGAAAAATGCTCTGGTCTTCCAGTTGAAGTTAATGACGAACAAATCAAAGCAATCGATCGATTCGGATCGTCACTTCATGTATCACATACATGAATTAAAAAACTGGTGATGAAAAATGGGTTGCTTAGAACAATGTCAATTGGAAAAGATCATGGTGCAAGCTAGGTGAACAAGCTCAAACAACACCAAAAGCTGATATTCATCAAAAGATAGTTATTTTATCAGTTTGGTGGGATTACAAAGGAATTGTCTACTTTGAACTTTTACCACCCAACCGAACGATCAATTCAGATGTCTACATTGAACAACTAACAAAATTGAACAATGCAGTTAAAGAAAAGCGGCCCGAATTGACAAATCGAAAAGGTGTTGTATTCCATCATGACAATGCAATGTCACACACATCTTGGGTCACTCGGTAAAAATTATTGTAGATTGGTTGGTATGTTTTGCCACATCCACCATATAGTCCTGACCTTGCACCATCTGATTAATTTTTATTTCGATCCTTGAATGGTAAAAATTCCAATAATAATGATGATGTCAAATTGTACCTGGTTCAGTCATTGCTCTAAATGGACAATACATTACAGAATAAAGTTATTTCGTTCCATGAAAAAATTATCTTTCATTTTCTAAAACAATCCGCAATTACTTAGTTGCCAACCGAATTTGTCCAGAAACTTATAAACAGTGTATATAGTATATGATATTTACACATATTTTTTTATCTGAAAATGTATTTGTTAACTACATATTTATTTGATTTTGAACTAAATTGATTTTTATTGAAGAAGTGAAATTGTCCCTTTTTTGGCACCTTTTTTGTCATAAAATTTAAACCACCAGGTGATCTTTATGCACACACGCTTGGAATGAAATCAATCTGGATTCTGCACGAAAGAATCCATTCGTACGTACGTACACACACACCGACATCTTTCTAAAAACATAAGAATCCGACTAGAGGGACCTCGAAACGTGGAAATACAAGAACTTCCTCATGGGAACTCAACAATAAAAGAAGATGATCCATAGATATGAATATAACTTTAGATAAGCGAAGAGAAATTGGTTGATATAAGGAACCTTCATATTTACAGAACAGGGTGGGAAAACATATGTAATGGTACGACATTTACCTACCACGCTTAGAAAAGAGCAGCACGGAAAAACGATAGCAAATAGTTTGTGTTTATCAAAACATTAATATTTTTAACAACGTCAAATTCCAAATACCTGGCTTCGAAACAATAGCAATGACCTAGGCCAACTCTTTAAGGCGTAACAGCGAACTACAATAACTATCATATATTCAGACTTCGGTTATATTTAATCATTTGGTGATTGAAGTAAATGGACTTTTGTTTTCAATTTCGTGAAAGTGTTTAAAATTCTTCACAAATACTCCATTGTTTTTTTTTTATTCACATTAAAAAATAAAGTATGACTTTTATATAACTCATAAATACATAGTCATGTACACGAGAACTTGAAAAAAATATATATCATTAGAAATTTTTTCTTTGTTATGTGTTATTATTCTTAAAAGATAAAATTTAACATTTTATTCCCCATTTTGTTTCTTATTTTCAATTCTTTATTTTTCTTTTTTCAATACAAAAAAAATTTTATGTCACTTGTTCCCCTTGCCAAAACAAATAATCCAATTTAGTGGCAAGCTTTCCTATGGCCTCCTTCTCTTAAACTCAATACAACAGCGAGTATTTTACTACTGTTAGCATTTGAACTTGTTTTTCTTATTTCATTCTATACGTCCGGAATGATACTCGATATAAAAAAACAATATACCACATATTAAATTCCGTCTTATGTAGCTTGGTTATCTGTGTATCATGCCTTCATAAAGTCTCAAGAGTCTTAACATCAGATTTGCAAGGACTTGCTGTTCCTGAAGGCTTAAACGATTTTCGACATTTTATAAGTCCTGACACACTTTTTGTTATTTCAAATGATTTGCTTTAATTAAAAAGAAATTTAGTTCGGATAAGCATGCAGCTCTTTTGCGAAAAACGTTCCAGTCAGGCTCACATGTTCTTTTATTCTGTGAAAACTTTTCTACCAGAACATTTCTTATTTTAATGCATTTAAATCCCACCACTTTTAGCTTTACTCGTTGCCTTTCCTTCTCCACAACTTAGTATATTCCCTTTAATGCACTAGTGCTACAGATACATTTGAAGAGTGTAAATCGTTCGTTGGTGTTCGCATAATTTTGTTATACCATTCGCTATAAAAAAGCAAATGAAAATCGATTTTCAAAAATTAAAATTTATTGTTAAAAATACGTAATAAATATTTGGATATATATTATCTTCAAGTGATATTAAATATATGTAAATTGTTCTTCTATAAAAATTATAATCACCGTCGAGAATATATATATTCTATATTCTGGAGATTATTCAAGAAACGAATAAGAAGTTGGGCATTTGCGTAAGTACCCTAAAAACTGATTGACCCTTTAACAGTGAACACATGACTTTTGCAGAATTCAGGAATACTGACGATATGTTTATATATATTATCCTGTTAAAATAACTTTTTTGTTTTCTCACATCAAATTAAGAGTTCCAAAAACATTAATTAGAAGTGATTAAACGTTTACAATAAAAAAAAACATTATTGTAGATTTTTTGATCCATGAGGGCTATTAAAAACCAATGGTGTTTACATTTTGGGAGAACATTTACACCTGTGGCGACTTTTTCTTTACATTTTATAAGTACAATTCTAATTTAAATTTTAAAATTACTTTACTTCTAAAATTATGCGCATTAATTTAATTTTTCAAATAGCCTGACAAGTTGCTAAATGCTTCGAAACCCTTGAAGTTCATTCTTTGTTGACCTCTTGATGTTCTCAACCTATGTACTCTCCAATCCCCATCATTGCGCAGATAATACGATGAATTGTATTCAAGGTATGGTGGACACATACCATTGTTAAGAGAGATAGGAGGGTGGCAAGGTTAATTCGTACGAAAAAAGGACGATTTTGTGAATTTTTTGTGCCGATACAAGTAAAATCTCTTTATTAAAACTAATGGTATGGCACATTCAAGTATGACATTTGAAGAATATTGCTTAAAACTTTCACGGAGAAGTATTTCAAAACACGGCAACGGCAGCAATTATTCGGATGAGTCTCGGGAATAAGTAGAATCGTGGTGACCCTCATAACTTGGTGCTGGATCATATGAAATCGAAAAATCAAAGTTAGCCATAGTTTTCGCCAGCTTATGCTTGGACCGCTTTTCGAAGTCTAAATTTTTCACTTTTTTGAAACACTTTGAAGGGAAAAACGCGATTTTTTGCGAAAAAATCGTCTAATTTGTTAATGTGAAATAAAAATTATTAGAAAATTTTCAAAAACTCTCTAACGTTGCCTTGTTAATTTTGAACAGAAATAATAGTGTGGTGTATAACCTTCATAAGTAAATTTTATTATTTCATTTATTTTAAATGCCAGGTTCATAAAGGATGTTGCTATCATCCATGATGTCTAAAGAAACTTTTTGCTCCTATCTACGATGGATCCTTCCCTCTTTAGTTTTTCACTCAGCTTCCTGCTCTGCTCGGTTGATTTCTATGTCTTGCATGAAGGTAAGTAAAGCAAACCTTCATGGACGACACTGGCTTCCACATAAGCTGCAATTTAAACCCAGACAGCGGTTCCGCTCAAGGTCTTTGGTGAGATTTTCCAAAAAAATTGGTTAAAACTCTCATTGTTCTTCTTCGTGAAGCCTCCGACACATCGCTCCTGTAGGTCATCAATTGATCAATAATCCTGTAATGTTTTTATATAATATTATCCTCAACCAGTTGAGTTCCCTTAGCATGCGCGCTATTACCGTGTATCTTTTTCACTTAAGAATAACGCGCATTGATTGGTTTTGTAACACGGTCTGCTTTTTTTGGAATTGGAGGCACATAAATAATACACTTCCACAGTATTCTAAATGGGGCTTGACGATGACATTATGTACTTTGACTGCGCTCTGCATTGATAGATTTTGCTTCAATCTTTTTAAAACCCCAACTTTTTAAAAAATCTAATCACAACTAAAGTTTATGTGTTCACTTAAGTTTTATTGTCCAACATAATGCCAAGACAACCTCAATTTCGTTGTTGTCTATAATGAATGGAGGTGTTCATGATATCTTATGTCATAAATTTCAATAATTTTCAATAATTTTTTTTTTAAATATATCTGCTGAAAGAATGGACCTTTTGTATCTTTGATTAGGCTAACAGACATTCCATCCTTCTGATTAAAGTCAGAATATCTTTAGCATTGGATTGTTTAATGTCCAATGGGGACAATATCTCCTTGAGGAAGAAACGCCTTTTAAGCAAAATTAGAGCTGGACAGCCACAATGAATGTTACAACAGTTTCGTCGTCTTCCAAAAAGAGTCGGCATTCGGTGGTTGTACTCAGCCCTAGTTTGGTTAGATGTGATCTTAAGCGGCAAAGTCCTGAGAGGAAGCTCACGAGCTTTCTAATGTTCTCCTCGTTGAGTTTAAGCATTTGTCTGTAAGAGAAGGGATTGATTAGTAATTTAGATTGTCTGAGTCCCGGTAGATTTCTCCAGTGGGCAAAGCATAGCTTGTTTTCCCACTTATTGGTCAGACCTTACGCCACAGAAAGGTTCCGGACCAGTGAACGCGGTCTTAGAACCAGCCCTGGCTAGTTCGTCCGCAATTTCATTGCCCTCGATTCCATGATGACCAGGAAGCAATCCTTATCTATCTTTTTACGTCGTACTAGGGATTGTATGGCGTCGAAGCAGCTTTTGACACATTTTAATTCGCTGATAATGCCTTGAGCGCTGCTTGGCTATCTGAATATATTAGAATTCTGGCCCCTTTATGGCCTTTTGCAAGGTTTTCTATGGCACAGGATTCGATGTAGTTCAGCGTGAACCACTTGACGGTTTTCCCATGGGTAGTGTTGGGTCTATAGACACCGGCACCTACTCCATTTGCCATTTTTGAGCCATCAGAATACCTGATTAAATTTCTGCGGTCGGGGCAGGTTTGTTTCTCGACCATTGATCACGGTTAGGAATGTCTGCCTAAAAGAGACGCCCAAAGCAGCATGTTTCCTTCATACAATTTGGGATCGGGCAGGACATGTTTCTATCCGTGATGAAAATGATTATTTTCAAATGGTCCGTTTGGTTACCTGGTTTGTATTTCATTGCCAGTTGCATCATAAGGGCATTTCTGGCGGCTATTTTCCTTATTAAAATTTTAAGAGGAGACAGCCATACGACAGCTTCCAGTGTTGCCATACGGCAGGTGCTCAGAGCATTAATGATGCCCAAACAAGCTATGCGTTGGACTTTTTCCAGCTTTTAAGAAATTGTTACTTCTTAATTTTTTTGCCACCAAATTATGGATGCGTAAGTAAAAATAGGACTAGCCATCTTGCAGTACAACCAGTAAAGAATCTTAGGTTTGAGACCTTACAGTTTTGCTAGGATTCACAGAGAGTCCCTCACACTTTTACCATTCTAAGACATTCATTAATACTGAATGCATAACGCTAGTGATTGTAGTGTCATATTTGCCACGTAGCCAGATCATCAGCATAGTCCATTGTGACATAGCCCATCTCATTGAGGTTCACAAGGAGGTAGTCTATGGCAAATGATCAGAGGAGAGGCGACAGGACACCTCCCTGTGGACAACCTCTCCTTGCATTGACTGACTTTGACATGCTTCCAAGCGAGGAATTGATAACTCGATTTTCAAGCATAGATCTTATCCATCTGCTTTCGTAATGGAGTTGTAACTGGTATTGTCAAAAGTACCCTCAACATCAAGGAAGGCCAGAGAGCAATTTCCTTAGATTGAAATGCCTTTTCAATAAGGGTGACCAGGCGGTGAAATGCCCCTCAGTTGAGTTTCAACTCCTGTATGCATATTCGTTGGGGTGCAGGGAAGAGTGAGTTTCCAATGTCCCCTGAAGTGTTTAAGATGATGAAGGAGGATAGACTGATGGGCCTATATGATTGAGGTAGAACCGGAGGTCCGTTTTCTGGTTTTGGTATAAATACAACGTAAACCTGTCGCTAGATCATGGTAATATATCCGCAATTGAAGCTAGCCTTAAACAAAGCTTTGAGAACCGAAAGGATAAGGTTCATGACCATATCATGTTTTTAGTTTTATTAACGTTCAAAATTAGCTGATTCCCTTCCAACCACTCACTTAATGCTTTTAAAAGATTGTTTGATTTCTCAATACAAGATTTTATATCCGCACCACACATAAAATAAGTCATCGTTGGCAAATAACACGAGCTTACGGAACCTTATAACAAAATACATTTTAAAATAAGAAACAAGAAAACACCGAATATTGTCTCCTGGGGGAGACCTATCGTAATGTCAATTTTATGCAAAATGTTTTCATTCATTTGGGCTGGGTGCTTCCAGTTAAAAATTATCGAAACCATTTTTATTATATGAACCTTACACCGATTTTTTTTAATCTTTCGCAGAATTCTGGTGTTGACAGTTTTAAAAACCCCTGGAAGGTAAAGGAAAACTGCAATAATAATATTTTTTGGAGTTAATACTTTTTTTCCATTCGCTTAACACATAGTTTACACGTGAATGATTTGTTTGAATCCCGATTAAAATATTTTGATTTTCAAGGCGTTCTTGTATGATAATTGCACTTGCACTATTTTTCCAAAAAATGTTCGTACACAGGCATCATACACTTAAAAGCGTGTCGTGAATCTTCTTTAATGGAACTATTAACGATTCCTTCCATGATGAAGGTAAGGTTCCATTGTCTTCGACGTTTATTGCACGGAACTTAAAATCTATATTGCGCCGCTCATCGACAAAATCTACATATTCTAGGGATATCATAGAACGGTTGAGCTCAATTTTACTTTGAACAAAGAATTAATTTTATTTTTCACACAAAGTAGTACTGTCATTTATTTTTTCGTTTCCAAACTCTTCTTCAATAATATTGTCTTTATGCTTGTGAAGTTAAGGATCTTCCAATAGGGACATCCGAACTTTGAACTTAGTTTACATTTCTTTGCTATGAGTGCTTTTCTAACTATCGATGGCGCTGAAGGCTTCGAATATTTAAGAATTTATTACAAACTCTCTATTGTTATTTGTTATCAAATCATTTATTTTATTCTCTATGGCTAGCTCGTCATCGTGGTCCGGGGTTCTGGCTATCCACCGCCAGATAGTACCGAATTTTTCAATAATTCTTTAAGAGCGGGTGATCATTAGTTGATCAAGCAATTTCTGTATATAGTCTTTTTCGATGTTTCTTATCAGGCTGTATGTCAGGATACAACATTCTTTCAACGTTCTTCTAACTATTGTCTTGTTCTGTCTACGAAACTCTGAACATGTGTGAGATTTCTTACCTGGTAAGAAGTGAATTTGTTCTCGTAAACCAAACGAAACGTCACTTTTTTCGATTAGTCGATTATTAAGGCATTAGCTATAGTTGCTTGTATATAAAGGGTAATCGTGAGGTGCATTGCCTACAATTTAAACTTAAGATTATCTCTCTGGACAATCTTTCCATTTCTTAAATCTTTCTATACTTCTCATGGTTTATATTTAGGTTGAAGTTTGCCCCAGCGTGCTCCTGTTGTTTTCTGGAATACTACATCCTTGGGATTAACGGTCTTAGTCGGTCGTTTTTAATTGATATTTTCTTACATTTTCTCTTGAGCTTTCGTAAGTTTTATAGTTTTATTTAATAGCATTTCAGTCGGATTTTTCTGTATAACCGTGTGCTTAATTGTATTCTTTTGCTGCTCGTATAACGATTTCCGGGTCGTCTACCAACTTTAAAACCAATGTGCACTGGTACCTCCCTCTTTGCTCTCCCTTCCACTTCTGCTCGTGCGTGGAAAAAAATACTTTAGGGGTACTTCCAATCCCTTAAGAACCTGAGCACTATTTAAAAAAAAAAACTTGTACTCATCTTTACTACATCGAGCTAATTCCTGCAAAGTGCTATGTGTTCAACCTGCTAGTGGTGCTATGGTTTGATGATGTGTACTATTGTATATAGAAATGCCTGATCTTTCCATAAGTGATACGAATGGTGCCGAGGTGAAGGTTGGGTCTTTGTCGCATACCAAGTATTTGCATGGCTATGTCATTGTAAAAATAATTGCCTGGATGAATTTGTTTGAGAAATTCGTTTTGGGTAGTTGCCAATAATGCTCTGATACCTTCATTGAGGTATTCTTTGGAGATAGGTTTGATATTATCGGAGTCACTATAAGTTTAATATTTCGTGTTTTTGTAGCGAAGGGCTTAAGACTCATGAACCGTGAAAGTTCCTTTGTCTCTTGAGACTAACTGATTGAATTGGCTTAGTGACCGATTGTAAGCTCGATCTCGTACTTGACACTACTCTTGACCGACCATTGTGAGTTTTCTGACGAAGCGTCTGAGATGTGGTTTAAATTTTGTCGTGAGAGGGCATCGGCCACAACGTTAGTCGCGTCTGGTTTGTAGACCATATAAGCAGCGCGTTCTTCTAATAATGCATGCCATCGGTTAATTTTTGCATTTGGGTTCCGAAATGAGACAACAAGCGTCAATTGTTGATGGTCAGTGTTAACTTCTAGATCTTTGTCTCCGTATAAATAATTTCAAAGGTATCTTAAAACAAGGACTATGCGCATAGCTTGCGCCTTTTTCGTTTAGAGCCTAGTTTCTTGCTGTATTGCTGACGGTTTTTTATATGAATGTAATTGGTTTTCACTCTTGCGCTGGTACTGCGCTACCGCATTTTCAGAGGCATCTGTCGTCAAGACAAATTCCTTTGAAAAGTCTGGCTACGTTAATTCGGTTTCGTTGACTAAGTTGTCTTTCAGCTTTTAAAAGGCATTAATTGCATCTGGGTCTGATTTGATGTTGGTATTTTTTGCAATGTGTGTGAACCCTTCTCCGTTCTCACATTGTAGGTATCTTTTGAGAGGTTTGGCTATGATGGCATAATTTTGTATGAACTTTCTTTAGTATCCTATCATACCGGGGGAGGCCCTAAGTTGACTTCAAGTCATTGGTTCTGGATATTTCTCTATGGTTGCTTCCTTGTCGGGATTTGTTTTTATGACGTTGAGCAATACAGAGAAGATTTTTCTAAAGATTTTTTCATATGAGCTTCTTTAAAACATTTATTATGCTAATGTTCCGTATGTTCTTTCAATGAGTTAGAACATACTATTATGTCATCTCTGTTTTTATGACACATTCTTCTAATATACGATCTCAGAATAGCGTACATTGCTCTCTGGAATATCGAAACATACGTATTCATTGGCGCCCGTGTCGATGAGTAATTTTATATATGTTTTTTATTTTTCGGTGTAAGTGGGGAAAGCTCATTGTTCGCCTTTAAAGAATCGTTTTCGTTTAAGTTATTTATTCTCTCCGTCTTAGGTTGGTTGAGTTGCTGATACTGAGCGCTTGTATCTCTCTCTCTCTCTCTCTCTTGAATACCGGTCTGGTGGCGTTATTATTGCTATTATAATCGGGTTTTTGCCCTCTGGGCCCGTCCCTGAATGGGTTAAAGTTTTTTTTTTTGATGGTTATGATTGAATCTGTTTGCCTCATGTGAATGGGTTGGGTGATTTGCTGAGCTTCCCAATTTCATTGCTTTGGGTCGTCGCGATGGTTGACTGTAACTATTTTGGTGGATATTCCGAGGAGAAAATCTGAAATGGTTTGAATCTTCCTGTGTGTGAGAACTGTAGGGCTATGTTCAAGCTAACGTTATTACTTTCCAGCTCTTTAGCCTTGGCTAGAGTACTTGGAAAGTCTAAACGATTTAGAGAGAACAGTATGCAGAGCTTTTTTTTCTATGTGAATTATTCAATTCAGTTGTTACGGGTGATTTTGATCCGGCCGTCACAATTGTTTTATTCGTTGGTTATGTCAATTTCTGATTAACTTTATCGAAGTAGTCTAATAATGATATTGAACCTTACCAGCGGACACTCATTTCTTGTTCGATTACGTGAACGGGTCGTATTTCGGCATATGCGAAATGGTTGGTGAGAGTTACGTTAGCCCCATAAGTAATTTTATTCCGGAGTATTCCAAGGGCAGAGAAATATTTGAATTTCCTATTTAATATACGGACATTGTCATATTGGCAGCTGACGTAGGCATTTTGTGTCCTCGTGAACTCGGGTAAAGATTAGATCAATTCCAATGAACCGTTATCGATAATCGAGTTGTCTTCTGTATATTCTTGGTATTCAGTCACACTGTTTATAAACCATTGTGAAAGCATTTGCATCTTTAAGTCGATGATTGTTTGTTTCAAAGCTTCTTCTCTCTCGAGAATTGTTCTTTTGATGATGTTATTGTTTTGAGCTTACGCCCTAGCAGCTACGTAATCGACTGTTTGCTGCAGCACAAAAGCTTGTGGAGGAGATTGTTTCATTTCCAGAAATTCTGTTTCCGAATCGGATTCTACCGGACGTAAAAGACCTTGATATGAACTTAACCTCAAATTTTTTTACTGGACTCTTTTCATAAGCACTCTTTACTATTTTTTCACAATAGTTTTACTAGGTCATTTTTCTTACGCCAATTGTTAATTAATTTTAATATCTTCGGGAATTTTTTTTCTGAAAGCTATTTGTGGCCTAAGAGAAAAATTTGTTTAGTTATTTTGTATGGCCATGCTTCATCTGTTTAATTGTATTTTCTGTACTTAGAGCATACAGTTAATTGGTTATTATATAACTTTGTTTGGTCAATTTCAAATTAATGAATTTAAGTTAATTTTAATAGACCGAATCAAAACAAAATTATAGTAATAAATTGAACAGCCTTGCGTTCATTCCCAAACAAACGCATTTCTGTCCAATGCCCAGAAGGAACAACTACGAATAAAATTCTTATTATAAGCTATTGTGTTGAATTGCATTTATATATACTTAAACTGTTACTTATATATATTTGACACTTCTTTTTTTCAAGGTACGTACCGCGGTCGCCCTTCGAGAATGGAACCCTCAAAGTATACCCTTGCTTGGTAAGAAAAAAGATTTTTGACGTCAGTTTTTTCTTTTTTGTAGCAAATAGAACTATGTTTATTTTTATTTTAATTTCTTGGTATATTATATGAAAGTAAATGAACAGCATATTCAGTTATAATTATCATCACGGCGGAGTTTGATTTTACATATAAATTTTTAACACGCTAGCAAAATATTGGTCCTTCAAAACTATCACGCACTCAGTCACTCATGGGGTCGAGAACTTTCCCAGTGGTCGTATAGTCATCGTTGTGACCGTTGCGTTAAATTCCGTGTCGCCAAATATTAATTTAATAGATAATTAAGAAAATAATATAAGTTGGAGAGATTTGTTTTTTTTTTTTTTTGTTGTTGTCGTTGGCAAGATTTAAGGAACTGAGATCAAACTAAAAGTGCCGTTGTTTAATTCTATAAAACGAAGTGAATAGCGCGCACGAAAAAAACCTTGTGTATGTGGAGTGTCCGGTGTTACTGAGGAGAGGGTTTTAGTAGTCCCGTAAGTTTTTTTTTGTGAGTCGTGTTTCTTTTTGTTTTGTTTGTTTTCTCAACCACCTGGTTTAGTTTTGCTGCGGGAAAGAAAAAGCAAAAACATCAGCGGGTGTGGGAAAAAAACTGCAGTGATATTTTTGGTTTAGGTTTTGCCGTCCGAACGAGTTCTGCGTATTCGTTTTGTTCGTTATGCCAACAAAATTGATAAGTGAGCCGCCGTTCTAAAACGGGAACTGGTTGCTGTGGGCCTGGATGCGAAAGGGTCAAAAGCTGACCTTGTATTGAGGTTGTAAGAGGCGATGGGTGAAACAACAATGGACGACGTTAAGAGCGAGATCGAGGAGCTGAGGGTGCGGTTGAGTACTCTTACGGTGCTCATTGGAAAGTTGAAGCAGGACCAAAAAAATGCCAGCGATCCGTCAAAAGATGCAGCAGACTTTAACGTGCTGAGTGGTGCATCGACTCAGGCACTGCATCAGCAGCAATGTACCAGCAAAGGCAAAGTATTCGTGCGAACCTTACAAGCTTTTTGGTGTCGACAAGCATGTCCAATATTCGAGACATCATGGACATATTTCCAATGTACAATCCAAGGGTGACATTGGCATTGAATTCCAAACGGTTCATCAACCGCATTGACCATGCATATAATTGGAATGATCGTGCCTTGATGTTCGCTGTTCCCACGAAATAAGCTGGTCCAGCCAAGTTGTGGGTAGATAGCTTCTTCAAGTAATGGTATACGTTTATGGTTGCTTGCCAGGAAGCGTTTCCGACTACGGCTGATCAGGCTTGTGTAAATATTGTTATGATGAACTCTCGACGACCTAAGAATATTGAAGAATACTGGTGTAGGATGAGTGCACAAAGGGAAAGAGCCAATTTGGATAATGCGACAATTTGCAAATATAATTTTTTTTGAAAATAAATCATATGTCTCTTCAAGATTGGTGATCAAGCATAAAGTGTCGGTAAATGAAATGTTGCTAATTTTGCGAGGATTCGCATTCCATCCATCCACCTCCTCAAACAAAAAACTTGACAAGGAAATCGGTGGTGAAACAGGGTGTGACCAGTAGTAAGCAAAGTTCGAACAGTCTGAGGCCAAATTGCTAAAACCGTTTTCAATGCGGACATTTTGGTATATCTTGTCCACAACCTCAGCGAGAATTCATATACTCCAGATGTCAACAAAGTGGTGATGATTTTAAATTCGGTATAATAAGGAAACGACGTTGTAACCATCACATTTGAACGGCTTTTTGTGGAGTCCCAAAATTGGCAACTCGATAAGATGGAGACAGCGGGTGCCTGCAAAAGCCTTAAGAGGAATACTGTGAATTTTTGGCGACGAGTCTGGTACAATTGGTAAGATGTCGAACAAGCGAAATGAAGATCAACTTGACGACTGACAAACTGGAAGTGGAATGCTATATAAGATACCGTTCGCCAAGCAAGAGAAGGTTCCAGAGAAGGGCTGAAGTAACTGCTGGATGGGGAATCATAGAGAAGAGCAACTCAGCATATTCTTCGCCAGTGGTTTTAGTACCGAAGGCGAATGGGGAAGATCGACCGTGTATTGAGTTTACAGTTAAAGAGCAATCAGCTTCCATTGCGGAAACCGATATTCTACCACACTTGATGTGATGGCGGGATATCACCATACTGCGATCGAGGAAAACTCAAAAAAAAATTCACAGGATTTGTTACGAATTCAATCGAATGCCGTTAGGGTTGGTTAATACGCCATCGGAGTTACAATGAATGTGGAAGAAATTAGCGGATAAAATGGAACCAGGTGAACTTATGGTGAATATCGATGACTGGAGACCAGCATGTTATTTCAGTCGACATTGAACTGAAGCGGAACATCACTATCATAGCTACGAATTGGAAATGCTGGTGGCTGTTGAGACCCTGGAACGATTTCAGATCTACCTGTTGGGAAATCAATTTGAGAAAGATGGAGTTGATGCAGAAATGTGATTGTATTATCATTTACTGGCTAGAAATTCGTATGGGACATGTGGATCCGATGCAGAGATCATAAGGGTGCGCCAAGGATTTTAATCTTATTCCCAGGATAAGCAGATAAATCTCCTTCCAATAATATGTCTATTTCGCCCGGCGTATGGAAGGCAGGACCTAAGATATATAGTCCTTGAAGGTGTACCATGGTTCCGATAAGATTTGTTACGATAGCAGACGACGTCGCGGAAAACATTTTTTATTCAAAGAAATTTATCTCTATCCTTCAACATTCTTTATTCACCGACTTTGTCGAGTGTATGAACAAACAAAATATTTAATATAATATAAAAATTCAAAGGCAATAATCACTCAAACCACACACATATATATACATTGTCAAGTGCTAAAGCGTCTTCGGCCTCTCCAGATGACGTCAGACAAGAAATCGCCCAAAACCTTCACACCGTCAAAAAAAAATTAAGAGCAAAAGGAAATTATCCCGGCTCGTCTTATAACCATGGACGAATATTTGTTCACACGAATAACTTTCGTCGGAAACACAGTTCCGATCAGTAACTTGCAATTCCAAGTTGAAAATCAAATGCAACAAATAAAAGAGCTAAAGCAGCTGAAGCACCCTGAGTTTGAAAGAAGTCTCGAACACACAAGTCGAGTAATTTCAGAAGAAAAACATTGCCACTGATGCTGTACTTGTCAGTGTAGCATATACTGCAGACGAAAACCCCAAATACATTTTCAACAGCTTAACTTTGAACTGTCAACAACCGCCTTCCGTAAGCCGAATATTTTGCGTGCACTCAGAGAGTGCTATCGTCACAGTGAAGTACACTGAAAGCACTTGCGGATTTCAGAGCGACTGAAGAAATTTTTGTCAATAGGTTTTTACAACCTACTTGTCTGACAGTACAAAATCACAGTATACTAAGAAAAGTACTACAATGAAACGTCGAAAAGTAATTTAAGCTGTGTTCACGCAACGAGGCAATTTTTTTGCTAAAAAGGAAACGGAATCAACTGCCATCTGGATTGACAGCGAAGATCAGCTGAATAGTATACACTTAGAGAATTTACAACACTCGCGCAGAGTTAAGGCTTTCAAACTTCAGGTTTTCTCAAACTGTATTTGTATCAATCTTGCTACAAAAGTTTCTTTTTCATTATTTTAATTATGTTTTTGTTTAATATTAAATTCGTTTTTTATCCCCGGCTAAGTATTTGTTCCTCTCTTCCTTCTTTCTTGTTCTTTGTCAACCTCTTCCACTGTTTCTTCATATTTCTTTCCATATTCTCTTCTATTTCTCTTTGTTTTCTTCTTTTGGTGCTGACTATGGGTGTTTTTCTCCATTTTTTGTTATCAATTGTAGATCAACGTTAAAGTGTAGAACTGTTGACAATCCCATAACACTAATATCGAATATTTGACACGGAACCACAAGGTGTGTTATACCAAATTTTTTCATCTTCTCCGTTCTCTGATTCAGTTTAATAGTATAGGATAGAATTACACGAATAGAGGAATGATTCTAAAGCAAAAAAGTAAACACATGTCGTCTTTACCTTATTGCCACAAGAATCATTCCTCTATCCATGCGAAATGAGCATAGGCAAGCCTCATTACATCTGCTGCAGCGATGAGTACACTGATTTAAAAACATCATTTACAAAAATTAAAAACACCAAATGTCAATGGCCGAGTGTGAAGATAGTTAATTGTACATATCAGTCAGTTGTATCCATGCGTTAAACAGCATAAGATCTACGTAAGAGCCTGATCTGGGATAAGACGGACTATCCGTCGCTTTTAAATCGAGTCGATACTCGACACTATTCTGACCCCACCAATTGAATAGTAGGTTCCACTAGTGTTTGGTTCCACACTAGAGTGTTTGGTGAATGATTTCTCCAATTGCTACGCAGTTCCCTATAACCCAGATTTTTTTAAACAAAGCTACCGACGCAGTCAGCTCCGTTGGAGTTAGGTATGTCTCTTCTTTTAATATTTTACTGACTTGTACAATACTTGTGCCTCTTAGAGAGCTTGGTTTCGTTAACCAAAAGAACATCGGGGCTTCGGTCTTCTAACAACTTGAAGAGTACAGCTCTTCGTTCGATATTTATAAGCGAATTTACACTCACTGAAAGGAAATTTTAGAATTTCTCCACCAGCGAACGCATTAAGACTGGATGCGCGTCAGACTCGGCAGCAGAGTGTATATACGATATACGCGTGTCACCTGCTCTTGAGTTTGCTGTTGTAGCTGGCTTATTTGCCCCTGAATAGAAAGAAGCAATGGAGCATGCCTATCATTCACTCCTTCTCCGTGGACGATCACAAAAATAATAAAAATTTAAGCAGAACAGCATCACTGCCAGATGCTGCAGGTCGTGACACCTGAGGAGTAATCTTCGGTGCTTGTTGTACCGTACTACTCAGCCCGCCGGCATTTGGGCGTAGGTCGCGATGGGAGCTACGGCTGGTGTTTTAGGAACAGTCGGGCGTTTCGCCTCCGCCTTCTGCTGACGAGCCAGGTTTAAGAACTCAGTCGTTGTTTTCTCTAATAAATTTTTTATTTTTTTGTGATTGTCGTACCATAGTAATACGTCTGGCAAAGAACTTACCTCGAAACAACTTTGGTCTAATCTAAGAGATCTGGAAGTAGGAGGTACGAAAGAAAAACATGACTGTGCACTTGATTCTATTGCACTCAATGATCATTTCATGGGCCATAATTTTAACCAATCAATTTATGACAGAGAGTGACTGTCATTGAAGGGCTCAAAGGGAGCTCATAATACTTGTTGTAACTTATGCTTCTCAACAATCATAGTTTCACGACTTCATCCTTCCGTTACCATGGAAATTACGCAGAACTATCCAATTTGCAAAAAAATCAAACTCATTAGTGCCAAGTGATTTCCACCCAGTTAGTATTCTACCATAAATACTTTCAAAGCAAATAAGTCTTTCTTTTGTGTAATCTCAATCATGCTTTAGATCAAGCTGCGATGGTAAAAGTCGTTGATTATGTAAGACTTCAGTTTGATAAAGATTGTGTAACAGTTCTTTGCTTACTTGATTTCTCCAATACATTTGACAGGATTAAAAACTAGGATTCTATTTTGGCCTTAGTAATAGTGCCAATAAACTCATAAGGACTTACATATTCAATAGAACAGGGATCGATATTGGGTACCATTCTTTTTTGTATGTTTATAAATGACTTACTGTTTGTATGTATAAGATGTGTTCTTTCACCTTTATGCTGACGATACATAGACGTACTTATCGAGGCCTATCTGTCTCATTGAAGACTTAGTTTCCAGAATGAATGAAGACTTGAATGAAATAAGGTATATGACGCAAATGTGTAGCATTACTTTACACCCAGGAAAGGCACAGAGGATTGAAACATCGAAAAAGGAATACAGCGCAATTCACTTTCCCCTTCAATCAATCAACTATTATACCGTTTAAGTCCGTTCTCAGTTTAGGCAACAACCTATCCTCCAAAAGAAATGTCAACTCAGTTATTGTGCGCATTTACGGAACACTCAGGAAACTTAAAAAGTCCGAAATTGCATATTTAACGTTTAATATTAAAGCATCATCATTTAATTACTTAAACTCATCGCGCCTCTTCTTTGTCAATAGCATTCGTCTTTGGAACTCTTTGTCGTTAAACATTAAACAAATCAAAGACAACACATTTTAAAGATAGTGTGAAAAAAACACTTTTCTACGCAGCCCTAATCGATTGCGACCATTTACTGATCTAAATCTTCTCTTCCAATAAAGGCTTGACAACTTTTTTGAAAGGCAAACCATTTGAGATATTTCAAAAACTTTTCCACTTGAAGCACAATCAAAACAATTATGAATGGAACTCGACTTCGTTTACATGGCCACCACAGGCACATTTGCAGCGGTCGATTCGTCGGACGCAATTTTCAATGACTTGGCTACACGGTTCGGATGAAACGGCCGCTATTTCGCGTTCAATATTGTCTCTGAAGTCTTCTTTTTGGCATAAGCCAATGACTTAACGTAGCCCCGAAGAAAATAATCGTGTATTAAACTGCACAAACGAGGCGGCCAATCAGTCAATATTTCTTGAGATAACAAGCTCATCAAACTTACTCTTCAATAAAGCGATTTTAAGGTGTGCTGTGTGGCTTGTGTCACCATTCTGTTGAAACCACATGCCGTCCGTTCATATCGTTAAATTCGAAAGAATAACGCCGCCGGCATGCAAAATGCACCAAACAGCTATTTTTGTGGATGAAGTGGTGATTCATTTAGCAAATGTAAATTTTCACACAACCAGTAACGCATGTTTTGCTTATTGACGAACCCATTGAGCCAAAAAGTGAGCTTCGTCACTGAAGATGATTTTGCGAGGAAATTCATCATCTTGGCCCTCTGATTGGGCGCTGGAGTTAATTAACAATCATGAAATTGATGAGTTTACTGAATAAATGGACAATGACAGTTCGATGATAAGTGAAAGAGTGCATTCACAAATTAAATTCAAAGTTGTCAAGTCCCTGTATGAAAACCCTTAATTAACTGATCGTTGTGTTTTTTTTTTTCAATTTTGCCAAAATCATCGCTAAATAGAAGTTGTAAGAAAGATTTTTGATTGCATCTTTTTTCTGTTGCGGATTTAAATTGACTAACAAATGAAGATTCGGAGCCACAGCCTTATTAAACTTGATTGTGATCACTTCACAAATTGAATATTTTTCACTTTCCCCTCGATCCGTACAAGGATGATATAACTCTTAGTAACGGATAGTACTTATAATCTTAATATAAAGCTTACTTTGCAAAGCCTGACAGCATGAGACCCCAAGGAAATGTTGGTTATATCTAGACTTGATAAGCAATCAAACTATAGAAAGTAGTAAATAAAATACTTAATCGTCCTTTTTTGAAACAAGGGCTGCATATATATCTCAAGTTGTATCTGAAGTTGTATCTGAAGTTGTATCTGAAGTTGTATCTGAAGTTGTATCTGAAGTATCTGAAATTGTCTTAACTAAATTTTTTTGTCTCAAGACTTTTTTAAAAAAATAACAAAATAAATATTAAGAACTCGTATCGATCGAGCATTTGTTTACTCTTCAGATTGAACATGTTTCACCTCTCCATTATTTAACTTTCCGTACAAGGATGATATAACCTTTAGTATCGTACTATAAAGTAAAGTATATTTCAATGTAAGCTAGTAGACCTGAAAGACTGAGACAAAAAAATTGGTTTGAGTAGGTCTGCAAATAGAGGTGCTATTTTAATTTCCGTCACGTACAAATTCCACTTGAGTGAAAACATTATTCATTCTCTTGAAAAATGCATTGCAATAAAAATAATGAAAAACATATTTTTCAGCTTTGAATCATTAAAAAAAAGATTTGTGAATTTAATATTAATCTTTCAGACTTTTCTGTCGAAACTACCTTAGTCGCATCCATCCGCTTTTGAAAGTGTCTATGCTTCTGCACCAAACAGTTGGACGGGGATGATAGAGGTCTTAAGTTCTTCGAGAAAGGGCTTAACATAACTGCTTTCTTAACCAAATGTATTCTTCGTTTGACGTCGGCGTTATTGTTTGCAGCGAAGCCTAGGCAGACAAAGTCCCTAACTTTCTCAAAGTTATAGCTGTCTATGTTTACGTTCTGACCCAGACGTCGGATTTGGGTGTACTTTCTTGATGACAGCATATGTTTCTTTTTGCCCTCGTATATCGCCATAACCATCTTTGATTTTTGTCTGAACACTCATAAACGCACTGTTGTCATCGAGCTGCGTTCCCTAATTATATCAATATCTTCGGCGTATGGGAGTTATTGAACAGAACTTTAAAAGATAGTGCCCCTGATATTCAACCGGGACTTTTGCCCTATTGCATCACCTTGCCTTAAACGTTGTTTGACATCAAATGGATCGGTGACGGCTTTGCGGACCTTAATGGAGCAGCTTGAGTTCTCCATCGTCATCGTGCACAGAAAGACGAGCTTGAATGGGATGCCAAACCTAGACATAGCTTCAAACATCTCGTCTCTGTGGACGAAACAGAAACCAAATCCAACCTTGAAATTGTTTTTTGCGTTTTTTTTCCTAGATCTGTTGATATGTTAATATTTAGTCTAAGGTGGACTTTTCTGGTCGAAAGCCACATTGATATGTAACCAACAGGTTGCTGTCGAACGTTTTCAAACGCTCACATAATACGGCAGGATTTGTGTTATTGGCAATGTTGTACGTCTATAATTGTTGCAGTTTAGATGGTCTCCTTTCTTCAAAATTGGGCAAACAATACTGAGATTCCATTCATCTTTGAAGCTTAATTTTGTTATTGCCTGCATTTTTTTCTTCGTTGCCGTAATACAGTCTACACAAGTTGTTCTTCCATGTCCTCAGCATAGGCTGCAATTCCACTGTGATTTTCCCATTTTGAACTTTGCCGGCGATTTGGGGTATGTAACGCTGAGATAATTGTTTTATCTGTTGGTAGAATTTTTGAACCTCTTTCCTGTTTCTTAATCTCTCACCATTTTTCATCGCTCGCTTCTCATGCTCTTTCATAGACGTTGGTACCTACTGCTTGAGAATGTTGTGCACGAGACTAAAGCAGTCAATGTGAAAACTTAAAATTTTGTCACGCATGGTAATTACAGCATATTTCTCGCATTAAGATAAAATATAGGAACAACGACCAAAACTCTTAGCCAGTCTTCTGTAGGCACATAGTGGGATACAGGCATCGCTCACACAGGCAACTCTGCGTAAGCATAATATGTCTCAAATTTGGAGTTATATTACGATATTGAATTTGTATTTCAACTCCACTTATTAAGTATTTTAACTCGTTTGGGACAGGCAGCCAGAATTTAGAAAAAATATGCAGGTAAGTTGAACTTGGGCTGAGCTTACACTGAAACATCACTCACAAATTTTTACTATGCTAGTAAAAAAAGGTTAACAAAGTTATTTTAAAATGAGAAAAAGTTACATTTGTGACCAGAGTTCGGCTCTTAATTGCACAATTTATATCGTTGTTACGATATAAACATTGTGAAAGACCGCTTAAGTGAACTCCCCGTCCAGTGTATTTTCGAAATTGTTTGCACGACCTTGTACGATGCACTTTTTGTGCACGCAATATAAAAGCTAGATCTTCTTTTTTCTTTTAAGTTCTAGAAATACATAGTTTCAGTCGAGAGATTTCCACTATCTCTTCCTTCCGAGCTGAGGAAATGTTAAGCATCGTATCTCTTTTTTCTGGTAATAAGGTGGCCCCAAGAGCAGTACATTCAGTCCAGTTTTCTTTGGTGATTTTGATAGTTGTTTCCAGGCCGATTTCGAGAGTTTGTTTGTCTCCATGTCATTTTCTTCAAAGACCTCTAGATTTTCGTTCATGATAAGAAACCACAAAAGTGGTAATCAAACTAAATCTTCGGATGTTATGATCTTCCTTTCAACGCTTTTTAGTATACGAGTAATGAAATTTTATCAATGTGTTGAAGACGTCATTCGGAATGATGAAAAACAAAAAGATTTATGGGGCTCACATTTCTGAAATAATTTACCAAGCAATGCCGTGTAAACGTGGATCAAGAAAAAATTAAAGCGGAACCTCAAAATATGAAATGGGCTCAACTTAAAACCGTTTAAGTATTTAAATTAGTCCTTATAGCTCAGAACTAACTTAATTAAGTCCATTGGTGATACACGACATAACGTTGATGAAATTTTTGAAATTAAAATTGAACAAAAAATAAATCAAATGAATTTGTCCTATCTATCTATACACATTTTTTTATCTGATCAGGTAGTTGAAAACCATAAACTTGATTTATTTTGAATTTTTTTTATTATGAAACTAAATTGATTTTAATTGAAGAAGTGAAATTGTCGCTTTTTATGATAGTTTTTTCGATAAAAATTTAAGCCACCCTGTAACCAAAAGCTTTTGAGCTCTTCATAAAGCACATACTCTTCCAACGAAACTAAATTGGATTCGATAGCCAGATTTGTTCTCGAGTTATGCTTGACGAAAAAATCCGTACAAAGGTATGTACGGTCACACTCACTGGAATTCGACTCCTGGGACCTCGAAACGTGGAGATATGTAAACAATTTTAATTCCGAAAGTCGAACCGATTATTAAATTAATAAAGCGGCTAAACACGATTTCAACAAAATTTCCAGAAGATCGTCTTAAAGAATCCTTGAAGAAGGTCCGGGAGGATAATTGGCCTATAAGGAAAGCCAGCAAAGAGTTCGGAATCCCAAGTGCAACAATCCCGAAAAATCGAGAAGAACGGGACCGGATACTGTGCTGAGTGCAGCCGGAGAAAAAAAGTCTTGTAGATTGGCTAGTGAACTGGCGAAATGTGGCTTTCCGCAAAAATCTCTCTGACCAGAAAATTATTCTTGACGGCAAGAGAAAGACCAAAAACAGATGGTCAGGTAAGAGTTGGTATTACGGCGTCCTCAAGAGCTATGCCGAAATTTCTCTCAGAACACCAGAGGAGCTTTCAAATCATTACTAAAGAGTCAATCAGGAAGTGGTTTGGAGATTTAAAAAATTATCTGCAAGAAATAAATGCTGTTAATATTATGGAAGACCCTTCCAGAATTTTCAATGGGGGCGAGACATCGCTTTGCTGTTCTCCGAAAACTGGTGTTGTCATAGCTCCAACGGAATTATCAGAATAGTGGTAAAGTCTTGTTTGCCCATTTGCCAAACACGACACACACAACGCAGCAAACTGATGTAGACGCATTCTAACGGCTTAAGCAGAAATATCATATAAGAACACAGTTCATAAATGACAAAGCATTCCGGGCAATGCACGGAAAGCCGTCACCAAAATAAATTTTTGCAAAGTTCAGAAAGTAGTATTGGAAAGCTCGGGTAGAAATAGTCAACCTCAACCCTGATACCATCAACTTCACGAAATGTCTGCAAAACGAACTGCAAAAGCTGCACTTAAAAGCGGAAAACATACGAAGAAAGTTCTTATTTTGGCCATGGAAGTATTTCCTTAAAAAAAACGAAGGCAATGAAGTTGTGACGAATATAGTGGAAGAGATGCAGTGTAGTCAACTTAGCCATTCTGAACCAAACGATACCATGACGGCCGACGGAACGATTGAGCTCCTAACGGATATTAAAGCTTCCTTGCTATATACATCAACACAATAACCATTGCCGACACCTTGTGATAGTCAGTACAAGAGAACCCTAAAAAGCTCAAATGAGAAAATCGAGAAAGAGGACTTCATTAAGCCAATTTTGAATAGGCCAAGTGAACTGCTATCATCAATAAACCACCTTGTTGAAGCTGCATCTTTTCTTCAACCTCCTAGCCGATCTGCAACTACATTTACTGACCAACATACAAAAGATCTACAGGCAAGACCTGACCCGATTTATACGTCATGCTCACGACTTTGTTTTTCATTTGTTTGTCCTTGATCAATCATCAATTATATATTAAAGTTTTTTTATGTCTTCATAGTTTCCCTCTTTTCTAATACACATGTTAATTCAGCTATTTTTGAAGACAAATATTTTGTGTTCCGCTTTTTTTATAAAGAGTTCAGAAAATGTCATGCCTTGTGATATTAAAAATATAGTAGCACACATAAGGGCCGACTGTTGAGCACAAGCCGACTACTGCAGTTAGGGGTGCCGACTATTGAAGAATGTGGTGTCCATATAAGTGTTTGTAAAAAGTTTAAATTGAGAAACAATTTTACTTAAAGAACCTCGAATTATATTACCAAATTTACTTTTTGAATAACCTTAAATAAAAAGTTAAGGGGCCGACTTCTAATGCCATAACCGTAACTATTATTCCTGTAATCTGTACGTAAAAACGTTTGATTTCATTTGTTTTAAAATTATTTGTGCTTATTAAATTCATCTTTGATTATAGTTCTGACTCGCTCTACAAATTAATTTTTTCCATATGTTTCTATTCTGTGCTTTTTTCTGTCATATCCTTTTTTTTGGATTTTCGCATTTTATTTCAAAACTACTGTTACATGCGCATAAGCGCAAAATGTTACTCTTGGCCGAAAGAATTCTCAAATCCTGATGTCTTTAAAGTATCTTTACCACACCTTCAACCCTCTTCTTCACGGATATTTTCGATAAGTACGGTCTGCTTAATTCATGCACATCTGAATCGATATGAAAGAACCCTTTGTTACACACACTCTCCCCCCTTACACATTTAAGTTTAAAAATTCATTCCTGGGAATTTGTTTAACATTCTAAAATATATAACCACGTTTCAAAAATTTAATAAAAATAGACAAAATTGTTTCTGCAATTATAATTAATAATAATAGATTTGTTTTTAACGAAACAAACGAGAATTTTAACATCGAATGATTTGCAAGGTAGTACACAAAAAATACGTGTAAAACTTTCTCAAAATGGACTTGATTATCGATTAAATCATTCGAATGCACCCGTTCTATGATAGAAAAACGTGTACTTTGAAAAACATGTGCAAGAATAAAAACGTATATGAAAATGCACTAAAAGAAGAAATAAAAATGAAATTTTGGAAGGAGTCAATTTTTTGCAATATTATGCAGATAACGGAAGGCAATTGTTTCAATAAAGTCGTTAAGAAGAGAGAGCGACCTATATGCTTTATGTTCCTCTCATATCGAGAAAGTTGTACAACCCCCACAATGTTTCAGTTTTTGAATATTTGTATTCTTTTTCTCGTTTTGCGGAAAATTTGTGATTCAAAGGAAACCAACGAAAAAAAAACAATATTTTGTAATAGTCACTTCTAAATTTTCCATTTGACGATAAGTGGGTTAAAATTCAACACTTCTTTAATGAAAACTAGAAAAAAAAGGATTTAGCTTGTATTGTGAAGCGTTAAAAAAAAACTACTTCACGGTAAGTGGGAGTGGCTTTCCAAGTTGAATATATGATTTGATGTTTTTATTTTAGCATTTAATTTGCTCAATTGATTTTATTAAGCACAAAATTAAACAATATATATATGTATACGTTTCTTAATGTCCTCATTAAAATCGATTTCATTTCCTTTTTTCAAATGAAGGATCCTTATTTTTTTTCAAGTAAAAGTAAAAGTCTATGAGAACTGAAAATATTCACAATATTATTTTTTCCGTATTTGAATATCACATGTATTTTATATTTGTATTCTCTTGTATTTGTAATTTTTTATTCTAACATACTTTTTTTTATAACTATTGTTATATGGTGGTCACCAGAAAAACAATGTTAATGTCCCGGTACAACAGTAAACTTACAAATAATACTGCTGTGACAGGACAATATCACTGGCTCTCTACTTCGCGAAAACAAGCAAAAAACAAAAATCTTTTATTGTTAATGGAAATTCGATGTGTTGTTTATTGAATTTTAAACTTGTATCAAAGAAAATATGTGTGTAGACAAACCGCTAAAAATAAAATGCCTCGAGAGCAAGAAAAACTCTCACGTACGAATATCCAAAGGTGACTGAATATGTAGCTATTTCAGAAATCTGCCTGGATATGCGGATAAAATTATTCCTTCTGGGAATATTTCTTCGTTCAAATTTAACGAAACCGTATACAGACAAGTGTTCTCAACGAAAATGAGTACACGTGCTTATATTGCTATGGTGGTGGTGGTGTTGAAATGCGACAGAGCGCAGAAGCGTTTTTTAAGTGAGATTCAGGATACAGCACTCGCGGCTTTGTTGCAAATATTTCGAGTCCTGCGCAGTAATACCGATATGTATTTGCTCATTGCATTAGGACTTCTTAGCACAGGCGAGAATGGGTCGTTGAGTTAACATTGCAGTCGGTATTCGAAAATACCTACCGATTATGGAATTAAGAACAGGGAGCGGCTGAACGCTATGATTTTCGTATTTTTTGTAATATCAAGAGCTGCTTCAAGTGAGGAAAGCGTTTTCACCAACAATGAAAATTTAAAAATTGAATTAATTATTGTTGGCATCCACCGAATAGAATTTAAAAAAAAGCCATTAAAGAAACCCAATTGGTATAGGACGGGTCTTCAATCAATACTTTTTTGTGTTATAAAAATGATTTGCGGTTGTTCCTTTTTCGATTCGTTATTTTACTTTGAATTCCAGGCTCTGTATTTATGCGGCTTCCGTACATTTTTTCCATATTCTATTTGTATACCTAGGATATCGCCGTCACATTACGCATTACCTTCAATCCAAGAAATATTAAGAAAAAAAAAATCGATTTAATTAATCACTGCGAAACTATGATTTAATCATTCACAAACACAAAAAACAGTTGAAACCGTTTTAAGCATTAAAGCGTCTTTATAAAATGCACATAGCGTCTAATATTTTCCAATTACCATTAAATCTTTATTGCTCACTTACTTTTTTGCAATCATTTTTGACTTAAAACTAGTATGAATAAATTCCTGCGAGCGCATAGGGCTGTACGTTAGCCTAAAGACTTTAAATAATTAAATTTTTTTCTAGAAATAACATTTTTTTAATATTTATTTATAAATATATAAATATATATATTATATATTTACATATATGTAGACTTCGATATTTTATTAACAAGATTTTATTTTATACAATTTAATTTAAGATAGAAAAAATAAGCAAAAGTTCATTAAAAATGATTAGATTTAGATTTAAGATTTTGTAATTCAAATAAATAATAAGCAAGCTGAATTAACACGTCTTTCGTAACACGTCGTTCGTCGTTCTTCTCGCGCTCGCCGATTACTGAAGACTCTGCTTCTCTATGCAACGAAAATTACAGTAGCTGCTGAGGGTTACCGCTCACTGTCAAACTGGATCCCACATATATATCAGATGATGGTGATGATTCTGCTGTTGATGATGGCTAGAATGCTTCTAGTTACTTAGTTGGAGTGATTCTGCTAACTCTTGTCAAAGTCTTCTATGAATCCTTCTTCATGAGCCATTCGATTTCCCGGGTACATAATGTAAGGGACATTGAGATAACGATCTTCAACATATGGGCTACCAATAATTATATTAATAATATTATTAGGGTGGGAAGGGATGTTATGCATCTTTGAGGACACTGCACATAGATAATTTTCCAAGGGTGGCTTCACTTCACTTCTATTTCAATACTATAGAAGTGACGGGTGTCTGCATTTCTATGCAGACCTGTGCAGTAACGAAGTGCTTAACGCTCGTAGACTTGAATTTTCTTCATCAGGCTTGGACTTATCGTGAGCCATATTGGGAAACAATAAGTCATGATGGGATGGATTAGTTGCTTGTAATGCAAGAGTGTGGCTCTTGTATCCTTGTTCCTTATTCTAATCAGTGGGAGGATTAGGGTTAGCGCATGATTGGCCTTTTTTTAAAGTAGCTGTCGCATTCCTAGATATTGGACCTTTTGTTTTGGTCGAATGATTGAGTTATCGGGCATGGTAAAGGCAAGTTCTTGCACTTGGTGACTAAGCCATTGCTTGGTCGTGTTTATTTTAATTCCCCATTTTCGATAGTAGTCGCAGAGTTTAAGGATATGTTCTTCAACATTGCGGAGAGCTACAGAGGGAATTCTGGGAGAAGAATACTTGACTGAGTCATTCGCGAATAACAGTTTTGTTGTTTTCTAACAATTTCGGGCTTGGTCATGGCTATGGAAATTGAATAGGAGTGAACCAAGCTTTGTTCCTTGCGCTACTCCTGCATGAGTTTCAAAGAGTGGTTAAGTATATGTTCCTACACGAACGTAGGATCTACGACCCGTAAAGAAAACTGTGTGTCATCAGTTTGTGCAACAAACCATTGATCCATACTAAATCGAACCATTGATCCATACTAAATCTTTTTGTTAAGGCCTAACGTTGAGCCTGTGTGAAGTTTCAACAACGGTTGAAAAGTAGAGTGGGCTACTTTGAACACAAATTGATTTTGTTGGACCAATAGTAACATACCCCGATTTGAATTTCCTTAGTATCAGCATTTCCAGAAGTTTGCTGAAGTTTGGAAGGAGTGATATCGGCCTGAATTGTGAAATGCAGTTTGCGCTTGGCTTTTTGGGGATGGCGAGGATTTCAGTCATTTGTTAGGGTAGAAGCTGTTACTAACACAATTGTAAGGAATATGATAGCAGTGGCAGTTAGTTTTTTTAATAATGCGATTGGAAATTTTATCGGGTCCGGAGGATTTTATGGCCAGTCCGCTACGGATCTCGAAAGAGAGATCGAATGGGTTAATGAACTCATCTGGGGATATCGGCGAGACTGAAGAATTTGTTTCCGAAAGTTGGGCTACCTTATCAACGGCTAGATTCGAGACTTCCGAGTTTACTTCGTGCAGAAATTGTGGAAGGTGGGTTGGATGATTTACACGGAAGCTATTTGCAAATTGATTTGCAAAGGCATTAGCTCTCTTAATGGTACCATGTTGAAGTTGGGCCACAATTGGGGTGCTTTCGAACAAGTTCATTTTTTTTTTGAAAGTATCAGAGCCTGATTTGATTTTACTAAGTCTCGTCCTACACTCAGTGTTCACAAAATCTTGTGCATTTTGCTGTATCATGGTAATCAAGCAGTTTATTTGTGATTGTACGGATTGATACTCAGTATAGCGAGTGTTGAATGTACGGCGGAAGTTTGCTTGTGAAATCTTACGAAGCTTTCTGCATAAAGCACTCATCTTTATCTTTTTCGAAGAACAAAAGATCAACTTGATTCAGAAGCTCTGAAAAGAAGCAAGAAGGCAGTGTAGTGTAATAACATACTTTCCATGTTTTATCTTGGTTACCACGGTCAATCATAATTTCCTTGGCGACAACATCATCACCTTGAGAATAATCACTATCTATGGCTCTTCAGGTGTGCAATATTGCACACCTTGCTGAATGCGCGAATTCCAATTTAGACCATTTATGGAATGGCTGACTTGAATAAATAAATAAATATACGTCTTTTATATTAATTCAATGTATAGTATATACTTATTTATGTTTTCCTTTTTGGTCTTTTCACGACCTCGACTCAACTGCAGGTGTCCAACTGCAAGTGTCCACTCGCTATGTTTCGAAATAAACATTAGGTCTCAAGCCCGAATCTTATCATATCTTTTAAGCTCACAGAACATACATTCTGTCTCACTTGATTAAGAACAGACAGTTTTTTGTTTTAGTTAAAATTTTCGGTATTTTTCAAACCCTTCGATGATCTGGGAAAAAAAATGTATGTTCTTTTTGTTTAAAAAATTAGGATTAAACTGATATAAGCAAATTTATAACGCTTATCCCAAAAAGGTCATGATATTTACTTCTTTTTTGTATGACTTGATTAGGAACATTGGCTAAATCAATCTGTTACCATGTTTAAATAAAAAAAATGGTTTGGGTGCGGGTAAACTTGCCCATACCATGAACTTCACATCTCAAGACAAAACAAAAAAAGTTAAGGTGCTTGAACGTTTCAGACCTCGTTTTAAGAAGTTGTAAGAAATCGCTATGGCTTGCAAAAGCATATTGGATAAAGTTCGAGCTCTACCTTGTCAAGCTTTACGTTGCTAGCTAGTTGGCTGTCCATTGCTTGCATTAAGCGACTCAAAAAAGCATCCCTTGCAGTTTAAAACAAAAATATATAGTAGGACCACCGACCCAAAATCAAAGCGTCCGTAGGCATATAGACACGCTCATCCCTCTTATAGTATCCAATTCTACGTCAAGATAAGATATTCAATATTTACTTTATTAGTAGCATAAATTGGTTATTGTTATAAGTGAATATATAATCGAATATATATATATAATATATTTTTAAGCAAGCCATAATATTTCATATAAACTTTGTTTGAAGGGAAACCTACTTCAGAAAACATCTTCATGCAAAAAGAAAAAAAAAACAGTTTTGACTATTGGAAGATAGAAGAAGAAGATTAAGTGTTTACAATAAAAGTTTATAAGAATAATAATTAACAAATATAAGCAATACCGAAATATGATTTTAAATGAAACGAATGAAGCCAAAAATCCCCTTAGCTATAGACCAATATGTCTCCTATGTTCTATGAACAAGTGTTTCGAGCAAATAATTAAATGTAAGCTTCTAGTTCACATGGAAGAGCATAATATACTCCCAGCTGAACAATTTTGTTTTCGCCCGTTCAACTCTTAAGAATCAAGAGGCATATAAAGCAAATCTTTGACAGGGGTCACAGTACGAGTGTGGTACTCCTAGACGTTGAAAAGGCCTTCGACTCAGTGTGGCATAACGGACTGATTCACAAAATGGCCCAGATTAATTTTCCAAAACATCTTACTAAATAAGTGAAATCATTTTTGTCAGGTCGGAGTTTCCAAGTAAATTTAAATAAAATTCATCTTCTTCAGGCGTCCATTATATCCTTGCAGGTGTCCCCCAAGGAGCTGTCATTAGCCCAATGCGTTACGATTGATATGCCACATCCATCTTATTGTCATACTACAATTTTCCCAGATGACACAGGTATCTTTTCTTCGGATGCTTTTGGTTTCGCAATCAAACTTATTTGCAATCTGCTGTGGATACATTAACAAACTACTTTGTAAAATGGAAAATAAAAATAAATGGCAAAAGACACAGGCTATATTCTTTACAAGGAAAAGAAAAGCCTGTTTTTACCGAATAATGGACTTACAATCGATGGACATCCTGTAGAATATATTAATACTATAAAATATCTCGGAATAGTGCTAGATAAAAAACCAACATTTGGACCGCACATCCAGTACGTCACTGACAAATTAAACAGTACTATAGATATTTTATATCCGTTCATAAACTGAAAATCCAAATTAAGTTGTCCTAATGAACTAGCAATTTCCAAGGAAATTTCAAAGAAATCATGTTCTATGCGGCGCCGATTTGGGGTAATTGTCCTGTAAGTCACCTTAAACGATTACAGAGAACACAGAATAATATTCTAAAAATGATTTTGAAACTACCATGGCACATCTTCACCATCCTCCTGCATGACTTGGCGGAAATAGAACCAATTTATGATAGAATTTCCAAACTGAATGAAAGATTTTTAACACCATGTAGTTTTTCGATAAAAGTTTAATAACAGACCTGATTAACTAATGATTCTCTTATCTGATTTCTATAGATTTCTATTACTCGTTATATTATTATTTATTTATTTATTTATTTATTTATTTATTTATTTATTTATTTATTTATTTATTTATTTATTTATTTATTTATTTATTTATTTATTATTGCTAGATTTACTATTATTTATATATTTTTGTTGTCAAGATAAGGTGTTTCAAATTTAGAGTTGCGAAAATGAATTCCATTACAACAACTTTAACATTAGAAGATGAATTTGAATTCGCTTTTGGTAGTTCTTCTTCAACTTCACCAATAAAGTGCAATAACTCGTTACGCACAGACAGCCAAACCTATTAAATAATATGTACGTAAGTTTCAAGAATATAACATTTTGCAAGAACTTACTTAGTAGATTGGGATTCATAACAGGTCTACCGGTTGAAAATGTATTTTTTTTCAAAAATCCATGCTTTATTGAGGAAAATAAAAGATATGAATTCAATATTCAAAGTATTGCCCATCGCTAGCCACACATTTTTCGCATTTTTCTGGCAATTCATGGATACCCGTTCTGAAAAATTCGACCGGTTTGGCCGCAATCCACGAATCGATCCATTTTTTGACACCATCGAAATGACGGAAGTGCTGGTCATCCAGGCCATGTTGCATCGATCGGAAGAGATATTAATCGGATGGCGCAAGGTCTGGACTATACGGCGGGTGGGGTAGGACATCCCATTTGAGCGTTTCAAGGTAAGCTTTGACTACATTTACAATATTTAGCCGAGCATTGTCATGTTGCAAAATAACTTTATCGTGTCTTGCGACCGTTTCCGGCCGTTTTTCCTTCAGTGCTCGGCTCAAACGCATCAATTGTCGTCGGTAGACCTCGCTTGTGATTGCTTCATTCGGTTTTAGCAGCTCATAATACACAACTTGAGCAATTTGGATTCAGACCCCAACATAATTCTGTTAACCAAGTCCATCGGCTTGCTAAAACCATACAAACAAATCTTAACTCCAGAAAGAGCATTGGTGTGGTTTTTCTTGATGTGGAGAAAGCATTTGACACTGTATGGCACAACGGACTGCTGCATAAACTATATACCCTCAACTTTCCAGGGTACCTTATAACAATCATAAAATCATTTCTCGCCAATCGAAGTTTCAAAGTTTTTATATATGGCTGGATATCTCCCTGTCTCCCTGTAACTGATGGAGTACCTCAAGGTGCAGTGCTTTCACCAGTTCTGTACAACATCTACACCTATGACTTCCCTCGCTTAAGTAATTGTGGAACTGCTATGTTTGCGGATGATACATGCATTTTTTCAGCAGATGCAATTGCTTTTAATATCGAAAACAATTTGCAGTCTGCACTGAGTGTTATCAGCAGATACTTTAACGATTGGAAGATCAAAATAAATGCCTCAAAGACTTAGGCTGTCTTTTTTACAAAAAAAAGAAAACCCTGTTTCTTACCAGGCAACAGTTTAACCATCAACGGAACTCATATTGAGTGGAAGTCAAGCGGCAAATACCTTGGCGTCCACCTTGATAAATGACTGAAATTTGGTCTTCATGTTCAGGAAACAATCCAGAAAGTTAATCTCACAATAAAAACTTTGTATCCTTTTATAAATCGGAAGTCTAGATTGAGCAATGAAAATAAAATAATGATTTTTAAAGCAATCTTTCAGGCTATACTTTTGTACGGTTCAACTGTATGGGGAAAATGTGCAAATTCTCACATCATAAGACTGCAGAGAGCTCAAAATAAAGTCCTCAAAATGATTCTGAACCTACCATGGCATTTCTCAACCAATGAGCTTCATGAATTAGCAAATGTAGAAAAAATATCATCGAGAATAAATAAATTATTTGAAGGATACAACTCAAGATGTAGGATGTCTGACAATGAATTAGTTACAGCTCTAGCAATCTAACTAAACATGTGATAATTTATTCAATTATTTATTTATTTATTATTTATTCATTTATTTATTTATTTATTTATTTATTTATTTATTTATTTATTAAGTTATTTATTTATTTATTTATTTATTTATTTATTTATTTATTTATTTATTTGTTTATTTATTTATTTATTTATTTACTTATTCATTTATTTATTTATTTATTTACTTTTATGTACGAATCTTTTCACTGATTGATATTATGTATTCATTGTGATAAGGAAAACTCTATGTTCCAGAAATATCATGAGACCGGTGATCCTGAATTCCCTCCTTCTCTCAACCCTGTTGCTTAAATATACAGTATATTTTTTACTTATTTATTATTATTTTGCATATGGTTTTTTTTTCCTCTTTTGTTTTGATTTAGAAGGTTTTCCTTGTAGCTTTTCCTTCAAACTTAATATGATTCTGTGATAATAATATTTGATTGTATATAGTAAAATTTTTTAGAAGTAAGGTACTGCGCACCACATCTCTAAATTGTGCAATATTTAAAAATTCATAAATTTACTATGTATACAATAAAGAAACAAGAAAAAATAATACACAACACCCTTCTGGTCACACCAAATGCACAGCATAACTTTCAGGCCATGAATATTCTGAACGGCCGTCGATGTTGAGGCATGTCCGGGGTATCCATACTTTGCCCGATACCTTTGGACCACATTCTAGGGGTCTTTCTGTTAAAAGGTATGAAATACCTTTTGTACAGTTATTTGTACTCCAAGAATGGAATTGCCCCTTTAAAAGATGGTGACACCTTACTAAAGCTCCAACTAACTGCAACTGTCATTGGTTAAGATGAATTTTGACTCAGCCCATTTGTGGTCGGATTCTCAAATAGCGCTTCAGTGGATAAAGGGAGATTTCGTTCACAGCAGACATGCTTACAAGAGGTGTCTCAGCAAGAAAGCTATCTAAGTCGAAAAATTGGCTTCATGGATCATTTCCGCCAGAGGTAAATAATTTAAGATACATTCAACTAAAAGTTTGCTTATTTCTTCTGAAGAAGAGAACTTCACGAGGCTTAAGGCAAAAGAGAGAGAGAACTACAGCGATCTAAAAAAAGGGCCTTCTGTATTCTTTTAATTACCGCGCTCAAATCGAGACCGAACGAGCAACGTAGTGCAGAATCTGATTGTTCTGTGCCTTCGGCGGATGACATGAATATTTGAATATTGCCGAATATTATTGGATAAAATTAATTCAGGAAACTGCATATTTTAGCGAGCTATAAAATTTGTTCCGAATGCTTACGATTAAGGCGTCTTCACCTGTAGCACTTTTAAATCCTATGGTGAACAAAAGGGTTATTTTAAGAGTTGGTTCCCGTCCGTCTGCATTAATGACTGACTCAGAGGTTTGCTATGACGAAACGTAAGACTCATTGCTTTCGATTTGCACCACCAGCAGTTTCATGCAGGAGGTAACACTGTTAGCTCTATTGCGAAGGAAGTATTGAACTCCAAGAGCAAGGCCGCTAGTTAAACGGTTGACGAGATCATGAAATATTTGCAAGCGCTTTAGAAGTAAGGTTGCAAATCAACCTGAAGGTGGATAGCCAATTGAGAGGATCTAAGGCTCGAGACCATTTGAAAATACTGGACTGGATTTTGCTGAAGAAATTAATAATAAAAAATTTTACAATTGCCATCCACCTCGAGCTTACACCTAGTCTTTCTGCCGAAAGTTGTCTTATGAGCATTTGAAGGTTTATCGCACGTGGAGTTGTCCCAGCTAGTTTTATGTCAGACAACGCAAAAACATTTAAACGCTGTTCATCGGAATTTTAAGGGCTGACAGATATACTAGTTTCGAACGAGCTAAGGCACTTGTTGGCAGAACGCAGAAAATCGGGGCGGTTCATCGTGGGATGAGCACCTAGGTGGGGTGGGTTTTGAGAACGATTGGTGCGTTCGGTAAAGGATGCGTTAAAGGTGGCAATATGACCAGCTTAACTTTAAGATGAAAAACTTTACACCTTTCTTACTGAAATGGAAGATGCCCGCTAACATATCATATGTGAGCGAAGACTCAAAGGATTTGTCATCACTGACCCCGGCACTGACTAGATCTTCGTTCTAGATGGAATAATAGACTACGAACAACCAAACATTTCTGCAAACGGTGGAAGATGGAATATTTAAAACAGTTAAGATCGGCGTATTACTCAAAAAATGGTTCTTGTATAACGTTAAGAAAGGAGAAATAGTTGTCGTTTTACAATCGCACGATTATTGTGGAGGTTGGCCATGGTCACAGCCACTTTTCCAGGTAGAGAAAGCATATATAGGGGTTGCAAGCAATGACTATCAGATGGTAATACTCTTCGGCGTCCCGTCCAACTACTATATCCACTGAAAATCTCGGCCCCCGGAGGATGTTGAAAATATTATTAAGAAAATTTGCAACACTGTAAGACCGAGAAGTGCAACTTACTTACAATCCAGCGAAAAGTTCACTCCAGTTATTCTTCTTCCTGTTGTAATTCATTTTTATGTTAAAGACAAGCAATCTATCATAATCGAAATTTGCAAACAGATGTGATTCCTATCTATATAAGATAGGGTTTGAGTTGATCAGATTAGACAAAGCAAGAGCTGTTGATACATACTATCTTTCCTTTTCGATGATTACCATTCTGACAGGCAATCACGTCGAATCTCACATTAAATCAAACGTGTAGAAAAGTGTGGAAATATTATAGAAATTAGAGTATTGATTGATTCAAATACTTTGGGTTTTTAAACAAGAGAATATAGGAAGGAAGCAGACAGCTTTCTTAAGCCTCAAATTTCAAATTTGCTTAAATCGCACCATACGCTGTACTTAATTGAAATAACGAACAACCTTTGGTGAAGTAATGATGATGCGCTTTGCAATTTGAACTTAAAAAAGCTCCATCTGGTCACTTCAGCTTTTACATGGATAACTTCTTTACTTCCTTGCCACTGCTGGATGAGGTAAGGAAACTAGGACACGATGCTACGGGTTCCATTCGAGAAAACCGAGTTTAAAAAAAGGGATAATCCAAGTTACACTGGATACAACCCACATTGATCTTCCTTAGTGTTCCAGACAGTATTCGATTTGATGATAAGACGCATAACATCGTGAAGCAAGATAAACAAAGTCGAACAAAGCAAAACAATTTCTCTTAAATTAATTTTGAATACTGAAACTTTCCAAAATATTACGAAATTCGTAAGCACACACCTCACATGATCAGTTGCTACAAAAGAAGGACATCTGCACGAAGTCTTCGTTGTCTTGTTCACAGTATCCTTATTGTACACTTATCTTTGGAATTTGGTAGGTAAAAAGACGAGGGGAGAAGACGCATTTGATGCTGGTGTTGCCACTTTGGCCTTCACAGTAAACTTTTTTTTTTGTTGCCAAAATAAAGAAATCTTGCTATTGTACGAGGGTTTAATTTACAAAATGCTCATCCTTGGCTTTTCTCGCTACCTCATAAATCTTTCTCAGAGTTTTCTTAACAAGTGACGCTTCAAAGTTTATGTTGGTTCGTCCGCCTCTGATTTATAATATAACGCAGGTACACCTCAAGGCCCTGTTCTTTATAAATGGCACACTTCAGATTTTTCAGAGCTACCATCTTGTGAATCAGCTATCTATGCTGATTGCTGGCAATTCTTTTATCGCATGAATTTAGTCTTGACCTTGAGACTCTTTAAAATGCACTTGAAATATTGAACCAATACTACAACAAGTGGAAAAAAATTTAATGCTAAAAAAATGCAAGGAATCACCAAGCGAAGCGCAAGAGCACTACCTACCTTTTCCCGAAGCGCTTCGTCTTTTTATTAACCCTTATTACTTGGGTTTGGATTATACTAGATCAACAAAATTTTTATGTTGTCAATAGCAGACTTATTAAAAATATGAAGTTTTATGTGCATAGCTCCTATACTTAAGATATTATTGATATCTTAAAAACCCTGATTTCGTCACTGGCTCACTCATGATCATCAAAATCCTTAGGGTGTTTCCTAATGCCCAAAAAAGCTGAAATTTTGTATATAGGCTAGTATAAGGACACAAACAACAAAAAAATATAAAACTTGTAACTTTTATCCTCCTACCCCTTAAACTAGGGGATTGGAGTTTGAATGAGACCTGCAATTTTGACTCGAGGTCTGATCTGATTTGAAAATTGATGCCCCCAGATATATATATAGCTACTCCATGTTATATTATTATAAATTATTTAAAATAAAAAAATTAATAAAATAAAAATAAACAATCTTAATCGACATATATCAAGACATTTACTTTTTACTTCATATCCTTGTTATAATGAATTATTATAAATAAAAAAAAATGGTTTGGGTGCGAGTAGGCCTGCCCATACCATCAACTTTCCATCTCAAGATAAAAAAAATGGGAAAGACTTACAGGATTCACATTTCTGAAACAATTTTCAAAGAACTTCCGTGGAAATTTGGATCAGACAATAGAGAAAGGGGCACATCAATGTATGAAATGGCCTCAACAAAATACTGTTTTAGTCTTTTTGGTAGTTTTTATAGTTGGTAACTTACTAAGTTTAGTCAATTGGCCAAATAAACATAATATTGATGAAACTTTTGGCATTAAAATTGAACAAAAAAAAATGTTCATATGAATTTGTCCGAAAACTTATGAACGGCAATGTATAGTATATATTTATGCATATTTTTTTATCTGATAAGGTAGCTGTAAACTATAAATTTAATTAATTTTGAACTTTTTATTATTGGAAAACTAAATTGGTTTTAATTGAAGAAGTGAAAATGTCCCGTTTTTTGACAGTTTTTTCGTAATAAAGTTAAAACCACCCTGTGAAATTTAACCAAAAGCTTTTCAGGTGATCTTTATGCACATACATACATACCAATTTGGCTTCGATAGCTTAATTTGTTCTCGAGTTAGGCTATACGAAAAAATCAGCCCAAACGTACGTACGTACACACACACACACAGACATATTTCTAAAAATAATGGAATCCGACTACTGGGACCGCTAGAAGTGGAGAAATGTAAAAATTTTTTAATTTCGAAAATCGGACCGATTACAAGAATTTCCTGATGGGAAGTTAAAAATTGTCCTTGACAGCGAGCGCATCGATTGTTGGGTGTCTTAGTTATACATCTTGTATACTTAGGTCTAGTAGGCCAAAAGCCAAGGGCAAAGTTTAAATAATGTTCTCATTGACATTGGGTCATCCACGTTCTATTGTGGCAGGATTATGAAGCACTCTCTAGAGTGACTAATTTGCAAGTTATTAACCTTATAAATATTGACTTTAGTAGTATTAAAGCACAACCGTAAGTTGAATTCGAATATAATATAAGAGCCCCGATATATCAATTATTATAAACAGTAAATCAACAAAAAAAAAGCCAAGGAAAGAGAGTGGGCTATAAAAAAAGGCGCCTCTGATGTGCAAGATAAACAACCCAAAAAACAGAAAAAAATGTTGTAACAAACAACTCACAAAAAAAATGAAATCCCACCAAAAACGTTTTCATGTGAAATGTTGTCAAGACGAGACATACGACTCGCATTGTCAAAAAGTTATCAGATCTCATGTAGAACCAAGCTTCTAACTCTACACGCCCAAACTCTACAGACCTAATCTCACAAACTCTGCACCTTAGTCAAAATATGTGGCTTCGCCGTTCGTTACTACAAGAACTATTGTATAGCAGAAAAGTAATGAACAGTGAATTAATTTTTGACGTAACGCCTATGTGTGGCGACCTTCTCTTGGCGTTCTCCCATATGACCATTGACTAATGAAGCACACTTTTGTTATTTTGTCTACGGCCGACTCTATTATGGTTTAACTTGTTTACTTCCCATCAAAAAATCCGATTTTCAGAATTCAAAATAGTTACATATGTATCTCCACGTTTTAAGGTCTCAGAAGTCGGATTCCATTTCTTTTAGAAATTTCATTTCCTAGATTAAAATCAATCTAATTTTCCAATAAAAAAAAGTTCAAAATCAATTAAATTTATAGTTTTCATCTTCCTTATCAGATAAAAAATAAATATAATAATAAATATATACAGTGCCGTTCATAACTTTACGGACAGATTCATTGAAATTTTAGTTTGAACTATCTAAATTTGATCTATCTAAAGTTTCAACAACATTATGTTTGTTTAGCCAATTGACTCAATTTAGATAGTTATAAACTATAAAAATTATCTTAAAGACTTAAACAATATTAAGTTTAGGCACTTTCATATTTTGATGTGCCCCTTTCTCGATTTCTTGTTCCACGTTCCCACAGCAGTGTTCTAGAAGTGTGAATCCTTGGTTCAAACAGACGAATAAACCCCAAACTGAAGCCTGCGAATTTCAAAAAAATAACATCATAGTAGAATTGCAGTCATTGCAGAGGATATGAAAGAACCACTCTTCCGACTATATTACGGCGAGGATGAATCAAATTTCACTAGTAGGCAGCCTGAACCATTCGACGAAGACGACGTACGCCAACAAAAGGCGAAGAAAACATAGCAACAAGCTTAAAGGGAGCCACTTGGCGGACCGGTAAACTGCCAAACTAAGCGGCGGCGATGACTTAGTAAGGAGTATGTGCCTACTTATCTACAATACATGGTTAGAATAATGCATGCCCGATGATTGGAATGTCAGTATTGCTTGTCCAATCCTGAAGAAACTATAACATCTTTGCTTCCTTGTTATATGAACGTTGGAAGCAGCTCGTCAACAACTTAATAGGTCCATATGAGTGTAGCTTTTGGACCAGCAATGTCAACCATAGACCAAATATTACCATCGCGACAGATCTTGTAAAAAAAGAAGCTCAAAATCGGCACCCACCACCTTTTCATCAATTTAAAGGTTGTCTTTGACAGCATCCATGAGCCATGTCTAGGTTTCGCATACCTGCCAAGTTCGTCCTTCTGTGCAGGATGACGATGGAGAACTAAAGCTGAACCATTGAATTTGGCAACTGCCATGCGATATCTTCAACATCATACTTGGAACAATAGTTTAAAAGTCCGGCTTCAACACCAGAGGTACTATCGTTTAAAAGCCTTCGGTATTCGGAGAACGCAGCTTCAAGTTAATAATGCGTTTATAAGTGTTCATACAGAAACGGCAAAGATGAGTTTGCAAGGGCACAAAGAAAACAGTGTTGTCATCAAGAAAGAACATCCAAATCCCATGTCTTGGTCGTTTAATGTTAAATTCGCAAATCTTTTTTTAAATGATTCAAAAATACGAAAACAAATATATTCCTACAGGCAGTTTACAAAAATATGTATTTTTTTTGTGGTTGCAGTGCATTTGTCTAGGGAAGGAATGATGTTTTCATAACCCAAATAAAATTTGGTGGTGACGGCAAATAAAGAAGCACCTACATTTTTATATCTTGAGATGGGAAATTCATGGTATGAACCCTACTCGCACCCAAAACATTTTTTTGTTAATTGATATAAAGTTATTTTTTCCATGGTTTTCAAAATTGTTGCAAGTTCTCAAATTCCATTTCAGACCATGATTATTGTTTCAGAATAAATTCGGTTCGAGTTAAGCTTCAACTTGCCCAAAACTTTTTGAGAGAAGTTCGACATATACTTGCGGCACCGCCTGTTGCTAAAAACTATACGCACCCGCGTCGACTTTGGGGTAACGACACTTAACATATACATACATACGTACCAGCCTAAGTTTATGCATGTATAAATGCCTACATGTATACTCATCAGCAGAGGAACAAACTATGACTATTTTCTTTTAAAGTTTCTGTATAAAGATTCATCCCTTATAATTTAGTATGACAAAAATTATGAGGGTAGGCTGTAGTGCACACATTCATGGAAAAATATCATCCCAAGCCACGAATCGAAATAAAATGAAGTTTGATTTGCTTGTTTCATGCATGGCAAGCAGCAACAATAAATGCAAAAATATTAAGAAATAGTTTTAAGAATTTAATACAATATAATTTTACGAGAAAATTTTTACTTAAGCAGATGCACCTTAGCTTGGGGGCATAATTTGCTTTTATTCGTATGACCGATTTCGTAGCTTGAGGACATAAATGCATTGGCATTTTCTAAATAAAATAAATCCCAAAATCTAAAAACTAGGAAATAAAATCAAAGAAGACTGCTTTGAAAGCATTATTTAATTTTTTATTAATGACTTTAAGATCTTCTCTCTAGCTATTGCAACTTTTGCTTACATATATAAATAAGTATGTAGGTACTCTTTTCAAAATCCGAAGCCTTATACATTTTTCAAACAAAAGAAAAATCGATCCAAAAGTTTCTCTCACAACACATGCACAAATTTTGTGAACTTGCGCACATGAACTTGACGAAAGATTGAAATGTGTTACAGACTCTCAGAATAGACAATTTTGATGGATGTTCAACTGAAACCAGCTAGAGATATTTAATTGATACATGATTGCATGAGATTTCAAAGAACTTAGATAGAACACAGTCTTCCTGGGTGAGTCACTTATTTTATAACCATCCTGTATGGCAAGAAATAGTTATAATAGTATGCATAAACGAACATATAGTACAGATGGCTTTTGACAAGGTTTTTTCCAAGCTTTGTCTGATTCAAAGGCTGGACCTTTATATTTTTATCCGCTAACATGCTCGCTGTACAAGGTATATTTGTTGCTTAATTAATTGTAAGATTATAATACGTCGAGACATTCTGTTCTTAGATTTATTATATTGACGATTCATGAGAATATTTATGATCTACTGTGAACGTAAAAAGAAAGTGTACACGTGGAAAGTGTATTATTGAGATTGATTTAGGTTAGCCACCTTATAAGATGGGTGATGGTTTTTAATGAACAAGAAAATAAAGATATTATACCTACAAAAATAAAAATAAATATTTCAAAATTAAGACGTCGCGGTCTCAAAATTGTATTACTTTCTACTCGTACTATGCAATTTTGTACTTATCGGGAAAAAGTATCATAATATTATTTTTTCCCCCTTCATACAATAATATATAATTGTGTACAAAAAAATAATTTTCACTTCCACTGAAAATTGATTATTTTCACTTCAAATGAGTAAACAAAGTGACAAAGAAACACGAAATCCAATTTTAAAATTGGCAATGGACGGAAAATATTAACGTGAAAACGCTTAACTTGTGTGGAGATTTCATGATAAAAATGTTTAAGGTTCAAGGAGGTTACAGATCGTTATGGAAGATCAAAACAACTGTGACAAATAACATAATTTTCTGGAGTCCATGTGAGTGCGAGAACTTTTCGCCGCATCGGCTTTAGTAGAGGACGGACATTTAAAAATGGCATTTGTTCTGGAAACGCTTATTTAAGAGACGAAAGCAAATTCGAAATGTTTGGTTCAAGAAAACTGTACAATTAATAAAATACAAAATATAAAAACTTTGATTTCTGGCGGTTTACTGTTTGGGAACGCGTTGCTGAATCTGGCATTTTGAAACTTGTCATCATGTGCTGCGAAACTGGGGTTAACCCGCCACTGAAGGCGCAAATTTGACTTTGATCGATGTTGACGCCGGTCTCACGCACCGGAGTTTTCAACTGAAGATTTTTCGAAACGATTTACTAATAGCTCATGTTTTTTTTTTAATATATCCTGTTTGATAATAAAACAAAAATATTTAATCAGCAAGCTCTTTTATTTCAATATTTCAATTCACAATTTTTTTAATTAGATCATTAAAATGCAATGTTTTTGGTAATACATTTTTAAATAAATATAAGAAAAAAATAAATAATTTCATATTCATAAAGGAAAATAACGTTTTTAAGTCTTTCGACATAAGAAACTTCTAAAAATTAAGCAATAATTGGTATCTTTCCAAACAAAATATAACAAAAATCCAAATATTAATATTTTGCAGGTAAACAGCTGCTGTGATACTGCACTCCGAGTTCAAGGCACAAACATTGTTAACATTTATGCTAAGAGTTCTTGTTTTTTTTGTTTTTTTTTTTTCATCCACACATATAACACCGGCCATTTCTTGAAGGACCCAATATCAAAACATCATCTATATGTAAAACTCCGACAGTCTTAGTTTCAGTTTGCCGATCTCTTATGTGAAGTTCAATTATTTTTTATAGCCAAATTCTCTATAAAGTTACGACGGAGAAGTTTTGTGTCTTGATTGTTGGTTGTTTATGGTAATGACATTGAGCGTAGCGTAGGCTATCGCCCTGTTGCTCGATCACAATTATAATTCGCACATAAACGGTACAAGTGTAGCTCAAAATTAAATTGGGCTTTTGAGTTTCGGCATCGATTTTAGCATCATTATAAATTTTACTAATAAAAAGAACATTTTTTCCATGTTGTCACGAAAACCAAACATCTTGCACTTTACATTTCGACCGCGCAATATGTTTAAGTCTGGAAATTCTTTCTTATTCTTCCTGATTGCCCCGACAGTTGTTTAACCTTTTTGCAACAATGCTTCAGCAAAGGATATACTGATGTAACAATTATCAGTTGTGACGATGCGACCCATATTGATCGAAGCCGAAATATTTCAATTGAACCACCATCCATTTGAAACAATTCTTCAACGTTCAGATGTTAACATTTTTTTAACACCAGTTAAAAGGAGCAATTCTATCAAACTTTTTGGTATATGTTTCTCTTCAAAACTTATCTTTCACGGCTGCAATATATTGATTGCTTTTCTTGACAATTATTTCAATTATACAGTCCTCAAAAAAGTGTGTCCAAATTTCAAGTGGGTCTTGGTAATTGTGAAAATATGTTGGCGTGCAGATTCCTTTCTCCATTTCGTACTTTTATCTTTTCCAATACTTAGTAAAGAGTTGTTGTAACCTGAAGGCTCTCGGTCACTCAATTCCTTTTCGCTGGCTGAATTTTGTATTTCCTCTGGGTCGTAATCATCCTCGGATTCGCTATCTAAGGAACTAAGTGGCCTATCCTCATCAAGTGCAGTTTCTTGTAGAAGGTATACAAATGCCGCTGTGCGCTTTCGTAAGACATGCTGTCACAAGATTTTTAATATGAAGAACAAATCATAAGGAACTCAAGTTCCTTGTTTTTTAATCATTCCCAACGCATGAAATCGCTTGGAACTGGCTCGGCAGTAAACTCCTAATCCGGCACGTTATTTCAGTCAGAGCAGTTTCTCCGTTAGCTTTTTGTAGCTCTCGACACGATTTACGAAATCCACTTCGCACGACCTTATAGCTCATGAATGTATTGAGTCGACCATCTCTTCCAAAAGAGGTCGTTGACGGCATTGATCCGCTGATGTCTGGCTTTAGAATCGCCTTAGCTGATGACCCGATGAGCAGATGTGCTGGTGTTATTGCTTTGTGGTCTTAAAGGTCGGATGGCATCGCGGTTATAAGTCCAGGGCTATGGACATTTCTTCGAAAGTCAGCTAAGCGCCACTCAGGCTCCTGTCGAGATGACCCTGTGTTGCCTTTACAACGAAGTTATTCACATTATCGCAATGAATATCTTGAGGGAGACCTCTTTGACCTTTCATTCGCTTAAGTTCTGCTATAAAAGCGGAAGCTGACAAATCAGATGCGACATTCAAAGGAACTGCCTTTGTTGAGAGGCAAACAAAAACTGCAATATACGTTTTGTTAGAAACCTTGCCTCTAATCTTGGATTACATATAAACTATAACGTGGAAATCTATTCCACAAACGAGAAAAGGACGAGTCGGGCTTAAACATTCTGAAAGGTAAGTCTCCTATTCCTGCCTAAGCGATTTCATGATCCAGAAAGGATTCCAAATTAACGCCAGGAGAGCCTTTGCACCAGCATGAAAGTTTGACAGATGCAGGTGCCTGACGGGTAGGTGAGTGAAATTGCTGTTTTTCGGGGGTAGCGATGGGTGTTCAGATTTCACCATGATACTGGCATGCTTCAAGTCTTTTTCTTCTCGCAAAAGTGGAAGACCGTTTGTCTTCTGAACGAACTGACTTAACCACTTAATCGACAGCTGAGAGGTGTCGATTGGTTGGGAGTAACTTTATTTCGTCCGAAAATTAGTTGTGTGGGTGCAACCTCTTGGGATTATGTCTGCCGGATTTCGAAGTGTAGGCACATGCTGCCAAAGAACATCCGTTGTATTCTCCTGTATTTCAGCAACCCTCTTTCGCACGAAAGTGCCTAATTTGGAAGAATATGCTGCAATCCAGTGGAGAACAATTGATGATGAATTTTTGTCCAACCTGACACACCAAATGAGCTGAGCGTAGTTCCAGTCGAGGGAGCTGTTTTTTTTCGCTGATGCTTCTCTAGACTTAGAAACGAAGACTTTGACCTGGAGCAATCTGAATCCATCTATAGATTTTAGAAAAATGGAGCAGCTATTTGCATGCGTGGATGCGTCCGCAAAGCTGTAGGCTTGAAAAGTTTTCCTGTGAGAGGTCAAAGCAAATAAAGCAACTTGAATATTCTGCAAATATTGCAAATCCAGCGTGAATTTCCATCACTCGATATCAATGCTCTGGGAAATTGGCGCATCGCAATCAACTTTTTCAACCCATAGTTTTTAAAAAACAACTTTCGCATTGGTATAATATAATAAGACTTATTGGGTTGAAAAGCGATGACAAAAGTGAAAGCATGGACCACTTTGTAAACTTTGAAAATGATCGATTGAGCCAGTCCGAAAAGAGAACGTATCGATGGGTAGATTCCAGGCAATCTGGAACGTACTGCTAAGATTAGATTCACTAAGCTTGATCTCCTTGTTCTCAGGCTGAAATACGCCAACCATTTCGGGGATACTGCTTTTCCATTTTGTTGGGTCGAATCGGGCCGAATGAAATATTGTAACGACCTCTCTTTGCAGTTTTACTTATATTCCAAACCATCCGCTCCATCAAGATGTCGTCGACATAAAAATCTGCTTGGAGAATACGAGAACTTATATTCAAAACTTCCTTGTTCTCATCTGCAAGGTATTGGAGGCCATAAGTGATCAGACTGGCGCAGACGACGATTCGTTTGTCACGGTGTTGAGTAAGTATGTTTTGATCGGTGTGTGTCCATCAAATCTCTGATGAGAAACATTTTATGCTATCCGCTATATGTGCCTATCTACGTAACCGAAATCGAATGAAGATCGTAATAAGATTAACCAGTATGGTCAGTCTGACCACAAGGATTCCATTGAGCGAAATTTGAGACGAAGTACAACACGATGCAGTAAAAATCCCCTTAATTTGGTAGATGCACTATCCGGCTTAATGACGCATTGGTGTGGAAGATGGTAAGGTGGTTCATCTTAATTTGGGTCTTTTACCAGCGTTTACTAGATCAAACGTAGGAGACCTAAGAATTGTCTAAACGCAATGTCGCATGACGTTCACAGATAAGTTGAATGATTTTAAAGGGGAGTTGAAACACTAGATGATCAATATGGATAACCTAAATATATTCTCCGAACTGTTTTTCTGTCCTTTATTTCCCAGAATTTTTCAATGTAGAGGTCGAGTGAATCGTGCTTTGAGGAAGCACAGCTTTCTGAAACGCTCCACCCTATAAAATTTGTCCATAGTGAAGGAAGTAACTTACCCAGTTTGATTCTATCTATTCGAGTCTATCCTCGATGGCTGATGGAAATATTCGTCTGCGAGTTCGGGGTTAGTGGGAACATTCCAGTCCTTAACGCTCAGCGCGGATTCCGGATGATTTCCAGTAATCGATGGAGCAAAAAGAAATTCCGGGTTTACCTCAATGTTATTATTCCTAGACCGAATCGTTGTTTTCGTCTGGATATTTACCTTTAGTTCTTGTTCCCCTATTCCGAAAGTTTTTAAAGTTAAATAATTTACAAGTGATTGTATTAAGCTGCCCTGAAATATTGAAAACCTTGAAAGCAATCGCGTTCAAAAAAACAGGTCGTTTAAGATCGAGAAAGGACTTAAAAAAATGTTTCAGAATTAAGAGCTGCCCGTGTAATCGTGTTGAAGACAGTGAAATAGCAATTCAATTTGTACTGCGTCATTCTTTCATTTTCTCGTTTATATAATTTTTTAGTCGTATAAAAACAAGAGAACAGTTTAGAGGAAAGATCTTAAGTGGCTTCCTCGTTGTACCAGATTGATCGGTTGGACGAGAAAAATTACGGCTCATGAAAACTTCAAATACAGAGCATTTTAATTCATAGTTAATTAGTACAAATTTAATCCGTTGGAGCACAAACTTAATCCGGTGCTGCAGAAAACAGTACTGCGTGGTGTGAAAAAGTAGGTAAAGCAAGGCCCACTATACTACTATGCGTGAAACCCTCTCAGCTCAACAATATTAAGAATTCTACGACATCGAGAAAAGTTTGGAAAACCCTCGAAGTAATTCACCAGCCGAGAGAACCTGTCAGAAAAGTAAGCCTATTGAATTAAACACAGTTGCACTTTAATAAATTCGAAAATTTAAAGGAAATAAGTATTGATTTACAGGACAAACCGCTTTCTATCATTTTGCTTTATAGTCTCTCTAACAGCTATGAAAAGTTTGTGCTTGCAATAGAAGCTCTCGATGATTTACGTTGAAGTAAGAGAAAAACTCAAACTCTCGGAAAAAGGGCGAAGAAGAGAAGGGAAAGAATCAAATGGCTTCGAGTTTGAGGTTGAATTTTCTTGAAAACAGTATGAGGGCAGTTCAACTTTATACTGAAAGCATGCTCGTATATGCTTACGTTAGGTTTTACATTGCGTCGTTTTTTCCGCATAGGTTTTCCAATAAGGACTTGACAACTTTTTTTTTTAAATAAAACGCAAACCATTGAGATATTTCAAAAACTTTAGTATCAGCTTGAAGTACAATCAAAACATTTATGAATGGAACTCGACTTCATTCATATGGCCACCGAGGACACGTTTGCAGCAATCGATTCGTTGGACCCAATTTTCGATGACTCGGCAAAACATTTGGGTCGAAACGGTCGGTATTTCGCGTTCAATGTTGGCTCTGAGCCCTTCCAACTTCGTCGGCTTGTGGGCATAAACCAATGACCTAACATTGCCCCAAAGAAAATAATCCGGAGGCGTTAAAACATACGAACGAGACAGCCAACCGCCTGGCCCGTTTCTTGAGGAAACACGCTCATCAAACTTACTCTTCAATAAATCGATCGTAAGGTGTGTTGTGTGGCTCCATCGAGTTAAAATCCTAGTTCATATCTTCTAATTCGGCCCAACAATAATTGGTAATCATGGTTCGATTTTTTGTGGATAAAGTGGTGATTTATGAAGCAAATTTTGATTTTCACCCGACCAATAACTTATATTTTGCTTATTGACGAACCCATTGATCCAAAAATGAGCTTCGTGGGATTGGAAATAAAAAAATCGAGTAAACGCTCTTAAAGTTGCGGTCACCGACTCCAAATTTCGGTAGACAATTTTTATAATTTGCTAACGTTGCTCATTAATGTAAATGTTGTATTTACTGAATAAATTGATAATGACGTTTTTATCATTAGTGAAAGGATGCGTTCACAGTTTAAATTTAAAGTTGTCAAGTCCCTATTGGAATACCCGATAAAACCACTTTCTCATTTATATAATTTTTAGTCGTATTATAAACGTTTGTACCAGTAAGACTTGTGCTTGAACTCTGCATCCCCAATAAACTGCAATAGAATTGCAAGCGCCAGAGCAATGTAGGCTATCATGCAAAGGCATGCAGATCAGTCAATCTTCATTGAACATTTCAATGAAGAAAATATTAGTGAACATAGCTGAGGTCATTTCAATAAAGTCTGTGAACTATGTCAAGCCAAAAACTTTACAGATGAGAGACTAAGTGATATAAATTTTGCACAATGTTTTCAAAAGGGAAAGGTAGAAGCTCCAATAGTAGTAGTAGCAGTTGAGAAACATCACTGGTATGGGAATTAAGCTTTTTCATTGCAAACGCAGCAACAAATTCTGAAGGATTTTCATTTCCTGCAGTTCGCTACGTAATAGTGTTATCGAGAGTTTGAATCAACCGAAAATAAACTTCGGTCTGAAAGACAAATAAACTGACCGTGCGAGACAGATGTTCTGTCATAACTCAAGCTAAAAAAAACGTTCATCAGCGCACGAGAACTACCCCAATATGTTGCAACAATATCAGGAAGAACAGTTAATCCACAAAGGATTTGCAACGTGTTGCATTCGGCCAACATCTATGGCAGATCAGCTAGAAAGAAACCCTTTATATCCGAGAAAAATAACAAAAGCGATAAAAGCAAATTTTATCTATTTGTCTCGGACGGAAAAAAAATGTGTGGCGTAAGCCAAATACAGAGCTGAAACGTGAAAATATTAGAAAAACAGCAAAGCATGGTTGCATAGCATTTACGGCACCTTGACAGCTCTTGGCTATATCATATTGTTGCGATATCATGCGCCTCAGAGCGTTCAAAAATTAAGCACTTATGACCCCAAGCATTCAGCTAGAGTAACAGAATAATGGTTGTTATATAACGTGCCAGATCAACTCATTACGCCCAATCGCCAGACATAAACCCAATAGAAAATTAGTTAAATATATTGGACAGTGATATTCGGAAAAGAAGAATTTCAAACAAAAATTTACCTAGAAACAGCACTGCAGGAGAAGTGGCGTAATATTAATCCCGATATCTTCACAATATTTTACATTCTATGCAAGCAAGCGAGATGCAAATAAAATATAGAAATTTTAGAATCTTTTTTTCATTTTTCCTTCAGAAAATGAAATGTGCAAACAATTTTTTGACCATTATTTTTGTTATTTTGAATTGTATGATTTAATTGCAAATTTTGAGTTTATTTATGTGCACCCCACAATGAAGTAAATTATTTTTCCAGAAATGTAGCATTGTCTCTGTCTTTATAAGATAAAAATGTTACAAACTATTCCCTTAATTTGGAATTACTGCTACGAATAAATATAAGCTAAATAACAATTGTAATGGGAATCATGAATAAATACAAATACAAAAAATACAAATATTTTTTTAAATGAATTGCGTACTTTATGGAATATTAATATGACACTGATTTTGAAATTTTGATCTTTTCTTACTACATTTTCTGATATATTTTGTATCTTCAAAGGGAAATATTAAAACGTCAAAGAACTGGGTGTGCAAATACTTTATTTACTCACTGTAAGTCTGAAGTCACAGTTGTCGCACATTTGCTAGCAGAGAGCAAAACCGACAAGGTAGAATTTGCAACACAAACCTGTGCCCTGCTTCTCTTTCTACAAGAAAATCCATCTTTGCTACGCAAGAATTCACAAACACGGCAATAAATAAAGCCACTGATGTTATTAATTTCCACCCAGGTGAAACGGCAAACAATATTATCACTGCGAAACTCAGGCTAAAGGGATCTGGTATTGTCATTCACCGAGGGCAATCCCTGACCACACGGCATAAGAGAGAATCACTATACCAAATTAAGTCAGCATTGCTTTCACTCAACCCCACCGTAATAATTTCAATTTTGGATATAAATCTGCGGGCGGATCGATAACTAAGCCCGTTTCACAATGCAGCATGAGAGCGACGCGAGTCTAGCGCGAGTTGTCAAAAAAATTTCAATCAATGCGAATGTATGAAATAATACACAATGACCTCGTTCCAGCCCACCGTAGCGCAGATGCGCTGCGCGAAATATGTACTGAGATGACAGTTCGTCGTGTAGCGGAGGGCAGCGAGTCGCTACGGGGAAATTTAAGGGATATTTGAAGTTAATTTAGCAAAGATTTCTTCGCTACGCAAGGAAAGCTGTCAAACCCCATTTGATTTGCTAGTTAACGTGACGTCATATTTTCTGTTGCTCCAAATGCGTTCCATAGACCGTTATTACACACTGCATGTTTTGCAAGATTCAAATGAGTGCAAAAGAGAGGGAAGGTGAAACAGCGATAACCTAGCCCGGACATGCACGGGTAGGATTTTCCTTGCATGTTTTTGACGTTTCCTTATCTCCTTCATCTTTATTTTTCGAGTTTGCTTTATTTTTACTTCTCACTCTTAGGATACACATAAGATTTCAGTGAATTTATAATGAAATTGAATGATCCCTGGACATGTCGATGTTTCCTCTATGATTTTATCCTAGATCTTTTATATTCTTTTCATTCACTGTCTCATAAACATCATTATAAATATATAAAATTTCATCAGCAAGTTCTTCATCTGCGAACAGCGATTACAAAATAAAAGATAACTGGCAAAATAACGCGCAGCTCCAGCGCATCAAAAAATCTTCAAGTAATAACGTGCGCAGCTCGGAATGAGATTTCGAAAGAAAATCACCGAGAATTGCGCAGCGCAACTATGCTGTGTGTAATAGCCGTCATATGAATTCCCCGTAGCGGAGCAGTATGATATGAGTAGCCAGAAAGAGAAAGATGGTTCTCGTGTAGGTACATGTATTAGATGAGCTCGCTGTCACAAATTTGGCTTTCAATGTTACTGGGAAACGAACAAAAACGTAAATAGGATAGGGTTGTCTTCTGTCCCTCTAGCTCTGTTAATTTAAATATTTTGTGTTATAACGTTGCTGGTTTAAAAAGTAAATTATTGTACTCTGATTTTTTCAAACTTATTTAAAATTATCATATTATTATACTTCTAGAAACTTTTGTTGTCGAGGGCAAGGAAAATTAATTCTTGAAATATTTTGTAAATTATACAACAAAATGTATTCGCGCAGTAAAACTTTATCCTCAAGGTAGAGCTGGTGGTGGGATTCTATGTGCGATTTAACATTCCCTTAATGATCATGTTAAATTTGAAGTAGTAGAACGAAAACACGAACGACACTTTTTTATTAATTCCGACATATTTGAATTTCAACAACTTGTCCCACGATTACATCGCGCTTTATAGTTTTATAAATAATACAGATTTGACTTATATTATGACTCTAGGAGATTTGAATGGAAGAATAGGCAGGTTCCAGAACTCGGTCGCCTTTATTATGAACTATTCCAATAAGTGATTGCAGGGAAGAGTTTACATTTGTGCCTGAGCAAGGCCGTTCATTGATAGACAACCATCATCATTTGGCTTGGTTTGATTGTTGATTTCGAAGTACTACCTGCAACAGTGACTACCTTTAAGCTTCAAGGCCCTGGCTCCGAACCGCGTCACGATGAAGTGGCTCAAATGGCATCTTCCAACAGTGACTACCTTAAAGCTTCAAGGCGCCAGCTCCGAACCATGTCACGATGAAGAGGCTCAAGTGTAACACAAATCTGGCTGTTCACAATAGACGACGACTTAACTGTCAAGCTAATAATATACCGAGTTTGCTTCACCCCTCGTGCGAACAAGTAGTGACATTTTTAACGGAGTCCATCAGAAAATCTGTGCCTCAAAAAACACGACATTCTCGTGTCAATGAAGGGTCATCATGGTTTGATGGTGAGTGTAAAAAGCTCCAGTCCAAATCTTTTATTTTCTTAAAACTTTTTCGGAAAACAAATTCTTCTGTTTTTAGTTAATAACGAAAATAATGCGAGCATAACGAAGTGAGCGATGTAGTGACTCAATGTCTTTTTGGAGGGTGGTCCGTAACGCAATTGGTGGTAACTCAGGATTTTTGGGCAATATTGATTCTGAAAGACTTGCAGAATATTTCAAGTTGCTTCGTAATCCATAATCCCCTCAATCCAATTTTCAGTTTGCCTTGCCGAATGCTCGCGACGAATATTTGGATGCAGATATTGGAATGAGCGAGTTATTGGCAGCATGTAAAAGTATGAATAACAATAAAGCCGCGAGTACAGATGTTATCCCTGCTGAGTTTTATAAAAACTATACACCAGATTTTCTTGAACTGCTGCTTTCATTTAACACTGCCCTATTTGATTCTGAATTAGTCCTTGACGTGTTCCTAAGGGCTGTCATTGTCGCATATTCAAAAAAGGTGGCAGTGGTGAGCCAGAAAACTACAGAGATATTTCGCTTCTTTGTTGTCTGCGAAAAATCTTCACTCAAATCTTATACCATAGGTTGACAGATTGGGTGCAAGCAAATAATCGCCTTAGTATCTTTCGAGCAGGGCTTCGATCTGGCTTTTCGACAATGGATCAAATTTTCGCGCTTCTAAACTTTGCTAGAAGGTTCAAGAAGGAAAGGAATTTATATATGCTTTTGAATTTTAGGAATTTTACTATACGCTTTTGATACGGTTAACAGGTTATCTATATAAGCTGTCATCAATAGGACTGTCAGGTAAAATTATTAGAGTTTATGAGAAGCTTATCTCCTGCACATCCGCTTCTGTGTGGAATGGTGGCGTAATGTCCAACGAATTTCCTATTCTATTTTCGTTCTTTATTGATGACATAGTTGATTATTTGGCGGGTGGTGTTTAAGTTGGTGATGTTGAGGTAACAGTTCTTTTGTACGCCGATGATTAAGTCATTTTAGCCGACAATCTTTTAACTCACCAGTTCCATATGAAACCTTCAAACCTTGAAATCCGCCCACTATTCACGAAAAATAGCAAGCCGCTAAGACGGCTATAAATCTCATGTGGAGGAACTTTTTCGGAAACAAACATGTTGACACTGGGTCGAAATTCAAAGTCTTTAATGTCACAATTAACGCTTGCCTTTGTTATGCAAATCAGGTTTTTGGGTTCCAAAACTTCGACAAACTTGAAATGGTGCAACGCTTGTTTTAAAAGCGCACTTTAAGCTTTCCTCAGAAACGCCATTCACGTTGAGTTCGGCCTATCTCAAATTTATGTTCGCAATCTGAAAGTCAATCCGACTACATCCTAAAAGTGATGCGCAGGCCAAGTGAAAGTCTTCAAAAACGGTTAATATTTCATTGCACCATAACTTATCAACTTTTGTAGATTGGAACGAGCTGGCAGTTTCTAACAATGCTATTTAAGGTCTTTCGAAGGCACATGTAGATGATTGGCAAAATAAATTTAATTTTTTATTGTATTACAAAATATAAAATGTATTAGGAAAATGGACGATTATTTGAACCATGAGAGCAATAACCGGTCTCAGACCTCCCCACTCGGCTTATTTATAGAACACGTTTTGCCATGTTTATTTTCTTTCCTTTTATATACATTCATGAATTGTTAGATTTTTTTTTAAAAAAGAATAAATAAAAATAAAAACATTAATTAAGTTGATTTTGTGTTAACATAATTCATTTATTTTTAGCAAATTCGTTATAAAGCCGGTTAACATTATTTTCAGCGCAGAGGCTTTGTCAGTTCGTTGACGTTATTTATATCGATTTAAGTTGACAGCTCTTTCCTCTATCCAGTTACAATCACTGCGGATATAAAATTCACGGGTTGTGACGCTTATGACTAAATTATCAATTCAGGAGGGGATATTTGCAGTTAGATCAACTCGGGTATTTTCTTTTATAACATTTGCTAAATCTTTCGATGCCATAAATTTTTTTACTATTAAGTCTTTATTTCTCAGATATATTTTATAATTAACAATTTTTCAATTATTTTAGACTTATAACTAGAATAAATAAATTTCTACGAGTGCATAGAGTTCTGCAGTTGAAGGACTTAAAATAATTACCTTTTATAGATATAGATATATCTATATACTGTCTTAACTTAATGCCGTGCGTGAGCAGCGCTGACGGTATATGAACGCCATCATTTCCAAAAACTTAATCACTTATGAGTTCTTTACGTTCTTGACATTTATGTTCGTATCACGCAAAACACCGACGGCTTATAAACCACTTAAGCACCAATTAAAAGGAGACGATTGACATAGCCTCATTGCTTTACTCCACGTCGACCAATCACAACGTCCATTGGCCAAAAGGACAATATAAGCAACCCAAGTCGCTCGGGTGGTAGGTTAACAATGCTTGGAGCAGCCGGTCTGGAACGACAATTTCGGCACAATTGGCAACTGCGAACAACTGACCTCGTTTACCACAATCTCGTTATGGTGGTGGGGTAACTTGCAATGAAAAAAATTTATTATCAGAGGTTTTACCTGATGTCTATGTGGCATTATAACTGAGCGCTTTGTGTCGACTGGGATTACTTGCATTAATTCCACTCGTCCTCAAACTCGCAGCAAGCCGCATTTATCTATATATGGAGACCATTGAAAATGGGGCTAGTATGAATTACCCCATGGGGTCTTGACTACAAACACGATAGTTCGTCTGAGAAAGCCTTAAAGAAGTGTTAAATGATTAACTCAGCTCCAACAATGCCTTGAGAGTCAAGAAGGGATTTTGCTTTCTCCGACAGTGTATTCTGTTTAACCAACAGGTGGAGAAATCGTAACACATATCATTGAGTACTGCGCAACCGTTCTCATTTGCTGAAGCGATTTGGGGTTGGTGAAATGATGACTGCAGATGAGACAATCGTAGATCACACATCTTGATGACAAATCTCCACGGGCTCAAAGTTGACTTTGTTCCGCAGCTCAGTTTTACGCCAGTCATGCTCTGAGGGAAATAGAAATTCCGGAACACAAAACCAACGTTATCCCGATTCAAACTGTAATTTCTTACTCCACTTTGTTTCCTCATGAGCTATATTGTAAGCCGACGCCACTTATCTAGACTCCTTGACTTCTGAGTCCTCTGGGATTTCACATATTCAGAGGGCCACGAACTGAAGAAAGTTTCTCACATCGGATGTGATCCAGCAAATGAATCCTGAATCTGTCCAAAAGAACCTACGCTTTACCCGTATTGACATCTCAGCTTCAATATGTCTGGCAGGCGCAACCCCAACAGGGCAGCCATAAATTCCAACCTCGGTATCGACATTGGCTTGATTGGTGCAACACGTGTTTTTGATGCCACCAGTGCGCAGAAAACGTTTACAGCTTCATAGTTGGCCAAGGTTGGGGAACATAAAGCCACAAACGTTATGACTTGCATAAAGAAAACGTCGGGTTGTGTAGATCAATCGCCATCACACCAAAGAAACTTCTGCGCAGCCTGATCTTTTTCGCTGACGAGCACTTGATGGAACATCTCCCTGATTGCTCCACAACTATTATATTAACCATGAAAGTATAGTATGCTTCATTCTACAGTTCATTGGAGGAACAGAATGGCAAATATTCTCTGATGTTACTTGTATACTTGCTATAAATGGAGTTAGGGGATCTCTTGATAATATTCACGGTACCGGAAAGGGGAATTTTTTCATTCGCTGATTCACACTGATTCGTCGAAGAGGCTTCAGAGACAAACAAGCAGCGGAGAAGCAAAATAATATTTAACAAATTTAGTTTGTTCTGCCAATATTTAATAGAAAGTAAATTATGCCGTGCTGCACTCTTCATAAGATCGGATGTAAGAATTTCGAGTTCACAATTGAAGCAATGTACGTCTCTCTTAATTAAGTTAGTTCTTAGCTATAAAATGTAGAAGGGAGCTTGAGAAGAATTACTCAATATCTTTAACAGAATCTAAATATATCATAATAAAATAGGACGTCAGTCTATTTTGGATATCTAGATACATTTATTTCAAAGCGAAAGTGGTAAAGTGCAAAGACGATCGTAGTCTTTAGGGGGACTTTGTCCTTGAAATTTTCAAAAAAATCATTTTTTTATTACGGATTCTCAATCTTCGTGTAAGTAGAAATAAATCTGTCGAAGCGTTTCCCGGATTTCGAACGTTTATGATATTTTCAACGCGTTTGAATATGAGACCATCAGCGCGCTCTGACCATTCACGGGACAAGGCAAGGATCGAGCGCGGGGAGAGACAGGTGACCGACGCAGCAAAAAAGGACCGGATTGAGCAGCGGGAGATGTTAGCAGCTCAACATTAACAGCTAGAAGAAGAGGAGGGATGCGGGACTGACCAGGCATTGCCGATTAGCGGTAATAGTAAACGCACTACAGAACTTTAAACCCGTTTTTCTCGAAAACACGTTTTTAAAAATTTATCAACCTGAAATTTTGAGGGCGCACTCATGTCTTCACGGTATGACGGATCGGATCGATAGATACATTTTTGCGTTTATCTTTTTATGCGAAACAAACGCGAATATTCGATTTTTTTTTAATTACCGCCATTTTCCGAAATTTTAATATAATAATATGCTTTGAATTTGGGTTTCAGATCAACAAAGAGGGTGCAGTGATGTCAGCCGTTTGAATCCCGCGATTAGAGGATCTGTTTTCGTAATGTTCTGTATATTATGAACAACACCAAGAAAAAAACTGCACTCAAAAAGCTTTGCTTGTTTCCTTTAAAAAAAAAAAAATGTAAACACCTGAAATATGACATTCAAAGGGCAGAGTCTGTCTTAAGAAAACAATACACTTAAGCCTTCAATTTCAGATCTGTTTAGAGTACACCATTAACATATAGGATCAACTTTAAACTATTTGTCTATACTGGCGATGGCGCTGTAAAAAAATGGATTTTCCATGTGATATTCATTGCCGATTGCAATTGCCTTTTCGTTTCTTCTTTGGTCCTTCGTGAGAAGGGATAAGAATTCTCCATTCTACACTTAGTTTCTATAAAATCTAAATCTTAATTATATTTAATAACTGTTCAAGTGGCAAGTAACGTATCTAGCTTTAGCGTTTTCCATAGTGGCTAACTAGTTCTCATAAGTTAATGAAAACTCATTAAGACTGAAAAAAAATCTTTCAAAACAGCCAAATATCAGGTAATGTGGCATAACTGTTTGAGCTGGTTAAAATTGGTAATACCCCAATTTTCATTATTAAATAAAAGTCCATTTAAATCAACCACTCGTGGATAGCTTAAAGGTGTTTTTATTTAGACTGATAACCCTTAGATGCATAATGTTCCGATCAATATTTTATTTGGAGACATTATGTTGGTACGAATGTGTGACGTGCCATGTCAGGCACATTTCATGGTCGCATTATACATATTTTATTTGTATTTGCATTTGGTTATTGTCATGTACTTCTATCACAATCAGCATACACTTATAAGTTTGTTAAAGATACATACAAAATAAAAGATTCATGAATTTGTTGAAAAGAATATGGTTATTAAAAACTAAGAATAAGTCGCTCTGGTTCGATAGAAAAAGCCGTAGTGCGATCTTAAGCCGACGTGTGTCATTCAGTTCCCCCAGGTTACGCGGAAGGGAATTCCAGAGGCGAGTAGCAGCAATGAAAAATTGTCTTTCAGATGTTAGGCATGAACATTTTGAAAGAATCAAACAAGAAGATCTGCTTGATGCAGAGAACCTGATTTTATTGAAAAGATATGTCGGTTTTTGTGTTTTTATAATATTAACAAAATGACGTGTGTACGAAACTACACGTAGTTCTAAAGGTCATATCCAACATATTGTTTGCCAAATGTGAGACATGGTCGAACCTTTTCAGGTTGTAGACATAACGATCAGTGCTGTTGAATGCAACCTGAAGCTTTCTTTTACTGTCAGCATCACAGTGAATTGTTGAGGAATATAACTTGGAAATAGGATAGCTCTAACTTTTTTTCTTAAATTATTAAAAATTTGCATTTCTTTAGATTAAGTGCTAAACTATTTTTCAATGACTAATCCGAAATCCATTGAAGATCTTCATTCAGGCCATAAGCGCAATTTTCAATAAAACCGATAGCACAGCTTTTATAAATTTGAATGTCGTCGGCGTAAAAGTGATATGATGAATTCAAAATAATGGATTCCATATCATTGATATATAGTACAACGCAAATAGAAGTGGCCCTAAAATTGCCCCTGGGAGACGCCCTGTAGTTCAGAGAAAAATTCCGATAAAGCCCCATCCAAAAACACGGAATGTTTTCTTAGTCCTAGGTAGGATGAGATCAGCTTGGTAACAGAGGAAGACATGAAGAAATGTCACGCAACTAATCGATAAGAGTGGAGTGCTCAACAATATCAAAAGTTTTTGAAAAATCGTAAAGAAACAAAAAAAGTTACATAATCCTTATCCAGCTTCTCTCTTAAATCTTCTACAACCTAAATGAGTGCAGTCGTATAACTATTTTTGGCATGAAAACCAGACTGAACCGAAACCATTGCTTATGTTTTATTCTTTCACATACTATGGAAGGAAAAGGTAGGACAGATATGGGTCTAAATTTATCACACGCAGAGTTCTTAGGGATCGTTATTATTTTGTCCATTTTCCATTGACGGGATAAGATGCCGGTTATAAAGATGGCATTAATCACATGTGTTAGTAGTGGTAATATAACTGTATTCACACCTACAGCATTTGATTTTACCCACAAGAAACTTTCCACTATATCCCTACTATATACGCTTTTGAAGAAAAATAATAAATCTAATGAGACAACGGGATCACTCCTGGTACCTTTTTCGATTTCATCTGATGCTGTGGGATGTGGAAGCGATAAAAACTTGCGGTTTCGTTCATTGCGATCGAAGTTATTTGGGCAGCTTAGGTTTTGTTTGCCAATCCCTAATAAACGAAAGTTACTTCACAGTTTTCGGCCATCTTAACTCGTATTAAGGCGATTGGAGTAAAACTTGGTTTTTGCTTCTCTTATTTCACATACAACACGATTCCTTTATTGCTTGAAAATTTGGAGGAGTTCGGTTTTACGAAAGCGCGTCCATCGGCGGTAAGCTTGATCGCGTTGCATCATGAGTGTTCGATTTTTTTTCGTTAACCAAGCTTTTGTTTTTTCTCTAACCGTTGGAGTTGTTATAGGGACGTGTGTATTAAAGAGATTATTTATATTTTTTGGGTGTAATCAACTTGGTCTGGTGAGGTCATAGTGTAAACAATGTCCCATGAAAAACAGTTTATGTGGCATTCAAGAGCAGATCTGTCTATATTTTTAAAATCTCTGAACGAATAGTTAGCCGACCTTGTGATACATGTTTAGAAAATGCAGAGGCAGAAACTTGATCATAAAGTAGTACTCTATCAATATTATTTACAAAAAAGGGATTTAACAAGGTACTAGAGGTATTCATAAAATGTGTAGGGATCCGGGTATTTACTGGATATAGATAGTATATAGTACCAACACTTCTTCAACGTTGAGATCGATCATCATTGTTGTTGGAGCTTTCTTCTCCTTTGATTTTTTAACTTGCAAGTCGCAACCATGGCATTCATCATCCCGTCATTCTCCACCAGTATTCCTTTAGTGTGTGCACCCTCCTTTACAAAACGGAACTGTCGCACAACCATGCAACCCTTATAAAAGGACTCGGTAATGACGCATTGGGATGTGAGCGATACACAACAACATCGGTAGTCAACCACCGATCGTCGTGCAGAATACATCGTTTATAATATCTTCTTTTTATTTACATTTTTATTTAGACAATATATATAAGTAATAAACTCAAACTCTAATCCTTAACTGAGTATTCTTTTTTATTCATACGGAAGTTTACGGCATCCTTGACAGATCAGAAGTGGGATTATTGTTGTGCGCGAAAAGTTTAGAGAATAATGGAGGAACAGTGGAAAAAAGTGGTAGATTCAGACGATTGTGGTAGTGACACGGAGGGAAAAATCCAACAAAGACATGCATCGTTTTCGTGTCAGGGTGAGATAGAATTGTTGCGTATCGAACTTAAACGGTTTAAACGAGTTGGTAAACAACATGACGCCAGCTGCCACGTCGTATGTGGAAAAAGGTCCGAGTATAGAAACGAGTGCGGTCACGAAATCGACCGGGTACGCAGTTCCAAATAAATTCGGGTGCAGGGTAAATACTCAAAATCTCGTGCGCGATACGTGTATTGACATTGTAAATGAAAATAACGAAACGGAAAAAAATACACAAACAGTGATGAACGTAAACGTGATGCGAAATAGTTTGAACGTACCAAATTACATGGATATTTCACATAATAATCACCTTTCAGTGCGCGATATCATTGCCATTTTACCAAATTTCGATTCGTCGGCTGAATCTTCACTTAACAGTGCACAGTTCATTAACCGAATAAATCGTTTGTTGGCAGCATACGGTTGGCCAGAACAGCAGTTATTATTTGCGGTCCAGACAAAATTACAAGGCCATGCAAAGGTGTGGAATGACTCAATGCCGGACGTGTTTACTACATGGCAAGCGTTTGCGCGTCAATTACAACATGATTTTCCACCGACAATAAATGAAGCAGATATTCATATGGACATGATGGTGAGTTGCCGTGAGAGCGATGAAAAAGTAGAAGATTACTTTTATAGAATGCTAGCAAAAGGTCGGAGGGGAAATTTAAGCGAAGTCGCCATTGTACGATACATTCTGCGAGGTATACGTAACAGCGAGATGCAGAATTCAATTGCCGGTTTAGATTTTAATAATACCAGTGAACTTTTGGGTGCCATTAAAATGTATTCATCGAATTGAGCGCTACGATCGTCAACATATAGTTCAAAACCGTCAACAAGCAGTGCGAACGCGCTAAAGCAAAATAATATTCAAAAATCGGAGTCCGCGGTACGGCAGAATATTTGTTTTCAAACAAAATCGACAACGGGGCAATTTTCACCAAAGTGTTACAATTGCTATGAAAGAGGCCATATTTCTATAAATTGTCCTCAAACGCCGCGAAAGGAACGTTGTACTAAGTGTAAATGAACCGGGCATGATTCGAACAAGTGTCCGACGTCGACGGGGGCACTTCGGGTAAAATTTTATAAATCTCCAGTAAAAACACGGGTAACAACGTAACTAAAAACGTTCAAATAGACGAAAGACGATTCTGTGCCTTCATCGATCCTGGTTCTGAACGTTCGCTAATTACAAAAAGTGCCGCTGTACTTTTCCCAAATGAACCGACTGAAAAGATCAAACTCAAAGGTTTCGGGGGTGGTATTTACGAGTGCGTCTCTAAATCTGTGCGAATTTAACGATGGATAACGAGTCATTTCAGTGCGAATTGTTAGTGGTAGTAGATGACCTCTTACCGAAAGACATTTTGCTGGGGCAAGACGTTCTTTGCTCTAGTGACGTACGAATAATTATCGAAGGTAAAGGGTGTCGCGTCGAAAGTTTTCGTGATCAGCAAATTAAAATGGACGCAACCCTGTCGATGGCTGAAAAAGAACAACTTCTACAATTACTTTCCGAATACCGCGATGTTTTTGCTTTTTCGTTTTCTGAACTCGGTAAATGTAAGATTAGCTCAATGAAAATCGTTTTTAATAATGATAAACCGGTCAATAAGAAACCATACGACGTCCCAATTCCGAAACGCGATATAGTACGAGCGATGTTAAGTGAACTCCTCGAAAGCGGTATCATTCGAAAAAGTGATTCGCCGTACGCCTCACCAGTCGTACTCGTTAAAAAGGCAGATGGCGAGGATCGATTTTGTGTTGATTACAGAGGACTGAATGCCGTTACTGTAAAGCAGCCTAAATTAGCGGGTAAATGCTGGTTTACAACACTCGATTTAATGTGTGGATACCACCAAATCCCAATCGAGGAGTCATCAAAAAAATTTACTGCATTCGTGTTCAAGAGTGATCAATATGAGTACAACTTTGTACCATTCGGTTTGATCAACGCCGGAAGCGAGTTCCAGAAAACAATCCTTCGTCGAAGACATGTTAAAAATCGAGATCAATATTGAGGATAGGGTAATGAGCATGCAACACCAGGATCCTGAACTGAAGATCATCTTCGAGACCTTAACAGGAAAGATGCAGCACGAGAAATACAACCAGTGAAAGCAAGAATTCGTAGTCAAACGCAACCGACTTTTCAAGAAGGACAACAATACTTTGCTGTTCGTGGTTCCAAAAGGTGTTCGGTGGCGTATCCTTAAAACGTGCCACGATGACGTTGGTCATTTTGAGCTGGAAAAAACCATCCGACGGGTAAAGCAGAATTTTTGGTTCCCACGACAAAGCCGTATCAGGCAAGCCACAAGGTGAATTACACGTCTATGGAGACAACGCACCGATACCTTTTCGAACATTACATTTGGATCATCTTGGTCCCTTTCCAAGAAGCCGCCGTGGACATCTCTACGTACTGGGAATCACGGACGCATTCACAAAATATGTCATCTTAAAATCCATCAGAAGCACCAAAACTGAACCAACTTTAACGGCTCTTGACGAATTAACGAGTTTCTTTGGACTGCCGAGCAACACGGAAAAATCCAACGATTGGGACTCAAAACTTACTAATCTCCAATGGGCGATAAATTCTCAACGGAATGAGACGACCAAATTTTCGCCGAACGAGCTTTTGTTCGACTTCAAGCTACGCGACCGTGTGCAGAATCACCTCATCCAATCGTTGCAAGGTGACGACAAGAGTCCGAGGGATGCGAGTGTGATTCAGTACCGGATATCTGCAATGAAGAACATCGAAACCGAACGACAAAAGTGGAAAAAGCGTTTCGACTCCAAACATAAGCCGCCATATCGATACGACGTAGGAGATCTCATTGTCATCGAGAACATCCCCCAAGTCACGGGGGAATGCAAGAAAATCGAACTTAAATTCCGTGGGCCGTACCAGGTCAAGAAAATCATTGGGCATGACCGGTATTTGGTCGAGGATTTGGACGACGCTACCAGAAAGCAGACAAAATTTAGCTCCATATTCGAGTCAGGACGTTTTAAGCCATGATGTCGACTTTGTCCAGAGCTTGACGAAACAGCTGATGACGAAGCCGAATCGAACGAGGTTGAGAACAAATTAGCCGAAACGTCTACGTGTCAGGAAGGGCCGAGCTGTCACACAACCATGCAATCCTTATAAAAGGACTCGCTGATGACGCATTGGGATGTGAGCGATACACAACAACATCGGTAGTAAACCACCGATCGTCGTGCAGAATACATCGTTTATAATATCTTCTTTTTATTTACATTTTTATTTAGACAATATACTATATATAAGTAATAAACTCAAACTCTTATCCTTAACTGAGTATTCTTTTTTATTCATACGGAAGTTTACGGCATCCTTGACAGAACCAAGGTGTAAGAAGGCACTGCTCTATGGTGCAAGGAACGATTTTTGCTTGTCATGCTTCCGTACATATGAATGTTTTTGTTGCTTTCTGCCGTGATACCCACATCTTGGAGACAGAGCTGTCTTTGGTTTTTGCAGTACGGTGTTTCTTTCTTGAGGAGAGCTGAATTTGACAATGATGGGTGTGTCTGTTTTTGCTGTGATTGTCGCGCCTTTATATTTATTGTGTCGCTGTGGCTGAGACCGAAAAACTACTTTCGCTTTTGGCGGTATGCAACCGATGCTTTGGCAGAGATAGTGAAAGATTGTTTTTACGTTTTCACTCGGCAACTGCGGTATTCCAAAAATAAGGGCAACGGTTGCAATTTCTCAACGTCTATCTTCATTAAGCGAGATGCGATTAGTTACATCAATCCGCACAATATTCATTTCCACAGAAATTCGCCTACATATATCTTCGGTTAATTTGGCGAGTCTTTCCTCGAAATCAATAGGAATTAGCTGGCGTCGATTTTATTGCAACATTCCTTCCGGATGGAGTAGAATATTGCTTTAGTGTTGGTGTTGACTATTAATCTTTCTCAATGGAATTTGTTGATCGCGTTGTTCCCGCCATTTGACTTCAGAAAAAACGGAGATAAAGAAAATACGAGCATGTTTTCAGAAAATCGAAGAATAGAACGCTTTTTTATCCCGCACTTAAGTAGGAGAGTAGAGTTCAGACAGAACTTTGAATATTTAGCCGGACGAGACTATCGACACGTCTATTCGCTCTGAATCATTTATTATTTATTATTTATGTGCAGTTATTTTCTCTTAAAAATATTCATAAATCTGGCATACGCGTAACGGTTGTACAGATATATCATTGTAAGTGCAACTCAGTTGAATGAACATCGTTTAAGTGATTATTTTTTTTAGTAAGCCATAAAAAAAATCTTTATAGTAAGTTTATAGTTTACTGAATCAGTGAATATTCATACTATAAGTCATGGTAAGTTTTTTATTATTATTATTTGTTTGTGTCATTGTTTCTAGATGTCAGGTACTCCAAAGGCTCATTGCAGCTGGCATATTTTGCATGAAGAAATCTTCAATTTGTTATCTAATATTCTTAACGACAACGAGACGGTGAGGATGAGCTGGAAAGTGATGTAGACGTATTGGATGATAGAATGGTAGGTCCTGTTTTAACTGATGACTGGAGACGAAAATGTGCAGGAAATTGAGTTGAGTGCCCCGTGATGATGACTGGAGACGAAAATGTGCAGGAAATTGAGTTGAGTGCCCCGTGATGGGGGAAAAAGATCTCTTCGTTGGAAAAAGAAAACCATCAATGTTCCTACTGACCAAAAACAATGTAGTGGTCTCACCGATTTGCCATCGAGTGTAGTACGGCTCGAAACACCGTACGACTATTTCCGGTACTTTTTGAATGAAGAAATTGTAGAAAATATTGTAGAGCAGACGAGTTTTTATGCACGGATTACTCGTTTTCTGTTTCAAAATATGACATTTTGAAATATCTCGGAGCTTTAATTCTGTCACCGGCCTTGATATGATAAAAAATTCGATGACACTAAATTGCTTTCAAAAAAATCGTTCCGTGCTACACAACTTGATAATTCCAAAAAGAAGTGGGTATCAATTAATTTAGAAGAACGTCTTTCCGTCAAAGAACAAATTTGTGCATCAAAAGCCACACATCATTTGAAGCAATGCCACTGGAGCTTCATTAATGGGGGTACGAAATGTTTTGTGTGGTGTCTCTGCTTTTGCATACAATTTTGAAGTTTACACGGGTCCAGAAAATAATGCTGCTAAATGTGAACATTCTGTTTTAATCAAGTGTATTTTAAGGTTTTCCTTCTTTTCTTTTTTTTAATATTTTCATCTTTTTTCTTCTTATTGGTGTTTCTTATTTAATTCCATTGTCTTTCAAATAAACTTGAATTTTTATTGTTTTGAGTAAAGTTAATAAGAGTATCCATATATTTATACTTTAAGTTTAGCCGATTGAAGTGACGTTTGCCACTATTTCTATACTTTATGCTCGATTCACAATGCAGCGTGAGAACGAGACGAGACCGGTCGAGTTGTCAAAAAAAATCAATCAATGCAAATGTATGAAACAATACACAATGAAAGAGAAACAAATAAGTCAGAAATGAAGCAGTAAGTTGAGTTCTTACAAAGCACGATTTAAACGGCTGAGTAGCCCGGAAAAGCAATACATTAGTAAGACTTAAACAAAACTGACCGCTAAAAGTTTGCTAAGCACAGTCGTAAAATGGATCTGACGTTTTGAAAAAGTGTTAAATGCCATTATTTAAGTGGGATTTTAAGTGTTATACTTAAGAATATTTTAAAACAAAGGAAGACCGTGAAAAAAATAATTTTAAACATTCAGATGGAACATGCATGTGTTGAGCAAACCTCATGAAGAGCATAGCATGCAAGCCGCTATCCAACATGGCGGGTGAGTTCTGGTGTGGTAAACCTTAATTTTATAGGGGGAAAAATTTACAAATTTTTTTTTTCCGTGTGTAGATAAAAGCCTTCATAGGCGTCCAACAAGGTTTTAACAATGCTGTTTGTTTTATAATCTTAGTTTCGACCATCTCCCGAGGAGCACAATGCATTTCACTAAGCCTGATTTCGACCTCGTCGCGCTTTTTTAACATGTGAATTCTAGTTTAGTTTCGCGTCTCAAGTCATTCCTGCATATTTTGCCTCGGTTTGACCAGACGAAAACATTAACCAGCAACGTCATTGATGAGCTTAAGTTACCAAACAAAATTGTCGCGATGATATCCTATTGAAAAGTTGGTACATGTTCTTATTTGGAAAAGAAGGAGTTATATGTTTAAAAACATCCTCATCCTCTTGTAGTATCGCCTTTGCATGGGTTCTAGCAAGTTAAAAGTTGAGGAACATCTGATTTTTGAAATGTGAAGGGAATTGATTCGTCTGTTGGCAAAATTCTCCATGCGTTGATGAACCTTTATATGGGTGTCCTGTTACAGTGACATCCCATGTAATGAGAGGGCCGATGAACTTGCTAGGCAGGGATATGCCCTTCAGCGCTCGTCTAGGCTAGTATATCTTCCTTGAATAGAAAACCTTAGATGCGCCAGTCTGATGAACTGTGCAACATAAACGAAAATATGTCCTGAATACAAACAATTAAAAACAAAAGATCCCATCCGGCGAAACCGCGATGATATTGCTAGGACCCTGGCTGATTGGAGATCATGCCTTTAAGCTAGGCATATCACCGAATTCATGCTGTCTTAGCTTCAAAAACACAGCAGAGAGGGAGACCATAACACACTTCTTTTGCGCCCGTCCGGCCCTTGCTAGAGGATAACATCGAGCGCTTGGTAGACCCTTCTTCAATTCAATTGTTGAGATTTCTGCTAAGGAAATTAGGCAACTAATGTCCTTCTTAAAGACCTCAGGCTGGATTAAGAGACATCTCAACTACGCCTCGTAAATAAGGTAACAGACCTGTGGCATTAAAACGATACAGTACTAATTAAGTTCTCATCAAACCACCACTTTTACCTGAATACCAACCTGATTCACCTTTATCTTAACTTCGGATAGCTAAATCTTCTTCAACGCACACTTGATACATTTTTTTGATCGCCTTTTATTCAAGTCATAACTAGTTCACATTATTTTAAAGTCCCTGGTATAATATTCTTTCAAAAAATTGATTATGCGGGCACGCCTACCTATAAATAAGGAAAGTGGGTTGATAATCATGCGATAACAAATACATGTTTTCATATGCATATGGCATGTCTTGTTTCGAGTGACAATTTGAATGCATTAGTAGCTGTCCACACGGTATTTAGTGAGTTGGTCAGAGAAAGGTTTTTTGCTCCGAAAATCCATCGAAAGTCATCTTTTAAAAATGACTTTATGCCCGGGCATGAATGTCTCGTTACCAAACAATACCGATTTCGATGTTACAGCCCGAACACAATGAGGCCGTTGACGCGCTGTAGAAGTGAAGTATGCTTCTGTCAAAAAGAAGATATGTATGCAATCTCAAAAGTGTGCCCACAATGATGCAGCAGCCGTGCCGTAGCCGCAGCTGTTAACTGATTGGTTGGTTGGCTGGTTAACTATTAACTTTTTCGGGCGGCAAGTGACAGATAGGGAATTTGTATGACAAATGGAAGACGACGAAGTGGAACTATTTGTAGAATATGTAAAAAATAAGGAAATATTGTCGAATTTGTGCCGAATACAGTCTTAAAATAATTAATAATAATAATAAAATAATAATAATAATAATAACAGTAAATTCTCATTCTGCGATTCCTCTTAAAGGGAAAGACCTCTTCGGGTGAACGCAACATGTTATATGAATTGTTCATGCTGCTGATAATCATAAGCTATACGTGCGAAAATTATGGTGCCTTCAGGATCTAATCCAATCTCGTTTTTCTTTCTCAATTTCTTTTCGTTTTCAGCTGCACAAAATATATAGCAGAGGGTGCAAGAAGCATTTCTGTCACTGCTAAAAAAGCAAATATTTCGTTTCAGATTTCACTGTTCATCTATATGTCAAAATTACTTACATTCCAATGACCCCTTTCCAGCACGCCTTAGAGCACATCCGCTACGCGACAAATGTACTGAGATGACAGTTCCTTGCGTAGCGAAAGGTAGCGAATGGAAGCGAGTCGATACGGGGATATTTGTGGGAAATTTAGCAAAGATTTCTTCGCTACACAAGGAAATCTGTCAAAGCCCATTTGATTTGCTGGTAAACGTGACGTCATATATTCTGTAGCTCCAAATGCGTTCCAGAGAAATTTTTCCGAAGCGGAGCAGTGTAACAGTTTGGCAAAAGTTAGCTGGAACGGAGCCAGGACGTCGTTTCTTTTTGTGTAGCTACTTCATTCATGGAGATGCCTTTCTTAGGTAGTTACTTAGACTGCTATTACACACCGCATGTTTGTGATGCGCAGTTCTTGCCGATTTGGTTTTGAAATGTCAATTCGTGTTCCGCTTGTTATTACACGAAGATTTTTTTGAAGCACTGCAGCCTCACGTTATTTTGACAGCTATCTTTTATATTTTAATCGCTGTTCGTAGATGCAATTTTATATATTTATCATGATGCTTTATAAAAAGGGAATGAGAAAGAAAAAGCAATGACTAAACAATAGGCAAAACATCGACATACCCCATTCAAAATAAGCCTCTTTTAGCACGTATGCTTACCAAACCTGTTGTGAATCCTGAGAGTGGGAAGCGTAAACAAAGCATATTCGAAAAACATAGAAGGAGATAATGAAACGTCAAAACATGTTTGGAAAATTCTACCCGTGCATGGTCAGGCTGTTTAACAATCTTTCTGTATTGCACTCATTTGAATCTTGCAAAACCTGCACTGTGTAATAGCAGACTACGTCCCGGGCCACATGGGCATGGGATTGAAAGGCATGCCCATGGAATGAAAGTAAGTTTGACAGATAGAAGAGCAGTGAAATCTTTAAGGCAGCATTTGTTCTTTAGCAGCGACTGGAATGCTTCGTGCAATCGCTACTTGGTTTTTTCAATTTTTTTGCAGCTGAAACCGAAAAGCAAATTACATGTAAGGTAAGAAAAAATATAATTGATCAGAATGGGTATGGTTTGGTAACGGTACATTCATGCCCAGACAGAAAGTCATCTTCTGAAGATGACTTTCGCTTACTTTTCGGTTCAATCAAACCTGCTTCACAAGAGATGCCCTTAATCATATGTCCATGTTGCCAGGCACTTTGTAAAACACGATGTTCTTTTTGAATATAAAGTCGTCTTATGAAATCGAAAGGAGGATTTTGGTGAATTTGGTTTACTTATGTAATATAATTATTATACATATACAAAATTTGGAGAGGAATAAAATGAAGAAAAATACAATATAAGAAAGGAGAGTGGGCTACTGATTTTATTTTTCATTAGACAGGTGTATTAGAAATGATTTTTTGAAATGGTGTATGGCAAAACTCTCTTAAATGCAATATTCTCCAAAAGAAGTGAAAAACAGAGGTGCGATCCAAGTTTCAAAGGAGCCGAGCGGAGCATGTAACAGATGAAGCGAGCCGAACACGTAGGGGATGGTGCAATGTGACGACCGTGGAAAAAAGTTACACTTTTCGTGTGCTTCAGTGAACGCATCTGTGGCGGACCGCTAATGGAGCTGTGTACAGTGTGCAAGCGAGGTAATTGTGGTCGAAGGGCGAGAACATGTTGCACGGATGTCTGGAAAATCGATGAAACGATCTGAGAGAAACAATCAATCGACGGTGTTGGAACGAGGACGTTCTTACAATTTATGTTAATAAGTTACAAGCAAGTCGGAATTTGTATTTGTATATGTAAAAGGTCCGGATCGTTACGGGAGAGCAATTGGCAGCATATCAATCGTTGTCAAAGAAGCTGCTAGCGTTTAATGGAAGACCAGAAGACTGCGCCATATTTATTAGCAGCTATAGAAATACAACGAAACTAAGCACATCTCTGATGTTGAGAATTTGATACGGTTTCAGGGTGCATTTAACGGAAGGGCCAAGGATGTTGTTGCAGAAAGTTTGCTGCATTCAAGCACAGTTTCTGAGGAAGACTGGAGCTTGTGATACCCGCTTTGTTGAAGAAAGTGCGTGCCGAAGCATAACCAATAACAGGCAAATTTGAGAGTTTGATCACACTTTAGATGCGCACTGTCGTGTCCACGATGAAAGCAGCCGGTATGAAGGATTATTTGTCAAGTCCTATATTGCTACAGGAACTTGTGGACAGACTTCTACGTGCAATGCGGTCGAATTGGGCGATGGGAGCAAGAAATAGGCCTGAACAGAAAATTGAAGAATTAAGTGTCTTATTATAAGAAATGGCTTGAGCAGCCAGTACGCTGAATACGTTGTCGATTGCAGAAGGACGAGTTGATCGGCGAACGGTGCATCTTTGTTCTCACTTTGACCTAAAAAGAGCTTCGCAGGAGTCCAGGACCATTGGAAATGTAAGAACTTGTTGCGAATGTCGTGAGAATCTTGCTTGAGTGTGCAGAATTTTAACGAATGTCAATTGCGAAAAAAAGCTAATTATTGAAAACAATGGCATGTGTGGAAACTGGTCGCGTCATGAGTCCAGAGCAGGATGTAATGAGAAAACGGGCTGTAGCAAAGAGGAATGTGATCATTATTATCTACTCATGTCCGATAGCGACTTCGACCCACCAGATTTGCAATGCTCATCAGAGCCAACACGCTGAAGTGCTCGTCCGAACCGCATCAGTAAAACTATATGCGAATGGAGATCCATTGAGACGTTTGCGCTTATGAATAGCGGTTCATTGCTTTCATTGCTGGAGCAAGAGATTGCTGACGCGTTGGGACCCAAAGAAACAGATCAGCCTCTGTGCTTCAAATGGACGGCGGATGTTGTATGCGTGAAAGAAGGATCACAGCGGGTTTCTGTGGAAGTATCCTCCAGACAAGGCTCGAGAGATCTGCCGAAACGAAAGAAGAAGTATCCACATTTGAGTGGACTGCCTCGCGAGATACGTGCAATCAAAGCTACTCATACGTCTTCCCGAAAAATATCTTCGTGTCGCGCTGACATTTTTTGAATAAAGGATATGCTTGGCGACTAACACTCAACTCAATCAATCGATTCCAAGGGTTTGGCATCTATCCACCTTTATTGTAACGAACTTCAACAAGTTGGAAAAAGTTCGTTTTGTATGGGATGTCATAGAGGTTCTGACCTTTGCTGCTTCGTGTTCTCCAAGTGTTGCACAGTATGTGAAGAACGACAACTCAACGCCACAGTTAATTGGGCTGAGCGGTTTCATTCTCAGTGGGAGGAATGGCTCAGCAGTCCGTTAGGATGACTAGATGCTATTACGCACTTTCTGGAAGAAAATATGTTTCCATTTAACTGCATGTTTTCATGGATGCAAAAGAAATGGCTGTTGTAGCGTATTTTTTACTCTGGGAACTTGTTAGAGACCGCGTCGCTTGGAGCTTAAACCATAGTGGCATCTCGGCGACAAATCTCTATTACACGCATGGAATTTCAAGCAGTAACCATAGGTGAGTAAAATTGGCGGCGGCATTAGAAAGAAAACATCCATATCATATGAAAAAAAAAATGTTTGTTGGATTCGCGCACCGTTCCTCTCGGCTAAGAGCAGACACAAGAAAATGCAACCAGTGTGTGATGTACAAAATCGGCCAGATTTTGGGAGGCTCGAAGATGGTAAAGTGGCGCTGGATACCGATTAAAGAAAATGTAGCTAATGAGGCAACAAAATGAAATAAAATGCCTACCTTCTAAGAGGTGGTTCACAGGTCCTGTGCTTTTGAGTCAACAAGAGGACCAGTCGCCGGGAAATGGCCCAGATACTTATTGCAACATTATTCTGATAAGACTTGTTTAGTGGAATGGTTGCCGTTGCGGTAAACAATGGCATGGACGTTGCGGTTCATCGATTACATAAAGAGTATCAAAGGCGGGAAGAGGAATACACATTCATTGATTTCTTTGGAGCTCAAGATCTCTCAACTCTGCGACGATCTCTCTGTCTTGAGAAAGTACCTGAAGTTAAGAAACCTAGTAAATTGTACAATTGTTCCTCTTATATGGATACTGCGTAACAAGGCTATTGATCCAGCACTACCACGAACTATACTACCATGGATCGCTTTCCTCCATTGAGGAGGTACTCAACAAGATAAGAATGAGTCGTAGCAGATGCTTGCATTGTCAATAAAAGCGGGCATGACCAGATGATCCGGAGATGGATTCTTTGCGACTTTGTAACTAAAGGAGCATCGAAGGAGGGTGAGAAGAACAAAGAAGATGATCCTCACACTGGGAGGGGAAGATGTTTAAAACGATGTTCTTTTTGAATATAATGTCATCTTACGAGACAGTGCGTTCAATACAATAGAGGGCGCTGACAAATGATGTAAAATCGAGGACGATTGTGAAATTATTTTTGGTTTATTGAATGGGAAAGGGTTACTTTTTGGAGCAATAAACTCCTAAGACATTATGCTTAATAAATGACAAAACGTTTTTAAATCAGCGGCAGTTGTATTACTTTGAGAGCAAGTTTTCAGAACTCTGTAAAAATCAACACTCTAGCACTCTGTTTAGGTGATTACTTTTAAATGCGCCATGGCGATAGTTTTAGGGTGAGAAGAGTGTGTGGTAAAATCACTTTTACACAGCATGTTTTGCAAGATTTTAATAAGTGCAAAAGAGACTTTGAGGAACATCAATAGCATAGCCCGGACATGCACGGATATGATTTTCCTTGCATGTTTTTAACGTTTCCTTATCTCTTTCTTCTGTATTTTTCCAATTTGCTTTATTTATACTGCTCACTCTAAGGATAAAAAACAGGTTTAATCTGCCTACGTACCAAAAAGTGGACGTAAATTTTGAATTTGGCGTAAAAGTACAAAAATAAATAAAATTGATAGTTGAAGTAAACACTGAAAGTTTCGGCGCGATACTTAATCATTCACTTCATTGATGTTTCCTCTATGGTTTTATCCTAGATCGTTTATTTTTTTTTTCATTCCGTCTCAAAGGCCTCGTTATAAATATATAAATTTTCATCAACAAGTTCTTCATCTGCGAACAGCGATCAAAAAATAAAAGATAACCGCCAAAATAACGCCCAGCTCTGGCGCATCATTAATAAACATTAATAAACTTTGACAAAAACGAAGGCAACACGGAATGCTATTTCGAAAGAAAATTACACAGAACTGTGCAGCGCAACTATGCTGTCTATTATAGCAGTCCAAGTGCCTGTCCGCAAGAGCATGATATTGAAAGGCATGTCTTCTTTTGAGTGAGTTGGAACGAGAAAGGTTATTTGCAACGAAAAACCTCTTCGGGTAAACGCAACTTTCTAGATGAATTTTTCCTGATGCTGAAACTCATGAACTATCCGTGCAATTATGGATCTTTCAGGAGTTAATCCATTATCTTTTTTCTTTCGTTATTTGTTGTTTGCTTTAGGTTTTTAGTTGCAGAAAAAAAAATACGGAGGATGTACATCACTATTCGTTCGTTTGTGAGGAGAGAAGAAAGAAATGCTCCATTTCACGCATGCCACCATTCTTTATTAAAGACTGCTATTACACACATCATAGTTGCGGTGCGCGTCTTTAGGTGATATGATTTTGAAATGACATTCCAAATTGCAGTCGTTACAATACTAGGATTTTCGAATCCACCAGAGCTACGTATTATTTTGACGGTTATCTTTTATTTTTTCATTGTAGTTCGCACTTTGAGACCGAATGAAAACAAAAAGAAAAATCTGGGATAAGACCTTAGAGGAAACATCGATATGGCCAGGGATCATTCAATTTCATTATAAATTCACTGATAGTGAAAAAGTATCTCTCAGACATTCTCAGTGTTTACTTTAATTATCAACTTAATTTATTTTTCTTCGTATTATGCCAAATTAAAAATTAAGATCTATTTTATAATAATACAATGTTGACTGATTTGATTGAATGCACAGATCACAGCAATTCAGGCGACCGAGCAGTCATATTGGAATTGTTAAATTGTTGTGAGACATGTGTGTGTTTACCAAAAAAAACCCTGGATGGATGAATGGGACAAAAAATTTCCAGAGAATTGAACCAGAGAATTGAAAAGCGTAAATGAATTGTGTTTCAACAACAACAACAACAACGTGTTACATGCGCTTCTTATCTCTCTTCTCACGATTAAAATCAAGAGTGGGTCGGCACAAGTCCCATCGTGGAAAATCGACCATGCTGTGTGTAATAGCCAAGTTCAGTGTTGACAGCGCAAGCAGACACGCAGGACTTTATTAAAACCTATTTTAATTTTTTTCAGGTCAGGTAAAAGTTTTTTTCAAAACATTACCTGCCTCGCTCGGAAGAAAACGGAAGAAGGGAAACCCAATCAAAATGCGTAAGAAAGAAAAGAGGAAAGACAGGGTGAACGCTTCCTTCGAAGAAATTATTATTAAAAAAAATCAAGGTCGGAGCAGCAAACCACGGGAGAGATTTCATGGTTTCAATCCATGAGAAACTCTCCGTCATCGACGCCCTCTAAGAGAGTATGCCTACATACTCCTCAGACGACGGCGAAGAAGAGGAAGAAATAAGGACGGAAGATAAAAACCCATGCGATTTCGAGGGCTCTTCATCTGAAGAAGAGGAAGAGCTAAACACAACGATTGCTGAGCAAACCCAATAAACCGATAGCGAAGAATCGGTATAAAAAGAAGAAATGCCAAGGCAAAGAAAAGGAAGAAATCGGACTCAACCAGTCCAACAAACCTTACAACAAAAAAACAACAACAACCGCATCTTCAACAACAACAACAACCACATCATAAACAACATCAACAAACGCAGCATTATCATCAAAAGCAGCAAAAACAACAAAAACACCATTAGCCTCAAAGGCAACTAACAACCTCAGCGCGGAACCAACGAAGAGAGCATATTTAGTGCCTCCAATTAAATGTTTCGGCCTTAATGTTGTAGAATGTTCAAGAGCAACGAAGGACGAGGAGGTTTCTTGCACCCACTGCCAGAAGAGCGAACACCCGGCAAACTACCGAAGTTGCCCGAAGGACGAAGAGCGGATGGCTAAGAAAAATCAAACAGCTTAAAAAAAGAAGGAGCGGCACATATTCGCACAGGAATCAGTTGCGAAAGGATTACAACCCGGAGCGAGTTTTGCCAGTATGGCTGCTATATGAAGCAAAAAAAAAAAAACACAAATGAAAAGAGCAAAAAACAACAAAGCCGGCACAACAAAGGACTCCATAAGCCGACACAACAAGCACGGCAATGAAGTTCAACATCTTCAGTGACGCTGAGAGGCTTTTCGGGACGGAGCTACTAACCTTTGTCCAAAAAGACAAAAAAGGAGTGCCGAAGTAACTACGGAAGCCAAGATGATAAGGCGAAGACCATGATATATTATGCATACAATTAATATGCTGAGCATATTTCATATAATATTAATTTTATTTACTGTATATATAGAAGGATTTCTTTGAACTTGTTCCTCAATTCAAAGAAACCTGATATTTTCTTACAGGAAACGAATTTGACCTCAAGAAATTGCTACAGACTTAGAGGGTTCAACACGCACAGAGAAGACAAAATAACTGGAGGACGAGGAACGGCCATCTTAACGAGGAATTACCTTAAAGGAGGATAATTAAAATTTAGTGGATTGTCTAGGATGGAGACAAAACGCTCCTGGCCATTTCAGTTTACCTTCACGATACCAATTCAAAAGAGAACATAAATAAAAGTCTCCAAATCATAAACACAAAAGCCATGCGTTTCACCTACTGTGGCTAGACGACACATGCTCAACGCAGGGTACCAATAAAGTTAACTGGCTTCACCACAATTCTTATCAGCACCAATTTATGACTGTCTCGCAGTCCCAGCCAACATTCCCACGCACTCCCTTAAAGTTGGATTTCTTCTGGGTTTGTTTAAACCTTATAAATATCGTGCCAGAATTTTACAACTACAGTTGTCTAACACATTTGATTTATTTTAAGATTCAGAAGGATAATGCCTACACGTCCAACTCCAAAACTTCACACCAACTACAAACGACTCGATTGGGGAAAATTTTCCGCAGACATACAGAGTAATTCCACAAATTGTACGAGATTGACAATGCCATCAGCCACTTTGATGTCACAGAGCTGTCGACATGCAAAAGAAACCAGTAATCAGTAAGGACAAATGCGCAAACTCGCGTACGCAAATACGCTCAGAGGGTAAGACTGAGAAAGAAGCTACAAAGGATCCGGCAATGAATCTCGAGCAGGATAAATGAGTAGTATCGAAGTGTTCAATCGCAGCTTAATTGTATCAACATGATGTTTCAGCAAGCTGTCAAACACCACACATATGAAGAGTTCCAGAAACAGCTGGAAAAAATAAAGCCAGGACCAGACACGTTCAAAAAAAATTATTTGCTAGTCCGAAAATCGAATAATTTATCGGACATTCTGCAGAACGGAGCCATTTTGAGCAAAACTTTACGGAAAGTCCACCAGTGCACCTTCCTCAATTCTTAGTAGAGGTCAACGAAAAGTGGAAGAACTTTCCAACGACCATAACTGCATCCCGATTAAGCAGTGTTAATACAGCAAAACTCCCCAACAACAACGATGTTTTCACCAATGCACGAGAAATAGAGGAGTTGATTTTGAGTGTAAACTCAAAAAGATATATTCCACCTCGTTGAAAATATCATAGGTAAAGTTGTTCCAGTTTCAAAGAAGATCAACAGAACGTGCAATGAAGAATATCGACCAATATCGCTGCTCTGCTGTGTAGGAAAGGTCCAAGAGTCGGTACTGCTGAGGCAAATTAATTAAGTTTGCCACTTAAAGCAAATAATACCGGACCCACAATACGGATTCAGGGAGAAGCACTCTACAATCCATCCACTGCTTAAACTACACAAGGAGGAAGAACGACACCAGCGCTGTTCAACATATACATATATGGCAGATCAGCCGGAGAATAATTTGAAAAAAAAAAACATTGGCATATTCGGACAACTCCATCACATATGCAGCATCGCTCTCAAAAACCATAGTAGCACGTAGGATCCAGGACCATGTTAGAAAGTTCTTTGATTACTATTCAAAATGGGGGCTCAAAGTCAACAGCAGCAAAACGAAACTTACTTGTTTCAGGACACCAACGACGGCAAATAATATAAGACGACAATTTGCAACACGTTGTCGCAATATCAAAGTAATCCTCCCCGAAAACACACAAATTGTACCATAAGACTTGACCAAATGCATGGGAATCAACTTCAGCAAGCGGTTCAAATTTAACGCCAATGCAAACAACGTCATGAAAAAGGCCAACTTTGCCCTTCATATAGTTAACTCATTGCTGAGGAAGAGGAACGGAGTTGAGCAAAAACACGAAACTACTGGTCTACAAGCCGCTCATCAGACCAGTGGTTACTTATGGCTGCCCAACATGGTCCACTGCGTCACCAACAACGATGAAGAAAATCGGTCTCATGGAAAGTAGGATACTTCGATCTTATACAGGACTCTGGCAAAAATCGGACACGCTAAAACACTTCAGCAGCACTAAGCTGTATGATGATGCTTGCATGACGCCAATCCAGACGTACATTCTTCAGATTTCTGGGAGGATCCTCGACAAATTAAAGGACCATCCAAACCGAGAGATGAGGAGCTTCAGCCAGCATATCTTAGAGCCTGCGCTCAGGTGCATCAGCTCATGAGCAATCACAGACGCGAGATTCGATAACACCGTAAATTGCTACGATACATCGTTCTACGATAAAGCACACAGCCGGAATTGCAGAGATTAAGACCCTGTAATTAGATTAAAAATTTTAACTTTAAAAAAAAAATTATTCAAAAAATTTTCAAAATGTTTGGAAAATTGATTCGAGTCAGCAATAAGGTTAAGTCGCCATTATCAAACATTTTTGTACAAAAAAATTATGTTATAAAATTTCCACAAGAAACACGTCGGGCTCTTATTGTTGAGCCGATAGAACTTTACCTTAAGTATAAGTCTAGTTTTAAGTCATGATTGTTAATAGTTTAGACAATAAATATAAACAACTGTGTGTAATAGCCGTCATAGCGGACAAAGTAGTGCATCAGCGAGCATTACAGTATGCAGACGCTACATTAATGCTCATTACGAACTCAAAAGTAATCATCTAAACAGAGTCTTACGCAGCAAAGCCACCGATATATATGCATATATACGAACATAACACGAAACTATCGATAGAAAAATTGTATGCCATCAAAAGTATCGATAGCTTTCACATATCCATTTAGCGTTATCATCACTAGTCCGTTCAAGAGGGGTATGGGACTTAAGCCAGCTTTTAGTTTAGTTTACAATGAAAATAATTGAGCATTCTTTTGTGTGACATCTCCATGTGCTGCCTTTTTAAATAGCAATCCATTTTAATTTGTGTGTACTTATGTGATTTGTTTCTACATTTTCTTTGAGCCGTGAACAAACAAATCCGTTTGGCTTCACCAACCTTTTTTTTTTCTTTCATTATTGCTAAATACTATTGTTCGAATTCCCCTGAATCGATTTCAAATCGATTATCAAAATACGCGTTCTCATAGTAACAGTGATTTTTAAGAAATATTAAAGTACATGAATTGAAAAGAATGACAAAACTAATTTGCTAAGGATTGTTCAAGTGTGTGTCAAAACTGGCAAACAAATTAAAACAATAATAATAAATCATTAAAGAGTGAACAAGAATAGCATGGAAAAGATGTTGCAACCACTTGTAAAAGACGATCCCTTCTTTTATCCCCACAGTAATCCGATCGACAGTTCTGGAATCATTGACCAGCATAACCGTGAACTGCACAGTGCATTAGTAGCAACAATTAACAACACTGTTAATGGATCGCTTCCAACGGTAGCTGTCACAAATTCGTTATTGCAGAATGCAAAAAGTGCATCTGTGTTGACCCATCAGCCACAATCGAATCCCCTAAACGGTACATTGAATATTGGTGCTAACGCAAAATCTTCTTCAGGGAGATCAACCCCAATTAACAATGGCATGGAATCTGCACCTGGAAAACTTTTTGTTGGTGGTCTCAGTTGGCAAACATCATCGGAGAGATTAAGGGATTATTTCAACATGTTTGGCACTGTTACAGATGTTCTGATTATGAAGGATCCTGTAACGCAGGTATGTACATATCTTGTAGATCTAACTGTTTCATTCTTATTTCCTTTACTGTTTTCGCAATTAAGAATATAACGATAGTTTAGTTACATGATGCTCGCAAAAAAACTTTTATTTGTTAAAAACGTTTAAAATATGTACAAATTTGAGTTGAGAGTGTGTCCCAAAGCGTATGCAGATGTGTTTATGTGTTTACATTGAGTGTTTATAAAGGACTTGTTTTATTAAAGAATGAGTGCTGCTTTGTTTGTTTGTGCATAAAGTAGATATTTTATAAGTTCATGATCAATAACAGATACTCATTTCTAAGATTTCTAAGCTGTTGTTTAGTTAAAAAAAAAATCTATTAAGTGTCTACGTAAGCCTGTCTTATATTTTCATCAGATTCAAATGCGTCAATTTGTTGATATAGATATAGAAATATGGATAGAAAACACTTTATTATGTTATTTACAGTAGCTATTTACAATTCACAATTTTTTACATCTTGACTTTATATATATGTATATATAGTGAAATTAATAGCATTGTATAAACGTAGGGTGATGGCACCATTAACCGGCTCCTTATATTTGATGTAAGGTTTCACTTGCTTTTGAAAATTCCTTTATTCAATAAGTAAATGGACTATTTGGCTTAGTTGAATATTTGAAATGTGCAAATTAGGTAATTTGATGTTCTTTATTTTATTTTTCTATTACAAATGAAATATAATAAGTACATACTACATTAAATTAATAAAAAAAAAAAAATAAGAACATACTCTCATTCGTAGTTATATTTCACTTTCACGTACATTATTATGTTTCTTTTGAATATTGTTAATTGATTCATTAATTTTAATTCATCATGTTGTTTAGTTTAGTTTATTGTATTTAGCAATATTAAGCTTTTTAACTATTGCAACTTTTTAACTTAATAATTATATCAAATAATGAGAATTAAGTCCTAATTAATTCAATCATATTTTGCTTCAATCTACTAGGACTACCGGTTGATAATGTCGTTATTGCAGACAACTTTATATCTATACTCTGAGATGAATTTTGACCATGAAACCTGTCACATCAGAAACTTCATGTCATTGTCTTATTATTTCAGTCTAGGTTATTGGTCATTAGTGAAAACGCACAAGTTTTTGTAAAGCCGTAAAATGTCTACATTCGTGCCATCAAAACAACATTTGCGGGAAGTTTTAATATGCTTCTTTCATTTAAAGAAAAAAGCAACCGAAGCGCATCAATTGCTTACCGAAGCTTACCCGGGCTATACTATAGACGTTAGAATGTGTCAGCGGTGGTTTGAGCGGTTCACAGAAGGTGATTTCGACACCGAAGGCAAAGAACGCCCTGGCCAGGTGAAAAAGTTTGAAGACCATGAATTGGAGGCATTGCTCGGTCAATACCCGTCACAAACGCAAGAAGAACTTGCAAAATCACTTGCCGTCGCTCAGCAAACCATTTCCGATCGTTTGAAAGCAATGGGAATGATCCGAAAGGTAGGACATTGGGTGCCGTATGACATGCTGCTTGAACGCCACAAAAATAAGTCTTTTTTGCATCGAATCGTCACTGGTGATTAAAAATTGGGTACATTACTTTTTAATCCAAAACGTCGGGTAACGTATGGATACCCCGGACATGCCTCAACATCGACGGCCGTTCAGAATATTCTTGGCCTGAAGGTTATGCTGTGCGAATGAAACAATCACAGGCGAAGTCTACCGACTGATGGAAAAACGGCCGGAAACGGTCGCAAGACACGATAAAGTTATTTTGAAACATGACAATGCTCGGCCACATATTGCAAATGTCGTCAAGACGCTCAAATGGGATGTCCCACCCCAACCGCCGTATAGTCCAGACCTTGCGCCATCCGATTACTATCTCTTCCGATCGATTCAACATGGCCAGGCTGACAAGCACTTCCGTCATTTCGATGATGTCAAAAAATGGATCGATTCGTGGATTGCGGGTATCCATGAATTGCCAAAAAAATGAGAAAAATGTGTTGCTAGCTTTGGGCAATACTTTGAATATTGAATTTATATCTATTTTTCCTCGATAAAGCATTGATTTTTGAAAAACGGCATTTTCAACTGGTAGTCATATTACATAGATTCCTTGCCTACTTAAGTTCGTTTGAAAGTTTGTTATAAAGCTAAGACCGTTACACGTGTTGTAGACTGATTTCTTAATAGTTATAGCCTTATATCGAGTCTATTTCTTACATTGTAGTTATGCACATCCCCCGTATACATCAAATTATTAAATAAATAGCTTGGAAACAACCCATTTCTCATTTTTAACCGAAAAATTCGTTGGTTAACACTTAATCATTTAAATACAACTAACAAAATATAAATAAGGGTCCGCCAGTTACATCTTAAAATATTTTGTTCTGTAGCTTCTACAATCTATCTAGAATAGAGTTATTTCCCATTTAGATAACAAGAGCAATACTCAAAATGGGGTTTTATTGTAGCATCATATACATTAATCGCACAAGTCATTGACATCCTTTTTCTTATCTCAGCGAACAAAACCTACCTTTTCACTTATTTTTCATGCTAGGTAGTTAATATGCTCATTGAACTTCAATTTTTATCTATCGCAACTTCCAAGTATTTTATTTCATCCGCTATATCCACCTCCTCATTATCAATTAAAACTGGGTTCTGCGAAACTCCGTTTACATACATGCACTCAGTCTTTCCTATGTTCAAGCCAAGCTTATTACTGTTAAACCACACACTAAATATAAATTAATGTTAATTTTCTTAATATATTCATTGATATAATCAAGCGAAATGAAGAGGAGGCCATCGTCCGCAAACAATCTTCGAATCGACTATTTCACCACCTTTGGTATCTCGTTCAAGTAAATTATGAAAAGTAAGGCGGCTAGAACTGATCCCTGTGGAATTCCAAGGCTGTCGTTTATTGCGTCCGATAGTGCTCCATCAATTTAAGTCCTCTGCCTACGTGAACTCAGATACGATTTCAACCATTTCAATTTCATACCTTTTACACCGTATTTCTCCAATTTCGCAAGTAGTATTCCTCTTTCCACGGTTTTGAACGCCCGTTTTAAATCAATGAAAGCGGCTACTATGGTTCTTTTTTTCATGCACTTCTGTCTTCCTATCAGCTATCACTATGCTTAAAAGGGACTCGCAGCTGAGCCCTCTTCTTAATCCCGACTCACAATCCGTAAAAAGTTTGTTGTTTTATGGGCTTTTGAAGTTTACTTTGTACAACCTTTTCAAGAATTTTGACTTCATTGGGAAACATGGTGACTCGTCGGAAATCCTCGGGTTTGGTAGATATCTAACTTTCTCTATTGGTACAATAATCACTTCTTTTCAACACTCATGGAAAACGCCTTCACACAGTTTTCAATACTCCTCTAAGCTCGCTGAGAGTAATGTTTTCAGACAATTAACACTTTCGACAAAGAAAACATTGAAGTTACGCGCTAGAGATACACAGTCTAAAATCACCATTTACTGCACTTTTAGCTTCATTCAACACTAGAGATTTAATTATTTGCCACATTGCTTTTTGGTCTTTGGCAGACTGAATTTTAGTTTAAAATAATTGATTTTAGCTCTATTGCTTGCGGATTAAAAATTTCTTTTGGACTTCCTTCACTCTCTTCAATACGTCAATTGTTACACGTAGACTTTCATGATCACTTATTTTTAGTGTATTTACCACTTCTACTTTTTATTTGCAATTGTTTGCGACCACATAATTAATAATTTTATGCGATTTCTAGTAGTAGTAAGTAGTAGTAATTCATTTATTAGTATTTGTAAATACTTTAAACTTCAATTTACAATTTGACTAAGACTTACAGTATTATTTTCTAAAAAAAAAAATTAATTTACATTTATACACTTAATATCAAGTTGTTAATTCATTTATTTTTATGTACAATATATTCATCTAATATTTATATTTATATATTATTTAGACGATTATTCATATAGCTTTGTTTGTGCAAAATTCTATACACTTAGTTATGAAGCTTCTAAAATTTGCTTCATTTTGTATATGATTTGGTAATATATTAAACAGGCTAAGCCCTTTGTACATAAATGTGTTTTGGTCCCTTGTTTTGTTCTGGTAACGAATCCTGAAGTCGTCCTCATTACGCAGTTGGTATGGTTGCACTTCTCCCACTCGCCTAATTTCCCCCGCTAAGATATTTGGCCACTTTCCATGCTAAAGTTTAAAAGCCGTAATAAGTGTGTTTAATTCTAATTTTCGTTTAATAGACATCCATCTAAGGGCGTCCAGTATTACTCTGATCGGGGTGTATCTGTTGCACTTCAAAATTATTCGCATGCCTTTGTTCTGGAGTTTTTGCATTTGAATTTCTACGTTATTCTAGTCGCCTGGTCGACAATCTGTTAACAGTTCTTGTCTTCGATAAGTTGCTCCTTTCGCCCCTTATACATTAGGCTCACCATTGATGTTATTTTAATTCCTAATTGCTCTCATCATTCTTTCTTCCTTATCCTTTTTGATTACGCATACTCGGGGTTAGAACATTAAAATTTCTTTTGTTAGTTTATCCCGAAACTCTTCGTTTTTACACCGAATAACGATTGCTCCATTTTGCTTGCTATTAATACCACTCAATCCAAATTGAAAGATGAGGGTTTAATCCTTTCTTTAACCTGGGTTTATGTAGTCTTTAGACTATCACTGCCACACTCTTACCTGCTGCTGTTTTTGCGATCGATCGATGAATACGATACTATTTTCTTGTCACTACACTTGAATTCATTCACCATATATGTATCTCCCTAACACTCTTCATAACGTTTTGACTATCGTGTGTTATTATCCCCCACTTCATTACATAGTTTATCGCTCTGCTCTTTGATGCGCTCACTAACCACACTCAACTTTTCGACCTATCGCATCGCCTTCAGTCTTTCCGCGTACCATGACCGATCGATCGCTTCAAGTAGGTTTTTAATTTCGATTTCATTGTTTTTTAACGCTTCTGAGATCTCGCGCTTGCATTCCTCTATGTATTTGCTATTTTTGTTAACCACTTTTTGCATGTCTTTTAGGATCATGTCAATATTAAATATGTATAACATGCCGTCCCCACACATGAACCTAATCATCGCACATGTGTTAAATAAATTACTACAGTAACGCTCCAGTCCGCTAAGTTAAGGATTAAGGTGGTACTTTTTCCCACATACACCCATGCGGCTTATGCCGGATTCCCCCGTTATGCATTTTTTGCATTTATTACAATTATTCATTTTTCCAACTTTATTTTACTTTTTGTTTATATTTCAATTTATTCCCTGGCAGTAACACGTCCACACTTCAAATCAACTTTTACAAGGAACTAAATTTTGAGCTTTTTGGGTTCTTAATAGAGAGAGGCAAAAATTATTTCTATTGCGCACATTGTTATTGGGTACATTATTCACATATAATATTTTCTTACGTAGAAAACTGGGTAACAAATCCTTTTTCATTTTAAACACAAAAATAAATACATACATAATTGTTCTTTGCTTTACACTTAGACATTTCAATACACTTAACATATTTGCTATTGGAGTTCGTCCGACATTTTAGTATGATTCTCTTTGCTCTGTTTTGGAATTTTTGGAATCTCTATCATTGTGCTCTTTACTAGATATATGATTGTTGAGCAATATTCAAAGTATGACTTAATAATCGTATTATAAACATTAATTGCAGTTTACGTTGACCACCTTTTTCTTATTCTTCTGAAAAAAAATATTTTCTTACTTATTTTCTTAACTATGTATCAATGTGGCTATTTAAATGTAGATTTTTGTCGATAATAACACCAAAAAACTTAATTTCGCTGACAATCTCAACTATTTCATTTTTGTTAGATTGCCCCTTTATATACATTCATACATTAAGTTTTGTTCACATAAACACTTAACTTGTTCATTCAAAAGCATTCTTCTAATCGTTTTAAACCATATTTAATTTTCTCGAAACATTCATTTAGATCGCTACACAAAACTTATAAAAGACCATCATCCGCAAAAAGCTGTAGGCGACAACACTCAACAACATTTGGCATTTCATTAACATAGATGATAAAATAATAATGCGCCTACTACCGACCCTTGAGGCACACGTTTATTGCATCCGATATTGCATTACCCACCTTCATTCTTTGCATACGGCCTTGTAAATATGTCTCGAACCATACTAGTAGGAATACTCCAGTGGATCGTTTCAAAAGCACGTTTAAGATCGATAAATACTGAAGCAATTTTGTTTTTTGAATGCACTTCATTCTTCCTGTAGCTGCTGTTGTACAAATTTTTCTTATATCTTGGCTTCATTGGAAAACATGTTGCCACTTGGTTTCATAGATTTTTTTATTTTTTTTCAATCTGCACCACAATAGATTCTTTTCATATTTCGGGGAATACTCGACCATCGAGCCATCGAGCCATCGACTTATTAATTACTTCACACAATTTGGGACCAATACTATACACCACATCACTAACCATGCGCACACTTAACATTTTAGCATATTTTTTTTAAATTTTCATAGTCTTTAATATATTAAAGTGTATTTGTTACCCAATTTAAACTGTATACAAGAATGTAAATGGAAATCACATTCGGCCCCCCTAACTGCAGTAGTCTAGCATTTGTATGTTTAACGTTTTGTCTAATTTTAGAGAGAATATTTTTTTAATTTATTAAAACTAACTTTAACAATACAAACTCATTTAACAAAAGAAGTATTTATTAAATTAAATGTGATTTCGAATTAACTGCACAAGGTATGACATTTTCTGACCTCGTTATAAAAAAAACGAAAAACAAAATAATTTTCTTCAAATATACCTGAATTAATACTTTTGTGTTTAAGAAAAAAAAGAGAAAATATGAAGACATAAAAAAACGTTAATACTTAATTGATGATTGACCTAGGAAAAATAAGCATGACATCTAAATCAGGTCAGGTTTTGGCTCTGGATTTTGTAGGTTGATCAGTTGATGCAATTGCAGGTCGGCTAGGAAGAGGAAGAAAAGATACAGCTCCAACAATGTGGTCTATTGATGATAGCAATTCATTTGCCATAGGCTAAAAGGAGCCCCCTTCCTCGTTTGTCTGATCAACAAAACCAGAAACTTCGGAAGAAACTTTTTGGAGTTCTCTTGTACTGGCTATCACAAAGGTGTCGGTTATGGTCCCATCCAGCTCAGATGGGCCTGAAGATACCCAGGAACTTTTAATATCCGTTAGGAGCTCAATCGTTCCGTCGGTTGTTATTTGGCTCAGACTGACTAAGGTGACTGCGCTGCATCTCTTCTACTTTCTTCATCACAACTTCATTGTCTTCATTTTTTTTTTTCAAAAAATTCTTCCATGGCCAATTTTAGAACTTTTTTCGTTTGTTTTCCGCATTCAGGTTTAGATTTTGCAGTTCGTTTCGCAGGCATTTCGTGAAGTCGATGACATCAGGGTTGAGTAGTTATATGCCACATTTCCGGAAAGCTTTTTTGACTTTTTCATTTCTGTCCAAGCTTTGCCATACTTCTTTCAGAACTTCGCAAAAATTTCCCTACATTGCCGTGCTTTGCCATTTATGAACTGTGTTCCTATATGTTATTCCTGCGTAAGCCCTTTGAATGCACCTACATTAGTTCGGTTCTTTATTAGTCCTCTTAATACTCTTTACATTTTTTATGTATTAGATTAGGTATCATGAATTATGTCACTTAATAACACATTGAATAGGACCAGCCCCCTGTTAAGAAATGTGTTTTCTCCCGTGGTTGTTCACTCTAAAGTCATCTTCATTGCCTAGATGGCATGGTTGTACAATTCTGGCCCTGCTGGTTTCTCCAGATATGATATTTGGTGTCTGCCCGTGCTAAATATTAAAAACAGCAATAGGGGTATTTTGTTCAAGTTTTTGTCGCACGCTTAGCCATTTAAGAGCTTCCAGCATCGCTCTTATTGGAGTATACCTATTTCATTTCAAAATGCTTCGCATAGCCTTATTGTGTAGTTTTTCTAATCTCTCTATTTGCCCTTGATTGCAGCATGTGTTAATTATCGTTGCAAAATATTCAAAATGGGGCTTTATGATTGTGTGATATACCATTATTGCTGTAAGATCGTTTAAACTGCGTCTAAAATGTTTGAAAAATTTCCCTATTTTTTGCATATGATTTCAATGTGTGCATTTTTTGTTTTTGTCCATATTCAGCCGCAAGTATTTTATGTTTTTAACTCTCTATAATTTGCCCATTTATTTCTATGTCGTACTAATTTTATACGTTAATGTCCATTGGTTTCGTTTTCTGCTCATTTAATTTTAACTTATTCATTTTTAACCGAATGATAATATGTACTACTGTGTCCAAAAAATAAGGTGACATTGTATTTATTTTGAAAATGCTTTATTTCTTCTTCCAAATCAATTTCATCCCCTTCAAAGTAATCCCCTCCCGATGCAATGCACTTATGCCAACGGATTTTCCAATCTTTGAAACACTGGTTGTAGTCACTTTCCGGGATGACCTTCAGTTCCGTCTTCGCTGCGGCTTGAATCTCCTCTATCGTATCAAAACGGTGTCCTCGGAGCGGTCTTTTGAGCTTGTTGAACAGCCAGAAGTCGCACGGCACCAGATCTGGTGAATACGGTGGTTGCGGAACGATATGGGTTGAGTTTTTGGCGAAATGATCACGAATTACGAGTGCGGTATGGGATGGTGCATTATCGTGGTGTAAAAACCAAGAATTGTCTTTCCACAATTCCGGCCTTTTTAGGCGGATAGCGTTACGCAAACGACGCATAACGTTCAAATAATATTCCTTGTTGACTGTTTGGCCGTTTGAAAGGAATTCATAAAGCACAACACCACGATAATCGAAGAAAACAGTCAACATGACCTTGATTTTTGAGCGACTTTGGCGCGGTTTTTTTGGTCTCGGCTCTCCTTTGGCACGATATTCGTTCGATTGATCGGTTGTTTCGGGGTCGTAAGCATAGATCCAAGTCTCATCGCCATTTATAATGCGTTTCATGACTTCCTGGTAGTCGGAAAGCATTGTTTCACACACTTCAACGCGACGCCTTTTTTCCAAAAAATTCAATGTTTTCGGTACCAGTCGAGATTTCACGCGCTTGAGGCCCAAAGCATCCTTCAAAATGGTATTGACTGAGCCTTTCGATAAGCCAACTTCATCAGCAAGGTCTCTTATCGTTAATCGTGATTTTTCAACACCAAATCTTTGATTTGTTGGACGTGAGTTCATCGGTTGAGGTTGATGGTTACATTTTTTTTAGACATAGCCTCACCATCAAAGGCTTTCTGCACCATCCTCAACGTATCCGCAGCAGAAAATTGATTCCGCAAACAAAATTTAATGCAAATTCTTTGCTCAATAAATTTCGACATTGCAAAAAACGAAAAACTCTCTTTTAGCAGCTCACAAAATGACGCGTATCTCAAACACTATGAATATATTTTGACATGAAATTTCACATAGATGTCACTGACAGTACTACCAACCTAAAAAGAAAGAAAAATTTCCAAATCCTTCGACGCGCGCAGTTTAAAATCATATGTCACCTTATTTTTTGGACACAGTAGTATAATGTCAGTTCCTTCAGCATATAAAGGAGTGTCGTCTGCATATATTACGTTTTTACATTTTTATTTATCCATTTTGGCATATCATTTATATATTTTATGATTAGAAGTGAACCTTATATTGATCCCTGTCGTACCCCCAAATCGATTGCATAGCTTTCCAACACTTTAGTGTCACTGCCCGTTAAGAATGTCTTAATCCATCTAAGTTCTTTGTACTCCATAGTTGTATAGTTTTTTTTATCAATAAAGAACGATCTATTGTTTCAAATGCCCTTTTAAAATTTAGAAAGAGTGCGATTGTTTTTTTACCACTTTTCCACTCATTTACAATACATACCCCGGTTTATGAGACCGGATCGGGGGATCGAGTTCAACTAGAATTAGGATTCAATCCAGGTATATGCTGTAACGGATTGAAAAATCGTAACAGGATTCGGTTTGACAGTTCTTCTCTCCATAAGAGCTGCAAACAAATTTTTCGTCAATGATTTTTGGTAAAATGTTTGATTCTTATTATTTGCAATATTTCTACTCGCCGTTTTCTAATAGAACTACCGGTTGAAAATGTCGTTATTGCAGACAACTTTATGATGTTTTCGATTATTACATTCCTTATTTTACTTTAGAACAAGCTTTTTTATTTCTTGCCACATTTGTTTTTGTCCTTTTGCACAACTTAATCGTGTGTTAATATTATTTCTTGCATTTTTTTTTTGTCATTTCTAGTCACTTTAGCGATTTGATCCTTTTTTATTTTTTCAAGTTTCATTTGAAGATCATTGTTATACCATTCCTTTGTCTTATTATTTGTTTTTATTGTTTTTTTTTTTCTGACTAAATATGGCTATATGGTAAGACCCATCGCCTTTTTCTCCTCATCTCCTCACTTTCGGCTAGTTTCGTTTTGCATTCTTTTGTTGATTTTTATTTCAATGCTTTCATGATCTGAGATCTTTTCATCCGCTTTTGTCGTGCTTCGACGTTCTGCATGTTCATTATGACATAATAAACTCACCTGGCTGGGTGGAGTGTGTTGTGTTTGGCAAAAGGGCATACAAGACTTTACCATTATTCCGGCATAAATCGCTTAGCTCCATGTTTAGATTTGACTTGTGATCATCGACTAGAAGTTATACTGGCGCCTTGAAGTTGTTTTCTATCAGCCACCCATTAAAACATCGACTTTCTGATCTCCCTTAAATCCATGCTGGGGGCATGCTTTTTATTAGCGATTTCGGGGGCGCACTTATGGAAACACAATCAGAGGAGGTAACGTCTTGCCATTAGCACTTAAATAAAACAGAACGGTCACTGTTTTGTTTTCGTTTCCGTAGCTAACTTTATAAAGGTTTTTCCAACCCTTTGGAGCTAAGATAACACCATTTTTGGGATAAAGGTAAAACGATGTTTCGTCCCCATTGAAAATTCTGGAAGGGTCCTCCGGAATATTTACAGCATTTATTTCTTGTAGATAATTTTTTAAATCTAAAACCACTTCCTGACTGACTCCTTAATAAGGATTGCCTAGCTTTTTGAGAGCTTCTCTGGTTTTCTGAGGGACAGTTGGGGATGGCGCTTGAGTACGCCGTTATACCAACCCTTACCTGGCAATCCGTTTTTGAACGAAGTCTTGTTTTTGTCGTCAAGAATAATTTTCTGCACCGTATTCAAAAGATCGAAAGATTTTCGCGGACACATTTCGCCAAGCTAGCCAATCTACAAGACTTTTTTCTTTGGCTGCACTCGGCACAGTATCCGGTCCCGTTCTTCTCGATTTTTCGTCAACCATGCCGTGAATGTGGTCTTGGAACGTGCTCTTGGGGTTTCGAACACTTTGCTGGTTTTCCTTATTGGCCAATTATCCTCCCGAATCTTCTTCAAGTCTTCTTTATGCCCATCGTCCGGGTACTTGTGGAAATCGCGTTTAGTCAGGAAAACCGTTAGCCCTTTGGGGAAAGATGTCTGTGTCTAATTTTATAGAATAGAAAGAGGACAGATCTCTTGAAGTTCGTGCTCTTTTGATTCGTAGGCCACCAAAACTTCTGAAAGTTTAAACAATCCCCACCTTTGTGCCATTTTTGCACAGATAATCAGGGTACATATAATTTTTGATTTTATACAGAAAGATTATAGTTAACATTAATAGGGTAAGCCACCCAGTAGTCAGCCCTCAAAATAGTCTAAAATCACGACCACAATCAAAACAGAGTCATTGCATAATCATTGGCCCCGTTGCAGCACGCCGTAGCGCAAATCAGCTAAGCGAAAAATGTACTGAGATGACAGCTCTTCACGTAGCGAAGGGTAGCGAGTTGCTACGGGGAAATTTAAGGGATATTTGAGTGCTGCTGCGTTCCAGAGAAATTTCCCCGGAGCGGAGCTGTATAACATGCAAGCAAAAGCGTGCTGGAACGTGCCCAATTTTTTAAATGTCATGCATACGTTCATGGTAAAGATCCGTTAAACTTTGACGGAAATAAAGTTCTAACGTGAACCTGAGCAGACGTTTATTTTTTATTTTCATAAGATTTAGTGCTCGAAATACAGGTACGTTTTTGTACAATTTTTACTGTTTGATAGCGTAGTGTACATTTTCTTTATTAACAATAATTATCCTATGAAATTTTATACCAAAATTACATATTAAATAGCAAATTAGACAAATAATAAGAGAGCTGACTACTGGGATGCGTTTTTAGTTGGTTGACTACTTGTATTTTTGTGATTTTCGCCAGTATGGTTAAATTGGTTGTGCAAGTCAATTTAGTGATTCTGAATTATATCATACTCATTTTAAGAAGTAGTTATAGCATTTTAACCAGTAGTCGACCACCTTTAAAAGTTGTTTGGTACGGGAGGCTGAGATCTGGTAATCATTTTCTCCAGTAGTCGGCCATACGATGTTTTTCAGTCTGTATATTGGTATTTCAAGAGAATTTTAGATAAATTAAGCGGTTTTGTTAGCAAAGAAACTCACTTAATTTATTATTTGTTATTAAGGCAACTATGTTGTTTGAAATCCATTTAGATGTCATGTCGAAGCAGCCGAAGAAAAACTGACCCAAGCGATGGTGTCTATAAGAAAAGGAATGAAGATACGAAAAGCTAGTCGGGAATATGGCGTGCCAAGCAGCACTCTTCAAGATATACTACATTTAAGAGTACCAGAAGGACAGCGAAAGATGGGACCGGATGCCATCCTAACTTAAGAAGATTTAACAGAAATCGCCATCTGGTGCATCAACCTCGCCAAATGCGGATTCCCCTTGAAGTCCAATGATCTTCTGAGAACTCTTCAAAGTGTTCATTAACAATCGACCAGGCAATCAGTGGTACAAATGTTTTTAAAAAAGAAATCCAGTACTGTCAATAGTCTCCCGGAGACATATCGATGGGTCGAGCCGTAATAACAAAAGAAAGCATAAAAAAATGGTCTGAAAATTTAAACAACTAGTCAGAGACTATGGATGTTGGCGGCATACTGAGGGATCCAGATCGGATTTTTAATTGAGATGAGATTGGTTTCAGTCTTTGTCTAAAAATCGGACGGGTTACAGCATCTCACATAATTTCTTTTTAATTTCTTGCTTATTTCCACCATTTGTATAAATATTTTTTAGCTAAGAAACAAGATAAACACTTCAACACTATTTTTACATTATTGTAAATGACCGGGCTGATGTTGGCTCTCATTACTGAACTTATTATTTAATTTGCAATAGCATAAACCTTTTCGTATAACAATAAATATTTAAATTATGAATTGACAGAGAAGAAAGAGTGGAGGCAAAAAAAAACTCATCTAAATTAATATTTTTGCATAGAAAACCTATAACCTAAGACAAAAAAATAAACCAAAAAAAAATAATACTTCACCTAACCTTTACTAAGTGTCGGCTTTTCCTCAATCTAACCACCAGTATTTTTCATAGTTTGACCTCTCGTTATTATTTATATCTCTAGTAGGTACGCTCAAGCAGTATCTCCAGCTTAAGGCTCCATCCCCTGAATGTGTAGGCACATAGAGGATTCTTTTGTCTGTGGCCCTTCTAGCAGCATGATATATAATAGTAACGTTGCTTAAGTCTGATAGGTCGCCATGTACATCCGGGTATAAAAATGCCTCAGGGGTATCCGTTCACTTTCCAATGAATTCCTAAAATACCCACGGTAGGGATAAAGCAAACCCAATGTGAGTTCATTCTCAGTAACATTCGCTGACCGCGCGAAATGATTGCTCACAAAATCCAGGATAACATTGTCAATGTAGGACACACCGCAAGCATCCAATAGTCATTTGTTAGAGACGTAAAGTCGAAATTAGCGCTTCTATATAATCCCGTGCAGGCTCGTAGGCATTTTCGCTCGAAAATTCTGTATTTTCCCAAATATTCCACCGTAATGGACTCGCGTATGTCAAAATTGGACGCACAAAGGCTTGGTAGCAAATGACTTTCATATCGGATTTTAGATAATTGGAGTAGAAAAGCCTTTTGAGCGACATAAATACCGCCCTAGCTTTTATTACTAGGTACTTATGTGTTCGTTGTAGTACAACAAATTTTTCAAATGAACATCCAAATATATTAATACACCCTTCGATTCGGCGTGAAGTTCAATTGAAGTCTTAAGCACAAAATTTTCCAATTCCGTCGCAAGTTTATATTATCCTGTCCTATTGAGTTGCGGAACTATATGGTTTCACATTTAGAATTGTTTATCTTCAGTTTCCAGTCCTCTCAACATGATTAAAAAATATCGAACTTTTTTTTATGTTTTTGTACTGTATTTCTCTAATTTTTTAACCATGAGCATACTATTGAAATATCCAAATCCCTCAATACTTTAGACACGAGAAAATGAAAGAGTATTCGTGCCGAAACTGTGCCTTGTAACAAACAATAAATGGCGTCAAAAACCTTTGTCGTCGTTTACTTTCAATCTGTTGCCACAAATTTCTTTTCGCGTATCATAGACGTTAACATCCTTAAAAGATGAATTGCATACATACATACATACATACATGATTATTTAATAAATAGGCCCGTCAATCCAAGCCGTGTCGAAGGCTTTTTCGATATCCACTAGACAGGCACCCGTACATCTTTTGCCGTTAAGGTTCCAGTTAATAGTTTGGTAATGGAGTGCAGTGCCGAATGGCGAACAATATTGATTTGGTAACAACTACTTAGAAAACCTTCCCAATATAAGGCAGGAGACTAATTTGCCTATAATTAGGAGGATCAGAAGGATCTCTCTTTTTTTAACTATAAGACACCTTCGTCGGCTTTCATTTCATCAGAAAATTGAAGAAGAGTGTCTCTTGCAATTGGTTGTTAAACCTTTAAAGTTCCTCAGCCACTTCGACAGAATTGCGGCTTAAGTGTTGTGAAGCGTGGACAACAAATTTATACAAATTATATAGTATTGTAAGTATCGCACATTTAATAGTTTTTTTTTTTAAGTTATTAGATTTTAAAAATAAAATATAGATAAAAAAATAAATTAAAGTTCTCTTACATATATAAAACTTTTACAAAGCCATGTAAATACTTCTAATTCTTTGCAATTTTTTTTTTTTTTTGAAACTTTTAAAATTTGTCTCTGTCTTGACATCATTTGGCAAAGCATTATGTAGAGTAAGCCCTTTGTATGAAAATGGCCCCTTGTTGTGCTCTGGAAACGCACTCTGAAATCGTCTTCATTTCGCAGCTGATACGGTTGCACTTCTTTTACGTTCCTGATTTCTCCAGTTATAAGTTTTGGCCCCACTCCGTTCTTTACTTTATATACCTCTAATAAAGTACTTAGTTCCAACTTTTGGCGCACGCTTAACCATTTTAGGGCGTCCAACATCATTCTTATCGGTGTGTATCTATTGCACCTTAAAATGCACCGCATTCACTTGTTTTGGAGTTTTTGAAGTCTCTCCGGTTGTCCCTGTTTACAGCAAGCATATAAATTTGTCGCGCAGTAGTCAAGGTGCGGTTTAGCGATAGTGTTGTTGTATATAATAATTGCTGTCAGATCGTCGACTTTCTCTTTTATAAATTTGAAGAAAGCAATTTGTTTGGCTATTTTCTTACATGTCTCTTCAATATGTTCATTAAAGTTTTATTCTTTATCCAGAACCATTCCCAGATATTTATTGTTTGTTACCTTATCTATAGCATTTCCGATTATTTCTATGTTTTTCCCATTATTTGAGGATACATCCATCAATTTTGTCTTTTCTTATACCTTTGTATCATCAGCGTATAACACGATCTTAAAATCTTTTATTATGGCTGGCATATCATTTATATATATTATAAAGAGTAGTGCTCCTAAGATTGACCCTTGTGGCACCCCTGATTCTATTGAGGCACACTGAGATACTCCTTTATTCACTTTGGTTCTTTGTGTTCTGCTTATTAGGAAAGTCTCATACCATCTAAGTTCTCTGTCTTTTATACCGTATTTGTTCTGTTTTTTTAATAGTATTGACTGGTCAATTGTTGATACTACGAGGCTTTCAAATCTGTTGGATTTGAGGAAACATAGTCCCAGAGTCAGTTTTCATCACTTTTTCAGCTCGATGCCTTCAGTAGTCATAAACATAATTCCGAAATTGTTGTTTGAGAAGAATTCTCACATGCTTCAGGAGGGCCTTTAGCCTTATAAGCTCCATGTTTGTTGTTTCGTTCTGAAACTGTCGGAGTTTTCGATTAACCTGAGTTAAAAGAAAACTTTTGTGCGTCTGTTATGTAATTATGTTACGGTAAAGATAACATTCCATGCTATTTTGCTTTTGAGCTTCTGTACCGACTACTCCATTGCTTCCTGTACCACGCTTCTGAGTTGCCCGATACAAAAGTCAGTAACCAGGAACTTCGGAAGACGGACGTTGACTTTTTTTATTTTTTCTTGTTGCACAATCAGCGAATCTACTCCAGTCACTGATCTTAATATTAAATTTAGGAACCTCGTGTTGAGTTGCAAAGTTAAATCGTTGGCATAGGAAGTCTGAACTTCAATGGCGTAATGGTCGCTATCATAAGACAATAACGATATTTTAGTGTTGTTGATTGTTTGTATCTGCAATCGCGCGTCTGCGAAACATAGATCTAAATATGAGTTTACAAAGGAGAAACTTGGTATAACTGGGCTATACAATTTCAACCCGTACTCGACTTTGACTTATCATTTGACAATGAATTTAAGTCAATTTTGCCATGACAAAAACATAATTTTGTATGCTCTTCCACCGAACACCACCCATATAATGCAACCTGCCGACATAAGTGTTTTCAAGCCTCTCAAGTCGAAATGGAAGAATACACTTCATTACTGGTCGATGCAAAGTCGACATTCTTCCCCCCATTAGAAAGAATTTAAAAGAAAGAAAATTTGCCAGAAATTGTCCCAAATGGGTTCCGAAAATGTGGGTTGTTTTCGTTCAATCCTGTCGATTATACAAAGTGCGTCTAAGATAATATTGAATACCCAAAAAATAAAAGTAGAGAATCCTCCTTTAGTACCCAATCACAATCAATAAAGAAAAATGTGGCGGCATCGAGCCACAAAGGTCATAACTCTTTTAAGCCAAAACTTGACTAATTCCGGGATAGTTGTTAACATAAAATGAACATATTTTCAAAACGGTCAATGTTCCACCGTCCACCTTTTCTAATAGCAGGTGAACAAGATAACGCCAATTTGAACAGACTTGAAGATGAACCACTGTGGAGAAACTTCTTCATTGAAGGTGGCAATGATATAACATTGGAGCCATTTCAAGTAATTACGAATTCTCCTTTGATTTCTACTAATTTTGAAGAAAATAATCCTGGAAAGGATAACAAGCAAGAGGATTGTTGAAATAGAGAGAAAATAAAGGAGAGTGTTGGAGAAGCTACATATCTTGGCATACCATGTGAGAATTTTCAAGTTTCGATAGAAGGTGTTTTAGTTCCTCTCGAAAACAATGGGGAAATAAAAAGAAAACAATCAAAAATCCTTATCAGAAAATAAAAAAATGTCTCGAAACCGTAAAGGAGGAGACTGACAGAGCTATTCGAAAACCATTATATCCTCATAAGATATTCGTTAAACCCTTAAGATTGTACTCTGTAAAAGCATTTAACGATTCAATCTCCAATGAAAAAATCGGAGAAGCAAACATTTTTAAATAGAATTGGAGCAATATCTTCTGAAGAATGGAAAGGAAAAAAAAGGGAAAACCAATATTTTAACAAGAAAACTAGACAGAATTAGTGTGCGACAAACGTTCTTTATTGTTTTACCTTAAATGCATCGATCTTCTTGGAAAGCTATATAAGGAAATCGAAGTCCATTGCAAACTGACTACTGGCTCTTGAACGGCTGACTACTAAATAATTGCTGAAAGCTGGGCGAAAGTGACTAATTTTTTTAATTTTTATTATTAAAGGAGCAAGTTTTTTGTTTTTGTTTTTTTTCGTTTCTCTTTTATTTTTTACTAAATATAATTCTTAAAAGTTAAAATTTTAATTAAAAGGCTATTTATTTTAGTAACATTTAAGTTTGTCCATTTGAAGCATCACAATTACGTTGTCTACAGCTTGGTATATTTGATTAATATATACATTCAGATATATGTTTACCCGAGACGTAAAGAAGTTCATCATCCGTGAACAAAATTAACTTCGAAAACATTACTTCTTTAGTCATAACATTTATAATCATAAGGAATAACCACACACCTAAATTAATTAATGTCTACTGCCGTTGAAGTTTTGTAATTTATGCGTGTTCATTGTGTTCTTGCAGTTTAAAATGATTTGAATCATTTCAGTTGGTTAGATTTTGTGCTAAAAAACTTCAACTTTTAAATGAAAAAAGTTTCAAATGCTCGCTTTAAATCTAAGGATACTACTATCGCAACATTTATTTCATCTAATTTTACTCTCCAATCATTTAACACAATATCTAGGCATGTTTTAGAAGAGTGTGTTGCTCTTAACCCTTATTGATATGTATAAGGGGGGGGGGGGGGGGGGTTATGGAATAAACTGAAACGAAAAAAATTGATGTGCATTTAACAGGTGATTTTTTTCTCGAGGTAATCAGGAAGAGTTTTTTTTTTTTTGCAGCAGTCCGAAGTGAAAAACGCGATTTTAGCTCAAAAAATCGCTGCTTATTTGTCATTAAAAAATAAAAAAAAAGCTATTCCTGATTACCTTTTGATTTATGTAATGTTCAAATTTTCAGGTTCAGTAGACTTTGAGTTCTAAAGTCCACGAACTTCAAAAATTGCGCTTTCGAGAAAATCGAAATAAACCATCAATGGAAAGAACATGAACAGTAAAGCACTGTCAATTAGCATATCCAATACATCTTTTTGCTCTTTTCTACGTTAAATTCTACGCTCTTATTCGTAGTTCATCAGTTAAGAGCGGCCACTGGTGAGCACATGGGGCTGTTGATATGCCCATTTCATCCAAAAAGGACAACAGAGCAAAACAACCTTGACTGAAAATGTATTCTGCTACATTTGCTGCAATTATAACAATGATTGCAGTACCGCTTACCGATTTTGGAGAGATTTTCCAATTCCGATTGAGACTTTCGTTGTTGCTTTGCGTGAAATCTGCAAGACATCGCTGCAAAAGTGCGTCTTTACTCAAATCTTCATAGATTGGCTTAATGTCTGTTTATGGCGCACGAAAGTAATGGGGTTCCTCAGGATTCCTTGACTTGGCGCTGTTATATTCATTATTTATATCAACGAGCTGTACACGACTTAGTCTATGTATAAAAAGGACAGTAGACTTGTTTACATGAAGGAGAAGTATAGAAATATTAGGCAAATTCAGTGGTTTAGTAATTTGATAAAGTTGATAAAAAAAAACAGAAAAAGATATATATATATACTACTGTGTCCAAAAAATAAGGTGACATATGAATTTAAATTGCGCGCGTCGAAGGTTTTGGAAATGTAAAATTTCATGTCAAAATATATTCATAGTGTTTGAGATACGCGTCGTTTTGTGAGCTGCTAAAAGTGAGTTTTTCGTTTTTTGCGATGTCGAAATTTATTGAGCAAAGAATTTGCATTAAATTTTGTTTGCGGAATCAATTTTCTGCTGCGGATACGTTGAGGATGGTGCAGAAAGCCTTTGATGATGAGACTATGTCTAAAAAAAAATTTTACAAGTGGTATAGTGATTTCCAAGCCGGCCGTGAACGTGTCGAAGACGAAGAGCGTTCTGGGCGACCATCAACCTCAACCGATGAAGCTCACCTCTATCAAATCAAAGATTTGGTGTTGAAAAACCATCGATTAACGATTAGAGACCTTGCTGATGAAGTTGGCTTATCGAAAGGCTCAGTCAATACCATTTTGAAGGATGCTTTGGGCCTCAATCGCGTCAAATCTCGACTGGTACCGAAAACATTGAATTTTTTGGAAATAAGGCGTCGCGTTGAAGTGTGTGAAACAATGCTTTCCGACTACCAGGATGTCATGAAACGCATTTTAACTGGCGATGAGACTTGGATCTATGCTTACGACCCCGAAACAACCGATCAATCGAGCGAATATCGTGCCAAAGGAGAGCCGAGACCAAAAAAACCGCGCCAAAGTCGCTCAAAAATAAAGGTCATGTTGACTGTTTTCTTCGATTATCGTGGATTTGTGCTTTATGAATTCCTTCCAACCGGCCAAACAGTCAACAAGGAATATTATTTGAACGTTATGCGTCGTTTGCGTAACGCTATCCGCCTAAAAAGGCCGGAATTGTGGAACGACAATTCTTGGTTTTTACACCACGATAATGCACCATCCCATACCGCACTCGTAATTCGTGATCATTTCGCCAAAAACTCAACCCATATCGTTCCGCAACCACTGTATTCACCTGATCTGGCACCGTGCGACTTCTGGCTGTTCAACAAGCTCAAAAGACCGCTCCGGGGACACCGTTTTGATACGATAGAGGAGATTCAAGCCGCAGCGAAGACGGAACTGAAGGCCATCCCGGAAAGTGACTACAACCAGTGTATCAAAGATTGGAAAATCCGTTGGCATAGAATTGCATCGGGAGGTGATTACTTTGAAGGAGATGAAATTGATTTGGAAGAATAATTAAAGAATTTTCAAAATAAATACAATGTCACCTTATTTTTTGGACACAGAAGTATATAAATATAATATATTGGGAAGAATATAGAATATACTATTTCAAAGCTGAACTCGATAGTACAAAAGCCCAGTATGTATCTCGGAATATAGAGTCAGCTGGTGACCAGAAAACTATGTTGAGAACTATTAAATCATTGGTTTTAAAAAAACCCGAAAAATGCAATAATGTAGTGATGTCACGTTAATTTAATTTTTTGTTGAAAGTGCATGTGAAAAAAATAGAGCTATCCCTGAAGTACAATATAAAAATATTAATCTGACAGTTATCCTTACCATTTAATTCAGATATATAACGATACAGGATCTTAAAAACATCTTAAAATAAATGTTAATTGCGAAAATGATATCTGATGGATTTGATGAGATTGGACCAAAATTGTGCGGCGTAATAATCAAATTTATAGCTAAAAGAGTATTCCATGAGATGTGGAAGGAATCAATAGTGGTACCAATTGAAAATATAAAGAATGCTACAAAACCTTCTGACTTCAGACCGGTTAACATGCTTTCAAAGGAGGCTAAGAAGCTGAAGAAGGTAGTAAAAATGCAACTGTAGAAATACACGGAAGGCAATGGACCTTTTGCGAAGTGCCAGACATAGCTGCCAATCTATTCTAAAACTTATAGTATTGCACTTGAAGAGAGAGATGCATAAAAGAAAGAAAATTGTTGATGTTTTTACTACTGCTTTAGTTTCTGGATAAGAATTCCTCTATCAATAGTTTCGAAAGCTCGCTTAAGATCCCTACTGTTATAATAGTGGAACCAGTTGCTATACCTTCTTTGCTATTTATAAACACACAATTTAAGACAGTTTCACATGAATACTGACACCTAAATCCAAATTGATTGATTTTGGATGATGATGTCATTGGTATCAATATAATTTTGAAGTTGAGTTTGATGTATTTTTTCCATTATCTTTTCGTACACAGGCCGTGATTTAAACAAAGCATTGTAAATTATGTTCATACTAAATATGTATAGTAGAAGCTTTAGTTATTTTTTTATTTGCTGTCACATATTCGCCAAATACTGCTTAATAAAATTGAATGAAATGAAATTAAATAAGCAACATTTTACTATTTGGATCATTGTCTTTACGCTGACAATATATACAACCTATGCATAGACAACGATCCAATTAGAAGTTAAGGGTTACTATGTAACGCACGTTAAGCATTACTTCTCTAGTGCCAACCATCTGGAGCCAAATTAGCAATCTAAAAGTGCAAAATATTACATGTTTGTCGTAAACGTACCTGTTCAAATTCAGATTTAAGTTTAAGCAATATAAGAATTATCAATGTTAACAAACTAAGTATTCTTTAGCTTAACTTTTAGCAATAGTTATAATTGGAAAGCACATTGTTTAGAATTTAAAAAAATCACTCGCTGCATGGGCTTATTTTATAATGCAATGTCCATATAAATGTAATTTTTAAATGTTAATACTTAGTAAAATCGACTACGGCAACTGTCTCAAATCCACGCTTCAAATCATCAAACCTATATATCATCAAACAGCCAGAAGAACCATAAATGTGTTTCGAACAACTCCCATTAAGAACATTCTTGCAGAAGCTGGCCTCCCTTCCATCGAAGACAGAAGAGACGCTGTTATATCCAAGCTATACGCGAAATTAATGTTCTGACTGATGACCCGGAAATCAATAAACGTTTAAACTCGGCTATTGACAACAATATGATATTTTCCTCCCTGGTCAATATCACCGGAAAGCATAATGACGACATTAACCCATCATACCAAAACCAACACCAACTCGGCGGTATACCGGAGTCAATTCGCAAGCATTTCCTCAGAAATAAAATAAGCTATATGGAAATTCGTATACGCTGATGGCTCCAAATCTTCGACCAACGCCTCCTTTGAAGTATTACTCGAAAGCGTATTGATCATAAAAATTGGGGCCCTGCCAGAATTTTCTTAAATTTTCGCGTCAGAAGCTTTTGCCATCATAGAAGCCACAAGGACAGCTTCCAAAATACATGGAAAACATTACATTTGCACAGACAGTTTTTCGGTTTTAAAATTAATCGTGAGCCCCAACATCAACAAATCACTACTTATAAATAAAATAAGGAACAACCTAATAAATATGCAGCACAAAACCAAAATCGACGAAGCTGCTACATACGTTAACAAAGTTCCATTCTATGTATTCGAGGTTTTTATTAAACAAGGCGAACTCAATCATATAATATTTATCCTCAGGCGACAACGAAAGGAAAAATGGAACGCATACAACCACCACTATAAAAAAAACTAACAGATCGCATCCAGTTTACCCATTGGGGCATATCAAAATGTTAAATTACCGCTTTCGTTCGTCTTCGATTGGGTCATATAGAAGCCACACATTTACATCCGCTAAAAAACGACAATCCCCAGATATACCACAAGTGCAACACCACCATGGACATCGAAAATTCTTGAATATTGTACAGCTCTGAACCCCCTTAGTAAAAACATATATAACCCTCTAACCGACAAGCTGCTAAATAAATTTTTTGGATAATTCTTTCTAGGAAACTTATGACCCGGTCAACTCAAAAAAAAAAAAAAAAGTAATTTTGTTAATTATTTATAAACCAGGTGAAAAAACGTGAAGAGTGCCTCCGGGCACCGTTGTTTGTTAAGATTAAATAATGGCCATGTTAACATTTTTATCCATGAATTTTTTTATTGAAAAATTAACAAAATAGTGAAATAAACAATGGAAAACAAAGTACACGATGAACAGATGTTTTACTACTTACGATGGAATTTCAAAAAACAGTTTTTGGCATGTAAACAGCACAAATGAACGTTGAATTTTGACTCTGCCGACTCTGAATGTCAGGTCTTGATTGGCTAAGACGGCGTATCTTCCTCAAAGAGAAATGATACCCATTAAACCATTCTGACTTTAAACAAAAGGAGGGAATGTCTGTTAGCCTAAGCAAAGTGCCCAAGATACTATTGTCTATTCTTTCAGATTGCAGTGCCTGCCACTTGGGCGGGGGAAGATATTTAAAACAAAAAAAAGTTTATTTTCCCATCTATCCCTTTCCATGCCTTTTCTTCACTACATCCCTTTCTTTAACTGCTGGAGATGCAGGATTTATTTTGTTTTTCATGTCTGTTTTAGTTTTTGAATTACTTTGCTTTACCTTCGTTTGGTTTAACAATAACTGGAGATTATTTTTAATTTTTAATAGCTGCAGCTATTTTTAGCATGAAACTTTTTTATTTCACTTGTAACAGCTTTCCTTCTTTTACCCAGCTGTTGAACTCCACTTAAAATATTTTCAATATTTTGATTTCGTTTTACCATTTCAATTTTTTACACTGCTGTGGGTAAGAGCGACATCTGTTTGATTCCGAATATCTTCTCATTTGTATTACATTTTATTTTATTTTCCTTTAAATTCTGCACACATTTAAACATTCGGGAAAGGATTCGACGATCTCTTGCAATTGCCGTCCGACGTGGAACTTCCTCGAAGTATTTCCTTGTCCTGGCGGTGTTCGGGATAATCGCAACCTTACCTTGGCTACAACAAGGTGGTGGTCCGTGATCAATGATTGCTTTTCGAAACGTTCGGACATCCATAATACTGGAAGAGTGCCTTGTGTCGATCGCTAAGTGATCAATCTGGTTGACGGTTGCTTGATCAGGAGATCTCCATGTTCCCTTGTGAATATTGACATGCGGGAACTGTGTACTGTCTACTACGACATTGCGCTGCAATGTCCATGGTGCACGACACGAGTTACAGCCTACACGACACCACCTAAAATTACAGACCGTACTACCAAAGACGCTCTCACTACCTAGTAGCCTTGCGTTAAAATCGCCTAGTACAATTTTAATGTCATAGCTAGGGCACAGGTAAGTTTTCTCCAAAAGTTTGTAGAAGCTGTCTCTAGTGTCTCCTATGTGGGGGCATATGTGCATATTAGACTAATGTTGGAAAATTTGGCTTTAAGCGAATCATACCGGTCCATCGCATCTCACTTCTTGGATGTCGGTTATATAAGCTTTATAGCAGTCTAAGGTTTTCTCTAATTGCTCGGCTGCACGTGTCCTATAAAAGGAACTTACATTCAACGTACATCTTCGAAGATCGTTTGCAGGGTTCGTCATCTATAGTTCCATCCGTTTCCGACCAGCATTTTTTGCGTAACCGGGCAGACACCCCGACGGCACTATCCCCAACCTGGATGACCAGTTACTTTATCGTAACCACAAGGACAAGAATTTGCACTTATAAGTTTAGCATTAGTTTTTATCGGGTGAACTACAACCAGTACCGGATGGCTACCACTTGGAGGTAAAATAAGCACAATTGATGCGTAGAAAAAGTAACAACACTGGGCATCGACAAGTCAGTGCCTACCCGATTCCCACAACACCCAAACATCGGAGAAAAAGATGATCAATGGCGATAAATCCCGGTCTGATTCCACAGGCGGATTTATTCCAACTCTCTTTCCTCGACTTCTGCTTCTTTCAAGAACTGCAACACTTCAGAGGGATCCGATTCTATTTTTTTGTTTGCTAGGTTTTCCTATACTTCTTATGTATGGATCAGAAGAAACCAAAAGATTATGGAAAACATCTTCTTTTGTTGCATTGAAAATTTTCTTGAAAAACTGCCTCGAAAACGCTTCATATTCTTATTTCGATGATTTCTTGGGCTTCTTCTCCTTGCTTTCCAATTGGAATAATAGCTTCCGCCAGAATTTCTGAACGTTGTACTAAAATTTTGTGCACTGTTTTAGGCATATTGTACCAGGGATGCTGGTGCACAAACGTGTATGCCGTATCAATGCAGTACTCGTTAAATTCACTTACTTTTATGGGAAAACCAATTGATCTTGTTAAGAATACTTCTCGAAGCGATTAATCAAATCTTGGTCTATGTTCGTTACATGCGACGAAGTGTTCCCATCATCTGTGCTTCCATAACGTGGTTTCGGTTTGTCGACTAAAAAGCCTATTTGAATTCGGAATTCTTCTTGAATCCTCTTTTTGTTCTCTGGACATGGACTAAACATTTGAAAACCCGAATTCAAACATGTAGTGATGATAAGCCGAACCGCAATTTCGATTTAGTAGGAGTAGGTTAGGTGGTGAGAAAAACTTTGTAGGAGTCTGAGCAAAGGGAAGTATTCGTAAAATGATTTGGTATTTCCTTTTGAAAAACGGAACCTTAAAAACTATGAAAGGAATTTTTTCACAGAATTTTTTTATTTTTCCTTACATTCCATCAGTTTTATTACGGAACAATAGAAAAATAAACTGGATAAGCTAAATTTTATTACACGTTTTGTTTTTATAATTTTATTATATAATCGATTTTGTGAAGTTCACCTCTTTCAACGGGTATGAGGTCAATAAATAAAGATTTTTAATATTTACAAACATGGACAAAATTATTCACACATAGATAGGTATTTCGAAAAAAGATTTGTAGCCCATTACACACTGACGATTTTTGATTAAATTGATTTTTATTTATTCATTTATAGTTTAATCAATAGATTGTAATCAAACAAATTTAATAAAACATTAACAAAATGTAAATAATAAGTAAAATTGCAATCAATGTCCATTTGGGCATGGATATAATTATTCACACAATAGCAAAATTTAGCTTTTGAGGTCACATCTTTCACATGGTAACACCAGAATTCTAACGTTTTGGAAGAGTACCGTTATGAATTTCATGTTTTGCTTGTTTGCATTAAGTAAAACGAAAAAGCGTAGCGATCAGCGCGTTCAACTTGGCAGAATGGGTAGAAAACAAAAATCAACAACTGAAGCTGAACGAAAAATTATATTGGAGTTACATCAACAAAATAAATCCTGTGCGGAAATCGGAAAAATAGTAAAACGCAGTAGATTTACTATTTTCAGCATCATAAAATGGTTTAAAGACTCGCCCGATTTTAAAAATCCTCATAAAGGTCGTCCACAAAAGCTCACTATGAGAGAAGAGCGAATAATTGTCAGCAAAATAAAGAAGGGTCCAAAGAAAACATCATCTCAAGTAGCAGCAGAAATGAAAGAAGAGATTGGCAAGGAAATACATCCTAAGAATAAGAAGAAAGCCTCTTATGAGCAAAGTTAACCGAAAGAAGAGGTTGGAATTTGCGAAAACTTACCAAAACAAGCCTGCGGACTTCTGCGCCAACGTTATCTTCACAGATTAAAAGCAAGTTTAACATATGCCAATCAGATGGTAGAATAAGGGTTTGGAGAAAACAAAATGCAGAATTTGACAAAAACAACGTAGTCAACACGGTCAAGCATGGTGGTGGGGAAGTTATGGTATGGGGTTGTATGGGAGTTACAGATGTTGGCAACTTAGTTTTTATCGAAGGGAACATGAACAAGTTTGATTACCTTAACATATTAAAAGATAATCTCCATCAGAGCGTGCAGAAATTAAATCTTGGGATGGTTTTCTATTTCCAACAGGATAACGATCCCAAGCACACTGCTCATATAGTGCGCATGTGGATTATTCATGACGTCCCCCATGTTCTTCCAACTCCCCCACAATCGCCAGACTTAAATCCGATAGAACATCTGTGGGATGAACTTGGTAGAAGGATGGAAAAACACAACATAACAGGCAAGGGTCAATTGAAACAACTTTTGTTGCAAGAATGGCAAAATATTGGAGACGATGTCACTAAAAAACTTGTCCAATCAATGCCAAGGAGATTGATTGGATTATACAAAGAAAAGGCAGGGCCACAAGGTTATAAACAACTTTTATTTTAAAAAATGACTTTCCTTGTGTGAATATTTTTGTCCCTCGCAAAACTGAGACTGAATTATTTTTTTTATTTGTTTTACTTTTTTCCTCATTATTTGTTTGTGCTCAATTAAACTTTAAATGAATAAATATTTTCATTGTTTACTCTATAAGTTATAATCATTATATTGTAAAACATCAAAGATTTTCTCAAAAAACATAGGGTGTGTGAACAATTCTGTCCATGTGTGTATATTGGGTTGGCTTAAGTTAAATTTTTAGGTTTCCTGACGTTATCGAAATGTCAAACACATTTTGTTATTTGAGACTTGGTACTTCAACTGTCAATCATTTAAAAAAAAGTTATGATCGGTTGTGTAGTTAACAGTGACGAACATTTTTCATATTTTGCTTTTTTATTTCCGGAATGGAAAAAAAGCATCGCAAGCTCACAAAAAGTTATGTACGGTTAATGGTGACGAAGCTTTAAAATAACAGGAGTCTCAAAATTGGTTTGCCAAATTTCGTTCTGGTGATTTTACACTCAAAGATGAAAAAACGTTCTGGTCGTCCAGTTGAAGTTGATGACGCCCAAATCAAAGCAATAATCGATTCGGATTGTCACAGTACAACACGTGAAATTGCAAAGAAGCTTCATGTATCACACACATGTGTTGAAAATTGCTTTAAACAACTTTGCATTATATGAAAACTAAATATATGGGTTCCTCATGAACTGAAAGAAAATCATTTAACACAACGCATTAACATCTGCGATTTGTTAAGGAAACGTAATGAAAATGATCCGTTTTTAAAACGATTGATAACTGGTGATGAAAAATTGGTTACTAAAATGTTACAATCGGAAAAGATCGTGGAGCAAGCCGGGTGAACCAGATCAAATAACAACAAAAGCTGATATTCATCGAAAGATAGTTATGTTATCAGTTTGGTGGGGTTACAAAGGAATTGTCTACTCTGAACTTTTACCACCCAACCGAACGATCACTTCAGATGTCTACATTGAACAACTAACAAAATTGAACAATGCAGTTGAAGAAAAGCGGCCCGAAGTGACAAATCGAAAAGGTGTTGTATTCCATCATGACAATGCAAGGCCTCCCACATCTTTGGCCACTCAGCAAAAATTATTGGGGCTTGGTTGGGATGTTTTGCCACATCCACCATATAGTTCCGACCTTGTACTTTTATTTCGATCTTTGCAAATCCCTTGAACGGTAAAAATTTCAATAATAATGATGATAAAAACCAGAAGTTTTATGAACGTAGAATTATGATGCTGCCTGAAAGATGGCAAAAGGTCATTGCTCAAAATGGGCAATACATACATACAATACATGAAAAAATAGTCTTTTATTTTCTAAAAAAAATCCACAATTACTTAGTTGCCTACCTAATACAAATATAAATAAAATATGTTTTAAAAAATTTAAATATGCTGAACCTTAACACTCTACTACAAACCATGTCAGGATCCTTGATTTTTCATCAATGGCTATGAATCTCTTCTTCGCAGGTCACAATTTTTTTAGTACATAAGATTAATAAGGGCTGAGTCTTAAACAATATAGGCAGATAAATATGTGCTTACGATTTGTGTATTCCACTTGCGAGCTCAACGGTGACCATTCAAAATTTAAGTTATTCAAGCACACAATGCGTAGCTTATGGAACTTTTGTGACATTTGTAATTATTATTAATAATATTCATTAGGGTTTTATAATTGAATATAGTCTTAATTTACATTCTTTTTTTTACGTAACATGTGTATCATTTTTGTGTTTAATTTATTTTAACTCTTTTTAGAGAAGTCGTGGATTCGGTTTTATAACCTTCCAAGAGCCGAACAGTGTGGAAAAGGTCTTAAAGGTACCGGTTCATACCCTCGACGGAAAAAAGATTGATCCAAAATATGCAACACCAAAAAATAGACCACGCCAAACAAACAAGACCAAGAAAATATTTGTTGGCGGTGTGTCACAAGAAACTTCAGCCGACGAAGTAAAAATATACTTCGGACAGTTTGGTACAGTCGAAGAAACTGTTATGCTAATGGACCAACAGACAAAGCGGCATCGTGGATTCGGTTTTGTCACATTTGAAAATGAAGATGTTGTTGACCGTGTGTGTGAAATTCATTTTCATACGATTAAAAACAAAAAAGTTGAATGCAAGAAAGCTCAACCCAAGGAATCAGTTACGGCGACGGCGCAATTGCTGCAGAAACGTTTAATATTCGGGTCATTAGGTGTACGCCTACCAACTGGAGCTGCGCAAATAGTGGGACCAGGCGCTGCTTCAGCGGTTAATCCATTAGCTATGTTGCAGTCGCAACAAGCCGCACACGCACATGCTACGCAAGCGGCTCTATTGCATACACCATTCTCAGTACAAAATACCGCTTCAGTGACAGCTCCCGGATATGGAAAGCTGTTGACGACTTACCCGCAGGCATCACTCCAGAGTGTCAGGTAAGTCAATGCATTTGAGATTTTAATCGTATGTGCACTATATGTTTCTTAAAAAAAAATTATGAAAAAGTCAGGTAAAGTCGGATTACAATTAAATAAAAAGTTAACAACTTCTTTTCGCGTTAATTCCTAATCCAAATTCTATGAACGAATGAATGAATGTGTTTTATTAAGCTTTTAAACCTATTTGGTTTACAATTTTACAATGAGAATTCTATTAACTATTAACTAGTAGATAGTTCTAACATAAGCAATAAGTTTTCTTTTTAATTATTTTAAATTCTTATTATTCTCAATGCCTATCGAAAGAGTGTTGAGTCTTGGAAAACCCACGTAAAAAATTGATCTCTGACCTCTCATTGTTCTTGTTCTTAGGTCGTAGATTGTACACCGCCAATGCATCGGAACGTAAGTTCTCGCATAGGTAGCGTGAAAACTTTGTTTTAAGTTTAAAATATGAATATCATGCAATATTGAGCCATCTTAACGCATTTAAAGTTAACCCAATTACCTAATCTATGAAGTCATTGTATAAGGATTGCAACTTCAAAAAGTCGGAGTATTACATTGTTGCAATAATCACTTAAACTGGCTTTGCGAAAACAATTATTGTGGATGTCAGTGACTACAGTGTTAAGTGTGTCATTCTGTTTAAAGTAATTTAACGGACTTAAATCCAGAATATTTTCACGGCACTAGCTACTAACGGACAAACGTACGAGATTATTGCTGTCATAAGTAGCTTCTTCTAACTCGTTAGCAGATCATCTGAAAGAGAAAAAATTGTAATGCATTTTAAAGGTGATGTATTTCTCGAGGTAATCAGGAAGAGTTTTTTTTCTGTTTTGTGCAGCAATAAGAAGTGAAAAACGCGGTTTTAGCTTAAATGTTTAAGAAATTAAATGTTGAAAAAAATTTAAGCAAAAAAAACTATGATAAGATGTAATGTTCAAATTTTCGAAAAGGATCGATTTAAAACTTTTAAAACGTGAAAATTCCAAATAAACCATCAATAAATACAAGCAAATAGGTCGAAATCAAAATCCTCTGTCCCGTTTCGGGCTCCACCCACGGAAGTGAGTTGAAACCAATTACACCTGAGTTTCTCAAACCACTACACAATCTTGCATTCTTCTCCTAATTCTTCCGCTCGCTCTGTGCTAAACGCATTATAAGAGTCTTAATATCCTCTTGAAGAGCGAAGCAAATAATTAAAAAAGCAAAAAAAAAAACTTGAATTTTTATACTTACATAGCCATCAATGCCAGCTCGATACAGTGAAACACTGCACTGCATCTTTTTACTCTTGTCTACGTTGAAACTTTTGCCCTACGCGCAGCTTCCTCGGTTTCTCGGGTTATTCGGTGAGCACTTTGGCCTGTAGAGATGCCATTTCATCCAAAAAGGACAACAGAGCAAAACATTCTGGATTGAAAATGCATGCTGCAATGTCAACAACGATTGCAGTAATGCAATAATATGCAATTATGTACAACCAGTAAGTTTGAAGGTTTGAGACTTCAAGTCTTATCTTAATTGGTTGCTCGATCTGTTATGGACATGGTATGTGAACTCCAGTTCAGTTTCTTATCGAGGATGACACAGAGATAATTGACTTCAATAGAATATTCCAGACAGGTTTCCTCAATGACAATTGGATTGGAGACAGTTTGTCTCCTCATTGTGAAGGGAGCCAAAACGGGTTTGCTAGGATTTACAGAGAGTCATACGCACTTACATTGTAGTGTTTTGAATAGATTAGATTTATTATATATAACTTCATCGAAGCTAATAACATTTCTTTTACAGTTATTTTATATTCTCAAAACTTAGATCTAGCGAATTCTATACATTTGTTTTCAGAAAGTTATAAAAACTATGATGGTGAGTTTTTTAAACAAGACACATTTTTTCAGTCCTGTACAATTCCGTTTTCAGAAAGGTAGATCAACAGAGGATGCTCTTCTACATTTTTGCTCACAGATATACTATTGTGTCCAAAAAATAAGGTGACATATGAATTTAAACTGCGCGCGTCGAAGGATTTGGAAATTTTTCTTTCTTTTTAGGTTGGTAGTACTGTCAGTGACATCTATGTGAAATTTCATGTCAAAATATATTCATAGTGTTTGAGATACGCGTCGTTTTGTGAGCTGCTAAAAGTGAGTTTTTCGTTTTTTGCGATGTCGAAATTTATTGAGCAAAGAATTTGCATTAAATTTTGTTTGCGGAATCAATTTTCTGCTGCGGATATGTTGAGGATGGTGCAGAAAGCCTTTGATGATGAGGCTATGTCTAAAAAAAATGTTTACAAGTGGTATAGTGATTTCCAAGCCGGCCGCGAACGTGTCGAAGACGAAGAGCGTTCTGGGCGACCATCAACCTCAACCGATGAAGCTCACGTCCAACAAATCAAAGATTTGGTGTTGAAAAACCATCGATTAACGATTAGAGACCTTGCTGATGAAGTTGGCGTATCGAAAGGCTCAGTCAATACCATTTTGAAGGATGCTTTGGGCCTCAAGCGCGTCAAGTCTCGACTGGTACCGAAAACATTGAATTTTTTGGAAAAAAAGGCGTCGCGTTGAAGTGTGTGAAACAATGCTTCCGACTACCAGGATGTCATGAAACGCATTATAACTGGCGATGAGACTTGGATCTATGCTTACGACCCCGAAACAACCGATCAATCGAGCGAATATCGTGCCAAAGGAGAGCCGAGACCAAAAAAACCGCGCCAAAGTCGCTCAAAAATCAAGGTCATGTTGTCTGTTTTCTTCGATTATCGTGGTGTAGTGCTTTATGAATTCCTTCCAACCGGCCAAACGTTGGACGTTATGCGTCGTTTGCGTAACGCTATCCGCCTAAAAAGGCCGGAATTGTGGAAAGACAATTCTTGGTTTTTACGCCACGATAATGCACCATCCCATACCGCACTCGTAATTCGTGATCATTTCGCCAAAAACTCAACCCATATCGTTCCGCAACCACCGTATTCACCTGATCTGGCGCCGTGCGACTTCTGGCTGTTCAACAAGCTCAAAAGACCGCTCCGGGGACACCGTTTTGATACGATAGAGGAGATTCAAGCGAAGCAGCGAAGACGGAACTGAAGGCCATCCCGGAAAGTGACTACAACCAGTGTTTCAAAGATTGGAAAATTCGTTGGCATAAGTGCATTGCATCGGGAGGGGATTACTTTGAAGGAGATGAAATTGATTTGGAAGAATAAATAAAGAATTTTCAAAATAAATACAATGTCACCTTATTTTTTGGACACAGTAGTATGACAATCTTGATAAAAAGAAGTGTACAGCTGGATTATTTGTTGACATAACAAAAACATTTGACACGGTCAATCATGACATACTGCTTAGGAAATTGGAAAACGCTGGCTTTCGGGGGTTTATTTGCAAGTGGCTTAGGTCCTACCTGGGGAATCGATCACAAAAAGTAAAAATTGATGGCATAAGAAGCGATGTAAAGTTTCTCAACATTAGAGTACCTCAAGTTTCGGTTTTGGGTCCAATACTCTTCTTAATTTACATCAATTCCTTGTTCAGTTTACCGTTCGAAGGATTACTTACAGCATTTGCAGATGATATTGGTTTTGCCTATGGTGCGAGCAGTGTTTTAAATCTTATATCGAACATCAATGCTGATCTAAATTTATTAAGACTCTGGTTTGCTGAGCATAACTTAGTTATAAGCTCAAAAACTTAAGTTATGTTTTTCAATTTAGTAGCGCAAAACAGTTTTAATGCAGAGGTTTAATTTCATGGAACAGACTGCCCAAGGTTTAACCTGGGTCTCTGCAATTGCAATACAAGTTTGTCCTCTTGTACTTGTAATAGCTGTCTCAGCTGTAGCGAAAATTTCAAATTGAAAATGTTAGCGAATTTAAGTATCTGGGACTTGTCATTGACTCGAGGATGAGCTTTAATAGCCATACGAGTAATTTAAAAAACTATTTTCTTGGTATACTCAGGAACTTTTATTTTCTGGGCAATATTTGCTCTACACACTTTTGTTAAAGATTTATTATGGAGATTTTCATTCTAGATTGGAATATGGTATCACCTGTTGGGGGGGGGGGGAGTTTATTGGAATAAAATTCAGCCACTATTGTCGCTTCAAAAATAAATTATAAAAAAAATTTGCCGTAAACCTCGTTTACATCCTAGTTTTCCATAATTCAAAGATTTGAAGATTCTCGCAGTTCGACACTTGTACTGCTATAAAGTGCTGAAAATTTTCTATATGAGGTCAGGTGATCTTAATTTTAGACTAGTCAATAGTTATGTTTTACGTCGCAATTCCTCAAATCAAACCCGCTTTTCGTACAAGCGCGTTCCGTAATTTTTATAATGTCGTTTATTTAACAGACTTCCGGATTCTATCAGAGCACTCACATATTTTCATGCGTTTACAAAGCATGTCAAAAATTGGCTTTTTTGCCTTGATACTAGAGGTGTTGAAGCTCTCTTTTACGTTTTGCTTTGATTTGTCTATTTTTTATTTTCTCACTCTTCTGTTTTACATTCATAAAAAAACTTGAATTTCAAATAATATAGGTTAAGTCAATTTCTAAGGGTCACCCCACCCATTTCTATTTTTAATTTAAGAATTAGTTTATACAGACATGAAGTGGCATTACCTCTATTTTTCATATAAAAAAAATATAAATGTCACTATTATTTCTTTGTGGCCAACGCCCATGCGTAAAAAATTAATATGTTAATATTGTAATAGAAGAAATAATAAATAATAAAGTAAATTCTTTATTATTAATTCGTTCCTGGTAGAAACTGAGAGTTCATTTAATAATTTAAAACTTTTATATATTAGTTAATTCTGTGAGCTAGCAGTTAACAAATTATGTAGTCTTAGGTTATTATTATTTGTTAGTGAATATGGTTGTACATCACTTATATACTACATTGCACAGTTTCTTAAATAATTTTGTAGAAGATTTTTGTTGATTTTATATATAAATGCATTGCCTTGTTTGGTAATAATCGAAGGCTTTGTATTAAACTATCAATACATAGAAACAGAACTGTCGAACAGTATTCGAAATGTGGCTCAATAACTATGTTATAAATATTTATTGCACTTAAAGTTGAAAGACCGTTTCTTATTCGTCTTAAAAATCGTACTTTCTTAGCTATTTTTTTTACGAATGTAGTCAATTTGTTTTTCAAAATTAAATTTTTTGTCAATTATAACCCCTGGGTATTTAACAAGGTCCATCATTTACCATCAGTCTTATATCACATTTGGTTTTAGTTACATTTGGTTTGAGTCTATATTGTTTAAGCCAATTATCAACACTTTGTATTTTGGTTTGGCATTAAGCTTTATTCGCCTCAGCAATGTATATCACCGCATCGTCTGCAAACAATGCAAGTTGTCAATACTTTAAAACATTTCAAACATAGAACATTCAGAAAATTTTCCAGTTTGCCATTTAGTTTTCTAAATATGACCTTAAATGCTTAAAAACTTAAAAATTCAAAAAAAAACACATTACGCATGTTTCTTTTTAGCTGGAAAGAACAATCCATCTGGTTTAAACAAGGTTAACTCGCTTTCATATGAGTGGTTGTTAATAAATTCACATAGAGTAATACCCAAAATGTTAGTTGCTCGGGAATTAAATGACAACTCTTAAATTTACTAGGTTAAGAAGTGCTGATGAGTCAATATTACCGGCTATAAGCTGATGCAAAAACACAATATAACAGACTTCGCGATGTTTTTGCACAGAATCAAGGCCGATAAGAAGAAGACGGTCCTTATACGGTGGCAGGCGAAGAGGATCAGTCCATGATAAATGCCACGCATTTGAAGCGTATTCAAGCTGTGGCCTGACAAGTGTTGTGTACATGGTACTTATTATTGAATTGAGAAGTCAAGATTTTGAGCGAATTGTTCACCTAAGTCGCTTGTCAGGTTAACTTTGACCAGCGCAGAACTATTTAAGGTGTACGCAGAGGTCAGAGGATTAAGTTTTCTAGAAAAGGACATGTTAAAACATTTGGAAATGTTTAATGATAGGCCATTGTTGGAGCACAATTTTGCGAAAGAATTAAGGTCATCGTTCAAACCCCAGCAGTCCGAAAGATTGTTAATTCCGTTAAATATTTTTGTGTCGTCGGCATAAATAAGAGCTCTAGAGTTCTTGAGCACACTTACAACACCGTTAATAGATATAATGAATAACAGAGGACCTAGGTGGCTACCCTGAGACACACCTGAGGTAGCGTAAATTGAATTAGAGGTTGATCCCCTAAACAAGACTTGATAGGTTCGTCCGTCAAGATACGAGCATATCCATTCCACAAAGGATGCAGGGAAACCAAGGGCTTTCATTTTAAAAGCTATGAGCTTATAGGAAAGCTTATCAAATGCCTTACTGAAGTCGGTGTTAGTGCAGTCGACTTGACCCCCTTCTTCTATTGCTTTATTAGTAAAAGAAGTAAACTCCAGCAAGTTAGTCACAGTGGATTTGTTTTTAACAAAACCATGCTATTTGTCAGTGAGGAAAGGCTTGCAACTAAAGTTAAAACTGTCAAAAATGAAAGCCTCAAAGAGTTTAGTAATGAAAGCCTCAAAGAGTTTAGTAACATCATCCGTTGAACCTTTTTTGTGTACCGGAATTACGAAACCAATTTTCCATAACTTTGGGAAAACTCTATGGTGAATGGATGCCTTGAATATGAAAGCAAGGGGTCCTGCCAAAGCACTGCCGCAGTTCTTTAAAATTGTTGAAGGTATTCCATCAGGTTCGAGAGAGGTGTCATTTGCAAGTCGAGCGATTCCCGAACAACTTACATTTTTGATATTAAATACCACCGTACGAACTACGGCTGCAATGAACCCCTAACGCGTATGTCAATACATTTCATGTTTTCAATTTTGTTTTTTTTTTTTTGTCATTTGAAGTTACTAGTCAATTATGTTTTTGCATTTCTTTTTAATGTGTATTAGTGTATGGTGTTAGGCTATCTTATGTTATTATTATGTTTACTAACAACTTACACCACGCTAAATGATGACGGTGACAAGATGGGTATTACTCTATGGGTTTTATAAGAATTACTGATAGCATTAAGCATTGTCCGGATGCAGAGACAAGTGCTTGAAGACATTGCTGCAATGATTGAGGGGTCTGAACTTGAAGATGTGGCGGTAGAAGATCTCGTTGAACTTGTAGCAACGCCTGACGGTCCTCTCACAGAATAATCCCATCTAAGGGGGGAATACAAAATCATCTTTAAAAAATTTATTCAGGTTTGGTCATATTGCAGAATATAGACAATAATGATGACCTTGTCTTGACCGTGTGTCAAACAATAAAAAACAGTGTTGGGTGTTATGAACTAATTTAACAAAGACATAAAAACAACGCTACCCAAAAGACAATAAATGTATTATTCTGTACAAAAAAAAGTGTTCTTAGAATTGAAGTAATTAATTCAAAAAATTCGTATTTTTTGAATTAAATGTTTACTTTGTTTAATCATAAACCTCGATATACGCGAATTTCAGTTATCGCGATTTCTTCCGGAACGTATCCCTCGCGTAAAAGGGGAAATTGTTACTAATTTCGTGTTTGGTTAAACAAAAAGAATCCACTGAATCTGAACGAACATTTTTTGGAGTTGCACAAGCAAAATAAATATTGTGCGGAAATCGGGAAAATTGTTAAACGAAGCAGATTTACTATTTCAAGCATCATATAACGTTTGAACGACTCGCCATCATATTGGTTGTCCACGAAAGTTGACCAAGAGCGAAGAGAAAATTATTGTAAGGAAAATCAAGGAGGAGCTAAAAATAACATCAAATCAATTTGAAGCAGATATACAAGAAGAGATTGGAAAGGAAATGCATCCTTAAACTTTGCGAAGGACTCTGTGTAAGAATTACTGATTTGTGTTAAGAATAAAGAATGTTCAAACCGTGTCAACAATTTTAAAAAATAAACAAAAAATCAGAGCTGAACTCTAGTAAGTAAAAAAAAGTGCGGAGATAAACTATTACAACAGGAACAGAAAAAAAGCTTTTGGTAATTGGCAAACTGAAAACTCGAAAACGAACCAACCAGTTTTATATGAAAGTAATAAAAGGGCATGATGACGTCTATTATTTTCGAAAAAGTTTTACGACAATGGGACAGAGACCTTTTATAAAAAAAGAAACATCTTGCCTCACCGATAATTGTGCGGCATATCCACACATCCAATCTTTAACAGCTATTAAACTCGCATTTCTGCCTCCGAATACCACCTCTGTTCTGCAACCCAAAATCACTAAGGACACAGTTCAGAAAGGTGCAGATTTTAGAAATCCTAAAACATATTGGAAGGATGCCATCTACATGATAGCTAAGGTATAGCATGAAGTGTCTTTGTCCACTATAAATAACAGCTTTCGACGCGCTAGTTTTCATAACAAAGTCCTAAAAAATACCGATGAAGAACTTCTAATAGCACAATGGGTTTGACAAATACAAATGAATGAGCAGTTTCAAATTCCAATCCGAACGTTGGAAGCCAAACATTGGACAGTTCTCTTAAAACAAAATATTTAAAACCAAGCAAATGTATAAAAAAATCAAAAGTAATTGATTTCTTAAACGAGAACGTCCCTAATGTGAAGTTTTTTTTTTTTAATAAAGTTCTCTTTGGATCTTAGTTTTGTTATCCGTTGGGAACCGTTGTCGCACCGAATGTAACGATTTTCGGGTTTATATAATCACTGCATATTACAGACCCATACACAGATTAACTAACAAAACAAATGTGCAATTTCCCAGTGTAGTGCAATAATGGACGATTTTCCAGATGGAAAATTATTTGATTTTCCAAAAAATTTACTGTTCGATAATGCGCCCGTGAAGAGATGCGTTGCCTTTTCAAAACTGTCCTCATAAACTAAAATCGCAGTTTCAAAAATTAACATTTCTTGATGGTCCAAAATACTTATTATGCCCGATTAATAAATTAACATTCCATAAGATGATTGGCGATCTGAGTTAAATAATAAAGAAAATAACAAACCAGCAGGAAGTACACCTAACTATTTTATCAACGATATATACTACGATGCCGATATTCACATACACACACCATTTAACATTTCTACGTGTCGGCCGGTGCCAGCGCCGCTCACCCCACCCACATTTTTTTCTGAGTTGTCTGTGACACGTGAAAAGAAATATGAAATAAAAAACGATGTTTTTTTAGGTTTACGTTGAAGCTTTTTAAGAGTTTTTTTTTTATTTTTTATTCAGTTTTTACAAAAATGTGTTTTACAAAAATTTTCAGAACCAAGAATATCCAGAATATTTGTAATGAATAAATAGGCATCATTCTTTAGTACTAAAGTGACTAGTGGCGAATGATCATTCTATTAAATTATATTGATTTACTAATTTATTTTTTATGTGGGGTAACTATAAAATCATCTGTGAATACATTATTGATAAATTGAAAATAAAACAATTTACTAATAAATAAACAAACAGTTTTACTGCCGAGTCAAACAAATTTTTACTAGTATATCTGAAGACTATATCATCAGCAAAGGCGGTGTTATTGCTTTTGAAATTTTGTTTTAGTAATGAGTTTATGTAAATTAAAAATAGGATTGGCCCCAGAACCGAACCTTGAGGCACGCCAGTATTAATTTTTAGATCATTACTGTATATTTATTCAAATTTCACTCTCTGACCTCTATCTGTCAAATAAGAAACAAACCAATTATACATAAATCCTCTTATTCCTGCTTTATACAATTAATCTAAAAGAATGTCATGATTGACCATATCAAATGCTTTTGTCATATCTATAAAAAGAGCTATACTAGTGTTTTTGTCATTGAAACTACCACAGATTTCACCACACAATTTACGTATGGCATCTTCTGCAGATCTATCCTCGCGAAAACCAAATTGTTCGTTGCTAAAAAAATTATTTTTATTTAAAAATGACACTATGAATACTTTTATCAGTTTCTCGAATAGTTTACAAAACGTTGGAAGTACGGAGATAGGCCTATACTGCGTCATTGAGTTGCGGTTTCCTTTTTAAATAAAGGAATGACTTCAGCCTTTTTCAAAGAGTAAAGAAATATACCAAATTTAACACTTAAATTGAATATATGACACAGAACATCGACAATAAACAATGAAATTCGTTTCAAAAGACACTTCGTAATGTTATCGCAGGTGCTAGAGTATTTGTTATCAAAACCTAGTATGTACTTGTGAATTTCAATTGGCGTGAAAGGCTTAAACATAAAACTATTATTTTGAAAAGAGTCTTCAACTAAATCTGGATACAAATGACATTTACAGCTATATTGGGGAGAACAAGGTTTCTATTGGATCCGATATTGTTAAATTTTCAATTTCAATTATGTGGATTTTTCCTTTTAACTTTGCTTGTTGAGGATACTGTTTACTACTTTCCATTCTTATTTTGTATTGCCATTGCAGTTATTAAATTGGTGAGCGTAATATTTATCGCGGCTTAAACTAACCTGTTCTTAAACGTCTTTATCTAACTTACAGAAGTATTCTTTTAATTTTTTGTTGAGAGGATTGCGTTTGCTTTTTTTTCTAATTACGTTTTTTTTTTTATTTCTTTCCATAAGCAATTCTCTGCTTATCCAGGGCTTTAGACGTTTCAATTTTTTCCTTTTTTTTCCAAATTAGACGAACTGTTAATATGGGATTTTAAAATATGAAGAAAAATATCGTATGCTACCGAGGGATCACTCTGCTTATAAACTGGTTCACAGAATTCAAATTTTAACCGTTCCATTTATATTTATAATTATTAAGTGTATTTGTTTGAATGAATGTCGGACTTTTTTGCTGAATTCACCACAGAAATTTACCTGACAATTATTCCATTTTAGCGATTTATTGAATTTTAGACCTTTCATCATGGTGATTTCGATCTTTCAAAATTTCTTTTGTGTTTTCTCAATTCACTCAATTTTTGTTAATTTCTAATATATTATTATTAATTTACTGTTCTTTATTTCGTTTTATTTAGATACGCTCCGTATCCGATCACTGTTGGCTCTGCGGCTGCAGTAGCAGCTGCGCAACATCAACAACAACATCACCATCATACCACTACAAATCACAACTCTGCAGCAAATCAAACACCGAATCATGTTGCAGTGGCGCCAAATTCCGCTGTGCATTCTGTGAATTCAGCATCTCATGTTGCAGCTGCACAACAGGTTGCCTTTGCGACTGCAAGTCCAATGAGTGCAGCAGTCGCAGCAGCAGCAGCTGCTGGTCATCCTTATCAAGCTTACACATTAACAAATGTCGATATGTCAAACTTCCAGGGCATTGATTGGAGTTCAATGTATGGCATGGGAATGTATGTTTAGGGGATGTATAACTGTTTCTTTAGTTATTATGTCAATAAGTCGGATGCGTTAAAAATATTTTGTTACACTTGCTCACACGTTTTCTTAAAAAAAAAGGAAAATATAATGACAGTTTTCTAAGAATAATGTGTGATATAAAAGTACCTATAAAATTAATAAAACAAAACAGACTTGATTAAGTATTAATTATACCACATACATTTATAATAACTTTAACAAATTAGGTTCATATATCGAAATTCGTTCAAAACTTAATTGTAATAATGATATTTGTATATACATATATATACATATATATGTATATATATGCAAGTATATACACACATATCTACATATATACATACGTATTTATATGTGTATGTATCGAAACCACCGATTTTGATTACGATCAATGTCATTATCAATGGAGATACAAAAATTGAATTGTGTACACAGAAAAATGTATGTTTGTAAACTGTATTTAAAACTATTTCATAGTTTGTTGTCACATATTCAGAGGTACTTAATTATTAGCTTAAGTCGTAAATATAAGAAATATTTTTCATAGGAACACACAATATCGTTCAGACTGACTGATAAATCACTCATTTAAGAACACCTTATCCCATACAACATAGTAAATAACACCAACCATACTAATTTTTCTTCTTATTTTGGGAAAAAAAAACAATGTCTTTATCAATATATGCCACTGTTAGAGTTTATGCTAATAATAAACAATTGTTTATATTTGTGTTATGGTCTATCATAGTACGTTTTGAATTCCATGTATGATTTTGTAAGAAACAATATATATATTTTTATGAACTCTGATAAAAATTTACATACAACTTTTAATAATGCTTATGACGTACGATTCTTCAAATTCATTATTTCACAAGTATTACTTTGAATTATATTACTTAAACTTTTCAGTGTTGAATCTTTGAAGTAGTTATTTTTTTTAATATATCCTGGATTCAAAATAAAGTTTACTATAAGAATAAAATAATATAATTCCATAATTTTTTGTAGATAACTGTCAAATAAATAAAATTTTACGAGATATTCATTGGCATGTAAATTTCAGATAATTTCAATCAAACCATAATACTTACAGGAGAAAAATATTTCTATTATAAATTTGAAAGTATCTTATTTAATTTTGAACTTGTTTTTGTGGGCTGATTTAGTGATTTCGATTTTAGCGGTATGAATTTTGAACCAATCGTTTCTCCTTGCTCTCTTAGTCTATAATAATTTTAATTGTTTTTGCGAAAAATTAAAGAAATAAGATGAATGAATATATCCTTTTATCAACTGCAAAGGGACTTTCCATATTTTTCTTCTGAATTTAGAAATAAATGACGTTACAAAAAGTTGATTATATCGACGCTTTTGTATTCTTCGATTATGTGCAGTTTTCATACTAAGGGCAGTGAGACGCTTTTATGGCTTGAATCTAATCCGTCGCTTATCTACAGCGCAGATCTCTTTTTTTTTAATCAAAAAAAAGATGTACATCCACATATTTCCACCAACAGAACTTCGACGTGACTGAGACGATTCGTTTGCTGTTTCCGCCCGAGTAAAATAGAGATTACATTTCAGGGGTGAAATTTTTGGATCTTTAGATGTAAACTCTACTACGAAACCATATAATTCTACGCTTTGTGTTTTCATTTTTAGAGTTGATAAATTTCAGCGCACTTAACATGTATTTACAAAATAAATCTTTTGCATAATAAATACAATGGTGTCAAATATGTATTGGGTTTTCAAATGGGGACTTGACAACTTTGAATTAAATTTTTGAACGCACCCTCTCACCAATCATCGAACTTTCATTGTCAATTTGTTCAGTAAACTCAACATTTTCATCATGGTATAGTACACGAACGAGCAACGTCTGCAAATTATAAAATTTTTCTACCGAAATTCGGAGTCGGTAACCGCAACTTTAAGACCGCTTACTCCAATTTTCGATCGTTATTCTCGACCTGGTAGACAGGCATTATCAAGTTCAGTGCAAGAATTTGAGTTTTCATATTCATTGTGTGGTCTTGCAATGTAAGTGAGACAACGGGTTGGACGAAGTGTCGGAAATATCAGTGACGAAACTCATTTTAGGATCAATGGGTTCGTCAATAAGCTAAATGTGCGTAATTTGTCGGGTGAAAACAACATTTGCTTCTTGAATCACCACTTCATCCACAAAAAATAACTGTTTGGTGCGGTTTGCATGCCGGCGGCGTTAATGGGCCATATTTTTTCGTCGACGATAACGATCGTCACGTTATTGTGAATCGTCAGCGTTATCGCGCCATGATTACAGATTATTTTTGGCCCGAAGGAAGATATGGACTTGAACGACATGTGGTCTAAACATGATGATCCCACAAGCCATAGACACGTACTCCTTACGATCGATTTATTTTATTTAAAAAAAAAAATTGTCAAGACCATGTTTAACCAGCTATGACCCACAACCCGAGTAATAAAGAGTTAAGGGATATTGTTTGTCCCTAGCTTTGTGTAGTTCAATAATTTGAGTTTAAAACTGCCGCGAAGTTTTTTTTATTAAATTAAGGATGATTGAGATAATAAGAGTTTTTAGATTTGTCATGATTAGTGACCTAATTTCTTAGGAATGAAATCTTTGCCTCAGTGAAATTATTTTATGATGCATCTTACGTATTTAAATGATTTTAAGTTTGGTTTCGATTTCAGTTTTGTGAAAACAAAAAGTTGTTACCTATTAGATTTTACGACTGAAGTCTTAAATTCAGAGAGGAAGTAATCCATGATGAAGCCAACCTATTTAAACGATATCGTTTTATCATCCCAAAATTAAAACAAAGGCTTTTTGGAGGCAATAATTTACAATTAATTAACTAAATTTATTGTGTCAAACAATATAACAATATTTAATCACATAGAATTTCGAGAACTACTATAGGTTTAAAAATCATTACCTGGATTAAAGATAAATGAATCTGAAATTGCGTCCCACATCAGCTCGTGAGAAAAGTATGCCTCGTCCGTCCTTTAACTTTTGAAAAAAATTTTCGCCATTTCTTCAACCCTTATTTTTAAAAATTCTTCTGTGAATTTTTAAACATCTGATAATGTGAATGTTAAGTTTCGTATCCCCACTCGGATTGAGGTCTCGATGATAGGGTGGTAAACTTAGTACCTCACGTCCCACGGTGTGAATAATTTCATTAATCATAGCTCTTCGTTGTTTTATTAGTTCATACATTTCAAGTTTGAGCATCTGTGAAGAAGAATTGTTATTGGTCAGCAATTGTATTATCTCTGATTTTCAGCTAGCAGAAGTGACTAGATTGTCTTCATATCAAAACATTGACTTTTACCTTAGAATTTTGGTTATATATTTTAATTACAAATTTTGGTTTTCTTTTTCTTAATGGTTCCATGAAAATTTCTTATAAGTGTTTCGTTCAAATGTTGTATCACTGCTGTTGTTGTCTTAAAACTTACTTTGAAAATAAACTAAAAATCATTCAAATACGTAAGATGCAATTTCGCTCTGATGCAAAAATTTCATTTTAAAAAGCTCAGGTCACTTATCTAACAACTCTTAAAACCTTAATGGTCTTGTTCCGAAATCTCACAGGCAAAAAAAAAAACATATTTAGAGGGGGAAAAAGCTTTTTTTATGTTGCGACATGGGTAATATTGATAATTAAGCCGGTGACGTTGAACCTCCAGAGGCGCCTTGAGAAAAAGTTGTTTTGCGGTCAACATTATAGCTTGTTAACGGATCATCTGCATTTTAAAGGTGATGTATTTCTGGAGGTAATCAGGAAGACTTTTTTTCTCTATTTTTTTCAGTACTTGGATGTGAAAAACGCCATTTTGGCTCAAAAAATCGCTGTAATTACAAAATAGAAAAAAATTAAAACAAAATAATTCTTCCTGATTACCTGTTGAATTATGTAAAGAAGTAATGTTCAAAATTTCAAAAGGATCAAATCAGTAGATTTTGAGTTCTAATGTTCATGAATCAAAAATGATTTTTTTTCACGAAAATCGATTTAACGTTTTTTATACGTGAAAATTCGAAATAAACCATCAATAAAAGAACATGAATTTTTATACTTATGTAGAACTTACATGAAACACTCATTCAGGATACCCAATGCATATTTCTGCTGTTGAATTTTACCCTATTTTGTTGTACGCGCAGCTTCTTCGTCCGCTCAGGATATTCGTAATTCATCAGTAAGGTGCACCCACGGGTGAGCCTCTGGGCCTGTAGAAACGCCCATTTCATCTTAAAAGGACAATGGCTACATTTGCTGCCATTTTAATTACGATTGCAGTACCGCTTACCGATTTTGAAAAGATATCCCAAATAAGTTGATTGAGACTCTCTTTGTTGTTTTGTACAAGGTCAGTTTACATCCTTTGAAATACACGGACGGTGTAAGGGATTCAGGAAAACAAAGGGAATTGCAGCTGCTTTCTTCGGTCGTTTGGAACGATGTAGCTCCGTTAGTTTTACTCGGATTGACTAGACTTAAAACTAGTCTTAAAACGACTTGACATCGTTCATTCAGAAAAAATATTATATAATAAATATAAAAATGTAATAATTTTGATTTTAATAATTTTTAAACCTTAAAAAAACTTCGCCTACAAAGGCTTGAAGTCTGTACTTCGGGAGATTTAAAACAATAAAATCAAACAATTTTATTTGAAGTAATATGTGCGTTGTGAGCAAAATCAAACAATTTAAACCAAATCGATTGATATGTTTATTAACGGCAGTTTGCTCCTAAACATCACATGTAACGCACGCACACGCCCGATTTAATTAGCTCAATGCTTTAAACTTAAAGAAAAACGCGTCTGACACATTATTCCCACACTTTGACTTATGTTGTTTTTCATTGGGCATAAAATAAATATCTTGATGTCAATTCTTAGTTTACATTTTAAAATCTTATTTTCTGCTGGATATTATTGTTTTATTTAAATATATTTAGATATATAATTGTTTTAAACATTTTAAAATTAATTCTCCTTTACCCAAATAGTGCTGTAATCATTTTGTTCAAATTTTTAAACCAAACTCATAGAGATTATAGTCTAGACTTACCTGAGTCTGAACGTTTTACTCCTGCAGTTAAACTTGCATAGGGAACAAAGGTAAGACGATTTCTTTGCTGTGACTGTATGGTAAGGACACTTGTTTGGGATTACGTCTTCGCAAGTAGACCCTCAAAATTATCAGTTCTGCCATATCGAATGTTGATCATCTTCAAGTCGTTTCGCTTTGGCCCAGGTTGAATTGGTACTTCACCATAGTGTGAACAGTAATAAACAGCGATTGATCATTTGAGTTCCAACTGGGGTAATGGCTTCAATCCTCGTTGCAGCCCCATAACAAGTTGAGGAATACAAACAAAAGAATTATCAACCCATTCTATTAACGTTATGCCTAACTGTTTCTGACATTTTGGTCGATTTATACGTGCCACGAGACAGTTTATTAAAATTATTTTTATGTTCTGTAGGAGGTTAGAGGAAAACGGTTCCTCCGAATCGTACGTGTTGCATTGTATCCTCTTGCTTTCAGATATGTTGGAAATGAAAATGGATGATCACTCTCTTAATGCAATTAGCACAGAGCGAGAAGAAAAGAGCGAAAAATAGTTTTCTTTTTTTTTAGTGGTTTGAGAATCTCGCCCTGCTTCCACGATTCTGTGAACAGCAACCCTTTCGCCGACATCCCGCAGAGGTATATTGACATAACACGCGACACCAACCACAACGTCGCGGAACACTCTGTGCAACACCACATCATCGTTCGAGGATACCCTGTGACAGAACCCGCCCGACGTATAGCTGGTAATGAACTTTCGGATGCCAAAAGCGAGTTCAATGAGATGATGCAACGACGGAATGTCAATCATGGCAAAGCGTATGGGCTTCGCCACTACAGATGATCGAAAACAAGTTGGGCGGGTTGGGACTGTGATGACTACCGTCGCTTATATCACTGTCCCAGACAAATATTCCCAACCACATATACAAGATTTCACGCACATGTTGACAGGATGATCTTTCTTTTCTACGCTCGATCTTAACAGGGCATGTCATCAGATAACATTTGCAGATAATGACCGACCGAAGTCAGCCGTAATAACACCATTTTGCTTGTTCGAGAACGTCATGACTTTTGGTTTGTGCAACGCTGCGCAAACTTTGGGTTGGACATCTTCCATTGCTTAATCGACGACATCCGAATCGCGTCTGCCAGTGTAAATGAACAGGGACTACATTCACACATCGTCCTGAAGCAACTTCAGAAGTTTGGGTTGGCGATCAACATGTCTAAATGTTTTTTTCGGACAAACGGAGTTAAGGTTCCTAGGATAAACTGTTAATAGCGAAGGTATCAAGTCTCCCAACGATCGAGTCAACGCAATCACTGATTACCCAAAGCCAGACACTATGGACAAACTGCGAAGGTTCCTGGGAACGTGGAATTTTTATCGCAGCTGCATTTGAGGATGGCAAAACAAAGCTCCAAAACGCAATCCAACTAGCGCACCCAAGACCTGACCTTCCATTGAATTTGCGATGTGACGCATCAGATACATCAATAGGCGCTGCCCTCAACTGCTCAACGAAAGAGAGGCCCGCTTCAAAGTCTATGGTCGAGAGCTGTTGGCAAAAACCAAACTGGTTAGGCACTTCAAACATCCCATTGACGGTAGAGAAGTAGTTCTACTTACCGACCACAAGCCATTAACCTACACTTTCGACAAGAAATCCGACCATGCTTGCAACCGATTAGCGAGACAACTCGAGGAAATGAGCCAATGCTCTTCGAACATCGTCCTTTAATGGCTCTACTACTCGTTTGTGACCTGAAAGACCCACTTCAAATCCACCTACTACAATTGTTATATATGTACATTTAAGACTCAAATTAAATAAAACAAATAATTTTCAGTATCAAGCAAGATGATTGTATGCCTTGGTCTCCTTGAAGAAAGACAAAGAAGAATAAAAATACGACTATATGATGAGTGGATCGGCAGTCTTATAGTAACTACATTGTAGCCTCAAGCTCCTTTTAATGTTAATGTGAAATATTAGAAAATAAAGGAATAAGTTCCAAAAAATATTCTTTTAATTTTAAAAGTACAAAACCAAATATTTTAAGTTGTTTTAATTCGCGTCAACTTTTCCATGGGACGCGTCTATTTCCGCTGTCGTAGTGATTTGGTGGTATATCTTATCGAAAAATGGAACCACTCTCTACATCTTTCTTTCTGGTGAAAATGCTTGTATATTGTATCGACGAATCTCCTATTCAATGGATTAGAAACTTTCTTTCGGGCCGTTCAATTCAAGTTGTATTGGACGGTGCCAAAGCTTTATCCACCATATAAGTGCTGGTGTTCTCTAGGGCTCCGTTTTGTCACCGACGCTCTTTTTAATTTTGATTAACGATCTTCTGTCTGCTACATCTAATCCAATACACTCATGCGCTGATGAAGCATACTATCATGGGGCTCTACGAATAGAGTGGAATTTAATGCCTTCAAAACTCAATGCTATCTTCGGTCGCTAAAGCGAAACGATCCATGATTGGCACTTGCATTGCTGAAGCCGAAAAACTTTCAGTACTTGATATGTGTATCAATAACAACCTTCTTGGTTGGAATGATCACATAGCCATTATCGCCAAATATGCTGCGAAATGTCTAAGTTTCCTGAAGCGATGAAAGAAATACTTTACTCCCTCTGATCTGACTGCCATATATAAAGCGCACATTCGCCCCTAACTGGAATACAACTTCCATTTATGGGCAGGCGCTTCAAAGACCATCTTGAGCCTGCTTGATAGTATTCAAAATCGAGCGTTAAGACTCATAGGTGACAAAAATATTACAAAGTCAATTGACTCTCTTCACCACGGTCGTCACGTCTCCTGCCTAACCAAATTTTATCGCTTCTACCACAAGCAGTGCTCTAGTGAATTAGCCAGCTGCATTCCACCCCCTTATCACTCTCACCGTAACACCCGTCTCGCCAGGAATGCTCATCGGTTCACCCTCGTTTGGACTTTTAAAGACTCATAAATAAGCCGCAAACACGAGTATGTAACGCTCTACCACGGTCGGTATTTCGCACTCAATACTAACTGCAGAAATTTAAAAACAATGTACATCAGTACTTATCCCTATTTCCTCACTGATTCCTTCCACTCGCGTTATGTACTAACATTTTAAAGATAGTCATATCAAAACCCCCGCGCGTGTTCGTTAAAAAAAAATTGTAGGCACGAAAGTATAATTGTTTATCGGGCGAAAAGCACAACGGATCAATAATTTTTAGTCTTATTGTTTTTTTTTTTAACTAAATTCGACTACAGAAGGACCAATAAATATTTAGAAATTGTCCAAATAAATGAAATAAAAAGAAACCCAATTGATTCACACTGTAATTTATAGATCATAATGTGTTGTCTTTGCTCTGGTCAAATCAAAGTGAACGAGGGTATATAGTAGATCAACAGCACTCATCAGCCAACAAATTGATAAGAACTTCTTTATGCATACATTGCACATAAGCACATATGTTTGTATGTACAAACGAGTAAGTAACACATCGCGAACCCCAGTGGTCAAAGGAGACAAAAAATCAACGGTGTGCGGCTGATGACTGCTGCTGAGCGATGACACTTTACGGTAATTCAAGATTTAAAATAATTACATAAGCATTTACAGTGACCCAAAGTTTGTTAGGTCCAAAACACATATGTTTGATTATGTGAAGAGCCAAACAATTTAATTGTTAATAATATTTTTCTATAAACAAATTATAATATTTATGTGTCATTTGATTTGAAGTTATTTCTTTACAATATCGAATTTCATAATCCGGTGGCAAAAATCATGGTTAAATTATCCTTGTGTAAATATGATTTGGTTCTTTCCTTGTCTAGTTATCATGAAGCTCGCTTCGTGTCTCCTTATCATAAATCTCATTTGAATCATTCGCCGATGGTCTGAATTGTTTTGTTGTCACTCCTCTTTTTCGGGTTTATTATGCTTATGCGTCGCCGCCATATTTTTTCGTTTTTTTTTTGGTTCTACGATAAATTTCATTATATACGTTAGTATGTTTCTTTAAGCATGCCAAAAATACCAAAAAAGTAGTATTGTAAACAAAAAAAAAAAAAACCGTCCCAGCAAACTTCAAAAATAAGTAATCAACGCATCAACCCACTTAGCAAAGGAATTTTGGAGATTTTTTTGGCGTAGACATTCGGTATAGGTGTAACATACTTTTTGATACCACACCTCTTTTTTTGTTTATAATTGAGTAATTTATAAATGCTTTCTTACAACCATCGTGTTGCATTACGAAAGATTATTAGTTGCTTTATGGTTTTATTGGATATTTCATCGATGGACTCGAAAAAGGCGTTGCCTAATGTTCGTTGTCTGATTCTAGCCAGGGCTGGGCAGCTGCACAGAAAATGAGTACGTGTCTCCTTTTCTGAAGTGTCGTTACAGCTGCGACAGTGTGTGTTGTGTGGGATGTTAATTCTGATTGCGTGGTCTCCTATCGGCCAGTGCCCTGCGATGACCGCTATTATTCTCGCGATGTCAGTGCGGGTCCGACAAAGGACATCCTCAGTCCGTGTTAGATAATAACACACTTACTTACATCGCGCTTTATTAAATAGGATGGATCAGAATAATTATTGTTAAAATTATGTTAATAAATTTAATCAAGACCCGATGGAAAGCTTATTTGGAAAAATAATAGTGCGGAATATTAACAAAAGCAGAAGAAAGTCATTCCGGTAAAATTCGTATTATAATCTGAATATTCTGACAGCAAAGAAGACAGTTTGGCAATTGTAGAAGTGGATTAGATAGCTACTCTAAAAAGTGATATAGAAGAACTAATAATGCTTACCCTGTAGCAGTCACAAAATAAGGACATACGAAAAATGTGTTGAGGTGGCAATATATATAATAAGATACCGGATGTCCATGACCTAGCCACAAGATGCACAAAACAATACAAAAGGTAACAAGATCGAGCAAAATGATATTGAAGAAATTTCGAAAGTCAAACACAGTATTGATTTAACAAAAGAATCAACAACTGTTATGCTTAACTGTATCCGCCAAAGAACGACAAATATGGCAATCTCAAGCGCGACATCATCGACCGATGCTGTGAAAGTAAACAAAAGAAATTGAATTAACGCGACAACGCTCAATTCGAGACAAAATGCCTAAGCTTTGGTAGTATCACGCAACGTTTGGCAGTGATGCAAAACAGTTTCTACAACATTGTACCGCTGACCGGAAGACAACGATCGTATAACGCAACTCAGAGTTATCGACGAGGGCACAAAACACAAATTTTTCATCGACACCGCTGTCGATGTTTCAGTTTTACTACTTTTACCGAACGAAAACATACAAAAATGACCACAAAATTATTTGCAGCGAAGGGATAAATCATACGGAGAGCAACGAAGTCCGAAGTCAAATTGCGAGATACTTCTATGTGCACGGCCCTTACTATTAAACACATGAAGAGAACGCCCCAACGCTTTTCTTTCCGTCTGCCAGATGTTATATTGATGGGTCCAAAATAGTCGACGCAACATAACTAAACGGTCGAGTGTAAGCCGCTTATCTGGTTTCAGGCAACGGCGACATTTCTGGAACAACCGGTACAGCCCGCAATTATTGACATCTCTGACAATCATTACGTACTGCTTTAACCAATGGACGTAATCGTGGAATCGAAAACCGCTGCTGGATTTCATTGACGACTGTTTCCTTGCACTTATGGTAAAGACGGTGATGATAAATCTTCACGAGTAGAAATGTCGCTCGGTGATTGTTGGGCAATATGATATGACGCATCGTTCCCTCATCGACAAACCAGGCGATACTGATTCTTCCTTAAATGTGCATAATACCGGAATCTTCGATGTACGGAGACAACTTCATTAATTTACTCGACGCTGGAAGTGATTTTTCTGCTGACAGCATCGCCATTTCATCTCCGTATCTTTTCTGCTGCACCATATTGTAAAGAATCTCGTTCGCTTGCGCCAGCTCGTCTGCAAGAAGCGCACCTGTTTCTTTCGAGTATCTTCTCATAGTTGTTGACATATCTTAGCACACGAGCTACGTGTCTTTGCATTATTATCCAAGATGAGAACCGATTTGCATTGAACAGTGGTTCCTTTTCGTTCGGATGTATTGCTAAAAGTCACTTCGTTCGTATTTCCTCTTTCTCGTCTTGCCGTGAGTTAGATACTCTCGGTCATTCTTCAAGCAAAAAATCCGGTCCCCGGAACCACCTCGCATCTTTATGAAAATCCTTCGCATTTAGTCTCACCAAGTAGAGGGGAAGAAATTCTAGAGGGTCGTTGATTAGCACCCTCAAACGTCATGACGTCTTTTTCTATCTAAGAGAATCGTAGAGAAGAACTAAGAAAGTCATCCGTTGTGTTCCACCATAGTCTTAACACCTTCGCCGCGTCAATGCTGTTTTTCATGGAGCCTAAGATCTTCACGCCGTCTCCTGACGGTCGTTCCAAAGCTTGCTGCACCTCACTGGAGTTCGAGAGCCATCCTCTAATATTCAATCCAGCGCTTGAGTGGATGAACCTGACATCTTTTGCCAACTGGATGGCCTCTTTGATTGCCTCGACGCTGTCCAACATATCGTCGACGTAATGATGTTCTATATTGGACTGCACAGCACGTGGAAATGTATCCGCAAACTTCAATGCATTTATGTTTGGGTGTTTTCATAAACGTCTGCCTAACTAAGACCTGCGTTAGACGTGTTCATTAAGTCAGACTTTTCGTCGAACAAACCGAGATGAATTGCAGAAGATATGTTCATAAACGTCATTAATATCATCAGCGTCTGGCAGATTGTGTATCCATAATTTTTTGACTGCAGAACGCGCGGGAGATAAACAACTATTTGAAGTGCGAAAAATGTTAGTTTTATTTGCAATTTTTTGATAAATTTGTTTGTTTACAATTAAATTTATCTTTTTTTAAGGGATGAAGAAGCTGCGGCTTGGAATGTGGCGAAAACCAAACTTTTAATTATAAAAAGAATTGTGATGGAGAAAGAATTCAATGCTGGCAAAAAGAAAAAAAAATCATTGTGGAGGACGGTGCTTAATGAAATTAAAAAAGTTGATCCATTCTTTTCCTTTGAAGTCGTGGACATAAAAAAATATTTGAGAACTTAATGACGACGTATAGAAGAATTAAAAAGCGAAGTAAAGAATCGGGAAGAGATGCCACGACCTGGGAATATTTCGAAACTTTTGATGAAGCATACGGGGGTAGGCATAGCGTGTCACCTCCGAGAAATCTTTTGGGATCATCGACGGTGACAGAAGACAACAGTTCAGACGACGAAGAAACATTTGTGACTCCGTCGAAAAAAAAACGTTCTTCTAAGGACGACGAACTTCTTGCATTTCTAAAGGAGGAAGCCAAAAAGGACGATATAAAACATCAATAGCTCGTTGCTATTGAAAAGGAAAAAATCGAAATCGAGAAGCGGCGATTGGACCTTATTAAAGATCTTCGCGACTATCTGGCCAAATCGAATTAGAAACTTAAGACTAAGAATGCTACACTACTTAAAAAAAATATAATTTTGTTCAAATTTGGTCTTTTATTTAAAACATTATGAACAGAACAGCATTGCGTTTTCGTTTTTTTTTTCTTTTGCTTGAGTTGTTGCTAAGTTGTTAATCAATTTATCAACTTCCGGGTTCTGGCTTTCAAGAACAAAATCCTCTGCTAGTCCTTCTCTATCGATTATAACATTGTGCAACACAATGCAAGACAATACGATTTATCTTAAGTGTTGGAGCTTTTTGATGTCAACGTGCTTCAGAATACGAAATTTTTGTTTCAACCTCCCAAATGCTTGTTCTATACACACCCTCGTCGAACTATGAACGTAGTTAAATCTCTTTTGAATAGGAGTTAGGTAGCCATTGTCGCGGAAAGGAACCAGAAGGTAGGTTGTAAGGGTATAGGCTGAGTCACCCAAAAGATGACCACAACCTACCAAACACTCCGGATCATCCTTTAATTTTTTTCAATTGGACTATTTCCCCACACGTTAGCATTGTGACAGCTTCCGGGATAACCAAAAAAAACATCAATGAACCTTTGTTTGCTGTCACGAATTGCCTATGAAAGAAAGGATTTGTATAGGAATTCGTTTATGAATTTTAAAGGCAAGAAACATTTACCTGAAGATTGCTCGAACATATTCCTTTTCTGTTAAAGTAGCTTGTTTTGTCACACGAAGGAGCGAGGATAGGAATGTGGGTCCCGTCCACACAACCTACGACATTAGGGATGGCATTTGATCTAATTTGATCTAAGGTTCTAAAAACATTCCATTGTTTCATTAATATTTGGTGGCCATTTAATGAACGCGCTTCTTAATTCGTAGAGCAAATAAATTATTTCCAAAAAAACGAAATGCTGCTCCGATGGACACGTTGAAAGATTGGAAAGCTCGTGGAAACAAGATCCGTTCGCCAGTTTCCAAATTGTCAAACTTAAAGCCAATTTAAGTGTTAATTTTGGTCGGCCAATGTCCTTTCTTATCCAAACATTTTTCAGTTGGTTTTCGACAAACTATGGAAATGAAATTTTTAACTTAATTTTTATTATTGCAGGAAAAAAACTTACATTAAATGTGGACCTCGACATCCGAAAATGACCTGCGAAAACGTGGTCTGGAAACTCCGAAATAGTATAAATAAAAAAAGGTGTTTTGGGAATTATTCGATATGGATTTTTTTTTAGTTCTATGATCTTTCTTTTTATGGCTTTATTTCTTTTCTTTATACGGAAATTATTTTTTGAAATCACATTTTTTTCCTCTTTTTTATACAACAATAACTCACAAATCAGATTGAGCACGATTTCTTTTGCTGCCATTTTTGATTTTTGTCTAACGTTTATGAACATTCAGCGACTACTCGTTGTACTTACGCAGGCCTGTACACGTTAGATCGTTCATGATGTATACATCTGGCTCCCGACTACTGCATCCGTCCTGCCAATTGACTCGAAATGAAAATAGTACCTTCATCAGCGGTTCCAGCTCGTCCGATCCCTTTAGAAGCATCCTGTTCAGCGATATGCCCTGCACTGAGGTTGCCGTATCCCAAACCATCCTGACTTTATCCGCTTGTTATGGTTACGCACAATGAACGTGGGCAAGTACCATACCTTCCCTTGTGGCTTCTCCAACTCCTGCATGCAGAGCTTCCTCACATTCCCCTTCCGTACCAGATTCTCACTTGGCCTTGTACAATCTGTTAAAGGGAGATGTCTTTGCAGAGTTTCCTTTCGAGACACTCTAATCTTCTCATCGAGAAGCTGTCCGGCAACGTGATGTTATCGTAGCGCCATAGCAATCCCGCTACAAATGTATTCCCATTTCGGCATGCTGTTTCCTCCAGAATTGCCTTAGCCCGTTTCTTTATGATCGGCTTCGACTCCACACTCTTCTATGGCATAGTGTCACCCATCGCAGTCGCAGGTTTGGTAAATGTGGTATACTCCGCCCATTTGTATGCCTCTTACCTCTCCCCCACTGAGGCACCACCCTAGCTTTGTTTTTATGGGTACCGGATTGTTCCCCTTGCCTTCCCTTACCTTCAGTGCCAAAGTAAATCTTAGATAGTTCAGTCCAATCAGGATACCACACCTTGCCCTCGCAAATGTTGCTAGTGGAATGCCATTCTAATGTGGATATTGGCTCTTTAAGGCATCAGCATCAACAGATTGTCTCGGCACAATATAGGTTCTCCACCGTTCACACATCTTGCAGCTGATAGACTTCATTTCTTCCTTTATTCTTGGCCGAAATTTCCAAGGAAACTTACTTTGTCCTTTCTTCGTAGCGAACTCTTCCTGCCGTCCATTTTAAACACAAAAGTTTGGATGTTCCTTCAAGCTGTAGAAGATCTATCAGCCTTTCCTTTACTAACATCAGAGATGAACTGCTGTCGAGAAATGCATATGTGTCGATTGATTTCCCATTTCCGCGTAGAACTACTGGAACAATTCGGAACACTTTATTTGTTTTCATACCCTCTTGGAGAGCGTTGTATGGTTTTTCCCTGTTGCACTCGTACTCAACGCTTCTTGACTGAAGAAAAATATGTCGTGCAGCTTGGCTCCCTTTACGACACTTGAAACGCTTTTGATGTGTCAAACACTTCTCGCAGATACCCTTGTCAGCCACCAGATCCCCACGTTTTTCACAAGAGAGATCTTTGAATTTTTGAAGCCTATGGTTCCCTTCACAAAGAAAGAATGACACGTTCGTTTTAACTGTTGAGTTTCCTTCGTTCTTCATCTCGGAGTGGGCATGCAAATTCGATGACCGCTTTTCTGATATTGGTGCTGACGTCTGCAAGGTACTAGCTGCTCTTGCTTCTTTGAAGGACCACTCATCGGAGTCACTCAGGTCGAGATCTTCATCCACACGATACCTTGTCCACTCAAGTCGCAACTGTCCCGACAGTTTCCCGACTATATCCTGGACCAATACTGGGTATTTCCAATAAATAACAAGCCCTGATGCTTCCATGGTTCCAGTGAAATTCCTCACCGAAACAGCAGAGTCAATGAGACTGTCCAAACGCTCCATCATAGGGCATGGCTCCGATCCCATTTAAGCCAATAAAGTCTGCACAACACGTTCGGGGCTTCCGTATAACATCTGCTATGTAGATATGACTTCCGGAACTCTCGATGGTATCAGAAGATGCGTCTTAACTGCCTCCAGCGCCCAACCTTTCAGAGCTCTTTGCAAGCGCCACATATTTTCCTCATTGATAAGTCCGCACACTTGAGTCGACCTCTCGAAACCGCTTATAAATAATGGCCATTCCTCAGGTTTTCCCGAGAATTCCGGAAGCTCCTTGGTGAGCACTTGTCTCGCTGAAATATGACTTTGGCTCAGCTTTCTGTCGTCGTCATTACCACAACTTTTCTGTGGCAAAGCTGGTAACTGCATCTTATTTAAATCCGTTTGATCGACTTTGTGTCGGTCTGGCGATTTGACTTGAAAGTTTTCACACAAATGACAATTTTAACTAAGAAGAACTTATTACACGACCGATCACCATTTTTCTCTTTCTGGCTACTCATATCAGTCGTTTGCCTTGATTGACACTTTTTTTGAACAACTCGCGCTAGACTCGTCTCGCTCCCACGTTGCATTGTGATCGGGCTTTATCTCAAACAGATACCGATTCCAAACACAACACTTTTTTATTCTGCGTTTATCCCTCTGACATTCCACCGTCATGTGGGGAAAAAACTTCTCCAGTTGAAAAATCCTGGCAAAGCAAAAGATGATTCGGCAACGTTCCGTCGATGACGAAATACGTGCAATCGTGCATACCCTATGTTGTTGTTCATACATCATACCATCTATTCCTCTTGTTCATTCCTTAAATTCCATAATTTTTTTTTCCATGCACTTTCCATTGTGGGAACTCATTCACAGTTTAGTTAAATTTTATGTATATAAACTAATTTTGAAATAAACACTGTCTTCTTTTAAACTTGGGACGCATTTGTCACTTTATTTTGTCTCTGTCAATCAAGTTTTCCTTTCAGGAATCTTGCCTTCTATTGCGCACAAGTTTGAACTTGGGAACGATTCTTCGCTTATTTTATAGTTTGTGCTATAAATTCACACCATAGTGGCTATTTAAGTAACTAAAATGGCGTTTGCAAGTGCTATACACTAGCAATTACGTATACCATGGCGAAACACTGGTACAATTATGGAGTCGATTCATCCCACAATTATTTCACCGATAGGTACCAGGATCTAGTCATGGAAAAGTACCAACAGGCAAGGATAAATAACGCAGAAAAGGCCAGGAATTCCCCACCACGCATGAGAGCCCACAGCATAATGCGCAAGAATATATGGACCTGGAAAGAACTATCGAAAGTCGACTCGCTCATCTTGCGACTTGAATTCTCAACTCTCCTCAGCTGGTGCTCCGAACCTGGCGTTCCAGCCAGCACAATGCTTCAATTACCTTGATTCAAGCTGCCGAAATTCGACGCCGATTATTTACAATAGACACAATATTGCGATTTGTTTACTGAACTCGTACACAACCACCCGATCTCGAACTGCTAAAAAATGTTTAACTTAAAAGCGAACCTCACTGGCGAGACAGGCAAACTTGTCCAATATTTTAATACATTGGATGCGAATTAAATTCTGCGTAAAAGGTTAATACTGATCGTTATGAAAATAGGAGATTTTAAGTGACAGCGGTGATAAATAAACTATTATAATAAGCGACAATTCATCTATGATATAAGGGGCTTCTGATACAACGGAGGAATGCCTATTATTAAACATTCTACTGAAAAAAAGCTCTAAGGCAACCCAACGTATTGTCAACCCTAAGGGAGTTTCTAGGCTTCCTGGAGACACGTTTCAAGTCGTTAGATGCCCAGGTACATAAAACAAATGCCGACGCAAATAAGCGAAAATTTCTGAGAGCATTATCCTCGACTACAAATTCAATACCAATATGCGTTTGCTGCAAGGGCGATGACGAAATGTTTTATTGCCAAAAGTTTATACGGTTGAATCCAAATGATCGATTCAACTTGGTAAAGAAATTTGAACAATGCACAAACAGCTTAAATTGTGGGCATCATAGTTCTACTTGCCCGGCTTCGTAGAGGTATCATACTATACTTCACATAGAGGAAACAGTGAGAAAGGGCACTTCTCCTAAATACATGCCGACGCCTTCAAAGACTGCTTCTACGGTATTGATGGAAGTTTCCAAATCACATATAGCCATTTTGTAACGAATTTCGACGTAAGCGAAAGTATGTGCTGCTAAGCACCGCAGTCATTAGGATCGTAAGAAAAGAAAGCAAGGAATAAATAGACGAGCCACTTATCGAACTGCTTTTACTATAAAACGCATCTTCTTAATATATCAGGTTGGTCATTCCCAAACACATTCAGTTCGCCGATCCTCAATTATATTATGCGCCAAATGAAGAAGATCTCATCGCATGGAGTACTACTACTCTCTCATGACACTTGGACTAATAAAAATTGGCGAATTGCTAATCCTGCAGAAACCATATTCAGCTGGATGCTTGGTGAACATTGCTAATCAGCACGCCATACGACGAAATTTTACGTCGCAAAGTAGAGGAGTATGACAACTGCTGAACTGAATTGTCACCCATTTTTCCCTCAAGCCGTGAACAAAATGGTTACGGGACGGTTCCTTGTGAGAATTCCCTTATTAAGGGGAGCAGAGTTGATGGGCGAATATTAAGATGTCGCGTTTTCACGCCATAAATCATTGGCACGGAAACTTATTTAGGCTGCAGTATACATAACTAATAGAAGAATATGAACGGTTGGGTCACATGGAAGAGATGAACTTTAGGAAGATTGGGCCAAAACTCCAGCAAAAACTATTATCGATATTACTACGATTCTGATTCCCATGCTTTGTCTTTACGGCGGATATTGTGAAGGTGTTTATCTAATCCATGAGGACGACTGCAAATATCAAATGATCTTATGGAGATCAGATACAAGATACCCTATGCGCTTTTACATATGGTATGACTTCATCTCCTTATTTGGCTATCAAGTGTCTACGTCGATTGGCCAAAGAGAATTTATAACATCCCGATTTCTACGTGGGTGGCTTGAGGACTGGATTAGATGGTATAGGCAGAAGAGGGGAATCATTAAATAAGCAGGAGCAGATCATCGAAAACCTGGCTTCCTCAGGACTCAAACTCCGCAAGTGGGGTGCCAATCATAAGGCCCTTCTCCAGAACATTCCCACGGAAAGTACAGCAGCTGAATGTGCTAGCTCCGGAAGAAATTGGACTTGGACCTATGTGGAGTCCTAAAACTGATCATTTTCATATCATCACGACACTGTTCATTGAATTTTGACAACGTTTCATAAAACGTTTAAGCGTTTAGTAAAACGACAAGTTCTTTGCGCCACTGCTTCTTTATTCGACCCTCTTGGACTCCTAAGCCTATTGATCATTTGAGCAAAAATATTAATTAAAAACTATAAAGCTTTAAACTAGATTGAGAAGCGTCTCTTTTGATGCACCTATATAAGATGTGGATTCAGTATCGTCAAGAATGCTATCAAATGGGACCGACACGACTTCTGGGGACAAACATGTCAAAACCTACACCCACACAAACTTTCTGACGCAAGTGAGAAGGCCTATGGAACAACGATGTACGTCATATCTGCGTATTCCGATGGAACCGTTACTATCAGAGTCTGGTGAGGAAAATCATAAGAGGCACTCACCAAAGCAACTTCCCTAGTCCCTATAGATTTATGTGAAGCAAAACTGGCATCCTATTTGACCAGACAAATACAACATGACTTGTAATGGAAAAGTACGATTCGGAAATCGTACTGGCATGAATAGTATAAAGTCGCCCTTCCTTGTGAATCGAGGAGCGGCCAACCAGGAATGAACGGATCCAAGCAAATGGAGAATGTTCCCTCATCAGATTTTCCACAGATGTAAGAAGCCCAAGTCCTACAGCTCGCTACGTTTGAGGGGAGCCGAAAAGGAGTCTGCACAATCGAATGATTTCAAGAATCTAGATATCAGACTGTTACTAACGGTGAACCGAAATCGAACGTAGCGAGGATTCGACGTCACGAATCTCACCCGCCATTTTTATTTTTGGGTGTGGCTCAGGATCAGGATACACACAAGATAATAGTTTTGAACGGGCTGGACGACGTGAGAGATCATCAAATAAAAACCAAGTTTAAATTTTATAATAATTTATTTCTTAATTTAAATTTCACCACAGAAAAATTATACTGTATTTAATTTGTTACTGGTCGCGGTTGAAACCGATTTATTGCGCAATTAGCAACAAGTACATTTCCGAGTAATTCGTATAATTGAATGATCATTCCCTGAGACCTTTCAATTTGAGAATTGAGAAATGAGACTCGAATATTTCACTTAACTCCTTGCTCTCATTTCAAACTACGTTTTCGTTGCAAAGGTCTACGCAGCAAAGGGCATTATATTCAGTTTTATTCCTCCCAAAGCGCCTCATTTTGGTGAATTGTGGGAAGAGACAGAAAAGCTAGCAATAAATCTGCTTCGATGAAGTATCGAAAACGCTTCGCTGACGTATGAAGAGCTTGACACTGTAATGATCGAAATTGAAGGAATGCTAAAGTTTGGCCCCGCATTTATCAGCCGATCCAATCGATATGGCTGCCCTCAATTAGAGCAATTCCTGATAGTTGAACCAATAAGTGCAATCGTATATCCTTTCATTCAACCATTCTACGGAAACCGTCTTCACCGATGGCGAATCATTTATTAGCTAAAAAATTAATTTTGATAAGGTATATATTGCGACGCTAAAGCCTTGAGCCTTTGTTTTCTTGAAAGGCAACATCGCGCCATTGATGACGTGGCCATGTGACAGAGTTGTTTATACCATAGCAGGACAACACGTAGTGGTCAGAGAAGCAAACGTAAACATATCTTTAGGAGTGCCCAGAAGAGCGATTCACCGACTAGCACCTCTGCCAGTCGATGTGGAACCCACATAAGAAGATTAACTAACCATTATTACCAACCATAGCCCAGAGATGTCGAATGAAAAAATTGGACCAGCCGATAATAGACCACCCAAGTCAAGGCGATCACGAACAAAAATATCAGCTCTAAATCAAATGTTCCTGGTTGGTATTAATATTGCCTGTTTTTGGCACTGAAGTTTATATCTCTCCTTTTAGCAATAATAGAACGAAAGGAATTTGGCTATTTTTAGCGACCTGACGTCATATTGAAAAGAATGGAAATTAATCAACATATCAATAAAAGAACTTTAGCAACTTTGCGATTTCGTGTTAAAAAAAGGTACAATGCAGCGGCACAATTGCACATTTTATCGATTTCATAACTGACGCAAAAAACAATAACCATTAACTATCAACATGCGGCCAAGATCATTCGACAACCAAGATTTCTCCATCGGACATTATCGGCAACCTTGCCTACTCATTATTCGGGGTACTGAATTTGCTAAGCGAACGTAAGCCGTCATCAGAAACAACTCTTCCAACTTCCTAAGAATCAGACGTTGATTCAACCCTCAACATGAAAATTTTCTGCGCAAAAATCTAGCCCGTTTCGATTCGACTCTTAATTATAATCACAAATTTGCGGAAAATTCAATTAGTTCTGCTAGTTGTATGGATCGACATCCACCAAGTAGCCAGCACTTGTCGCATGACCTTCGATTGCCCACAGAACAATCAAATTTGCTCAACTTTAACAGCCTCAAGCATGTCGAAGGTCGAATACAGGAGAAAAATTCATCTTCAGGATCAAGCTGCCATTGTTGTCGTACGAAAAATACAAGATATTTCATGCCGTTCCAGTTCCGACACATATCTCACAACTATTTTCTTTTTAACAAACTCACAACGAGACACACTCTATCCCCTTACTACTGATGTGAAGGCGAGGTTTACAGTCGTCTATTTTCTCTGTGAAACTATTTCACGTAAGATCACCACCTCAGCAAAATCATACTAAATCTACGTATGCAGAGACGATGATGTTGTCAATATCATGTGAGAATCATACGTAATCTATAAGCATCTTATCGAAATTGGCGAACTACTATCCGATTCCATGGTCTTCACACATCTCATGTTAAATCATTTTGCATCATTTCTACAGCATACATATTGACCGATAACGTAAATGTCACCGAAATACTAAACTATCATCGAGATGATGACCTATCGCGCCGTATCGTAGATGACATAAAAACATTGAAAGATACCTTGGCTTAAATTAAGAAAGATGAAAAACTTGGTTCCAATAAGCCATACCTTTGGTTAACTGTACTACTGCTCCACCACGGAAAAATTTCTCTGGAACGCATGTGGAGCAAAAAATATGGCGTCACGTTAACTAGTGTATCAAATGGGGTTTGACAGATTTCCTTGCGTAGCGAAGAAATCATTGGCGTTACAGCACACCTTTCCCAAACTGTAATACTGCTCTGCTACAGGAAATTTCTCTGGAACGCATTTAAAGCAACAGAAGAAATGACGTCACGTTAACCAGATTTTCTTGTGTAGCGAAAAAATCCTTTCTAAATTTCCATCAAATATCCCTCGAATTTCCTCGTACCGACTCGCTACCCTTCGCTGCCTTTTGCTTCGCGAAGAACTGTCAACTCAGTACATATTTGGGTAGCGGATCTGCGCTAGCGTGCCCCGTTCGAGACATTCACATTTTAGACAAAATCGTTGTTTTATACAGGAAATCAATTCGTCAACTAAGAGAAAAATGTTCGTAGCAAACGAAAATTGGCCACGGGAGGGGAAGTTTACTCGAATCGACTTGCGACCCTTCACGATCTTTCGCTACGCGAAAGAAGTGTCATCTCAGTACTGGTTTGCGCAACATGTGCTTAAACGGGGCTATTTGTAACTCATATGAAAATGTTGCAGCAAAGAAAATTTTGCTTCGTGAGGGGAAGATTGCGACTCGCTAGTCGTCGCTGCCCTTAGATACGCGAAGAACTGTCATCTCAGTTCAATTTCTTCGTAGCAGATTTGCGCGACGTAGCACACCGCTGCTAAACTACTGCTCCGCTACGGGGAAATTTCTCTGCAACGCATTTGGTGCAGCAAAAGAAGTGACGTCATGTTTACCAGCAAATCATATTGGGTTTGACAGATTTCCTTGCGAAGAGATATTTGCTCCGTGCGAAGAAATCTTTGCTTAATTCACATTAAATGTCGCTGTCCTTCGTTACGTTCTGCCACTCGAGGTACTGTCTCCTTGTGCTTTTTTCGCGTTGCGTACTTGTGCTACGGCTGACTGGAACGTGGTAACGGTGTGGCCACAAAAAAAAAACACCGGGTGAACTGTCATTTGTCAGAACGGGAATGGGTTTTGTTTAAATTTTGCGCCAAAGTTTATTTCAATTTATCACTGGGACTGAGTGGTCCCGTCAATTAATGAATCAAATGTTATTGTCGAATTGAGCTTGTTTTTACTTTAAATCTCGCAATGACTTTTTACAGTGACAATCTTAGTGTAAGGCTTTTGAATAAATACATCTTACCAATCTTATCAACAAAACATTCCTTAGAACCGAATCCTTGAGCTTCTAAATCGACCTATCGTCGAACGATGTCCGGAACTTTGCCTTCTTTTCGACCGTTGCACAAACCGCGAATTGCAAGAGTTGTTTCCAACAATTGTTAAATCGGTCTTTGATCTTACCGGCAAAGGTCTTGGATGGGGACTCCGCGCAACTACAAAAGAAAATTCTCCACAAGATTTTGACATACTTCACGATTTCTTTAATCCTCATGGTCCGATGTTTCGATTGTGCTACCGCCTACTGTCTGACGCGGTCAAATTTGAGTTTAGCGTGGATTTATTACCGGTAAATAATTTATACACTGCCAAAGATTTTGAATTATTTTCTCTTTTATTTTAGCATAATTTGTGCGAAATGCTCCAAAGTGGACAATATTCCATGTTTTATTCAGATTTACTCTGCTTAGATCCTTTTCGTCGATGCGTTCTAGGTCTTTCCTTAAATGCATTTGACTATTTTATCTTAAATTTTGCAATTCATGGAGCTACTCCGATTCACAAACGTTTTGCTGCTGCACTGCAAGTACACAATGAGCGTTTGAAGACTGTTTACTTTTATCTGGCTGCGCAATACCTTTGTACGTTTTTACCTGGAAACCCAGATCAAGCAGTTTTGCCGACAAATTTGTGCTCAACTGTGAAGGCTCCTCAGCCTATGCCAGCTCAACCATTGCAGCCATTGAGATCGCCTAAATATCTAAGAATTCATAGCACATCCGCATATTCAGGAACGAATAGTCAAGTCGCACGAACTGCAGAGTCTCCCCGAATCTATGCTTGGAGAACTGAGTCTTTGATGCACTTATTTATAGATTCTTGGTTGCGATATGATGTTGAGGAAGTTAGAGTAAGTAATAGAAAAGTAGAAAGACTTGTATTAATACGTATTTTGGTGTTAAAGGATCTTCCGAGTAGCGAATTCATCCGAGTTGTTCGGATCCTAGTTAAACAGATGCACACATTCGCAAACTGCGCGTTTATAGATACGACGCCAATGGTAGCACTGCGCAAAATGGCACAACCAATGATGAAGGCAAGAATGTTTCCATTTTTGAAGAGCATTATTGCTCGATGGCCTCTGGATAGCTCATTATCTGTTGTATTAGAGTTATGGCTTAGCTATATACAACCTTGGCGTTATTCTTTTGAATGGCAAAACACTATGTGAGTAATGGTAGAAGTTGTGTTGAATAAAACGGTGTTAACAATTTCATATAGGCCAGGGAACGCAGAAATTTCCATTGGAACACGTTTTGATGGCTTTATTCAAGAAAATCTTGCGATCTACACACAGATTTTTATTCAACTTATCCCTCGATTCGAACGTTTAGATTTTACCTCATTCAGGAACGTCCTCATGCTTCTTCGTTTGGTTAAGGTATTTTGAGCCTCCTAGTACATGTATTTTGGTACTTAATGCTAACTTCTTAAGGTTTTCAGCCAACCATCATTGCCTCAAAAGCTTTGTAACTTTGAACAGTTACTTTACGGAAATAATGCGTATGGAATTGCGCTAGATTCTTCCCAGATAAATCGACATTACCGGTAATTCCTTAAAATTCACTTACTTTGAACAAATATTTATTCTGTTGAATATCTCAGGACAAATTTTGAAAAATCGACCACAGAATGGGACACTTTCTTCAACGAAGAAAGTTATACTCCAATGTTTGGTTCAGGAATACAGTACGAGATTGAAAATTTTATTAAAACGATCCTAATAGCAAAAATGAATGTACATCAAGAATTACAAATGATACAAAAGGATAAAATCGACAACCAAAATAAAATGGGCTTTTTTGCGAGGGTCATGAGTAGTATATTTGAAGATATTTCTATAGCTGAATTAAAGTGGCAAGAAATCAGTAAAATACCAGATATATTGGATGCAGCTATGCGGTCATTGGCAAATATTTTTGACGTAAAAGATATTGCATGCTTAACATCTTTAAATATTCCTTTTCATATGTATTATGTTTCAGGTGGATATATCAAACATTTACATAGAACAATTACCTCCCAGGGACGAGACACATTATTCCTATGATAATTTTTCCATGTATGATGTCAGTGAATACTTTAATTTATCGAACGTTTCACCAATGCAGGTAAGTTTAGTAATTGATTTTTATAAAACACAAACGGAACCGACACAAAATTTATTTATTATTATTATTATTATCAATTCTTTATTAATAAGTAATTAAATTACCTTAGTAATATAAAGGAAAAGCACTAGCTACCAGGGCTATGGGCTAGTTTTTAAGAAAATGAATAGCTTAAATATATTTGTTTATTTTTAGAATTGTTAATACTTTATATACATTTCTTATATTAGTTTCAGTAGGTGTTTTAAGTAAGTCTGCTAGTGGAATGGTGGAGGGGCTTTTTACTGCGTCGTTTATCTTCTGGCATTCAAGTAAGTGTTTGGTGGAGAGGATGATGTTGCTATTGCAAAGATGGCATGTTGGAGGGTCGCTTTTGGATAGTAGATGGCTGTGTGTAAGGTTGGTGTGGCCCATGCGAAGTCGTAAAAAACATTTTATCATTATTGGTGAGGCTTACTCAGCCTGAGGGTTAATTTTTGAGTAGTGGTGGGTGTGCCCGGTCCAGATATCTCATCTTTTATTATACCACAATGTTTTAATTTTATTCTGGAGGTCATTTTTGTTGTGTGTGTAGAATGTGATAACCGGTTCTTTCATCGCAGCTTTAGCAGCCTTATCAGCTTGTTCATTTCCTGGGATTCCGGCGTGTCCAGGGCAGGTACTTCCAAGTCTCTTTTAAAATTGAATTTTTCGTTAGTCAATTAGGAAATTGTATGCCAGAACTTCAAACGTTTTCACGATGTATGGAGTTCCACCAGTAAAATATCAGCTTTTTGCCGTACTCAGACTAAAAGATGTACGTATGTATATATCTCACGAGGAATTCCCACTCACGAAGAAGCAGTGCTACATTGTTGCTTAAAATTAGTCCGCTTTTATTATCAAAATGTGAGTGAACCACTTAGTCACAAATGTTCTTACTTAAGATACGTAAAACTTACGAAATTTAACTGCTAGACGATTTGCCTCACCTAGTGTTGAATACATCAACAAAATTAAAACACACTCGACACCTAACAATAAGCGCAAACATCAGTAGTTTGCATGTAAACATGTTGCTCAGTCACAACCTTCTTCAAGTGGTTGGGTTACAGAACAACAGCCGAGTTAGCATAACGATCGAGCAACAGCGAATAACCTGGTAGGGCACCTGCGATGAATTGATTCATCAATTAATATTTAGTTAACATAGTAAGCTAAATTTATGTGTGAGTAGTCAGTAAGAATATCAATAAAGCCAGATATTCAACAGTTATAGGAAAATATTTCTTATAAAAGGCTATCTACCCAACCGCGGTAAGGTGGTTGTTAATAATAAAAATCTACTGGAAAGATTTTCACATAAAATATATCTTTGTCAATTATATGATACGAATGGACTCACAATCTTTATAAGAAAGTAAAAACTGAAGTTGATTTAATTATTTACATATTAGCATGTTTTATTTTTTCTATTATTTAAGATGAGGAGCAATATTGCGAACTTAAAAACAACTATTGATCCTGCGCTGCTGCCCATTCAAAGCCAGGAATGCACTATACTTGTTCGATTTTTGCATCAGGCTTCTTGTAAATTGAACGAAATGGTAAGTTCATATATAATTAAATGACAAATTAAAGCATAGGGGGTTTTATTCTAGTTTTCAGAACAATTTGTCAGTGTTTGGAATCGATCAGATTTCTGGGGAAAACTTTTTCGACAAGTTCTCAGCCCACCGATGAAAGCACAATGGTTCGATAAACCAAAAGGTTGTCTTCATTAAAAGGGAAATAAATGAAGATATTAATAAATGGTCTTTTTCAGGTGTCTCCCAGCTTTGTGAAGATCAGCTTCCACCAAGAATATGCCTTCGTCCGTTGGCTTCATATAAAACCATCATTGCCATAGGCATATCGCTTTTGCTTGGGCAAATTCTATATGGTGCACCGAGTTATGGAATTTTGTTTTTAATCTTGTTTTTAGCTTTATACTCAATAATATTAGCATTGGTTTGACACAGCTTCGCGTAAATAAATTGTTTGACTTTAATTTCAATAACAGAAAATAAAAATATTTCATTCTGCCCAGATTTTTATTCCCAATTCCAGTGAGCTACTCGGGACTGCAACTAATCGAAGGACAACGTCAATCGGCATTTTGTTAAAGCATTTCGTTTCAAACGTACTCGCAAACTGAAAGAAAAAAATTTTATTTTTCCTATTGTGTTTCCAATTAATGTTTTTCTTAGTTACCATCGATACCAAGGATTGCATTTGTCTCAAGGCCACTTTTCTGCCAATACACGACCGACTTCCTATTGCAAAAGGGAGTGTTCCATGCGGCTGTAGAACGTCTTTCAGTAACCCAGTGGAAGGGTCACGAATCCATCTTTCTGGTTTAACAATCAAAGGGTTCGTAAAGTAATCTGGATTTCGCCCGGAAGTATAGAGAGAGAGAATTACCAATGTCTTAGGTAAACAAAAGAAAAATTTAACCTTTATTTTTGTACGTTTCGTTATAAACTTACATTCTTTTTGATTTCATAATCACCTATGATGGCATCTTGGTTAAGTAATCTTCCAATAAACGGAGCGACGGGATATAGTCTCAAACTTTCCTTTATTAGGCCATGCACTGTTTGGCCTTCGCTGCCGTCAGATAAATATTCACAACGTATTTTCTCTTGGACGTTTTTGTCCTGTGCCAGTAGATACAGCACCCATTGGGTGGAAAACGCCGTCTACGAACGAATTGTTTATGTTACAGTCTTTGTTAATCGAATTGCAAATTACCGTATCTCCAGCCGCTATTATTAGGTCAACAAATATTCGTTTAATTACATCCAATGACATCCCAGCCGAAATCATTCTGCTGAATAGTCCACCATCAATGTCCTGCTGGGCATCGCGGTTAATATGCAAGTGAATAATTTCATGTCCCATTCGAAGGACTTCCGTTACATTTTCTTCGAAGTTTGACCACATTTTCATATGCAAAGCTCGGGCTAGTTTTGGAGGAACGGTCATTAAGTGTGCACTGTTTTCAAAAATTTTCTGCACATTTTTTGCGAAATTGTCCAAAGCAATGTTAAGTTCCTCCGAAGCATTATCTTTATCACAACCAAACATGACAGCAGACACAACTAGAAGAAAGTATATTTATTAATTAATGTGGAACGGATAGAATATAATTATAAAACTTATAAGAGCTAAGGGCAGAAAAAATACCTCCTATCGTGTGAATTGCCATCAGAATCTTCAAATCGTTTTCGAAGTTTATGTTCATATTTTTTGACGGTTATTAATCGTCGTTTTCTTCAGTTATCAATGCAGATTTTTGAAAAAATTTGTTTTGTATTTTTGTTAAGTAATTTTGGTAGATGCGCATTGTCATTGGATCTGTAAATTTTTCAAAATGAGAACATAACATTTACATTGCTAGCCGGGGAGCTCATCCAACAGAGATATAATGAGCTTAAGAGATAAGTGCGACCCCTTGGAATTACCACCAAGCATCGTTAGTAGAAGCAGAATAGTGTTGCAAGATGTTTTTTATTTTATTCTTTATTTGTCAGATGACACCAGTACTTATTTACAGGGTAAATAAAGAAATGTTTTACTTTTTGCTGAACTTGCTCTCGGAAAATCTTCCTGCATACAAGAAATCATTTGCCGTTCCCGATTGCGTTCATTTCCGAAGTTCGTTCGAATGTCGACATTTTTTTGAGACAAAACTACGTGCATTTTGGATCACCATGCCAATAAAAGCGACAGAAAGGGGAAAAATTACCCAAAGTTTTTATGAGAAAAATAAAATTCCTGGAGTAATAGGATGCATTAACGGGGCAAATGTTCGTATAAGATGATATTATAATATAATATAACACACACTGGAGCGAGTCACGATTCAATTGTCTTGAAAGTAAGTGAATTGATAAAATAGAAAGAACCAACGGCGTACTGAAATGTAGATGGAGATGTTTCTTCCGCACAAAGCAATCCAAATTGTGAATGTTTGCTGTGCTTTGTATAATATGTGCATACATTTAAAGAGCGGCATTAAAGAAACAATGGTCTGTCCTTATGATAAATGCAGCAATACCAACACACACAATGAAGGTGAAGCAGCAAGCGATTCGGAATTGAGGGCGGAAGCACAGAAAGCTTAGGAAATTATCTTTGATTTTATTTTTATTTAGCAAAACAAAAATTAACGAAAACAATCCATTAAATAACATAAATTAATTCAATCCTTTTAAAAAACATAAACATATACTCATAGAAATTAGTTCATTATTTAAAGTTTTATCTCTGCTATTTGCATTCGACGCTCCTGAAATTGAAATTGTAGCCTCAATTTCCCATTTTCGTAGCCTTTCCACTTTTATTCTCCTGTAAGACCAACTTTTGCTAGTCTTAAAGACGATCAATGGATCGATTTATATTTTATATTCGCTTGTGTATCTGCGTGGTACTTTTTCATATCAGCAACATCTTCACCTTCCTTATCACACATTTTGCGTTGTCATTTTATTTCTTTTTCTTAAGTTTGCTGCGATGATTCCCCTTTTTACAGATCTTGTTACGACAAACGGTTTGTGGATGAATTACTTATAAACAGTTTCGATCCCATTGATGGGCTACAGTTATGTGGTTCATTAAACAACATTTCCAACAAAATCCTTCTTCAATTTCAGAAATTTCTGAAACATTATAAGATTTATTGTTTTCAAACCCCTTTTTCATCATCCGTTATCAACTTTCTCTTTTTGCCAGAAGAAGGTAGCCCAAAGGTCGCTGCATTATGATCATATCACTGAGCATATATTTATTATGGCTTCTTCCAAAGAGGTGAACCTGTAGGCCTTGAATGGGCCACCTCCAGTGCCATTTTCAGTTTTTTTTTCCAGTTTCTTTTTTATGCATATACTTTTTTGTCAACCCATACCTGCAATAATTAAACCCTCGAATATTTTGAATACGAGTATATGCAAATAAGTATGTGATCAAATAGTGATTTGATTGTAGGCCCAAAATTGTTCAGCTCCTTTTCTAGAAGTCTCCAAAGCTTCTTTGCGTGTTTGCTCTGCTCTTGGTAGTACTGAAACCATTGGCAATGTCCTGATTTTCGTCAAATAATTTGATCATGGTCTCTAACTGCTTTTGATTGGTTGAGTTAGACGTTAATTCAAATACATCAACGTTTATCATAGTATTTTTAAAAAAAAAACTTTAATGAAGATTCATTCCAATTTTCGATTGTATGATTTTTTTTAGCTTTTAAAATAGCACTTAAGGGCACATCAATCTCATATCACCTCTATTGGGACTCAACAAAGCTTGTATAAACTTAACTCCTATGTCAGCATTGCTGCCTTTGTTTTGGGTTTCCCCAACAAACAAATGAAGAAAAAATTACGGAGGAAATCGCGTTGGAATTCCGAAGGAAATTTTGTTCACGATAGCTATTTTTTCCCGGGGGAAATTTTTCCCTTGTTCAAAATTCATTGACGATACCTGTGTTGCCACAATGGAAAACAGTACGGGGGAATCTTATTCACGATAGCCCTCAATAATAGAACTGCCACCGAAAAATACGCTTAGACGTATTAAACTAGAGTAAATTATAGTTTTTATTTTTATAGCTTACATACGTAAGTTAATACACATAGTATAACAAGTTAAACTTTAATGTATTTAAGAAATACAATTTGACGAATTGAATAGTTCTCGTTTTAAATACAGCTAAATTATTTTAATTTCCTATTTCATTTGGAGGAGCACTACAAAATTGACAACTTTTATAAACAATAGTTTCTTGGGCTTCTTTATTAATATTTATTGGAACTTTAAAACATTTTTCTCAAGTTATATGGTTGTGGAATTATTTACATAATTCAGATGTTTCTGTAAGTAATTTGATACACTCTCATATTTGTTCTGAAAAATGAAACACATTTGATTTTCAAGTACTCTTCGTTGTATATCCAAACATAAAAGCATATCTTATATTAGATTAATCCCATCCATCTCCCAAAAATGATGCACTACAACTTTTTCAACAACTGTATTTATCAAAATAACCTCTTGTACGGCAATGAATCTTGTAGTAAATACACGAGCGTACACCGGTCATACGGTTTTGTTTATTTAAGTCTGTGCACAATGTTTGTCTTATTCAAACATTTGAAAATGGAATTGTTGCAACGGTTCGAAAGAACGACAGCGGATACTTAGCTTAAGAGTTGATTTATCTTCATCCATGGTAGATCTGTCTAAAATCTGTGAGAATTTATTTTAAAATAGCTCGCAGAATTTTTTCCTAGTGGCAGTTCGCTTCGAACAGTTTCCACGTAGCCTGTAAATGTTTCTGTATCTTCATTCGCGTTTTTTTTTCACGTGGACCTTCCATTTCATCTTAGAATCTAAGGGTAGTCCGAGATACTCAGATTTGTTCTCGTGCAGTCCTTGTACCGAATTAAATAATAAGTAAATTGTTAACGTTTTTATGTTTAAAGTTAACACGCGTTGATTTGGCGATTTGATCGATGATAAGCATCAATTCAATTCAATTGTTAACGCATGTCTCTTGCTGTTTGAATACTGACCTGTAAACATCTTGGTCAATAAAGCTATTTTAATTATCGCTGTTGGAGTCCAGTTTGTTTTCTTTCGGCTATAACTTGTTCTATTGATTAAATATCGATCGAATACCGATTATTAAATCGGTCCATTTCGCATTATATGCAAAACATTGATCCTGCCAGATGCTAAATGAGGCTGAGTGAATAAATAAAATTCTTCATTGACTATTGAATTTGAGCGTTATTCAATTTCAATTTACCAGATTTCTTGTGGAATGAGATTGAACCTGTTTATTGCTGTAAATAATAAATGCAGTGGAATTTTGACTTTCAAAAGCGCGATTTCTAAGTATGTTTTTTTCAATTTGTATCAGCACATCTTTCAATTTAAGTTCGTAGTGTGTTGATTCTGGCTTCTTTATTTTTTTTTTGTGGTTCAAAACTTTCTGGATCAGTATGATCGAGGTAATTTTTCATTAACATCGTCATCCATATTCTTGTTAACTATGTCGATGATTTCAGCATCAGTTAGCATAACAGTAGTAGCTAGCCCTTCATCACATGTCACATAATCTTCAAATTGCACTGCTATGTTCTGAAGTTTATTTCAGTCAGTCTCGACTCTCATGTCCGGCTCAAGGGGTTCTTCCGAAGCTACTTCTTGTGGCATCGAAAATCCACAGCTTTTGAAGCAATTTGTTATCGTAGTTAAAGATAAACTACTCATGCCTGTCTGTCATCCTAATTGTATGCAATTCCTAAAAAGATAAAGCTGACTGTTGTTCCATATCTGTTATCAGTTTCCTTACAACTTTCTTTCGGATATCGGATTTGAAATTTTTTTTATTATTCTTTGATCTAAGGGCTGTAACTAAGATGTTGTATTGAGTGGAAAAAAATTAATTACTCTGCTTTCAACGGTGGAATCATGTTGTGAGGTGTACAGTGGTCAATGAAAAGGAATACCTTCCGTTTCTCCTTATTCATTTTCTAGTCGACTTTAATGAGCTATCCTTTGAATATTTCGGCTGTCATCCAGGCTTTCTTGTTAGCATCATAGTCTACTTCTGGTTCATAATTTTTCAATAAACTCTGCAACTCAATTATTCATTCTTCACATGTCTGGTTATTGACACTTGCACTTTCGCCGCAAACTCTCCTAAACACAAGTTCATGAAGCTTTTGAAAGTCAAGAACCAACTGTTGCTGGCACGAAAAGAACAGTGTCACAGAGATTTTGAAAATTCTTCTGCTTTTTGCGTGAGATAGGCGCAGATACACTTATGTTTCGGTCCCGATACTGTTTGAACCAGGTGAGTAAGCATTTCTCTAAATCTCAGCTAGTTGACATCTTTTGCTAGACAAATTGCTACTTGATTCATATCCCTGCAATATTTTGGCTTCATTATATAACAGACAAAGTGCTCGCTGGTAATTCGTATTGAGCTGCTACGTCTTTGAAAACATCGCTTTTTTTAGGAGGACTCATACTGTTGTTAGTCAAAAAAGTACCGACGAACAAGCTTCGTTTTGTTTTCATTCATTTCACGTGTACAAGACGAACACTTTAATTTCGGGGAATTCCAAGTAAGACGACATTGCATTTTACTAACTACGACTTGCGGAGTGTATTATTAATACGTCGTAGGGAAATAACATTTTGTTCGAGTGACAATTCGAGTTAACAGGTATTTAGGGGTTTAGCGGAAAGGAATAGCATTTTTTTCGACTTAACAAGGTTCAAATCATAGAGATTCCACTGTATTAATGAAGAGTGAACCGTCCCAGGATGATTAATTTTTGAAATGTGAAGAAATACAAATTTTCTCAACACATCGGATTCTTCCATTGCACTAGAACTTATAAAAGACAGTGATTTCATAACTAGGCAACAAGATGTATATAATCCTACAGCGAGTGGTACATACAACCCGACGTTCAAAATAAAAAAACAGCGAGATGGCACATTTGCCATGCTTCAAGAATAATCGTTTATCGAGTTCAATAACATCCGGTTCTTCATTTCAGAGTTCTAGCACAACAAATATAAAAAAAATGTTAACGTGTAGTATTGAGGTATAAAGCCGGCTGAATATTAAAAATTTCGTCGTTCAATTTTGGATTTTTCAGTGACTAATAACTTCAATAGAGTTTTAAGAATTTATTAAAGAAAATTAAAAATTAGTATATTTTTGTTCAATTCAATAAACGGAAATATACTATACAAGTCGCGCTTTTAATCGTTTTTCAGTGAGAGTCAAAAATTTGTATACAACTGAAACTCACTGCAACAAAATTTCAACTGCACTATGCTTCAAGTGAAAATCAAAAATATTTCAAAACACAAATGAAGCTCACATTCTACTCTTTTATTACCATTTTTATTCTTAACAAAATCAAACGAAATACAGGAGTTATTCACAATAAAAGTAAAAATGATTGGAAAATTGCAGTCAAAAGTAATTATACACATAAAACGAAAACACTTTTCGTGTTACTTGAGTTTTGAAAAACAGAATTTTAGTACTTCGTCGGACCTTCATGGGCTTAACTAATGCAGTTAATTGTTCTATTAACAAGGTTCGTAATGAAGGTGCGATTTGTCAACATTCCTCTGTCAAGGTAGTACGCAGGTCATGCTTAGACCTTATGGTTCGTTTCCGTTTGTTTATGTCCAAAAGCTCGCAAAAATGTTCTATGGGGTTAAGGTCCAAAGATTGTGGGTGAGAGTTAAGCTGCTTAAAACAGTACAGCAGCCATGCCTTGACAATTTTTGGTGTATGCTTTGGGTCTCTCTCGTCGCTGAATATAATATTATCCCAAAAGCTTTCTGTACTGTTTGAATGATTTTTTGCGATCGTTAGGCGCGTTAGGCGTGAGTTAGGAATTTTTCTAGCTTGCCTTACGATTTTCCGTACTTCGGTGTCTGTCATAGACCGGATCGTTGTACAATTTTCGTATTTCCGCGCAAGTTGTATATTTCCATAATTTTTTGAACAGTTGCACGACTTTTTTTTCAATTAAGCGATTTTCTTGAGTGATTTACCTTCACTTCTATGTAAAGGTGGGTCGTTGACGGATTTCCGATCAATTTAACGAGACCGATTTTCTTCACCTGTCAACTAGTTTTAAAACCAGTTAACTTTCAACTACTTTCGCGTCAACGAATGGAAGTTGAGTCATAAACGTTTTTCGTGAAGTTTAATTGTTTTCAATATTAAACTGTTTATCTATCGTTGAACATTTTAAACTGTTTTAAGTTAAAACGTTAGCTTAATTTGTTGGTACTGTTTGGGTAAAATCAACTTTCCTTCATACTTATACAGGCGTAGGACTGAATCGCGACAGAACCAAAAATGCATTAATTGTTTTACATAGTTTTTCCGTCTTTTTTGTTTTCATTTTAGAGTATTTACAGTTTATCGTTCGTCGCTCATATTTACATTCGAGAACATGTTTACACATATAATGTTTCATTAACAAAACTGCAGTGAATGCGAGACAATACAATATATGTTTGCAACATCAACCATTAACATTCACGCGCACGGGTCACACATTTCACAACGATCGCATGAGTAAATACTGACACGTTGTGTATAGCAAACAAAGCATGCGATCGGATTTTTCCGTTTAACTTCGTTGAATGATCGACTCGCGTTTCATGCATAACGCGCAACGGCTTATCGAAACCAGATTGCGTCGTTTTCGTTGAAAGGAGTAGGTAGTTGAATTTTCAACGGTAGCTAGCAAAAAGCGGTTTATTCGTTGAAAGAGATAAAACGGGAGTTAAAAACGCCCATATTAACTTCTATGCTGCACAATTAAATTTCGCATTTCTACAGACAGACTTATCGAAATAAGTGCAAAAACTGACTTGTGGCGAGGACTACAAAAATTAAAACCTTAATACATCTGGCGGTACTGCATTTTTCATGTAATTTTTCCTTTCACTGTGGAAGAAAAAAGTGGTAATAAAAGGGTAGAATGAAAGCTTCATTTGTTTTGAAATATTTCATCTTCTTACTTGTAGCATAGTGCAGTTGAACTTTGTTTGTGGTGAGTATGAATGTTAATTCACTAATGCAGATCGAGAGGGCAGTCATATTCGTCAAATTTCCAGAAGACCGAAATCAAGCTATTCAAAAGTACATATGTTGCACTTGTTTTATTCATTTCTTACATAAAGTGCTAACTTAATAGTAACTAGCTATCTATAATCCACGGTTTATGGCGGGACCGGTTACAGGACACAATAACCTTAATCTCTATTTATCGAGACAACCATGCTATTGCACAGCAAAAGTGAGACTGCGCCCTTTGGGCACTGAAACCAGATTTGACGCGCCTCAAAGCGAAAGGAATTAGTTAAATTATAGCAAAAAACGCCAGAGCCTAATATACAAACCAAGCCGCTCCTAAGTCATCTTTATACGCTTTACCTCTTTGGCTATAAAAAGCGCCTCACCCAAAACTTTTCCCATCCAGAAAATAGGCCAACACAACGGGCTCAAACGGAGACCTTAGTGACTTGCTCGTCACGTTCACCGTAAGAATATTAACAAGCCAACCAAAGAACAATGGTAGTCATTTAAAGAGTGTATGATTTTAGTTCATCTACGCTTAAGCGCCTAATTGGTTAATACGTATAACTTTTTTTTATCGTAAGTGTGTCTTTTGAGTCCGTTTTTATCTAAAAGAAATTACGAATACCTTTCTTGTACTTTGTATACATACCATCTATAGCCCAACGATACAGTTGCCCTTCTAAATTTTCTATTTTAAAGTAACCATGCACCTCTCTGGCCGCAGTTTTCCAATTGTCGATCAGTTTGGTTGTACAATATTCAATGTGTTCATTTATCCAGTTTAAGTTTCCAGTCAATAATAATCGATTCATTATTTTTCTATTAATGTGCCACTCATGTCCATTCCTTGAGCAAAATAACAAACAATGTAAACTAAGCTTTTATTTTTAATTCATTTCTACCTACATGAAAAATAAACCGCGTTGGCAATTGTGCAATTTATTGTATAGCACCCAGGCGTCTGGAAGGGGATGTATTGGGTATTGTCCTTCGTTTAAAAATACAGATCTCATTAGATTTGCTGATGAGACAAATACGGCTTCGTGCCCCCCCAAACTTTCGCGAAATATCTCACCATATTGCTGATGTCGTCTATCAATATATTTATGTAAGCTGAAATTTAAGATTTTTTAAAACAATGGAAACTTCAAAATTTTTCTTAGCTTTTGCTATAATAATGTTTTGTTTTATAGACAAAAGCCAAATGATCATTTTGTTCACAGAAATAAATTTATTTTCGCGGCGTAGATACAGTTTTACTACTTGAATTTAATCCTGTCCTGTCCAAATTTTGGATTGAGCTGGAAAAACTGTTATAAATGTATTTTGAAGTGAAAAAAAGACGGTTCCGATTTTGAATATTAAAGATATAACTGAATATATTGCTTTTTAGGCAAAATTATGCAGACATAAATGTCATAATAAAAATAATGAACATTACGGAAATATTAATCACTTTATTTATTTAATTTTTTATCAAAGCATTGCATGGAATTTGTTTTTTTTTTTTAATTTGGTTGGTGTTATTTAGCCTCACTTTTTATTCATTTCCGCTTATGAGCTTACTTTAAGCAAATAATTTTCTTATAAAGCTAACAACATTGCAATATTGCGGATTATTGTAGATGAAACAGAATCTAGTTTGCTCAAAACAAACAAAAAACTAAAAGAAATGTAATCAAAATCATCGGTATTGCTCTGTGGTTCATATCCTTCGGCATCCCGAAAAAGTATCATTTGAATTCAATTCACCTTTATTTTGCGTTCTGAAATCAGTCTGTGAAAAATGTAGGTTTTTACACCAGTTTTCCATGAATAATTGCTATTTATAGGAGAAAACGTAAGAGCTCGAAACAGGAAGGGATATTTTCAAAATGTATTATATATTAAATCGAGTATGGAGGAACTCTGGAGGAACCTCACGCAGCTTTTAAATAGTGCGTGTCCTCCAATCATGTATACAGGTGTTTGGAAAAATGTATACATACATATTTGAATATGTACTAAATTAACACAACATATGTACTAAAGAAAAAAACATACATCAAAAAGGAGCTTAAGATTACCGGAGGCGGGGGCCCAACAATTTACAACCTTATGCGAAAATAAGCGGCATCAATAGCATTGTGGATGGAATTCAGGGTCCAACTGCGTTAATTCCGCTGAAAATACGTGGAAAACCTAAGTTCTGAAGGAATTCACAGCAACCTCCCCACTTCTCAAAGTCTACGGAATTTATCTTTTAATTCAACTAGACTTTGGGCAATAGAATCATGAATTCTTCTTGCTTCGCCTAAGTACTCCCCAAAATCATCATTTTCTTTTTCGAAATGGGGACCTATTTGCTCTCCTATTTCTTCTACTTCTAAATTGTATTCTTTACAAATATTGTGAAGAGCACAGCAAATAATAAACATTTTAGCAACTTTACTTGGCCTATATTTTAAAGTATTAAGAAGACACTTGACTCTTGTTTTCAAATAGCCAATTGTTCATTCAACAACATTTCTAGTCTCTGAGTGTTTTTATTAAATTTTGACTGTATTGTTCTTTGTCGGGCAGATTTGTACGGTGATATTACAAATGGTTCAAGACTGAAGACGGCATCATCAAGTAAGCAAGTGCCGCGCCGGCCGATTTCGAATTTTTAACGAAATGATTTGCCATAACAGAGCATCATGAATTGAACCTGGTCGAGTCACATGGACAGCTTGTATCTTTATTTAATGGTCGCGTAACTACAACAAATAATAACACAAATTTTGTTAAGCTGCTAAAATTGATGTAAAAAAAATACCTACGATGAAAGCATTAATGCTGAAAAAACCTTTTTTGTTACGAAAAAAAAGATTGCTCTCCCGGCGCGATTTAATAATTTTTATATGTGTTCCGGTCCAAGCAACCATTTCCGCCTGGAATTCCATTTGCGGCCTCTTCTTTCTCTTGTGTACTCTGAAGTTTTATCCCCTTCGAACACAATTATATGGCGTCTTGTCCTTCATGAAATACTTTGGTGACTTGCTTAATCTATATAGAAATCCTTCCCGACTGACATTTGATAGCCTCCTTCAGCTAGAAATCTCAATAGTTCTTTGCAATTCGTGCGTGAGTCTATTCCACAAACGAAATGCAGTTACATTAAATGACCGTTCTGTGATATTATGTGAAAAACTTGGCAATATAAACTTCAATCCCCTGTTCGAATGGGCGAAACGGAGTGTTTCATACAAATAACTAGGACATCTGTTGTAGATGATATTATGGAGTTTCAGAATCGACCTAAACTTCAAGTATTCATCGAGTCCCATACCGAATGGAATGTTGCAAATGTGACACTCTAGAGAACTAAGGCATAGAATGAATGCAGCGAATGCAGTCGTTGAAAGCCACGTTGAATTTGCGTTAACACTCACTGTTCAGAACTGGATAGACGGAACTATTGAAAGAGAAATACGGCATATTTAGTACTTTTACTACGTGTTTGCTCATACTGGGTGACAACATGCCTGCAGACAATTTTAACGAACGAAGTCCGAAAAATATTTTTCTGACAGAATCGGAGATCGCACTACAGAAGCTGAGATAACTATTGATTCTGTATTAAGGTAGTTAACATCTGTTACGTATTCAATTGCTTCAATATCTAGAACAACAGGGGGAAAATCAGAAGAGTTGAGTTCAATTCTAGAGCATAACATCGCGAATAACTTAGTAGGGTTAAGATTTATGCCGTTATATCGCGACCAGGCAAGTGGCAATTGCGAACGAGGTCGGGAAGTTCATTAATGAAAAGCCAGAATAACAGAGGACCCAAGACAGACCCCTGCAGTATACCTATATTGATGACAAGAGGATCCGAGATACAAATCTCAGTTTTCACACGCTGCACCCAATCTTTTAGCTAACTGCACATGAGTCTTAGTGACGTGCTTGAAAAATTATAGCCTCATAAGTGTCGAAAGTAAGACTGTGCTGTCTATGCTTTCAAATGCCTTTGAGAAATCCAAAAGAACCATGACGCAAAGCTTGTCTGAATCGAGAGCAAAGCGTATGTCAGAGATAACTTTCATTGCTTTAGTTTCGCAACTATGATTACGTCGGAAACCAGATTGTCATTTGGACAGTAAAGTAATACAATTCAAATCGTTTTGAATTTGGTCGTATATTACCTTTTCAAATACTATACATAGGAAAGATGAAATCCTTATGGGCCTGTATTCGGAAGTGGCGAAGGGTTTGCTTTCTTGGGAACTGGTATAATGTTAGCAATTTTCCATGCCTCAAGAAATTCGCTTCTATAGTTACAAGCGTTGAAAATATGAAGAAAGTATTAAAGCACAATGGGCAGGATAAGTTTTACAAATTAAGGCGGAATACCCACAGAACATTCGACATTGGATTTAATAGGTCTGATGGCACTCGGAACCTCAATGGCACTAATTCATTCACACGAGAAAAAACTTTTGAGAATTCAATGACTACTAAATCAAGCTTAGGTTTGTTTGGTTTGGCAAATAAGCTGGCAATAACAAGGGAACATCTTGATAGAAAGCATTTACTTTTTAATCACTGTGAGGAGCATAAGACACTGCTTAAGTAATTTGATCGATTGTTGACTCAAAAAGGCAAGAACCAGGTTTGAGTAAAAAAAGTATTGTTTATGCTTGTCATTGCTCATATAAAAAATATTGTGTCAATGTGTCTTTATTTTGTGTACTGCTCCAGAAATACTTTTGACGTCACTTACTTATTCTATAACTTTCAATTAGAATTAAGCAAACATTGTATTGCGTTGTAAACAATGGCTCAACTTTAATTCAATTTGACTCTCAAACAAGCATTTCTATTTTCAACTTTGTCTTCTTGACCCTGTATCCTCCCAGATTTCTAACGGCTACGGCTGCCTTATTACAAACACTTCATTAAATTTGAATCGCAAAACATTTCGCGCCCAATCAATATTAACAGCTTTTTAAAAATTATATAATTTTATAATTCTACTGGTTTGAAAGTTTCATGCTGCCGCGTTTGTCAGCAAAAGTGCATTCTGTGGGACAAGTCAGTCAGATTGAATGCGAAAAATCATAGATGATTGGTGTAAAATTCAAAATTGAAAAAATATATTTCTCAGATTTTAGTGAATTTTTTTTTGATAAGTAGTAAACACATTTTTTTTTAACTTTTAGTGTGAATTGGATATATAAATGTGATGTGTCCGCTTAAGCGTAAAAATTTGTCCCTTCATCTGATGTTTCTTCGTTGTTTAAAGAATATTAGTGAACAAATTATGTTTCTAGTTTTTTTTTTGTAGAAATAGAAAGAAGATATAGTGTTATAAAAAAAAATTGATTTAACATATCAACAATGTCTGATGAAGATGTTCAAAACTTCATGGATTCGGTCCAATTAGATTCAGACGAACATGATTTAGTGATGACGAACTCGATGATCCAGATTACATTCCAGAGAAAATATCATCCGAAGATGACCAATTTACAATGAAATGTAAAGGTGAAATGAACTCTGCAGAAACAATTGATGTTCTATTGCGAGATATCAATTTGCCTGTATTATCTAATCGGCCGTCGACTTCAGCAGAAGAAGCAACAGGAACAATTACAGAAAAAGAGGCAGAGGGAATAATACAACAATCAAAAGCATTCAACATCCAGCCACAAAAAAGACAACGATAGCCATAACACCTTGTCGAAAATACTGGTCCAAATATCGTACTATCAGCTGATATGTAGCTGATAGTATGATATTAATTATTTTTTTCAACAATTACCCTGATTTTAAATGTTTACTTTATTACTGTAATCGCCACCTCCACCAAACTTTTTTGACAGCAGTATTAAGCTATTTATCCACTACTTTACATGTCTGTTTACCGATACCGTTACCCTTATAAGTTTGTCTTACAATTACTTTTTTCTTATTATTCTTATTTTTACAGGTTAAATTGTTAGGTTTAGCTTAGAGGGCCAGTAAGTTTCTATATACATAGTTAAGTTAATTAAGCTAGTTTTAATCTTTTTTGTCAAGCACCTAAGGAAAATGAATTAAGATATAAGATAAGAATTAAGAATTAAGATTATCAGAATATAATCTAATAAATTCAACAGGTGATTAGATTCCTTTCCCGAAACCGTAAGATTGTGTGTTGATGAGCAGTTGTGCAGCACAAAAATCAAACACCACTGCCAATATCTTCCAAACAAGCGACATAATTGGGGAGTAAAATTGTTTGCGTTATGCCACTCTCACGCCTTCGCTTACTACTTCAAAATATATTATGGTGTCGGTGATTATCGGATTTTACCGAATACGCCGGATATTGGTAGCTATGCAAATGTTGTCGTGCGATTATCACAAACCATTCCGAATTTTGTTCACCGCATTGTCTACTTTGACAAATTTTATACCACGTATTTGCGTGCAAATGTTATTTATGCTTTAGGTACAATCAGGGTCAACAAAATTCCAAACTGTAAGCTTCATATGGATAAATATGACGTAGAAGATAGAGGATATTCAATTGAATATGTTGGTAACGCGTATAGGATCGACATCAGTACTGTTTTGTGGAGAGACAATAAAAATGTCCGACTAGCATCAACATATGTTAGATCTAAGCCATTTTCTAGAGTGGATCCATCCAATAAACCAAATAAAGCAACGCGTTACGACCGACAAAAAAAAATAAATATGTAGGAGTTGACTGCCAACAAATCATACGCGAATATAATAGTCAGATGGGTGGAGTCGATCTTATGGATGTTCAACGGGTCGATACCATATAAGCCTCAAGGCTAGAAACCCAATGAATGAGTTTTTTATCTTTAGATTGACATAACTGTTACCAATTTATTCATTTTTATCGTCGAATCGAAGCTGAAAAATCTGTCGATGATTCAAATTATTAGGAAAAGTTGCTGAAGTTACCTAAATTGCAGGTCTTGTTTCTTATAAGGCAATACGTTCAGTTGGCCGGCCTTTAACACGACAAAACGAGCCGAGCACTAGTTCTGGCATCGGTCAGAGGGCAAAACATCCTGTTGCTGACATAAGATTGACAATATTGGCCACTTTACGTTATGGCTTGGCAAAGATGGTGGTAAAAAAATGTCAACTTTGCAAAACGTTTCAAACCCAATGCATTTGCTCGAAATGTGATCTCCATTTGTGCTGTTCTAACGCCAAAAATAGTTTTTTTGAATACCATAAAAGAAAGTAATTTTATGTGATTTTTTTTTTCAATAAAAAAAAAACTCAACATTTTTTTTTTTGGCTTTAACGGACAATTATTTGCCTGCTGGATAGACAAATTATTTTTTTACCTCGTTACTAAATTCGTGCTTCAAATTCTATATTTTTATTCTAAATAACTGCGACTCGCAGTATATATTTATAGTGTTATAAATTATGTATGTATGAACATATGTATGTATGTATGTATGAACATATGTATGTATGAACATAAACCGAAGGCGGAGTACGGAAAACTAACTTCAGCAGCATCGTTAATAGCTTTATTCACTACAAGTCGAATGAAACACGCAGTCTATTACTCCATTTTTGAAGATTTTAATATTCTATACTGGGGTAATTGGAATTACACTTTGCTCGGGTAGCTCTGACCAAAAGGAACTATATGCAAATCTCGAATAAATAGATATATCATATAAGACGGTATTGTTTAGTTCTAGCCTCAAAGGGTTTGTCTGGCATTTGGACTAAGAACATTATTACATACAATGATTTGTAATAATACTAAAGAAGTTCTATGTTTGTCCAATATAGAAAATTTTAATTCACTGTTATTTATTTATTCTTTTCAATTTTGTTTGTTTGTGTCAGGTAAGTGGAATTATGTTATTGCTTTATTTTTGAGCTATTGTTATATATTACATTTTTGACATGGTACTATGAGTTCTTCATATTCAATGCAAGTCACTAGAATGGATGAGGAGTACATCCTTCTTGAAGAGTATCTCGACCAAATCTTGTCACCTTGCGAGTCCTCCAATGACAGTGTTTTTTTATTAGTACGAGTTACTCATTTTTTATAGTAAATTTTATTTTTTTGCACCAATAAACCTTTATTGATATTTTAGTTCAATAAAAGTCTTGTCCAGATGAACAAAATGAGTCTGTTGTGAGCTCGATTGAGATACATCTCGTCAACTCCACTCAAAAAACAGTTCAAGATGATTCGGGCCACATTCCAATGGATTCAGGGCTACATGAGTCAACCGAGGGCTTGACTGCAAATGAAAATAACGGGAATGAAAAAGTCAAATTCCAGGTGACATTTTGAATCGTAAAGTAAAATGAAACTTAAATTATACCCACCTAAGAAGAAGACGAAAACAAGAGCAAATCTAGAAACAATGTAATGAAGAAACTTCGAAAAAAAGGAAAAGAGTACATTTCTGCAACTAACAAATCAATGCCTGCAAAGAAGATAACGTCCAAAAAGAATTGTGCAAAAAAATTGTTCTTTACAGTGTATATTTATTAAAAAAGATGAGCGCTTAAAAATATTTCAGTCTTTCTACTTGCTTGATTTACGTGCCAAACGGAGCTTTCTCCTCAAAAACACTGAGCGTGATATCGTAACCATGAGAACAAGTGGACAAACCCGCCAGCAACGTTGGTGTTCCGGATAACATAAAGGAAGCCATTCGAAATCACATAATGAAATTTTCAAGTATAGAATCACACTCTTTCAGGAGAGATTCTAGTAAACGCTACCTCAAGTCTCACTTATCTGTATTAACTATGCATCAGATGTTTAAAGAAGAAGCTACTACTTTTGACGAGAAACTTGTTAAAGTTTTCACCTACAGAAATATTTTCAATTCAGAGTTTAACATATCGCTTTTTGAACCTGAAAAGGACCGTCGCGACTTATCATCATCGAAAACTCAACTAATATCTTCGATCAATTGGAAAATAGATATGAAAAAAAAAAAAAACAAGACACCAGCGACGGACAAAAGGATCGAGATCACTATATTCCAGTGCTATTTTTCGATTTACAAAATGTTTTATTGTGCCCAAAAGCTGAATTATCTTCTGTCTTCTACCACTCAAAGTAATATTCTTATAATCTTACAGACCATTTGTCCACAAATAATAAGGTTAACATTTTTTTTACTTTGGTTCATTACTCTATTGTTTCGTTATTGCAGGTCTATTGTGCCTTGTGGAATGAGATTATGATGGGAAGGAGCGGGACGATTTGGCAAGTACACTGATCAAAATTTTAGAATGAGTATTTAGCGATAATCCCCACTTAACAGAAATAATTCTGTGGGCGGACTCTTGCGTTCCCCAAAACAGGAATTCCATCATGTTATTTGCTGTAATGCATTTTATAAAAACCCAGTCAAAAATCTCAAAAATAACACTTCAGTTTAGTACACCGGGACACTCTTGTATACAAGAAATCGATGCCGTTCACAGTGATAACGAGAGACGACTTCAAAAAGGGAATACTATTCTCCGGTATCTTCATTGCGAATTTTACTAATAAAAATATTTCGTATAAAAATTCAAGACGTTCGCTTCGTTGTAATGGTTCCCGCTGATTTAAAGAACTACCAAGAATTCAAAATATTTGAACTTTGAGTATGTCGAGCGTCTTCACGAACGTTTGTGAATTCGAATTTACAAAAATTATCAATTATCGGTTACAAGTACAAATGCAATAATGACTTCGAATATGTAAGCCTTAGGTACGAAACAAATGGCCGTGCAAAAAGAAATACTTAAAAGGAATAAGTTGGCTGGATCTAAAATATAAGCTTTTAAGGCAATGTTACCGTTTATGCCATAATTCAAAGTAATTTTAATATTTAATTGTTTGTTAGCTTTACTGCAACAATGAAGTGATATTTTTTTTATTTATTTAATACCTGAGTTAATATAATTTCATTTTATTGTTATTTGTTTCAAATAAAGCTTGGTAAGGCTATCAAAGCCGTGTAACAAGTGTGAAATGTGTTACAAATTACCGAAAAACTGCCTGCAGCCTTATTATTTGACGATGTAATAATGTTCTATGTTGCACATAAAATAGGGGTTCTCATAATTATCCCAAACTAATAAGCAGAACTTTCCATGTCAAAACTTAAAATCGGTTAAAAAATTATACAATAGGTATATTACAATATTCGATCTAGTTTTATATAAATTGGTATCTTATAACTGTTTAACTCGAAATCAGCAACATAAATCTTTGCATTGCTATTTCTCGAAATGGGGGTGCCTTTACATAGAACTTTATAGTTCTCAGCCAACGAATTATCTTGGCTTATAACTAAACACATTAACAATCTCTTTTTCAATACATTTTAATCTAGAAATATTTGCCCATACATACATCAATGGAAATTAAAAATTAAGTTCTTTTAAATTGATAACAATGTCAATGTGCAATAATAAACAAAGCGACTTACTTAGGAGCAGATCCTGCTGCTATCATATCTAACGTTGTGCCAATCAATGGCCATCCCTTTGATATTGGAATATCCTTGAAACGTTGATTTGTGCCCTCACTTCCGGCTTTTAACTCAAATTTAGGAATCGCACTTTTCGTCGAAGACACAGACCAAATTGAAGCCAAGGGATATCGTGGTGGCTTCCTTATTCCCTTTGGTATCAACCAAATCCGCAATCGCATTAACACCAAAAACCATACATTGTAAAGCCAGTCACATGAATATAGTAATAACGCCCGAAAACTCATCAAAAATCGTATGTTTCCGCTCATAATAGCTTTCTAAAACCGGCACCTTATGTTTACAAATCCATTAGAAACGTCACCGGCTTCTAATATTTACATACATACATACATATGTTCTTAAATTTGAATGGTCTACCCTTTGTCCACGCAGATTCAACTTACGTTCAACCTGACTTCGAATGTAAACACGTGTCGAGTGCTATTTGGGTTGACTTAATTCATCTACGCTAAGCCAACAATTACCCTGTTTATATGACCGGATCGAGGAATCGAATTCAACTAATACTAGAATATAGTCCGGGTATAAAAAACGGATTGAAAAAACGAACGAGGATTCGGTTTGACAGTTCTGCTCTCCGTAAGAGCTACAAATATTAGGATTCAATTGGGGTATATGCTGTACGGGATTGAAAGCTCGAAAGGTCGAAAGAGGATTCGGTTCGACAGTTTTTCTCTCCCTAAGAGCTGCAAAAATTGTTTTCTTCCATGTTTTTTTTTTTGGTAAAATTGTTGTTTCTCATTCAATTTCAATTCAATTCAATTTTTTCTTTATTCTCATTTAAAATATCATATACAAAATTCATAGCTTAACATATAATATACTAGATGAGAATAGCTAGTGGCATCTATTAACAATGTGTTGCTTGAGATGATGCCACATTAAAGTGTAATTTCATTTGTGGGGTGAATACAGAAGGATGTAAGGGAACAAAAAATAAATAAGATAAAGTATATGTAAAAAGAATCCAAAGAGACTAAAAGAAATTCAAAGTATTATACTTAAGATTAGCCGAGCTAAATTTACAAATTGTAATTCAAATATAAAAAAAAAAACTGATTGGGAGAAATATCTTTAGCTTAACAATTCATTTCAAATATTCTATTTCTTTTATTTAATGTTAAATCACATAGCGAAGCAGATTTTCTAATTGTAGGTGATCGAAACCGAGAAGCCAAGTTTTAATTTTTTTAAGAAGGTGCACAGATTTCTTATGCGTCGAAATTCAATTGGAAGTGAATTGAAAAGTTGACATGAGACAATGTTATAAAAGTTTCTATAGCTTGTTGTGTTGAAGGATGGAATATTTACAACGGACATGGAGTTACTTCGAAGGTTCCTTGTATTAGAAATAGGGCTCTGCAAATAACCACCTCTAATGAAGAACACTTTTAAGACAGATTCCGCAGCGAGCCTTAAGAGTGTACGGTTGTGAAAAAGTGGATCCGCGAAAAAAAAGCAAATAAATCAATAAAAAAGAACAATATACAGAACAATAAACAATTAAAAAGTGAAGTGTTCAATCACTTGGACTGTATTTCCTAAAAAAAAATAGAAAAAATTAAAACAAAACTGTGAAGTGGAGTCTTGGTTTTAACACCAATGTCTCCCGCGGAAGATAAGCCCGTACTCGATCACGAGGTAATTACCCGTGAAATGTATTTAACCGCAATCGAGACAATAAAAAAATTAGAAGCAATGGTGAGAGAGCTAAGGAAAAAGTCTGCGGGGACGGACAGCGACAGCTCTCTCACCCAAGTATCTAAACGGCGACGAGTCCCCAAAGAAAGAAAAATGGAAAAAAAACCCAGAATACAATTCGAGCAGCAATTCTTTCTCGCTGCTTGACAATGAAGAGGATGGCAATGAACAGCCGATGGAGGTTCAAGTTAAAGAACCGAAGAAGTTGTCAACAACAACCACCCGCACTTTGCTCGCTCAATTAAAGGCGAAGAATGAGGAGCAAAGGGAACTAAAAAAAAAAGAAAAAACAAGTGAGCGTGTAAGCACGTCACAGCAGCAACAACATCAGCAACAACAACAACAGCACCAACAACAGCAGCATCAAGAAATGCAAGCACAGAAGCAGCAAAACCAGCAGCCGACAAAACAACAAGAGCAAATTATCCTGAAGACCAAAGTTCCGCCGATTAAGACGTTGAATATGATGCTCAAGGAAACGGTAAGTCTATGTAAGTCGGCAATAGGCAATAATTTTTATATAAAAAGATTAGGCGAGAACAGGCACTCCATTCACTGCTCCACTTTGGAGCAATATAAAATAATTGTTGAATTATTGAAGGATTCTACGACAGAGTTCTTCACCTACACGCCAAAAAGCGAAAAGTTACAAACCGTGCTACTGGGTGGATTGGAACCGTCCTCTGATCCAAAGGAGATTCTTCGAGAATTGAAAGCGAAGGAAGGCGATGACCTTGAGTTTGTAGGGGTCAAGCCATACGTCACACTTAAGGCTAAAAGGGAGAAGCGAAAACTTCCGTTATTCCTGGTATCTATAACACCCAAAAGCAAACTGAAAATACGGAAAATTAAATTCCTAGATCACCAAATTGTAAAATGGGAAACATAAAACAGGCGCGGAGACACCCTTCAGTGTGTCCGTTGCCAAAGGTTCGGTCGCGTCTCGTCGAACTGTCAAATGAAGCCTCGGCGTGTCAAGTGCAGTAAGATCCACAAGGCAGAAGAGTGTCCGCTAGGCAGAGATAAAATTAATGATAAGGATCAACTTAAGTGCGTTCTTTGCAATAACTTTGGGCATACCGCAAACTATAGAGGATGTCCACAGTACCAATATATAAAGAAAGTAAATCTGGCCCGACAGAAGAAGGTCGAAATAAGTAGTTCACCCGTCCGGTTTCAAACTCCAGCCGTCAATCCTCACTTAACCTATTCCCAAATAGCTTCAGATCGAGGTACGATGGTACAGCAACAACCTAAGGTTGCTCCACAGGCACAAGTGCCGAATGCACCACAGGCTGATGTCATGACTGTCTTGCTTGCTATCCAAGCACAGATGAGTCATATGCAGCATCAATTACAAAAACAGGCGGCACGGGTGAATCATATTTACGCCCTTCTTCCGAGCCTAGCGCCCGTTCAGCCGTAATGAGAACGCTGGATCAGAGACCAATAAAGATCATTGCAGTTAATGTTAACTCATTGGTAAGTATCGTGAAACGAGCCGCACTTTTCAATTTTCTTAAAGACCACGCCCCTGATGTTCTTCTGGCAAGTGAAACTAAGCTAAACCAAAGGCAGAAACTGAGGCACAGTAATTACAATATTTTAAGGAGAGACCGTCCCAATTCACAAGGAGGCGGTGTCGCTATATTCATAAGAAAAGATTTACGTTATAAAGCATTGTACAGTGGTGAATTGCGGAGATTCCGAGAATTGGAAGCAAGCGTAGTGTGCATTCCTCTTCGTAGTGTGAAGATGATATACTTGGCTGCACTATATGCTGCTGAAGCTATTCATTCTTCATCTTTTATATCAGAGCTCGAGACACTTTTTCGTTGTCTACGGCTGGAGTCAGAAGAAAATTATTTTGTTTTGGCCGGAGACTTAAATGCCAAACACAGAAATTGGGGAAATAACTCACCTAATACCAGAGGGAACTCACTTCTCAATTGGTGGGTTGAACACAATGTCGAGTATAAAGTTGATCTTAAGGCTACAGATAGTCCTTCATACCCTAGCAGTGGCTTTTATCTAGATCTCATGCTGTTCGACATTAGACTACAACTGGCTAGTACGGACCGACGAACTATTAACTGCCTACGGACTGTTGCATACGAAAGTTACCATTGCGGACTTTGCGCCGATGTGACGATTCCTAATGAAGTTGCGGAGTTAGACGAGTTCATCCAAACGTACTCCTACGATTACAGTAAGATGCACTGGACACGTTTCTCCAGAGTTATGACAAGAGCCCTCTCCTCCAGCTCACTTAACCCACCCTCAAATAGGAATCTGTCAAATGAGGATTGACAATTTTCTAGAACAAATGGACGCGACCATTAAACGTACTATGGATATTACGATACCAAAGTACCCACAGACTGATAACGCTTATGTATACCGCAACCCAACTACCGACGCACTGCACAAGCAAAAGAGTAGACTTCTCTCACGACTAAAACTTTTGTACAGACGGTTTACCAATACCCAAGATACGGAGATTAAGACACTGAAGTCTTTGTTAAAAAATATTCAAAAACTTATCAAGGAAAATTACAGAAAATCTGTTAATTTGTTTTGAAACAACAAAATTCAAAACAAAATTAATAAAATATTCCGAAGAAATAATCATAACGAACTTCCGAATCTTAAAATCCCACGGACGACAGACATCGAACGTATACTATTGACAGCAGGCGTAGATCCGATAAACGCCGCTGATAATGAAAACTTTTTCGTGATTGAAGATCCACAGGAAAAGGTTGAGGTTATAGGAGCGACCTTTCAGGAAGTCCATAAAGCAAATGCTTGCACTGGCCCGAACCGTGACTTGGAAAATCGTATCCTTTTCCACAATTTCTACCTACGAAATGATATCCAACAATGGCGATCAGAGAACCGAGGTTTACCGAGTTCAATGACGATAATCTGGCATATAATGCCGTCGCTGTTGACAGGGAGAATCCTCCATTCATTTCCAAGATAGATCTTCAAACGATCTTCGAATCACTGAAAAAGAAAAAGTCTACAGGAAATAATGGGATACCCGGTTTTGTGCTTCGACATCTTCCCCTGGAAGCTATAAACGTTTTCACTATACTGTTTAACAATGCGTTGAATAATGTACATTATCCGGCGCTATGGAAAACAGCAATAGTACAGCCCATTCCCAAATCCGGCAAAGATAACTCCAATCCGGCAAATCTGCGGTCAATAAGTCTCCTTCCGACAATCAGTAAGGTATTCGAAAAAGTAGTCAATAGAGCCCTGACTAAGTGGGTAGAGGACAAAAATATAATCTCTGATAATTAATTCGGTTTCAGAGCGGGGCATGATTGCATACATGCCGCGTCTAAACTGGTATCAGATGTACAATGGAATAAATCTAAAAAACAGTGCACGGGTGCTTGTCTGGTTGACTTGGAAAAGGCCTTCGATACCGTATGGTTAGAAGGGCTCTTTTACAAGTTAGACTGGCTTGGAGTAGGCAAACCACTACTGTACATGCTTTATAACATGCTTACCAATAGAAAGTTTGTTGTGAAAAATGGCAATGTTACTTCTTTTGGTATTTTCGAATTATTAAGAGGTCTACAACAAGGTGCGGTTAATTCACCGATACTTTTCAGCATTTTCACGACTGATCTTTTAGTGTCTCTTTCCCATGCCATAGCGTACGCAGACGACTTGATTGTGTACAGATCGGGACCGAAGATTGAAGATATCAGATTGAACTTGCAGTGTGACTTTGATAAGATTAAGCGTTATTGTGATGACTGGAAGTTGAAGATCAACTTCCAAAAATCGGAGACTATTCTTTTCAGGACTCCATTGTGTAGGGCTTCTTGGGATACTAGGAAGAATTGGAGAAATTTCTTAATCGTTGGACAACACGGGCAACCATTGGAGAACAGAAGTTTAGTCAGGTACCTAGGGATCTGGCTAGACCAATATCTATATTTTAACAAACATATAGATGTAACTCTAGCCAGAGCCAAAGCGACTTTTGCCAGGACAAAGAGACTGTTTTATAGCAGCCAAGTCGATGCCAGGGTGAAAGTCATCTGCTACATGGCTCTTGTCAGACCAATGCTTACTTATGGCTGTCCAGTGTGGTTCAACGTGACAGCAAGTTCGATAGAAAAGATTCGGGTTTTTGAAAGACAATGTCTCAGGGCTTGTCTTCGTTTATATAGAACTCCAGAGTCCCAAGACAAAAAATTCTATCGCAATGAGGTCCATTACAATGGAGCAAACCTGGTAAGGATGGATAATTTCCTAATAAAACTTATCCGAAGGCACATTGCAAGAGCAATGATTTAGATTAACAAGCTGATCTTTGGGGCTTTTTACCCCAACTTGTTGTACCACGAGAGTGTGCGCCTTAACGGTTTTATCCCTCCAGAGGTATTTCTCTACCTCGACTCTAAAGGTTTGATCCAGAGTAGTCTGGCGGTGCCGCTAATCTACCACGTCGCCCGCTCCAGTGTAGACAGGCGACTCACCTACGATCGAGACATCGCACAAAATTCCGAAGAGTCTCTCCGTTTCAGCAGGGCGGTATCAACCCGCGATAAGGCAGATTCGCAAAAGCAGCACCATCAATTTTGGTGGCTCTTAGAAAATGGGTAGAGATCTCTGTCATTAATATCCTTCAAAGCCAGGTCTCCTAACGGGGAAAAGTTGGCCTCTTCTTGATTAGAAAATCCTTGCCGACTTACATAGATTTAGTTTTTCTTAAGTTTAAGTAGGATTAGGGTATATATATAATAGGTTTATATATATACGTAGGCTTAAGTTAAATTTAAGTTTACATTTATAAGTTATTTTAAGATAGATTTAAGCTTTATATCTTAATAAAAACGTACTTTCACTAAGTTTTTGCCAAATTTTTCTTAGTTTATAATTGTTATCTTTAAGACATATATTAAATAATAACTTTTAAGTCGAAAGACATAAAATAAGTACTAGGTTTAGCTTAGAGCGTCTGCACAGGACCAGTAAGCCAGTTAAGTTAAGTAAAATTAAGGTACATATATAAGCTAGTTTAAGCGTTTTTGTCTAGTGTCTAAGTAGTACTTTGAAATAAATAAAAATGCATTTAAAAAAAAAAAAAAAAACACTTTTAAGACATTGAAGTAATATAAATGTCGCAGTGGAAGAATTTTTAAGTTTCTAAAAAGATCTATTGTATGAGCATATCGAAAAGTCTTACAAATTTTTCTGATTACGGATTTTTGGATAATTGAGAGTGTTTGGAACCTGTTTAAATGAGCACCACCCCAGCAGCAGAGACCGTACTGTAGCTTTGATTGAAAGATGCCATAATAAACTGTCTTAAACAGATTTATAGAGCAATATTTTTGCAGTCTGTAAAAGCAACGAGTAGTATTGAGAAGATATTGTTTTAAGTTTAAAATATGTGCGGACCATTTCATATTTCGGTCTATTGAAACACCGAGGTATTTAAGCTCATTAACACATTCGATATTAAAACATCTGTCACTGCAGATGGCGGTACTATTGAACGATTGAACGCGATGTGCACTGCATTGACTATTAATGAGTATACATTTTTTACAGTCAAATGAATGAAATTTTATATCCAAATCTGGATTTTCAGCGCCCACTAGGTTAAAAAACATTACTTTAGTCTTATTACTTACAAAAAGTTCGTTTTCGGAAAACCAACATCTTAACAAGTGAACATCATAATTTTACTCTGCAATAAGATTCAATTTACTATCAGAGCAGTAGGCAATCCCAAGGTCATCTGCAAAAGCTTTAATCCTACCTAAAAATGGAAGATTAAACAGAGAGTTGATAAATATGAGGAATAAAATGGGACCAAGAACGGAACCGTGGGGAACACCAATGTTATTTGTTGTTGGTCAACTAAAACTGCTACAAACCCTCACATACTGTTTCCTGTTTTTAAGGTAAGCCTCAAACCATTTGTACATGTACCCTCTGAAGCCCACTTTTTGCAATGAATTCAAAAGAATTTTGTGACTGACCATGTCCAAAGGTTTTCATTATATCAACAAATAGGCCAGCACAACAGTTCTTGTGATCTAGACCTTTTTGCAGAATGCAACAAAAATCCAGTAATGCGTCTTCAGTTGAAAGACCAGTTCTGAAGCCAAATTGCAAAGTACTAAAAAAATTAGCTTTGTTTAGATATAAAAGCATTCTAACTTTTATGACTTTTTCAAAAACTTTAGAAATTGATGACAACAATGAAATTGGCCTGTAGTTTGAAATGACAGATTTATTTCCTTTTTTATGCTTTTTTATGCAGAGGGATAACCAAGGCAACTTTCAGGTCATCTGGAAAAGTTCCAGATAAGATACTCGAATTGAAAAGAAAAGCCAAGACATCAACTAACGTGGGACCAATCCGTTTAAGCAATGAATTTGAAAATCCATCAATTCCTTTCGAATTTGTGTTTAAAGGGAGTTGATGGTTTTCCACAATTCAAGGCCCGTAATTGGTTAAAAGGAGACGCTGTTTCTACAGTTTTCTTCAATAGCAGATTCACTCGGACATTTACAGGTGTTATGGTTGCTGAAATTGGAATACTGCCCAATGGAAGCAAAATAGCTTCTAAATTTATTGGCTACTACTTCTGGATCTGAAATATTCGTTATTCGTTATATTCATTATGTGGAATATGTCTATTCGCCATTTTCTACTATTTTTGTTTTGCACGCTACAAATTTAAACATGAAATGCGTTTATATGCAAAAACTGAATTCTATTCCTCACAAATTTTGTGATCGGGTCGAGTAATCCTATTTGGATTCGATCTGCGTTTATATGGTATTTGCACAGGGTATACGGGTAAATGTCGCCGAAATTTACGAAACGAATGGCCTGGTTCCCAACGTCTGTTAATAAACGGGGCTTCACCATGGGGACTTGACAGGAACGCATTTGAAACAATTAAAAAACTTAGAACTTGTAAATTATATTGAACTTGACATATCCCGTCACACAATTTTATGTGATCGGATTGAATTTTTGCACACAAACGTGGATGGAAAGATTGGGTTTGAAAGAAAGCGGTGAAAGGAAGAGACAAAGAGATTTCTTATTTGTGCAGAACAAAAAAGTGCAGATATATTTTGACGCACGGATTACGAAAAATAATAACCAATTGTTTACAGCTATTCTAGAGCGCAAAATTATCAATCTAAATGCTCTTTCGATCTTTCAGCCCGATACAGCCCAAAGCTCTCCATATTGGAATTTCATCTCTCAATCTGATCATATGAACGTTATAACAGATTGCTTTACATGGCGAAGAATATGTTTTTCAATTCCTTTCAAATATTCCTTAAATATCGGTAAGACCGCTATTACACACTGCATGTTTTGCAAGATTCAAATGAATGCAAAGGAAGGTGAAACAGCGATAACCCAGCCCGGACATGCACGGGTAGGATTTTCCTTGCATGTTTTTGACGTTTCCTTATCTCCTTCTTCTTCATTTTTCGACTTTGCCTTATTTTTACATCTCACTCTTAGGATACACATCAGATTTCAGTGAATTTATAATGAAATTGAATGATCCCTGGACATGTCGATGTTTCCTCTATGATTTTATCCTAGATATCTTTTTTTCCTTTTCATTCCCTGTCTCAAAAGCATCATTATTGATGTATAAAATTTCATCATAAAGTTCTTCATCTGCGAACAGCGAACAGCGAATAAAAAATAAAAGATAACTGTCAAAAAAACGCACAGCTCTAGCGCATCAAAAAATCTTCGTGTAATAACGTGCGCAGCTCGGAATGAGATTTCAAAAGAAAATCACCGAAAATTGCACAGCGCAACTTTGCTGTGTGTAATAGCCGTCTAAGACCGCTATTACACACTGCATGTTTTGCAAGATTCAAATGAGTGCAACAGACATACACGGACAGGATTTTCCTTGCATGTTTTTGACGTTTCCTTATCTCCTTCTTCTTTATTTTTCGAATTTGCTTTATTTCTACTTCTCAATCGTAGGATAAACAGCAGATTTGCTTTGCCTGCGTGCCAAAAATAGATGTTAATTTTGAATTTGGTGTTAAACTAAATAAATAAATAAAGTTGATGGTTAAAGTACACACTGACAATTTCTAAAAGATAGTTTATCATTCACTTTAAGTGCACTTGTAATGAAATTGAATGATACCTGCGCATGTCGATGTTTCCTCTATGATTTTATCCTAGATATTTTTTTTCTTTTCATTCCCTGTCTCAAAAGCATCATTATAAATATATAAAATTTCATCAACAAGTTATTCATCTGCGAACAGCGATTAAAAAATAAAATATAAGTGTCAAAATAACGCGCAGCTCTGAATGAGATTTCAAAAGAAAATCACCGAAAATTGCGCAGCGCAACAATGCTGTGTGTAATAGCCGTCTAAGTAAAAAGCTGTCACCTTAAGTACGGTACACAACAGCGATAATTTTTGACAATTTTACTCAAATTTTTCTTGTTTGCGTATGTGACCGCTCTGGTTTGTCAGACAACAGTTAACCGCAAAAATTTTCGTGGTTGAGTGACAGTCAGCGTCCATACTCTATTTTGACTGCTTGTGTGAATATGAAAGCGTCAGTCAAGCGGAATTTTTGCAGCGGTATCATGGACGCGAAAACCGAATTCTTAAAGGAATTCATATGCTGCTATGAAATGCAACGTTGCCTCTGGGACATAACAAATACAGAGTACATGTTGCGTGACATTAAAAATAAATCTTATGAAAAGCTTCTAAGTATATCAAAAAAATTAAAAAAAAATGTTTTCTTTTGTAGATGTAAAAAGAAATATATATATCGGTATACAGACAATCGAAAAAAAAAAAAAAAATGTCGTCTGATGTCGGTGTTGACAACATTTACCAATCTTAACTATGAAGATGAATTGTGTAAATGGAAACATCTTTTAATTTATAATATCTCACTGCCATGGAACTTTGCCTTCATTATTGAAGTAATGAAAAAAAACTTCGCGAACATTTTTTGCTTCTTGGTAGGATGCACTTACTTTGGTGGCTTGCACAGGTACCAAGTGCGAGTTGTCAAAATCGTTGCCATGCAGAACATCACCGGTTCCTACATTTACATAAACCTTTACAGAACGTGTGGCATATTCCTTTTAATTGTGCTTTATTAAGAAATTTTGCAGATAGAAACAGGTCAATGTAACAATTGCTGCTTTATTTGATCCCAAAAACATTGGTTTTTTGAAAAAATATTCTCTACAACACGCCTTGCGCAGCTAAGTCTTCAGTTGAATATTCTCTGTTCTTTTGTTAAATTTTTGAACAAAATGGCTTCTTCAAATTTTGAGACAAGGAAAACGCATAACCTGTTATGAAGTCATATGAAGTTTGATCGGGTGCTGCTGGACGTGGAAGTGCTGGAATTTAATTTCTTCCCAAAATTTAAAGCATTATTTCTCCATTCCCCCTCAGATGTTGGCATCTAAAATAATAATTTGTTCGTTAACCTAAATAAAGCTTTAATTGTTTTTTATTACAAAAATGATTTGATATAATTCTCACTTCAGCTTCACATCACTTCATATTGTGATCGACCCAACGACGCCAGAATAAAGCAAACGTGTGGAACTACAAAAACACAGATTAAAGCGAAGATTAAGCCGTCATCTGGGAGTGAGTGATATTGATAGCACGCAAAATGTTATTCGGTGTGAAGAGTCTCGGGATAAACTAACAAAAGAAATTAAAGAGAAAATGAGTGAGAACTTTGATGCTGTAACCCAGAGAGAGAGATAAATGACATGCCAGCCGCTATTAAAGTGTGCAGAATAAAACTGCAGAGGATCCAGATGAATGTATTATGAAGATATCACAAGACATCCAATCGCTACTTCTTTGGTTGAAAATGAACAAAGTTAAATTAAATGAACAAAAAACTAAAATAATGGAAATGAGTTATAAAAGTGGTACAGTTTAACAAATAAATGGAAAAAATTGAGAAAGTAAAAAGCATCGAATACCTTGGAATGATGCACGACAAAGATTTAAAAATGGAACAAAAGGTTTTTCAAAAGGATACGGAAAATAATGGATGATATGACAGCATTGAACGTGTACAACACACACATTAAGTCTCATTTCGAGTACTGCTCAACGATTTTATATTTATGCAGTAATCAGGCTCAGATCGAGAGGTTACAAAAACTTCAAAACAAAGGTATGAGGAGTATCCTACTTTCATTTTTTCTAAGATGAATGGAAGGGTCTTTGATGAACTGTTGAAGATAAAGAAAATAAATACGAGTGGGACAAATGTCCCTTATACGAAAGCCTTACTGTTTGGTTTGGAAAGGATTCTACATTAATGGACAAGGCAAGTTAATTAATTTTTATGAAAGAGAATGTGTAGTGAGAGCAGAAAAATTTAATTTTAAATGAGTGATTGAGACCCATTTGACAACAAGAATTGATGACAACGAAATTAGAATAAGTGGATACACACTTATTAGATGTGACTAATAACGCATACGGGACGTGTAATATTCAGTGTTTATGATGTGTTATTGTTAGTGAAAAAATTATAAGACGAAGTGGTAAACCTACACTGATGATGGCTCAAGATAAAAGTAACCTAGGGCGCATTATCGTTTATACTAGCCGGAATGTATAGAACGCCGAGTTCATCAACGGTAAACTTTGTTGAATTCCTTAAGGAATATATGAAACGTATGAGCATTCATGGAAAAGAGGTTACTGCTAATGGGGGACTTTTATGTTGACTGGATGATAAACGATACGTATAAGGGGCGAATAAAGCAACTAAATGAAGACAATTACTGTAAACAGATTGTCGACGAGCCGACTAGAATTAAGCCGACATCGCGCAAGATTATTGATTTTGTTATCAAAACTAATTGCAAATTAAAAGTAGAAGTGGTAAATAGAATAAAAATAAGTGTTATACGATGAAGACAACATGTGATATCACCCTTAAAGGGAGATACATTCGTAATTGTGGCCTAGAGGGCAACGCGTGCGAAAAGTAAAGAAGCGCTGATTGGTTGGGAGAGGCGTTATGTTTTTGAACGTTGTCGGCCGTAGCCTGGGAAGAAAGGAATACGTTTTGGTAAATCTTTGTAATAAATCAGAAGTGGGATTAGTGGAGAATTGTCCACCTACCAGACGTTGTAGAATGCCGAACACAAGGTCCAACAGCAAGAGGTCTTCGGCGAAGCTTGAATTAGTTCCAGCGGCAGACCAGGAGGATTCCGGGAAGGAGGATCCGGAAAAAACTGTGACCGAGGAGGGTGTGGCGCTCGAGATGGACGTGACACAGAATCGGGAACGGGATTTACTGCGAAGAGAGTGTGCGATACTCGAGAGGGAGCGACAACTATTGCTGCGTGAAAGGGAACCGTGTTTAAGTGCGTCTACATCGGATATGCCCGTGCGAGACATAATTAACACAATTCCAGATTTTAATCCTGCTGAAAAGGCAGCTCTTACAGCTGAGCAATGGGTTGTTCACGTAGAGCGGCTTCGTGGTGTTTTCAAATGGTCGGATCAAATAATTCTGTGTGCTGCGTTGTCCAAATTCAAGGGCTCGGCTAAATATTGGTTAGAGGCTGAGCAGTTTGAAATAACCAACTGGGAAATTTTCAAAACGAAAATCCAACAAGCATTTCCGTCTGTCGTAAATGAAGCTCAAATTCATGCGAGTTTGTTGGCAAGACATCGGAAACCGAAGGAACCGATAGAAGATTATTTCTTTGAGATGAGGATGCTAGCCAGAAGGGGAAATTTCTCGGAGACGGCAATCATCCAGTATGTCATATCTGGTTTAGGTGACAACGACATGATGAATTCGCTCTCAGCACAAAAGTTTGCAAATTCGTTGGAGGTACTTGAAAGAATCAAGTTCATAGAGGAAGTCAGGGTAGCTCGACAATTCAAGTCTACAGTAAAGCTAACAATGACCAGCGACGTAAGGCAAGCTACTAGAGATGTGGACAGTCAAAAGAGCACTTCAGTGGCTGTTGTCAAGCATGTTTCGTGCTTCAAGTGCAAGCTGAAAGGTCATTATGCGCGGGAGTGCCCTGCGAAGAGGAACGTTAGTTGCTTGCAAAAAGTGCGCACTGCAAGTGAGTGTGGATATTATCCAACAGTGGAGATTGATGGAGTGCAGTTCCAGGCGTTTGTCGATTTGGGAAGTAGCTGTGTGACACTGCGAGAAACTGATGCCAATGCTAGAAGGATCCAGTATAAACCGTACAGTCAGGGGCTTGTGGGACTTGGTCAGGGAAGGACAAGAACTGTGGGACGGGTGGTGAGTAATGTAACTATTGCGGGCATCACTGGCGTCGTGGAAGTTTTGGTGGTACCTGATGAGTCTCAAGCATATGAAGTAATGGTGGGTCGTTCCTTGTTGGACCAGAAGCAGTTCATGGTGCGAATTACTGCTGGTAAACTTGAGATCCTGGAAAATCAATTCGTGTCCGAGCTGAACACATCTGATGCTGAAGAGTTGCTGGTGGTTTCAACCAAGTCGGTCCAAGGATCCTCGATCGAACTGGACGATGTGTCTGTCGATGATGCGGTACCTAGCGAGCTAAAAGACGTGTTGCTGAAATTGATCAATACTTTCCGCGATACATTTGCTACGTGTGTCGGAGAGTTAGGTAATGCAAAGTATGGTGAAATTTCCATAAAGTTAAACTCCACGGAGCCTACTGGGAAAAGAAGCTACCGAATACCTTTCGCACAAAGGAAAATTATTGACGACGCCGTAGAGAAGCTGTTGAAATGTGGTATTGTTAGAGAATCAAGCTCGGGGTTTTCGTCTCCCATTGTGATGGTGCCAAAGAAGGATGGGACTTTTCGAATGTGCATTGATTTCCGTCGTCTCAATGAAATTACTGCCAAAGAGAAATATCCCATGCCAGTTGTAGAGGAGCAGTTAAATCGACTCAGTGGATCAAAATACTTCACCATTCTGGACATGAATTCGGGATATTTCCAGATTAACGTGGCTGAAGAAAGCAGGCATCTGACCGCGTTCCAAACACACAATCGTCAGTTGGAGTTTTGTCGAATGCCGTTTGGGCTGGTGAATGCGCCAGCTGTGTTAATGTACAAGATCATCAGCAAACTCGACATCGAAGGAGTGCTGGTTTTCCTGGACGATGTGGTCATACATGGTAAATCGTATGATGAGAGCTTAAGAAGACTTCATCGTTTTCTCGAGGTGTTGGAGGAGGCGGGACTCACATTAAAATTGGCAAAGTGTGAATTTTTGCGGACGGAAGTTGAGTACTTGGGTCATCGGGTGTCAGAATCAGGAATAAAACCTGGGGTAAGAAAAACTGACGCTATTTCTTTTTTTCCAGTACCAGCAACGCCAACACAGGTCAGACAGTTCTTGGGGCTCTCGGGCTACTTCCGAAAGTTCGTGCCAAAATATGCAGATGTCGCTCGACCGTTATGCCAACTGACTAAGAAGGATGTCATGTTTGAGTGGAGCGATGAATGCCAACAAGCGTTCGAGCAGCTGAAGAATAGCCTGATGAGGAATCCAATTCTCGCCATATACAACCCGGAGCGGGAGCATGAACTTCACTGCCATGCGAGTTCCGTTGGCCTTGGTGGAATTCTTCTCCAACGAGAGGCGGATGGTACTCTTAGAGCTGTAAGTTACTACAGCAGGCGAACGACAGCTGTGCAGTCCAGGTACCACAGCTATGAGTTGGAAGTTCTGGCGGTGGTTGAGAGCATCGCCAGATTTCGCATCTATTTGTTGTTTAAACCGTTCTTGGTGATGACAGATTGCCATGCAGTGACTTCGCTTCGTGCGCAAACGCAGCCTTCGCCAAGGGTGTCCAGATTTCTATACAAGCTGCTTGAGTTTGACATCACATGGAATCACAGGCCGGGAGTATCAATGTCCCATGCTGATTGTTTGAGTAGAAAACCAATGGGGCCAATTCCAAATGAAACTACCGATAAAAGGATGAGTGAGCGAGTCGTATATGCGGTGCAACTGAGCAGCGATGATTGGTTGGCGACAGTACAACGTCAGGATGTTATGGTTCAGGAGATCTGTAAGGTATTGGAAGCTGCTCCGAAAACGTCGGCTGAGAGACAGATTCACACGGACTATGCGGTCAAGGGTGGACGACTTTTCCGAAAAGTGGACAAGGCCTTAAAATGGTACGTACCCGACTCTTTAAAGTACCGTCTAGTAAGAAGCTGCCATGATGATTTTGGGCATTTCGGGGTAGATAAGACAGTGGAAATAGTACAGCGGCATTTTTGGTTTGCCCGACTGAAGGATTTTGTCAAGAAATACGTCGCCTCATGTATCGAATGTGCATATGCTAAGGGTGCTTACGGAAAAAAAGAAGGGTCGCTTCATCCTATCCCTAGGGAGCCAGTGCCATTCCAGATTGTTCACCTGGATCATGTAGGCCCGTTTGTGAAAACTAGGCTTGGGAACGTTCACATGTTGGTCATGGTTGATGGGTTTTCCAAATATGTCCGAATGAAAGCTGTAAAGACAACTGAAGCTAGATATGTCGTTCGATTCTTGCAAGGGGTCAGCAGTCATTTTGGATGTCCGACTAAAATTGTGACTGATCGAGGAACTGCATTTACCTCCAAGTCGTTCAATAAATTTTGCGCTGAAAACAACATCGAACATATAACAAATGCGACGGCAACACCAAGAGCCAATGGTCAGGTGGAGCGGTACAATCGTACGATAGTTGAAGCTTTGCGAGCAATGACGAAGCGAGAAGACTGCAGAGATTGGGATCACCATTTGGGTACCATCCAGTGGACGTTGAACTCGACAATGAATGCTACTACCAAGAAGACACCACATGAGTTGCTGTTCGGTTTTACCCCTAAGTCACCAGTGGAGAACAAGGTTATACAGGCGCTACATGATTGGGATGCTGGAAGCGAGGGACCATCATTGCAGGAACGTCGAGAAGAGGCTGCGATGAACATTGTTGAACCGCAAATGAAACAGAAAGCTAGATTCGATCGAGGAAGGAAGCAACAAACGCATTATTCCTGTGGGGACACTGTTCTGGTCCTCAACGATTTACGAGCGACTGGTACTTCTCGAAGGCTGGGTGCTCGTTGGAGGGGTCCGTACATTGTCACCGGGTCATTAGGTAATGACCGTTACCTAATAGAGGATATTCCTGGGAGTCAGCGATCCCAAAAGAAGTTTCATTCAGTTTTTTCATCCGACCACATGAAAATGTGGCCAAGTCTTCCAAATGACGGTGCAGACAGCTGTTGGCGACGCGATACTAAGGAAGCTGATGGTAGAGCGGGACCGGCAGGGCGAACTACCGGTGTCGGGACGTCACCGAAGCAGGATGGTCGAGTTGTTATACGACGAAGACAACATGTGATATCACCCTTAAAGGGAGATACATTCGTAAGTGAGGCCTAGAGGGCACCGCGTGCGACATGTAAAGAAGCGCTGATTGGTTGGGAGAGGCGTTATGTTTTTGAAGGTTGTCGGCCGTAGCCTGGGAAGAAAGGAATACGTTTTGGAAAATCTTTGTAATATAAGTGATAACGAAAGTCTGCGTTAACAACTGACAACAAGAAGAGAGTGCAGCAAATGAAAAAGAAAAGTCAATTGATAAGATATGCAATAATAAGCATGGATATTATGGATACTTTCAACAGGGTTTTAACTCCTTGAATGCTATTTCTGAGTGTAGTGGTTGTGTAGTGTAGTAGTGTAGTAGTAAAGAAAATGCGCTAAATAGCCTTAAATATTATAAATAAGTGAGTGACGGATCTGCTCAAGAGTGGCTTACAAATTATATTATGGTGAACTAAAATTCAGTCTGCCAAAGACCAAAAAGCAATCAGGCGATTAATTTAGTCTCTGGTGTTGAGAGAAGCTAAAAGTGCAATAAATGGTGTTACCTCTCAAGATGATGCGATTTAAGACTGTGTATCTCTAGCGCGTAACTTCAATGTTTTCATTGTCGAAAGTGTAAATAGTCTGAGTAGGAGCATCCCAAACTCCCCCTATGTGAATTTTGTTGAAGAGGTGTATAGCTTATAGGAGTAATGAAAACAATGACGAATAAAAAGAATGCAATATTGTAAAGTGCAAGTATGTTTATTGACTCGTTTCATAACACGTGCCCTGTATTGTGAAAAATAATTAACACTTCAATGTTTTAAGGCGTTTTCCCTGAGTGTTCGAAAGAATTGATTATTGCACCCTTGGAGAAAGTAAAGAACTCTAAGTAACCCGAGGATTACCGACATGTACATGTGAAAACGTTGTACAAAGTAAATTTAAAAACTACATGGAAAACAACGAACTTTTTACGGATTGTCAGTCAGGATTTAGAAGAGGAGACAGCTGCGAATCCCTACTTAACCTAGCGATAGCTGATTGGAAGACAAAAGTACATAAAAAAAGAGTCATAGTAGCCGTTTTCATTGATTCAAGACGGGCCTGGGAAACGGTGGATAGAGGCAAACTGCTTGCGAAATTGGAGAAATTCGGTGTAAAAGGTATGGAGTTGAAATGGTTCGAATCGTACCTGAGTTCACGTAGACAGAGGACTAAAATTGATGAAACACTATCGGAGACAGTAAACCTAAGCCTTGGGGTTCCACAGGGATCCCTTCTAGGCGCATTACTTTTGATAACCTACGTGACCGAGATGCCAAAGGTGGTGAAATATTCGATTCGAAGATTGTTTGCGGACGATGACCTTCTGTACATTTCCAGTGATAATATCAATGAATGTATTGAGAAAATTAACACTGATTTATATATCCTTATAAAGATAAAGATTAAATGCATGTATATTAACGGAGTTTCGCAGAAACCAGTTTTAATTAATACTGAGAGGGTGGATGTAGTGGATGATGAAATAAAATACTTGGGAGTTGTGATAGCCAAAAGATTGAAGCTCAATGAGCATATTAACTACAAAAAAATAAGCAAAAAAGTAGGTTTGTGACTTGTGGACAAGGATGTGTATGACTTGTGCCATCAATGTATATGATGCTTCAATAAAACCCCATTTTGAGTATTGCTCTTCTGTATCAATATGAGAAATAACTCTATGATAGATAGATTACAGAAGCTACAGACCAAAGCGATGAGAATAATTTTAAGATGTTACTCGCGGACCCCTATTCATATTATGTTAGATCTGCTTAAATGGTAAAGTGTTAACCAAAAAGTTGCAATTGTTAGATAGATATATTCTGCTTGATAAAATAAAATAAACATAAACATAATCAAAAACATAAACAATGAATAGCGATCCAAAATTAATAAAACAAAAAATCGAAAACATTTGATGATAGCGGTTGCTTTGAACATTTGGAGATAGCTTGATCAGCAAACACAAACACAAAGCAAAACTTCGGAGAGGCTCATAAGCGAAGCGAAGAATTCTTAAATTAGCTGATAGGCATTTTCATAACATCAGTCAGCTATCAGGAAATTCCCATACCATAATCTGAAACAAACTGATATGGTTTCTCTATCGTCTTTGCAGGAGCCAATTTCTCATAGTTTACACGAACAAGACTTGAACAATTGGACGAACACGGAAGCAACAATTGTTCTAATATGAGGGTTTTTATTTATACTTCTGAAGGATAAAAACTATTGAAATCTCACCTGACAAGTCTCCAATATAAAGTCTCCCACAGTGGTCCTACCCAGTAAACAACTATAATTCAGATCACGAAAGCTTCGTCCAATTGCCAAAAAAATTTGCGGAAAACACGCAATGTTCCTGCTAATCGCTCGTGTACACCTATGGCTTCTCTTATTCTTGTATCTTTCTTTGTTATGAATGGAGTCATGAAATCAAGCAAATAACTATGGTTCACTTGACATTCTAAAATAGTTTTTGAAGTCCATTGGCTCAGAGTCACTAATTACTTTTAAAAAATTCGAATGTGAATATTGATTTCTAGTGGCAACCCAACGCTTTACCCATTTGCTCCTTTTTTAAGGTTTTCGCTTATTTTCAACTTGTCCGATAATAAATAGTTTGCAGCTAAATTTCTTATTTTCCATGCTAATTGGTTGAATTGCTAAACTCGAATGATGGTTTGCGCTTCAAACATGAACTATAATTTGACTGTTGTAAACAATAATTCAAAACTGCTGCATTTTTGACTGCCAAATATGATCGCTAGTGTGTTCCGTACTTTAATACAGTTTTCTTGTAGCGGAACGCGCCCAATTTAAAGTCGATGGCAAAATTATTTGCACTATGTATTTTTCATTGGTTTATTTATCAGGTTGGCAACTAAGTGATTGCGGGAAGACAATTTTTTCATGGAACGAAATAACTTTATTCTGCAACGTATTGCCCATTTCGAGCAATGACCTTTTGCCATCTTTCAGGCAGCATCATAATTCCACTTTCATAAAACCTCTGGTTTTTATCAGCAAAAAACTGAACCGGGTATGATTTGACATCATCATAATTATTGAAATGTTTACCATTCAAGGATTTTTGCAAAGATCGAAATAAAAAGTACTCAGATGGTGCAAGGTCAGGACTTTATGGTGGATGTGGCAAAACATCCCAACCGAGCTCCAATTTTTTGCCTTGCATTGTCATGATGGAATACAACACCTTTTCGATTTTTCAATTCGGGCCGCTTTTCTTCAACTGCATTGTTCAATTTTGTTAATTGTTCAATGAAGACATCTGAATTGATCGTTCGGTTGGGTGGCAAAAGTTCAAAGTAGGTAATTCCTCTGAAATCCCACTAAAATGACAACATTACAACAAAAAATAGCGTGAATCGAATGTGCAGACGAAGGGTTTTGTTTCACCTCTAATATTTAAAACCACATATTTTTAAATTTTGTATCTCTTATAGCCTACTTTTTTCGTACAATTGAGTTGCTTTTAAAATTAATTTTCAGGGTCTCGTACCCTAACTAGCGTGAAATTGGTTATATTCTATTAAATATGCTTTTGTATGGAGACCATCCTTAATTTTCAACTATCTTCCTTTTGCGCCTTCCGTTGGCACATTTTTGGGTATGGACCCTTCAAAATACCCAAAAGCAATACATATGGGTAAAATATGGAAATGAAAAGAAAATAATTGTTAGATGAAAGCCGTTTTGGAATGCTATTCCAAGCGGCTTTAGAATCTTTCCAAGTTTCTTTCGTTGATTTAACGAAATTTCATGGTATGACTTTTTTAGTTATGGAAACTTTATTTATTGATTAAAATGATTATGAATTTGAACTCCTATCACATACATAAACATATGTGTAAGTTATTTCAAATGATGCTCTCCAAACACAAATTGTATAAAGATATATTGCAAGAAGTGCTTGCTGTTTTGATACGTTGTTGCATTTTTTATCTGCAACATATGTATAGTATATATTTTGTTTAATGCAATGACTTCAGGACGTGGAACTTCCATAGCGGATTCCCTTTTACTCATTCTTTCACACATTTCACATTCAACGGTGTCAGTGTGGCAATTGATGATCAGTATGACTTCTTTGGTGTCTTACAATAAACAAGCATTCATTCTGGTTCTGGTTAAATTTGAAAGTGAACTTGACTCTGTGTAACTTTGGGCCATTAATATCTGGTAACAATTTCCGACTTCTCATGACTGCGTCCACTAAATCAAACTCCCAAGATTTCGCAAGGTTAACTGAAGTGAAAAATCTATCACAACATATAACGGTCGAAGGATTTAAGGGTGTAAAACAGAATTTCCTCATAACTCGTGGAATCAAATCGTTCCCGATCTTGACGTCTTTTATCTTTTTAAATATTCCAGACATTTTCTTTCGAATAATCTATTGTGTGATTTTAAATAATATATATCTTTTTTAATGACTGTTTACTGTATCGACTTCTAGAATTCTAAGCTCGTGTTGTCAAAAATAGTGGTTTTATAGATGATGTGCAGATGACTCCGCTGTGAAGGCCTTTCACTGACCGTGCTGCTGTGTTGATCAAATCTTCTAAACTTTCAAGTTTGTTAAACCAAATAATAATAAAAAAACCACTACACAATTTTTCTTTCTTCCCCTCATTCTTTTGGTAGCTCTGTGCAACCTGCATCATAAGAGTCTTGAGAATAAAAAATACAATATCTCGTAATGTGTTATAGAATTTAAGTCCTTAAAATTAAGTGAATATTTCGCAGCACTTAATGCCTGACTCTACTTTTCCAATATTCCGGTGCATCTGCATATTTTATTTAAAACTGCGTTCAGCTGTAGCTTTTGTATGATATTCAGCGTCTACAGAGCTTCAAGCATTCATTTACATAAATTTATCGATCTTATCTTGCATTCCCGGCAACCAATAATGCGTGCGTATTTGGTTGTAGCACTTCGTTACACCTAGGTGACCGATCTTGTCGTGAATGTGCCGGATAATATTTACTTACATTTCCGAACGGACATACAAACAAAACCTACCAGCCGGACTTTTCTTAAATACGACCCCGTTTTGCAACTCATATAGGCTGGAATTCTCAGGGCATTACTTTTCCCTCAGGTTTGAAACGATATTATCAGGACCTTGAGCGGCCCTTAACTGAAAGTTAATTTCTTCTGAGTCTACGACGGAAATTACATAGCATTTGCTTAGCGCATTAGTGTGGGGCATGTTCGCTTCGCTTCGATGATTCACCTTATAATTAAGTAGTTCTCGAGTTCAAGAGATCATCGCGCGATCTGAGGGCTTACACTCTTCTTGCTTAAAGTCAACGTAAGTGAGCTGCAATCAGTGACCACGGTGAAGGATATCCGTTCTAAATATACTCGGAACCGTCGCAAGGCGTATATGATCGCCAAAGTCTCTAGCTCGAAGCTATGATACTTGGTCCCTTGACTTGTTGTACTCTTGGAAAAGTGAAGGGCGCCCATCCTGTCGTTGAAGAAGCACAGCACCGTAGCCTAGTGAGCTCGCGTCGCAATGTAATTGTGTTTCCCGAGTTGAGTCATAAATCGCTAGTACCGGTGTAGAAGTTAGGCAAGTTTGCAATTGTCTGAAAGCATTCTCACACTCAGAGGTAAAAAAAAGGCTTGTCCTTTTTCAGAAGATCATAAAGTCGACTAGCTACTCTAGAAAATGCGCCAAGGAAGGAGTGTAACTCCTTGCTATTTTAGAGGCTGGATTTTCTGCTCAGTCACATTATATCCCAGGTACTCAATAGTGGAATAAGCAAAACGGCATTTGGACAGTTTCAATTCAAGTCCGCTTCTCGAGAGGCACCGTAAGACATCGGCAAGTAGGCGAAGATAGTCAAGCAAATTTTCACTGGCGGTGACAATATCGTCCATATTTGTGACGATACGCTTAGAGTCAGTAAAGTCGGGAGATGAAGAGTTGGAATACACTTGGTGCTTTCTTAAGTCCGAAGGGCATTCTTGTGAATACATATTGGTCATTTGACGTTACAAAAGACGTGAGGTGAGTGGAATCCGAAAAAACCCAGACCTGATGGTCGAGCAACGTAAATATTTTTTTTTCCCCCGAGGTACTCCAAACAGTTCTCTATTATGGGAAGGAGGAAGTTATCGTAAACAGTATATTTATAACACAAGATAATCCACTCGCATGCGTTCTTCGCCTGAATTCTTTTTCGCTAAGACGGTGGGTGATGCATAAGGGGAGTCACAATGTTGTATAATTCGTCGCGTAAGAACATCCTGTATGAATCTATCTACTTCGTGTTTTTCCACTAAGGACAGCTTTCGTGGAGGGCAGAAGAATTTGCATCTTGAAATCTAAAGGAGCGAAAAATTACGTGGATGAGAAGTGTTGAATTTGGTGTTGGGCCACAGAGCCACGGATGAACATCTTTTTTCGTAGCGCGGCAACAGGCTCTTGAGATCGATCGACCATCGAGGATGAGCTCAGCCTCATCAATGTCGGCATTTGTGGCAATCTACTGACATTTCATTTACTTCCAAAATTGCAGCAGAAAAACTCAGCTATGGAGCCAGGGGTTACTTCGGAAGTCAATGAAGTGGAGGGTGCTGCCACTTCAAGGTTCACAGAAGTGGTATTTTTGTGCGTTGAACGGAGTTCTTGTTCGAGAAGTTTTGTATGTAAAATTTTAATTCAGCATTCATGAAGAAAAAATATATTCAAGCAAGGGAAATGCATTGTGATAACCTATGATGACGTGTGTACATATTACGGGTCATAAGATACAGCCTTGTGAAAAACAGGCGGATGGAGATACAAAGCTTAGTACAATGGTTTCATTGGCACCCCTAGGGTAAAGAACCCTAAAATGTGTAGTTTTAAACCATTGATGTGAATATTATTATTGCCTTAAGTAAAGAACGAAAAAAAGAAAAAAGTGAAAATTATGTAAAGTCCCAATTCATCAGTTCAATACAAGGTACAATAATCTAAAAAAAACCAATAAACCGAGACCTGGTCTTCTTAAGGAGACATAAAAATTTTTTTTATTTAGAATTGGATTTCGTTAGTGAGCCGAAAGAAGCCATTCATTCGAACAGCCAATAAGCAATCTAGACTGAAGTATGCAACTGTACTTAGCTGTGAGCCATAATTTGCGTAAGCATTAATATATGCGACCTATCACCCAGATGGACAATATCCAAAAGTTGGCAATCGTTGAGGAGTCCCTGACCGACCCCTTCCAAAGGAACCCCAAGCTGGTTAGAACTCCACCGGGTTCGGGACTACCTGAGAGAGAGAACTCTCGGGCAGAGGTCTCCCTGTCAGAGGACGAACTGCTGGCCTCGAGCCAGGAAACTTGCAAAGGACACGTGGGAGTGAACACGCTGTGCACAACTGCGCCCCTCATCCCTTCCACATCCTCGAATAATGCTCTGCAGGACACTCGTCTAAGTGCCCAACAGAGCACGACGAAAAAGCGGAGGTCGGCCAGCAACCGCAAGAAAAGTGCATACCAGAGAGCCATCTTCATCCTGGGCAAGATTGCTAAGAATGAGGAGGCAGGGACGCCTTCCTTGCGGGATGTGTCTGACAAGGTAAAGTACCAACGAGTAGTTGATGAGTACATCAAGTCCCGTGACGTGCCGAAACCAACCGCTGAACAACCTTTATCTTCAAAACGCAACCGCTCCCTAGAGGAAGTCCTTCCAGGAACGAAAAGAAGTAAGGTTGCCTCCACATCCACCTCAGCGCGCCCTTCAGCTGCTCCTGCTATGCGCTCTCTAAGTGAGGTCGTCAGAGATGACCTCCAGATGGCTCTAATATAGACGAGCTATCCAATTGTGGCAAAAAAGTTGCTGAGATCTGGGGGGCTATTGAGGCTAAACTGTCTGAGATGGTTATGGACCATCTCGTCAACAACAATACTGGGCCGCTCCCCTGTTACGACTCCGCCGAGGTTATCAGGGGCTGTCGGGTAATCAAATGCGAGGACTGGTTCTCCAAGGATTTCCTTTGCGGATGCGTTCACAAGATTCGTGACGCATGGAATGGCTTGAGACTCAAGCTCATTCTGGCAAGAGACATCCCAAGAAGATCGCGTATTCGCATTTGGCTGCCCCACATGGCCCTCGAAAACGATAAGATGCTTCGCTGTCTAAAGCTCCATAACCCTTCGGTTCCAATGGATGACTGGAAAGTCATCAAAGCAGAGGAACCGCATAAAAACACCCTTACGTTCCTCCTCCAGATCAGTGAAGACAGCGCCCGCACTCTGGAGAAGATGGATTGCAAGTTACGCTTTGGCATCAGGCATGCCAAAGTAAAAATTTTCAGATCGTCCAATCCAGCCGACGACTTAGACGAAGTCGACGATGCCAACAAACTGCATGGGGTCATGTGCCTTGAGCCGGAACAAACTCCCCCCGATTTAACCCCCTCGTCCTCCTCTCAAACATGTTGAAGATCATTCAGATCAATCTGCAGCACTCGATTAGTGCTACAGATAACCTAGTGATCTTCCTCAATGAGGAGGACATCGACATCGGCATTGTCCAAGAACCGTGGGTCAACGGCTCCAAAGTTAAAGGACTTGCCGTCAAAAACTACAACCTTTTCTACAGCCAGAACAACAACAACCATGGTAAGCCGAGAACCTGCATTCTAGCTAAAAAACATATCAAAGCTTTTATATGTCCCAATTTTAGTTCTCCTGACTTAACAGTGGTTAGGATCGAGAGTGCAGATATCGCCGACCTTCTCATCGCATCAGTTTACATGGCACACAATCGCCCAGCTCCGCCGGAAGAAGTCCATGAACTGATAGCAAACATCTCAAGTAGAAAAACCAACCTGCTGATGGGCTGCGACGCAAACGCACGACACGCGTTATGGGGCAGCTCAGAAATCAACGAACGGGGTGAGTATCTTTTTGACTTCATAATCAAAAACAACCTTGTTCTATGGAATAAGGGCAATAACCCGACCTTCACTTTTCCGAGCACGAATAGCTTTAACGGATGGGAGGATGTTTTAGACATCACTCTCTCTACAAACAATATCACTCTAAGAGTAGAAAACTGGAGAGTATCCGACTTAAGATCATTCTCCGACCATAAGTGGATACTTTACGATATGGCTCTCAAGACCGAGAAACCCATTCCCTTCAGAAACCCTAAAAGAATCGACTGGGCAAAGTTCAGCCAGGTTGTCAAATCAAAACTGCATAAAACTCCCAATCCAAAAATAATCTCTATTGCGGAACTCGACACAAATGTTAGTACTTTTGTAAAAGCTTTTAAAACAGCTTACAGTCTCGTGTCCAGTTAATTTTAGCAAGAAATCCTATCCTCCCTGGTGGAACGTAAATCTTTCTAATCTCAGAAAGCTTACCAGAGAGACGTTCAACATTTGTTACAAATGTAAATACTGGCAACCATATAAATCTTGCCTGAAAATATACAAACTTGCGATCAGAGAGGCTAAAAAGCAATCCTGGGTAGATTACTGCCAAAATATTGAAACCCTGAAAGATTCTGCCAGGCTAAGTAAAATCCTGTCAAAAGAACACTCCAATCCGTGTTTCCTGAAGAAATCAGACGGAGTATGGACAGGATCAGCTTCAGAATCTTTAGAACTCCAAATGAATACCCACTTCCCCGGATGTCGAGACAACATAGCTGAGGTCACCGACTCACTTTGTCCTCAACCGGGTTCTTGGGAAAATATAACATCCCTCATTACTTATGAAAAAATTTCATGGGCCATTAAAAGCTTCGCTCCTTATAAATCCCCGGGCCTGGACGGCATACTACCCATTATGCTGCTAAAATTGCAAGATTTAGCAATTCCCTGGCTTCTGCCGATCTATAGAAGCTGTATCCTTAACAACCACGTCCCCGATTCGTGGCGGCAAGTTCGAGTAGTCTTCATCCCTAAGATGGGTAGACGAGGGCATGAAAACGCAAAAGATTTCAGGCCAATTAGTCTGACATCATTCATTTTGAAGGTTCTCGAACGAATCCTGGACAACCACATACGGGTCTCAATAGTAGATAGATCCCTATCCAAATCTCAACACTCATACCTGAAAGGGAGATCCACAGAATCGGCTCTCCATGAAGTAGTGCGAACAATTGAGAAATCGTTTAAATATAAAGAGTACACACTAGCTACCTTCTTAGACATAGAAGCGGCTTTCAATAACGTTCATACGGAAGCGATACTTGAATCCTTAACCGAACTTGGAATCGAAAACTTTCTATGTCAATGGATTGTTACCATGCTAAGCACTCGGTGCATTCAAGCAACGCTAGGTAATAGTCTTATAATCAAATTCGCTAGCAGAGGTACACCACAGGGCGGTGTCATCTCTCCTCTTCTCTGGCTTATTGTCATGAACAACATTCTATCAAAACTAGACAGAGATGGGGTAAAGGTAGTAGGCTACGCGGATGACATGGTGATCTTGGTATCAGGAAGGTTTCCGGCTGTGATCAGTGAGATCGTGGAGGGCGCTTTGGGGAAAATTTGTACCTGGGCTTCGAAATGCGGCCTTGGTATCAACTCAAGCAAAACAGAACTGATGCTCTTCACCACTAAAACCAAGATACCCAGTTTCCCACTCCCCCGTCTGAATGAACAACCGCTTTCTCTGTCTACCAGCGCCAAGTTCCTAGGCGTTACCTTAGACCCTAAACTCAGCTGGAAGCTAAACGTTGATCAGCGAGTTAAAAAGGCGTGCATAGCTTTTTACGCCTGCAGTAGAACCTTTGGTAAAAAATGGGGTCTCCAATCAAAGCTGATCCTATGGATGTATACGGCGGTGGTTCGCCCGATACTAACATACGGATCACTAGTATGGTGGCCGGCTCTCATGAAGAAATTCAATGTCATCAAACTAAACAAGGTACAGAGAACTGCATGCATAGGCACCACAGGCGCTCTACGATCGACTCCGTCGGATGCTCTGACGGTAATGCTGCATCTCCTACCTTTGGACCTACACATTAAAAACACTACTGCTCACAGCGCCATTAGGCTCAGAGAGTCTGGATGCTGGAAATCAAAACTATGGTCATAGCGCTATACTCGATCTTATACCAAGGGATCTGGTATCTTCACCTACGGACTATACGGTCCCTAGAATTTATACATCAAATAACTTTGACACTCAAATCCCAGAAAGAGCGGAATGGAATAGTGGTCAGATATGTAAGGACTTTAACTGGACAATCTACACTGACGGCTCTAAGATGGGCGGCGGAGTCGGTGCGGGTGTGTTCTCAGGATCTCTGAACATCTGTAAAGCCTGACTGCCCGACAATTCCAGTGTTTTCCAAGCCGAACTATTTGCAATCCGGGAAGCATGTCGTCAAATCAAATTACATCCAAACATCCTGCCAAGCCAGAAGGTTGCCATATGCATTGATAGTCAAGCAGCCATCAAAGCTATTGCCTCCTTTACTTCACATTCAAAATTAGTACAGGAATGCCGAGCTGAAATAGCGTCGTTAGAAGGTAAGCTCATTTCCCTTATATGGGTTCCCGGCCACAGTGCCATCCCAGGCAATGAGAAGGCCGATGAACTTGCTAGAAAGGGATCTGCCCTTCAGCGCTCGCTTGCAGGTGAGGTTTTCATCTCACTACAAGCAGTTAAGACTAATATATCCTCATACTTCCTTGAAGTAACAAATCTAAGATGGGTCAGACTTACGAACTGTGCAACATCAAGGAAAATATGGCCGGAATACAAACAATCAAAAACAAAAGATCTCCTTCGACGAGCCCGTCATGATATTGCTAGATTAGTGGCGGTCTGCACAGGACACTGGCCGATTGGAGATCATGCCATTAAGCTAGGTATCCCACACAACGCACATTGTCGCAGCTGCAAAAACACAGCTGAGAGGGAGACCCTAACACACTTCTTTTGCGACTGTCCGGCTCTTGCTAGAGCCAGACAACGGGCGCTTGGTAGACCATTCTTCAACTCAATTAATGAGATTTCTGCTAAGGATATTAAGGAACTAATGTCCATCACCCAGATGATGTGGTTGTATCCAGACATGCTCCGGTTGGCGACATATCCTAAGGAAGTAATTGATACAAATAGCTCTTACTTGTTGTCAGAGAGCCATATGTCTGGAACAGAATTCAAACTAAAAGATCTTTGTGATATTGCTATCGCCTTGGATTCCGTGGGATTTATGAGAAGCCCATTTTTTATCGACTACTCATTGGTGACTGTCAAGTCGTCTGCATATAAATGAATCCACACATGCTCACATAGCGGATGTATATCGTTAATAAATAAGCAAAACATTATTGGCCCTATGATTGAGCCATGTGGTACACACTGAGTAAGAGGTTTTATAGTCGAGCACTTACGATCAACAACAACTCTTTGCCACCTGTCCGACAAAAAATTGCTTAAAAGTTCAACTGCTTTTTCATTGAAACCAAACAAATGCTTCAGTTTACAACGAATTATATGGTGGTTGATTTTGTCGAAGGACTTTGACAAGTCTAAAAGGCAAAGCAAGACAGCGCATCCCATATAAAAGTCCTTCCGAATATCGTCCAAGATTTTAACCATTGCGGACAAACAGCTATGACCTTTCCTAAAACCCGATTGAAACGAGCTTAATAAAGAGTTAATAGAGAGATGGGTTTGAATCTGCTTCCCCAGCATTCTTTCAAAGACCTTCGCCAAGCACGGCAGAATGCTTATAGGTTTGTAGTCACTGGCAACGCTGGCATTCGACTTTTTTGCAATTGGTTTTACTCTTGCATATTTCTAAGCTTATGGAAAAGTTGATGTCATTATACCTGAGCTAACGATATGGGTAACGTGACTCAAAATGCGTGGCAAAAATATTTTTATAAATTTAAGGGGTACTCCATCTTCACCGATAGCATTGGATTTTAAAGATGTTAAGATACTTAAGATCTCATCCTCCCTCACAACCTCAAATTCAGCTTGATTTCTAACATTAATATTAGAGTTAATTTCGATGTGTTCGGGCTTGTCTCCATAATCATCTATAATCCATAATCAAACCAACATAATCCGAGTGGATAATTTAACCTTAAACTTATTCGGAGACACATTGCAAGAGCAGTTCTCGAGAAATAAACTGATTTCCGGGGTTTTTATACCCCAACTTTATGTATCACGAGATAGTGCGCCTTAACGGCTTTACTCCACCATGGGCTTTCCTCTAATTTGACCTAAACGGCCGGATTCAAGAAAGAAGTGGGGTACCGTTAATCTTCCATGTTTCGCATGTTGCTTCCATGACAATGAAGATGTCGCTCGCAGCTCAAATGAGAATCTCAGGTTCAGCGGGGCGGTTTCAGTCCGTGATAGGGAAGACGTGGTTAGGCAGCACCAACAGTTTTGGTGGTTGAAGAAAGAGGAGAAGGCGTCTTCATCGTCTTCTCAGGTTAGGTTTGCTCAACCGGCCTTAATTTGTTTATTTAAATAGATTTGACTTTTGTTTATAGATACATATACATATATAAATAGCACAGAAAAAAAAAATTATGTTGTTTCGAATCTGGAACCATATCTCATAAATACATATAATATCAATAGATGAATCACGTAGAAGATATGTATCTTACTGTGAACATTGAAATGATATATTTTAAGTCCATCTTTCTGCTTCGGCAAAACATTCATCATTACACTTGTACACTTTTCATTCACGCCGCGGTGTTGATTTGTAACAGATTCATTGACCATAGTCAGACATACTACAATCACAAACAATACCGACAACATAAAACAAGGGGCTTATGAACGTTTTATTGTTATTGTACGTTAACAATAGATAAAGAGGAGATAAGAGAAGGAGGGGATGAGATACATAAAGTGAAGACTGATTAAATGCCATGACATTTGGTGAGAAGTACAATAGATGAAACTGATAAGAAAAAATATTAAACTGTAAACTAAATATAGTTAATATGAAATTCTATTAATGAAACACAAAAATGTAAAATTAGCTTAGCGAATCCAAGTAAAAGATCAAGGAGTTATTTTCGACACTAAAGTTGAATTTGAAGACCACATTGACTACGTTGTCTTCAAAGATAACTCCATGTTTTGAACGAAAAATTCAGGTAATATCGAAGATCTTTACACATTATGAGCATTATATTCTGTACTTGTTCTTCCGATTCTGAAATATTGTTCCATAGTTTGGTCAACTTTTTATGCTAACAGTATTTCATGCATTGAGATAATTCAGAAACGGTTTACGCGCTTTGCATTAACAAAATTAAATTGTTCATCTGGACTGCCAGCTAACCGATCAAGATGTGTCTTAATTGGCTTGAAACCCCTTCTATGTCGAAGAGCTTCCCAATCTGTTCTGTTTGCGTTAATGAATTAGATAAATTGTAGGCATTTGCCCTGTCTCTTATCCTTTAACTATCCATAACGTTCTTTGCGCCGCAGGAATGAATGGTTTTATGTTCCTTCTCAAAGGACTAATTATGAATAAAATAAGCCTCTAAGTCGCTCTTCATTGCCCGAACAAAATGAGGCCCCTGACGCGCCATAGTAGTGGAGTACGTTTCTGTCAAAAAGTTGAAATGTGTGCAATCTCAAGTGTGCCCACAATGATGAAGCAGACGTGCAGTAGCCGCAACTGTATTGCTTCGGGTTGGTTAACTTTTAAGTTTTTTTGGCGGCAAGTGACAGAGAGGGGAAATTGGTGGCTGAATGTTTTTGTGGACCCTATGTATACATGAAAAAACAAAAAAAAAAATGGAAGAGGACGAAGTTGAATCATTTGTTGAATCTGTAATAAAATAAGGAAATATTGTGGAATTTGTGCCTTCCACAGTGTAAAAATATAAAAAAATTGGCACAAAAGTGGCAGACAATTCTACTAAAGAACTGAGTTTTATATGACACTAATTTGACCATTGTGGGCGAATTTTGTGAGTGCTACTCCACGACATTTGACAGCTGCTTCACTTCAGCTGCTATGCATTGTGTTCGGGCAGTTAACGTTATTTATTTCAATTTCTGATAAAGCTGACATTTGCATGAAAAGAGTTCATATAAAAAGAATTACGTGCTAACTTGGAATGAGCACTAGCTGCTAGGGCTTATTGCTCTATGGTATACTTAGGATTAAGTCTTAAATTTGTATGTTTAGTTTTCTAATAAGATTGTGAACTGTGCATATGTTTTGGTGTGTTGGGGTTTTCAGTAGATGCTTGATTGATGGGTTTGTGTTGGCTGTGCATCTTACATTACCTAGTATATGGCTGATGTCGTAGTGTGCATGACAAAGGTTGCATGTTGGAGGAGGTAGACCATTTAGCAGATGTTGGTGTGTATAATTTGTATGTTTCAAGCGCAGCCTTGAAAAAGTAGTGTTTTGTAGTTTGGATGTGGTTGTAGGGTACCGTGGATGGGAGCGTTCGGCGTAATAATATGCGTAGTGATGGTCGTAATTACGCCATGTAGATAATAGTTTTGTTTTGAGCTTGTTTTTAACCAACCGCAGAAGGTCTAGTTTCGTGAGGTCGTCAAACTGATAAACTGGAGCACGGTGGGCGAGACCAGCTTCCAGATCTATGAGTTCATTGCCTTTAATTCCGGCATGACTTGGAATCCACATGATTTCAATTTTTTTTGGAGCACATGATTTTAATTTTTTTTGGAGCTCTGGTTAGGCAATTCATTATGTTACAGATAATTGCTGAGTCTTGATTAGGATTTATTAATTCTCCCGCGCAATCCTAGTTTAATAAAGTAAAGCCCGGATAAAGGTTTAGCGTGTTGCAAGATGCCGACACGCTGAATTTTGAAATCAAATAAAAAAAATTTCCTCATCTTCCCTCTAACTACAACCTCAAAAGCCCTAGATTCGTTCTGATCTCCGCCAAAGACGAAAAGTTACCACTTACATCGGTAAGCATATTTATACTAAAAAAGGCAATAGATGCAATTAGTACAGAGTATGAGAGCATCTCACAGTTAAGAGATGGCAACATACTCTTCCTCACTAAATCCCAAAAGATCGCTAACAAATTTTTGCACATTACCAATCTTGCCAACCAATGCCCTGTAATTGCCACACTACAACCTCAACTCATCTAAGGGCATTGTGTACGCCCCCTGCCTAATAAACATAGCTGAAGGTAAAATCATAGCTGAGATGAAGCACCAAGGTGTGATCGGTGTATTAATTTACCAAACTAGTTTATTCTTTCATAAACGTTTTAATACTTAATTTGTTACCTGCAAAGCGAAGTGCTTATCTGCAGGTGTTTATACAATTCGATCACATGTATTGTTTGTAAAGTACATTCAGTTATTGCAGTTAGGAAACACAAAAAGTAAACATTATTGGAAAAGTTAGTTTACATTATTGGAAAAAACAGAATGGGATGAAAATAAAAGGTAAACAAATGTTATGGATCAAGTTACCAGCAAAGATAAAGAATAATATATTACGAAATGTTTTAAATGAGAAAGTTAATACCGAGAAAATACTTTTTAAGTTTATTTTTGGGTTTTTTTGTATTTGAAATATTTTTAAAATTTGCTGGTATTGTATTATGAATTTTCGGTATTGTAAAGGTAAAATGTTGTCTGCCATAGTTGTTGAAGATGTTCGGAACTTCCAGAAGGCCTTGTGCTCGTCTTCTCGTGTTCACATTATGAGAAATTGGTTGCTGATATCTCGGGTCTTCATAATATTCAAGCAAAACACTCATTTTAAAAATACCAGTAACGTCTAGCAGTCTGAAATTATAATTATTAATGTTTATAAGTTTCAGTATACGACCTCGTATATTTGAGAGCTTATCAAGGTGTGTTTTCGCCGCATTGCCCCATGCGAGTATACCGTATCTTAGCCGGGACTCTACCAGAGAGAAATATACTTGCTTTTGAACTTCTGAAGTTATGTACCTTTTGAGGTTAGTCATGGCAAAGAGAGCACTTTTGAGTTTGGATCTGGTGTTGTTGATACGGCTGTGCCATAGGAAATGGTCTTCTATTATTACTCCCAGGTACTTGATGGATTCGACTACTTCAATGACATCACTTTGGGTTGTTGTCGTACACTCATTTCTTCGAAGCCATACATTTACAGTAGCCTTTGGCTGTGACGGAGTACGTACGTGCATAAGCTTAGTCTTTTTCTGGTTTATAATCAGCCCGTTGTTAAACTCCTCTTGCATTATTTTTATAGCGGTAGCAAGACATTTATGCTTAACGACGATTGCAATTTCATCAGCATATGCAAAGGCTGTACATCGTTCGTGGACGCGAATTAGCTCGTTCGTAAACAGAATGAATAGCAACGGTCCCAATTTTGAGCCTTGTGGTACCCCGAAGTGACTGTTTTTTTCATGGCTTGTGGTGCTGAACAATTTCATCTGTGCTTTTCTTCCTGTCAAATAACTTCTCAACCAGTTTCCAAGGGATCCTCTCAATCCGATTCTATTCAATGCTTCAATAAGTTTTTCAGGGCTCAGAGTATCGAAAGCCTTGCGAAAATCGACGAACATTATGAGGACGTGATGATTTTTGTTCAGGCTCTTGGTCACTGTGTTCGACAATTCGCCTAGTAGTGTCCCTGTGCTTTTCCCCATTTGGAAACCGTACTGGTTTTCTTTCAGAATTTTGTGCTTTTTAATAAAACTACTAATACGTCGCACTACAATTTCTTCCAGACATTTTTCGACCACAGGTAGTATGGCAATTGGTGATCAGTCAGGTCAGTTTCTATTACCGCTGATTTTATGTCTTGCTTCGAAGTCGTAACAAATATATGATCAATCAGTGATGATGATCCTGTGCTAATATCAACGCGAGTCGGCTGCATGACCACATTAGTTAAACCTTTCGTAGCCATAATTTCTAGGTGCTTTTGAACCCGTGTATTAAACAAGTCATTTAAGTTTATGTTCATGTCATCTAGAACATTCAGCTGTTTTTCATTTTTTATATTTTTGTCGATTACTTCGATAAATTCTGATACGTTTAACTTAGGTGGCCTGTAGACAGCATGGATACATTTTATTTCCTTTCTCTTCCTGTATTTCGATGTTCAGACTTTCGTACGAAATTGAATTTGTGTACGATTATTTCATAAAAAATAATCTACTTTCATAAAGTAGATTATTTTTTATGAAAATGGCAATTCCTCCACCTTTAGTTTCTATTCGAAGAGAACCAACGCGCAACAGGTCTGGTACTCTTCACATTCGATCTCTTCCAAACCCCTAATACTGTCCATATAAGCTGGTACAAGTCAAAGGTCCAAGAATACATTTCTATCCCGATGAGATGCCGTAACTGCCAGCTACTGGGCCACACCATGAAAAGATGTTCTATAACTAAAACCTGTGTAATTTGCAACCTTTCCCCCATGATTCTGCTGTGTGCATCCATGTCATGTGCGCTAACTGCTCGGAAGCTCACCCTTCCTCATCTACTTCCTGCCCAAAATATATTCAACACAAAGAAATTTTAAAATCATATGTTAACTTATTATAATAATAATGAAAATAATAATAAAAATAAAAATAATAAATTCTCCTAATATTATTGACTCACTTAAACTTAAGTTATTTGTAGCCACCCAATTTTGTAAATCCATTGGTGAAATAAATAAATTAAAAAATATATAATAAATTAATGCATCTTCAATTCTTGTTATTACATATGTATGTACTATTTTTGTACTATTTTACGTCAATGAAAGCTGTTCATTCACAACACATTGGTAACACTGAATATCAATTCCTCTCATATGAACACTTGCAATTGAAAAGAATGCAATCAGTTGATGTTGGTTCGCCTAGTATGCGGCACGTGAAGTAACATATTAATGGGGTGAGTGTTGTTCAGTGTTTTTGTTTAGTGTTTTTTTTTTCGTGCCTCGCATACACTTCCCCTATTCACATTTTTCTGATTGATAAGAAATGAAAAAAGAAAACGTGCTGCAATTCGGGTTAAACTATAAATGCCTTGCTCCAATTTGCTTGTTGCATAGTGTCATAGTGTCAATCTATCATTACAATTGCCGACATTCATTAATCTCGATTTTCGATGATCTAAGAAAAGGCGCTTTTTATTGGTTTCAAAGAAGAATGCATGATTTATTGAAATAAATATAGGAAATATTTATTTTTCTTATGATCAGTCATATCAATATCATCTGCCCCAATTATTAAGTTACAAAAAAGAAATGTTTTCGAAGTATGCAAGTATATTTGTTGTTTTTGTATATTTGTATATTTGTTGTTTTTGAAGCTGAACTATGTCCACTTGAATTTACTATGTGACACTTTTATCTTATCCACTGCCGGTATACAATTTCAGCGAAGAGAACGTCTTACAACTTCTTCGCATATCGTTGAAAAAAAAAACAAAATATTACAATAAACTCCGTTGCAGAAAATGTTCGCCGTTTAAATCATGAAGTAAGCAAACAATTATATTTATACATACATATGTACATGTTTCACGGTTAAGAGTCTCATTCGGAGATAAGAAGAAATACCGAAAATTAAATCATTAATTGTATTTATTCAGATTATTGTTCCCATTTTGAAGACAAACAAAAAAAAAAAAACCTTAAGAAATACTTACTCGTTTTTCGATGATGCCGGCTGGGATGCTGTTTAGTTGCTGCTACTAACCTATTGATGCTTTTCCGACAGTAGCAATAGGAGATGCAGCTTATGTTGCCTCAGGTAAAACTCATGTATTTCATGTGAAAAATTCATGCTGAAAAATAAATACTACCGAAAAGTCTACGCAATCTTTTTAAATTGCTAAAAATAACATGATCGCGGATGTGCAACAAGTATCAATTTCGAATGACTGGAAAGAAGTATTGTTTTCTGATGAAAAAATATGTAAGTTTAGACATATGATAGGTCATTTTTACTTCTATCATATCAGAGAAAGAATGTGGGTAATCTTCTATACTGGGCTGCAGTATTTTTCTATGCCGCAAAGTTTAAAATTTTCATGATCTCTTTGCAAATCATACACTATGACACTGCATATTAATGTGCAGCTAATAAAAATTGGAGTCGTTGCATTTACTTAGGTCGTTGCACCTACCTAGGAAAAATTATACAGGTAGCATTATAACAAGTAGAGCATATTTTGCCAGACTTGAAACAGAAAGCAAATATTATCTTTATTTAAAAGTTTATTTCATTGACTTATTCATTACGAATGGTCGTACATTTATGATAACATAAAAATACAATCTTTTTATCGATCTGTTATTGCTGCTTTGATTTGGTACAGTTAACGCTTTTTAGAACAGCAGTAACCTGCAGTGACTTCTAATGAAGAATATCTTTACTGCAATAGCATTTTCCTCACTCTGCCCACTGAATGCATGAGTTAAATGAGTCAATGCACAGCAATTGACGCTTTTATTTTAGGACGCGAAGTAAGTTCAGCTTCGCTTTCTTGGGCTTCATGATCAATTTCTTGACCAACTGAACTTTCTTTCATCCACTCATTCAGCATTGATGTATGGGTTGCTTGATCGTTGTCAATATCTCCTTTTATAATTCTTAGAGAAATGTTATCCTCTTCAGCCCACGCAACATCTGGTTTCATTACAACACATTCCAGCACTTGCATATGGAGCTTGATCTTTTTGCCATGCACTAGCCAGAAGTTAGATAGCATGTCTTGAGTTGAATTCCTTTAATTTATTTTTTTTTTCCAGAAGCGAGACTTTTGTTAATTTAATAACGTTTTGGTCCATGGGTTGCAGAATGGCAGTACAGTTGGCTAAGAGACACATAACGGTTATCATCAACATCAATTTTCATCTCATTTTCTTAAGGGTGGCATGGGGGGCGTTGTCCGAGATTAACAGGGCTTTCTTGCGAAGCACCTTGGAATCAAAATCCGAAAAATGAACAAAACAAGAGATTTTTTTTATTTTTACCTCAGGAACAAGCATATGGTGAGACCAGTCTTGAAAACAGAAATCTCATCAAAGCGTTCTGATCAGCCTTGTAGTCAACGGGCATTTTGTTAAAGTTTTTTAATGCTCTAGGGTTTTGTGCTTTACCAATCACCAGGATATTCACTTTGTGTGATTGTTTGTGCATCTGGCAGGCAAGAAATCTTTATAGTTCCTTGTTCATTTTGCAGGAGCAGGAGCAGATGATTCATTGCAGCTCACCATTGTTTTGTCTGGTATCTGCCTTAAGAAAAACCTCGACTCATCAGCATTATATTCAATGTGTTCTGTTGAAAACTCCAGCTCTTCAATTTTGTTGGAGCTGACTTATTGGAAAGCTTTTCTCCACGAATTTTAAGGTGACAGACGCCATATCGCTTTTGCTTTGATGATATCCATGGAAATGGGAACGTTTTCATTTCTTTGTTTCAAAAACCATTTGTAGAGAGTCTTTTCCATTTTCAAGTATTCACAAGATTTTAGAGTTTGTCGTTTCCCTCGTCTAGTTTTCATATTTGCGGCATATTTAAGAATTTACAACTTCTTTTTGTTTAAGTCTTGTTATTGTCGACTTGTGTGCCTTAAATTCTTGGCCAATGACCTTTGCCGATACACCACACTTTGTAAGCTTTATCAATTTTTTTTTGTGATAGCCATTGCTTTGAAATAAATACACGACCGACGTACGCAAAATCAACGTGATACTAAAAATAAATAAAAAATCATTTGCAAATTCTTCATCATACTATATGGAGAGAAAAAAGAGAAAAAAAAAACAGAAGAGACAAAAACAAACAAAACAACATAAATTATGTGTTTATTATTTTTTTTTTTTTATTAATTGCACTTATAAAGGTTTTAATGCTATGTATTTCGCTGTTGCAAAAATCGAGGAGTTACATGTATCAAGTGCTGCGATTTCCAAGTTCGTACTGTATTATTATTAATACACGTTAATTATTGACACGAATTCTAAAGGGTGTGTTCTCAGGATCTCTGAACATCTGTAAAGCCTGACTGCCCGACAATTCCAGTGTTTTCCAAGCCGAACTATTTGCAATCCGGGAAGCATGTCGTCAAATCAAATTACATCCAAACATCCTGCCAAGCCAGAAGGTTGCCATATGCATTGATAGTCAAGCAGCCATCAAAGCTATTGCCTCCTTTACTTCACATTCAAAATTAGTACAGGAATGCCGAGCTGAAATAGCGTCGTTAGAAGGTAAGCTCATTTCCCTTATATGGGTTCCCGGCCACAGTGCCATCCCAGGCAATGAGAAGGCCGATGAACTTGCTAGAAAGGGATCTGCCCTTCAGCGCTCGCTTGCAGGTGAGGTTTTCATCTCACTACAAGCAGTTAAGACTAATATATCCTCATACTTCCTTGAAGTAACAAATCTAAGATGGGTCAGACTTACGAACTGTGCAACATCAAGGAAAATATGGCCGGAATACAAACAATCAAAAACAAAAGATCTCCTTCGACGAGCCCGTCATGATATTGCTAGATTAGTGGCGGTCTGCACAGGACACTGGCCGATTGGAGATCATGCCATTAAGCTAGGTATCCCACACAACGCACATTGTCGCAGCTGCAAAAACACAGCTGAGAGGGAGACCCTAACACACTTCTTTTGCGACTGTCCGGCTCTTGCTAGAGCCAGACAACGGGCGCTTGGTAGACCATTCTTCAACTCAATTAATGAGATTTCTGCTAAGGATATTAAGGAACTAATGTCCATCACCCAGATGATGTGGTTGTATCCAGACATGCTCCGGTTGGCGACATATCCTAAGGAAGTAATTGATACAAATAGCTCTTACTTGTTGTCAGAGAGCCATATGTCTGGAACAGAATTCAAACTAAAAGATCTTTGTGATATTGCTATCGCCTTGGATTCCGTGGGATTTATGAGAAGCCCATTTTTTATCGACTACTCATTGGTGACTGTCAAGTCGTCTGCATATAAATGAATCCACACATGCTCACATAGCGGATGTATATCGTTAATAAATAAGCAAAACATTATTGGCCCTATGATTGAGCCATGTGGTACACACTGAGTAAGAGGTTTTATAGTCGAGCACTTACGATCAACAACAACTCTTTGCCACCTGTCCGACAAAAAATTGCTTAAAAGTTCAACTGCTTTTTCATTGAAACCAAACAAATGCTTCAGTTTACAACGAATTATATGGTGGTTGATTTTGTCGAAGGACTTTGACAAGTCTAAAAGGCAAAGCAAGACAGCGCATCCCATATAAAAGTCCTTCCGAATATCGTCCAAGATTTTAACCATTGCGGACAAACAGCTATGACCTTTCCTAAAACCCGATTGAAACGAGCTTAATAAAGAGTTAATAGAGAGATGGGTTTGAATCTGCTTCCCCAGCATTCTTTCAAAGACCTTCGCCAAGCACGGCAGAATGCTTATAGGTTTGTAGTCACTGGCAACGCTGGCATTCGACTTTTTTGCAATTGGTTTTACTCTTGCATATTTCTAAGCTTATGGAAAAGTTGATGTCATTATACCTGAGCTAACGATATGGGTAACGTGACTCAAAATGCGTGGCAAAAATATTTTTATAAATTTAAGGGGTACTCCATCTTCACCGATAGCATTGGATTTTAAAGATGTTAAGATACTTAAGATCTCATCCTCCCTCACAACCTCAAATTCAGCTTGATTTCTAACATTAATATTAGAGTTAATTTCGATGTGTTCGGGCTTGTCTCCATAATCATCTATAATCCATAATCAAACCAACATAATCCGAGTGGATAATTTAACCTTAAACTTATTCGGAGACACATTGCAAGAGCAGTTCTCGAGAAATAAACTGATTTCCGGGGTTTTTATACCCCAACTTTATGTATCACGAGATAGTGCGCCTTAACGGCTTTACTCCACCATGGGCTTTCCTCTAATTTGACCTAAACGGCCGGATTCAAGAAAGAAGTGGGGTACCGTTAATCTTCCATGTTTCGCATGTTGCTTCCATGACAATGAAGATGTCGCTCGCAGCTCAAATGAGAATCTCAGGTTCAGCGGGGCGGTTTCAGTCCGTGATAGGGAAGACGTGGTTAGGCAGCACCAACAGTTTTGGTGGTTGAAGAAAGAGGAGAAGGCGTCTTCATCGTCTTCTCAGGTTAGGTTTGCTCAACCGGCCTTAATTTGTTTATTTAAATAGATTTGACTTTTGTTTATAGATACATATACATATATAAATAGCACAGAAAAAAAAAATTATGTTGTTTCGAATCTGGAACCATATCTCATAAATACATATAATATCAATAGATGAATCACGTAGAAGATATGTATCTTACTGTGAACATTGAAATGATATATTTTAAGTCCATCTTTCTGCTTCGGCAAAACATTCATCATTACACTTGTACACTTTTCATTCACGCCGCGGTGTTGATTTGTAACAGATTCATTGACCATAGTCAGACATACTACAATCACAAACAATACCGACAACATAAAACAAGGGGCTTATGAACGTTTTATTGTTATTGTACGTTAACAATAGATAAAGAGGAGATAAGAGAAGGAGGGGATGAGATACATAAAGTGAAGACTGATTAAATGCCATGACATTTGGTGAGAAGTACAATAGATGAAACTGATAAGAAAAAATATTAAACTGTAAACTAAATATAGTTAATATGAAATTCTATTAATGAAACACAAAAATGTAAAATTAGCTTAGCGAATCCAAGTAAAAGATCAAGGAGTTATTTTCGACACTAAAGTTGAATTTGAAGACCACATTGACTACGTTGTCTTCAAAGATAACTCCATGTTTTGAACGAAAAATTCAGGTAATATCGAAGATCTTTACACATTATGAGCATTATATTCTGTACTTGTTCTTCCGATTCTGAAATATTGTTCCATAGTTTGGTCAACTTTTTATGCTAACAGTATTTCATGCATTGAGATAATTCAGAAACGGTTTACGCGCTTTGCATTAACAAAATTAAATTGTTCATCTGGACTGCCAGCTAACCGATCAAGATGTGTCTTAATTGGCTTGAAACCCCTTCTATGTCGAAGAGCTTCCCAATCTGTTCTGTTTGCGTTAATGAATTAGATAAATTGTAGGCATTTGCCCTGTCTCTTATCCTTTAACTATCCATAACGTTCTTTGCGCCGCAGGAATGAATTGTTTTATGTTCCTTCTCAAAGGACTAATTATGAATAAAATAAGCCTCTAAGTCGCTCTTCATTGCCCGAACAAAATGAGGCCCCTGACGCGCCATAGTAGTGGAGTACGTTTCTGTCAAAAAGTTGAAATGTGTGCAATCTCAAGTGTGCCCACAATGATGAAGCAGACGTGCAGTAGCCGCAACTGTATTGCTTCGGGTTGGTTAACTTTTAAGTTTTTTTGGCGGCAAGTGACAGAGAGGGGAAATTGGTGGCTGAATGTTTTTGTGGACCCTATGTATACATGAAAAAACAAAAAAAAAAATGGAAGAGGACGAAGTTGAATCATTTGTTGAATCTGTAATAAAATAAGGAAATATTGTGGAATTTGTGCCTTCCACAGTGTAAAAATATAAAAAAATTGGCACAAAAGTGGCAGACAATTCTACTAAAGAACTGAGTTTTATATGACACTAATTTGACCATTGTGGGCGAATTTTGTGAGTGCTACTCCACGACATTTGACAGCTGCTTCACTTCAGCTGCTATGCATTGTGTTCGGGCAGTTAACGTTATTTATTTCAATTTCTGATAAAGCTGACATTTGCATGAAAAGAGTTCATATAAAAAGAATTACGTGCTAACTTGGAATGAGCACTAGCTGCTAGGGCTTATTGCTCTATGGTATACTTAGGATTAAGTCTTAAATTTGTATGTTTAGTTTTCTAATAAGATTGTGAACTGTGCATATGTTTTGGTGTGTTGGGGTTTTCAGTAGATGCTTGATTGATGGGTTTGTGTTGGCTGTGCATCTTACATTACCTAGTATATGGCTGATGTCGTAGTGTGCATGACAAAGGTTGCATGTTGGAGGAGGTAGACCATTTAGCAGATGTTGGTGTGTATAATTTGTATGTTTCAAGCGCAGCCTTGAAAAAGTAGTGTTTTGTAGTTTGGATGTGGTTGTAGGGTACCGTGGATGGGAGCGTTCGGCGTAATAATATGCGTAGTGATGGTCGTAATTACGCCATGTAGATAATAGTTTTGTTTTGAGCTTGTTTTTAACCAACCGCAGAAGGTCTAGTTTCGTGAGGTCGTCAAACTGATAAACTGGAGCACGGTGGGCGAGACCAGCTTCCAGATCTATGAGTTCATTGCCTTTAATTCCGGCATGACTTGGAATCCACATGATTTCAATTTTTTTTGGAGCACATGATTTTAATTTTTTTTGGAGCTCTGGTTAGGCAATTCATTATGTTACAGATAATTGCTGAGTCTTGATTAGGATTTATTAATTCTCCCGCGCAATCCTAGTTTAATAAAGTAAAGCCCGGATAAAGGTTTAGCGTGTTGCAAGATGCCGACACGCTGAATTTTGAAATCAAATAAAAAAAATTTCCTCATCTTCCCTCTAACTACAACCTCAAAAGCCCTAGATTCGTTCTGATCTCCGCCAAAGACGAAAAGTTACCACTTACATCGGTAAGCATATTTATACTAAAAAAGGCAATAGATGCAATTAGTACAGAGTATGAGAGCATCTCACAGTTAAGAGATGGCAACATACTCTTCCTCACTAAATCCCAAAAGATCGCTAACAAATTTTTGCACATTACCAATCTTGCCAACCAATGCCCTGTAATTGCCACACTACAACCTCAACTCATCTAAGGGCATTGTGTACGCCCCCTGCCTAATAAACATAGCTGAAGGTAAAATCATAGCTGAGATGAAGCACCAAGGTGTGATCGGTGTATTAATTTACCAAACTAGTTTATTCTTTCATAAACGTTTTAATACTTAATTTGTTACCTGCAAAGCGAAGTGCTTATCTGCAGGTGTTTATACAATTCGATCACATGTATTGTTTGTAAAGTACATTCAGTTATTGCAGTTAGGAAACACAAAAAGTAAACATTATTGGAAAAGTTAGTTTACATTATTGGAAAAAACAGAATGGGATGAAAATAAAAGGTAAACAAATGTTATGGATCAAGTTACCAGCAAAGATAAAGAATAATATATTACGAAATGTTTTAAATGAGAAAGTTAATACCGAGAAAATACTTTTTAAGTTTATTTTTGGGTTTTTTTGTATTTGAAATATTTTTAAAATTTGCTGGTATTGTATTATGAATTTTCGGTATTGTAAAGGTAAAATGTTGTCTGCCATAGTTGTTGAAGATGTTCGGAACTTCCAGAAGGCCTTGTGCTCGTCTTCTCGTGTTCACATTATGAGAAATTGGTTGCTGATATCTCGGGTCTTCATAATATTCAAGCAAAACACTCATTTTAAAAATACCAGTAACGTCTAGCAGTCTGAAATTATAATTATTAATGTTTATAAGTTTCAGTATACGACCTCGTATATTTGAGAGCTTATCAAGGTGTGTTTTCGCCGCATTGCCCCATGCGAGTATACCGTATCTTAGCCGGGACTCTACCAGAGAGAAATATACTTGCTTTTGAACTTCTGAAGTTATGTACCTTTTGAGGTTAGTCATGGCAAAGAGAGCACTTTTGAGTTTGGATCTGGTGTTGTTGATACGGCTGTGCCATAGGAAATGGTCTTCTATTATTACTCCCAGGTACTTGATGGATTCGACTACTTCAATGACATCACTTTGGGTTGTTGTCGTACACTCATTTCTTCGAAGCCATACATTTACAGTAGCCTTTGGCTGTGACGGAGTACGTACGTGCATAAGCTTAGTCTTTTTCTGGTTTATAATCAGCCCGTTGTTAAACTCCTCTTGCATTATTTTTATAGCGGTAGCAAGACATTTATGCTTAACGACGATTGCAATTTCATCAGCATATGCAAAGGCTGTACATCGTTCGTGGACGCGAATTAGCTCGTTCGTAAACAGAATGAATAGCAACGGTCCCAATTTTGAGCCTTGTGGTACCCCGAAGTGACTGTTTTTTTCATGGCTTGTGGTGCTGAACAATTTCATCTGTGCTTTTCTTCCTGTCAAATAACTTCTCAACCAGTTTCCAAGGGATCCTCTCAATCCGATTCTATTCAATGCTTCAATAAGTTTTTCAGGGCTCAGAGTATCGAAAGCCTTGCGAAAATCGACGAACATTATGAGGACGTGATGATTTTTGTTCAGGCTCTTGGTCACTGTGTTCGACAATTCGCCTAGTAGTGTCCCTGTGCTTTTCCCCTTTTGGAAACCGTACTGGTTTTCTTTCAGAATTTTGTGCTTTTTAATAAAACTACTAATACGTCGCACTACAATTTCTTCCAGACATTTTTCGACCACAGGTAGTATGGCAATTGGTGATCAGTCAGGTCAGTTTCTATTACCGCTGATTTTATGTCTTGCTTCGAAGTCGTAACAAATATATGATCAATCAGTGATGATGATCCTGTGCTAATATCAACGCGAGTCGGCTGCATGACCACATTAGTTAAACCTTTCGTAGCCATAATTTCTAGGTGCTTTTGAACCCGTGTATTAAACAAGTCATTTAAGTTTATGTTCATGTCATCTAGAACATTCAGCTGTTTTTCATTTTTTATATTTTTGTCGATTACTTCGATAAATTCTGATACGTTTAACTTAGGTGGCCTGTAGACAGCATGGATACATTTTATTTCCTTTCTCTTCCTGTATTTCGATGTTCAGACTTTCGTACGAAATTGAATTTGTGTACGATTATTTCATAAAAAATAATCTACTTTCATAAAGTAGATTATTTTTTATGAAAATGGCAATTCCTCCACCTTTAGTTTCTATTCGAAGAGAACCAACGCGCAACAGGTCTGGTACTCTTCACATTCGATCTCTTCCAAACCCCTAATACTGTCCATATAAGCTGGTACAAGTCAAAGGTCCAAGAATACATTTCTATCCCGATGAGATGCCGTAACTGCCAGCTACTGGGCCACACCATGAAAAGATGTTCTATAACTAAAACCTGTGTAATTTGCAACCTTTCCCCCATGATCCTGCTGTGTGCATCCATGTCATGTGCGCTAACTGCTCGGAAGCTCACCCTTCCTCATCTACTTCCTGCCCAAAATATATTCAACACAAAGAAATTTTAAAATCATATGTTAACTTATTATAATAATAATGAAAATAATAATAAAAATAAAAATAATAAATTCTCCTAATATTATTGACTCACTTAAACTTAAGTTATTTGTAGCCACCCAATTTTGTAAATCCATTGGTGAAATAAATAAATTAAAAAATATATAATAAATTAATGCATCTTCAATTCTTGTTATTACATATGTATGTACTATTTTTGTACTATTTTACGTCAATGAAAGCTGTTCATTCACAACACATTGGTAACACTGAATATCAATTCCTCTCATATGAACACTTGCAATTGAAAAGAATGCAATCAGTTGATGTTGGTTCGCCTAGTATGCGGCACGTGAAGTAACATATTAATGGGGTGAGTGTTGTTCAGTGTTTTTGTTTAGTGTTTTTTTTTTCGTGCCTCGCATACACTTCCCCTATTCACATTTTTCTGATTGATAAGAAATGAAAAAAGAAAACGTGCTGCAATTCGGGTTAAACTATAAATGCCTTGCTCCAATTTGCTTGTTGCATAGTGTCATAGTGTCAATCTATCATTACAATTGCCGACATTCATTAATCTCGATTTTCGATGATCTAAGAAAAGGCGCTTTTTATTGGTTTCAAAGAAGAATGCATGATTTATTGAAATAAATATAGGAAATATTTATTTTTCTTATGATCAGTCATATCAATATCATCTGCCCCAATTATTAAGTTACAAAAAAGAAATGTTTTCGAAGTATGCAAGTATATTTGTTGTTTTTGTATATTTGTATATTTGTTGTTTTTGAAGCTGAACTATGTCCACTTGAATTTACTATGTGACACTTTTATCTTATCCACTGCCGGTATACAATTTCAGCGAAGAGAACGTCTTACAACTTCTTCGCATATCGTTGAAAAAAAAAACAAAATATTACAATAAACTCCGTTGCAGAAAATGTTCGCCGTTTAAATCATGAAGTAAGCAAACAATTATATTTATACATACATATGTACATGTTTCACGGTTAAGAGTCTCATTCGGAGATAAGAAGAAATACCGAAAATTAAATCATTAATTGTATTTATTCAGATTATTGTTCCCATTTTGAAGACAAACAAAAAAAAAAAAACCTTAAGAAATACTTACTCGTTTTTCGATGATGCCGGCTGGGATGCTGTTTAGTTGCTGCTACTAACCTATTGATGCTTTTCCGACAGTAGCAATAGGAGATGCAGCTTATGTTGCCTCAGGTAAAACTCATGTATTTCATGTGAAAAATTCATGCTGAAAAATAAATACTACCGAAAAGTCTACGCAATCTTTTTAAATTGCTAAAAATAACATGATCGCGGATGTGCAACAAGTATCAATTTCGAATGACTGGAAAGAAGTATTGTTTTCTGATGAAAAAATATGTAAGTTTAGACATATGATAGGTCATTTTTACTTCTATCATATCAGAGAAAGAATGTGGGTAATCTTCTATACTGGGCTGCAGTATTTTTCTATGCCGCAAAGTTTAAAATTTTCATGATCTCTTTGCAAATCATACACTATGACACTGCATATTAATGTGCAGCTAATAAAAATTGGAGTCGTTGCATTTACTTAGGTCGTTGCACCTACCTAGGAAAAATTATACAGGTAGCATTATAACAAGTAGAGCATATTTTGCCAGACTTGAAACAGAAAGCAAATATTATCTTTATTTAAAAGTTTATTTCATTGACTTATTCATTACGAATGGTCGTACATTTATGATAACATAAAAATACAATCTTTTTATCGATCTGTTATTGCTGCTTTGATTTGGTACAGTTAACGCTTTTTAGAACAGCAGTAACCTGCAGTGACTTCTAATGAAGAATATCTTTACTGCAATAGCATTTTCCTCACTCTGCCCACTGAATGCATGAGTTAAATGAGTCAATGCACAGCAATTGACGCTTTTATTTTAGGACGCGAAGTAAGTTCAGCTTCGCTTTCTTGGGCTTCATGATCAATTTCTTGACCAACTGAACTTTCTTTCATCCACTCATTCAGCATTGATGTATGGGTTGCTTGATCGTTGTCAATATCTCCTTTTATAATTCTTAGAGAAATGTTATCCTCTTCAGCCCACGCAACATCTGGTTTCATTACAACACATTCCAGCACTTGCATATGGAGCTTGATCTTTTTGCCATGCACTAGCCAGAAGTTAGATAGCATGTCTTGAGTTGAATTCCTTTAATTTATTTTTTTTTCCAGAAGCGAGACTTTTGTTAATTTAATAACGTTTTGGTCCATGGGTTGCAGAATGGCAGTACAGTTGGCTAAGAGACACATAACGGTTATCATCAACATCAATTTTCATCTCATTTTCTTAAGGGTGGCATGGGGGGCGTTGTCCGAGATTAACAGGGCTTTCTTGCGAAGCACCTTGGAATCAAAATCCGAAAAATGAACAAAACAAGAGATTTTTTTTATTTTTACCTCAGGAACAAGCATATGGTGAGACCAGTCTTGAAAACAGAAATCTCATCAAAGCGTTCTGATCAGCCTTGTAGTCAACGGGCATTTTGTTAAAGTTTTTTAATGCTCTAGGGTTTTGTGCTTTACCAATCACCAGGATATTCACTTTGTGTGATTGTTTGTGCATCTGGCAGGCAAGAAATCTTTATAGTTCCTTGTTCATTTTGCAGGAGCAGGAGCAGATGATTCATTGCAGCTCACCAGTGTTTTGTCTGGTATCTGCCTTAAGAAAAACCTCGACTCATCAGCATTATATTCAATGTGTTCTGTTGAAAACTCCAGCTCTTCAATTTTGTTGGAGCTGACTTATTGGAAAGCTTTTCTCCACGAATTTTAAGGTGACAGACGCCATATCGCTTTTGCTTTGATGATATCCATGGAAATGGGAACGTTTTCATTTCTTTGTTTCAAAAACCATTTGTAGAGAGTCTTTTCCATTTTCAAGTATTCACAAGATTTTAGAGTTTGTCGTTTCCCTCGTCTAGTTTTCATATTTGCGGCATATTTAAGAATTTACAACTTCTTTTTGTTTAAGTCTTGTTATTGTCGACTTGTGTGCCTTAAATTCTTGGCCAATGACCTTTGCCGATACACCACACTTTGTAAGCTTTATCAATTTTTTTTTGTGATAGCCATTGCTTTGAAATAAATACACGACCGACGTACGCAAAATCAACGTGATACTAAAAATAAATAAAAAATCATTTGCAAATTCTTCATCATACTATATGGAGAGAAAAAAGAGAAAAAAAAAACAGAAGAGACAAAAACAAACAAAACAACATAAATTATGTGTTTATTATTTTTTTTTTTTTATTAATTGCACTTATAAAGGTTTTAATGCTATGTATTTCGCTGTTGCAAAAATCGAGGAGTTACATGTATCAAGTGCTGCGATTTCCAAGTTCGTACTGTATTATTATTAATACACGTTAATTATTGACACGAATTCTAAAGTGAGATATTTTTTTAACCACAAAGCCTCATTCTCACATAAAATTATTTGAGTTTATTTTGGAGAAGTTTGTTCTACTATGTATAGTTATTATTTACCAGCTGACCCGATAAACGTTGTCCTCTCCGAACGTTGGCTTGAGTTCAGCAAACGTTTTTTCTATGTTCGAATTATCGATAAAAAGTTCATAAGTTCAGTAATTAACCACCATTTAAACTTTAAATTTAAGGAAATTAAGGGAATTAAAATCAGTGTTAAAAAAAATGAATTATAAAAAAGACACTTACGGAATTAGTAATAAAATCGACTTGGACGCCTTGGAGCTATGTGGTGATTTGTTGCTTAACATTATATAACTAGTTGTAAATTCCGAAGTTTCTACAAAGAGTCCCTTATTGTCAAATTCAAAAAATTAAAAACGCTTGAAAAATTGGAAGACTTTAAACCTGTCAATATGATGACATTGGAAAGTAAGATAACTGAGAAGATTGTGTGCATCCATTTGCAAAAATTATTTAGAAACTCATAAATTGATTTCATGTTATCAATCTGGCTTCCGGAAAAATCACAACTGCGAATCTGTTCTTAACCTAGTGATTACTAAATGGAAAATAGACGTGCATGACAAAACAGTTGTTGCTGTGTTTGTAGACCTAAAAAGAGCTTTCAAAACAGTTGACAGGTCCATACTTATTGATAAACTCAAAAGCTATGGATACAGAAATCAAATATACTATATCATATCCTGAAAATCGAGCCCAAAAAAAAACAAAGTTAATGATGTTGTCTCAAACTCTGTTCCTCATGCTTTCCCCTCAGGATCTTTGGTTGATGTGTTGCTGTTTCTAGTGTACTATATATCAATGATATGGAAAGTGTTGTTCGTTTTTGGAAAATTGTGCTTGTTGTTGATGATGCGGCTCTTTTTATTTCTGGTATCAATGTTGATGAATGAATTGATGAAATTAATTTAGATCTAAATAGCTAACAAGAATGGTTTGTTATAAACTTGTTAAAACTGCACATAAATGAAATTTGTTCGGTTTTTCATGAATCATCCCTCTTGATATTTTAAACCGCTTCCATAAGCTTCTGATCGTAGTACTGCCGATTACGATTTCACTTGTTGTAATTGTTCGAGGAACCATATTCTCCATTAGCGCACAGACAGTGTATTCAGAACGATTATAAAAGATGCGGCATCCTGAATTTTGCAAAGTCGTGATAAAGAATGCGATATGTTTCATTTTCCAGCCTCATATATCACCCTGAATTTAAAAGATTGAAGCCTGAGGATACATCTTTCGATGCAAGCTGGAGGATTGGACGTGGGCTTAAAAATTGCTTCCAAGGGTTTGTGGTCAGTTACAAGTTCAAATTCAATTCTTGTCAGATAATAAGAAAACCGTTCTTCGGTCCAAACTAACTCGAGACTCTGCTGCTCCGTTTGTGACTATTTTTTTCTACGGCAGAAAGGCTTTTGCTGGCAAATGAATGAATTCTTCCATATTTTGAACGATATTGAAAACCAATTCCTGCTTTTCACCCCAGATAAAGGGAATGTCCTACGTAATTAGATAATTAATGGTTCTATTGCATCTGCCATATCTTGAATAAATCTTCCCAAATGTGTGACAAGGTTCAGTTCACGAACCTTCCAACTGCATTTGTCTTTGTTTAGCGTTACATTCATGTCCCTCAGGATTTTTAACACCGCATTCAACTCCCTATCGTGTTCCTCTTCAGTGATACCAAAGTTATTTAGAGTATTCGAACAAGGTGCTAGAATACTTTCCATTATCTTTTGGAATATTTCGGGGGCTGAGTTTACTCCAAATAGCAAACTTTTGTATGGAAAAATCCCTTTATGGGTAATAAATGTCGTGATTTCTCGGCTTTCGGTGAGATCCAAGAACTCGGGCCGTAAACCGGCTCAACAAAGTTTTCCTAAACTGCACTTTTGAGTCTTTGTTCGGCCCTTTCCTCTAGCGCTAATAGAATGCGACAAACTGGTTGTTTTACCGACTTGACTGTCTTGTCTATAGACAGTTGTACTTGTATGCCTTCCATTTTAATGAAAGGCCGATGGTCTTTCACTTGGTTGATATCAGCTCCTAGTTTCAGTACCTTAAGTTTGAGACCAGAACAGAGACTGTTTCCCATTCTTAATGACGTAGAACGACCCAAAAATTTATCCACGCTTGTGGGAGCCTGCATACCTACCTGCATATGCTCTAAACTGGTTCTCCGATTCTGTTCGAATATTCATTAATGCTTCCGACGATTTCTGCAAATGTTCCCAATCTTCCTCCCCAATCACATTGCATCGCGAACCAGAAACGATAAGCATTGAGAGCTTACAATATCCAATGTTGCCGCTTGAAACTCCTTTCAGGTTCTCGTAACTTGAAAACAGTCTTTTTCGCAACATCAGCCGGTATTTCCTTTTTCCTCATTTACAGAGCGAATTTTTGATGGCGTATATCTTTTCCTCTTTTTAACGAACTCATCATCAAATGGGTTTCTTCGTTTCTCAGATTTAATTTTACATCTTTTGGTAAAATATCCCAAGATCCCACACTTGTTACACCCTCCATATTTAGCAGGAGAAGAATCTGCCAAGTGATCCAAACGTCCACATCTTTGGTATTCTTTACCGTCGTTCGTGTGTTTTTCCTCACGAGCTGGAGTAATTCTTTTGATCCCGTTTGAACACGGTGAAGAAACCATCTACTCCTTTTAGCTTGCTATCTGCTCATATACGTGGCACATCTCAACAACTTCCTCTAAAGAATGCTCTTTTTCCAGAAGACGCTTCCTAAGGTCTCGAGAAACCCATACGTCTATGACATTGTCCTTTAAATTAATGTCCACAACCTCCTGTTGGGTTTTCCCAAACGAACATTTAGCTGTCTGATTTCGGAGTCGCAAAATAAACTTATTAAAGTTCTCACGATCATCTGGCGTGAAGATGATGCATATCGAATGTTGAATTTCGCTTTGGAGAAAAGTAGTCGTTTAGTTTATCTATTAACACTGCGTCCGTTTTACTCGTACCATCTCTAGCAACAACTGCTTTTTCATAAAAATTACCTCCTGCAAATGTGGCCCTCCCAGGTTGAGCAGCTTATTTCTCTTCTTAATAACATTAGTAATCTCTTCTGAATCTAGATATAAGGAAAATGAGCGGTACCACCTCTCCTATTCTAATCGTATCAATGATATGTCGATAGTCCACCGGCGAAAAGGCTTTGTGCTTGATTCGCTCATACTTCTCTGACACTTCGTGCCACATTCGCTTCTTCCACAAAACAATATTTAAATGTTCTGGCTCGCAATTCAATACCGTTGGTTAACAATAATATGTAACCCAAGTCCTGCAATTAAACGCTTTTGGTTAACAATTGAATGTTACCCCAATCGTAAACAAAACAATTTTTGTTTATTTGTCTTCTTTTCTTGTATTATTCTTGTTTTCTCCAAACGCAATAGACCAATCTCGATTCGATATGCCCAATGAATTACACAAATAATGGTGTTTTACCTCGTCGCCAATGTAACGACCCGTTCTCGGTAAAATTGGAATCCTTTCTTTATTAATAATAAAATACACGACTGACACCTACGCCATCAACCAGCTTGTGATTGCAAGTAAACTACAAGGTATGATAACGCAAGTGTTTAGGTTTGCTCATTGCTAACAGGTCGCCACTGTGGGTATGTTGTTGTCTTGTGTGGGTGCTTGTCTGTGGAGAGATGGAGAGAATGAGGAGCCTTGTGGAGTGTAGATGGTCGTTTCGTTGAGGTTTTGCGGGATAGAATATTTTTTTGCGTCCAAAGATATTGGCGACCTCGCTGAAGTTTAGAGTTCGGAACGAGAAGTGATGTTAAGTAGTCCAACTTTTGCTCAATCAATGGCAGGAAGGCCTCTGTTAGCATGTTTTTGTAGGTGTTGTTCTTAGAGCTCTGAGTGCGTATTTTTGGAGAGCCAATTTGCTGCATTTGCCGTAGATAATTCCGTCGAAGTCTATCTTTTATAGAACAATTAATTTGATGAACCTTATGATGGTGTTCATGTGTACCTGGCTGTTTCTTGATGAAAGAAACGTCATAATATTAACCCTCGGAGCTACGCTTCTTTGGAAATTTGTACAATGTTCATCAATTACTTTAACGATTAATCGTAGTCTTTAAATAAACCTTTTTTTACATATGTTATTAGAAGTATAAGAAATAGTATACTTACACATGATTTTAATTTAGAGCATCAAGACAACTTCTTACACCAAATTTTGAATGCGCACACACACTATTAGAATAACCATCAAAGAAATCTGGTTGAGCAATAATAATGGAGTAAGGTTCCTTCTACACGGATATAATCCTTAGTATAAAAAAAGACACCACACAATTGCGACATGAAACTGTAGTGCTTATGTGATTATTAAGAGTATCTTCCTTTTGAATTATTCAGAATAATATAAAACTCTAGCCAATAATTACACTTCCTAATATACTATCACCTTCCGAAAAGCGTGGTTCTTATATAGTTTTTATTATCGTATTGTCATCATTAAAATATAAATCAAAGCATACTTCATTTTCAGATCAAAACTTTTTTTTTTTTTTTAATTGAATTGAAGTTCATTAAGTACGTCAACTGAATAGAGTGTTGGCAACTAAAAATCATTAAGTTCGTTCATGATGTTGTCCTGCCTTAATGATGAAATTTAAAAATCTTAAACAAGCGTCTTGGCTCGTTTATGTCCAATGAATGACTATTTCTAGCAATAAATTATTGAAAATATAGCATTTGGCGATGTATTCATTCAATTCAATTCAGTTTATTTATACAGCATTGTACAAATAAGACTTATATTGATATATACAAGAAAAATTAAAAAAGCAAAAAGATAACATAACTGTAAGTAAAGAAAAGGAAAGAGTTAAGCAGTTAAAAGGGATATAAGGACGTTTGTACTTAATTCGAAATTTCTATTAATAGAACTGGGGGTAAGAATAGGTATTATACAGATGGCTCAACATCTGCCAGGTAAGAATAGCGCTAATTTTGCTCCAATCGACTTAAAATTTTGTCACAATATCTTAAAATTGTATGCATTCAATTAAAAAATTTAAAAAAGAAGCTTAAAACAGAAAAGGATCTTAAACTATCCAATTAGTAGTAGTTTCAAGAAAAACTATTATGGCAAACATTTATTGAAGCCTTAACGGCAGCAAACATGGTGCTCTGAGCCAATGCAGCCTTTGCTGAACTGCGGCCATTATAGTTACATCGCACTGATGGATTTCAGAACGATGTGGAACTGGCTGGAGTGAGTGAAAAAGGAGCTCCAGCTATTCTGCAAGCGACGATATGTGTTCTGTAGTTGTGATGCGCAAGTGTTGCACCACTTTTTCTACCAAAGTCGTCATGACGAGATTTATGCTGAGAATAGCTTTCAATCAATGTATTTGGGTTCTCGGTCATACTTACATCTGCAGAGGCGATGGCTTCTTTATTACACACCGATGCTACGCAATTTGAAAACGTTTACCTTCATGTTCTGTTCCGCCATGACATTCATTTACTATTTTCAGTAGTTTTTCCTACGAATATAATTTTGGGTTATCCGGGTTTGCAAGACTAAAGATTTTGTAAAAATTTTTGCATAGCGATCGTGGATTAGCCAATCCCGCTTCCTGCCCTGTACCTCTTCGGTTGCCTCTATTAAGGAAAATTGTCTGACCGTTAAGTTTCTAGTTTTCCTTACGTTTATTAAAATTAGCCAGTGAATGATCGACATTGCTGCTTATAAAACCAGTAATTAATTTGCTTCCGAAACAAAACAAAGAAATAAATCACATGTAGTTCCCTATTTGCCCCTTTTGTAGTTCTTAAGCTTAATACCTTCTTACGCTCCCTATTTCGGCTTCATTTCACGTTCTTGATAGGACGTTCAAATGAGACTTCTTCACCAAATGAGACTCCTTAAACTTTGATATAATCCAGATTCCAACATGCAAAGGAATGTTTTCTAAATTTTGTGTATACTTTTACCAAATATTTAAGGCCACCTAAGTACACAACATAATTTGCCTGGACTTATAATCTTCCTTACTGTACGAAATTTTCCGAGGAAAATGACCTAAGTAAAGATATCTCTTATAGCTCTTATAAACTATCGCTACTACTGCAGTTCAAAATTCTCCATATTGCTTTTTTGTTATCATGTTTACCTTCAATAAATATTTTTATTTCGGGTCTAACTGATATGGTATCTTACAAAGTGGAACATTCATAAGTTTTGCGTTACGATTCCCCTTACGGAATCAAAATCGCAGCATCTGTATCACGTTCAACTTTTTGATTTACCATTCAAAAGCAGTTCTTAAAATTGTTTTGGGTGCAAGTAGATTGGCCCGTACCATGAACTTCCCATCTCAAGGCCAAAAAAAATTATTTAAGGTGCTATGTAATTTGCCCCTACTATCAAACATAAATGAACAGAAAATGCATCTAATGGAAAAAAGCAAATCAGAGAACGTACAAAAATAAAATACTTAGGGCTGACTTTAGATACAAACTCTAACTCTAATGAACATAATGAAGTCATGTAATATATTGAATGACCTAAAAGCAATAATAATGTATATTATAATTATAAAACCACTATTTTGAATATTGCGCAACAATTCTTTATGTGTGCTGCCATCAAAAACATAAAACAAAAATGGTTTGGATGCGAGTAGGCCTGCCCATATCATGAACTTTCTCAAGACTAAAATTAAATTACGAGCACGATCAAAAACCAATCATAACTGGAACTGGATTGTATTTAAAATTTGTCTGATTCATTCGCTGAAACATCACCCACAAATGCTTACTATTACTATAGCTATTCTAGTAAAAAAGTTAAGAAATAAGCAAAGGGAAAGTTGTGGCCAGGCTTTGCTTTCTGCAGAATTTGAATAGTTTTTTCGATGTTTACATTGTGAAAGACCGCTTATGCCAAATCCTTGTCTGATGAATTTTAGAAATTATTTACATATTAATTTCATCAAATTTATTAGGTAGCTATAAAGTAAAGTTTGATTATCGTTACGTCCTGTTAGAAAGAGTTCAAAAGTACATAATTTCATTCGAGAGATTTCCACCACCTTTTCCTTCCAGATTTCTGAACCGCTCAGCAAAGGATCTTTTCTTTCTTTTCTATATACCTGAAAGAAAATCACATTCAGTCCAGTTTTCTGTGGAGATTTTGATATCTGTTTCCCGGCCGACATTGTTTATCTCTATGTCATTTTCTTGGAAATCTTTGGAAGTCATGATCTTCCTTGCAACGCTTTTCAAAACAAGCGTGATGCAATTTTATCGATGTGTTATAACTTTGTCATTTAGCTTTCTCTTGATGCTTTTTCTACGAATACAATTGTTCATCTAAATTTTTCAAGCACTTTTATAGTTCATAACTAAACTAATTTAGTCAATTTGGCTAGTTGATGAATCTTTTGGCATTAAAATTGATCAACAAAATTATGAGTGGTAGTGTTGATTTTTATACATATCTTTTTAGCTGGTAGGGTAGTTGTAAACTACATATTTAATTGATTTTTAACTTTTAATTTTGGAAACAAACTGCTAAAAAACAAAACTTAAAATGATTGATCCGCCTAAGAAAGGGTCACACCTTTGCTACTCACGGATACTTGGTAGCGAAGTCTCAACCACTTACAAGCTACCTATGCTCTGTCAACACGCAACTAACCATTCAGCACATAATGCATTGCCAGAAAGTTCAAGATACATTAAACGCCATAGAACCCGAATCATCAATGATCGAACTAATAAATTAATAACACTATTTAACCTAATCCAAACCTGACCTATGTATCTTCCCCATATTTATTAACATACCATAGCTTAATTAATTTTTAAGCAACTAGCCGAAAGCCCTGCCAGCTAGTGCTATGATCTTGTATTATTTATTGTTATTTATTCTACTAAATAATCAAGTTATAATAATAATAATAATTATAAATATTGGAAAACTAAATTGATTTTAATTGATGAGTGAAATTGTTCCTTTTTTGATAGTTTTTTCGTCAAGAAATTTAAACCACTCTGTTAAAAAGCTTTTCAGCCCTTCATTATGCACATACGCTTCAAACGAATGTAAGTTGGATGCTATAGCTTAATTTTGTCTCGAGTTATGCTTGACGAAAAAATCCGCTCAGACGTACGTACAAACGTACACACACAGATATCTTTCTAAAAACAATGGAATCCGACTACAGGAACCTCGAAACGTAAAGTTATGTAAACATTTTGAATTCCGAAAGTCGGACCGATTACAAGAACTTCCTGATGGGAAGTGAATAAATATGTAGATTGCAATAACTGCAGAATAAAACTATACCAAACATTTTGGAATGCTACATAGGTATACACGCTAATCACAGCGAGGCTGGAAGCCATTAAATAGTTAAGCCGGCTACAAAAACTGGGCCTAAACACAAAATTTAAAAATAATATACAAAGATACACCAAATCGCATAGCTGGAGAACCAACAACCATACCATCTGCACAATGAATACGACATTACATGAAGGTTGAAAAAAATATAAGAATTTTTTAAATAGAAGTGTACTATTTTTCTCGGTCGCTTCAAAATTTTGTATTATTAACATGAGCTCATTTGTATAAAAGTCAAATATTAAAATATATTTATGTACGTGGAAATATAAAGAAATCTAGTGTTATTTATGATAATCTATCTTAATCTAATCTAAACAGATAAATAGAAAATGTATATATTTTATATTAGGTGTGCTTTTTCAGGTTCAGAAAAGTTCGAACCAAAAAAAAAAAAACAAATATTGTGGCTTAATATTTCTTTAATGTGGTTGTCGCAGCACTGAGCATAAAAACATATTGAGGGCTATAGTGAATGAAATTCCCCGCGAAACCAAAAAGAAACACAAAGGCAGCAATATATTTGAATTAAGGTCTAACTCAACCAATCAAAAGCAGTTAGGGACCATGATCAAATTATTTGACGAAAATCAGGACATTGCCAATCGTTTCAGTACCACCAAGCGCAGAGCAAAGGCTCAAAAATGTTTTGGAATCTTCGAGAAAAGGAACTGAACAGTTTTGGGCCTACAATTAAGTCACTATTTGAATGAAAGAAGGTATTTTTTTCTTATCTAATTATTTGTATATACACGTATTCAAAATATTCGAGAGTTTAAATATTGTAGGTATGGGTTGACAAAAAAATATATGCATAAAAAAGAAACTGTCAAAAAAAAAGACCTGAAAATGGCCCTGGAGGTGGCCCATTCAAGGCCTACAGGTTCACTCATAATAATAATATGCACAGTGATATGATCATAATGCAACGACCTATGGGCTACCTTCTTCTGGAAAAGAGAGAAAGTTGATAACGGATGATGAAAAAGGTGTCTGAAAACAATAAATCTTATAATGTTTCAGAAACTTCTGAAATTGAAGAAGGTTTTTTGTTAGAAATGTTGTTTAATGAACCACATAATGGGATCGAAACTGTTTATATTCATCCACAAAACGTTTGTCGTAACAAGATCTGCAAAAAAGGGGAATTATCGCATAAAACTTAAGAAAAATTACAACGCGAAATATGTGACAAGGTAGGTGAAGCTGTTGCTTATATGAAAAATTACCACGAAGATACACAAGCGAATATAAAAAAATATATATATCGATCCATTGATCGTCTCTATGACCAGCAAAAGTCACGACATAGAAGTGGAACGGCTACGAACATGGGAAATTGAGGCTTCAATGCAATTTCAGGAGCGACGCATGCAAATAGAAGAAGAAAAATTTCAAATAATGAACTAGTTTCTATAAGTATATGTTTATGTTTTTTAAAAGGACTGAATTAATTTATGTTATTTAATGGACTGTTTTCGTTAATTTTTGTTTTGTTAAATAAAATAAATCAAAGATAATTTCCTATGCTTACTGTGCTTCCGCCCTCAATTCCGAATCGCTTGCTGCTTCACCTTCATTGTGTGTGTTGGTATTGCTGCAGTTATCATAAGGACATACCATTGTTTCTTAAATGTCGCTCTTTAAATGTATGCACATATTATACAAAGCACAGCAAACATTCACAATTTGGATTGCTTTGTGCGGAAGAAACATCTCCATCTACATTTCAGTACGCCGTTGGTTCTTTCTAACGACAGCGCGTGTGGGCTTCGTTAAGTTTAAATTCGGCAGTATTTTCTTCGGCTGCCCTGTGAGGAGTTAAGAGCCATGGGTTCCAATGGATATCCAGCGTCTCCTATGTGAAAAAGAAGTCATTTATAATAAATTGTTATACACTTAAAAAGCCACGAATTTCTTTCTCGATTTAAGTATAGTTTCTCCATCCACGACCTTAGTTCACTTACTTTCCAGACAATTGAATCGTGGCTCGCTCCAGTGTGTGTTATATTATATAATTATATCATATTATACGAACATTTGTCCCGTCAGTGCATCTTATTACTCGAGGCATTTGATTTTTCTCATTAAAGCTTTGGGAAATTTTTCACCTTTCTGCCGCTTTTATTGGCATGGTGATCCAAAATGCACATAGTTTAGTCTCAAAAACTGTCAAGACATTCGAACGAACTTCGGAGAACGATGACTGCGATAGTCCAACCTCGTCGGCCTTTCCCACTAATGTTCGGTAACCGCCTTCTGCGAAAGAACGCAAGCGGGAATGGCAAACGATTTCTTGGATGCAGGAAGATTATCCGAGAGCAAGTCCAGCAAATAGTTAAACACTTCTTGGTTAACCCTGTGAAATCTGACAAAGTAAGAATAAAATAAAAAATATCTTGCAACAATATTCTGATTCTACTTACTATGCTTGTGGTAATTCCAAGGGATCGGACCAATCTCTTATGTTTCTCCTAATGCACCTTTGCTCATTATGTCTCTGTCCGATGTGCTCCTCGTCTAGCAATCTAAATGCTATGCTTTGCATTTTGAAAAAATTTGCAGATCTAATAAAAAAGACAATGCGCGTATACCAAAATTCCACAACTAAATGAAATTTTATATTTTAAAACAAATGTTTTCAAAAATCTGCATTTTCAGGTGAAGGAAACCACGGTTGAAAACTGGCAAAAAACTCAAAAATAAACTTCGAAATTGAAGATTCCGGGGGAAATAAATTCCGATGGAAAGAATAATAGGAGGAATAATTTCCAGGGAACAAAAATATTCGGGTGGAATTTTTTTCCCCTCGGAATTGCCGATAGCCCTGATTCAGTTGACAAAGATGCAACTTCAGCTGTATGCATTATTCATGAACAAATATATCGTGCATATCGGCTTGAAAAATCGTTTCCGATTGTGTCTTCATGGCTTGCGAGCCTTAGCATAAGTGTTCAACAGTCCAAATTTGTAAAACAAGCGCAAGAAATACTTGCGTTTGTGTATGGCTTCTTGTTCCAGTATCGATTGAATCGGAAATTGAATTGGTCAACTAGCCGAAAAGTGTAGATTTTGTGAGAACAATTGACCAGAAATTCAAGTCTCACATGCGGCTGCATCGTCAAAGCATGAACTACCTAATATGTAAAGTGTTTTTGATCTTTTTGGTATGAAAAGTGATTGTTCGTTTTTTACGTTTAACGTATTTGATACAAACTTTCACTGAATTTCCAACGAACAGAGACCATCAGGTTTAAAATTCGCTGAACTCATAGTGCCCAATAACTATACAGGCTAAACTTATTCTATATAGGCTTCGTTGCTACTGTATTTAACATGGAAAGCTTTTTCCAAACCCTTATCGCCTTAAAAGAAAACAAAACTATTGATTTGAAAAGTATTAAAAATACTTGTAAATTAAAGAACTAAGCTAAAGATATACAATAAAAACCTTCAAATTTGAACTCTTTACAGACTCCCATTATAAAGACCGTATGTTGAAGCATTTATATCCATTCTAACCATAACTGCCATGGATTGCTCTAAAAAGCCCACAAAGCCAAATCCACGCAAAAATGCGAATGTTTTTTCGCAACTTTTTTTCTTTTGGGCAATACCTATTTTGTACAAAGGTTCAAGAAATAGTCTTGGACAAGATGATCTAACGAAATGCCTTAAAATTGATTGTTCTGAAAGGCTAGGTGATAGGCTTGAAGAGTAAGTTTCAGATTCTAACTATTACACTCGACAGCTTCTCCATTAATATTGTCATTTTAGTGAATGGTTCAAAGAAGTTTCTAATGCGCATTGCAAGGGTAGAAAACCACTTTTACGAAACGCGATGCTCCGTACATTCTGGTCTTCATGTGTCGTCGATGGATTTATATGCTTCATCTACATACTCATTAAGTAAGTCTAACTAAGCTAACTATTCAAAATTAAAACATTTTTATTAAATAATAGGTCTACTATACCAGCCGTTTTGGCGCAACTGCTTCTCCAATTCCAACGGCCGAATATTCAAAGCAGCCAAAGTAAAAATGATGAGGATATTCACAATGTTTTGAATCGAACCGAGCGCAGCATTAACGGTAGCGTTAATATGGGTAAGTTAGTTTTTCCCAGTAATTGAAAATATTTTAAAATTTTAGTTGGATCATAAGAATCAGATTGTGTGTTTTTTTTAAAGAAATTTTATCATTGTCATGACAATTTTATTGCGATCCCTCAAATATCAAAAACAAAAGCATCGGAAATGACAATTACGGTACGGTAGCACTGTGACTTCTACAAATAAAGGGTGATTTTTTAAAAGCTATAGGAAAGTTTTTCAAAAAAAAACACATAAAATTCAGAAAAATGCATGAAATCTTTATTTGAATCGATAGTACGGTCCATATGATTTAATGATTGAAGTTTATTTCATGCAAATGTTGACCTTGACTGCGCCTCAAATGGTCCATCCGCTTAGTCCAATTTTGGCATACTCTTTCCAACATTTCGGCCGGTATCTCACGAATAAATGCTTCATTGTTGTCTTCCAATGCGTCAATTGAAGCGGGCTTGTCTGTATAGACATAAGCTTTACCATAGCCCCACAAAAAGTAGTCTAAAGGCGTTAAATCGTCCCGAACGTGAAATAAAATGTTCACCGAACTCGCCTCTCAATAAGTCCATTGTTGCGCGTGCTGTGTGGCATGTGGCATCGTCTTGTTTAAACCACATGTCATGCAAGTCAAGCTCTTGCATTTTGGGCAAAAAAAAGTTGGATATCATCTCACGGTAGCGCTCACCATTCAAAGTTACGTTACGATTCGCATCATCTTTGAAGAAGTACGGTCCAATGATGCCACCAGTCCATAAACCACATCAAACTGTGACTTTTTCTGGATGCATTGGTAGCTCTTGCAATGCTTCTGGCTGATATTCACTCCAAAATCGACAATTCTGCTTATTTACGTACCCATTGAGCCAAAAATGAGTTTCGTCGCTACACAATTTTTCGTTAAAAAGCGCGCGATGAACTTTCTTAACAGAGCACGCATTTTGATAATAAAATTCAATAACTTGCAAGCGTTGTTCGTTGGTAAGACGATTCATGGTTAAATTATAGACCAAACTGAAGATGTTTGACAGCGAAACAAAACACGAAACGTGCGTCAGCTGTTTAAACCAGTGTTGCCAAAAAGATATTAGCTAAAAAATCACCCTTGTCTCGAATCATAAATTTGTATTGTAGATCTATCTAAGAGAGCCACAATCATATTTTTCAGACATCCTTTTCGTCAGTCCTTGAATCTTTTCATCATTATTAGTAAGTTGGGAATTCTCTATTTGATTTTGTGCTCCTTTAACATTTAATGCAATTTATAGGGAATGTGCAATGCACAAGTTAGTAGACGATAAAATCTTAAAGAAATTGACCAAACTCATGTCAACAAAGACAACTATCTAATAGCCTGGTCACTTATGGATTCACGTTTGACAACCCAAATATCTTCCTCAACGCCCAACGATACTCGGAGATGCAAAATCAATCATTGCTTACATACACCATAATATAGGACGGTTCTTCAAGCAGAGGAAAAATAAAGTAGCTGAAGAACAGATTGTGGCTTACCTCATCCTTTGTGGTTTGGACCCAATTACGCGTGGAAGACTAGAAGATTCTTTCAATTCCAAAACTAGACCCTCCACCTTTGAAGAAATCGAAGATCATCGAAAATGTATGCAAGTTATTCAAAAGGTGCCCAAGAAGAATTCTTGTTTCCCGCTAGCAAGTATTCCATCTGCACTGAGCAACACCAAGTTATTGGTGTCAAAAATTCTTGAATTACGAAAATTGGAAAGCATTATTACGAGATCGCAAAATTTGCATGCATTGCGTCGGGCATCGTTTTAAATATCATTCGCCTTGAAGATCAAGAGATTTTTCAACATGTGGCATCTGCCAAAAATCCAAGATTACGGTCGTCCATCCTCAATCGATTCCGGCACTTACCTCTGCCAAAAGGAAGCGTCCTCTAATATGATACTGCCAACGGCTAGTGCAACACTCCTTGTAAACAATGAAATCTTCGCTGAAATAATGAAATATTCGCTGCTTATTAGATCAAAGCAGCCAAGCCAATTGCATATACGAGGATTTGGTTCAGAAACTAGGTTTGTCGAAAAACATACACTCATCAAAGTCATCGGAGTACGCGGGGAGATTGAAACAGTCCATTCCATTGCTAACATCAATCTCAAGTTTGGTCACCCAGACCACCCATTCGTTAACATAAAAGCACTCATAGTCAAACGTGTTACTGGACCACTTCCCCGCAGGCCCAGTCACATTAATCGGAAGTGCTCATATGACAAATCGCTCACAGATCCATATTCTGACAGACCAGCACAGGTACCCCTACATATGCATTCAGCACAGGTACAAAGAATACATTCATTATGGCGCTGATTCGTACTGTAAACAACAGAATGTCGAAAAACAACCTTGACCCGAAGATGGTCGTTTGGGACGCTGTGAACTTCTACATTGGTCAAGAAAGACTACCTTTCAGCTCTTTCAGCACGCTCATTACATTCCATATATGAGTTATGGTGTTGTTGGGTACACTCATTATATTTTCATATAATCATAATATGTCGAGCGTATTTTTTCAGAGAAAGGTCGAAAGAGCAGAGTTCAACATTAAGTGCATCGACTGTAAAGATAACAGCGAATAAAATTGAGTTCATGATAAATTCGAAAGCAATTTGGATTAGCGTATTATTTCTGCAACAAATCAGAAACTAACTGTTGATCACATCAACAACTGTATTAAATTTCATTTCCATTCATTTCATTTCATTCATTTATTGCAAGTTGGCAATTTCCATGTTTTGCATATTTTGTTCACGTTAGCTTATTTTTGTTTATTTGTATTTTGTTTTCTGTAATTTTGCACCTTTTTGCCAACTCCACTTTTCTGTTTATGTAAGCACTTATTTTTGTATAAAAAGAACCTTAATAAATTATTTGAGTCACTGCTGTTAATCAATCGAACCAAGCCTTTTCTTTTTTACCTAATGTGAGGCTGCATTAGGCGATTAGATTTTAAATAGAAAGTAAAAATTTCTAAGGAGTAGAACTTTACACTTATATTTTACTGATCGTAAACTTTAAAGTACGTTTTCCCAAGTTTTTATAATAACGACTGGCGGGCATGATTACTAAAAAATTAGACGATCAATAAAAAAAAATCAAGGTTTGGTTAGCTTCAGTTGAAAGGTTTTTTTGTTTAATCTCAGGAAAATTTTCAATTTTATATTTTTTCTTTTGGGCTTTGCAGTTCATCTAGAAGAAAAACATATGAAAGTAAAAATGTTCTTTGGTTCTTTTATGTTCAGATGAAAATTACCAGGTTCACCTTTCCCACCAATTGGAGACTTCTATTTCAAGGTGTTACACAAGTGTGCATACAAATCGGCTACGTTTGAATACTTTGCTCTGAAATTTATTTACTTTTTTGTGTCCAAATGTGCAATAAAATAATCTAAAAGGTTCACTAGGCTTACTTGTTTTTTTCTGTCCTAAAAAATCGAATCATTCACGAATGTTCATTTTCGGTTTTCGAAAGCTGTTATGCGATACCGATTGCTTTCTTCTACCGACAGCTCTTGCGACGCGACAACAGCTGGAAACAAACCATAAGCGTTTTTGGTTTTATACAGCTTACAAGTGATTCGTAACATGTGTAAAATATGCTCAGTTGGCATGGGCATACACCCAAACAACGTTAACACTGTTCAATTTATTTTTCGAAATTCATTCTCTGAACGATAAGTTTTGCGCACTTCGACCATTTTACGGTCGTCATTATTCCACTGAGCATACAATTCATTACATACATTGGCCGGCTAGATCGAGCGACTTGGCGCCTTTATACTATCAAAACACTCGTCTATATCGATAAGCGAGCGTCTGTTACAGCCTTGGAAGACAACGTTACACGTGTTTTCTGCTCGAAAAAATAACTCAAAATTGGCGGTCGCGGTTAACATTTACAGTGATTATTAAAAAGTGTATCGCAAGCATAACTTTATCAACTCAAAAAATACTTTCATACACTCTTTCACTTTTTCAAAATATACTTATTGCGATTTATGTTTTTGAAAAAATAAAACAATAGATGGCGGCGTTGAGAAGACCTCCACAGTAAATGTTCTTGATAATGCAGCTGTCGAATCATTTGTCGTAGCATTTGATACAATCTGGACAGATGTGTTTTGGCTAGCATCCTTGCTGGTATGTGCAACTCTGCTTGGATGTTTCTTAAATCACCACGTTGATCTGAGGCAAAGACTTTTGGGCGCTCGAATGAGAATCGCTTGTTGTTCATTGATTTATAGAAAGGTTGGTTAGAGCCCGCACTTCAGAATTTGTATTATGTTTTTTTTTTTTTTTTGTAGACACTTCGTTTATCACAAAAGTCAGTGGGTACAACAACAGCTGGCTATTTGGTGAATCTTCTCTCAAATGATGTTAACCGATTGGATTACGGTTTCATATTCGTGCACTGGATTTGGATTCTCCCATTTCAGTCGGTGCTTATTTGCTATCTTATTTGGCAGAAAATTGGAATTGCTGCCTTGGTTGGTGTGGTTGGACTTCTGCTTAAAACGGTACCTGTACAAACTGGCTTAAGTAAGCTCTCGTCGAGACTTCGCATGAAAATTGCCTACCGAACGGATAAGCGCGTGAGCATTATGAATGAAATAGTACAAGGCATACAGGCCATAAAAATGTACGCATGGGAAAAGCCATTTCAAGCCGTTGTATTTGAGGCCAGACGTCGTGAAATAAAACAAATTCGGTACGCGTCATACTTACGTTGCTTTTACCTTAGCACCATGGTGTTTACAGAACGTTCAACACTGTACATAACTTTTGCAGCAGCTGTTTTGTTAGGCAAAGCTGTTACCGCCGATGTCGTTTTTTCTACAGCACAATATTACAATATTCTCCAGGTAAGAACGAGCAAGTGATTTCTAAGATCATTTTGTTTTTGTAATGCATTTTTTTTTTTTTTACAAATTTCAGCTTGTTGCAGCTATTTGGTATCCACTTGCTATTTCCTTTGGGGCGGAAGCACTTGTTTCTATTGAACGCATTCAAAATTATCTTATGTTAGAAAGCCACGACGAAAAGGCCAGTGGATTGACTCATAAGACGGATTTTTCTACTATTGCAGACAATTCAAAGGCCGTAACAATAAGGAATGTGTCAGCTAATTGGGATAAAGAAAAAAGCACGGCTACGTTGCAGGATATTAACATTGATGTAAGGAAAGGGCAGCTTTTGGCAGTTATTGGTCCAGTTGGAGCAGGAAAAGTAAGTTCAAAGTTTTTTTTTATCATGGTTTAGTTAATAAACAAACAACTTATAAACTTTAAACTCTTTAGAGTTCACTTTTGCAGTTGTTACTAGGAGAGTTACCGGTAACAACTGGCGACGTCGTTGTTCATGGTGAGGTATCATACCATTCTCAAGAGCCATGGCTTTTTACCGGACCTGTCCGAAAGAACATTTTATTTGGCGAAGAATTCGACAGAAAGCGTTATTATGACGTAGCAAAATGTTGTGCATTGTTAAAAGACTTTGAGCAGCTACCAAATGGAGACAAAACTATTGTGGGTGAACGTGGGGCATCATTATCAGGAGGCCAGAGAGCACGTATTAGGTAATTGAACGTATTTTAAAGTTATATATACATGTGCAAGGTGGTTTGGTTAAGTCAAGACAGAAAAAAAAATCACCGCAGTATATCTTCCCCCGTTAAGGTGGGAGGCCAGTATTTGTTTTGTTGCAGTGCTGGGAGTTTTCCAAAGTCTGACAACATGAATGAAGAATAGATTTGATGAATGCAAATATTTAAAACGAAGGAGTATAAGGTTATTTGTTCCGGTTGACTGCAAAAATCGAAAAATGTTGAAAAAACATGGAGGTGATCTACTGCGAATTATTTTGTGCAGGAAAATACAACACCTTAGGTTCAAAAGCTGTGTGCAACCCAGCACATTTTTGTGGTAATTCGATTTGTGATCATACCGACGAAGCACATAAAAATATCTGACCATATCACTGAAAGCCGCAGTTAGTTTATGCTGAGACAACTTTTCGAGCTTGGGGTATTCAACTGCAGCATCTTCAAGAATAGGCACAAGTAAAGTTTTAAGATGCCGCATTCTCGTACAGATTGGAGTAAGACCTGAGAACAGACAAAGTTCGCGTAGCCCAGTATAAATTCGACCAACCGTATAGTTAATATGGTCCACAGCAGAAAATGTGCGATTTATCCTAAAACCTAGATTACTTTCTGTATCAAAGAACTGAAGCTGAATATTATTGAGGCGGATTGGTAGGACCTCGCACGAAAACCTGATTTAACCTGCGACAACAAGTTATGTTGTTATGTTGATCTAGGTAACTAGATATCTGCCTCTCGAGAATCTTTTCCAGAACTTTTGACAGACACGGTAGAATGATTATAGGTCTAAAGTCGGCTGGAAGGCTGCAGGAGAGATCTTAGCTATCGGGGAAAGTTGAGGATGCTATACAGTAATTAATGACTTTCGTTTGCCAACTCAGAATCTGCGGTGGGATAAGTTTGGGAGGTATATCATCTTCCCGGACGGTATCTGACCTAAGACACTGAATATTTTTAACAACTTTTATTTCAAAAATAACCTCGAAGTCAAACTCAGTTCCTTGTTCAAAAATGCAGTTCACTGACATCTGGTGTACTGTAAGAAACGTTATTTTTAACAACTCCAAAAGACTGGAGGTTATTCCAAAGTTTCTTAGAACTTTGCATGGTGGTAAGCTTTGAAAAGAAATATCTTTTTTTTAGCCTTACGTGTCGAAAACGATGCATGATTAGGAGCACAACAAAACAGCTCCCAGTTGATAGTTGTTGGACATTGCTTCCATCTTGAATACAATATTCTGCGAACCCTAATAGAGTTGCGCACCTCGGAAGTGAACCACGGACAACTTCTTTTCTGCATTACAACTGTTTTTAATGGAACGTGTTTGTTTGAAAGGGATTGTATTAAGGATTGTAGTAAGGATTGTTCGTCTGGTCGTTAGAATATTTACTGCTATACTAAATTTAATACTCTTCGCTGACAAAATATACTGTACAGATATAAGGATGTTTGTACTTAAGTCGAAATTTTTACAAATAGAACTGGGGGCTTAGATAAGGTATTATATAGAAGGCGAAACATCAGCGAGGTAACCATAGCGCGCTCGGGTCGGGAAGGGATTAAAATCCGGCAGGTAGAAAAATACTAACCGTAAATTTTGCTACAATCGACTTGAAATTTTGACACAATATTCTTTCAATTTCGCATCTAAAACCTTCTTGGGACTATCTAAACAGTAGCTTCTTAATTTAGCTCTTTTCCAATTTGTACAGCCGACATTTTTTGGCGATCTTTCAACCTTCTTTTATCCAGGCATGTTGTTTCCCTTCTTCCACTTCTGTTTTCTGGCTTTAAAAAAAAAGGCTCTCATTTCAGTGGAGCATAATCAAAACACTGGATTTATGTACAATATCAACTTTAATCGCTCCACGGTGCAATGATTTTAACAACTCTCTGTAGTTGAATCAAAGGGAACTTTGTAAAAACCCATTCCTGGTTTAAAACATTTGTAAATCAAAACTTGTATGTTTTAATTTTATTAGAATAATCCAACTAAACCACCAAAATATCAAAAATTTTACACAACACAGTTATTTTATTGTGCGTAAGGTATTCAATCGCAAAAGTAAACGTTTTGCTAAGATTATGAATTGTTTTCTCTATTTTTCTGCAGCTTGAAATCTTTTCATATACTGAGTGGATTCATTTTAAATGAGCAAACTAAAATTATTTATGCATTTCCGTTCCTCAAAAGAAAAATGGCGCGTATACGGTGCCTATCACCACCCTTTTTCTAAGGAACGCTAATAACTGCGGTCTCTTAAATAGGTATAGGTGTATAATTTTACTGCATATTTTGATACCTGCAAAGCCAATCAAAACCTACAAAAAAGAAATATGTTTAAAAATCGCAACTTAATTTTGCGCCATGAAGACGGCTGTTTACATCTGTGAAGTAATAAATCAGAAAATTATGTAGAATTCTTGAGCTCTGATAATAACGTCGGAAACATAGTCTTCATTCTCATTGCATTGTGTTGATCAAATCACTATTGGTGAAAATAAAATCAAAAGCTGTAGGAATTTTTCATTCACCCAAAATTCATAAAAATTCCTTTACCGTTCATATTAAGGCACATTTCTCACATAAGTAATCCGCGAAAATTCGTCCTCTTCCAAAATCATAAGCACCATCCGACAAGGAATATAGACACATTGCAATTCTTCCGTTCCTTAGTTAAGAGGCTGAATTGGTTGTTTGTGGGCAGATTAATAATTACCTCAATGATAATTCCTTATTAGCTATTCACCAATCTGGGTTCAAAGAAATAAAAACTGCACTACAGCCCTCATGAAGGTCACTGAGGACTTGCAATTCGAAAGCTTTTGACACAGTACACATAAAAATTCTTGTAAAAAAAACTTGTAAAAAAATGTCAATTTGTTTTTGAAACATGCGAACTCATAGCTTCATACCTTCGCGGACGTACGTAGATTGTGACTTCTGGTGAAAAGTTTTCCTCAAGTTTATCGGTATTGGCAGGTGTACCCCAAGGATCGGTTGGACCACTGTTATTTTTACTTTTTATAAATGGTGTTCCAAATATAATCAACAACTGCCATCACCATATCCACGCGGGCGATATTCAGATTTATAAAACTTTTCATTGATAGAAAGGGGCAGAAGCGGTAGCCAATTTTAACGATGATCTGAACTCGATATATTTGTGGTCTAGGCGAAATCAGCAACACTTAAAACCCTGTAAAACCAAAGTCATACTATTGAATTGAATTTTTTCAAAAGGCTAAAAATGCAGGCGTCTATTTTAACCATGTAAGCAGCGAGTTTGGAAATGTACGGAGTACCGAAGTAAAATTAAAGTTGGTGAAAACTTACATTTCTTTATTATATTGTTATACTTTACTATATAACTGCATTATATTGTATGGTTGTGAACTGTTTTCAAATCTGGACTCTGTTAGGAAATTTAATGTAGCCTAAAAAAGTTCGGCGAGGTATGTTTTCAACCTTAGTAAACATCGTACTGTACGAACATGAATGTCAGATACTGCGCATATATTTTATTATGATCACTGTCTCATTGTAATTTTTTGCAGTAATTTTTAGCGTAGGATTCAAAGAATTTTATAAATGAAATATAATCATTCGACAACCAACTGATAAACAGAAATAGTTTTTTTTCCATTCCAACAAATTACATATTGTGTGTGCGAAAAGCAAAGTAGGTAGAACAGTATATATGGAATTGTTATTTTTGGTTTGACTATCTTCACAAATTTCCTTCCTTTCCATATGTTTCCTTGACTACGAACAACATTTCCAAACCAAAATTATCTAAATCGGCCCAGCCGTTCTCGAGTTTTAGCCAGACAAACAGTAATTGTTCTTTATATATGATATATAGACTAGTTTAAATTTTGTCTTTGCCGTTTCTATAAATGTATTATGAAAAAAAATTATATATCTACCTGCATATATCTTATGAGCTACTTGAAAGCTTACTTATGCAGAGTTATGCATTGAATAAATAAATAAAAGTGCGCATATTTTTAAACTAACAAGAGTTTTTTAGACCCTTAAAAACTTCGTTGCGCGAGTCCGAAGCGCACTTTTCCGTTTTTTTAATTTTTATAGCACTACTTCTATTTTCGTGCTCGTTTCTGTACATACATAATAGGACTACCGGTTGAAAATGTCGTTTTTTTAAATCAATGCTTTATTGAGGAAAAATAGATATAAATTCAATATTCAAAGTATTGCCCATCGCTAGCCACACATTTTTCCAATTTTCCTGGCAATTCATGGATAACCGTTCTAAAAAATTCGACCGGTCTGGCTGCAATCCACGAATCGATCCATTTTTTGACATCATCGAAATGACGGAAGTGCTGGTCAGCCAGGCCATGTTGCATTGATCGAAAGAGATAGTAATCAGATGGCGCAAGGTCTGGACTATACGGCGGGTGGGGTAGGACATCCCATTTGAGCGTTTCAAGGTAAGTTTTGACGACATTTGCAACATGTGGCCGAGCATTGTCATGTTGCAAAATAACTTTATCGTGTCTTGCGACCGTTTCCGGTCGTTTTTCCTTTAGTGCTCGGCTCAAACGCATCAATCGTCGTCGGTAGACCTCGCCTGTGATTTTTTCATTCGGTTTTAGCAGCCCATAATACACAACACCCTTCTGGTCCCACCAAATGCACAGCATAACCTTCAGGCCATGAATATTCTGAACGGCCGTCGATGTTGAGGCATGTCCGGGGTATCGATACGTTGCCCGACGTTTTAAATTATCGTAATGTACTCATTTTTCATCACCAGTGACGATTCAATGCAAAAAAGATTTCTTTTTGTGGCATTCAAGCAGCATTTCGGACATGAAAAATCGGCGTTCGACGTCTCGTGGCTTCAATTGATACGGCACCCAATGTCCTACCTTTCGGGTCATTCCCATTGCTTTCAAACGATCGGAAATGGTTTGCTGAGCGACGCTAAGAGATTTTGCAGGTTCTTTTTGCGATTGTGACGGATCTTGATCGAGCAATGCCTCCAGTTCATGGTCTTCAAACTTTTTCATCTTTTTCATCTTCTTTAAGTGAAAGAAGCATATTAAAACTTCCCGCAAATGTTGTTTTGATGAATTACCTAGACTGAAATAATTAGACAATGACATTAAGTTTCTGATGTGACAGCTGTCATGGTCAAAATTCACCTCAGAGTAATAGATAAGAAGTTGTCTGCAATTACGGCATTTTCAACCGGTAGTCCTATAACTTGTTTATATATAATCATGAGAGCCTGTAAGGGATTTGTTACTAATGAGTTTTTTTTAAAAACATTTTTAGCTTAGCAAGATCAGTATACAAACGTGCCGACATTTATCTATTCGACGATCCACTTAGCGCTGTGGACGCGCACGTTGGGAAACATCTATTTGACGAAGTAATTGGCCCCCATAGCCATTTAGCAAATGAAAAGGCTACACGCATTTTAGTTACTCACCAAGTTCACTTTCTCACCGAAGCGGATTGGATTGTGATTGTTGAAAATGGCCGAATTCTAAAACAGGGAACGTACAGTGAACTTGCCCACAGCAATTTGGACTTTACAAATTTATTCGGTAACCAAAAGAACGAAAGTGATGCTGATTCGAGCATGGACCATTTCAGTGATGATTCGACAATTTATGAAGAAGAAGACATCCCGTTTATTGATGGTTTTCGAGGATATCAGGCACTACGCCAGCGCACCGTTTCTATTTCGAGTTCGTTAAAGAAATCGGTAAGAAAAAAATGGTATTTCTCAATAATTTGCTTATTGATATGGCTTTAGGCTGGTTCTGAGACAGATGAAAAAGAGGTTTTGGAAGAACAAGCAGAAGGTGGAATCTCTGGCAGAGTTTGGTGGGAATATTTGCGAGCTGGTGGATCCGTTCCCGGCTTATGTCTACTTGTCTTTGTATTGCTTTTCTCTCAAATAGTTTGCAGTGGTTCGGACTATTTTGTGAATATCTGGACGCAACAAGAATATCTAAGAATGAACAATGAAAATACATTGTTAACGACATCTCAGTGCCTTATCATTTATGGTGCGCTTATCATAGGTGTTGTTTTGGTAAAAAAAAGAAAATAAGCATACATATGAACAGAATCTTAAGTACTCTTCTAGATGACGATAGTACGCGGTTACCTGTTTTTCAAAGTATGTATGCGTGCCTCAAAAGTGCTGCATGATCGAATGTTTGGCTCTATTCTGCATGCGACTATGCGCTTCTTCGACACAAATTCTTCAGGCAGAATCTTAAATAGATTTTCAAAAGATATGGGAGCCATTGACGAATTTCTTCCAAGAGCAATGATGGATTTTATTCAGATTGCGTTGGTGATGGCGGGAGTTCTCATTCTTATCTCAATTGTCAATCCCATTATTATCTTGGCATTGATGTTCGCTGTCGTTGTTTATCTTTTGATTTTGAAGCTATACCTCCGGCCTGCACAAGATTTGAAGCGGTTAGAAGGAATATGTAGATATGGAATTAATGCAAATTGTTTGTTTCTTTGTTCACAATGTTTATATTTTCAGGTCGCAGTCCTGTGTTTTCTCATCTTACTGCTACTCTTCTGGGTGTGTCAACTATCAGAGCTCGACGCCTACCGAATCTATTAATTAAAGAGTTTGATAATCTTCAAGATGTCCATAGCGCGGTGTGGCATCTTACCATGTCAACAAACACAGCACTTGGTCTATGGCTGGATTGCGTTAGTTGCGGGTTTCTTTCTGCAGTAACATTCAGTTTCATCCTTCTCCATCAACGTAAGCAAACATATCTAATGCCTCTTTTTTACGGTCTCAGCACATAGTTTTTACTGATGCCTTAAAAATCAAAGTGAATCTTTTATTTATCATTTTTTTTCTAGAAACGTTTAGTGGAAATGTTGGCCTGGCCATATCACAAGCAATGATTCTTACTGGAATGGTACAATATGGAGTTCGACAAGTAGCTGAGTCTCTTCAACAGATGACAAGTGTTGAACGTGTGCTTCAGTACACGGATTTGGAGCAGGAACCTGAAGTGTTGAAGCAACCTCCCCCTGAATGGCCTGACAGCGGCCAGATTAATTTTAAACAAATGTCATTGCGATATGATCCCAATAGCACAGCGGTTTTGAAAAACTTAAATATAACCATTGAACCAGCGTGGAAAGTTGGGATTGTCGGTCGAACTGGGGCTGGAAAGTCATCGCTTATTGGTGCACTGTTCCGTTTGTCTAACATAGAAGGCGACATTTTTATTGACGAAATCGAAACTGGAAGCATCTCGCTTCAAAGTCTGCGATCGAAAATTTCTATTATACCCCAGGACCCTGTCTTGTTTTCTGCAACCATTCGCTATAACCTTGATCCATTTGGTCTTTATTCTGACGGCGATTTGTGGACATCTCTGGAAGAGGTAAAAATATGCGCTTCTCAAAAATAATAAAATTACTTTAGCTTTGGTTATTAGGTGGAGCTAAAATCTGTGATTAAAAGTCTAGATTTTATGGTGACGGAGCGTGGGAATAATTTCAGTGTCGGTCAAAGGCAATTGGTTTGCCTGGCTAGGGCAATTTTGCGTAAAAACAAGGTGTTAGTCCTAGACGAAGCCACAGCCAATGTTGATCCTCAGTAAAAATGAACATATATGTTTTATATTCTCTCTTTATTAACGTACTTATGATTTACCTAGAACTGATGCTCTGATCCAACAAACCATTCGCAAAAAGTTTAAGAAGTGCACCGTTCTTACTGTAGCTCATCGCCTTCATACCGTTATGGACTCTGATAGAATCTTGGTCATGAATGCAGGGGAAGCCAAGGAATTTGATGTTCCATACATTTTATTAAAAAAGACACATGGTGCACTAAGACAGATGGTTGAGTCAACCGGTGTCCAAGACGCAGAAAACTTAAAACGAATTGCTCGTGATGCATATAAAGCGACAATTCAGTAGGGCTTTCCCTAGCCTTTTAGAGAATTTTACGATACTTAAAGCAGGAACAAAATACTTACCTTCTTACTTAATTGTATGTGCCTTTTTCTATTTATAAATAAGTTTATATTTAAGCAATAAAGAACTCAAGCAGACTTAAGGGTATGCTCCTTTTTATTATTAATATTACGTTTTACTTAATTAGTATAAAGTTACATGAAAATATTAAAATTAACGAGCATAGCTGCGAGGACTATTAGCTCTAAATAATGCATTTGATATTATATTTTAATGCTTACAGATTCTAAAAAATAGTTGATTTTGTTAATGTTTTCATGACATTGCTGTTTTTAATAATTCGTACATTGTTATTTCTTTAATTTGCAAAAGTTACGTTGACAAGAGTACATCTATCTGTGCGTGTGTTGGCGATTTTTTTTACAATTTTATAAATGGACGTCCCAAAAGACATGAGTTGCGAGGCTGAATCCGATCCCACATTCATCAAAAGGATCATTGCTTATGAGCACGACACGCAATCCAGACATCAGGCAAGTGAAGGGCGTTTACCAAATGGGCCGATAAAAAAAATACGTCGTTTTCAGTTAAAAAAGAAGGCAATGCTCACGGTTTCCATGGATGACATAGGTGTAGTACATCATGAATTTTTGCAAGAAGGCCAGAGAGTAAACAAACAGTATTGTTTGGGCGTTATGAGATGTTTGCGTGAAACAATTCGCCGAAAGAGACCAGAATAGTGGGCAGAAAACTCGTGGATTTTGCCCCATGATAACACACCGTCGCACAGTGCCATCGTTATTCGTAACTTTGGCTGAGTTCCAAAAAGTCAAAAAAATTGCAACTGTGATGCAAAGCTTCGCAAAAAAACCGATGCATTGCATCGATACAATATTTTTTTGACTTTATCCTTTTGGGACAATTCTGAAGGCTTTGCATATAATTTGGATTTTTTTCTTCGATTTGATGTTTCAGTATCAATATTTGATCGGATGAATCAACTAATAAATGAAATTATTTTTAATAATTTGCTTGATTTGTCGGATAGACCTACTGAAAATATATTTTTCAACATCCTTCGGCGAAGGAAAAAGCAAAGAAATAAAGTGAGGTGTGTTGTTCAGCTTCGTTTGCATCCAATAAGGAAGACTCCAATGTATTTTTTGGTGGAACAACCATACACTTCGTCGATTTAATCGCTTCTTAATCGTTTTGTAAGTTATTATTAGATTTAAAAACTTCCTGCTTACATCGTCTCTTGTACAAGGAAATTTTAATTAATTTCCTTGATTTCCCTTAAGACTTTCTCCCATAGTACAGATTTCTTTCGGCGCTTGGAATTAAAATCCGACTCCATTCGTAGGCGCACAAGAAGTAACAACTACTGCCATTCATGTGTCCACTTTTTTCCTCTATATATTAATAAATTTTTACATACAATAGGTAACAATTAACAAATTAAGATAACAACTTACGAACAATCATCCATTTTACTTTCGTGCTGTATACTATTGCGCTCCATCGATTTTAAGAAATGTGTTATGAATGAATTCTTTTATTCACCCCTTTTGTTTTATTAGCATAAACCTAGACTCTGTTGATGTTGCGGTCTAGTCGATAACTTAATCGACAAACTTTAATTCGAACAGTTATTCCAGCAGACTCACTGGAATGAAGTAAAAACGCAGTCTTTTATCGCTGATCGAGTAATGATCATTGGTTCTTCATTCATCCTGCCTTATTTATGGCTAATATGCTTATTCTTAAAAAAGAAATACATCAAAAAATATTTGCACGAATTGCATGATAAGCAATTATTAGAAAGGCACCAAATATAAGAAACAAGAAAAAAAGATAAAAACCAATTAAAGAATGATCGAATTATGTGTAATTCGATCCTTGGCCATGAAGTTCTTTCGCGATAATGCTCAGTTTGCAAGATGTGAGCTCAACAGTAGTGTTTAAAATTTAATAACGTAGCGGAGTTTAACAAAATGGATTTGGCATCTCAAATTCCCAATTCATCCAATCCTTTCCTATGAGACTATATTTCGCAATTTGCCCATACAACAAACCATTGCCATTCTGCGCATCAACGTTATTTTTGATGTGCTGGTTGCTTGAGTGATGCGCAGAAAATGCAATGTTTATGAATCGGTTAGGAACATTATTGTTTTGGAACGCTTGACGATGCATCGAAACCGCATCGATGCCTTTTGGAACTCAAGGGCCGAATTACGACATCAGTTAACGAGTGAGTAAAATTCATACGATATCGTGTGATCGAGTAACTAGATTGGGATGATCACATAAGAATGCTCACGTATCGTATGCACATTGAAAATAGTACTAGAAATATTCTACTACACTGAGTAGAGACAGTCGATAAGTGACAAACGCATCGATTTGTGGACATTTTTTTTTTGTTTATTTGTAAATAAACATTGTTTCGTTTAATTGTTATTAGAAAATGGAATATTTTCAATATTTTTTATCCTCCGATATGTGTTTATCGTCTGAAAATGTGTTATTTGTTGTTTTCTTTTACTCCGAACGTTTTTGCAAAAATTCCTTCAACCGCAACCTGGAATCCGACTCGAGCTGTAAAGAAGCTATCAGGTTGAGGGAGTTAAGTTTTCGGAATTACAAAACCGATCCATCTGAGGAAACCTGAAAAAGGTACAAACAAGCTCGAAATGACTGCTAAATCTGATGTGCAAAATTTACCCACGAACGAAATCTGAGACAAAAAGTGTTACAATATCCCAAGGGTACAAAGAACTTTTGGTCGTTCGTGAAGAATATAAAAAATTGTGTCTCATCTTCCATCCCAACACTTGTTTACAGATGTCAGCTCTGTGGACAAAGCAAATCTTCTCGCGGCCCATTTTGCCGCCAGCTCAACAGTTCAAGAACTTGCTTTGCCGCCTCCTTTACTCGAGCGCGTCAACTTTTCCATGGGACGGATCTATTTCCGCACTCGTACAGTAGCAAGAGTACTCAAAGATCTTGACATCCATAAATCTGCTGGTCCAGATGGTATTCCCCCCATTCTTCTAAAAAGGTGTTCTTCCACGTTGGTAAAACCATTGCGTAAGCTTTTTCATCTGTCGTACTCTTCTGGTCTCTTCCCGAGTAGATGGAAAACAGCATTTGACCAACCTGTCCCTAAAAACGTCGAATCTTCTTCTCCCTCCAACTATCGACCTATTGCACTAACGTCCCTGTTTTCCAAGGTCATGGAAAAGCTGATAAACAGTCAGCTAATGAAATATCTCGAAACACGAAAACTCTTCAATGACCTGCAGTACGGTTTTCGTAGCAAAAGATCCACTGGTGATTTGATAATACCGAAAAGTGGAACAACTCTCTACATCTTTCTGGTGAAAGCAAGATTGTTGCGCTTTATATTTCTAAAGCATTTGACAGAGTTGTGCACCAGGCTCTTTTGTCGAAAATGCGTGCATTTGGTATCGACGAATTCAATGGTTTAGAAACTTTCTTTCAAGTTGTATTGGACGGTGACAAGTCTGATATCCACCATATAAATATATTCTGGTGTTCCCCAGGGTTCCGTTTTGTCACTGACTCTTTTTTTAATTTTCATTAATGATCTTCTGTCTGCTATATCTAATCCAATACACTCATTCGCTGATGATAGTACTCTCAGTTTTTCATATTCGTTTTCAAATTCACGTCCCTCATCTTCGGCCGTGAAAATGGAATGGCAGCATATGATTAACTCATTAAATTCCGAAATAAGCAGCGTACTATCAAGGGGGTCTATGAATAGAGTGGAATTTAATGTCTCCAAAACTCAATGCTGTCTTCTGTCACTAAAGCAAAACGAAAATCCTCGACCATTATCCATGAATGGCGCTTGCATTGCTGAAGCCGAAAAACTTTCAATACTTGGTATGTGTATCAATAACAACCTCGGTTGGAGTGATCACATAACCGTTATCGCCAAAAATGCTGCGAAATGTTTAGGTTTCCTGAAGCGATGCAAGAAATACATTACCCCATCTGATCTGGCTGCCATATATAAAGCGTACTTTCGGCCCAAACTGGATTACAACTCCCATTTATGGGCAGGCGCTCTAAAGACCATCTTGAGCCTGCTAGATAGAATTCAAAATCGAGCGATCAAACTCATAGGGGACAAAAATATTACAAAGTCAATTGACTCTCTTCACCACCGTCGTAACGTCGCCTGTCTAACCAAGTTTAATCGCTTCTATCATAAGCAGTGCTCTAGCGAATTAGCCAGCTGCATTCCACCCTCCTATCACTTTCACCGTAACACCCGTCTCGCCAGGAATGCTCATCAGTTCACCCTCAAGCCCAACTTCGGTCATACAGTCAAGTATAGAGACTCGTTTATTAGCCGCACAACACGAATATGGAACGCTCTACCACGCTCGGTATTTCCCACTCATTACAATCTGCAGAAATTCAAAAATCAATGTGCATCAGTACTTATCCCTATTTCCTCCCTGATCTCTTCCACTCGCGTTATGTACTAACATTTTAAGGGTAGTCATAACCCCTTGTACGCGTGTGTTCTTTAAAAAAAAAAATCCACATGCTGCTGAAGTTTTCATGTCCAGCTGGCTCAGAAGATTATCTTCATTGGGATCACCTTCAGTTTTTTCCATGCAACGTTTGTTGAAAGACGTCTCATAAAGTTCCGCAAAATTTCCTTCTGCAGGGGGTATATTTTTTTCAACATCGACCTAAAATATATTTAAAATAATAAGCAAAAACACAGAAAATAACAACAAAAAGGAATATTCTTACATAATGTTTTTTCTCCCGAAAGCAACTTCATCCGTCAGCAACAATGATATTGAGTAAAAAAATGCACGATCACGTATGACAGAATGCCAAATTTCGATACTCACCATTCGATATCGTAAGCTGTCATACCGAATGAGTATAATTCATTCACGTATTGCTCGATAACTGATGTCGTAATTCGACCCCAGACATCAGGCAAATGAAGGACGTTTACCAAATGTGCCGAGACAAAAGAACACGTCGTTTTCAGTAAAAAAGAAGGCAATGCTCACGGTTTTTAGGTATTACAACGGTGTAGTGCATCATGAATTTTTGCCAGAAGAAAACCCGAATTTCTTTATCCATAACTTTAAAAAAGAAGCATTGGTTTTGCTTTCGCGGTGCTCGCGTTTGCTCTTCTCTGATGTACCTGTATTTTTGTGTCAGGGGTTTCATACTACGAGTGGGAAATTCTCGTTGTATTTGAAGGTCTCCTACACCGTAGTAATCTGAGATAATTGATGCTCCGTGGTCCTCAGGAATTTTTTTTCAGAAGTTCGTAGTCTACAGTTTTTGCCACTTTGAAGTCGAGCTATAAGACTTACATTGCATTTTTTTCTTGGAAGTCAAAAAAACTGCAGTTATATCTGAAAGCACATCCTCATTAGAGCATCAGCTATAGTATGGATCGGAATCACAATCGTCCGTTGAGAAGTCTCCCGATGTACTCGACGAAGGTTCATGCTTCAATTCTGCAGAACTACAACAACATGCAAAAGGCGTATACTCGTTTATTAATGGGCCCGTTTTGGAGCCTTGCGAAGGATGCCAAATCAGAAGCATCAGAAATACTTACGTTCGCCGCAGCAATTTCTTTGAATTGAACAATACATCACACGTTTATATACAATTTACTCTCCCCTGCACCCCAATAAATATGCATACAGGAAGGGAAAGTAAAGGTATTGACGACTCGACTAACAGATGGATAAGATCTAGGCTAGATAGTCAAGTTATAATTTCCTCGCTTGGAAGCATGTCAAAGTGCGGCAGTACTTTCGTTCGGCTGTCTCCTCTTAACATTTTCATTATGAAAATAGCCGCCCTAAATGCCCTAAAGATGCAACTGGCAATAAAAGACAAACCAGGTGACCAAACGGGACACTTGAAAATATTCAATTTCACCACGGATAAAGACAGATTGTATGAAGGCAACATACTGCTTTGGGCATTTCTTTGAGGAAGACATTCCTAACGGTGATCAATGGACGAGCAAAACACCTGCACCCGACCCCAGAATCTTAATCTGGTATAAACTAAAATCTCCATACCTATGGGTAAACATCCAAGTGCTTTCCAGGCTGAACTAATAGCCATCGAATCGGGAACCATAGAAAACCTTACAAAAGGCCATTAAGGGGACAACCAGCGCTCTTGACATTGTCATCCAATCTAATGTAATTCAAATGTGTCAAAAGCTGCTACGACGCCTCAAAATCCCAAGCCCGAGGTAACATAGTAAGGTAAGTATGGGTTCCAGGTTATCATGGAATCGAAGGCAATGAAATTACGGACGAACTAGCCAGGGCTGGTTCCAAAACCGCGTTCACCGGTCCCGAACCTTGCTGTGGTGTAAGTTGGACTACGATCACAGGTCTGACTAAAAAGTAGGGCTACGCTACACGCTACGCTTTGCCCACTGGAGAAATCTACCGGGACTCTTACAGAGAAATCCTTTAACTCAACAAGGAGAACATTCGTAAGCTCTTGAGCTTTCTCTCAGTTCTTTGCCGCTTGAGATCACATCTAACCAAACTAGGGCTCAGTACAACCACTGTAAACATTCCTTGTAAATGTTTAGCTCTAATTCGGCTCAGGAGGCGTCTCTTCCTCAGGGATATGCTCCCCATTGGACATTAAACAATCCAATGCTTAAGACATTCTGGCTTTCATCAGAATGATGGAATGTCTTTTGGCTTTATCAAACTCCCCAAGTAACAAATGGTCTATGCGTTCAGACCGCAGTGTCCGTCACTAGGCATGGGCAGATATTTAAAAAAAAAAAAAAAAAAATACAAAAAATAAAAGAAGTCAAAATAGGATAGGGTTCGTTTCCATCATACATTTTAAGATAGAAGATTCTGTGCACATAGCACAGAAGCGTTAAAATGGGCTAATTCAAAAGCCGAATAACTGCCCGAGTAGAAATGTATGCAATCTCAAAAGTGTGCTCACAATGATGAAGCAGCCGTGCCGCAGTCGCAGCTGTACAGCTTAGAGTTGGTTTACTTTTAACTTTTTCGGGCGGCAAGTGACAGATAGGGAAATTGGTGCTGTTTATATATTTTTATGTGTATGTTTTCGTGGACCATATGTATGTATGACAAAACGAAAAATGGAAGACGACGAAGTGGAACGATTTGTTGATTCTGTAAAAAAGGAAATGTTGTGGAATTTGTCCCATCCATAGTATAAAAATATAAAAAAGGCACAAGAGTTTTATTTCAACCAGAAGACATAACTTTTTTTCCAGAGTCATCTCGCACGAGTGAAGTTCTATCAGGGTCGGAAGACCACTATTCATCATCAACGTCAATCGAATTTCCGACAACATCACTGGCAACGTTCCCCCCAACATCACCAAGGACACTGCCGTCAACACCAACACCAGTAGTACCTAAAAAGAATTTGAAAAGAAAATTGAATTGTGAAGCATATTTAGATTTAGCAAGAAAAGAAGAAAAGGGTTTCGAAACATATTTAGAAAAATGTTTGGAAAACGATTCCAAAGTTTTTCAATTATTGGAAGAAAATAAGGAATTATTTCCATAAAAACATTACTTACATAAATATTTCACAATGGCTTCTCTTATTGAATCTCCAGGTACATCTTTATCTCTTGTTCTTCTTTTGGGTTGTTGCTCTTTCTTTTGCTGATTGTACTCATAGACACAATATTGATTTATTTTGTCATTTTTCTGTAACATTTTTTTTTCAATTTAGTGCATTTTTATTCATTAATTTATTATTTTACTTGCTTAAATACAGCTTAATTGCTCTGTCGACGACTTGTAAATTATTTTTAATTTGAATTATATAATATGTTTTTAAAAAAAACTATGAAATTATCAGAGCTGTAAAGGAATGCATTATTTCGAGATTGCATTCTGCAAAGTCACAGTATTTTGATTTATTAATTTTACTTTAGTTAAAAGACTTCAAATTAATACTTAAACATCCACTTAAATTACCCATTAATTTAGAAATCATTGTACTTAGAATTACTTGAAGTAATTAAAAGGCTTCCAGTCAAAAGAATGCAATACTTTAAGACTGTTTGATTTCATTTCAGTTTTAACATTTTGAAGTCTTTTGACTGCTGTGAAGTCTTTTGATTGCTTGAAGTCTTTTGACTGCCTTGAAGTCTTATGACTATTTGAAGTCTTTTGATTTCTTTATTCTTTTGATTACGTTACAACATTTCAATTTCTTTGAAAAATATTAACTAAAAGCTTAATAGTACTAAGTAAGTGCCTTTATATCTTTTTATATTCTTTAACAAGAAAATTGATGATCTGAGGTGTTTTAAGTTGTGCGTTCAAGTGTAAGTGCTCAACCGGAACCCTATTTCTATGCCTACGATCTTCTATCAAGACTTGTTCAGCATCGTGCTGTTAGTGTTAGTGATGATTTGTGGATGACGTACTAAGCATAGAGGAAACCAAATCTCGAAAAAGCATTTTTTAATGCCATGCTTTTATGCAGAACGTAATGAGATTAAATATCAATACCAATGATAGTAGTTATATTTAATCTGACTTTATTGGATGGATACTGTTTATTTATCAGATTTTTTTATGTATACGTTAATTATATTTTATAATTTTTTTTGAGAATATAATACTTCCAAACGTACCGGATGAATTTTGAGTTTGAAATCTTTAAAAAATACTTACTATATATACAAATATCTAACTATTTGATTTGATAAGGAAAATAACTCAAAATTCGTTTTATTAACTTCCCATCAGGAAGTTCTTGTAATCGGTCCGATTTTCGAAATACAAAATTTTTACATTTCTCCACGTTTGGCGGTCCCAGTAGTCGGATTCCATGATTTTTAGAAAGATGTCTGTGTGTGTGTGTACGTACGTACGTACGTACGTTTGTGCGGATTCTTTCGTACAGCCTAACTCGAGAACAAATCAAGCTATCGAAGCCAAATTGGTTTCATTCGTTTGAATTTTATGACAAAAAAACTGTCAAAAAAAGGGACACTTTCACTTCTGCAATTAAAATCAATTTAGTGTTCCAATAAAAAAAGTTCAAAATTAATTAAATTTATAGATTATAGCTACCTTATCAGATAAAAAAATATGCATAAATATATACACTGCCGTTCATTAGTTTCCGGACAAATTCAAATAAAATTTTTTTTTGTTCAATTTTAATGCCAAAAGTTTCATCAATATTTTTTTATTTAGTCAATTGACTAAACTAAGTAAGTTACTAACTATAGAGACTACCAAAAAGACTAAAACAGTTTTTAGTTAAGGCCATTTCATACATTGATGTGCCCCTTTCTCTATTTCCTGATCCAAATTTCCACGGAAGTTCTTTGAAAATTGTTTCAGAAATGTGAATCCTGTAGGTCTTTCCCATTTTTCAAGACTCAGAGTGACGTCTGCAACACTGACACATGAAAACATCCTTAGAAAATTATGGGGCCACCAGTTTTTTTGTTCAAAACCTGCTCGGCTGTAGCTTGACGCTTTTTATCGTTAGAATATATTAGCAAAAAGAAGCTCATGGCGCAAATTACATGAGGTAATTGAATTTAAAGCAAAAGCATCGAGAGAAACCTAAATGAGAAAGTTAAAATACATGGATAAAACTGCATTACTCGTATATTGCAAGCAAGACCATAACATCCGATTTAGTTTGTTCTCCACTGTTGCGGTTTTAAATCAAGAACCCAATCCTAGAGGTCTTTCCAGAAAATGACACAGAGATAAAAAAAATCTCTCGGAATTGGCGTGGAAAATCCTATCAAGATCTGCAAAGAAAACTGGACTGAATGTGATCCTCTTTAAGCCATATATTTACCAGACAGAAAAAGATCATTTGCTGAGCTGTTACCAGCTCGGAAGGAAGAGGTTGTGGAAATCTCTGGATTGAAACTATGTACTTTTGAACCCTTTCAAAAAAGACATAAAGTTAATCACGCCTTAATATTCCGAGCAGTGGTTAATATCTTCCAAAGAAAAGCAATCAAACAAATTTGATTGATTAAAAATAATTCCAAAAATACATGAAGTTGAGATAAGCAGTTGGTCCTCAAACTTTTAAAACATGAATACCTATAAACAGAGTTCTTACAAAATGTAATACTTTTGAAAATAAACTTTATAATATTTGATAATAATTTGATATAACACTTTATTGAAGAAATCGAAAAACAACTACCAAAAGCAAATACAAATTCAACTTCAAATGTTAAAGTTGTTGTTATGAAATCGATTTTCGTAACTCTAAATTTAAAATATCTTATCTTCACGTTGAGTTGAATACTCTTAGAGGGATGACTGGCTAAGATTTTTGGTCGTTGGTCCTATATTACATGGTCCTATATTACATTCGAAATGCTTTCATTGAGTCGCTTAACGCAAGCCATGGACAGCCAGCCAGCAAAAACAATTGTCTCAAGGTTACACACCCCAAACCGAAGCCTGCAAAATTCGAAATGGAAATATCATTGTAGAATTGCAGTCAATGCTGAGGACATGGAAGAACCAACAATGTCATCTACCTGACCTAGACGAAGTACAGATAGCAAAATAGAAATTCTAAAAGCGGTGGCGATGACTTAGTTGGGACTATGCACCAACTCATCTGCAATACATGGTCAGAAGAAAGCATGAAAGCGAGCATGTCAGTACGTACCCCCTTTTCATCAATTTCAAGGTTGGTTTTGGTGTCTGTTTCGTCCACAGAGACGAGATTTATGAAGTCATGTCCAGGTTTGGCATCCCTGCCAATCTCGTACTTTTGTGCAAGATGGCGATGGAGAAATCAAGCTGCTCCATTGAGGTCGGCAAAGACGTCATCGACCCACTTGATGTCAAACAACATTTTAGACAAGGTGATGCACTGTCATGCGATTTCTTCAACATTATACTTGGGGCTATAGTGCAAAAGAACCTTGTCAATGCCAGAAGGCAAAAAGAAGCATATGCTGTCATAAAGAAAGACCAAACCCTGATCAAAACGTTATCATAAACAGCTATAACTTTGAGGTAGTTGGGGCTTTGTCTATCTTGGCTCCGCTATAAAAACAGAAAAAAACATCAGCGCTGAGATCAAACGAAGAAGAAGCTATTAAAGCTAAGCTCTCTTTCGAAGAACTGAAGTGTCGTTCTATGAGACCAATATCATCCCCGTCCTACTATATGGTGTAGAAGCATGGATACTTTCAAAAGCGGATGAAGGCCCCTTTGTTTCGAGGGAAAAGTGTGATCTTTTGTCCCATCTGCATTGACGGTGAGTGGAGGAGAAGATTCAACAACCAATTGACTTAGCCAAAAGGATAAAATACCAATCCTACGTGGACTGTAACGCAACCTCAAGTTAATAATTAAATGATTAATGACAAAAAAAGTCCAACCAGCTAACATGTTTAAAAAAATGGTAAAAATTAAATTTTTCTGCAGTTAAACTAAAAATCAAATTTTCCTTGAGTATCATAGAAAGGTAACTCAATCAGAAAAAAGTATTTCCAAATTGAAATATGTTAATCCATCAAACTTTTCAATCTTGTGCACAACATTAGATAAATGTTCCTAAATCAAAAACGATTATTTCCAAATTGTTGTCCTGATCACTTAAAAGAATACTTTCGTAAGTAAGTAACTACCGAAATGTTGAATTAAAATTAATATTGAACACTCAACTTTACCTTCATAGCAGCTTACCATTCCCCTAATTATCCCTATTTCAAGTAATAAATGTTATAAAATTTTAACTGAACTAGATAAATTTGCTAATGATTGAACTCAATTATTATAATCTTATACCTTATATTTCAACCTGAATTTGTTTTAATTTAGATTTAATCTTTATATTTATAATTTTAATTTATTAGTCTGATATGTTTTAATTCAATTTAACCAATGTATTCTTCTCATCGCTAATTTTTCACAGATTTATAAGTATTTCTTACTGTGTTAGCATGTACATAATAAGTATATCCTTTAATCTATACTTTAGACGCAAATCGTATTGTATACAATTCAAAGATTCGAAAACAAATATAAACTTACGGGGAGCTAAAAAAATTAGTATCTTAAAGTTGATGTTGGGAGCAAATTAAATAGCACCTTAATGTTTTTTTATCATGAGATGGGAAGTTCATGGTATGAGCAGGTCTACTCGCACCCAAACCAATTTTTTTAATTGTTTTATATTTCAGCTTTCACTAGTACGTTTTATGGAACGTTGACAGAAAAATATATAGACATTAGTGTATTTGTAGATGCATGTATTCTGAATATGATTGTATGATTTCATGTACAAGATAAAACAAATTAAAATGTTAAGATTGAACATATGATAAAAACAAAACTTTTCACTTCTTAAGTTAAAAGTTTGGTGGCATTTAGCATACCAGCAAAAGAAAAAAGTCATTCTACTGCCGCCGATGAAGGAAGGGGTGTGTTGTACCTCAAAAATGTTCTTTTAATTCTTGGGTATTTATGCAACATTTCAAGTGAGGTGGATGAATGTGCCAAGTATGTATCGAAAACTTCGTTTTCCCAAGAAATTGATGCATTATTAGAAGAATCTAATAAATTTTCTATAAGGAAAAGGAAAATTTTGCTTACGAGCTGTTGCATCTAAATTAAATCTTGTTACCAATTCATACCTGTTAGAGAAAAGTCGAAATATGTCATCTCGTGTGCTATTTGTGTGCTTTTGATGTTCTGGCTGACTGACATTTGTTTTTCGGCACTGATTTTGGACCTGACCAAGGAGCTTATTTCTATTATTTTATCTGTCCGACAATTTTTAACAAGTGCCGAAAACCACTTTAACTTCACCGAAGGGAAGAGCACGGATGCTACGATCGCTTCATTCACGTCTGATGTAAGATTAAAGTAGCAATGAAACCTTTTCAACAAAGCTTCCTCCAATTTAAAAAGCGTGTCTGATGGAATTATTTTGAGTGTGCTATTGATTTGCATCTTCTGGAACTTTATCCGTATTGTTGCCAGAGTTGGTAACAAAAATCCAAAAAGCATATACTATATTTCTTTTTTTGAAGAAAATCTAGTGCTTCGGCAATAGGCTTCATAACCATTGTAAACTCGGCTAAGTATTCGAAATCAATATCGGAAAAATGTGGAATTTCCAATTTTTTACATAACTCATTTAGTTTGCTTTTGTGTTTTATTATGTCAGTTAAAAAGTCATATAATGAGTTCCATCTTGTTATAACTGGATACTTAAGTTGACAACCTTAAATTCCAACAATTGCTTCTGAACTTTTTGGCTTGTTCACTTTGGTCCAAAAAATTTGAGCATTTATGCATTATCTTAAAAAATTATAAAATATTTTTCATAAGATAATGGATATTGGGGAAAAAACTGACGGGTTCATTCAACATTTTGTTTGAATTCAACAGATGAAAGAATTTGCTCGTATTAGAATCGTTACAGAAAAATTAAAAGACATTTAAACATTTTGAAAGAAATATAAATGAATTTTGAAGTTAGCACAACTCGTGGATTTTTTTAAAATATTTTGGTTAACAAGATGATGAAGAAAAGCTCGTCAATTATTCTTGTCACATTTTGTGCAAGATTCTTCAGGTATCTTCTTACATTTTTGTGTATATTGTTGTTTTGAGTGTTTTCTGCAATAATTCGAGAAAAATCTTTCGAAGCAAGTAAGTTAAGGATGTGTGTAGCGCAGGTGATGTGTCTTGGAAGGGCGTTTTCGAAAATTTGATTTTGAGACTCTAGACATTCCATCTCATTATTTTCATCTTCAAAACTTTCAGAATTATTGCAGTCATCAGGATCGTCGTAGGTGTTAGTTTTTATACCAAACTCTTTAAATGCCTTTACAAAGTTTGAGCCGTTGTCAGTCACTGTTGAAACGACATTTTGGCAGCTTAAGCCGAACCGTGCATGAATTTCCACAATCATGTCATTTATACGGTCATATGTATGCGATCCTGAAAATCGTTTACATGCCACAGCCACTGACCTTCTTTGAAAAGAGTCATCCAACCAATGCATTGTATATCCGAAAAAGCTTCTATGTTTGGTCGACCACACATCTGCTGTAGTGCATAAGAATTTATTCTGCAATACAATGGTCTTTAGTTCTTCAGTCATCAAATGAAACTGCTCATCAATTTCTTTAAGAAGAGTTGGTCGACTCATCACTTTCAAATCGGGGTTGGCATATTTTATTAGTTTTCGAAATGATTGGCTTTCCACAAAAACGGCTGGTAGAATGTTATCAACGATCATATCTGCAGTCAGTTTTCGAAATTGGTCCTGCTTGGTATGACTACTTGTAGCCGTTTTTGTGGTGGATTTTTTTCGTTGATATGAGTCAAAAGCCTCTCGATATCTAACTTTCAGGTGCCGAATGAAATTCGAAGTTATTTGCATCGATCCCCTTAATCTTCCCTGACACAAACAACACCCCACAAGCACGCCATTCCTTTTTCGTTGAAAGTCAGTCCCATCGAACTTAAGTAAGGTGAAAAATTTTTACTTGTTTCTTTTTTATATAATTTGAAATATCTAGTGATCAAGTAAAATTGTTGAATATACTGGATGACTCAATTCTAGTTTTTTAAAAGAAAACTCTAATTAATTAGGATTAGCTACCATACTGATCATTCCTAATCAAATTCAATTAAGAATATTTGTTCTGCCTCTGTTTACTTTGAACAGCAAGTATGTTTTAAGCACAACTAATAATAATGTCTAAAAATTTTAAATAATGTTAAAAAAGGAACTGTAGTAAATCCTCCCATGAGATAAACAAAAACAAAGTAAAGCAAAATAATAAACCATTTGCTCAAACCTCGAAAGTGTGAATAATTTTTTTTTTAATAAGGTCAATTTCATATACTATATTTCTGGAACACTTTTCTAATAAACATACTAACACTTACGCTCATAAGATAAGAACTTTAATATTGACACATTTTAAAAGGAAAGGAAAGAGTGAATCATTAAAGGAATATATAATTTATAAAACTTACGTGCTTTACAATTTTGAACGTCTGATCATAGACGACAATGCTTTCGGCTGCATTATTGTTTATTGCAGAACATAGTTCCGAACGTGATGCCAGAAGAGAAGATTCGCAATCAATCCGTTCTCGCTTGTTTTTTGGTCCACAAATTTCGTTTGAGGTGGGATATGTCCTTTTACATTTTTTCCTGCTGGCTTGGGAATAGCTAGGATCCGCTTCGTAGACGTCCGACGAAAATTGCATGATTTTCTTACGCGAAACATGGCAATAAACGAAACACTACACTTAATTAATTGTCTTTGACCACTCTTAACGGATGACGATTAACATTCAAATAGCTCTCGACGACTATGAGGAAACAATGGGAAACAACAACATTTTGGTACATGATGTAAGTATGTAAAAAATTGCTCTTTTTTTCAACGAAGGGCTATGACCAAATTGATACAGTAACAGGCAAAAATCAATGCTGCACTGATAACTTCTTTGCTTACGTATTGCTTGAAGAATCATTGATTCCGTCGCCCATAACTAGCGAAACAACATATGTCTTAACAGCAGATTTTGCTGTTGTTGTTTGTGTACTTCATCGCGTCCCATATTAAGTGAAGTAAAATTTACTTCTTATAGATTTTTTTTTAAAACTAAGGAATCAAGCAATGTGGGAGTGAAGCTCTTGACACACGCATCTAAGTATATTAGCGATGAGAATTAACCATTTACCGTTCAATCGTTTTCACATGCTTTTTCGAGATTTAGTTTCCTCTATGCCTAGTACGTCATTCAGAAATCATCACTTAGGATAATCTTAGTAACACTAACAGCACGATGCTGAACAAGTCTTGATAAAAGATCGTAGGCATAGAAATAGGCTTCCGGTTGAGCTCTTACACTTGAACGCAGAACTTAAAACACCTCAGATCATCAATTTTCTTGTTAAAGAATGTAAAAAGTTATAAAGTCACTTACTTAGTACTATTAAGCTTTTAGTTAATATTTTTCAAAGAAATTGAAATGTTGTAACGTAATCAGAAGAATAAAGAAATCAAAAGACTTCAAATAGTCATAAGACTTCAAAGCAGTTAAAAGACTTCAAGCAATCAAAAGACTTCACAGCAGTCAAAAGACTTCAAAATGTTAAAACTGAAATGAAATCAAAAGACTTCACTACCGAATTAATCAATAATTTCAAAAGACTTCAAAGAGTTCAAACAGTCTAAAAGTATTGCATTCTTTTGACTTGAAGCCTTTTGATAACTTCAAGTAATTCTAAGTACAATGACTTCAAAATTGATAATGAATACTTTTTTAAATGGAAGTATTTCAGTGAAGTCATAAGACTAATAATAAGCCATTCAATTCAATTGAATAAAAAAAGTCAAAACACTGCATTTTTTACAGCTCTGGAAATTATATGCAAAAAATGTATTAATAAGACTTTTGTGTAGTTTTTTATTTAAACTAGACCTACAAGCTAAATTTAGAGTTGACTGATCTAGCCAGATCCCAAGGTATCAGACGACACTTCGATTCGCCAGAGGCTGCCCATTTTGTCCAACGATAGAGAACATTCGCCACTTCTTTCTAGTAGGCACGAGACAACCGTCGCAATATCGTTGAATATTTTCGAAGTCATGTTGTAAAATACTTGCGATGACCTCGATCTTCGGACTCAATCTGTACGCAATATGGTGATCTGCGTACGCTATAAAGTGGCGGAGAGATCCCACAAGATCGCTTGTGAAGATCGTAATAACGACACCCTTTTGCAGAGCATTGTTAATTACAAATATCCTAGTAGAAGTTACACTGCCATTATTCACAATAAACTTTCTGATGTTCAGCATATAGAAGAGCATGTACAGCAGAGGTTTGATCTAACTTGAAAACGACCATACTGTGTCAAAGGCCTCCTCTTAGTCAATCAACAGTGTACCCGTGCATTGTTTCTTACTTTTGTTCCAATCCTATACCAGTTAAGACGCGGCAGGTATGCAATCATGCCCGGCTCTCGAGCTGATTTGGTTATCTGGAATAATAATATATTTTTGTACTCAACCCACTCGGTCAGCGCTATATTGATTACTTTTTCGAATACCTTACTGATGTTCGGAGCGAGACCCATTGACCAGCGATTTGCAGGATTCGATGTATCTTTCTTCTGTTTAGGAATTGGTTGTATGACGGCTGTCATCCAGTGAGCTGGATAATGTGCATTATTCAGCAAATTGTTAAACAGGGTAGTGTAAATATTTACTGCTTCAAGAGGAAGGTGGTTAAGATTAATGTCTGGCACTTCTTCGATTCCCACAGATTTCTTACTTCTCAGTCAACCGAAGATAACCAGGAGATCTTCCTTTGAAATGTACGGCGGATGAACCCCCTCATAGGGGATGACATCATTTGCCAAATCCTGTTATAACAAGTATAGTGTGTAATATGCAACAGCCTTTCACAATACAATTAATGTTTTCCACTTTGACTTCTAGTCCTCAGCCATCTTCCTAAAACGACTTTCCTTTGCTCGTGAGAATGCTCGAGACAAAATGGAAAGGGCTTCATAACAAACGATAATCTGAGCGCTGTATCACCTATCAAAAGAATGGGCACTTCTACACCTTCAATAGTTGTTGTGTTTTAAAGAAATAATTCATTACTTATATGTTTTTCTTTAAGAGTTGAACATTCAAATAAAGAGGTGTTCCGGGTGTTCCAACATTAATTTAAGTAAATCTGTACCGGTGGTCCACGGCAGCAAACACTATAGTAGAGTGCCAGCCCTTCAAGTTATAATAATACGTTGCTTCTTCTTTTGGAGGATTTACTTCGATATGGCATCCATCGATTGCACCACAGCACTGCAAAACAGTCACGGCAAAGCAATGTACAACAACAACATCAGTAAGTTCAGCAAGTCAAAGCGGTGCTTCAAAAACAGCAGCAACCGAGGCAGCAGCACCAGCAACAACAACAAACGCAGATGAAGGGGAAGGTGAAATCACCCCCTATAAATACTTACAAGATGGAACTTAAGGACACCATTGAACTTTATAAGTCAGCCACTACAGAAACTCTTTATGTCAAAAGATTAAGTGAATTTAGGCATGCCATTCATTGCTCTACTTTGGAACAATACAGGGTCATAAAACAGCGATTGAAGGAATCGACGACAGAGTGGTTTTCTTTTACCCCAAAGGGGGACAAATTACCCTCTTGAGGGATGAGAGTCGTCGACCGACCCGGAGGAGCTCCATAAAGAGCTGAAGGGTTTTGAAAGCGATGATCTCAAATTCGTAGGTGTCAAGCTTTTTGTCACAGCAAGAGCCAAACCGGAGAAGCGGAAATAACCGATCTTCCTGGTCCAGCTTTCACCCAAAAGCAAATTTGATAGTCTAAGGAACATCAATGTCTTAGATTACCAGGTTGTACATTAAGTAAAAGTAAAGAGGAATGGAAATATTTTACAATGTGGACGCTGACAAAGGTTCGGCCACGCCGCACTGAACTGTGTAATGCAGTAACGATGTGCGAACTGTGCAAAGAACCATAAATCAGAGGAATGCAGTTTGGCTAAGGATAGGGTTCCAGATTAAAGCCTGCTCTCGTTTACGATTTGTGGGAAGTCTGGATACGCCGCTTATTATGGGGGATGTCCCAAAGATCCACGAAATAAAGAAACATAAACAAGTTCGCCAGCAGAAAATAGATACGAAACGTCCTCCCGGTCATATCCCGTCCCAAGCCGTCACTGCCCAAGCCGAAATGGCGGCAGGCCGAAAAACACGGTACATCAAATGGTTGCAACGCAGGCCCAAGTGCCTAAAGCACGTGAGACTGATTTGCTGGCTATTTTGTTCTCTATCCAAGGGCAGATAAATCAGCTTCAAAACAAGAGCAAGCGACTAGGGTGGATTGGATCTATACGATGCTGCCGAACTTTGCGCGCCTCCAGTTGTAATGAGCACGCTGGTGGGAAATCCTTCAAAGTTCATTGCGCTGAATGTTAATTCACTGGTGAGGATCGAATGTAGAGACGAACTCTTTAAGTTGCTAGAAGACCTAAGCCCCGATGTGCTTTTGGTTAGCGAAACTAAGCTAAATTAGAAGCACAGAATAAGGCACAATAACTACAATTTTGAAAGAAGAGACCGACCCAAGGCCCAACTAGAGGGAGACCTTGCGATATTCATACATAAAAAAATCAAATTTAGAGCTGCGTACAGCGGTGACACGCAGATATTTCAGCTTCTTACATTGTCGTGCACTATGCACCTGATACTTCTCAGCCTATTTAATTCATTCCAGAGCTCGAGACACTTTTTCGTTGCCTTATGCTGGAGTAAGACGAAAACGATTTCCTTATGGCCAGAAATTCAAACGCGAAACATTGAAACGAATCTAGAGGGACCCAACTACTTAATTGGTGGGATCTGCATCATGTCGACTATAAACTCGAGTCAAAAGCTACAGACCTGGATCACATACTGTGCGACGTACGGTTTAAACCGACTGACGTGGACCGACAAACAATAAACTGCTTGCGGACAATTGTAAAACGACAGTGACCATTACGGACTTAGTACCGTAGTACGAATTCCAGACGAAGCTGCGGAGTTGGAAGAGTTCGTCCAAATATATCCCTACAATAATATTAGGGTGCGATGGCCAAGTTCATCAGAACTTTGACAAGAGCACTCTCTTCAAGTGAGATCCATCCAACAACAGAAACCGTCAAACGATGAGATTGACAGGTAACTGAAACAAATGGTATCAAACATACAATGAACAATACGTTACCTCGGTGTCAAGAAATTGACAACTCCAACCGAAATGCGACAATCGACGCACTGCGCCAACAGAAAAGTAGACTATTGTCTAGACTCAAACTCTTGTACAGACGATTTACTTACAGACAAAACCACGAGATAGACACTGAAGTCTTTGTTTAAGAACCTCAAAGAATTATAAAGTTTCTATAAGCTTGCATTGGAACAGTTAAAATCGAGCTGTACAAGCCAGCAATCCGAGTATGTTTCCGAAAATAAATAAAATATTTCGGAGCAAAAATCAAAACGATCTTCCGAGTCCTAAGATCCATCGAACGACAGAAAACGAACAAATGCTTTTGACAGCGGGCATAGATCCGGTAAACGCAATATTTGACAACGAATTCTTTGTGATTAAAGATCCTCAGCAGAAAGTTGAGGCTACAGGTACAAGGTAAATGACATCATTTGCCTGAATCACGACCTGGAAAATCGCGTTCTTGAGCACAGTTTATTCCTTCGATATGAAGGGGCGCAATGGCGATCAGAGAACGACGGTTTTGAGTTCAATGACGGTAACATGGCAAATAATGTCAACGCCAATGAAACGACAATTCCTATGTTTATATCAAAGGCTGATCTTCAAGGCATCTTCGAATCCCTGAAGAAAAAAAAATCGAACATCGTGCTTCGAAACCTCCCACCAGAAGCGATAAATATCATATTTACACGACCCTTTTCACCATTGGAAGACGTCGGTTGTACAACCCATCCCTAAACGTGTCAAGGATATCTCTCCAATCCGGAAAATCTCCGGTCCATAAGTCTTCTACCGAGAATCAACAGGGATACAAAGAACCCTGCTTAATTGGGTTGTGGAAGAAAACATTTTTTCGGATAATCAATAAACTGGTATCAGACATCCAATGGAACAAAAGTAAGAAACAGTGCACTGGTGCCTGCCTGTCGACCTGGAAAAGACTTTTGATACCGTTTGGTATCCTTTTACAAATTGAGTAGTCTGGGCATCAGCAAACCACTGTTGGATATGCTTGTTAATATGCTAGTCAATAGACAGTTCATAGTGCCAAATGGCAATGTAACTTCTAAGGGGTTATTTAAACTAATAAATGGTCTGCAACAGGGGGCTGTCCTTTGGCCGATCCTCTTCAATATATTCACCAGTGACCTTGATAGATCGCTCACCCATGTCATAGCGTACGCAGACGACTTAATTGCGTACAGATAGGGTCCGAAGAACGAAAGCATTATTGATCTCTTGCAGCGTGACTTCGATGTGAAATGGCGATATTGCGATGACAGGAAAATAAAGATTAACTATCGAAAATGCTGGGGCTTCTATTGATACCATACAAAATTGGCGAAAGCTCTCAATTATGGGACCGCATGGGCAGCCATTGACGAGTCGAAATGTAGTCCGATATCTGGGGATTTGACTGGACCGAAAGACATAATTCAGCTAAGAGTGCCCGAATAGGGCTAGTAAGTTATATTAGAACATTAAGCTTTTTTTATGTTCACCTGCTTTGGTGTAAGATATGCCTTGCCTTGGTGGGCCGTCAACGTCTTTAACTGAACCTAACATAGCTAAAGTATGGAGAGAGTCTGCCTGAAATATCAACTCGTACAATTGTAAACAACTGCTTGGACTGTTAAAACATATTGCCGCTCAACAACTCATTCCGAAACATGATTCGAGACGAGTACTAGAATCGATTCAAAAAAAATTTACAAATAATGGGGTTATTTGTTGGCATATTGAAGTGTACTATTTCGAAAGGGGCATACCTTGAAGACGATACAATAAATTTGGATGATAAATACATATTCTCTTGTTTCATTGGCGAGTCCCCGATGTTTTCTTGACATAGTATATCGCCGCTATGACTGAATGTGTTACGGATAAGCCGCGAACGTTGACAAGAGGACAGTTAAAGTAATTGCTTATTACGCGTTCATCTTTGCAGCTCGTTTTAGCGAAGCAGTTAAACGTGTTCACTTACAAAGTGAAAAAAGTGAACCAGCTACAGCCTGCAGACCGTGAATCGTGCCTGAAAAGAACTTTTGAACTACAAAACACTGTGCAAGATTTGAAAAAAATGCTAGAGTCGATTTTCTATTATGGTAGTAATAAGACTCCCTTACCAAAAATGAAAACGTTATTTTCGAAAGCAAAGGTGGTGCCAAACTTTGGTCGGATAGTGTATATTTGTCTTCAAAATTTTTATTGGCAGAAGTTCACTACATTGCTTCGGAGTACAAAAACTTGTTTCAGTATGCGAATTGATCAGTTCTTGAAAGGTTGTTAGATATATCTGTTATTTACATTTTTTGAATGAGAAAGTTTCTTTCTAGTGTATTTTTTAAAGTATAGAGTTTTGTAATACGTTTGGTATTACTGAAAGAGAAATTTTACCCCCTGTTTTGAGATATAAATGTAAGTATTATTCAAATAAAAATTGTTTATGCGAAATATTTGTTTGTCTCGCCTCTATGAGTTAAAAAAATCACAAATGAATTATTGCCAAATTCTATAAATATGCGCGCTTAAACAACAGGTTTCGTATTAGTTCCATGCTTGTTTTTTTGTTTGATCTTCAAATAATAAGTCTATTGGAATAACCTTAAGGGAGATATTTCTGTTTTAATTTTAAATCACACTATTTCTTTAATCATGAATTTTAAGCTTAAAAATATACTTACCTCAAAGTGTGTCAATGCTTACTTAAAGCTTTAGGCAAAGTTTTTGCACATCACATATGGTAATTCTGTCGCAGTAGTCAAATAAAAAGGAGAAACCTTTTTTATTTTTGTATTAACTTATGTAATAATAAGTACTCAATACTTTCTAAAAATTGAAAATCTCATTAATTTGACAGTTCACGGATATCAAAATATATCTATGATAATTCACTGAAGCATGAACCACCTTCTCAAAACTTTCCCTAAAAATACTTTAAAAAACTATGACTAACATGGTTGACAATAAAATCACATTTTTTTAATTGGCAATTGACAACAGACTTAAAGATTGTAGTATGCGGATTCGAATATGCCTGTCAGATGAAACTGTTAGAGACGACCAACATGATCTGTGATCATATTCCCCATCAAGGTGAAGACAAAATAAACTCTTTCATGCGATGCGTAGTTCCTGGAAAGGCTTTTATCGAGTTCGACTTTTTGGTTTAAATTATACAACAAAACACCAACAAAGAATAATTTAACTTAACAAAAAGATTAATAATACTGATAATGTAAAGTTTTCAAATGTTTTATTTTTTTAATTTAAACATATACACTGAGGATCATAAGTTACAGTTCATTCGGTTAGAAAAATGCATATTTAGACTCTGGCTTAGTCAATTATATAATACAAAATTGGTCAAGGAGCAATACAGCCTGCCCACAACTACAAAATTCCATTTTGATGATAAAAAGTTATTACCGTAAATATATTGTTATATTGGGTGATTAAGGACCACCTTCATTTCAACTCGGTTAAAATTATGTGTTCTTTAGCTACCGGCAGTCGAAAATTCCTGAAACTTTTAATAACCAGTTTGTTGGCTGACTCTTGTCTTGTCATTTACCAAAATTTCCACGAATCCAAAAGAGATTGATGTCATGTTCAGCCACATTGCACGGACTTTGCGATTTTACGCATTTTTTTAAAACTTAATTGCCAACCAGAGTAGTATTTTCAGGGACTAGACCTCCACCTGGAAACACTTCAAGATCCATAAAAAGGAGAGACTGGGGACAAAAGTAACATATTTTGCTTGTGACGCTTCTGCTTTTGCAATAAAATAAAGTAATAAAAAGATATGTCATCTTGAAGATGGTTTGCTTATCTAGAAACTGTTGAAGCTAAGTTAAATTGGATTGAAATAGCAGTGATCATTTTTCTAAGACTCTTCTCTTGTTACTTTCGGCCTTTATGTCCTGGGTACAAAAGTAACAAAAGTAAAAAAAAACATAGTTGCTCAAATTATGTAATTATTAATCTCCTATTCGTTGAACAACTTTAAATATTTATTTCACTTAAGGAACATAACACAGAACTTCAAAGAAAAGTTTTCATTCAGAAAGACAGTTGTGACACATGTAAAAACTCAACCCTTATATTCTTGACATTGGACGCATTTACCATCGCTTAAACGTCTGCTAAGCCACTCGAAGCAAACCAAGCATAAACAATCGTTTTTATCGTTGCTTGAAGATGTGTCAGTCTCTGAAGTCTTCCTCGTTATTTTTTCCTCTTTTTTTTTTATCTGTGATCTCGGCCTTTTAATTGAGAGAATTTTCTTAGCTTTTTTTCGATTTTGGAACTTATAGATAGTCGTTTAGCGCTTCTTCCCCCGCCTTGTCTTGAGTTTTAGTGCAGCTTTAGGGAAAGGAAGAACTTCTTGAGGTGAAAAACTGATTGGTCTCGATGTGCTTGGCATCTGCATCGATGATGAAGAAGCTAGAATACGATTAAAAAAATGAAAGAAGAATAATTGTTTTAATAGTAAAGATGAGAGACAACACATGATAAACACATTTTTTATAAAAAACATTGATATTTCCTGATGATGATATTAAATTTTGACTAAGATTCGAATGAAAGGAGGATCTATAACGTATTTTTAATTTTAATGTAAATAATTTAATCTTTCGTCTATTTTTACGCTCACACTTACATCACCGACTGACGACAGATTATGTTGATGTTTCGAATCATCATCGATCGAACGATCGGTAACATTGGGTGACGCATATTGTGAATGGACATGGTGTTTCCAGGATTAGAACGAATCTAAATGTCTGCCGACGTGTTAATGATATTTATTAATGGATAATATACTGCCCGATCGAGGGGCTAATTATGCATGCAATGAGGCGGAAAAGACAACAATACGATTCCGTTGCTTTTGCAGAAATCCAGACACTTGTGTTCAAGGTATCTGAAAGGATGGTGACTAACTAAGTTTCCACGCTCAGCAGATGTAATAATCCCTACTTTTTTTACTCTCGTTTGGCAACAACGCGGTTCGGTTTCTGGAATGTTGTAACTCCTGTCTTGTCGACGTTCCATATGTCCATTGCCTCAAACTTATACCGGTCCACTACCACAGCCAGCTAATCAAAAGACTGGTTTACATTAGTCTCTCGGAAAAGACAACGTTGGATGTGTTTTTAAAAAGCCGGCAAACAATTCCCTGCCACGTAGTTGGGAATTGCTTTGTGTGTTTGACTGCCATTTGGTATGATAGGCGCCTAACCTATTTTGGTGAAATTCAATAGAACCTTCATCCAATAAAGAAATAAGGTAATTCTCGAGATCGTTTTCCTTCTCTTCAGAATTCACTTTCTTTGCATTTCGGTAACCAACAGTAGCGGACGGATTACCCGTTGAAATTTTTTGAATGAAGAGGGCCAGAGAAACAAGTGTCAATCGTTCTCCGGCTAGCTTTTCTTACATGAGTATGAGGCATTCTAAATACGGAAAACATGTGACGACTTTCAGATAAAAATTTTGAAATTTGTGGATGTTGTACAGTGTTACTTTTGTTCACGTGCCTCGCTCACATTCTTCGACTTTTAAAAATTATGAACAGGGATAGAGAAACAATATATAAACTAATGATTGAGAAGAGTCTTACACTAAAATATTGAAATTTAATCCTTTTATTTTTAAAACATCTTCAGCCAAAAAAATTTCGAATTATGAACTTTGTTATTCTTTTCACTGTAGCACGTGTTTCCAAGAAATTGCTCTTACATGTTTATTCAGCCTCTGACTGAGTTTGTTATTTTCATGACGTGTTACTTTTGTCCCCGTTCTCCTTTATATCAAATTCAGCGAGTGTAATTTGTTGCTCACTCACACATCACCAATTAATCTAGTTTTGGTACTCATACTTTATTTGAATAAATTATTAACAGCTTGGTGGCAGAGTTGGTAGAGCGCGTGCCTTTGAATTGATTCAATTGATAAGTCCCAGGTTCTATTCCTAGACGGGTCTAGTTTTCGAATCTGGTCCAGTCATCATTTGCAAGTGGGATAAAGTTAATGGCACTATCATAGGATTGGTCGACCAGCGATAGTAGCCTGACTAATAGGTGGTATTGTTGTAGTGGTTTTCGCATCGGCTTAATTCCCAGTTCGTGTTCATGTTGTTGTTGTAGATGGCTCTGCTGTGAAGTTAGATCACTGACAGCTGAGTATTTGGCTAAATCTTCCGTCCCGTTTCAGGCTCCACCCACGGTAGTTGAGTTGAAACCAAATACATCTGAGTCTCTCGAACTTCTACATAATCTTTCATTATTCTCCTTATTCTTCTGCTCGCTCTGTGCTACACACATTATAAAAGTATTCATAACCTCTTGAACAGCGAGTCAGTTGAAAAAAAAATAAATAAATATTGAGACCAATGCCTTTATAGATGGGAATGTTGGTCTACGTTTGTTTCTGTGTTCTTAGCTGTCTTAGCTCAGAAGTCTGCCTTTCTTTATATTATTTTATTTATCGTCTCTTTACACGCGAAGAAAAGTTGATGGACAAAAATCATATCAAAATAGGAGAAGAAATTTATGAAATACAATTTAAGGCAGAGCTCAACCATTCGGACTCGAGAAAAACGACGTTTAACTACTGAAAGGGTGATCCTTATCAGAGGAAATTGATTTGACGAGAGGTTAAGAGGCTACACGGCCCTCATTCAGCCTGTGCTTGCCTATGGATGCCCCGTTTGGTTCAACGTCGGAACAAGCTTAATGGAAAAGATTCGGGTTTTCGAGAGACGATGTCTTCGGCCTTGTCCCCACTCATATAGAACTCCAGAGTCTGTGTACAAAAAATTCTATAGTAATGAGGTCCTGTACAACGGGGCCAACCTGATCAGAGTGGACAACTTTCTGATAAGACTTATTCGAGGTCACATTGAAAGAGCAATGACTTCGACCAACAACTTGATCTCCGGGACTTTTTACCCCAATGATATGCACCACGAGACTGTGCGCCTTAACGGCCTTATTCCCCCTGAAGCGTTTCTCTATTTAGATAGAAAAGGTCTGGTCCAAGATAGATTAGCGGTACAGTTAATTTTCCAAGTTGGTCGAAAAGCTGTGGAAGGTCGAGTCAACTACGACCATGACATCGCAAGTAGCTCACCGGGGACTCTCAGGTTTAGTAGGGCGGTATCAGACCGCGACAGAGCTGATGTCGCAAGACAACATCGACACTATTGGTGGCTGTACGAAAGGTAGAACTCTGTCGTCCATCATATATCTTGGATGCCCTTAAGGCAAAAAAAAGTTATAGAATGTCCTGTCAGCCTTGGCCGGGTTACATATTTTTAAGGTAGTGTAAGTAGTTAGTAATTAGTAAGCAAATAGTTTTAATTAATTTTAAGCTAGGCTAAGATTTTAGAGATGAGATTAGTTTGTAGTTTAGTATATAGGTCTAGGTTAAGTTCAAACTTCATAGTACTTTCACTAAGTTTTTTTCAAAATAATAAGTATTTTCTTAGTTTTCCTTATTATTAGTTGTATATTTTTCATATAAATAAATGTTCAGTAGTCGAAAGACATATTTTTAATTATTAGGTTTATCTTAGAGCGCCCGCAGAGGGCCAGTAAGTTAGTTTGTAAATAGTTAAGTTACTTAAGCTAGCTTTAAGCGTTTTTTGTCTAGCATATAAGAAAATTAATTAAGAAAAATAAAAGTGCATTAAAATGGAATGAGATTATGAGGGTCATTGTATCGACCTCACAAAAATTCTATAAATAAAGGGTGAACAATGACGCGAACGAATGAATAGGGGGAACTAGGGTTATATATCAGTCACCTGATCGAAATAAGATATTCCGTGGACCACTGAATTAAATTTACAAATTAGGTGTGTGGTTCAGTCAAACTAGTTCTTATAATGCAAGACAAAGATCTGACAGATTCGAAAATAGTATCCTTCGAGGGCCCTGTATATCAGCTTTAATGCTGATACGCACTGAGTTTCACTCAATTTGGTCACCTGGCTAGATGTTATAATTTTTAATAATGATGAAGTTTGACAAAGATATCTTGAGTTGTAAACCGCGTAAACCGATCGTGTTGGCTATTTTACCAAAGTTCTTAGCTTTATTTTCCTCTAATTTTAGCCCCCGCCCTTTCCATTTGTTTTTGGTCGACTACTGGTCTACTGAATTGTCCAAACTAGTTCTTAAGATCAAAGTTCAAGAGCCTCGAACTACTTGCCATCGTAAGCAGCAGCTATCTCCATTGGAATTGGAGCTTTGTTTTTAGTCTCTTCTTCTGTAATGGATTTAAAATATCGAAATATCCAAAAATGTCTCATAAATAATTACTATGCTTCCATAGGTTTAGCTAAAGTAGACAGAACCTTATCAATAATGACAATAAACGCCACAATTTCAAACCCTTGTAAAGAAGTTTCACTTTTATCAAATTCGTCGAATGTACGAGAGACGCTACAAAGGTCGTACTTCGTCTTTCGCTGACATCTGTTCTTGATATTCTTGACAACCGGGTAGATCTTTGGCTTTGGCTTTTCATCAGAGGACTATAGCGAAGCGTTAGGCGATTGCACGCGCTCTAAGCCTTCGTTCCACGCAGTAGACAATAAGTCTGTTGAATTAAAATAAAACATATAAGTAGTTCAGAGTCCAATCTTTGAAATAATCTTGATCATTTAGACGATATCGAGGATTTCAAAGATTTTCCTAATCGTCTCATACTGGCCCATACCATGACTGAAACATAGGTTAACAAAAGTCCGAGACCACAAAACTTCAGTTCGCGAAAGTACCCCTGTTACTGAAACAAAGGCTGCTTTTCGTAATCCCAGTCTTATCCCACAGACGCACGCGGTAAAATTAACGAGATAAGATCCAAAACTATTTTCAGGGGTTTTCATGAAGTCGTTCCCATTTTGGAAAAATACCGAACTCAGGTACATGAAAACGCTCCGTTATCCACAATAGATAATTCGGCCGAAACTTTATCCGGTCTCATTCCTTCAGAGGTCTGTAATAACGCTGCGATTTCTGTGCTGAAGAAGGAATAAGGAAATCATGAAAAATTTAACGTCTACCTGTACCCTTTTTTCATTTGATGTACATTGTACATGTACCACATTATGTCGTTATGCTTAAAGGAGGTCTCCTTTGATGTCTTCTTTATGACCTGAGGGTGGATTTCTTGGACATTTACCACAGCATAACTGAAAAATATGAAGAGGGTGGTGCGGAAAGGGGTAATGATCACTGTGGTGTTTCAATATTTCTTTAGCGAAATTGATTGGTGACTAAAAGATTAAGTCTTAACTAAAACTCTTAAAGAGAGTGGAACCACTAGAAAAAGCCAACCCACTTGTTGCTGCTCCAACTCGCGCAGAAGAGTTTTTTAAGAGGAAGATATCAGTGTATCAATGTAATTTGCCACAGATGAGCACAAAAAAATTACTGACAAGTTAATGGTAATCGACACAGTTTTGGGCTGGAACAAGGGTCATCAGTAGGAAAACATCTAAACAATTCCGTTCCTTCAAATGTTTGCGTTTGTTAGGACGTGAAATTAACAACTTGAAGTTTTGGGAATGTTTCCGGAATTTTACAATGGGCTGAGCAAATATTTGACAACTCATATTTACAGATCGATAAATCGCTAACAAGCTCTGCTGCCTTGAAAGACAACGACAGATATCTTAAACGATAACTATACAGGGGCATTGCTTCAATTGAAGTCACTATTAAAAAAGCTTTGTATGGACGGAAGGCTCTTAAAATATGACTGCGCACAAAACGAGATGTTATCAAGCCTTCATCAGGGACTGAAATCAACAACAAACGTGTTTATTATATGCCTTCTCTGTATCGTGAAGCTAAAGAAACAAACCAGTTGCTGCACCGAATCACTTATCACTACACGATCATCTTGAACTCATTTGATATACTTTCAGCTGATATAGAGGAAGGTTTTTTGCAGATTTACTTACATATGGATGATCCAGAAAGCCAACGCTTACTTTTGTTCGATAAAAGGCAAAGTAATTCAACAGATTTTCCTGATTTTAATGCTCGTATGGCATTTTTTGATTAAATGTCTTGAAAATAGAGTCAGCGAAATCCGTCTGTTATCAGATGTCTTGAACTGTGGTTATTCTCCCGGCTTGGAAAATCGTGCCGATTTTTTGACCCGAGCTATGAGTTTCAGATCCTTTGGACCAACGGACCCTCAGCGGCTAAAAAACGGCCAATCACAGTGGCCACAAAATATGTACCATCTTTATTATCTTGTGCCGAAACGAATCGAATTTTGTGAACTCTGTGCTTCCGCGGGTCAGTGCACATGTGTTTTGAGCTCTAAAAACATTCAGGTTTAATAAGCGTTCTCGATGTGTGTAACTGGTGAGAAAAAGCTGAAAACCAGCAGTTGCAGCGGACTTTACCACATGTTTAACACATAAGTAGTGTTTATACTTGATCTATTTACACTTGATCCTAAGGCTAATTTACATTGTGTTTTGAAATAGATGCTGGATAAACAATGGCGAAATACATTGGCTTGTTTTCTTTTGGAAAAAGAAAAATACGTTTTGATGTATAACCTCGGGTTGTTCAAATACGGGTGATGTTGATGTGTTGTGTGTTTGCGGCCTCGTCCGCGCTGGTGGGTTGAGTCTACTTCCTTGTAGAATAGTGGTCCTTCGTCGACATTGAGAGGTAAAAGGGTCCCTTTCAATATCGCCATTGCATTGAGGTATTTGTGTTCTGCTGGTATTTCGTTGTTGGCCAGGTTGCTGATGTTGTTGTTTTCGTGGATCCTTGCTGCCTCGGGGATTTTCTTGAATACCCGCGGCATGTAGGTGCTGAGCGCTGTTATTCGGGCTGCCGAATAGAGCTCGCTGTTCCTGACGTGCTTCAAAGTGAATCTGTCCAAATGCAGTCCGGTGCATATCCTGAGTACCTTTCCTTCGAAGGCTTCTAACTTCAGCATGTACGTCTTAGATGCGGATGCAAACCAACTTGGTCGGTTGGCTGAGTCCATATTGATTCCGCATTAGAGGGCAAATGTGGTGGAAAACAAAGTAAGCTTTCTTCAGGCAGCATTTGGTTGTTTTGTCCAGCGGTGGTTGGTCGCATATCATTATGTTGAACAGCTTTGGGCCAACTTTGGACCCTTGAGCTACACTGGCATCCATTATTTTCAAGCACGACTTCTCCTGGTTTACCTGAATTTAGAATTTTTTGTGGATGAGAAAAGAGTATATGAATTTTATTAGTGACGCTGGAAAGTTTAATGTTGTGAATTTGTGAACCAGTCAAATGCTTTCTGGATATCCAGGATGGCCACGGTGACTTGATGGTTGTTCAGGGCCCTCGTCACATCGTGATGAAAAATCGTGAGGGGATGCAGGATGCAGGTCCTGTTGGCTTTTTTGTGACGGTGGTGCTACTTTCCTTTTCTACCAGTTTCTTTTTAAACCATGGGTATCCCACAATTTGTTGCCATGCGTCCAATCTTCTGGCACTTCTTACATTGTACTAATTGTTTGGGCTTGAATTTTTCTCAGTGAACCTTTTGGCTGAGGAGTAGCTTGTGTTGGTAGGTTTAGGAGAAGTGCACTACTTTAAGAAGCTGACGATTTTTCCTGGCTCTCAGGAATTCTTAGATGGATTCGAAGTCGTCCTTTGTTTTGGTGTGGATGGTTTTTTGGTCGTGCTGGAGTTTTGAAGGGTGAACTGAATGTTCATCCCTCTGGCAAATCTGCTTATTTCAGCGACATTAGCTGGGAAACAGATGATTGATGGCATTCGGATTTTTGAAGGGGTTGTTGTTTTCACTTCTGTTGTTTGTTTTTTGTTTCCTGTAACTTTTGTTAAGAGAAGAAATGATATTTTAAGTTGTTATAAATAAATTTCAGGACTGACCATTGAACTTGGCACCCATTTTTATCTCAATTCTTTTGTCATTGAAGTCTAAAACCAAGTCATATGACATAATATTGAACTTGGCTCTCAATTTGCATTTATGTTATTATTATGGGATAATGCTTCTCAATTTTCGTAATTCACGAATTTTTGACACCAATAACTTGGTGTTGCTCAGTGCAGAGTGAATACTTGCTAGCGGAAAACAAGAATTCTTCTTGGGCACCTTTTGAATTACTTGCATACATTTTCGATGATCTTCGATTTCTTCAAAGGTGGAGGGTCTAGTTTTGGAATTGAAAGAATCTTCTAGTCTTCCACGCGTAATTGGGTCTAAACCACAAAGGATGAGGTAAGCCACAATCTGTTCTTCAGCTACTTTATTTTTCCTCTGCTTGAAGAACCGTCCTATATTATGGTGTATGTAAGCAATGATTGATTTTGCATCTCCGGGTATCGTTGGGCGTTGAGGAAGATATTTGGGTTGTCAAACGTGAATCCATAAGTGACCAGGCTATTAGATAGTTGTCTTTGTTGACGTGAGTTTGGTCAATTTCTTTAAGATTTTATCGTCTACTAACTTGTGCATTGCACATTCCCTATAAATTGCATTAAATGTTAAAGGAGCACAAAATCAAATAGGGAATTCCCAACTTACTAATAATGATGAAAAGATTTAAGGACTGACGAAAAGGATGTCTGAAAATTATGATTGTGGCTCTCTTAGACAGATCTACAATACAAATTTATGATTCGAGACAACCAAAGGGTGATTTTTTAGCTAATATCTTTTTGGCAACACTGGTTTAAACAGCTGATGCACTTTTCGTGTTATTTTTCACTGTCAAACATCTTCAGTTTGGTCTATAATTTAACCATGAATCGTCGAAGGACCTACCGCAACGTAAAATTTTTGGTGAATGGGCTCTTGGAAAGTTGGCCGAAGATCCACTTTTTTACTGAAAAAATGTGTTCAGCGACGAAGCTCATTTTTGGCTCAATGGGTACGTCAATAAGCAGAATTGTCGATTTTGGAGTGAATATCAGCCAGAAGCATTGCAAGAGCCACATTTTGGTGCAGTTTATGGGCTGGTGGCATCATTGGACCGTACTTCTTCAAAGATGATGCGAATCGTAACGTAACTGTGAGACGTGAGCGCTACCGTGAGATGACGTCCAACCTTTTTTTGCCCAAAATGCAAGAGACGGTGCCACATGCCACACACCACGCACAACAATGAACTTATTGAGAGGCGAGTTCGGTGAACATTTTATTTCACGTTCGGGACCGGTCAATTGGCCGCCTAGATCATGTGATTTAAAGCCTTCAGACTATTTCTTGTGCGGCTATGTTAAAGCTCATGTCCATACAGACAAGCCCGCTTCAATTGACGCATTGGAAGACAACATTGAAGCATTTATTCGCGAGATACCGGCCGAAATGTTGGAAAGAATATTCCAAAATTGGACCAAGCGGATGGACCATTTGAGGCGCAGTGCATGAAATAATCTTCAAACATTAAATTATATGGACCGTACTATCGATTCAAATGCATGCATTTTTCTGAATTTTATGTGTTTTTTTTTCGATAAACTTTCCTATAGCTTTTAAAAAATCACCCTTTAAATACGAAAGTCGACTATTGCTACGACCTGTTGAAGCAGGAAGTTATGCAGTCCGTGCGAGCAAAAAAATAATGTGCAAAGTGCGAATAAAAAAACAATAAATAAACAAAAAACAAAATCAAAGGTTTCTACGAACACAAATAACAAGGAGAAGATTCAAGTGTAACTAAAAATACTAGCAAACTAAAAAAAAGTGAGTGCTATAAAGATGTCACCTCCTGTGGGGGAGGAGGAAGTAGATGGAACAATGATGCGTCCATGATTACCCGCGAGATGTATGACAGTGCTTTTCTGACAATAAAAAAATGTCAATTGAAGAACTAAAAAAAAAAAACAACAAAAATCTGAAAGTGACAGTGACGGAACTTTTTGCATTGCCAAGCGCAAAAGATCTAAAAAAACAAGAAAACAAAACGCAAACGGAGAGCAGCAACCCATATGAACTCCTTGATCAAGACCACAGAATCACTCCAATTGACACGCAGCAAACAACGGGACAATCCACATAATCTTCTTCATCTATTGTTATGACCATGAAGAAAAGAAACGAACAACGAGCAACAAAAACTTCGGACAACAACAACAAAGTAAATTGAAAAGAAGGTAATAAAGCAACGACGACAGTGGTGCGCAAAACTAAACCGCCACCAATCACAATTTATAAAGAGGACAGCCGCGATATAAGTAAGCTTTTAAACGAAAAAATGGTCGCGGTAATTTTTTCATAAAGAAAAAAAATAACAACTCATTATCGGTTAGGTTAAGCAATAAGGATGATTGCAATATTGTTAAAGAGTTACTTAAAGAAACTAAATCAGAATTTTTTTCATACACTTATAAGGACGAAAAGCTCCAAACTTTTCTACAAGGGCCTAAGCGAAAGCTTCAGCCCAGACGAAGTCCTAGAAGAGCTCAAAAGCTTAAGTATAAGCGATCGAAAATTTGAAAAAGCTTTCAGGTACGCAACGGCGCGTTCTTAGTCCTTAAATAGAACCCTACCAATTATAGCGGTACAGTTATCTCCAGACAGTAACGCCCAGCAACTTAGAGAAGTAAGGCACTTTGTTGGACACATTGTCTCCTTCGAAAAAAATCGTCGAAACGACGTCCTTCAATGTCGTAGATGCCAACGATTTGAGCATGCTGTTTCGAATAGCAGCATTATATATAGGAGCGTTAAGTGCCAAGAACAAAAGAGCAGTTGACTCGCGCTCTTTGCAATAAAGCAGGTGATCCCGCCTCATTTAGGGGGATGTGTTTATAAGTGGTTTTTTGGTGAAATGCAAGCAAGAAAAATCTCTGTCGGGATTGGAAGCTCAAAATTAACAGCTCTAAATGTGAAACCATACTGTTCCGCACCTCAGAAGGACGGGATAATTCAGGTTTGAGGCACAACTGACGAAACTTTGTAATAAAAAATGGCGATGGTCTTCACATTGAATCAAAGACTATTGTGAATATATCTGGATAAATTCCTATATTACAACGAGCATTTAAACCAACAGCTCAAGAAAGCTAGGGCAGCATTTATGTCATCCAAAGGTCTTGAAAATCTGAAATCCGATGTAAAGATCATCTGCTACCAAGCCTTTGTGCACCTAATTCTGACTTATGCGAGTCCAGTGTGATGGAACATAAGCCCATCTTACATGGAAAAATATCGAGCCTTCGAACAGAAGCGCCCATTCAGACTTTCGGCATTACTTCAGCAACAAGAGACTATTGGATGCTTTCGGTTTGTTCAGGTAATAAGGTTATCTCAGGGCAAAGTCTAATTGATTCATACACCTAAAGCTTTACATATCTCAATGGACTCGATGGGATCCTTCCGAAGAATATTGCCCGCTCTCGAGAGGGCATCAACTCGTATAATGAATGAAGCACAGAACGAGTTGAAAAATTGGGAGTAGAACGAAAGATTATGTTCAAAACCCTGCTGTCAGTATTATGCGTTCACAGCAGAGCCATCTACATCTATTTAACTAATAATTTTGACAACATGAACGAAGAATTCTAGCCGATACAACAACCACTACAACGCCACCTAAAAGTCAAACTACTTTCACTGTTCGACCAATACAGTGCTAGCGTCATTAATTTTATCCTAATTGCAAATGGTGACTGAACAAGGAGTTGAATTAAGAACCCATACGAAGCGAAGACGTTGGGCGAGTTAAACAGTTCGCTACACACTTTGGTTTTAGTTAGTTTCAAATCGAAGACGAAGTAGAAGAAGCCAGCTGGGACATGTCCTAGGGAATATCGAGGCTAATGGAGATGTGCCAAATATCTCCGAACGGTTCTGAAGGAAGGAGGGGATCACGCTGTTTTTCATGCGACGTCAAGGTAAAGATGCGAATGGTAGGGTTTACGTTATATCTTATTGGCAGGAGTAGTTCCATGAATTTAGTAAACGTTGGTGGAAGGATTATCATACTCTTTCAGATCCCAGAATCGAAGTTAGTAAGAGCTTCATGAAGGATGACTCCTTCAAGATTTTTAAGACAATGTGTCATTGACGATTGAGAACGTCGAAGTCGAAGTTCACATATCAATTGCAAGGAGCGAAAGAAAAGTTTCTGAAAACTTTTAAGAGGTCATCTTGTTGGTGAAAGTAACAAACAATAATTCATTGGATGTGGAAAGAACAGCTGATGACGAAGCTATGAATAGGAAGCCAGAAAATAGCATTTTGCTGAATTGATAAATTTTTTGTCGGAAACCGAGAAGGTAAGGGTACTTAGCTTTTCAGGATTTACGGGCTTCTTTCGAAAGTTTTTGCCTTACTACGCAGCTTTCATTTAAACTTCGTCAGATTTAATACGGGAAGATTTGTGTATGGAACTAATTGGGTGACTGCTCTTCGGAAATGGTTTGTAAGGAGCCAGCCCTAACACTGTCCAACCGGCATCTGAATACTGATTTACAAAAGCCAGTTTTGTGGGGTATGGTCCAAATCGTACATCATCGTCTGCTGAAGACATGAGTCTTGAGCTAAAGTGGACGATAAAAACGACTTTTCAATCGATAAATAACGCCTGCGGCAGATTTGCAGGCATAGCTGCGTGTAGGGTAGGGTAGGTGTAGGAAACGAAGAGAACGCAGCTTCTACTGGCAAGCAAAGTGAGGTCAAACGTGTTTCAAACAAGCGATAAAAGTTGGACTTAGTCGGTAGTAATTATTTTATCGGCTTTTAATGTAAATTCCATGATCGTGTCATCAAAACATTGGTCTGTGAAGATAATGTAATTTCTGTCGTGAAGGCAAAACACTAAAAGTAGAGTGATGAAATAATCATCAAAAAAACCGTAAGCCCAAACAATATGATATTGAATTCTTCGTCTTTGTTTGGACTTATCATTCTACTGGCATAAAAAGGGATTGGAATAAACGTCGAAATCCTTTCAAGGCAATAAATTGGAAATTAACGTGTCACACCCTCTATGACTCAGTACCTTCCAAACTGTTTAGCTGTACCAGCAATCAAAAAGATCTTTGCTACAACAAAGAAAAACGAATAGCTAACAAATTTGTTAAACCCCTCACCCTGGCTCGTTTGACACAGCGAAGAAGAGTACGCTAAATATGTATTCAAACGTGATTTAACACTTGACCAATTTGTGAAAGAGAAACTATACACTTCAATTGAATTAGATAGGCTTAACTATTTTTGCACTTTCGCTAGAAAGTCGGTTTAAAGTATAAATACAACCTAGTGTTTAAAGGGATGCAAGGTAAAAAAAAGCTCGTGCTGCTTACGCTTAGATGACGGGCATGTTACCAAAAGCGACATAGCTTTAAATGTTCATTAACCTCTAGCTGCAAGAATTCAATTTAAAAAAAGCTTTATTTCGTCTTCCCTGTAAACCACCCGACCTAGATACGGATATATGTATGCATATACATATTTAAGATATTCCACCTTCAACACATGTAGCTTTGGCCAAATAACTTTCAACTAAACTAATTTGCAACCTTAATTCAACTTTACTTACTTAAAAAATAAAAATTGACGGATTGAATAAATCAATGAAAAAATAAGTTTATTCTGTAAAACAACCCGATATGGAAATAAAAAAAAATAAAAAAATTTACATATCTAGTTTTGAGTGTTGTTGATACTTTCTTTAATCTTTGAAAAAATCCCAATTGTTTATTCAAAAAACAAAAAAAAAAAACAGTTTATGACAAATAGTTTAAACTTTTTAGCTGTGCGCAAGTTTTTTCCACGTTTTGTAAAATTAATTTTTAAAATAAATAAATGTAATTGGCTGTCGTGAACAACTGTTTAGCATGATTGTGTTGAATGCGTATACCAGTAAAAAAAAAAGGTGAATAATTCCCTTGATAATGTGTTTGTGCCGGTAGGTATTGATATATTCTTCTTCGTATTTCACTCGAGGGATGAATACAGTCGTTTGACATTAGAGGTTCAAATTTTATGCTTTTTGGGTCAAGTTTGCTCGTAAGAAAAGTAATGCGTCAAAATAGAGACGTTTATTCAACGTGTGTGTGAAATATACGTGTATATTAATTAAATGAGCCTTGGGTTACTCATCATCAGAAAAATCCCCACATCAAGAAAATGACAAAGTTCAAATGTTATTTTGCTAATAATAATCGTTTAAAAAATTGTTTTTGGTTATTTGGAAAACGAATTTATAATAAGAGAATTAACTTATTTTTAACCATGTATAAAGAAAAATTGAATATTGAAAGAAAATTTTACAACTTCTGATATCACATATATTTCTTTATTTATTTTTTTATTTTTATTTTTGTGATTGCTTAATAAATTGTAAGATTAAAAATCTTATAAGGTTTTAAGCTTATTTTATAAAATAGAGCTATAAAGTTATAAATATTTATTCAAATTAATATATTTGACGTTATTAAGAAAGAATTCGGGGAGAGTACGATAACTTGGGCGCCAAAAATTGATAACGATTTCTTGTAGAGGGGCTAAAAGCAAGCATTTTTTACTTCGAGAGGGGGGGTCTATCTGGCACCGTTTAGGAGGTAGGGGCAATTTAAAAAAAAATGAAAAAAAATAAAAACTACAACAACGGCAACACTTACAATAAAGTACTATACCGGCTTTGAAAGCCAGAAACATGTTCTTTAATCCTGCGCTTAAATTATATAGTTAACTTTAATAGTTTTTGAAAAATTCGCATGCAAACTCAAAATTTTGATAAAAAAAATCAAAAAAACAAGTTTAGACCAATTTTTTTCAAAATTGTGAAATGAAGTGCTAAATTTGCTTTTTGTAGTCAATGTTTGTATTAATTATGAATAGAACACAAAAAACCAAATGGTTTTATGTCTTCTAGTTTTTGAGAAAATTGAGATCTACTAAAACTATTTTTTGTTTTTTGGTATTTACGGTGATACTTTAAGTATAAATGTTAATGATAGGTTCATCTTTGTTACTCAAGTTTAGCAAATCATTTAGCGTTATCCAGAATGCACCACGAGGAGGTCAGAGGAGGATCAGACCAATTTCTTTTAAAAAAGCGATGCACTCTTCGTTGGTCGATACCAAATCCCGGAACGAACAAAATACCGAAAAGTTATTTAGTTTAGGATGGATTAGAGGATGCGACTAAGGTTGAACACAGAATGAGCTTTACCACATGTGCATGAAAAAACCAACGGTACAAAATTCAAAGTTTGATATGATTTGATATTTTTGCATCATTATTAAGTGCATTCCATATTACATAAGTACATACAAATAAGATGAAGAGTATTCAAGACATAGGCGCCTGCCAGGCAAAAAGCAGGTACCCTGAGCGGAGCGACGAAGTCGCGTGAGCGTGGACTGACTACGGAAAGAGAGTTGAATTCGTTTAACCCGCGAAGCGGGCCACTCATGTGCTGTTGATATAAAAAAAACTATTGATAAAGACGCATGCCGGACATTTAATCGATTATTCATTCGGTTACCTTAAAGGAAGACCACTTAAACGTCACAAAACAAAAATAGTAATTTTCAATTGTCTCAAAAACTAGAAGACATAAAACCGTTCGGTTTTTTGTGTTCTATTCATAATTAATACAAACATTGACTACAAAAAGCAAATTTAGCACTTCATTTCACAATTTTGAAAAAAATTGGTCTAAACTTGTTGGATTTGGATTCATTTCAGGGCCATTTACGATAACATTCTCAATGATATTTTGCAGAAATTGTATATTGCACTATGGTGAATTTTCACTCAAAATCAAAACTAGTTTAGCACAATTCATAATTTTAACTGTAGGGCTTGTAATAGCCGCAATAAAAGCATCGTAAAATGAAACTTGGAGTTCGAAAAAAGGTCGAAACCTATTAACAAATGCATTTTGCATCGCTTTTGAAACTTCTTTCAAGCATTTTACGGACAAGGATGCTCCAAATTAAGACAATTTAGCTCTAATTGTCAGTAGGTGCAAGGTAGCCGAAATGTATGGGCTCCCAAATTTATAGTAATGTCTTATCACATGCATCATATACACCAAAGAGAAGCAAAGCAAGTTCATTTGCAGGTATAACTGTATTTAGGTTGGTCATAAGTTTGCCACAAAAACAAGAAATTTTTTTACTTAAAACATAAACAATGTATTTGCAACTAATTTTTTAATTCATTGCATTGACTTCATTCAATGCCAATGGTGTGCATAAACAAATCTTGCAAAAAAAACCCAACAGTTTTGGATAATGTTCATGTCTAGTGATCGTGCTGGCCAATTCAAAACATAAACATTGTTATATGAGAAAAAATTGTTCACGATGTTTGCGTATGGCCAAGCGCATTATCTTGCTGAAAAATAAGCGGTTACTTGGGATTTTCTTGAGCAGGTTGTGTTATTTCACTGCCAATCAAATTTAGTTACTTTGTGCTGTTCATTTTTGATGGTACGAACTGTTAATCTATCCATTTTACCATAGTACCCAAAACATTCCAATTCCTCCTCCATGTTACCGAAGGGATAATATGCCAGAGCATGGATCCATCGAGATTAAACTTTTTCTCATCCGGAGATTTCTTCAAGATCTTCTGAAGTTTCTGACATTGGTTTTAACACCGGCGTGATCAACGATTTTGCTAGCCGTTAAGCTAGAATTCCATGCAATTCTTAAAATTGCACGTCTATCCCTTTCGGTGATTCCCTTGGACGGCCCGGACCTTTTTTTTCTTCACGTAATTTTCGTAGTCTTTGAGGAAATTTGAAATTGGTTCTTTCCAGTTTTTCAACAATATATCCAATTTCGAAATTTTTCTGGTCGTTATTTAATAACTTGTATTTCACCACTCGTAAATTGTTTTCCTCGACTCATTATATCATAAATGAAAACCTCAGAGAGTAATTATTTTTCTTTTATATTTATTACACTTGCTACTTAATTAATTATTATTAAAACAGAACTAAACTCATTTTTCATCAAAATGTGTTTTATTATGTGCATTTCTGGTAAATATCATAGTTTATGACTGTCTATTAAAACAGATTTTCTCAATGTTATGACAAGGAGAGGTGTACAAAAAATTTAAAGTTAGTTGAAATGAAATATGTAAATGAATAGTGGGATTACATGGTTAAATATCAATTGCAGACAGTGTACCTACTTTGAAAATTGCAAGTGTCTCCCTATTACGGATACAGCTCTGTGACAGACGGGTGGACAGTCGACTCTTAGTAAAAGGGTTCCTCTGGACGCTTTGGAAGATGAACCCTAAAAATGGGTATTTTTGCGAAAAATTTACATTTGATCGTCTTTTAAAGTCTTTTAAATTTCTCAAAATCTAAGACAACATTTTAATCAAAATTTTTGGGGTTTGACGAAAATTAATAAAAGTATTAAATTTTAGAAACAGAGTTGCATTAAATAATATAATTTAATTTTTTTTTTTAATTTGAATTTTTCATCAGTTACTAAAACAGCTTGAGTCAAACATTTTATCAGAGTACATGTAACCCTCCTATGCGTTATAAGGTTTCTATAACGCGTTATCGCTCCAACGCAGTTCCCAAAATGCGTAAATTTTTTTAAAACGCGCCTCCTACAACGCGATTTTTACGGACATTTTTTATAAAGCGCAATTTTTTCAAATAGTTTATATTTTTTTCAAAAAAGGTTTTCTTCCCTAAATAAAATTCTTTGCAACACACATATGTACATACCCAAACCCCGCGTTGTAGGAGGGTGTATCTCATACAACGCGGTATTTCATAGGAACCTGACCCCCGGATGGTTACCTGGGCCAGATTCCGCAAGAGTGAGTTTTTCGCACGTGTCTCACGCTCACTCACTCACCCTCACAGCCTATTTACACCAATTCTAATTAACGTGATTCCGCAAGAGGTTGTGATTTTGAATGTGCTGAATGAGTTTTTTTTTTTTTTTAATTCAGTTTGACATAAGGTTTGTTTTTTTTGAAACTTCGTTTTATATATCAATTGTGAAAATGAGTTATTTAATAATGAGGGAGCATATAAGACGACAAAATAGTGCGTTAAGGTACTTTGCTATAAGTAGCTATCCACCAGCAATTGGACAGGAGTTTTTGGCGTGTACATATGTATGTCTCAGACCTCGTTTCATCGATGTGCTCATGAAGTAACAAACATAATCAATGGAGTTGCTAAGGAATATTTTTTCTTCCCGGCCGAACAAGAACTAGCGACAATCAAAGCGGAATTCTATAACGTAGCATCTTTACCGGGAATAATCGAAGTTAAAGATGGAAGGTGCACAAAGTTAACTGCGCTAAGCAGAGACATTGAACATGATTATTATTGCCGCAAAGGAGGATACTCCATAAATGTTTTGTTAGTTTCTGACTCGAACTATGTAATCCGTTACGCAAACGCAAAGTTTCCAGGGTCATTGCACGTTGCTTACAAATGGCCTCATTCAGCTCTTAAGGAATTTTTCAGGATTGTGTATGCAGAAGGAAGAAGAAATTTTTGGCTTCGAGGAGGTAGCGGATTCGCGGATTGGGACTTTTAACCCCGCTTCTTGCAAAGAAGCCTTGATCAAGACCTCTCTTTGACGTGAAATCTATGTATGAATTTAAGACTTTAGAATACTATAATTCAAAGCAAAAATAAAAAGAAATACTTAACGTTGGTCCCTTCTAAAAAAATGCAAAGCTACCAGCAATCTCGATGCTCCGGAAACATTTTTCTAATTTTTCTAAAATAATTGGGGCTATACGAGTTCAAATTTTCAAAGATCCGTAACATACTTACATAATTGTCGAAAGACGCGAAGGTATAATCGGCTAAGGTAATGGTTGATACTCACTTTCATTATTTTTACATATTCTTATAAATACCGAAAAAGATAACTGAACAAATTATTTTTATTTAAGGTGAAATTTATTTCTCACAATGAGCTGATTTTATAATTCTGAAAACGACGAACTTTGCAGAAAACACAAAACAATTTTTAGAAATCAAACCTGACAATCGCTTAGAGCCGACATTAAATTTTTAAAATGATGTTTGGCTCATGTTAAATCTAGAGCCGGCTATAACTTTAAAGTCGACTTTAAAATGACTATGAATAGCAAAAGGTCGGTTTTAAGTTATGTAGGTGAATAAATTCTCTTAGTGTCGGCTTTATCTACTATGAATTTGCGCTATTGATTTTTATTTTCAAATTGTTATATAGTAGTACGCTTGGATGGTATTTAAGGCAAATTGTAGATTGGTTTCAATATTAAGACCAATTACGCCTGACGAAAATATACTGTCATCATCATGCAGAGGGTACTCCGAATCCCTTGAGCACTTGTACAATTGAAAAAAAAATAAGATCAACTAAAATAGCTAAATTGAGAAATGTATTGAACAATTCGGATTTGTAATGCGTAGTTCACATATAAAAATATCATTTTGGATTAAACTTATGTTCTACAGGTCTTTAGGTTTTACAGTGCTCGCTTAAACTGAAACAGGGGCCTTAGCTCATCGTTTAAGTCGAGAACTGAAACCCAACGCATTTAACACCTGTTGTTTCATATAGTGATTTTGATGTTGTAAGTAACAAAGATAATTATTTCATTTGTGGCGAACTGTTAGCAATGAGCAAACCTTTACACCTGCATTCAGTCACAATCTGGTTGATGACTAGTAGGCGGAGGTGTCAGTCATATACTACTGTGTCCAAAGAATAAGGTGACATATGAATTTAAACTGCGCGCGTCGAAGGATTTGGAAATTTTTCTTTCTTTTTAGGTTGGTAGTACTGTCAGTGACATCTATGTGAAATTTCATGTCAAAATATATTCATAGTGTTTGAGAAACGCGTCGTTTTGTGAGCTGCTTAAAGTGAGTTTTTCGTTTTTTGCGATGTCGAAATTTATTGAGCAAAGAATTTGCATTAAATTTTGTTTGCGGAATCAATTTTCTGCTGCGGATACGTTGAGGATGGTGCAGAAAGCCTTTGATGATGAGGCTATGTCTAAAAAAAATGTTTACAAGTGGTATAGTGATTTCCAAGCTGGCCGTGAACGTGTCGAAGACGAAGAGCGTTCTGGGCGACCATCAACCTCAACCGATGAAGCTCACGTCCAACAAATCAAAGATTTGGCGTTGAAAACCAACGATTTACGATTAGAGACCTTGCTGATGAAGTTGGCTTATCGAAAGGCTCAGTCAATACCATTTTGAAGGATGCTTTGGGCCTCAAGCGCGTCAAATCTCGACTGGTACCGAAAACATTGAATTTTTTGGAAAAAAGGCGTCGCGTTGAAGTGTGTGAAACAATGCTTTTCGACTACCAGGATGTCAAGAAACGCATTATAACTGGCGATGAGACTTGGATCTATTCTTACGACCCCGAAACAACCGATCAATCGAGCGAATATCGTGCCAAAGGAGAGCCGAGACAAAAAAAACCGCGCCAAAGTCGCTCAAAAATCAAGATCATGTTGACTGTTTTCTTCGATTATCGTGGTGTTGTGCTTTATGAATCCCTTCCAACCGGCCAAACAGTCAACAAGGAATATTATTTGAACGTTATGCGTCGTTTGCGTAACGCTATCCGCCTAAAAAGGCCGGAATTGTGGAAAGACAATTCTTGGTTTTTACACCACGATAATGCACCATCCCATACCGCACTCGTAATTCGTGATCATTTCGCCAAAAACTCAACCCATATCGTTCCGCAACCACCGTATTCACCTGATCTGGCGCCGTGCGACTTCTGGATGTTCTCAAAAGACCGCTCCGGGGACACCGTCTTGATACGATAGAGGAGATTCAAGCCGCAGCGAAGACGGAACTGAAGGCCATCCCGGAAAGTGACTACAACCAGTGTTTCAAAGATTGGAAAATCCGTTGGCATAAGTGCATTGCATCGGGAGGGGATTACTTTGAAGGGGATGAAATTGATTTGGAAGAATAAAGAAAGAATTTTCAAAATAAATACAATGTCACTTTATTTTTTGGACACAGTAGTATTTCATTATTAATAAAGTTATGATTCCAATTTTACTATAAACCAAGAAGGGTCGTTACATTGGCGACGAGTTACATTTACATTTATTTTTTATTGAACTTAAAATATTATTTACAATTGTTCCTTAAGATATATTTACTTACATTGGTATTATTTTATAGTTGTTGGCTCAACAATAGGGACCCAACGGTTAGATTGAGGTTTACATAATTTTTTTACATGAAATGGTGAAAAAGTTGTTTAATGAATGAAGATACTTAGGTTATTGCCACAGAGTGTTCAAGTCTGGGCTACGATGTCGGTCCTTTAAGGACCGTTCCCATTCTTCGAAGAATGCTGGTTCTCCATCTGCATCTCTGGAAAGAGTTCCTCTTGCAGCAATGTCATTGCGTTGAGGTATCGGTGTTCGGGTATGTGTCTTTGGTTGGCCATGCTGTTGACGAGTTGATTGGGATGGTCCTTGGCGATGGCTACGTATTTTTGAAATAAACCAACCATGTACCGAGTTATGGGTTTGATTCCTGATTCGCTGTAGAGTCGCCTGTTGCTGACGTGCTTCTTCGTGATCCTGTTGTAGTGGAGGCCAGTGCATATGCGCAAGATATTACTCTCGAACATGGCAAGTTTCTTGATATAAGTCTTCGAGGCTGTGAACCATATGGGGATTCCATATGTTATCACCGGCCTGATGAGCTGTTTATATAAAAGCAGCTTTGTCTTCTGGCTGAGGCCGTTCTGCTTGCGCATTAAAGGGTAAACCCGATGGAAGGCGAAGCAAGCCTTGCGAAGAATTGCATCCACATGAGGGTTGAACTTCAACTTCTCCGTGAAGTTAACTCCAAGGTATGTTACAAGTTGAGAAGTTTTCACTTGACAGTGAGGAACTTCATCACGACTTTCCTAACCCAACATTTTTACCAGCGGATTGTAAGTCAGATTCAGCGCCGACCATATAACACGCGCCGACCATATAACATTTTGAGGTAGGGGTCGTGATATCGAATCTCGGCAAGGGCGGCTGGATTTTTATTTCTTTTAACCTTTCCGCTCCTTCTGAAGGAACTTGAGAAGGTACGTAGAGGGCAAAAAGACAGAAAAAACAGTTGTGGCAGGAAGAAAAACCCTTGATCGTGTAGGAGGAGTCGGTTGAGAGTTCTGGTCGAGTGCGGATGCGTGAAGTGCGAGTTTTTAAAGTTGAAACAAATTGATTGAATTTTGAACAAGCGATTGAATTTTGAACAAGTGATTGAATTTTATATTTTTTGTTGTATTGATCGGAAGTATAATTTAGAAAAAAAAGGAGAACACAAATTTAATTAAATTTGTAAAATTATATAATAACTTAAAAGTACGAGGTTAAGAGTGTGAATAGTGTGCGTAGTGTATAGAGTGTGCAGAAAACCCCAAAAATCCATAAAAGTCAAAAGAATAGAACCATGGAGGTTAATCTAAGCATCCAAGGTATCCATAAGACCTGAGGTTTTCCTTTTCTTTTTTTCCGGTCCACGAAAGAAATTAAAAAACAAAAACAAATAGTAACCATCAAAGCCAAGCCCCATTTGAACTTGGTTGACCGCCCGCGAAGTGAGCGGTGGTCTGGGGCGTGATATACTGAACGACGTGCAGGAGACCCGGGTTCGAGACCGAGGCTGAGTTGTTTATTTTATTTTTTTTTACTTTATTTATTTATATTATTTATTATATTTTCATTTTTTCTTTCACTCTCCCTTATTATTTTCTTTTATTTTGTTTTTTATTTTATTATTATTGCTCTTGGTTTTTTTTCCTAAACATTTTTGTTTTTATTTACAAGATTGAATCAAATTAAAAAGTAAGACAAAAAGAAGCCTGTAAGTTACCGCATTGGCCGTGGGGGGCCCATGTGTGAACAGAAGGTTGGCAACGTTGCGGCTCTTTTGGGTGTGGGTTCCAATCCAGAGGTATCATTTTTTTTTTCTTCCATGATTTTATTTTTTTGGTATATGGGAGCTTTTATTATTATTTTTTTTTTCTCATCCCCTTCTGGGACTTTCTGTTTTTTTTTTTTGTTTCATTTATAGTATATGTAGCTTAAGTTGGAGTTCCTAAATTGAAAGAGTGAAATTAAACTTGTAAGATTTTGAATTTGAACGGTGGAGTTTCAATTGACGGTACGCGGAACCTTCCTTGGCGGTCGCGGTTCCACCGGGAAGGCATTTCGGGATAATAAGGCTAATCGCGTGGCGCCCATTTTTATATCAATTCTCCCATGACCGTTTCCACTAGGTCAGTTAAAATACGATTACATTATATGTGTGAATGTGGTACGGTGGGACGATCGACAAACCATTGATACGATTAAAATGGGAGAGGTGGTACCGCTCATTTTCGCTTTATCTAGATTCAAAAGAGATTACTAATGTATTAAAGAAGAGAACTAAGCTGCTCAACCTGGGAGGGCCACATTTGCAGGAGGTAATTTTTAAGAAGAAGCAGTTGTTGCTAGAGATGGTACGAGTAAAACGGACGCAGTGTTAATAAATAAACTAAACGACTACATTTCTTCAAAGAGAAATTCAACATTCGAAAGGTGTCTTTTGCGGTCGCTTAAGCCAGATGATGATGAGAACTTTAATAAGTTTATTTTGTGACTCCGAAATTAGTCAGCGAAACCCAACAGCACGTTGTCAACATTAATATAAGGGACAAAGTCATTGACAGTCGATGGTTTCTTCAGCATGCTCAAGTGGAATCAATAGAATTACTTCAGCTCGTGAGGAGAAACACACGAACGACGGTAAAGAATGCCAAAGATGTGGACGTTTGGGTCACTTGGCAGATAGTAGTTCTTGTCCAGCTTAATATGGAAGGTGTAACAAGTGTGGGTTCTTGGGACATTGTGCCAAAAGATGTTAAACCAAATCTGACAATCGAAAAAATCCATTTGACGAAGAGTTCGTTGAAAAGAGGAAAAGATATGCAAATCAAAAATACATTTTGTAAATGAAGAAAAAGTACATGTTGGCGGCTGTTGCGAAAAGGACTATTTTCGAGTCACAGAAAACCTATTAGGAGTTTCAAGCGGCAACATTGTCTGCTGCATTGGAGATTGTAAGCTCTCAATGTTTATCGATTCTGGGTCGCGATACAATTTGATTCGGGAGAAAGATTGAGAACATGTGCACAAATCGTCGATAGCATTGATGAATATTCGAACAGAATCGCACAACCAGTTTAGAGCATATGCAGGTACAGAGCTCATGGAGATAAAAGCTGTATTTGAGGCTCCCATAAACATGGAGAAAGAATGGGAAACAGTCTCTGTTAGGTCGTGAAACTGCTTTCAAACATAACTAAGACTCAAAAGTGCGGTCTTGGAAGACATTATTGAACCGGCTTACGACCCGTAGTAGTAGATAGTGTTAGTCTTTAAAAAAGATGGAGATATTCGACTATGCGTGGATGTGCGAAGGGTAAACGCAGCCATATTGAGAGAAAATTCGTTCATGAATAAGCTCACAGGTGCTCAATAATTATCCGGATAAGATCACAAAAATGCCTATCACCAATTAGAACTAACTTAAGACAGCCGAAAAATCACGACATTTATTACCCATAAAGGGAACTTTCCATACAAAACGTTGCTATTTGGAGTAAACTCAGCCCCCGAAATATTCCCGAAAAGGAGAGTCTCGTATTAGTTCGGGCCGTAGAACAGTTTTATTATTATCTGACAGGAATTGAATTTGAACTTGCAACTGACCACAAACCCTTGGAAGCAATTTTCAAGCCCACGTTCAAACCTCCAGCTTGGATCGAAAAATGGGTCCTCAGGCTTCAATCTTTTAAATTCAGGGTGATATATCAGGCTGGAAAATGAAACATAGCGCATTCTTTATCACGACTTTGCAAAATTCAGGATGCCGACTCTTTTGATAATCGTTCTGAATACACTATCTATGCGCCAAAAGAGAACATGGACCCTCGAACAATTACAATATGTGAAATCGTTATCGGCAGTACTACAGATCAGGAGCTTATTGAAGCGGTTCAAATTATCAAGAAGAATGATTGGACAGTTGGTACCAAAAATAGATTTTTTCTTTTTCGCCTGGAACTTTGCACACTGGGATATATTCTTCTACGTTGTACTAGAATTGTCATGCCGGTGTCACGTCGAGGCAGAATATTATTGCTTGGGTACGAAGGTCATCCACGAGAAACAGTCATGAAGCGGAGATTGCGGTTGAAAGTTTGGTGGCCACTGATGGATAGAGAAGTGGAAACCTTTGTGAAACAATGTCGTGAATGTCTGTTGTTTTTCAGACCATCACCACCAATGCCAATGCAGCGGTACACGTTTCCCGATGGGCCTTGACAATGCGTTGCAATGGATTTATTGGGTCCTATGCCAATCCACGATTTAGTTTTTATCATCAAAGACTACTTTTCAAGATAACACGAGATTATTTTTTTAAACCAAATCACCTCAGCGGATATCATTGCTGTTTTAGATGAAATTTTTCCTAAGTCTATAAAAGCTGGCAATGGACGAAAATTGATCAATGTAGATTTAAAGCCTATTGTGGCAATAATAATATCCATCTGATAATCTGGCCGCAGGCCAACGGGGAAGTCGAAAATGCGAACAGTTCCATTTTAAAAAGGATACAAATTACCGATGTGAAAAAGTTTAACTATAAAAAAGAAGTTCGAAAGTCCATCCTGATGAACAATGTAACCCCACATGGTACAACTGGTAGGTCTCTGTCAGAGCTTTTATTCAACAGAATCATTAGAGACAAGATTCTCTCTTTATTTTTTGGATTCAGAAGCACAAGACTTAGACAGAAAGAACGAGGAGATAGGAAAAGACAAAGCAGACAGAGTCCGTAGAGCAAAGGAATGTGACATTTCCATTGGTGACAAAGTTTTGCTGAAGAATATTCCATATCGTTCATCACCTGCTTCAACAACAGCTGAAAAAATCCTCGACTCCTTAACTAGAGACACCAATGACAATCTTGTAAGCAATGCTACGTCAAGAACCTCAAGGCTGAAGCTAAAGTTACAAAATATGGAAGGGATGTGACAACCTGTTAGCAATGAGCAAACCTGAACACTGACGTTATCTTACCTTGTAGTTTACTTACAATCACAAACTGGTTGATGACTAGTAGGCGTAGGTGTCAATCATGCGTTTTATTATTAAAAAGGAAATGATTCCGGTTTTACTATTGACCGAGAACGTGTCGTTACATCGTTAATGCGAGGGTGAGCAATTAAGTTATTTCGATGGGGGACACGCTACCTCAAACTATTGGGGTAATGATTTTATAATAGATTTCGAATGTCCAAGCGTTCTTCTTTCAACAAAATTCGATCCAAAATTGAGAATTTAATTCAACCCTCTGGCAGGACAATTTTTTTTTTTTCACGAATAAATTTTTTTTGATTAACTTTTGTGCGTAGAATACGAAAATGAGACCGAAAATAAAATCCGATTAAACGTTTGAGTTGTGGGTGAGAAAGAATTTAGACCGCCAAAAGGCGGGTAGTCCAGGGAAACGGGTGTAGTTTTGTGGATAAAAAGGCAAGTGTTTTATTTTTCTCTTTTGTTTTATTATAGTGAAGAAAACGAACAACGGAACATAATTTATAGCTTAGTATGATAAATTTGGAAACATTTTTTTGTTGATGATAGGCACAAATTCAGGCAAAACATTTGGGTTTCCGATTTGCAACCGGCTAATTTACAGGTGCGTTTGGCAGAACGATCTAATTGGTCAGGCATATGACCAATGTCATCGAATCGGGCACCCAATGACAATCCATATGATTTTTTAACGCCAGATGGTCCTGGTTTCGGTACTTCTTTTGTAGGCCTGCCAACTGACCTCTTTTCCGGCTTTTGTTGATAGTGACGCAAAGCATTGCTAATGGGCACGGAATTTCGGTAGCACCGCAGTACCACCTCCAGTATGGATACGTCTATGAAGAAGATAAGCATTGATCATTGTCATATACTATAAATGAAATGATAGAATAATTTTAACGAAGCACTTTTTGTTTTGAGGCGAATGCGGTATCTTCCTATTAGACCGTCCATAAGATCAACGCCCCCACTATGATAGTTGTACTCTCTTATAATTCGTGGACAATCAACTTCAGCCAATTTTTTAATTTTTCGATCATATCGAGCTATTTTTTCAGATTGAGGGTGAGAGTGCGGATTCGTTGAAAGAAACGGCTTAAAACCAACGTATGTTGATATCAGCTGAACGTTTTTTGTATCCTTCCATAATACACTCGTGATATCTACACCATAAGCAGTGCCCACATGCTTCTCCATATAACCTTTTTCCTGGGCTTGGAGTGCTTTATCAGATGACAGCTTGCAGTTATTTACTCGAGTGGCACGAACTGTACCCAACGAATTAATTCCACGACCTGTTAGGTAAACTAGAAGTGGAAGCGACGTATAAAAATTGTCGAAATACAAAATATGATTTTTGAGTTCCGCAACTGTTTGTGTTAGACGGACGACAACATTTCCAGTCGCTCTCAAATCGGGAGTATTCGGAAGCACCACATTATCATTTTTGCCGCAATAAACTTCGAACCGGTATGAAAAGCCAGTAGAATCGCATAACATAAAAAGTTTCATGCCACATTTATGAGGCTTATTGAGCATATACTGTCTGAATGAGCTAATCATATTTGTGGACAACATCTGCTCGTCAATGCACAAACGCGCTAGCTTAGGAACTGAATCAAAAACTTAATTCAAATAATCGTAAACTGGTCTGATTTTAAACAATGGATCTTGATCAGGGTCCTTACGATCTTTCATTAGTGAGAAGTCATTAAATTTAATATATTTTTTTATATCATAAAATCTCCTCGATGTCATGGTTCTATGTATCGCTTCAAAAGAATGTTCTCTAGGCTTGGGTAACGATATACTGACATGTAAATCAGTATCCCAATGTACTGCCTAATGTCCACATTAATAACCTGGAACTTGGTGTTCACATCCTGCTTCCGAGCATTCAAATTGGTGTAATGGCAGATTTTTTCTAAGAGGTCATCACTGAAAAAATATTGAAAACATTCAAATGGTGTTTTCAATTCATGGAACCGTTCAGGACATCTGTCATCTGCACGAAATACCACCTCGTTGCGATGTAATTGCAAGTTTTTTTTCGCCAAGTTATTTTTTGAAACTCTGCAGATTAAGGGTCAATTTCCACAAGGTTTGAAGTAAGCCCCCCGCTATTCGGCTGCACATCGGGTTCTCCTTCTTCTTTTTCTAGTGGTGGTGACCGAGGTCTTTTATCACGTCTTCCCTTCAACCGTGGATGGCGCAGACGAAAGCATTGAAGATGTACCTGCTTGAGATGTCGGCTTTATTTCTGCAAAATGTTCCTCTTGTTGTTGTTGAGGAATCGAGGTATTACTGAGGTTCAAACACAAATCTGTAGCTCTATTCAGAAAATGAGTAGACCATGATCTTCCCAACTCAGCGACACAATCGTCAATACAATCGTCAGTCACAATTCTGGCGATACGCGATAATCGTGATCTGTTATATTGTTGTCATCTTCAAACTCACCGATCGAGTCACTGTCATCACCAGATTCAGAATCAGTAGGAACTGACTTCATCATTTCGTTGATCTGATCGTTACTCATTTCGAACAAATTATATATCCGATGTCGCTCAGGCTGAAAATGAGCCTCTTTTGGCATTTGATCAGAAATTTCTGCAACCAAAAAACGCAAAGATATACTCGGTTGACATATAAAACATAAATACAGATCAAGTCACGGATGATAATAATGAAATCCATGTAAATACAAAGCTATTCACTGAATAAAATATATATGTTCAAACAAAGAATGCGCACTAAACTTCTTGTCACATGGATTACCCGCCTTTAGGCGGTGTGAGTTTAAGGGCCGGTAGTGGGCAATTATTTATTGAAAAAACATAAACCACTTTGATAATCACAAAATATAATCAATTTGTTACTTACCAATAATTTTTTTAACTTCCACAAACACCGACAAGTATTTTTTAAAATTATTTAAACTTTTCACTTTGTAGACCGACTATTGTTTCTTTTGCTCGCATTGACAATTCGTTTCTAGCTAACGATACATGCCAAACGAACTGTACAGTAACCGTTTAACTTATATCAGTGTATAGAGAAAAACCCAACAAAGAGCGGCGTAGAATGCCAAAGGAAAAAAAAAGATACATTGACGAATAATTAGATCAAAATGTTGGCCGCCAAAAGACAGTCTGTCCTGCTAGAGGGTTAAAGATAATACTATATAAAAAAATTTTGATAACATCTTTTAAGGAATAACATAAAGTACAATTCAGACTTTTATCGATTTCTTGCTTTATTGAATTATTTTTCGATTGACTCCCACGCCGCCAACTTACTATCTTTTCACTCGGACCAACTCCAATAACGTGGATTGCCGGCGAAAAACTCGGTGGTCTGTCTTTCAACCACATTATATAGTAACAATAATTAATAGAATAAACAACAGCGAGCGAACTTGCTTGAGATCTTAGATACGACTGAACTTTATTATTATAAAATTAAATTTTCAGGCGTCAAGCGCTGAGTGCATGCAGCTGCAAATAATGCAGAGTTGCATTGTCACAGTGGCATGCATCCAGTGCATGGCGTAGTTTTATCTTTAAATGATTCCTAGAACACTGAGTGCATGCAGCTGCAAATAATGCAGTGTTGCATCTTCGTAGAGACATGCATCCAATGCAAGGCATCAATAAGAAGAAGGTTAAATTACAAACAATGAGGAGAGGGTTAAATTATACATAACACCTCCCTCCTTTAAACTTTTGCAGACCCTGCAAAAGGGTCGATGTGTGTAAGAACCCTTACATCATCTTTGAGTTCCAACACATTCTTACTTTCTAATTTCTCCTCTTTTGGATTCTTAATTTTTAATTTTTTGATTAGAAAAAATGTAACAATGATTATAAGAAGTAAACTTAAAACTGTAAAACTAGAGTTAATAACATTTATTGTCTTATGTTTGTATTCCAAGTATTTAATCATTTCTCTGTTCTCTATGTTATTTAGATTTAGTTTTTCAAGTGTTACATTATTAAATATTTTTGTAAAGTTAACATGAAATGTTGGAACAATAAATTTATTGGTATAATTTTTTCTTTTATTTGTAAAGGTGTGATCCATTATTTTTATCTTACAATTACTAAATTTAATTAAGTTATTACCCTTTACAATCCTTTTTTGCTTTATGCAATTGCTTTTTAATTCAGTAGTATTAACATTTTTAGTTATTACGAGATCATCAAAAATTTGTTTAATCGAAGTTACATTATTGTTTCTCAATTTACATGCATTATTCTTTTGTAAAATGTTTCTTATACATGTGTTACTATGTTGTTTTAAATCTTTCTTTGTTACAACTTCGTCTTCACCGTTATAGACGTTGTTTCTTTGTATAATTACTCTTTTAATGTCTACATCTAGTTCTTCAAACTCGTTGTTTGGGAATGGAATTATTAAAGCATTAAAATATTTTTCTTTTGTAAAATTTGGTATCATTATTACGAATATTAAAGAATTATCATTGTACATAAAACTAAGACGGATATACGGTAAGATTGTTGGCGATATTTTGTATTCAGTAATTTCACTGTCAGTTAAAACGTTGTGAGCTAAGATGTTCAATTTACTCATAAGTAATATGTCTACAATCCTCTCTACTTGTCTATTAATAATGCCTATATCTGCGTAAATTTGAAATACCATTTCTGATTTAAATGCTTGCTGGGAGTTATTATTTCTACTATTTAGTTTTGCGTTTAACTGCTCTTGCTGTACATTTACATGTTCTATTACCTGATTAAGATTTTTAATTAGATCGTTGTTAATGATTACTTGTTTGTTTAGTTGATTTATTGTTTGTTCGGCATTTCGGTCTAAGTTGTTAAGGTGATTGTATATATCAGTGGCATCTTCATCATCCATTGTTCCCGCTAGAAATTTTAGTCCTGAGCCTAATAAGTTCATTAACCCACGTTTTTTGCGTTTATTGATGTTGTGCGTTTGTAACACTAAGGAGTTTATTTCATGTTTTAGCCAATTCAGTTCTCTTTCCAGTAATTTGTATTGATTGCTGCTTGAATTCAAGTTGAGTATCTTTATGTTGTTTTCTATGGAGTTGACTGCTTGTTCGTATTCGCTTAAATTTATGATGTGGAGGATTTTTGTATAATTCTCCACTATAAATTTTTGGTCCATTTGAAACAGAGAATACCCATTTTCACTCCTTATGTTTATTACTTCTATAGACTGTCCTGAGATGTAGGTGAGTTGCAATATGAGTATTAGAAAATACATCCTGTAAAGAGATGAGTTCATTCTTGATATTTGAATTTTCGTTTTTGTTGGGTTGCGTTATATCTAATATCACGTTTCCTACTGGTGTCAAATATGTAATTATTTTGTTTTCTATAATTACTAAGCCTTTTATATTTTGGACTGTTTTTTGCTATATTTCTGTTAGATACTACATTTTCATTCAGTTCATACTTACATGTGCGATTTCTATTTAAATGATTAATTTTACTTATTTTGTTTTCATCGAATTTCGCCGCCAATTCTTTAACTTCATTTCTGTCATAATTTTTTGTTATAAATTCTATTGGACGTAATTTTGTCGTTGTGTGAATAGTATTATTGTAACAAGTTATTGCTTTAAAAATATTGGTATCGAGGTCGTCCTTATTTTCATTATCTGATTTCATTATACGTAGATGCTCGTTTAGAGTACCATGCAATCGCTCTATATCAGCGTTGCCCGTTTTGTTGCCTGCTGTGGTAACATGTGATTGTATTTCGTTTTCTTTAAGGAAAAGTTCCACCGCATTATGCAGAATACATCTTTCGTTATCATAGACTAACTTCTTCATTTTGCCTAGAAATTGTATTCTTTCTTTTATGGCTTTCAGAATTGAGACCCATGTTCTATCGCCTAATCTATGTATAGTTGCGTATTTACTAAATTTGTCGATTGTTGTCAAATACATGATATTTCGGCAAGGAAACCAAATGTCTATGTGCACGATACTATTAAATTCATGCGGCGTCTCTGTTATTTTATAAGGAATTTTTATCGGTTGTCGATCATGTTTAGCCAGTATGCATATTTCGCAATTATTTATGTATTTTGTAATAATTTTTAACAAATTTGGGTGGTAGTACGTTTGCTTTAATTCATAAAATATTTCTTGGATACCTCTATGATTGTTTCTTAAATGTTCGTTTTTAATTATGGTGAGCATTTGCTCCTCATCTGTTATATTTTTTAGTATAATGCTGGACTTAAAAAGTTTTAAATTTTTATTATTTGCAAAATTTTGTATAAAAATATCTTGGAATTTGATGAACAATTGATTACTATCGCAATAAATGCACATTATTCCTTTATTGATCAGTATTCCCTTCATAATTTCTAATAGGTTACTATTGTTGTCTATGATAATGTGGTTCTGAATTTTTCCATTTACAATTTTTTTATAAATTCTTTCTCGGTTGCCTATTTGTAAGTAAATTTGGTTTTTATAGAGGTTAATGGCTCTCTCGGTGACGTATATGTACTGGGTTTCGTCTTCTATTCCACTGTGGATAGTAGCGTCAGTAGACTTGACGTCGTCATTCGGTTCACTAGCACTGCTTGTCACATTATTGAAAATGTTAGGCAGCGAAGTTTCTTTTTCTATTTCGTAATTTTGATCTTCGCGATTAACATATCTGCTTAAACCGTCGGCAACATGATTTTCTTTTCCTTTCAAAAATTCCATTGTGAAGTCATACTCATTTAATTGAATTTTCCACCGTTGTAGCTTCATATTAGGTTCTTTGAGATTATTGAGCCAAACAAGAGGTTTGTGGTCTGTACGTAAAATAAATGTTCGTCCGTAAATGTATGTCCTGAAATATTTGACCGCCCAGATAATCGCGAGTAACTCTTTTTCTATCGTGGAATATTTTGTTTCGTGGTTATTTAATGTACGTTAAGCGTAACCTATAGGGTGATGGTTTTGACTGAGTACTGCACCGATGGCATAATTAGATGCATCGGTAGTCAGCGTAAAAGGTTTATTAAAGTTGGGGCTTTTGAGTACGGGGTCGCTGGTGAGCAATAATTTTAATTTATTGAAGGCATTGATGTAGTCAGGATCAAATTTATTTATTTTCATGTCCTTTTTTAGGTATTTGATAATGGGGTAAGCGACCTTCGCATAGTCCTTGATGAACTTACGGTAATAGCCACTGATGCCAAGAAATTGTTTTATTTCTTTGACTGTAGTTGGAAGTTTCATTTTCTGAATAGCTTCTACTTTTTCGTTATTGGGCTTTATACCACCATTAGTTATTGTGTGACCAAGATAATTAGTAGACTCGTCGGCAAAGTGACATTTATCAATTTGAATTTTTAAATTTGTTTCTCTTAATCGTTGCAATATTTTTCTTATTGAAAGTAAATGTTCTTCAAAGCTGGTAGAAAATATCAGAATGTCGTCCAGATAGACAACACAAATTTTGTTGATAAATTCTTTCAGAACACTATTCATAAGGCGCTGAAAAGTCGCTGGCGCGTTTTTCAGACCAAATGGCATACGAATAAACTCGTAGTGGCCACTTTTAGTAGAGAATGCCGTTTTAGGACGGTCTCTGGGTAACACCTCAATTTGGTGAAACCCTTTAGCCAGGTCTATACTGGAAAAATAGGTACATTTTCCGAGTTTATCAAATAACTCATCGATGTTTGGCATTGGGAATCGATCGTCAACTGTTTGTTCGTTGAGCTTACGATAGTCAACGACGATTCGCCATTTTTGTTTCCCAGAGCTGTCAATTTTTTTGGGTACTACCCAAATGGGGGAATTGTATGGGCTGTTACTATGTTTTATTATCTTTTGTTGAAGCATGTCCCGTATTTGTTTGTCGACTTCATTTTGATGAACCTCAGGGTAACGGTATAATTTACTGTAGATGGGAATATTACTCTTTGTTTCAATTCTATGTTGTATTTCATTAGTAAATGAAAGGCTATCCCCTTCCTTAAAAAATACATCTCTAAAAGAGAGTAATATCGATTTTAATTTATCTACGTCTTTTTTATTTAAATGGCTGGCAAAACTTTCAACTGGAACATGGTTCGTGTGGAACTCGTGACTAAAAACTTCAGCTGAATTATCCGTATATCTACTTTTGACATATAATTCTTCCTCTTCGTTTAGATAGAATGGTATTGTGGCTGACCGTGTGCGTAGTAATCGTTCTTTATAATCGATTATCGCATCTAAATCAACCAGAATATTATTGCCGATTATGCCATCAAATTTTGTATGGAATTTGTATTCCGTAAATTGGACATAATAATTATCTTTTTCGTTGAATTCATTCAATAAAGGAAAACTATACTGAGTATTAATTCTAATGGTATGGTCTAAAACCTTTAAAAAACTGTTTGTTGGAGTAACTTTCCATTTAGGATTACAGATGAGAGGGTTTATTATGCTGTGCTCCGCACCGCTATCGATAATAAACTTCATGTCACCTATTTTATTTTTTATTACTATATACGGAAGTTGTTTTCGGTGTCCATCTGAAAATTTTGGTGTAATTCGTGGCTTTGATCTGTATTTTCATTTATGGAAACATCCATTGGTTCTAACACGTTATTCCGTGGAACATAATTTTGCTGCCTATTGTTGTAGGAGAAATTATGTCGGTTATGGTCATTATTATTGTTATAGTGACGTTGATTAGTTTGGCGCGTTTGCGCACTGGAATTATTTTGAGATCTATTCGTTTGACGAGTTTGACTACTTTGTGCTTGTTGCCCTTGAATTTGTGTTGCATTGCGTACGTAAACATTTGGATTAAAAGCTGTGTTATTAATATTTCTAGTAAAGTTATTGTTATTAATATTTGATGCTAGGCCTGTATTGTTACTATCCCTATTAAAATTATTATTGTAACTAGATGGGCTTCTGTAATCATTATTTCTAATATTATTGTTTCTGTGATAAAAATTCGACTTGTTATTGAAATGTTGACTTTTTCCAGCCTGTATTCCAGTAAAATGCAGGTAATTATTGGATGCTATAATTTGGTACGCCTCATGTAGAGTTTCGGGGTTTCTATTAATTATTATGCCTCGTACAGGTTCGGGCAAATTTTCTTTAAATACATTAAGAGCGATTCTGTTGTTTGATATGGCCTGTTCTGAATTCATAGTATTACTAAGTATGTATTTATTGTTTAGCCTACCTAACAAACTATTTATCTCATTAAAGAATTGCTCTATAGTAGAATTGCATCGACATAATGCGATTTTATCTAATAAAGATTCTATTGGTGCCGTTTCACCATGTTTACTAATTAAAATTGCCTTAAGATCCGGCCATGTCTCTATATGTCCCTGTGTTAATACGGTTGCACGGGCCTTACCAACTATTTTTTCCATAATGAGCCCTAATACCATTCTTTTAAATTCTACGCTTAAAGTTTCTACGATCGGTACTATTGATTCGATCCTCTCTATGAAATTGCCTAGATTTGACCTATCGCCGTTGAATGGAGATATATTACTTATGCATTTCATTGCAAGATTAAATTTTTCAACTTGGTTCAAATTTTCCATTTTAAAAAAAAATTCTTCAATGCTTTAGTAATTTTCACAAAAATAAAAAAATTAAATTCACTTTTACTAAAATATTAATAATAATAATTTTCACAAAATAAAAAAAATATAATGCACTTTTATTAAAATATTAATAATAATGTAAAAAAAAATTTAGTACTACTTGCTTCGTAGATACCTTCCAGGTGAGTCGTCCAAGCAAAGTCTGCCTTTGTGCTGCTGTGTACGTTCTATGAACAGTCTCTTCATCTGCGACGTCCTCGTTTTCTGTTCTTTCCACGCTTCGGTAGTCTTTTTTTTTCTATTTTTTATGTTGATCTATGTTTATGTATGTCATAGAAATGTTTTATTTCTCACAACTGTTTTGTTCTTTAATACAAAATTTGAGATTTTTTCACAATTTTGCACATTTGTGGGGGTTAAATGACCGTAAAAATTAAGAATTTAAACTTCTTATTTTTTTTTTCACAGATTTTGCGTATTTGGGAGCAAATAATCATAAAAATTAAGAATTTAAACTTATTATTTTTTTTTTCACAGATTTTGCGTATTTGGGAGCAAATAATCATAAAAATTAAGAATTTAAACTTCTTGTATTTTTTTTTTTTTGTTCGACAATCGACTGCGCCAGTAACAATAATTAATAGAATAAACAACAACGAGCGAACTTGCTTGAGATCTTAGATACGACTGAACTTTATTATTATAAAATTAAATTTTCAGGCGTCAAGCGCTGAGTGCATGCAGCTGCAAATAATGCAGAGTTGCATTGTCACAGTGGCATGCATCCAGTGCATGGCGTAGTTTTATCTTTAAATGATTCCTAGAACACTGAGTGCATGCAGCTGCAAATAATGCAGTGTTGCATCTTCGTAGAGACATGCATCCAATGCAAGGCATCAATAAGAAGAAGGTTAAATTACAAACAATGAGGAGAGGGTTAAATTATACATAACAATATCTATTTACGTTAATTTAAATTTTTTTAAACACCTTTATAATTCATTGATTCAAGTCCTCCAGTATTTCATATTTCCAAAGGTTTAAATTTTATAACAAAAAAAATCCAAAAAATATATTATATTGATTAATTTCTCAATGTTACTGATCTCCATAAGTTTATCGCTCGATTTCGGACATTGTTTAGCAAACCTTTCTGTCAAGTTCCTCCCAAAACAATTGTTGTTTCTTATCACGTAAAACATTTTAGTGATCTTGACAAAGAAGGACATAAAGTTAGTCGCACACACGGTTGACATGCCGATCATTGGTTAATTTCTTTCAAAACTCAGCAATCTGTCGAAATCAGCCTGGCAGGAACAAACACAATGTGCAAGCCAAAGCAGACCAGATATGATTCTCTCGAAGCCAGAATTGCAGAATTAAAATCCCATGCTGAACACTTCATTAGATCGAAGGTAATGCTTTCCACGTATCGACGACCAGTGCTTAGCCCATCTTCACGAAAGACATTATATTCGGACTTGAATACCGCATTGTTCTTGTGGCTAGAAGTGAGATTGGTTTCTGATCATAGGTGGAAATGAATTAGTGTGCGACTAAGATTGAAGAAGAAGATTGATTAAGATTAGGGCAGAAAGCAGATGTGATATTCTTATTCTTATATTCTCTGTTTAAAAGATCTTTATCGACATCGTTAGTTGTAGTGTTTAAGTTCTCATGGTAACGGAAAAAAGCATATCTTTGGATCGTGTGGGTTGTTTGGAAGGCCTTCCTACTGAATGGAGACCAAAACATTGGTTATGGTCTTACCATCAATACAGGTATCTGGTTGATCATTAAGATAGGCCAGATAAACACGCACATTTTCGTAAATTCTGTGGTCCCTGAGACGCGACAGAATGTAGTGGCCATCGTCATTGAGAAGAGTAGATTGCTTTGTGAGCTTGGCCAAAAGAGGGAGCAAAAGATCTAAGAACGATGGTGTGTTTTTATCAGAAGCTTGGGAAACAGAGGTGTTGAGAGTGTGCGAATGAATTAAGTTTGAGTAATCTTCCGACGGAGAGGCTTAAGTGGGAGTACAACACGCATTGGGGGTGAGGCTGAATGATACACGATTTTGTTTAGGTTTCGAAGGGCATAAAGTAGATTTGGTATGGTCGGTTGGTTGGATGATGGTGAAAAAGATTTTAATGTTCGGTTTAGTGGCTGTTTTACGTTTCATATTCTTCCATATGGTAATGGTTATATTATCAAGACGCACAACGTCTATTTTAGAGTTTGGAAACCTTGAATTTTATGGCTTTCTCAAATTTGTTCGGCAAAATCTTCTGGCAATTGAGAGTAGTTATGATGAAAGAAATTCCTTATCCCAAAAGAGTCCGCAAGTCGAGGAGTAACTTTCATAATCAAGGTTATTTCCTTATCTTCTTTATCATGGTGTTGACAGTCTCAGAGACCGTCCAGTGGGTGTAAAATCGTTCGATAAGGTTCGGGGGGTGAGCAACTGATGCAGGTGAAGGCTTTACTATCGGTGAGGAAGTCGTCTGGTTAGAAGGAGACTCGGATCGTGAAGAAAAATTTGCTGCGGTTAATTTGGTTACTGCGTTTGATGAGTTATACTCCCCAATTCCTGGTTAACTATTTTAAGGTCTTCATATATTTCCGCGATATACCTGTGCAAAGACATAAGTTCATGACTAATCACGTCGACTTTATACAACAGATCAAGCAACAACGGGTCCGATTCAAGCCGGTGGGGGTGACGCACTTTTTTGGAAAAATTTTGGAAATGGATTTAAAGGTCGGACCGCAAGGAATCAAGGGACTGAATGGGGTCTATAGGATTCCATTAAAAGGTCGATGGTCAATTTAACATCACGTTTCAAATCATCACAGTCTTTTATTGTTAACTGCTCCGAAATGCTTTTGGATTGGGACAGAAAAAGTAGGCATTTTTCGATGTTTCGGAATATTGTTTTATTTGTGCTATCTGAGGATTCGATCGAGTTATTAAGGACTTCCACAGCTTTGAAGGATTCGATCGAGATATTAAGGACTTCCACAGCTTTGATCAAGTCTTCGAAATTTGATTTTTTTTTTTCAATATATTTTTTGAGATGAGTTTATTTTCACTAAGTACTTTTTCGCAACTAACACATGCAAGCGAGAAATTGGCTTAAACTCATCACAGAAGAATAAGTAATTGCTAATAAATTCCTCAAGTCAGGTCACGGCTATTCCACCTAAACCGGTGCAAGGGGGGAAAAGAGTTGCCGCAAAGGCCATTGCATTTAATCCAGTCAGCATTTCTATATTCGATGCAATGTGGGCTACCGCAGTTTTCCTTTTTTTTATTTTTTTATTTTATTAACGATTAATGAAGGCGTTGAAATAAAAAATGAGTAAAAGATTGTAGCAAATTGACAAGATGGATTTATGTTGAAACAGAATTGGGACAATGAGGGCGTTGGTCGTCGGAATGAAAAGTAGGAATCACGGAGCGGTGGCAGCAGGCGCGTGTGTTAGCGGAAATTTAACGTTTCACGAAAACAAGCTTCGTTTAATAAAGAGTGGGAACAGGTAGAGCAAAATAAACACGTCTGGGTTGTGAGGCAGTTGAATAATAACTTCAAAAGTCTGACTACTGTCATTTCTATCAAATTATTGGAGTTGATTTTTCTCTTAAGCAAAGTTTAGTGAAGAACATATTCACAGGTTGGTGGATTAATTCAAGTCATCATGAAAATAAAAAGCTCAGACTCAAAAAACGAAAACTCTTTAAATACATACAGTGTGCACAACTCATATACAAAGCGAGACAATAAAACAAAAACGAAACAAAACAATGAATGAAACATAACTTATTTTATTAAAATTATTTGTATTCGTAATAAAAGCCCAAAAATTAAAATCATGCGTTTATAAGTGGGTGGCGAAGTTGGAAGAGCGCCTGCCTTGATTCAGTTGATAGGTCCCAGGTTCGATTCCTAAAGTGGTCAAGTTTTTTGAATATCCTCCAGTCACCAAATGCATTAGGATAAAGTTAATGGCACTATCTTTGGATTGGTCGACCAGCGATAGGAGTCTGACTAATGTGTGGCGTTTCTGTAAGCGGTTGTTGTATCGGCTTAATGCCTAGTCCGTGTTGTCAAAATAATGGTTTGTATAGATTGTGTGTAGATGGCTCTGCTGTAAAGGAATAACACTGAAATCGGGGTGTTTGGCTTAATATTCCAAACTTTCAAAGTACATATCTCAAAACTTATATCGAATAAAATCCTGTGAACTAGGCGAAAGCTAATAGGTCGGTATTAAAATCCACAGTCCCTTTTCGGGCTCCACCCACGGAAGTGGATGGTTTCTGATTTTCTCAAACAAGTACATAATCTTTCATTTTGCTCCTAATTCTTCCGCTCGCTCTGTGCTACACGCATTATAAGAGTCTTAATATCATCATGAAGAGCGAGCAAATACTTAATAAAATTCTTTGTTAAAAAATATATTATTATGAGGAGTTTTTTAACCTCCACCTTTTCTTCTCGCAACTAAATTATATATAAATTATAAATATCACAAAACGAAATATGTTCTAGTAATTTAGTCTAGGTAATTATTATAAAATTATAAGTAATGAGAGCCAATTTTTAGTTGGCCATTTACGAAAATGTAAATTTTTTGATTTAGCGTTTATCTTGTTTCTCGTTAAGAAAATTGTTAAAATTATGGTGGAAATAAACAAGTTTGAAAAGAAAAAAAAGTACTTAATAAAAACAAAGGGTACCTCTTTTGTCTTAAAATGTAGTTTAATCGAGTTTGCATGGATTCTACAGATGTATTTGTTGGGGTATGTGGGACTTGTGCCTCAAAAGCCGTTTAAATTTTTAATATCGCAATATTAAGTGACCATGAATTTTCTATTGGATTTATGTAAGGGGAGTTTTTAAGTACTTCGGGCAATTATACAAAATCCATAATCGTGTATTCAACGCCGTTTGTTTTGGGTCGTCGTCTTTTTGGAAAACAAAGTCCCGAACACAAACAAAATTCTTAACACATTCAAGGAAGTTTGATTTTAGGATAGTGATATAAATATGGAAATCCATAATCTCATCGAAAAAATGCAATTTTCCCATGCCTGCTGCGCCAAAACACCCCCAGACCATAAGTGAACCTCCATCATGCTTGAATGTGGAAATTCGGTTTTGACTCCTCAAGCTTGTATAAACCCTGCAAAGATGTCAAATTGTCTCTCTCTCTTTCTCTTTGAAAATTCTGAATAATACAATGCGCGTTCGTCACATCCCAGTCAGCGCGGGCATCTATCGGTGAGTGGACGTGTTGTTGAGGAAGGTGTCACCCATTTTAAGTTATAATCACGCTGTGAGTCAAATTTACGCATGTTCATCTTTATCGTGACTTTTTAGATTCTGATCTTTCCTATAAGTTTACTTTTATTTCTCATTCAATTTGTGTTTTTGTATGGCTACATTTTGTTGTTGAATGGTACTGCATTTTTGCCTTTCTAATTGGCATTTCGGTTTAATTTTAAACACATCAAGATGCAAGGGAGCGTCAAAGCTTAGTTGAACAAGATTTCTTATCCATTCTTTAAGAGATTGGAAACGGGAGTGAAGGGCAAGACACCGACAGTAAAGTGAAACACCACGATAGTGAAGACGACATCCAAAGTGAAATTGAGGATGGCTTTATAAAAGATGTTGAAGAAGAAGTGTTAACCCTCTTCATCATCGACTTCTCAAAGAGTTATAACTTTATCTTCACGAACGGTTTGAGGTAAGAACAAATATATGTGAGCCTCAGCAATGAATATCATTAAAACTTTCTTGCTTCAATGCCTTCTTTACCGATAACATTTAGACGGAAATCGTTAAGTGGACCAACGTCAAAATTTCTTTAAAAAACGGGGCTGTATGATTAGTACAACGTTCAAAGACACCTGTGAAACTGAAATTCGAGCAGTGATTGGAACATTAGTTTTTACAGTGATGAGGAAAGATAACCAACTATCCACAGAAGAACAATTTTACTGATCTTCCTCAATGACGTACTTTTCAGTCATGAGCCGAGATCGAGTCGATTTCTTGATGTGGTGTCTCAGGATGGATGACAAAACATTGCGTCCATCACTAAGGAAAGAGGATGTGTTTATTCCTACCCGAAAAATATGGGACCTTACATAGATGAGCAGCTACTTGACTTTAGAGGACGCTACCATTTAGGGTCTATATACCTAATAAGCTAGGCAAATATGGAAATTCCTATGATGTGCGCCAGTGGGACAAAGTATATGGGCAACGTCATGCCATATTAAGGAAGAGGAACAATGGATTATCCGTGGGAGAAAATTATGTGAAACAACTCTCAAAACCTGTACACGGTAGCTGTCGTTATATAACCTGTGACAATGCGTTTACCTCCCTTTGGCGAAAAACTTGTTCCAGGACATATACAAGCTGACTTTAGTGAAAGCTGTACGATCCAACAAACGAGAAATTTCTGGAGAGCTGAGAACTACTCGCACAAGATCTGTTGGATGATATGATGGACCTCTTACTCTTTTTTCATGCAAGCCGTAGCCTTCTAAAACGGTGTACATGTTATCATCATGTGACGAAGCAAACAATATCAATGGATCATTTCATTTCATTTATTTTATTTAGTGACCATGTCACTATTTGGTATCATGTACATATTATAAAGAACTCATTTTCAAATAAGAATAAAGTTAATATAATATGAACTATTATAAGCTAATTGGCATAAGGATAGTTACTTTTCACAAAGATAATACATTTTCTTTTAAATGTGGCCAGATTATTTTCGTTTTTTATTTCTTCCGGCAATGAGTTAAATAATTGTAGACCCTTATGTACGATGCTATTTTGTGTTACATTCGTGAGGTATTGAGGAGGTCTGAAGTCCCCATAATTACGCAGATTATAAGGTTGAGCATCAATTACGTTTCTAAGATATTTTTTTAAATACATGGGTAACATATTGTTTTTTTATTTTCAAATCAAAACATAAAGCATTAAAGAGAATTCTTTGCTTGACGCTTAACCATTGTAACATACTTAACATCAGGACAACTGAAATATATCTATTGCATTTTAATATTATTCTCATTGCTTTATTATAAATACGTTGCAGCTTTAATAACATATAGTTACTGCAGAAAAATAAAATTGAAGAGCAGTACTAAAAATGAGGCTTTACCATTACACTAAAAACATTTCTACCTAGGAAAAAAAATTTTTTTGACACTTTCTTAGTTATGTCGTCTACATGTGCATCAAACTTAAGTTTTGAGTCAATCATTACATTTAAGTTCTAGATTTGTTCGACTTTTTCTATTATTTGACCATCTACACTTAATTTAATTCCTCGATCAGATTTAAAATTCATACACTTTGATTTTGTAACATTTAATTTTAGTTTGTTAGACTTAAGCCATGTACTCAAGTCATTAAGGTTTTCTTGTAAGTTTATTATGCACTCTTCGATGTCCTTTCCTGATATAAACAGCAGGGTGTCATCGGTAAAAATCACAATCTTGCAGTATCTTAGAATGCTGTTTATGTCATTGATGTAGATGATAAAAAGTAAGGCACCTAGTATAAATCCCTGCGGGACGCCTAGCTCAGTTCCAATGCTGTCCGAGAATACTCCATTAATCATAGTTCGTTGAGTTCGTCCATTTAGAAAAGATTCGATCCACCTAAGCTCGGTATCTTTTATTCCGTATGCTTTAAGTTTAGATAATAGAATGTTCCTATCGATTGTCTCAAATGCTCTCTTCAAGTCAAGAAAAACTGCTAGTATGAAAATTGCGAGGGTTCTACTACCTATAAGGTTTTCGAGAAATAATGGCGTGGAGGCTTTAATTAATGTTTTTTCCTGCCATAAAGCCTTAATAATAAGTGTAAGTGTAAGTCCCAGTAAACTTCCGCTGTGGTATTGTAATACGATTCGGTTATCACATAATCAATTAAAGTTTTGGTTTTATTAGTAACGCGAGTAGGGACACGCACGGAGGGTTTAATACCTTTGACCAAATGTGCTCTATCATGTCCTGTGACTAGAGGACAAACAGATGGCCAATGGCAAAGTTTTACGGATTATTAACTATAGCTTCCATTAATTCCTATATCATATATTCCCATAGTTTTTCTTTAAAAGGTGAAAAGGTTTTGAATCGTAAATACTTCATTGAAAGCTTGAGTGCGAGTCTGGCATCGTCATTTTTGAAAGAAAGATGCGGCACTAGCTCACAACAAGAAGTTTCAAAAGAGCCTTTACCAAAAAAGGTACTTAGTAAGCATATGGTTCATATGATATCATACGGCAGGAAAAAGCTTTGTGTAGGGAGCATAATTTTGATGTGTGCCAAAAATGTTTGCGATTATTTTTTTTAGTATTTAATTTTATGTATGTTTTCATTATCTTATAACTATGTACGTATTATTAAATGAACTGATAAGTACTGAAAGTATTTTTGTTACTTTTACAGTTTTTTTCATTAAATTAATAACAGCAATGCCATAAAATGAATGTTATACGTTATTTGCTTCAACCAGACGATCCGTCTCTCATTTAACGTTTTTATATTAAAATAGCTTAGAAAATAAAGCTGTTAAAAGTTAATTTGACGAATGATTATCTTAAGTGAATTGCAAAGTATGAGTATCTTGCCGGGGCTAAGCGCACCCTAGATCTTCACGCGCTTATCGAATATTTTAATTTTTAATTTACATTCATTGGAAAAATGAAACCTCAAACTAGTTTGAAGTAAATAAAGTCAGATGGAATTTTGAGAAGAAATAAAAGAACAAACTCATTCAATGCTTTATTCAGGTAATTTGAGAGCCGCAGCATTGAAACTGACTATGAAAAGCTCTGCATATCACGTTTCAAAGGATAACTTCTCGAACTGCAATTTTGCATAATTTCCACATAGTAAAGTTTTTTTTTTTTTGTGTGCTAAGTCCAAAGAAATAATACGTAACCATTGAAAAGATTTGCACAAAATTCCAACGAAATCATTTGCCAGTACTTCCATCACTTTCAAAACAAAACGCTTCATGAGTTCCAACGAAACACAAGCAAATAAGTCCCATGAATAATTGGACCAAGGGTTTTCCACGAAATATATAATAATAATAAACAAAATCTTAGAAAGCAAAATTCCGCCAAAAAGCGCTAAAAACAAAAAAAAAGAAAAAAAGTCCCGAATTCCAAAAATCATTAGTTAACATTAATTAAATGGTTGAAATCCGCGCGCGTGATCTTTTGACCATTATATAAAAAAATTAATATAAATGCTAGATTACTACACAAAACGCTTTGAATTGCACACTTTGGCATCTATCAGTTGATTTACTGTCCATTTAAACAATTGAGTAACATCAATATAAACAATCTGATCGGTAGGCCGTTCTATTTATTTTTAATTTGACAAAGTGAATCATTAGCTGGGCCAGTGTCATCACAGATCTATTTTAAGACAATTCGTTGGTATGTATATTTATTTAATTAATAAATGCAGAGCACGTTACAGCTAATAGTTGTGTAAGAAAAAAAAACTTTTGTTGGCATACTGTTTCTCTGTATACAGTGGTACAGACTTTGATTTCGCCGAGTGAGAATTTTTATCGTTGACATTGTCATGCATGGACTTTTGCGTCTCTCATAAGCTAAACATAGTTAAGTCGTTTTTCTTGCAACAAAGTAGCAAAGCAAATAAATATTTTTAATCATGTAAAATCATAGATTATTGCACAAGATATATTAATTTTTCATTACATTTTGAATCTAGAAAAAAAAATGGTTAGCCTTTCTAGATTTTTTTTCGTTCGAATATTTTTGCACTTGAAAAATTGAAATTCATTTTGCAAACTTATGATCTCTGTTGCAAAATTAATTTAATGATCACTTTTATCTATTATTCGAACGTATGTAATAAAAATAAAACTGTAAAGGGACCAAAAGTGATCGAGTGATACAGATACATTTTAAAAACGTATTATTTGACAACTAAGAGAATAAAACTGAACAAGTTGAATGTTACATGTTTTAAAAATAGATACATTCAAGGACAGACTTTTTTCGCAGTCATACATGTTGTTTGAACAAAATCCATATTATGCGACTCATCTGCTTGATGGCTAAATAGACCAGAGGTTCCCATTTTTTTTTTCGGCCACGGAACCCTAAATTATCATATTTTTTTTGGCGGACCCCCTATTGATAATAACAGAAAACATCGTTCCTTGAAGTGTGGTTTGGATATGTTTGACAAGAAAAAAAATAATAAATGATATTAAAATAAATGTATTTTAAGTTTTATAAATTATTTATTCTGCAACAAAAATTCGTTGTAACTTTTTAATGTGAAGAATGAAACTTTTTTACATATTTACTTATAATATCCTTAAAATTAGGCTTTATGTCTGACAACTGAATGCGAAGGTCTGGAGCTGCATCCAGTCTGTTTCTGTATTTGTTTTTCGTGTAAGTGTAATCCGAAAATCCAGCCTCGCATCGGTAAGATAAGAGCTTTTTCTGTCACTGCAGGGTATTCATCTTTCAGTCCAACCCAAAAAGTATTCAAATTAGAATCTTCTGATTTGTTTAAGAAGGGATGAACATTTTATGTCGATCAAACTTTCATACTCTGGCACAGTTAGCGTCGATGACTTGATATAATTTGCAAATGGATTCTGTACCCAGTCGATGTCGTCCATTTTCTCTGGGAAATACTCTTCCAAAGATTTTTTGAGGTTAATAAAATTTTGATGTATGCTACAATTTACAATTTAATCTTTATTGCTCAGATGTATTTTTGATGTACAATTTTTCAATAATTTTTGACTTATAATATAATATTGTTGGAGTGGGAAGAGATTTTGCGTAGCATCTTTGAGGACATTACGCATAGATACTTTTCTATGGGTGGCATGTTTGCCGTGCTTTATAGTATTTCATTACTATAGAAGTGACGGGTTTCTGGATTTCGGTGCAGACCTGTGCAGTAACGAATTGCTTTTCGCTCGAAGATTTGAATTTTCTTCATTAGGCTTGGACTTATCGTGAACCATATTGGGAAACAATATGTCACGATGGGACGGATTAGTTGCTTGTACAGCAAGAGTTTGGTTCTTGTATCCAAACCGTTCCTTATTCTCATCAGTGGGAGAAATAGGGATAGCGCATGGTTGGCCTTTTTTATTGTGGCTGTCGCATGGGAATTGAACCTAAATCTTTCTTGGAAGTGAATTCCTAGGTATTTGACTTTTTGTTTTGGTCGAATGATCGAGTTATCGGGCATGGTCAAGGCAAGATTCTTGCACTTGGTGGCTGAACCATTGTATGAGGCAGTCCTGAAGCAGATTAGTTCGGTTTTGGTCGTGTTTATTTTTATTCCCCATTTTCGGTAGTAGTCCCAGAGTTTAAGGATATGTTCCTCAACATTGCGGAGAGCTACAGAGGGCATTCTGGAAGAAGAATACGTGACTGAGTCATCCGCGTATAGCAGTGTTGTTGTTTTCTCACAATTTCGTGGTTGGTCATGGGTTTTGATGTATGCTTCTTTCATCATCTGAAGTAACCTGCAACACATTTTCTTGCAAAAACATGTTTAAAAGTGTAAAACTTTCGTAATATTTTTCTTCAATACAATATTTTATTTCTAACTGTAAATTTGGTTGTATGTTGTGCCCTGTAAGGACTGGCAAATTACGTTTGAGCTTATCGAATATATCGGCCAAATAAGCCAATTTCACCAACCATTGCTCATCGTGCAAGAGTTCAACAAACGTACTTACGGATGCAGAAATGGGCTGTTCGACGAAGAATATCCTGAGCTCGTTGCGCAATTCAAATATTCTGGATAAAACTTTTCCTCTCGAAAGCCATCTCACTTCCGTGTGTAGAAGAAGAGATTGATGCTGACTTCTTACATCTTCTCACACTTTTTTAAAAAGCCTTGATTGCAGTGGACGCGATTTAACATATTTATGGATTTGTACGGCTTGATCGAGAACCTTTTTTAATTCGGTCGAAATTTTCTTCGCGACAAGGGCATGACGTTGTAAAACGCAGTGACTGCTACCACATTTCGGAGCAACATTCTTTATTCTTGTCACAGTTCCTTTTATTTTGCCGGTCATAGCCGCACCTCCATCGCTGCTTACGTCAATACATTTGGTCCATTGTATATGGTGTATACACATATAATTATCAATGACTTTAAAAATTTCTTCCCCAGTCGTGTTGGTGTCCAAAGGTGCACAAAAAAATAAATCTTCCTCAATAGATCCTCCGAAGGGGTATCTCACGAAAACAAGCAATATTGATAACCCGGCGACATCTGTACTTTCGTCAAGTTGTATTGCAAACATCTCACTGTCATTCAATCTACAAATTATTTCATCTTCAATATGGTCTGAAATCTTATGGACTCGATCAGATATGATGTTATTGGAACACTGGACTGCTGCAACTTTCTTTGCTGCGTCTTCTCCAAGTACGCAGCTGACGATTTCTCTCATGCATGGTTTTCTTAAATTTTCTGCAATCGTGTGTGGTTTACCAGCACGTGCAATTCTGTAACTTATAAGGAATGATGCTTCTGTTGCGTTTTCATTATCTGTTTTTGCATATCTTTGTATATCAGCCATACCAGTTGTTTGTACTTCTTTGTGTCTTTCAAAAAAACTTAAGCTTTTATCCTTCAATTGCGGGTGGTTGGTTTCAAGGTGTCGTTTAAGCTTTGCAGGTACCAAAGAGCAGGAGCATTTTTTACAGGAATAAATCCAAGGGATAAGTAGGATTTTTCATACTTCCTCTTTTTTAAAACAGTTCTCTCCTAAGATTCACCCCTTTTATGGGTTGTTATACTTTGTTGTTGTTGCCGACGACAAGAGCCTTCTGTAAGGCTCCCCGTTTTGAGCCATTTGTCCATTATCAAAAACTGAAACAAAAAACAACAAATTCTAACAAGTCGGTATCTTCACAAAAAAAGTGTGGCATCTATCCCTGTAATGATAAAGTGCCACACCACATTTCAAAACTTAAAACAAAAAAAAACGCACTAACCACTTCTTTTAATACGATCTTAAAACACAAAATACTTAAATTCAATTGGCAAACCGCGCTGTATAACTTCGTCCTCATCAATTAATTGCAACAAACTGGCAGAATGTCGATAGTAAAAAGGGGAGAATTCAAATCAAAACAAATAAGAAAAACTACAGTTACATAATCCGATGTAACCAATTGTTTTGACCTGCAGTTTTATTTGAATAGCTAAAACAACCCCTACCTACATGTGTACGTACACAAGTGTGTGTACCCATGTGGCATTTTTCCCAACATGCAACACCTATTGTGACACCGATACAAAAAATTCATACTTTTTTTTCGCTATTTGTTTGAAGTATGAATTTCGGGGCGACGCGACGGCACTTATGTTTTTTCTACGGAACCCCTTTGACTTTTCCACGGAACCCCAGGGTTCCGCGGAACACCATTTGGGAAACGTTGAAATAGACAATGCTCGGCGACAGTAGGACAATACAGCGTTAGCAAAATCGGACAAGAATAGTTCGTTGGGAATAGGGTACCCAGTTGGTAGGGCCTACATGCGGCCATCCTCAAGATCTTCTACGGACGATGCATTGTAATCGAATTTTTGTAGCAACAAGTTCATAAATTCACAGCTCGTTGTGGTTTTGCTCGGACGCTCAGAAGATGGTAAACATTTTCTCACTGAATACCGATAGCATCGATCTTTGGGTACAACTTCATAGAGATCTAGATTGAGATAAGGATTGTTTGTTGTTTGTTTGGTTGTTGCCCGGGGTACACCCCGGACTTCTTTATTAGGCTTAGTACAAGCTATCACTTAAAACATAGACACAACTCTTAGAAACTAACAGAAAATTACTTACATCTATGGGGCTAGTCAGGAGGAAAGGGAGTACAACTTGGGGCTATTAGTAAATCGGTAGAGAGAAGGAAGAGGCGGGTGGGCTAGTCAGAGAGGAGGGAGGTACTATTATCAGACAATAGTTTATTTTTCAGGGATGATTTGGAGAGGTGGAAGTCAAGATAATTATTTGCAATGCGAAGCATTCTGGATTTTGGCTCGAAGAAACCGTAGTTTGTATTTGATGATTGAGAGACGAAAGCGAGGCACTGATCTGAAATTGCGGGGATTGGTGTTAAGGTAAATCAATTGAAGGAGAGACGAGGAATCAATAGCACCGGAGATAAGTTGATGAACAAATAAAGCATCGGCAGCATCCCGACGTGTTTTAAGGGTTTGAAGGTTAATCAGTTTAATCCGGTTCACGTACGGTGGCAAGTTGTGATTTTCATTCCACTGAAGACCGCGTAGGGCAAAATGTATTAACCTACGTTGGACAGCTTCAATTCTGAGTGAATTGGTATCGTTAAAGGGAGACCAAACTTGACTAGCATATTCAACAATTGGTCTTACAGACGTAATGTAAGGAGACTTTGTGACATAAGGGTTAGAGAATTCTTTCACCCATCGTTTAATAAAGCCAAGGGAAGAGTTAGCTTTACGTAATATGGAATCAATGTGGGAACGGAAACTGAGTTCTCTGTCACATTGGACTCCAAGGTCAAACATAAAATCAACTGAAGGAATAAGTACACCGGAGAAAAAGTATGACCGAGGGGGTGGAGGAAGACGTTCACGCGAGTAAGTGATGGTTTTGCATTTGGCAACATTTAGCTCTAAGTGGTTTTTAGTACACCAAATGTAAAAACTATTTAGATCGTTTTGCAGTTGTAAGTGATCAGAAAGGGGAAGATATATGTTTACCAATTCTCATATCATCAGCATAGATGGAAAGATCGGAGTGATTGAAAATGCGTTCAACATCGTTAATCGTTAATATGAAGATGATAGGTCCTAAGTGACGGCCTTGTGGGACACCAGAGGTAGCAGTAAACGGGTGAGATAGTGAAGAACGAAAGAGGACCCTGTATTGTCTAGAAGTTAGATATGATATTATCCATTCAATAGCGGAGGGATTTGAATTTAAGGCAGATGATTCGGTGAGAGATTTTATCGAATGCTTTACTGAAGTCGTTGGTAATAGCGTCGACTTCTTTGCCATCTTGCATAGCTTGCAATGCTTTAGATGTAAATTCGATTAGATTTGTGTTTGTGGATCTCCCTTTTATAAATCCATGCTGCTTGGTGGAAAATATGGATTTACAATGAAAGTAAACTGAGTCGTAGACAATACTTTCAAAAAGCTTAGGAATGCAAGAGAGTTTAGCAATAGGACGATAATTTAAGATATCATATGCGGGAGAAATTTGAAAGAGGGTAGGGGAAAGGGGCTGAGATAGGGGAGAAGTCATCCTTCATTCCATTGATTTTGTCAATGACGTCATTAATTGAAATATGAATGGACGTGAAAGATGTTTGGGGACATTGGTTAAGATAGGAGAAATAATTCAAGCGGGATGCTGCACGTGGTCGGTAAACGAATGGCTAAAGAAGTTTGCGAAGAGGTTTGCAATTATTTGTGGGTCTGAGGAAAAGGCATCAGGCAATTTGAGTGTTGGGGGAAAGCCATAAGATTTTCTTTTAGTATTAATGAATTTGTAGAAGCGTTTGGGATCAGAAAATAAGCAGGTCTCCATTCGCGAAATATAATTGCGGTACTGTGATTCGCATAGTTCGGAAAAACGAGTTTAAAGCTGATGGTAGTTGTTATAATCTATTATAGACTGAGTACGCAGGAAAATGAGCCATAGTGGCGACGACAAACAGTTTTTAATAGGTTCGTAAGGGACCGAGTGGGTTAGACATTTAAAGAGTTCAGTGAAAAAGAATTCGGTAGCATTTTCAACTGTTTTAAGAAAGAGTTGATATCTAATTTCATTAAGAGGTTATTGAGCTTGGTAAAGTTTTGCCTTACGGAAATTGAAGTGATTACAAGTCTCAGAGATTTTGGGAGTGTTATCCAAATTGTTCGCGAATTTTAGATGGAGAGGTGGATGGAAGTGGTCCAAAGAAGATGGGGACTAGCAGTTACTATTGAGTTTTCAGGGTCAGAGGAAAATATTAGATCCAATTGTCGGTTAAGATTATTTAAGACAGGATTGATTTGAAACAAAGCGGAGTCAGAAAAACGGTCAGTTAAGAGGGTTTCTTTTTCAGAGGTGATGTTTGTTGCATGAAGAGATGTTTGATCGTCAAAAGGAGACCATTGGAGATGCGGCAGATTAATCCCCCATTATAAAGAGATTCATTGTTGGAAACGGAAAACGTTTAAGTTTGGGAGAAAAGTTCTAGGTTGTAAATACTTGATGAAAATCTCAGGGAGCCATTAGAATGTGCTCACGCGAATAAATCACGCTCTTATCTTTCGCCTGCAAAAGCATTATTTACACCGACGGTAATAACACCAAAAAACTTAAAAGTGTGCGCGAGTGTTTTTTAACGAGTAAAGTCAACTTTGTTTATATTGCAATCCAAAGTTTTGCAACGTAAAAACCCTAAATTAAATTATCAAGACTTGTACTCGTTTATTCTTTGCTTTCCCGCTTTTATTGTTTCTTGGCTAATATATCTCTCTGCCCATCTTTTAAATAAACTTGTCTAAGAGTCGATCGTGACCATGTCAAACATAGTTGCAACGAGATCAAAAGTCCTACAAACCAAAACATCGTCAAACTCTCCGAAGCCTAAACAACAGCTGGATGCCCCCTCGAGTGAATTAAACCTTTCTCTGGAAATGTTCGATGAGCGCTTGGAGAAGCATGGACAATTGATAACGGCCCACATCTCTCAAAAGATAGACACCATACGCAGTGACTTCCTCTTAAAAATTGAAGCTATGCAAAAAAACTGGTCTGACCGCTTCGATATGCTTAATGAGAAAGTCTCCAACTTGATGGATCGTGTTGAGAAAACCGAATTATATGCGGCTCGAGTGCAAGATATACAAAGAGAATTGCACTCTTTACAGCAACAACATGACACCTTGGAACGAAGAGATGTTGCAGCAGATGGTGTGCTTTTTGGTGTCCCGGAATTGCCTGACGAGAACCTTCACCACTTATACAATCATCTGTGCTTCTCTTTAAACTGCTCCCCCCTCCTCTGTTAAAGAACATTTTCCGACCAAGGAAACAGAGCAAAACAAAAACACCCTCACCCATCATAATGAAGTTCAGCAATCAACAGGAGAGACACACTTTGCTTCATGCAGCTGCGTTGTACCGCAGCAAAATAATAAACAGCTGTCCCTTCGTGACGTTGGATTAGAGGAGAGCGGTATCATTTACATCAATGATAGTCTAACGAAAAAAAAATCGGACTATTCTCCAAAGGGCAATCACGCTTAAGCGTAAAAATCAGCTGTGCGCTGTTTACACAAAAGCGGGAACTGTCTTTGTCAAAACCAAATGCGAAAGGGAGAAGCATAGCCATAAACAGCATAGATGACCTGAGTGCTGATGCGACGAATGCAGAAATGACGTCATAAGTAGAAAAATGATTTTTTTATTTTCAACTTTTGTTTACATTTTTTAATTCCTAATTTTGTTTACAATATTCTTTCTATCTTTACTCGCTTTGTTTTATAATAATTTTCTTAATTCCCAAAACATTTTATTAGATAATTATGATGTGCAACTCTGCTGTTTAGATTTAATTACTGTCAATATTTTTTCGTTCCTGATGAGCAACTCTTGCGCCGCGGGTTTATAATGGTTAACCCAGCAGCATCCATTGTCGGTAGTGTAGGTAAAGAAAATTCGCGCAATATAATAAGAGTTTTATCTCGGGTTCGTTCTGGTTTCCTAGTATGCCATTGGAATGCACGAAGTCTAAATAATTTTTAATTAGATTACCTTAAATATATGTTCGAAGGTTCGCAAATTGATGTCATTTGTGTGAGCGAGACTTGGTTTAAGCCAGATATTGATGATTATATCTATGATATCGCTGGTTATGAACTGCATCGTTGTGACCGTGTTACAGATACGACTGGGGGAGGGATCGCGATTTACTGCAAATCGAGCTTGAAGTGTAGGATAATTGGTGTGTCGGCAGGTCCTGGAGTTGAATACCTCATGCTAGAGATATCAGATGGCTCAATTAAATGTATTGTGTCATGTGTCTACAGTCCTAATAAATACATTTCTACAGAACCATTCTTTTTAGAAGTAAGTCGGTTCACTGGGCAATATCAGCACATAATAATATGTGGAAATTTAAACGTAAATCTCTTAAAGAATGATTATTTTTCAGGCAAACTCTTGGATTATGTGTCTTCAAATGGACTTTTTGTTAAAAACTCGTACCCGACCCGGTATGCACCATCTTCCAATCCTGGCCTTATCGATCTTCTGATAGTTTCTGATGTACTGAATGTACTTCTTTTTGATCAACTTTCTCTGGATGGAATGTCCGATTATGATTTGTTGTTCTGTGCATATAATATAGATTTCTCTCATGAACCTATTCCACAGGAGTATACATTCAGAGACTTCAAAGCTATTGACTTCCAACAACTGAATATTGATGCGATTTCAATATTGTGGTCGCACTGCATGTATTTAGATAGTGCAGATAGCAAGCTTGATCACCTTCAAATGAACATTCACAAACTCAACGATAAATCTGTTCCTCTTCGGACAGTGAAAATAAGAAACAGAAAATGTCCATGGTTTACCAGCGAAGTCTTACGTGCAATAAATGAACGAAGAAAACTTTACCGCAGTTGGAGAAACAACCCTTCTGTAGGGAAGTTGAAAGCATTCTCTGAGGCACGTAATGCTTGTACCACTGTGATTCGAAGAGCAAAATGTAATTATTTTTCTTCAAAGTTTAATGATTCCTTAGACACGAAAAAATTGTGGAGTAATCTGCGTAACATCGGGATCGGGTAAAGGAAATACTGAATGTTTATTAGATCCTGTGTCGAATCCAGGAAACACAGCACGGTTTTCCTTGAAACCTGAGCTTCTTAGGAATTACAACCAGGACTTTGAAGTAGTTAACGAGAATGACGTTCTTGAGAGCTTTGCGAGCTTTAAATCAAATGCTATTGGTGAGGATGGCATTCCTTTGCGATTCGTTAAACTAATTTTACCCTTTATTCTTGGCTCGTTGACTCATATAATAAATTTGTGCATCACATCATCTACTTTCCGCGAAAGCTGGAAAGCTGCCAAAATAGTACCAGTCGCAAAGAAGCCTCAACCGACGCTTCCAACTGATTACCGGCCTATAAGTATATTACCAGTCCTGTCTAAAGTCTTTGAGAAAATCCTGGCTAAGCAAATAGTGGATCATATTATTCAAAAATCTTTATTATCTCCTTATCAGTCAGGTTTTAGACCGGGTCACAGTTGTGCTACGGCTGTGGTCAAAATCCTAGATGATATAAGGCAACAATATGACTGTGGTAATCTGACCGTACTTTGTTTACTAGACTTCTCGAAGGCTTTTGACAGGGTAAATCATAAGATTTTGTGTTTGAAGCTAGCTCACTACTTTGGTTTCAGCAACAGAGCAGTTCGACTTATCGAAAATTATTTGAAAAATCGCTCCCAAAGAGTTTTTGATGGTAAGCGTTTCTCATTTGCGAAATATATGAAAGAAGGTGTTCCGCAAGGCTTAATTTTGGGACCAATACTATTTTGCATTTTCATAAATGATATTGTTTTAGATGACATTTAAGTCATCCTATCTACACCACTTGGACTGTCAGAAGATCTCATCCAAAGGGTGAATGAGGATCTCGCTGCTATTTTTAAATGGTCAGTTGAAAATGGACTAACCCTGAATGCATCCAAGAAGCAAGCGATTTTGATATCGAAAACAAGCTATAATATGGACTGTCTGCCTCCAATATTCCTATCGGACACAAAAATTAAGTTTGTAGATACAGTTACAAGTCTTGGTTTTAAGATAAATCGCAATCTTTCCTGCAGTGATCATGTAAACTACACAATATGTCGTATTTATGCTTGCCTCCGTAAGCTGTGGTTATGTGCTTGTTTTGTTCCTCGTAACAAACTTGTAAACTTGTAAGAACTTTAATCATTCCCATAATAACGTATTCAGAGGTAGTGTACTGCAAACTTGATTCTGTATCGCGAAATAAGTTACAGGTAGCATTTAACGATATGATATGGTTTGTTTATGGTCTCCGAAGATATGCTCAAGTATCTGCTTACCAAAAAAATATTCTAGGTTGTACGCTCCCAAGGTACCTTGATGCCAAAATATGTTTATTTATGCATAAGATAATACAAACGAAAACACCGGTTTATCTTTATGCAAAACTAGAATTTTTACAATCAGCCAGGTTGACTAATTTGAAGGCACCATTGTTCAAATATGTAAACTCTTCGCGTCTTTTCTTTACCTGCGCTATAAGGTTATGGAATTCTTTGCCTGGAGATATGAAGCGAGTGGCGGCCGCGGGGAGATTCAGGAGCGAACTTTTTAAATATTTTTCTCAACAGCAGTAGTTTCTTTTATTTTCTTTCTTTTTGCTTACTTTATAAGATTTTGATTTTTCTTTGATACTTTGAATTTACTTTTTTTTATTTTTTTATTTTCGATCATTATCTTAAACTTAAGTTTATACTTGTTTTTAATCTACATAATTTTTAATCATTCCACTTTTATACACAATAGCTTTGTTGGTACACTTTAAAGACTGAGTCTTACATGTAGTTGATTTAAACATTATAATAAATTGAAATTGAAATTATCGTTAGATAACTTACAATTCGGAACTCGATTGGCACGAATTGTCCCAAGCGAATGAATTCCTTTACTTCGCAAGCACTCCAATACTGGGAGCGACGTATAAAAGTTATCAAAATATAGGATATGATTTTTGAATTCAGGAATCGTCTGCGATAAGCGAACGACGACATTTGATGTCGCAGCCAAATTTGGTGTATTTTCCAACACATCATTGTCACCTGCACCTTTATATACTTCGGATCTGTATGAAAATCCATGGGAGTCACATAAAACAAACAATTTCATACCATATTTGTGCGGTTTTGCTGGCATATATTGCCGCAAAGCAGAAATCATTATCAAAGGAAGATCTCCTGGTTATCTTCGGTTCACTAAGAAGTAAGAAATCTGTGGGAATCGACGAAATACCAAACATCGTTCTTAAACAACTTCCTCCAGAAGCGGTAAACATTTACACCATCCTGTTTAACAATTTGCTGAATAATGCACATTACCCAGCTCATTGGAAGACAGCGGTGGTGCAACCAATTCCTAAACGGAACAAAGACACATCCAATCCGGCAAATCTCCGGTCGATAAGTCTCCTTCCCAACATCAGCAAAGTGTTTGAAAAAGTGATAAATAGAGCCCTGACTAGTGGGTTGAGGACAAAAATATTATTCCGGATAACCAATTCGGTTTTAGAGCGGGGCATGATTGCATACATGCCGCGTATAAACTGGTATCGGATATCCAATGGAACAAAGGCAAATAACAATGCACGGGTGCGGTGCTGGTCGACTTGGAAAAGACCTTTGACACCGTAGCACCGTAGCACCGCAGGGGCTCTTTTTCAAGTTAGATCAGCTGGGCATAAGCAAACCACTGCTGTACATACTCTTTAATATGCTCAACGGTATAACGTTTATTGTGAAGAATGGCAATGTAACTTCTGCTGGAAACTTTGAAATCAACAACGGTCTGCAACAGGGTGTAGTTAATTCGCCGATTTTATTCACTATTTTCACGAGCGATCTTGTAGGCTCTCTTCACCACGCTCTAGCATTGGCAGATGTCTTAATCACGTACAGATCAGGTCCTAAGATTGAGGGAATTGTAAGTCTGTTGCAGCGTGACTTCGATAAGATTAAGAGATATTGCGACGATTGGAAGTTGAAGATGAATTTCCAAAAGTGCGAATCCATTTTGTTTAGGACGCCGCTATCTGGGGCCTCATTGGATACCAGAAAGAATTGGAGAATGTTCTCTATCGTTGGACAAAACGGGCAGCCACTGGCGAGTCGAAGTGCAGTCAGATATCTTGGGGTCTGGCTCGATCAGTATCTGTATTTTAACAAACATATACTATAGATGCTGCTCTAGCCAGAGCCAAAGCGGCCTATGCCATGACAAAAAGACTGTTTCACAGCAGCCAACTCGATGCCAGGGTAAAGATGATCTGCTACACGGCCCTCATTCGGCCTATGCTTGCATATGGATGTCCCGTGTGGTTCAACGTGGGAGCAAGCCTGTTGGAAAAGATTCGAGTTTTCGAGAGACGATGTCTTAGGGCTTGTCTCCATTTATAAAGAGCTCCAGAGTCTTAGTACAAAAAATTCTGTGCTAACGAGGTCCTGTACAACGGGGCCAATATAATCCGAGTGGATAATTTCATTATTAAATTACTCGGAGACACGTTGCAAGAGCAATGAACTCAATCAATAACCTGATCTTCGGGGCTTACTACCCCAACTTCATGTACCACGAGATAGTTCGCCTTAACAGCTTTACTCGACCTGAGGCTTTCCTCTATTTTGACCTTAACGGCCTGATTCAGGATAGAAATACGGTTCCGTTAATTTTCCATGTCGCCCGAAAGAGTGTTGACAGGCGACTTGTCTACAATGGAGATGTCGTTCGAAGCTCTGAGGAGAATCTCCGGTTCAGTAGGGCGGTATCAGTCCGGGACAAGGAAGACGTTAGTAGACAGCGCCAACAATTTTGGTGGTTAAAGGAGGAAGAGAATGGTTAGTTGTTGTCTCCTTTGTCATTTAATGTCATTATTTATGTCTTAAAATATTGCCTCATAATGCCTGGCCGGCTTACTTAGTTTTTAACATATGGTAGTTCTTAAGATAGGTTTAGGTTAGTAATAAGGTATAATAATTAAGAAAAAAAAAAAAGAAAAAAAACTAATAAAATTTATGGCACAGCACAAAAACAAAAAAAAAATGTACATATTTGTTATGTATCTAGAATAAGTTATTTTTAGTTTTTTTTATGTTTTAAGGTAGTTGTAAGTTCATCTTAAAAATGTTCATATTCCAAGTTTTAGGTTAAAGATTTTCTTGGTTGACAATTCACTTATAATGTAAATTAAATATATTTTACATATTAAGTTAGTATCGTCGAAAGACATAGTCTAATCATTCGGTTTAGTTTAGAGCGCCCGCATAGGGCCAGTAAGTAAATTGTAAATAGTTATTAAGGCTAGTTTAAGCATTTTTATGTCTAGCATATAAGTTATCATGAATTGAATTAAATAAAAATGCATTTAAAAAAAAAAAAGCAGAAATCATTTTTGTAGAACACATTTGCTCATCAATGCATAATCGTGCAGTTTTCGGTACAGAATCAAAGCGCTCATTGAAATGATTAATAAGGGGTCTTATTTTGTACAACTGGTCGTACCATTCTTCACCTTTATTTTTCATAAAAGAAATGTCGTTCAAATGAAGGTTTTTGCGGATCTCAAAAAATCGTTTCGATGTCATCGTTGTTTTAATTGTTTCGAATGCATGTTTCGACCAATAGCTTTCTGTATTTGGATATCGGAAGACGGACATATACAGCAATATACCAATATAATGCTTCAGCTCGGTGGATCTAACATTGAATGTGCTTGCGATGTCTTGTTGTAGGGCGTACTTAATAATCTCGTTGGCAATTTGATCAAACAAGTCCTCGGTGAAAAAGTACATGAAGCATTGATATGGTGTTTTCAATTCATTGAAGCGCTCAGGTAAGGTTCTTTCACGATGGAAAACAATTTCATTGCGGTGTAGTTCCAAGTGCTTCTTTCTCCACATAATGTTTTTGAACTCAGAAGATTATGGATTGATTTCTATTACGATTCCAGTGAAACCATCTGCGCTAGGTAAATGATATGCGCAACATTCATCCAATTCCGGTAAAGGAGAGTGATTTCGATTTGGCTTTGTTTTTGGTGCGCTAGTCGATGGTTGCACACTGGTTACTGGCTTGTTAGTCTGCTGACAGGATGAGCTAGTGGATGGCGCTGCTAAATGAAAAACACTTTATTTTTTTCTTGTTAGAGAATATATGTATATGTAAATCTCACTTGTAACAGTTTGTTCGTGGGTTAGATTCGAACTCGTAGCTAATGAGAGAAAATCGCTGGTAGATGCATTTTCTAATTCTAATTTTCTAATCTCCATCGGATATTACAAGCTCATCAACTTCACTCTCATCATCGCTCAACTCGTCCTTAGAACTATCGCCGTCATCTCTCAAGGATTCCATCAGCAATTTCCTCGTCGGTCAGCATCGACAATTTGGAGCGTTTAAAAGAATCCATTTTCATAAATTATGTTGATTTTCTAATGTGGAAATACATTAAAAAGTTAATTTTATTTTACGCTTTAACAGGCAAGTCCGCCTTTAGGCAGGGTGCGGTTTGCAGCTGGTAAGAGTTTGAATTGACTCGAAATTCTAAATTTATTTAACAGATTCTATACTTCAATAATATATCTACTTACCGATAATTTTTTATCTTGAATCGGTACACTGGAAAACACTTTTTTTCTACTTAGTAAATTCACTAGTTGCAAAAATATTATTACGTCCAATGCGCGCCGAGCAAATATTATTCGAAGCAAAAGAAATAATATTTGTTAAAAAAAAATTTGCAGTACAGTGTTTTTTGCGATTTACCTTGACCTACGCACTCAGAAAGCTCTTTCAGAACTCTGTCATAACGTATTCTTTTTGCTGTTTCGAAGTTAGGCCATCCTTTTTAAATTTAATCTGCATGAAAAGTTTACTTGAACAAATTTGATATTTGTATGATGTGACATCAGTTTGTTAAACATACGTCCCTTACACTCTTACAGTAATCAACATATAAATAAAGGTGTGCCATGTTATGATGATCAATATGGCTAATCTTAAAAATTTGTTTAAGTCTTTTCTTTTTCTTTAATTTAATTTTGCATGTCTTATTCCTTTTAGAAATCAATTGACTTACTCAAAAGTTTGAACGATGGACTTCGATAAAATTTTGGAGAAATGTGGTGACTTTAATCGATATCAGTTCATGATCCTGGCTCTGTTTGGACTCATCAATGTTATTATTTCCATGCACTACTTTACTCAAACAATAATTAGTTTTGTGCCTAACCATTGGTAATTACTAAATTTTATAAAACTCAGAATTGCTCTTATAATTTTATTAAATTTCAGGTGCTACCACGAGAAGCTTGAAAATAAATCATTTACTGAAATATCTGCAATATATTCAAGGTTTGATAATCCATCATGTACAAGGCTGAAAGACGTGGACGGCTATAATGTAACAGTTAGTGAAGAGAAATGCACAAGGTGGATTTATGAATATGACTATGGTTACAAAAGCATGAACACAGAGGTAAGAGATAACTTAAAAGATTCCAGGTAATCAAGACTATAAAATTGGTTTGTGTGCGATTAGCCCTGCCAACACCATCAACTTCTCATTCAGTTTGTTTAGATAAGGTTAGAGAAGGTGGGTGGTGAGTACATATCTTATTGGTACTCGAAGAACGAAAGGTCAGAAATGATGAAAAATCAGATCTTCATATTCATTAGCGCAGCCTCCGCGGATGTCGTTGTAAGTGGTTTGCAGCTTGCCGTGCAATGTTCAAATGGCAAAGTCCATCCTCGCTACTGCCAATTTACTACGGACCCAGGGATAGTCGTTAATTTAATTTTATACATTGGAGGCTTAAGAGAGTTGTTTGCTTTTACAATAAGACCGCACTAGTCTTACCATCTTATCGTTACCCAAAATATAAGCGTTTGATTTTATGTGTGATTGGACCTGATTGCTTGCCGGAAAAGTAATCATCAAAAAGGCAAGATGAAATATACGGAAAGTTGTTGCTACTTTCTTCGATTCCATAAATGGTTCAAAACCTTATATCGGGTTTTCCAATAGGGATTTGACAACTATGAATTTAATTTGTGAACGCACCCTTCCACTAGTCATTGTCAATTTTCTACCGAAATTCGGAATCGGTGACCGCGACTTTAAGAACGCTAAATTTCTCACCCTAGTAGACAGGCCACTACAAGTTAAGTGCAAAAATTTGAATCTAGGTATACGTTGTGTTATGTTGCCGTGTCAGTGAGATAACGGGTTGGTCGAAGTGCCGAAAATATTGCTGCCGTGCAGGCGTCCGTAGTGAATGATCCAAATTGTTCATTTCCACGGCGTTTTCAAGAATTTGGCATCGCTCAGACCACATAATGACGAATTTTGCTTAAGGATCTTGATAGACACGCAAACATTCTTCGATTGAGCTCTGGAGAAGATGCGCCAAGACGATGAACTTCATCACAAAATCATCTTCATCGACTCATTTTTGGCTCAATGGGTCCGTCAATAAGCAAAATGTGCATTATTGGTCGTGTGTAAATATACATTTGCTTCACGAATCAACACCAAAAATAACTGTTTGGTGCGGTTTACATGCCGGCGGCGTTATTGGGCCATATTTTTTCGTCGACGATAACGATCGTCACGTAACTGTGAATGGTCAGCGTTATCGCGCCATGATTACGGATTATTTGTCTCCCGAATCGGAAGATATGGACTTGGATGGATGGTTTCAAAAGGATGGTGTCACAAGCCACACAGCACACCTTGAAATTGATTTATTGAAGAGTTAGTTTGATGAGCTCGTTATCTCAAGAAATGGACCAGTCGATTGGCCGCCACGTTCGTGCGATTTAACGCCTCTAGATTAATTTCTTTTGGGCTACGTTAAGTCATTGGCTTATGCCAACAAGCCAACGACGTTGGAAGAGCTCAGAGCCACCAGAACGCGAAAAAGCGGCCGCTTCGGCCGAAATGTGTCATGTGACCGACTCATCGAAAATTGGTTTCAAGACAAGGAAAGATTAAATAACTTATAGATTTAGAGAAATATGTCTCATCATAGACAAAGTTAAACCGGGATTTCCAACCAGTAATGACAGGGATACATCTAAAATTTTTTTTTATAAATATGCCACAACGGTGCGGATAGCCGGTCACAACCAAGCCCAGATTCATCGACTGGCTACGAAATCTATACTGAAAAATTTCAAAACTTTTGTGTGGAGACTATGTTACACATGATATGACATAACACAACAGTACGTACACTTTTGATGTACGGAGCATACATAATAAAAAATTCAACACATATGCCCGAGGAAGCTTTCGAGTAGATTACTAGATAGGTCTAAAGTAAATCAAATCAAATCAAAGAAGCCATGCCTTCACTGTATATTAAGCAACCATGTGGTTATATATTCGCTTGTAACATTTCTTGGATCGCAAGTGAGTCGACGATATTTGATTCGACCTTGCTTATCCTTTCTGTAGTATCGGCGCTTCTATATTACTGGATTCATTCCAACATAGAGGAATATTAAGGTAACTTTTTTGTTGACAAACCAGTTCACTAAACTCAATTTAACTCCATCGATAGCTGTGTCACTTTTTCATTCATGCTTCCTCGTCGTTGCTTCTTTGGGAAGTCTCAAGTTTGGCACACAGTTAAATCTTACATTTCCTAGTGGCAAAAATGATTTAATGTTCAAAATGATCAATTATAACATTCCTTCTTATATAGTATGTTTAAAAACTGTACAAAGTTTTTTTATCCGATAGATGTTTTGAAGTACAATTGACAAGTGAACGTCTAACTTCCCATTTTTGCCAGAGTGTAAGTCTGCAAATTTTGCTGATTACACGCGCAATGCTTTCAACAAATGAAACTGCCCTTAATTTTGAGAGTAATCTTAAAAGTACTATGAAGGTATAAGAAATCTTCTACAAGAAATGGAAGATTAAAGCAAATTGTATAAGTCGATTGGGTAAACTCCGTGAAGTACATAAGTATTTACCTGGGTAAAAAACTTATTTTTAACAAGCGCATAAGTAGAAGTGTTAAAAAAATTAACATTGCCAGAAATATGCGTTACCCATTTGTTAAAAGAAAGTCGTGTCTGTCTAACGATAGTAAAATCACAATTTTCAAGCAATTATCTCGTATGATAGTCCTGTGTGGGGTCATTGTTCTCAGTGCCGTGTAAAAAGATTACAAATGGTAAAAAATAAAGTGTTAACCTTAAGCGTCACTCAGGATTATTCTACTCGAAATTTAAGCGAAAGAGCGAATGTTGAATTGGTTTCCGAAAGAGTTGGCAAGCTCACCTACAAGTTCTTACAAAGATACGCATATGTACATTAGATAATCCTCTTGTCAGTGATTTGACGCATCAATTCACATACACTCAAAGTCAAGAGTCAAAAGTGAGTGTGCAGCTCACAACTTAAATTTCTTCGCTAAATAGGAATTTTCAGACATAAGTCAGCCCAGAGATCGATATATCAAATTAAAGTTTCAAATATACTACCTCAAATTTGATATTGAAAAAAAAAGAAAAACTTAAAAGAATTCTTTCAATTAAAAAAAAAATTGCTTAAAATATGAGTCTTTTGTGAGTGTACATCACGAAAAAGGACTCGCATGGTAAGACCAAATAATGTCCGACAGTTTTAGAATGGCGAATATGTAGTTCAGTCGTTGCGCGAGAAGTTTACTTCTTTGTGACTGTAGTGTACACAACACAACTGTCATCTATGAGTGACGTGTAATTGTTGTGCACTTCTATCAAGAGGCCAACTCTACTCTGCACAGGTCTTTCCTATTCAGACGTGGCAGCTGGCGGACGTGTTGTGCACACCGCAACTAAGAAAATATTAGCAATGGAATATTTCGTGAGTTTCCACTTTTTTAGAATTGGCGACGAGGACAAAACGGAAAAAAGTTTTTAAGAAAATAATAAACGAAGACATCGAGTCGTTAAATGCAATTAAAAGGAAAGCAAAGAAAAGAAAGTTTGAAAGTTTGAAGCAGAAATAAGTACGGTAAAGGATTATTACATAACTATATACATATATCTGTTTCAAACAATCGATTTTGTTATCCTATCTCTACCTATCCTATAAAAAAAAAGTTTTTGTTCAATAAGGATAGTTCAATGTTTTCATTGCTCGGCGATTGCACGATGTAGCCACAAAAAATTAACCATTATTGGAACCAAGTTAGTTCTATTTAAAGCCAGCATGTACTTATTGTTTGTATACGTTAGCATGCGTAATCGGTGAGTTACGAGGATAATGTTAACAAGGGCCACGCAACAAAAAAAAATAATAATAAAAATATATCTGTGAAAGGCTTATGCAATAAGCACAAATATTTTCATTTGTGAATTGATGTGAGCTAAGGAAGGCCACGGAGGCATCTTTGATGTAGGTCAGGAGGACGGCGGCACGCTTGTGGTTGCTCGGCTGAGCTCGTCGGACGGGGTAGTCCTTGTCCTCCTTTCTATACATCTCCTGCTCAACAGCAAAGAAAAAGTCGTGCCAAAGGGAGAGGGAGAGAGAGAGAGAGAGAGAGAGAAAGGTCATAAAGCGAAAGCGGGAAAGGCGGTGTTCAGGGCTACCTTCTGAATGGGGATCTAATGAAAAGAACAGGGGACCAACTTACCCTAGCTATCCTAAACTATCCCTAAGCTAGGCGAAAAGGAAAAATAATAAAACTATCCTAATCCTAATCTACCTTAAATCTATTCTAACTACTTATCTAACTAGCCTATCTACCCTAAATAACCAAAAAAAAATTTATAACCTTAAGCTATACCTTAACTAACTTAATACTACCTAAGGAATCCTAGCTAAGTTGATCCCTTCCCCTCCACTACAGACCCGTCATCCAGGGTCGCACCGTTCCATGGATCTGCCAGTGGATGGTGTTTCTAGCTTGGCTTTTGATATCTCCCTGGCCAGAGATTTCGGGAGATAACTTCCAAAGGCGGCATAGTCCAACAAAAGGTAACTGTCCGTTTGGTCATCGTTGAAGTCCTGTGGAAATATCCTAGTCTACGAAATGGACGGCCTTCCCATTAATGCCCACACACCCACACTCACAAACAAAAAAACTCACTCGCACATCATCTTCTGCATCAGGTTCTCACTACAAAGAAAAGCTATGTGGATTGATGCTAGCAAAAATTTTTCTTTTCTTTTTATATCTCTCCACAGCTGATTTTATTCATATAAAGATTTTATACAAAACTATCAGAACTTAAATCAAACTTAGTCTAAGAAAATGAATTAAATATAATAAAAAGAGCAAAAAAAAAGGAAAATAAAAACTTTTTGTGACTCACGCTTTTGCATCCGGATCCCTCGATGTCCTGCCGGCAGCACGATTCGGGAACAGTCACTGCACTTAACATTAATTACAAACTATAATTCAATAATTCACTTTCTTTTACATGAGTTCTTTAAAACTAAATCTACTAAACTACTTTAGTTATAAGGACTTCAAAAATGCAAAAAAAAATTATTAAAAAAAAAGGAAAACCAACAACAAAAAAAATCAAAAAAAAAGCACTCAAAAAAAAATATTTTTTCCAGCATCCCCGGATTCTCCGACCGCCTAAGGATTTTTCCTCTATGGGCTTTTGTTCGTCCTTTGTCTAGTCGTGGTCTTCTTTGTAGTTATTGTTTTTGTTTTCTTTGTATGTTCTTGGTTGTTAAGTATTACGCCTCCCTCACTCTGTAGCATAATTTTTGTCTTAAACGCACGTTAAAATTTTAAATTCCCAACCTACCTCCGCTAAGTTTGCGGCACATCCAATTCTCTCCCGGTCCAGGGACTTGGCTTTGTCCACCGTTCCCTTTACTATTGTGTCCCGGTTTCTTATTTCGATAAGACAAATCCTATTATTAATCTTTCTTTTTGTTATTTTGTCTAAACGTACCTTGTTTTTATTTTCTTGATCCCTCTAAGTCCCCTTTACGTTGGCGCTTTTCTTCTGCGATTTTTTTTTTTTTTTTGGTTCTTTTTTTTTCGTTTTTCTTTGTTTGTTTCTGTGTCTTCCCTTATGTATTTTGCACGCCCGCTCTATTTTGTCCTCTGCGATCAAATGACCTACTTTTCATTGTTGGTCGTTGTCCCCGGGCTAAACTGTTTAGTCCACTTTTGGGGGCCCGTTCCATAGGGGAAAGTCTCGTCTACGTCATCAATTATCCGAGCATTGATAGGGGAAAGTAGTCATTTTCTTTCCCTTTCTCAAGCTCTTCGTCAAGTCTTGGTGCGATCACCATGAGTTGTTCTGCTTATGATACTTAGTGGCCTCCAGAACCAACTTTGTCTTGTCGTTCTGTCGTACTTTAATCTTCGTTTTATTAACTTTCCTTCCTATCTAAAAATTCTTATGATAATCCTACCTCTACTAACTTATCTCCTAATATCCCAGTCTTATACTTACTCTATATCACAGATTATTATCACCAAAATTATCACAAAAAAACCTTACAAATGTTTCGTCGTGTTTCTCCACCACCGTGACCTCCTATCGGCAATTAGCGACCTAGGTTACGCTCTTCTCGATTTTCCATTGGTGTGAGCGAGATCGCTATTTTGATTTTCGTTATTGTTTATCTGTCAAACAACCTTAACCCAAATTGCATATCTTCATACGTTTCCCGATTTTTTTTGTTTGATTATTTTCTTATTACTACTAATCTGGAAGGACTACGGATCTTTAAATTAACCTCCTGCTGCTGCCTCTGGCATCCTACTCGCCTAAGTTACGTATTCCCATTTCGCCTGGATAGAGGGATGATTCCGGTGGCAATAATGTAAATACGACCTGTCGTGTTTACATTTTTGCCCTAGAATCATTCCTCTATCCGATCAATTCTATCCTTTATTTTCATTTTTTTTTTTTTTTTCTATTCCTTTTAGTTTTCCCAGGTAGCACTTTCCCACGTAACAGAATGTAAAGATTTTAATAAGAAACGCAATGCATTTAAATCGTAACAGATTCTTTAGGGCCATGCATTTACTGAATTTTGTTATCCTTACAGATTACATTAAAATGTCACAAGCAGGATCACTCTCTAGTCTAAATAATTTTGACTGTGATGGAGACCCAACTTCAGTTGGAGTTCGTTGGGAAATGTGGAGGTCTATTTTGTAGCGCTGAATGTAGAGGAACCTATTAAAAAACGAGGTACTTTGTTACACGCCGGAGGTTTCTCACTACAAGACATCTACTATACCATTCCACGAGATCACGTTAATGATGAAACAGAAGTCGAAGTGTTTAAATTTGCGGTAGAGAGACTAGATGCATATTTTGCTCCAAAATGAAGTTAAATATATGAGAGGCATTTGTTTGGACTTATTAAATAAGAGCAATGGGAGAGATTTGAAAAATTCTTACTTAGACTGCGTAATCAGGCTGTTAAATGTAAATTTACAAACAACGAAGAGCATTTGATTGATCAAATTATGGAGAAATGTGAGTCTGTGGATCAACGTCGGAAAATACAAACATTTGGCGATACCCTTTCTTTAGATAAAATTATCTCAGAAGAAAATGCACTTGAAGCAGTTGGTAGGCAGTTAGAGCATTTTGCAAGGGAGGACTCGGCTAAAATAGAAACCGGAGATGTCGAAATAAATAAATTGTATACAAACAAATTTAAAAATTCCGACATGTACCAGGTGTGGTAGTGATAAACATTTCCAAGATGAAAAGAAGTGCCCTGCAAAAGACAAAAGGTGCATTAAATGTGGGCTTATTGGTAATTTTCGGGAACAATGTAGGACTAAACACAAAAGGAAAATGATTAGTAAGGAAATATACGGCCAAAATAAAAAACAAAAATTTAAGATTAACGAGACCGAAGATGTTGACTATGTGTTTCACCTAGATGAAGATTCAAATGTAACTTGTCTTGTTGGGGGTGTCAAAATTGAAATGCTTATAGATTCAGGTAGGAAGTGCAATGTCATTACTGATAGAACATGGCAACACTTGAAAGAGCGTAAAGTGAAAGTATTTGACCAAATCAAAAACCCTAATAAAACCCTTTGCCCTATGGGACCAAGGAACCTTTAGATATAATTGGTCATTTCAGGCTCATATTGTTCTTCGTGATTCGAGGCAACATTTTATGTCATAAGAGATGGCTCTCGCACCTTCTAGGCAAAAGTACGGCAATTGAACTTGGTGTTCAAGAAGTAGTCAAGTTCAAAGAAGTAGTAACCAAAATACCGATTGATGAAAGTTCTCAACCTGTGATCCAACCACATAGAAGGATTCCCATTCCCCTCAAAAAAAAAGGTTAATTTAAAGCTTAAAGAATTGGCTGATACTGACATCATAGAAGAGGTGCAAGGACATTCATCATAGGTATCCCAAATCGTATCTGTACTAAAAGAAAATGGAGACGTTCGAAACTGCATTGATATGAGACGAGCTAACGAAACAATTATCCGAGTTGCTTCCTAATTTCCGAAAGGCCAAGTATTTTTCTTGGTTAGACATAAAAAACGTGTTTCATCAACTTGAGATCCATCCAAAATCGAGATACATCACAACATTAAGCACCAGTAAAGGTCTTTTTAGATACAAGAGGCTTATGGTTGGTATATCGTGTGCACCTGAAATATTTCAAAAAGTGTTGGAAAAGATGCTGTTGGATTGCGTAGGCACGTCGAATTTCATCGATGACATAATTGTGTATGGATCTGATGAGAAAGAACATGATCATGGCCAAATAAAGTATTGGAAGTTTTAAAGTCTAATAACGTTCTTTGAAATCAAGCAAAATGTTTTTACAATGTTAAGACGATAGAGTTTCTGGGACACGAATTGTCAGAGGAAGGTGTAAAGCCCCTTGGAAACTATATTAAAGTTATACAATCCAGCAGACGTCCAGTATCAATTGAAGAGATTCAAAGTTTTTTGGGTTTGGTGAATTTCGTGAACAAGTGGGTACAAAATTTGGCCACTTTGACTGAGCCGTTCCGTAAACTTCTTAGAATCAATTTGTATAAATCAACTAATATTGAAAAGTATTGGACTTCTGAACAAGAAAGAGCATTCCACCAACTTAGAGAAAATTTCTCCAACATAAAAACCTTGGGTTTATACGATCCCAATTATAGAACACAGGTGATAGCAGATGCATGTCCCGTCGGTTTAGGAGTGATCCCAGGATAATTGCGTATGGTAACAAAAGCTTGACTGACTGTGAAAAAAGATACTGCCAAACTGAAAAGGAAGCATTGGCTCTTATCTGGGCCGTAAAACACTTACCACAAACCACTTCAAGCAATATTTGGAAAGAAATCCAAACCATGCGCTAGAATTGAAAGATGGGTTCTTCGCCTACAAGCCTTTACATATAAAATAAATTATCGCCCCGTTAAAACTAACATTGCAGACCCGTTGTCAAGGCTGTGCAAATCTACTTCTCCGGAACCGTTTGATAATGAGGACTACTATATATAAACCAAATTGTCGAATATAGTCGTCCAATTGCAGTGCCATATAGTGAGATTAAAAACGCCTCATCAGCTGACGAAGAAATTCTTTAAGTAAAAAAAGGAATAAACGATAATAATTGGGAAGATTCGGTGAACTGTTATACAATTTTTCAAACTGAACTATGTTTTCATGAAAATATTTTATTAAGAAATAATAAAATCGTTATTTCACTGGTACTGAGGAGAAGAGTTCTTGAAGCTGCACACGAAGGACATCCTGGTATAGTGGCAATGAAGAACCGACTAAGATCAAAGGTCTGGTGGCCAAAAATACACAAAGATGCGGAAGCCATGGTTAGATTTTGTATGGATGCACACTTGTTAGTGCTCCAAATCCGCCTTACACAATGAAAAGAAAGCTTCTCCCACTAGAACCTTGGGAAGATGTGGCACTTGACTTTTTATGGCCTTTGTCAAGTTTGGATTTTTTGCCTTGTAGATTATTTTAGTAGGTACAAGGAGATAAAAGTAATGCGACACATAACGGTTGTAGATACTATCAAAGTTTTGAAGAAAATTTTGTCTCGGGTTGGTTATCCAGCAACAATTAAAATTGATGACGGTAATCAACTGACAAGTGATGCATGTAAAAAATACTGTACTGAATGTGGCATAAAAGATTGAACGCCAAAACAGGGATATAATAAAGAGGCTTAGAATTAGCCAGTTAGAGAAAAAGGACTGGAAAGAGGATATACTTATATACTTAATGATGTACAATGGAAAATCTCCTTCAGAACTTTTTTACGGAAGACAGTTCCGTGACAAAATTCCAGCTGTGAATGATATTAGTAATAAAGCTGCAACTGATATAAGAGACAGAGATAGAGAGAAGAAAGGAATACGGAGGCAGAAAAAGAAGACCTTCTTTTGGTAATTTTGAAGTAGGAGAAGAGGTCTATGTGAAGAATATGATTAGACAACACAAATTAAATCCCACATTCAATCCAACAACACACACTGTGATAAAGTTAAATGGTTGAGATATTCAAGTAAGAAACGACTTAACTGGAAAGGAATACCGAAGAAATGTTGTTCATCTCAGGAAAGTGAACGTATCTTGGCGAGTCCAAAACAAAGATTAGACTAATAATGATGAAATTGCTGAAAACAGAAATGAGGGCGATTCTTAACTTAACACCTTAAAGTTTTATTTTTGAACTTTGTGATTTGTCTTTATTAATTCAAGTTTCTATGAAATCTCAAAGAAATATGATTTGGTATGAACTTTTATATATTATATAACAGTTATGTTCTATTAGTTTTTTTTTTTTTAAAGAAACAACCGAACTCAATGGAATTCAAGGAAGAACTAAACTTTTGTAAGAACCGAATGTGTGTTACAATGTGGAATGAACAGTTAGCATTACAGTAGGAATCAAAAGTTTACAGACGTATTTTAAATACTGAGAAAACATATTTTAACACTCCCACTTTTATCTGTATTCAAAATTTTCATTAAATGTTTTTAACTAAAATACAATTTCAACCAGAACAAAATAAAAGGAAATTCCCCTTCAAATAAATTCAAGATTATTACTTTAAATTTACAATGCCAATACTTTTGCGGAAAAATACAAATTTAGCTCTGGGCAAAGGTTTAGTAAAAATATCTGCAAACTGTCTTTCTGGTGTCAATGTTTACTACGTTTGTGGTGTTCGGGATTTCGAATAAGCCGTATGGCACTCTGTTTGTCTATATAAAGCTGAGGATGAGGACAGTCAGCAGCAAGCAAATCCTTCAGCAGGAGCTTCAGCCACAACAGTTCTTTGATTGCCAATACACCTGCCATATATTCTGCTTCCATAGTAGAGAGCGCGACACATGATTGTCGCTGCGAAGCCCAGGATATCTGGTCAACCGCCGAGTGTTTGGATCCCCACCGAAATCTGCGTCACTGAAACAACTCAAATTTAAGGTTGAATTATGTAAAAAGAGCAAACCATAATTAATTGTCCCTTTAAGGTATCTAATGATCCTCTTGACGATTTTGATATGCTGCCTTGGATATACCAAGAGCAGTACCAAGAGCAAACGATATATCCGGTCTGCTACAAATCGCCAAATACATAAGGCTCCCAACTGCCTCACGATATGGAAATTTGACCTCTCCCGATAAGTTCTCGTTCACCTCGTCCTTTAAAGATGAAACATCACCACAATCTTTTCAGCATAGCTCGATTATGAGACAGAAATTGACCCATTCATATTTTGGTTAATTTCTAAGCCTAAAAAGCAACGCGCTTCATATATCTTGACCTCAAAAGAATTCTGTAAATACTGGAGCAGTTTTCTTATATCCTCTTGATAAACGCCTGCGATTAAGCCATCATCAACATAGATTGACACGAAGCGATTTTCGCGAACAAACACACAGGGATCTGCATCTGTGGGTTTTAAATCAAATGAACGAAGAAATTTCGAGAACTTCTCATTCCAGCATCTTGATGCCTTGTTTCAGCCCGTAAAAGCTTCTTTTCAACAGGCATACTCTGTCACTGCCATCCTGAAACCCTTTCGGTTGCCGCATCTAGAGTTTCTCTTGCACATCACCATAAAGAAAAGCGGTTTTTATGTCGAACTGCTTCAGAAACATCTTCTTATGGGAGGCTATTACGAAAATTGACCTGATAGAGTTAAACTTTGCGACTGGACTAAACGTCTCTTTGTGTACCTTTAACAACTAACCTCGCTCAATATCTCTTTGGTTCATTACTCACCGCTTCCTTGATCTTATAAACTCAGCGATTATCGATTATTGAAACATTTTGTGGCAACTAAACAAGGTCCCAATTGTCGTTTTTGTTCAATGCTGTTATTTCCTCTGCCATCGCACGTTACCATTTGCTGGCATCTTTCGATTTGAGTGCTTCATCGAAAGTTGCAGGTTCTTGTTTTTCAGCTACGTATGCGTGCAGGTCCAGAAGAGCCATCATCGATTCCATGTTGATCCTCTTGGCGCTTCTCAGTCGGTTTTTAATCGAATCCATGTTGGCGTCTTGAGGTAGCTGGTCGTCTTCTGTTTGCTGAACGGTTTCCTCAAGGATTGAATCGGAAAACGATATCTCTGGATCTTCAATTTTTGCGACATCCTTGGCTGTAGGAGCGTCTGATTCATTATCACCAGAAACTACTCCATTGTCAGTACAATTGACAATAAGGCTTGCATCTTGACTGGAAGTTTTTAAATTATATCGTGTTTTACCTCTACTCTTTGTGTGCCTGGAATGTAAATGCGATATCCCTTCGTGTTTTCCGAAAGTCCAACAAAAATACCATGTTGCGACTTTGCATCCCACTTCCACCGTTTTTGTTGCGGAATGTGAGCATAACACTCTTCGACAAAAACTCGAAATAGTAATGGAAAAAATCTGCGTTTTATTCCCGACCACAAATCCCATGCGCTTTTTCTGGAAAGCCCGTTGGAGCAGTCCTGTTTAATAGAAACACTGAGTGACTGGCCGCTTCAGCCCACAAGTTCAATGAAAGATTTTTCGCATATATCATTGTTCGACCGGCTTCAACTATTGTACGTATTTCCCGCTCCGCCCTACCATTTTGTTGCGGCGAATATGGCACCGACGTTTGATGAACGACACAGTTAGCTTTTAAGACCTTTTTAATCTCTGAATTTACAAATTCCAGTCCATTGTCCGTGCGAAGTACTCTCACAGAAAATCCAGTTTCTGTTTTAGCCTTTTGCAAAAAAATCTTAACACAGTCCAATACGTTTGATTTTGCCTCAATAAAATAAACGACACGATAACGGGGGAAGTCGTCTTTGAAAACAACAAAATATTTTGACCCACCGACCGACATATTTTGCATTGGATCGCATAGATCTGCGTGTACCAACTCGCCTACGCACTTGGCCCTGCTATCACTGTTTTTGAAAGATAATCTGTGGGATTTGCCTATAGCACATGCGTCACAAAAGAATTTTTTACTGTCTACATAATCTATTGATTTTTCTGACAGAAAATTTTTTACATAAACTAAATTTTGATGACCGAGAGCTTCATGCCAAAATTCAATTGATTCGATTTTATTAGTAGAATTCACTTGCATTTTGAATTCGACTTTAAACATCATTTTGAACAGTGACGCATGTCTAACTCCCACTGCTACAATATTCCCTTTATTCACTAACTGACACTCGTTCTTGTCTGAAATCAATTTCAGATTTTTATGAAGGGCCGCATTTCATGAAAAAAGATTAAGACTCAAATCCGGCACGTACAACACGTTTAAGAGAAATTTAGGAACCCACTCTTTACGATTGAATGCAATAATATTAATATTTCCGAGACTGAGTGCATTTATTGTTTTACCGTTTCCAATTCGAACGCACTGAGGTTTGTCAAATTGTTCGTAGCTCACAAACCAATCTTTCCGGAAAGTCATGTGATCCGTCGCACCCGAGTCAAGAAACCAATCAGCGGCAGCGGCGTTAGTAGCGCGATTTTCCCGTTTTCTGTCTGCCGTCAAGCTACATAAAAATGCTTCCCGTTGCTCATTTTATTGTACCAGATTAGCTCTTCTCGTTGGACAATTTCTTTTCCAGTGACCTGGCTTTTTACATAGAAAACAATTTCCATCTTTGATTTTAGATTTACTGGAATTTTGACACTTAACTGTTTTTTTTACAACTAGAGCACTGTTGTCTATTTCTACTTGTAGCTGAGTCTGCGACGAGAGACGTGATTCTTCCATGAGAAGACGAGCCGTTAGGTTTTCAATCGTCTTCTCTTTCTCTTGGGTCGATTCCCAAGCGGAATAAAAATGATTGAATTCGGATGGTAAAGTCATAAGTATTCTGGTCATTAACATTGAATTGGAAATGTTCTCACCACAATCTTTCAACTGCTGAACCAACGATTCTATCTTCGAGATTGTAGTAGCTAAGTCATCTCCCGGGTCCTTCTGGAAACTGTAGAACTTTTGCTGCAGATAATGTATGTTCGTCTGTGCTTTTTGCTCATAAACCGCTTCCAACTTCTGCCACATTTGACGGGCATTAGTACAGCTAAGCATATGCGTCAATACCTTTGGTCCCACACTCATGACGATAATTTTTTGCGCCTTCCTGTCCAACCGTTGCCATTCCTTTCTTTTTTCACCATCCGCTGGTTCCAAGCTCTGACCGCTCACAAACTCAAAAAGGTCGCTAGCGTTAAGCAGAATTCTGACTTGGAATCTCCAACCGCTCCACTGAGTTGCATCAGTCAATTTTTCGATTTTGAATAAATCGCGGCCTTCCATTTCTTTACCCGCGTTAGACAAGCATGAAAACTTTCAATTTACGAAAGACTTTAATGGCAAAGACTTCTCTGCGTTTTTAAATATACCCGAAAATTTTCTGCAACTAATGCTTCTATTACCGGTTAATTAAGTGAACTTGAGACTGGGCCCATAACCTATTGATAAGAAACAACTGAACTCAATGGAATTCAAGGAAGAACTAAACTATTTATTGTAAGAAACGAATGTGTGTTACAATGTGGAATGAACAGTTAGCATTACAGTAGGAATCAAAAGTTTACAGACGTATTTTAAATGCTGAGAAAACATATTTTAACAGTTTTTCATGTTTTCATTAATTTAATTTGTATTTATGAAATCAATGTATAGTTTTCTTGTATTTTAATCATAGTTACCACTTACACACATATTTATTGATTTGTATAAAAATATTGTAATCTATATCTGAATTGAAACGAAATAAAATAAAGAAGGGATGTAGTGTACACAACACAACTGCCATCTATGAGTGACGTGTAATTGTTGTGCACTTCTATCAAGAGGCCAACTCTACACTGCGCAGGTCTTTCCTATTCAGACGTGGCAGCTGGCGGACGTGTTGTACACACCGCAACTAAGGAAATATTAATAATCGAATATTCCTTGAGTTTCCACTATTTTACAGTGACAATGAGAACCAAAACTTCATTATAACCTAGCAAAATAGGGCTAGATTTGCGTAAAAATGAAAAAAAATTAACGCCAAACCGCTAAAATAGTAAATAAATGCCATAATACAATAAAAAACAGATTCGCAAATTCTGTTTCTATAGAAAATTCCAAGAGACCAGGACGACTCGAGATTTTGTAAAGGAAGTGAAATCCGATGTCCAGTGCTATGAATGTTGCAGAAAATAATTCTGGGAACACAATTCGCCGTGCCTTGAATACAAGTCGTCTATATGGTAGTGTCGAGAAAAAAACGTAGTACTATATATCAAAAGTAAATACTAAACGTAAGAGGTTGTAATGCACAAAAAAAATGAAAATGTTGATGATAACTTTTGATAAGACGAGAGAAAATTCAAAATTTGATGACCAAAAAAAAGAGGAAAAGTATAGAGTGCTAAAATAAGGATTTAGAGCCTCAGAACAATATATTGGGTCTTACAAGAACGTGCGACTTTCAGCATGATAATGACCCGCGGCATTAATCTTATCTTGTTCGAAAATGGCCTCTATGCCATTACCCAAAATAATTGGATTATCCACCCCAATCATCGGATCTGAATCCTATTTTATATTATTGGGAACATTTAGACCGGCATATACGCAAGCAAGACATAACATCGGCAAAGTGCTTACGAGATGCCTTAATAAGAGAATGGGCTAAAGTTTAAAAGGCCAGAGGAAAACATACGAGACATAAGTAACTAGTTTCTATGATCAATTTATGTTAAACACAAATTAACACTCACTTTTGAAGCATTTTTTAAGTTTCTTTTTGTTTTGAATAGAATAAAGTCCTTAACGTTTATATTTTATTAACTAAAATATAGTTTTGTAGAATGATAAAATTCCATTACTAAATTCCGGTGCTTATTTCCCAAACGACATGTACCATGAGGCAGTGTGCATAAACGGCCTTATTCCCCGTGAATCGTTTCTCTATCTCGATGTTCAGGTCTGGGCTTCGAGGGCGGTCCTTTAAGGAGGTTTTGTGAAATAAGTCATCCTCGATGGCACTAATTCCTATTTCTTTGAAGAATGCTGGTTCTTCATCTGCATCTGGTGGAAAGAGTTCCTTTTGCAGCAATGCCATTGCGTTAAGGTATCGATGTTCGGGTATGTGTCCTTGGTTGGCCATGCTGCCGAGTTGATTTCGATAGTCCTTGGCACTGGCTAGGAATTTATGGAGAAAACCAACCATGAACCGGGTTATAGGCTTGATTCTTGATTCGCCGTAGAGTCGCCTGTTGCTGACGTGTATCTTCGTGATCCCGTTGTAGTGGAGGCCAGTGCATATGAGTAAGATCTTCCTCTCGAACATGGCAAGTTTCTTGATATAAGTCTTCGAGGCTGTGAACCATATGGGGAATCCATATGTAATCACCGGCTTGATGAGCCATTTATATAAGAACATAAGGTTTTCGATTAGTTTTTAGACCTAGTTATATTAAAAATAAAGCCCATTAACTAATTTTTTTTTTTGTTTCAGTAAATAATATTTTCTTAGTTTGAAACTAGGTTTTGAAGTTTAAATATAATTATAATTTAAATTTTGCATGCGCTGCGTGCTCGGTATACGGAGGGTGGATTTTTGTCGCCTCTTACGACAGGTATGCCTATCTCGGATATATTCTAATTCCCCTACCCGAAGGGGTAGATATTTATATTTAATGATTTTGTATATATTAAACAGACTAAGAAATGTGAATGACTTTCAGTGTAGGTGTTCAGTGTTGACAGCGCAAGCATATACACAGGCAACAGGAACTATTAATAAAATCCTTTTAAAAAAAAAATATTTGACAAACATTTTTTTCAGTACAATTTTTTCAGGTCAGGTAAAAGTTTTTTTCAAAACATTACCTACCTCGATTTGCCGGCTACCTGCAAACGAAAAAAAAAAAAAAAAAACAATAATAAACAAGCATTCCAGCAGGATAACGGGAAACCCAACCCAAATGGGCAGGAAAGAAAAAAGGAAGGATAGCGTGAACGCTACCTTCGATGAAATTATCAAAAAAATCAAGGACGGAGCAGCCAACCACGGGAGGGAGTTCATGGTCTCTATCCATGAAAAACTCTCGGACATCGACGCCCTCTATGAGAGTATGCCTGCATACTCCTCAGACGACGGCGAAGATGAGGAAGAATTAAGGATGGAGGAAGAAGACCCATCCGACTGTGAAGGCTCCTCATCCGAGGAAGAGGAAGAGCTGAATTCAACGATTGTTGAGCAAGCAGAGGCAACCGAGAGTGAAGAGTCGGCCGAAGAAGAAACCTTCACCTTGGTCAAAGCAAAAAAGAGGAAAAAGTCGGACTCTCCCAGTCCAATAGATTTCACCACGACAACAACCGCATCCACATCAGCAACAGCCGACAACAACCGCAACACACCAACAACATCAACCAAAAAGGCAACGAGCAACCCCAGCGTGGAACCTATGAAGAGAGCTTCCGTAATGCCCCCAATTATTTGTTTTGGCCTCAATGTTGCAGAACTAAGCAGACACACCAAAGGATTGGATGTGGTCTACAAAGTGCACAACATAAACTCCAACAAATCAGTCATCACAACCACAACGAGGGAAGGACACGAGCGAATAAGGAATTACCTGAAGACGAGGAAATTCCAATTCAACACTTTCACTCCGAAAGAAGACCGGAAAAACCTCTTGGTGCTCAAAGGCATTCACCATAGCTACGAGCCAGAGGAAATCGCAGAGGAGCTGAAGTCAGAGGGAATTCCTGCCATCAAAGTGAGCCTCTGCAAGAGCCGAGCCGACAAAAAGTTTAACAACTTTGTTGTCGAGGTGGAAAAGGGAGCAGACATCCCCTCAATATATAGGAAAACTCTCCTAATGAACCAAAAGGTTCACTGGGAGAAACTTCAGACGCAGGGAATCACACAATGCAAGAACTGCCAAAAGTTCGGTCATGTTGCTAGTAACTGCGGAATGGCGTACAGATGCGTCAAATGCAGCAACAGCCACGCACCCGGAACCTGCCCAAGGACCAGCAAGGATGAAGATGTGTACTGCATCAATTGCCAAAAAAATGGACATCCGGCAAACTACCGTGGATGCCCAAAGTACAAGGAGAGGGTCGCCGCAAAGGACAAAATGGCTCTGAAGAAGAAGGAACAGCAGAAATTTGCCAAGGAGTCCGTCTCCAAAAAGATAGAAGCTGGACTCAGCTTTGCAAATGTTGCTGCCCAGGGTATAAGGAAAATCAACAACCCTATCAAACCATCACAGCCCCCAAAAACGGCCACAAAAACTGCCGTAGGAACCACCACTGCACCAGCAACCAGGAAGGCAGCACCATCGCCGTCGCCTTCACACAATATCTTTGACGATACCGAACGCTTGTTTGGTACAGACTTACTAACCCTCGTTCAGAAGGCAAGGAAGGTTGTACCAAGCAACTACGGAAGTCTGGATGATAAGGCAAAAACAATGGTATTGGGTAAACTTATTTGCGAACTATGCATCTAAGAAAATGGCTAAGTATCATTACATACAATGTTAATTCAATTTATTCATTAGAAAAAAGGGCTTCCTTGGCCATGTTTCTCAAGGCAAAGAAGCCCGATATTTTATGTTTACAGGAAACCAACCTCACACCCAGGAATCGGTACCAGAAGGATGGATACAACATTTATCGGGAGGACAAAAATGACGGAAGAAGAGGCACAGCCCTTTTCATTAGGGATAACTTAAATTCTACGAAGCTGGAAATACAAGGACTAAGCTGCATGGAAGTCACAGCAGCCGTAATCAGATGCAACGATGGAGAAACCCTTCTTGTGCTTGCATTATACAACCACTGTAATGCAAGTAAGGAAAACATCAAGAAAGACCTCAGCATCATCAACAACATCTCCAACCTGTACACTTACAGTGTAATTGGGGGGGATTTCAACGCCAGACATACACTCTGGCATGACGACAATTGCTCACCCCAAGGATGCGTAATTGTCGAATGGTTGGACGAAAACGCCCATGTTCAATCATGGGTAGTAGCTTCGCAACCACAAAAGACGTTCCCGAGGACTCCCTCATCACTTGACTTCTTCCTAGTTACATCAAATTTCATAAATATACTTCCAGAGTTCCGGAATTTCACCTGCGAAGCCCACCTAAGTGACTCGGATCATCTGGCAGTTGAGCTGAGGGTCAAACCGAGTATGCCAATCATGACCATTCATCGTACACCAGACACGTACCTGGATCACAAAAAAGTGGACTGGAGGAAATTTACTTACGACGTCGAGAGCAACATCAACATACTGCCACAGGAAAGGAATCTCACCAACGCCGAAATTGACAGCACGATACAAGAACTAAAGGATGTGGTCCTTAATGCTATCGATGCCCAAAAAAAACCGAAGAGCAGCAAGGATCGATATGCCCACTTGCCACTCAACATCCAAGCCATATACGCTCACCGACAGCGTCTCCGGAAGAAGCTTCAAAGGATTTGGCACAGAACATGGAACACGATCAACGACGAGTACAGGAGCGTACAAGCGGAACTGAACTGCATCAACGTGATGTTCCGAAGAGCCGTGAAACACCACACTGAGGAGCAATTCACAAGACGTCTGGAGAAAATCAAGCCTGGACCGGACGCATTCAAACAAATCAATGCGATAGTTGGCAAATCCAACACGATTCCAGCAAGCTTGAACAGCGGACAAGGAGTGGTTACAACGCCAGCAGATAAGGCTGAAGCCTTCGCCGCGCACTTCGAAAGAAATTTCACCGAGAGGCCACCAATGCACCTACCAGAGTTTTTGGAAGAAGTTGACGATGTGATCAACGGAATTCAACTTGACACCAGCACTGTGACGAACTTCAGCAGAGAAAATCCCGCAACAAACCCAGCCCCAGGTATTGGCGTTTTCACAAATGCCGAAGAAGTAGAGGACCTAATTTTGAGTGGAAACTCAAAAAAGTCCACAGGTCCAGACCGCATTTCCAACTTTTTACTAAAAAAGTTGCCAAATGTTGCTATACTACTTCTGACTGTGATCTTCAATAACTGCATCAACAATAGCTATTTTCCCAACTCCTGGAAAATAGCTAAAGTTGTTCCAGTCCCGAAAAAAACGAATCGATCCAGCATTGACGGGTATAGGCCGATAGCGCTTCTCTGCTGTGTTGGGAAGGTGCTGGAGTCAGTATTGCTGCGCCAAATCATGGCAATTTGCTCGGAGAAGGGAATTCTCCCAAACCATCAATATGGTTTCCGGGCGAAGCATTCAACGATCCATCCACTGCTGAAGCTGCATCACGATGTCACCAGAAGTCTGAATAAGAAGGAAATCATAGTGGCTTGCCTGCTGGACATTGAAAAGGCATTTGACAGCGTCTGGATTAAGGGCCTCATCTATAAAATGAAGACAATGGGATTTCCTCAACATCTGGTAAAAATCCTGTTCAATTCACTAACAGAAAGATTCTTTTTCGTCCAAATACAGGATCATCTATCAACTTTAAGAAGACTTCTCGGAGGAGTTCAACAAGGAGGAAAGGTCTCTCCCATCCTTTTCAACATCTTAACAGCGGACCAGCCAGCCAACGACGCCCGAACAAAGACACTCCTCTACGCAGATGACTCCATCACATACGCTTCGTCTTTAGCCCCGGAAATAGCAGCCGTTAGGGTAGAACAACACCTAGCGAAGCTATGGGACTACTACCAAAAATGGGGACTGAAGATCAACAGCAGCAAGACAGAGCTCATTTGCTTCCGACCACCAACCACAGCAACAAGAAGCAGGAAAGCTTTCGCGACGAGATGCCACGAAACGAGGATAACGATGCCAGATGGTAAGGAGATTGCTCCACAGCTCCAAACGAAGTACCTGGGGATAACCTTCAGCGAGCGATTCCAGTTCCGGCAACACGCTGAAAAGGCTATTCAGAAAGCCAATTTCGCCCTTCATCTTGTACACCCTCTCCTAAAAAGGAGGAGTGGTCTGCATAAAAACACCAAATTACTGGTCTATAAGCAACTTATAAGACCAGTAATTACTTACGCCTTCCCAATTTGGTTCACGGTGTCGCCAACTGCAATGAAGAAAATTGAGATCTTGGAAAGGAAAATCCTCAGATCATGCACTGGACTGTGGAGAAATCACAGCACGCTGAAATACGTCAGCAACTCAACGTTGTACGAAAGCGCAGGGATCACACCAATCAAGGATTACATGCTGCAGCTGTCAAAAAAAATCATCGAAGGGTTGGGAAGCCACCCTAACGAAGAAATCAGGAACATCAGCAGACAAGAAGTTGAGCCAGCCCACAGGTACCTCAGCACACGGACAATCATCGATGAACACCTTCAAGAGATCATCGACTGGACCTCGTTCTACACGAAAGCCAACAGAAACTACTACAGAGGTTAATACCCTGTATAGTATGTTAATTATTTTTCGTCCTTAAAACAACTCCCTCAGAGTCAATTTTCATAATGTTTGGAAAATTGTATATAAAATCAGTTATAGATTAAGCATTTCATGTCCACAAATTTTGTAAAGAAAATTTAGTATTGTATAAAATCACAAACGAAATACGTTGGGCCCTTATTGTTGAGCCAACAATATATAAAATTGTAGTTATAAGTCTAGTTTTAAGTCAAAATTGTACATATTAGACTAAATAAAAATAAATCTTAATCGTAAAAAAAAAAAAAAAAATGTGAATGACTTTCGTCTACAAAACCTATTAAAAGCAGGGTCACAAAATTCACTGATTTATGAAGGTATTAAATTGTATAAAGATCTTCAAGGCAGATCCAAACAATAAAACAAATGCTATAACGTTCAACAAATCTATAATTGAATTTCCAAAACACAATTTTTAAATTCAAAATGATTTATTATATAATAAAAGAATCTATCTAATCTAATCCAATTAATAAATTACACATAACTAAATGATATTTTTGACTTTTATTTAGTGTTACAAGCCTACATTCACAAGTAATGGTATTTTTAATGCCTTATCTTAAGTTTCTAAATTTTGTCCAGCTAGATGGATTAAATCGTACACTGTGAGACTGGCTGTAATACTCCCATTCACACATTAACACAATATGCAGTTTTATTGCGATTCTAAGGAGATCATATTTCATTGAGCACCTGTAATTGGTCTCAATATATTGGGCACTAGCGCAATTGAAACTAAAAATTTGTATTTCTTTTCATTTACATGACGTAAGAATCAATTACTTTTTCACGAATGACACGGTACCAAATAAACGACTTCCTTTCCTAATTATAGGCTGCCGGAATTAAGCCCCTGGCGATTATTTTAACACACAACGAAATCTTATTTTGCTTGAACTTTCCGAGAACTAGAAAATTTAGAAATATTTTTTTTCCACAATGTTAAAGGACCTCTTTCGATATCAGCTATTTGGCTTTTTTAGCACTCGTCTTCTTGATATTATCTTATGGACCTTCCTTTTTGCGAGTTTGTATGTTTTATGTCCTTGCTCTTAAGCCCGTAGTACACGACATCGGACCTGACGTCACCGAAAACTCCACGCGGCCATCTTTTGATCGAATTTCGTTGCATGCAAAAAATACCGGTAGTATACACAGAATTTATCCCAAAGGAGGGATGAGCATGAGTCGTACGTACATGTTGCACTAGCACACGACATTCAACGCGGTACGCATGCATGACGTTACAGGCATAAAAAAAACAGCATAAACATTGGTTTCCTAGTACACTACATGTATCTACAATAGTTTTCCAATGAGAATGCTTCAAAAGTTTTTTTTTTAAATAAAACAAAAACGGTTTTGGATATCAATGAACTTCTTTATATCTGTGAAAGCGCGTTCGATGCCATTATGTATGAATTTCGACTTCTTTTGCATGGCCACCACGGGCACGCTTGCAGAAGTTCAGACGCTGAACCCAATTTTCGACGGTTTTCAAGCATCAATCGCCGCTGGCTTGTTGGCATAGACCATAGACTTGACGTAGCCCCACAGGAAATAGTCTAACGGCGTCAAATCGCACGACCGAGGCGGCCAAGCGACCATTTCGTGAGATAACACGTTCTCCAAACTTGGTTTCCAATAAATTGATTGTGACATGTCCTGTTGGAACCACATGTCCTCCAAGTCCATATCATCCAATTGGGGCCAAAAATATTCGGTTATCATTGAATGGTAGCGATTCACAGTAACGTGCTGGTCTTGATCATCACGGAAGAAGTACGGCCCAATGACGCAGCCGGCCCATAAGCCACACCAAACCGTAATTTTTTGGGATGCAATGATGACTCATGGAGTACGTGTGGATTGCTGCCTGACCAATACCGCATATTTTGTTTATTGACGGAGCCATTCAGCCAGAAATGAGCCTCATCGCTGAAGATGGTTTTTCGATGAAAATCCGAATCATTTTCAACTTGTTGCTCAGCCCAATTCACGAACATACGACGCTTCTGGTTGTCAAGCGGCTTCAGTTCTTGTGTCAATTTAATCTTGTAATGATGTAGGCCAAGATCTTTTCGTAAAATTCGCCACAACGACGTCACAGAGATGCCCAACGCTTGAGAACGACGTGTGAGAGACACATTTGGGCTTTCTGCAACTGAAGCCTTAGCGGTAGCAATATTCTCGGCACTTCTTTGTCTCACTGGCACGGGAACATTTTGTATTGTACCTGTGGATTCAATTTTTTCCACTAGACGCTCAATTGTTGATCTGCTAGGACGATTATGACGACCATAAATTGGACGTAGCGCTCTTAACGTTGAGGCCACTGACTCCGAATTACGGTAGTAAATTTTAATAATTTCGACTCGTTGTTGGCTCGTATATCTTTCCATCATGAAATGGCGAAAGAGCGGCAAGAAATATGGCGTCGTTTGCTTTCCCTGTCGCTATACTTTTGTAGCGTCCCTGTTGAAAAACCCTTAATTTTCGCTGCCATGAGTACATTTCAAATGTGTTTCAGTTTGCTATTTGCAAAATTTCTAAATGTCGAAAAAGAATGGAAAAAATTGCTATTTTGACAACCAATCAAATTAAAAATGCCAAAAAAGCTGAGTAATGTGAGCATTATGAAGCCCAAATAAAGAGGAGATGTATTTAGGTGAAATGGCTGAGCGAACCAATTCGATTACTTGCTAGGTAATCCAAAAATCTAATGCCATAGTGCGAACGAGTAGATATAGTGCTTTGTACATTAGGATGGAGACACAATAGATTTATATTTGCATCCTTTATTTTTTTAGATTTCTGCTGGTTATTTTTTAGGGCTTCAATCAAAAAGAAATTTATTGTAAAGAAAGATGTTTTATTGGTCGAAAACATAAGGACAAAAACTGAATTTTCGTCATCCTGTTTTATCAAACTACGTCTACTTATTTTTCATATTCCATGATTAATTATAAATTTTGTTTTCGATAGTTTATTTATTTACTCTAAATAAAGAAATAAACAAAGTTCCACCAACCATAAACAACAAGCGTTTTAGGCCACACAACCGTATTTGGCTGAAGCAACTGGGGGACGATTATGATTAAGCATTTATGATTTCGATAATATTCTATTTATTCTCATATGTTTGTGAAATATATGACTCAAAATTGCTTGTTGTTCCATGAAAAATGCACATAAAAAACTTCGTACTCGAAATAATAGGTGGATTTTGCTACGGAAGCCCAGAATTCGTACGTCTTAGATTTTAGTCTTCGATTAGTATTTATGACACACATTTGAAAACCGTCAGACAAAGATTTTATCTCAAACTCATCGGTATTAGAATGGGGTCTATCGTGAAAATATCTTAGCATTAAATCTAAAAACAAAAAACGTTTTAATTATTTAACCATTTTTTTTTAACAAAATAAATCCATTGTGCACACGTCGTAATGCTTAAAACATTCGACTCGTGTGAAATATGTACATGCGACGGTATGAAATCGTGCAGTCGCATGTGATGTTTCCATGGCATTGAGGGGTGAAGTGTCGCATGTTGTCTCAAATCGCATGCTGCTTGTTAGTATACGGCATGCGAATAAGTCAAATATTTGCATGCTATAAAGGTGGACTCACATGTATATGCGTGAATATATGCGACTGTCACGACATGCAAACTCCTTGCAAGTATTGTGACAGATTTTGACGTCAGAATAACAATTTCCACGTTATGTATTACGGGCTTAACAAAGTCCATAGTCAAGTATTTCTTGAGTGAAAGGGGTTAGGAAAGGGTCTGTGACGAACTTCAACTTTGCTCATAGAGCGCCATGATGATTTGCTGTTTTTATCGAAAGTAAATCAATACACTCCTGACGCCGAAGATGAAAGACGGGAATAAGAGAACGAATATGAAAAAGTGGGGATACTGCCCTCAGCGATTGAGTGAACTGAATTAGACTATGCAAATGGGAGATCAGCTATGAAGAATGAGAAGTAGGCATGTGCAAAAAGTAAGTATTCTCGGAAGTGTTCGGTTGTCGTTCACTGTTTGTACAGAGCTCTACGCATACGAGTATATATGTATTTGAGTCGTTCGCACAGCCACATTCCAAATGGCTACACAGATCTAAATACTTATATCTTGTCCTAGTGGTAAAGTTCGCTCTTATCGCTTTGATATTATCATACGCTGTGCTCTTGCTCCTACGTACATATATTGTCCCAAGTATTGTACATTTACACTGTTCTGTTTTTCTCTTCGTTCTCATGTGTCATAATTTGTATTGTTACTATTTCATTATTTTAGTGCACAACGGCAACACCCTTCATATCGATACGAATAGTTTGATTACTTGATTCTAAAGCAAAATGTGATATATGCAAAAACTGTTTATCGTATAAAGGTGGTGAAACATCAAATTGGGCTAAACATCTCAAGAGTAAGCATCCAACGTTAACCATAGGAGAAAGGTCTGTGTCGAAATCATCGCTTCATGACACGGTTTCCACCTTTACCAGCACTTTCGACACAATTAGTGCAGCAAGCTCTATTGCTTCGGCATCAGGTATTCCTGGAAGCCCTATTTGTGAAGTCGCAACTCCGTTTATAAATGTTGATAACGAAAGTGTTCCTGCGACATCAGAGCAAGCGAGAGCAAGGTTGACATCGCGCAAGTTAAGTATTGGTCTTAACACCCTGCACTAACTGAGTTTAAATTTCCGATTTTACTTTTTATTGCATTTGTTATTTTATGTCATCGTTACTTTTGTGGGTCAATCCAAAAGGAAACACAAAGTAATCAAAAACAATAATTGAACCAATGTACGGGGTTCACGACTTGGAAATGTAAACTCAACATCAATTTTGGACTACACAAACAATATTGATTATGCTCTAGATTCTTGATCGGTATTGCTTGGGTTTGTTTATGTCACGATAGAGGAATGGTCTGTAATCCTTTGATATTCGTTTTTCAGTTAAAAATCTTAACTCTAGAGAAGCGGTGCAGGCCTGTATAGAGACAGCGGCCGGTATCTTTAAAATTATTAATACATAACCGTAAAAAACAACTTTGTTAAAATTAATTAAAAATTAAATAAATACAAATAAAAGAATCGCGGTGTTTTAATTATTTGTTTCGCATGGTTAGCGACCGTAAGCAGCCAAAGATGAGCTCTTACATTTCGCGACCCCTCTCAATAAGTCGCCAAAAAAAAAAAAAACTATAATCATATTTAATATGATAATCAAGGATCTTCAACCATTTTCTATGGTCGAAGATGAAGGTTTCAACGATTTGATGTCAGAACTCGAGTCATCCTACAAAATACCATCGAGAACCACGTTCAGCAGAAATTTGCTCGAACAGCGCTATGATGACGCGAATGTATTGCTAAACAAATTCATAAAAGAAGCAAAGGAAATAACGTTGACGAGTGATACTTGGACTTCTTCTACGACGGAAAGTTTTATGGCAATAACAGCCCATTTTATTGATAAAGACTGAATAATTAAATCATTTTTAATTGACTGTTTTCCGTTCACTGAAAGTCACACGGCAGAAAACATTAGAAATGAGATAATCCAAATCATTTCAAGTTGGGGCATTAGTGAAATGATAAACGTCGTTGTAACAGATAACGCAGCAAACATAACAGCAGCAATTAGATTAACAGGATGGAGCCATTTACCATGTTTTGCGCACACTCTTAATCTTATTGTCCAAAATAATTTGAAAATCATTGAAAACACCCAAATGAAGGCGAAACGTATAGTGGAGTTTTTCCATCGGAGTATCCGCAGAAAAATTGCATTCGATGCAGATACAAATTGGGGGAAGTAAGCAACCGTTGAAGCTGATCAATGATGTTACAACCAGATGGAATTTGACATATTATATTTTTGAAAGGTTTTGTATGATTCAGGAATCCATTGAAGCTGCTCTTTGTGTCATGCACAACCCTGTGGAATCGCTACAACAAGAAGAACGGATTGTGTTACGAGAATGCTGCAAGATATTGAAACCCTTCGAACTTGTGACTGCAGACAATTTTAAAAATTATACCCTTGTTGCATTGAATAGAGCAATCAATAAGAACATAGATTTACAGTCCAATAAGGCAGTGGAACTTAAAGAATCACTTACAAAAGGGTTAAATTATCGGTTCAAACTCTTTTAATTCAACGACATCTTAGCAAAAGCAACGTACTTGGATCCCCGTTTCAAGAAGAAGGGATTCGATAGTCCCACTGCTATTGCGGATATTCAGGAAAGTCTCCGTGCAGAAGTTTCTGAATTAATCAGAAGATGTCCCACAACAGAGCATGTTCTTGCGTCCACAAATTTCACCGCATCTGACAAAGAATCGGAATCAAATCTCTTATGGGAACATTTTGATAGTGAAGTGGGACTGAGCTGTGCACAATCTACTCCGTTGTCTGCGGGAATTATTGAAATGCGGCAATATACAGAGGAACAAGTTATTCCTAGACAACTGGATGAATTAGCTTGGTGGAAATCAAGGGAGGTAATTTATCCTAATTAGCTAGAAAATATTTAGTCATTGTAGCAACATCGGTTCCCAGCGAACGTATTTTTTCGAAAGCTGGATTAGTGATTTCGGAAAGAAGAAATCGTTTGAAAGCCCAAAATGTCAAAAAAATTTTATTTTTAAACGTTTCTTCGAAATACTACTGTGTCCAAAAAATAAGGTGACATATGAATTTAAACTGCGCGCGTCGAAGGATTTGGATATTTTTCTTTCTTTTTAGGTTGGTAGTACTGTCAGTGACATCTGTGTGAAATTTCATGTCAAAATATATTCATAGTGTTTGAGATACGCGTCGTTTTTTGAGCTGCTAAAAGTGAGTTTTTCATTTTTTGCGATGTCGAAATTTATTGAGCAAAGAATTTTCATTAAATTTTGGGTGCGGAATCAATTTTCTGCTGCGGATACGTTGAGGATGGTGCAGAAAGCCTTTGATGATGAGGCTATGTCTAAAAAAAATGTTTACAAGTGGTATAGTGATTTCCAAGCCGGCCGTGAACGTGTCGAAGACGAAGAGCGTTCTGGGCGACCATCAACCTCAACCGATGAAGCTCACGTCCAACAAATCAAAGATTTGGTGTTGGAAAACCATCGATTAACGATTAGAGACCTTGCTGATGACCTTGCTGATAGAGACCATTTTGAAGGATGCTTTGGGCCTCAAGCGCGTCAAATCTCGACTGGTACCGAAAACATTGAATTTTTTGGAAAAAAGCGTTGAAGTGCGTGAAACAATGCTTTCCGACTACCAGGATGCTTACGACCCCGAAAAAACCGATCAATCGAGCGAATATCGTGCCAAAGGAGAGCCGAGACCAAAAAAACCGCGCCAAAGTCGCTCAAAAATCATGGTCATGTTGACTGTTTTCTTCGATTATCGTGGTGTTGTGCTTTATGAATTCCTTCCAACCGGCCAAACAGTCAACAAGGAATATTATTTGAACGTTATGCGTCGTTTGCGTAACGCTATCCGCCTAAAAAGGCCGGAATATCGTGGTGTAAAAACCAAGACAATTCTTGGTTTTTACACCACGATAATGCACCATCCCATACCGCACTCGTAATTCGTGATCATTTCGCCAAAAACTCAACCCATATCATTCCGCAACCACCGTATTCACCTGATCTGGCGCCGTGCGACTTCTGGCTGTTCAACAAGCTCAAAAGACCGCTCCGGGGACACCGTTTTGATACGATAGAGGAGATTCAAGCCGCAGCGAAGACGGAACTGAAGGCCATCCCGGAAAGTGACTACAACCAGTGTTTCAAAGATTGGAAAATCCGTTGGCATAAGTGCATTGCATCGGGAGGGGATTACTTTGAAGGGGATGAAATTGATTTGGAAGGATAAATAAGGAATTTTCAAAATAAATACAATGTCACCTTACTTTTTGGACACAGTAGCATATAGAAAATAAGTTTTGATAATTTTATAATACAACTGTAACGTCCCTTTTTTATGTAATTTTAATATGTATGTAAATAAGTACTGTTTAATTCAATAAAAAATCGCGAAATAAAATGTATAGAGATAGACTCAATTATTAATCAATTGTTTGCACAACATATGCATATTCCTCATGTCACATGTAACCAATAGCGAATAGTAGTGCACTGTACTCTGATTCAAAAAAGTACTTACGACGAGGAAATCGAATATTGAGTATCGAATACCAAATATCGAATACTGAAGGAAAAGTAATCAGTACTGATTCGTTACTCAAAAGTAATCAAATTGCACATGTCTAATGCGAAGGGAGTCGAAGGCATCATGGAGCCCTGCGGACCACCAGCATTTATTGCAGACTTGATGCTATCCAAATCTACTTTGATCGAGCATTTCGAAGGGTAATCTCTAATCGGTCGCAAAAAGGATAAGAAATTCAAGAGCTCGACAAAGGCCTTTGAAATGTCTAGTGCAATAATCTTAATTTCAGCAGAAATAAGTTACTCCTTCGGAATAACTCTCTAATTCTATATTTCAAAACTTACGGGCTTGAATGTTTTGGGTTCGGTGTTTGTTATTTTGAACTGTGGTTAGGTAAATTTTTCTTTCACTAATTGCATTATATTCTAATTATGTATAAATTTATTTCGATTTAATTATAATGAGTATATATTTAATTTCAGTTGAACTGGGTATGTGATTCAGCTTACAAGGCACGTGTTGGCCAGTCAATGTTCTTCGTTGGGTCGGTGGTTGGCACTTTGGTCTACGGTTTTTTGTCTGATATCACTGGAAGGTTGCCTGCACTTATAATTTCCAACTTATCTGGCTTCATTGGAGATTTTTCTACAATTTACACAACCACTCTGCCAACATTCACGCTATGCAGATTTATATCAGGCCTTGCAGCGGACACGAACTTTTACCTTATGTATATTATGGGTAAGGCAATATATAATTGATATATATGCATGTTCATAATATATAACTTATTTAATTGTTTTTCCTTTAACTTCAGTTCTGGAGTATATAAAACCATCAATGCGTACGCTGGGCCTTAACTTAGTTGTGGGCTTATTTTATTGTCTTGGATTGGTATTTACACCATGGTTAGCTGTTGTTGCTGGAAACTGGCAACGATATTTAGCAATGACATCATTACCGATTTTATCAGTCACATTGTTCTACTTCATCATGCAGGAGAGTGCACAATGGCTTGTAACACGCAATGATATAGATGGTGCAATAAAGCGTCTAAAAAAAGTTGCCAAATTCAATGGAAAAGAAGTTTCCGAGGAGGACTTCAATGAGTTCCGAAAGCAATGCGAAAAACAACGAGCCAAAGAAGGCGAAAAACAGTCGAATTTGATTGATATGTTTAGAACTCCAAGAATGCGAAAGCATACGTTGATACTTTTCTTTAAATCGTAAGTCATTTTCATATTATCCTACTCAAAAAACATATATGAATGAAATACTAGTTTAATGTAATCCTCGGCAGCGTATTTAAAATGAAAAATGAAAAATATTGAAGCTTATTGATTTAAAATCAATAACAGTAAGCCAACAAAAAACAAGGCTTTCTTCATTCTCCCAGCCTTTTCATTGTCAAGGCATATATTGAAAACATTAAGTTCCCTGTAACACCCGTTTATTGAGCTTAAATCGATTAAATCTTAGGACTTACAGAAAAAAAAAACAGCAAAATGAGAGTCGGGCACGCACTCGAAGGGATCCGTACCACAGTACAATGATCTTGATCCAAGTATCCTTTGCTAAACTCTGCAAAGTTTAGTTGAGTAACTGAGCCTTAGTTCTGTTGGCACCCTTTGTATACGCAACCTTTAAAAGAGCTTCAAATTTAAGGGGTCTAAGGTGGACGGAGGGAGGTTTTAGAGAAATAGAAATCATGAGAACCATAAGCTGAGCTTCATTCTGGATATATGTAGGTTTAAAGTACCCGTAGTTTGTGCAGTGGAGAGCTATTCGGGAGAGTGAGGAAGACCTAAGTTTGCACTATTTCGTGTGAAGAGAGATCATTTATAGAAGAGAAGGGGAATCAGTTGGTCCAGCTAGCAATTGATGTATGAAAAGTATGTGGCCTACATCACGTCATTTACCAAGGTTTTGTTTATTGATCAATTCCAGCCGGTTTTCGTAATGAGGCAGATTGTTTCAATGAGCTTGTGCTGGACTGTTCAAGGCGAATGTACTTAGCGAAACAAAGCTTGCAAGGACTTAGAGGCATAAGAATAAGTGAACTCTGTCGACCATAGCTCTGTTTATGGTAAGATCAATGTGCGATCATAAACTGTGCTCTCTGCCGACTAGAGAAACTGGACACTCGTTGAAGAAATATGTCCGAGATGGTTGACGTAGACGTTTGAAAGAATAGGTTGTATACTTGCGTTTGGCCAACATTGAGTTCTAACAGATGAAGAATATTTTAAGACGTTTTTCTGTAAACAATGATCGATTGGGGAAGAAATGTGCTTAGAGATTCTCATATCATTTATAATATAAAATAATAAAATATAATATAATATAATTTAATATAATATAATATAATGTAGTTATATATTATTAAATATATAATTGGGACAAAAAACATGGTTAGAATACTATTGGTTGAAAAGTTATTGAAGAGGACACTTATAATTTTTGGGTCTTGAAAAGATATGTTCCGAGTGTATAAGTGTAGCATCAGTTACATTTGATAAAGACGTTTAGTGCAAAGAGACTCATGATGATCGCAGACGCAAATATAAGCCTTTCGGTGTTTATATCAGTCAATTTTGCGCTGTAAGTGGCCTTACTCTGGTGATTACTTTATCGGCTGCCTGAGTTCATAGTTCGTGTTGTCAAAAATATTAAAATTTTGCGTCCCAAATCGGACTGCGCACATAGAGCTATCGAAATCAAAACCGTTTGAGTTTGAAACCGCTACAAAACTGTTTCAATTCTTCTCCTATTCTTTCTGCTCGATCTGTGCAACATCCATAAAAAAAGTGGTCTTAACATCTTGAGAGCGAGCAAATTATATTTGTAAATACAATTTATAGCTGTATCTCATTAAAATTGTTTTTACGCTCGCTTACCGGAATGTGCTGTCTGCGCTTATAAGTATTTGAGCCTCCGTTACCCGTCTTATTTAGAAAGATTCAGATCTCTTTCAATATCATCTTACTCGTTTTTTAAAAGACATTGTGGCTGGTTTGAGAAATAGTCAGGTGTTTGTTGCACTGGATTCTGAGCAGAAGTAGCGCTTTAGAAGTGTGAATCAAATTGACCTTGAGCTTTTTTTTTTTGACGATGTTCTCGCTAGATAGTTTGTGTTCCAAACCTAGTTTTTATGCATTATCTTATACAAAGGATATGGAAAACTCTACAGAAACGTTTATATGACTTAATTAACAAACTGGTCATATGAGGGCACTCTTATTAAAAAATCAACCTTTTCGAAGCAACCTTATATTGACTTCAGAGTCCTGAGGTGGCCATTTCAACATTCATTCAAATTGGTGCATGAGAGTGCTCTGGGCCTTCAACTGTTGCAACATCGTTTTAGATTTTCAAATAATGTGATTGTTTTGTTTGTCGGGTATCTTGCGATGGAGCAACCATTATAGTATGTATGTTAAAAATCCCCTAACAAATATTTTGCCACCGTGAGAATGTAGAATGGACCTAAATGCCGTGTGATTAATCCTTCCTTTTGGTAAGAATAATAGTGTTCTTTCCATTTATCGATAAGTGACCAAAGTTCATCAAAATTGGTTTAGCGGCTTAGGCGTGAAAACGTAGGCATTTTACATACTTTCTATACACGTCGCAACTTTCAAACAAAAGGTCTGATTTATATTTTTTAAACAGCAATTTATCTATCCATAATAAACCTTGATTATGAAGGCTTTTAGTTGGATAGGGATTTATATCATGATATGAATGTCATGATTGCTCTGACTCTTTTGTGGGTTATGATGTGTCTATGTAGATGTAGTGCCTTTTTTCAAGAAACGTTGATAGTTTAAAGACAAATTTTTGATACCTTGGGTTTTTTTTCATTTTCTATCTCTGCCCAAGTTCATAGTCATATTTATTCAAAACATAAATGAGTTATACTATATATGATACTGAAACGTTCCTATTGAATCACTTTGTCCATTGGTAAAAACTGTATGCAAATCCGTTTTGTGGTTATAGAGCTTATTGCCTTCAGACAGACAGGCAGGGGAGCTTTGTGTTATAATAATAACAGATAACATACACATACTTCTTCTAAAGTTTGCTCAACCAATGTTTGATAAAGACTATAATCACGCGTTAGCCTAGACTTAAATGAAGAAAATGTCATCTTTTCCCAATGGGATTACCTTACGTTGCAGCTAATATATGAGTGGGCTGAAAACGTCCCGTGCAAGTGTGAATCCATAGGAAGATCATTTAAATATCTGTTAATAATTAGGGCAGCTGTCTGAAAATTTGACTACGATTTCATTCGCCTCTGGTCATCCTTGTTGACCCACGGTAAAAATATTCGCCTACTTTTTTTATTATTCTAATGGGGCCAGCAAGAGTACCCGATTGACTTCGATCGTTGGTCTCAACTTGCACGTAGACAATCGCTGAAAAAAGTTATAAGAATAATGGTGAAAATATGGGAAAATATCGGCGAGGTCGCCACACTCAGTGCAAACTCAATGTTGCATTATTTATTTTTATTTATGTATAATTTTTTTATTATATATTTCCCGTAGAAACCTAAGCTGACGTCTAAGAATTTCATTGTGACTTGGATCGAGCTTTAAGTGCCATAAGTAATTGCTCTATTTTTCTGTAATACTGAGAAAAAACTAAGGATACTGAATCTGTCCCATTATTACATTTCAACGACCACTGCTGGTTTTCTTTATGAATTATTTGTCAAAAGTAAATTCCGTTTCTTTGGTAACTTTCTTGGGAAGTTTTGAAACCCGCATTTTTTTGTGATCACATAAAAATTACATAAGATAAAGAAATGCTTACGCCATAATCCCAAAAATATATTTAATGTGTGTTTGAAATAAAATTTTGTTTATAATCAAAGAGAGAGTGGAAAGAAAAAAATTTAACATTCTTAATTCATTACAGGATGGTAATAACACTGTGCTACGATGCAGTCTCTCGAAACGTCGAAGGAATGGGTTTGTCACCATTTGTGATGTTCTCTTTAAGTGCTCTAGCCGTTTTGCCTTCAAGCATTCTTTTAATATGTTTTCAAGATAAAATTGGACGCAAAGGGATGGCTTCATCATCCCTTCTTGTTGGTGGAATTTTTACCACTGCCGCTGGAATTGCTATAGCATATCAAAAACATAATAATAATGCGACGCTGTTAGCATGCCTGACAATTGCTGCACGTTTTGGGGTAGCAATATCATATGAATCTGGTTCACAATATGCAACAGAACTTATACCAACTTGTGTTCGCGGTCAAGGTGTTGCCGCAGTTCATGTGGCAGGATTCGCTGCTTCGTTTTTGGCGCCATACATTTTGTACCTTGGAACTTATTTTAAGGCAGCGCCATCTATAATCCTTGGAGTACTATTCTTTTCAGGAGCTTATGTTTGTCTTCTTTTGCCAGAAACCTTGAACAGGTAATGCTTTCTTTTCCATATCACGTGTTTTTCCAAATATTTTTTTGTTCCTTTCTTTTTTTGTTTTCAGAACCCTGCCAAAATCACTAGAAGAAGGTGAAGTCTTTGGAAAAGGTGAAAAGATGTTAGACTTTCCATGCTTGTCGCGAAGGCGCAGCGATGTTCAATCAACGCAGATGCATTCGGACGCTCATACAACACCGCTGTAGTTATACATATGTACAGGCGTATAAATATGTTTAAAAATTTTAAAACAAATTTTTCACAAAAAAATAGCTTGAGCTATTGTGCCGAAATATGAAAAACAAAACGTTCGATTTCTTTTTATTGTCAATTTTAAATATATCTTTCAATTCTAATAAATAAAAGCAAATAAAATACAATCATTTTAAAGTTTATGAATCAACATTGTTTTTGAGGGACTGCAAATGCAAGAGACAAGCGTCTTTCGTATTTACATATGACATATTTGTAGTGATATTGCAAAACGTACTCCGTATTGCCTCATGTGATTTATACATACGTATGTAATTCTTTCATCATTTTCAAGACACTTGTTTCTACATAAGCACATATAATTTATATTTGGGTTACACGTGAACTTTAAAAAGAAAACAATTGCTTCTGTTCTTGGGAACATACAAGTGTTATTTTTTGAAATAGAATTTTATTTGAAGACTTAGATTCCTTACCGTGGGTCGGGGGAACTCTTTGTCTTTTTGACGTCGCATTTATTATTTATTAGGAATGTAGGCACTTATAAAGGGTTTTTCAACAGGGACGCTACAAAAGTAGAGCGATAGGGACAGCAAACGACGCCATATTTCTTGCCGCTCTTTTGACATTTCTCTTCAGTAAGGTTTGCCATTTCATGACGGAAAAATATACGAGCCAACGAGTCGAAATTACGTAAATTTACTACCGAAATTCGAACTCAGTGGCCTCAACGTTAAGAGCACTACGTCCAATTTATGGTCGCCATAATCGTCCTACCAGATCAAAAATTGAACGTCTAGTGGAAAAATTTGAATTTACAGGCACAGTACAAAATGTTCCCGTGCCAGTGAGACAAAGAAGTGCCCGTAGTGTCGAGAATATTGCTGCCGCTGAGGCTTCAGTTGCAGAAAGCCCAAATGTGTCTCTCACACGTCGTTCTCAAGCGTTGGGCATCTCTGTGACGTCGTTGTGGCGAATTTTGCGAAAAAATCTGGCCTTCATCCTTACAAGATTAAATTGACGCAAGAACTGAAGCCGCTTGACCACCAGAAACGTCGTATGTTCGTGAATTGGGCTGAGCAACAAGTTGAAAATGATTCGGATTTTCATCGAAAAACCATCTTCAGCGATGAGGCTCATTTCTGGCTGAATGGCTCCGTCAATAAACAAAATATGCGGTATTGGTCAGGCAGCTATCCACACGTACTCCATGATTGCATCCCGAAAAAATTACGTTTTGGTGTGGTTTTTGGGCCGGCGGCGCCAATGGGCCCTACTTCTTCCGTGATGATCAAGACCAGCACGTTACTGTGAATTGTGAATGGGAATTGCTACCGTTCAATGATAACCGAATATTTTTGGCCCCAATTGGACGATATGGACTTGGAGGACATGTGGTTCCAACAGGACGGCGCCACAAGCCACACAGCGAATGTCACAATCAATTTATTGGAAACCAAGTTTGGAGAACGTGTTATCTCACGAAATGGTCCAGTCGCTTGGCCGCCTCGGTCGTGCGATTTGACGCTGTTAGACTAATTTCTGTGGGGCTACGGCAAGTCTATGGTCTATGCCAACAAGCCAGCGACGATTGATTCGTACGAATAGCGAATGTGAAATTGCAGCAGTATCGGCCGATTTATGTTTGAAAACAGTCGAAAATTGGGTTCAGCGTCTGGACTTCTGCAAGCGTGTCCGTGGTGGCCATGCAAAAGAAATCGAATTCCATTCATAATGGCATCGAACCTAATACTTTCACAGGAATAAAGAATTTCATTGATATCCAAAACCGTTTTTGCTTTATTAAAAAAACTTTTGGAGTTCTCTTATTGAAAAACCCTTAACAAACCAATTATTTTAAATAAAAATTGAATTGAATTGTACGCTCGCTAATAGCTCTCAAGTGTTAGATATTATTCAATCGTTAAAATCCAAGAACCCATCCGGTCCAGACGACATTTCTTACTTTATCCCCAAAAAAATCTCAATCATTATCCTTACGATGCCACTCAATAAATGAACAAACAATGGGTATTTCCCAGATTCTTGGTAATTAGCACGAATCATCCTAATTATGAAGAAGCCGAGTGAAAGCTCCATTTCCATCTTCAGACCGATCTCACCTCTTTCTTCAGATCAACCTCCTCCTAAATATGTTTCACCTCATAGACAACTTCACCTTCAGCGCTCCTGCCTTGGTTCGCGAATAATTAAAATAAATTAGTCAATGGTTTAAATAGCTTAAGTAAGAATAAGCTAAAGTTATATTTTCTTTGACAACAGTGAAATATAAAAGCATTGCTCCTGGAGCAAAACCAGCTTCAGAACTATAACAAAGTAAGCTGAGGGATCTATGAAATTTTGAAGTGTTAGGTATGGGAGTCTAGAGGTAATTTTTAAAAAATTGAATAGACAGTTGTTGTGAGCTAGCAAGGCCACGGAGGCATTTTTATTATAGATCGTGAGGACGGCGGGCGGCACGCTTGTAGTTGCTTGGTCGGATGGGGTAGTCCTTGTCCTCCTTTCCTTATATCTCTTGCTCATCGGCAAAAAAAAATCATGCCGTAGAGAGAAAATTCCCCTATTTTTTATTTAAAAAAATGTTCGTTCATCGCTTTTACTAATGGAATCCAGCGCTCGAATCAGATAAGTATTATAATTTCCGTCTCAATCAGTTCAGTGTTGACAGCGCAAGCATATACACAGGCAACAGGAACTATTAATAAAATCCTTTTAAAAAAAAAATATTTGACAAACATTTTTTTCAGTACAATTTTTTCAGGTCAGGTAAAAGTTTTTTTCAAAACATTACCTACCTCGATTTGCCGGCTACCTGCAAACGAAAAAAAAAAAAAAAAAAAACAATAATAAACAAGCATTCCAGCAGGATAACGGGAAACCCAACCCAAATGGGCAGGAAAGAAAAAAGGAAGGATAGCGTGAACGCTACCTTCGATGAAATTATCAAAAAAATCAAGGACGGAGCAGCCAACCACGGGAGGGAGTTCATGGTCTCTATCCATGAAAAACTCTCGGACATCGACGCCCTCTATGAGAGTATGCCTGCATACTCCTCAGACGACGGCGAAGATGAGGAAGAATTAAGGATGGAGGAAGAAGACCCATCCGACTGTGAAGGCTCCTCATCCGAGGAAGAGGAAGAGCTGAATTCAACGATTGTTGAGCAAGCAGAGGCAACCGAGAGTGAAGAGTCGGCCGAAGAAGAAACCTTCACCTTGGTCAAAGCAAAAAAGAGGAAAAAGTCGGACTCTCCCAGTCCAATAGATTTCACCACGACAACAACCGCATCCACATCAGCAACAGCCGACAACAAACGCAACACACCAACAACATCAACCAAAAAGGCAACGAGCAACCCCAGCGTGGAACCTATGAAGAGAGCTTCCGTAATGCCCCCAATTATTTGTTTTGGCCTCAATGTTGCAGAACTAAGCAGACACACCAAAGGATTGGATGTGGTCTACAAAGTGCACAACATAAACTCCAACAAATCAGTCATCACAACCACAACGAGGGAAGGACACGAGCGAATAAGGAATTACCTGAAGACGAGGAAATTCCAATTCAACACTTTCACTCCGAAAGAAGACCGGAAAAACCTCTTGGTGCTCAAAGGCATTCACCATAGCTACGAGCCAGAGGAAATCGCAGAGGAGCTGAAGTCAGAGGGAATTCCTGCCATCAAAGTGAGCCTCTGCAAGAGCCGAGCCGACAAAAAGTTTAACAACTTTGTTGTCGAGGTGGAAAAGGGAGCAGACATCCCCTCAATATATAGGAAAACTCTCCTAATGAACCAAAAGGTTCACTGGGAGAAACTTCAGACGCAGGGAATCACACAATGCAAGAACTGCCAAAAGTTCGGTCATGTTGCTAGTAACTGCGGAATGGCGTACAGATGCGTCAAATGCAGCAACAGCCACGCACCCGGAACCTGCCCAAGGACCAGCAAGGATGAAGATGTGTACTGCATCAATTGCCAAAAAAATGGACATCCGGCAAACTACCGTGGATGCCCAAAGTACAAGGAGAGGGTCGCCGCAAAGGACAAAATGGCTCTGAAGAAGAAGGAGCAGCAGAAATTTGCCAAGGAGTCCGTCTCCAAAAAGATAGAAGCTGGACTCAGCTTTGCAAATGTTGCTGCCCAGGGTATAAGGAAAATCAACAACCCTATCAAACCATCACAGCCCCCAAAAACGGCCACAAAAACTGCCGTAGGAACCACCACTGCACCAGCAACCAGGAAGGCAGCACCATCGCCGTCGCCTTCACACAATATCTTTGACGATACCGAACGCTTGTTTGGTACAGACTTACTAACCCTCGTTCAGAAGGCAAGGAAGGTTGTACCAAGCAACTACGGAAGTCTGGATGATAAGGCAAAAACAATGGTATTGGGTAAACTTATTTGCGAACTATGCATCTAAGAAAATGGCTAAGTATCATTACATACAATGTTAATTCAATTTATTCATTAGAAAAAAGGGCTTCCTTGGCCATGTTTCTCAAGGCAAAGAAGCCCGATATTTTATGTTTACAGGAAACCAACCTCACACCCAGGAATCGGTACCAGAAGGATGGATAAAACATTTATCGGGAGGACAAAAATGACGGAAGAAGAGGCACAGCCCTTTTCATTAGGGATAACTTAAATTCTACGAAGCTGGAAATACAAGGACTAAGCTGCATGGAAGTCACAGCAGCCGTAATCAGATGCAACGATGGAGAAACCCTTCTTGTGCTTGCATTATACAACCACTGTAATGCAAGTAAGGAAAACATCAAGAAAGACCTCAGCATCATCAACAACATCTCCAACCTGTACACTTACAGTGTAATTGGGGGGGATTTCAACGCCAGACATACACTCTGGCATGACGACAATTGCTCACCCCAAGGATGCGTAATTGTCGAATGGTTGGACGAAAACGCCCATGTTCAATCATGGGTAGTAGCTTCGCAACCACAAAAGACGTTCCCGAGGACTCCCTCATCACTTGACTTCTTCCTAGTTACATCAAATTTCATAAATATACTTCCAGAGTTCCGGAATTTCACCTGCGAAGCCCACCTAAGTGACTCGGATCATCTGGCAGTTGAGCTGAGGGTCAAACCGAGTATGCCAATCATGACCATTCATCGTACACCAGACACGTACCTGGATCACAAAAAAGTGGACTGGAGGAAATTTGCTTACGACGTCGAGAGCAACATCAACATACTGCCACAGGAAAGGAATCTCACCAACGCCGAAATTGACAGCACGATACAAGAACTAAAGGATGTGGTCCTTAATGCTATCAATGCCCAAAAAAAACCGAAGAGCAGCAAGGATCGATATGCCCACTTGCCACTCAACATCCAAGCCATCTACGCTCACCGACAGCGTCTCCGGAAGAAGCTTCAAAGGATTTTGCACAGAACATGGAACACGGTCAACGACGAGTACAGGAGCGTACAAGCGGAACTGAACTGCATCAACGTGATGTTCCGAAGAGCCGTGAAACACCACACTGAGGAGCAATTCACAAGACGTCTGGAGAAAATCAAGCCTGGACCGGACACATTCAAACAAATCAATGCGATAGTTGGCAAATCCAACACGATTCCAGCAAGCTTGAACAGCGGACAAGGAGTGGTTACAACGCCAGCAGATAAGGCTGAAGCCTTCGCCGCGCACTTCGAAAGGAATTTCACCGAGAGGCCACCAACGCACCTACCAGAGTTTTTGGAAGAAGTTGACGATGTGATCAACGGAATTCAACTTGACACCAGCACTGTGACGAACTTCAGCAGAGAAAATCCCGCAACAAACCCAGCCCCAGGTATTGGCGTTTTCACAAATGCCGAAGAAGTAGAGGACCTAATTTTGAATGGAAACTCAAAAAAGTCCACTGGTCCAGACCGCATTTCCAGCTTTTTACTAAAAAAGTTGCCAAATGTTGCTATACTACTTCTAACTGTGATCTTCAATAACTGCATCAACAATAGCTATTTTCCCAACTCCTGGAAAATAGCTAAAGTTGTTCCAGTCCCAAAAAAAACAAATAGATCCAGCATTGACGGGTATAGGCCGATAGCGCTGCTCTGCTGTGTTGGGAAGGTGCTGGAGTCAGTATTGCTGCGCCAAATCATGGCAATTTGCTCGGAGAAGGGAATTCTCCCAAACCATCAATATGGTTTCCGGGCGAAGCATTCAACCATCCATCCACTGCTGAAGCTGCACCATGATGTCACCAGAAGTCTGAATAAGAAGGAAATCGTAGTGGCTTGCCTGCTGGACATTGAAAAGGCATTTGACAGCGTCTGGATTAAGGGCCTCATCTATAAAATGAAGACAATGGGATTTCCTCAACATCTGGTAAAAATCCTGTTCAATTCACTAACAGAAAGATTCTTTTTCGTCCAAATACAGGATCATCTATCAACTTTAAGAAGACTTCTCGGAGGAGTTCAACAAGGAGGAAAGGTCTCTCCCATCCTTTTCAACATCTTAACAGCGGACCAGCCAGCCAACGACGCCCGAACAAAGACACTCCTCTACGCAGATGACTCCATCACATACGCTTCGTCTTTAGCCCCGGAAATAGCAGCCGTTAGGGTAGAACAACACCTAGCGAAGCTATGGGACTACTACCAAAAATGGGGACTGAAGATCAACAGCAGCAAGACAGAGCTCATTTGCTTCCGACCACCAACCACAGCAACAAGAACCAGGAAAGCTTTCGCGACGAGATGCCACGAAACGAGGATAACGATGCCAGATGGTAAGGAGATTGCTCCACAGCTCCAAACGAAGTACCTGGGGATAACCTTCAGCGAGCGATTCCAGTTCCGGCAACACGCTGAAAAGGCTATTCAGAAAGCCAATTTCGCCCTTCATCTTGTACACCCTCTCCTAAAAAGGAGGAGTGGTCTGCATAAAAACACCAAATTACTGGTCTATAAGCAACTTATAAGACCAGTAATTACTTACGCCTTCCCAATTTGGTTCACGGTGTCGCCAACTGCAATGAAGAAAATTGAGATCTTGGAAAGGAAAATCCTCAGATCATGCACTGGACTGTGGAGAAATCACAGCACGCTGAAATACGTCAGCAACTCAACGTTGTACGAAAGCGCAGGGATCACACCAATCAAGGATTACATGCTGCAGCTGTCAAGAAAAATCATCGAAGGGTTAGGAAGCCACCCTAACGAAGAAATCAGCAACATCAGCAGACAAGAAGTTGAGCCAGCCCACAGGTACCTCAGCACACGGACAATCATCGATGAACACCTTCAAGAGATCATCGACTGGAGCTCGTTCTACACGAAAGCCAACAGAAACTACTACAGAGGTTAATACCCTGTATAATATGTTAATTATTTTTCGTCCTTAAAACAACTCCCTCAGAGTCAATTTTCATAATGTTTGGAAAATTGTATATAAAATCAGTTATAGATTAAGCATTTCATGTCCACAAATTTTGTAAAGAAAATTTAGTATTGTATAAAATCCCAAACGAAATACGTTGGGCCCTTATTGTTGAGCCAACAATATATAAAATTGTAGTTATAAGTCTAGTTTTAAGTCAAAATTGTACATATTAGGCTAAATAAAAATAAATCTTAATCGTAAAAAAAAGTATTATAATTTCGTTTGGCTTAAGGGACGATTTCGTCGGCAATATGTTTTGTTTACGTATTTGAACTCTTTCAGAACAGCGTTATCATTTATTTGTTTTTCTTATCTATCTTTTATTTTTACAGGGATATATCGTCTGCGGAACACATTCACCTCTATTGTCGCCGTCCTCCATGATTCTTAAAAAAACGAAGCGACTGTTTAGCAATAGCGATGAAAAACTGACGACTTCTGTCGTTTTTTGTATTTGCATTTTTCGACGACGATCGTTGGTATTGTGTGAGATGTGGAAATGGTACATTTTTGTCGCTGATAATTTTGCGGATGACTGTGATAAAGTGTAAAAGAAATGTTTGTATATTTAATAAACGAAATGAAAGTAAATATCAATTATAGTAATTTGCAGATGGAAGTAAGTGATCTTCAATTATAACAATTCCAACATTTTGTGAATGAAATGAAGAAAAATATTCCTCTGTCAAACTCATTCACAAAGGGCTTACAAAAAGTAATGTTAATCGCAAATGGGACGACATAGCCTTAATTTTGAATTGTCTTGTTTCAACTACCAGAAGTGGAGAGGAATGGCAAAAAGTTTGTTGGAAAATATTGTGTACACGCATTTGTTTGTAACAAATCTTTTGTGAGGTTTGGAGAGAAATAAAAATAAAAATTAAACTCCAGCACAATAAAAAAGAATGCCAGATAACAGTTGTCTGACTTGGAGGAAGTAATTTCCAGGATTCGTTCGTACAAGAATCGAGTTATCCTGAAAGTAGCAACCATAGGTGTTTCATCTTCGTCTACACCTTCACTAGAAGTTCAGCCTAAGTCACCATTGTGTCCGTTCATAGATCCTGTATATCAACACCTGCTCTATCATCCACACTTGCCAAATCATCCATACCTGCTCAATCATCAACACTGGCTTAACTATCAACACCTTTTCAACCATCAACTAACTTCAACAGCACTCACATCGAATTTACTGCACCAATTGTCAACGTCTGTATCCGATATACCAACTCCTTCGAGGGCTGCCAGATAGTTTATACACACTGACTAGAAATGCTTCGACAACAGACGACAGTACAAGGTGGACTCTGTGCAGAGGCAAAAGAATCCTTAGCTAGTATCGATAATCAATTAAAAGATACCGCAAGATATGAGAGCAAGCGGTTCTTTTTAGAAGAAGAAAGACTGAAGCCATCGAAAACTCAGTTAGAGCACGAAGAAAACCAATCTTCATCTATGGGCGTATCTAGTCTGTAGTGTAAGCACACGTTCGCAATGACGAGCATACCACAAAAACGGCTTTTAGGAACCCCTTTTGTTCTTTCCACAATATCGAGGTGTTTATGTTGAATCTGTTTTGAACACTTTCCTCTTCTGTGGATCTGAATGGAGTTATGAGGTACGGTTCATCGCCGACAGAGGTAGAATTTTGATAGAAGTTTTTAGTTTTAAATAATTTTATGAAGAGCACTACCTGCAAGTCATGTGTTCCTTTCCTTCATTCATAGTGTGTCGTAATGTCGTTCGAAGCTAACTTAAATTCCAAACAAAAGAATCATCAGCCGACCCGGGATTTTAAGGACATCCCGGATCGGCTGATGATTAAAAAAGAATTCATTATATAATTTTTTTTATTCAAATCTTAGCATCATCAAACATGATTAAGTAGCAAAATCCTTTTCGATTGTATTACAAATGCTGTTCTTCCTTGAGTGGTGCCACAATTTTAATGTGTGTACCATCAACAGAGCCAACTACACCTGGTATTCCCGCACACTGGAAAAAATGCTGTTTCTTCTTCCGTCATCTCAAATTTTATCCGTTGCGTACAAATGTGTGCTTCCATTAGGTCTAGTACTTCTTTAAGTATTATACTAAATGTGGGTTGGGTAACTACCATTTGCCAAAAACCTTAACGTTGCGGCGAGTTAACGTGGGTGTCTATCCAGCTTATCCTCCAGTTCACCCAGTTGATACACAAATGCTTCCTTCTATAGTCTAAAATACATTTTAAATCTGAAAATAAATGTGATTAGAACCAAGTATACAAATTGAATTATTGGATCGGATTTTTGTTCGAATCTCTTTTCTTTGTGACTGCTTTTAAAAAACCTCTCAACACTATTCATTTTTATATTACTTTATAATTATTTTTACCGTCATATAGTAAAACTCATAAAATATAAATTTGTAAACTTTAATTTTAAACCACAAGAGTCATAGTTTGTAGAATGTATGTGGAATGTAGGTGTTCCGAACGTCAAGTCGTTTCAGTTCAGCAATATGAAACTCTAAATGCCTCGACCCGATAGATCCTGCCGGTCGTTTTCGACAGACGACGACATTAATAGATAGATAGATAAATACTTTATTAGTCACATATTTGACTTTAGATTTACAATTATTAATAATTACAAAAACAATGTATAGGTATATACATAGTTACACATTGATCAATAATTTAGTTTTACGTAATTCACAATACTTCTTTTAAATTGATTTACATTGGATTCGTTTTTAACATGCCTTGGTAATTCATTGAAGATCTTAAAACCTTTGTAGATCAGTGAATTTTGAGCTTTTGTAGTTAGAAAATTCGGAAGCCTTAAATCATTCATCTTTCTTAACGAATATGGTTGTACTTCACTTACATACTGAACATATCTTGATAAATATTTTGGCATTAAGTTATTTTTTAGTTTAAAGACAAACATTAACATATTCATAACGATTCTTTGCTTTACTTTAATGGTTAACATTTCAGAGCTTCTAACATGGAATTAATCGATGTAAATCTATTACACTTTAAAATATTTCTCATAGCTCTGTTCTGTAGTATTTGAAGTCTACCAATTGCACTTTCGTTACATAAAAACAAAACAGTTGTACAATATTCAAAATGTGGTTTTACAATTACATTATAAATATTAATAGCTGATAACAACGTTACATGTCTACGTATCCTTTTAATAAAACCTATCTTTTTAGCAATCTTTTTACATATATATTCAATATGACTTTCAAATGTTAGTTTGCTGTCTATCATAATACCAAGATATTTTATTTTCTCAACTCGTTCTATTATTTGGTTCTCCATTAATAAACTTGTATTAAAATAAACATTGTTTTTATTCGATATAATCATACATTTGGTTTTATTCGTATTCAATTTTAGCCTATTTTGGCATAACCAAACATATATATTATCGAGGTCTTCCTGGATCTTCTTGTTGCATTCTTTGATATTCTCACCAGCTATGTAAATCAGTGCATCATCATCAAAAAGGGCGATTTCACAGTGTTTTAAAACACAAACTATGTCGTTGATATAGATGACAAATAAGAGAGTACCCAAGACAGACCTTTGAGGAACTCCCAGTTCAACATACTTTGGTTTCGACAAATGTCCATTTATTTTTACTTTTTGAGTTCTCTTTTCTAGGTACGTTTTAAACCATTTAAGCTCCAAGTTGTTAATTCCGTATTTTCGCAATTTCTTTAAGAGTATCGCTCGATCTATTGTTTCGAAAGCGCGCTTTAGGTCTATAAAAGCACTGTATACATATTTTCCTTCCGAAACACTTTGCTTCCAGTTTGTTATAATTAAGTTACAGGCACTTTCACAGGAATGCTTCTTGCGAAAACCAGATTGGGATTCAATTATTATGTTTTTATTTTCGACGAAATGTTCAAGTTGCATAAACGCTATTTTTTCTAACAGTTTTTCATACAAGGGCATACCGTTCACTGGTCGAAATTCATCACATTTTTTGGTATTTGATATTTTTTCAATCGGACTCACTATAGATTCTTTCCAAGATTCCGGAAAAATGACTTCTTCGAAAGATTTATTAATAATTTTTTGTAAGGCTGGTCCTAAAATTTAAAAATTTTCTAAGTAAGTCTTTGGACACAATGAGTTACAATCTTTTTTATTTTTTAACTGAATGAGCACAGCGCGGATATCAGACAACGAAACACACTTAAATTCAAAGTTGTACCCCAAGTCGGTTATTAGATTAACATATGGCATAGTTGGTATCGATTCATTAATTTCTAATACACTATTTACGAAAAAATTATTAAATTTATTGGCAATATCTTCGTTATCCGTCGAACGACCATTATAGAAATCAACACATGTTATTTTTGAATCTTCTTTTTTTAAAATATATTTTTTTAAGTTACGCCACATTTCTTTTTTATTTGAAGCTTTATCAACTTTTTCTTTAATGTGTTTCCTTTTAGTTATAAGAATTTGTCTTTTATAATGGTTTCTCGCAGTTGTGTAAATCTTCCAGTCTTCTTCAGTGTTGGTGAGAATAGCCCTACTCCTTTTAATTATCTTTTCTTTCTTAAGGTTAAGTAAATGATTATTAAACCAAGAATTATCACTACATCTTGCAACTATTTCTTTCGTAAACCTCCCAACTATATTATTCAATTCTTTAACAAATAACGTCGAAGCAATTTTGTTGTTATCAATGTTCCCAATAGATGTTATTTCACTGTTTAACAGTTCGCGATTAAAGTTACTTTTATTATATTTGAATATTTCAATTTTTTTCGGAATGATTTTTGCTTGGTTTTTCCTTTTCATTTTGATAACTATTGTCTCATGATCGCTTATTTTCAGCTCTTTTTCTGTTTTAGCCTCGACGTTTATGTTGTTAGTGAGTACATAATCTATTAGAGTTTTAGATGTTTTTGAGATTCTAGTAGGCTCACTTATCAGTTGATATAATGAATTATCAAATATTTTTTTAAAGATTTCTTTCCTATATGTATCTGAAGTGGCAAACCAGTCAACATTAAAATCACCTACCACAATAATATCTTTATCATTTTCACATATTTCATCTATTACTTCCGAAAATTTATCACAGAAAACTCGGTCAGACACTCTTGGAGATTTATATAAAGCTACCATTAAACATTTATAATTGCCGAAGCACAAATCACATTTAAGCCACCATATACTTTTTTCGTTTACTCTTGCACTAAAATTCAATATTTGTATATGTTTTTTCACATACATCACAACGCCACCAGTTCTAGTATTTTCAGAATTACACCTTAACAAGTTATAGTCATCTATTTGAATTTCATTGTTCAGAACATCCTCTGATAAATGAGTTTCTGAAAGAGCTATTATATCGAACTTTTCATTGACAACCATATTTTTAAGTTCATCAAAATTATTTACTAATCCACAAATATTAAGATAGCAAATTGATGACTTTGATTGCTAGTACGCAGGTTGAGTATTTCTTTCTCAATCGCTGGTTGGTATTGTTTCGCTTTGTAAACTGTTCGAAAAACGAACGCGAACCTCACGGTAATTCGCATTAATCTGAGTTGGGACTTTGTGCGTGGCCACACGAGTATAGGATTGAAAGGAATGTCGGGCAAAGCATTTAGCTTTTTAGTGCGTTTTGCACCGAAAATCCACCGAAAGTCATCTTCAGAAGCTGACTTTCTGTCTGGGCATGAATGTTTCCTATCCAAACTATACCGATTTCGTGGAATGTAGGGTAAAACAGTTTGCCTTTTAGTGCGAAAGACCCGTTCAAGCGAGTGACCCGTTCATATGAGTGCAAAAGAGAAGGAATGGGAAACAGCAATATCCTAGCCTGGACATGCAGGGGTGTGATTTGCCTTGCACGTTTTTGATGTTTCATTATCTCCTTGTTTTTTATTTTTTGAATCGCTTAATGTACACTTCTCACTCTTAGGATATACAGCTGATTTGCTCTGCTTACGTGCCAAAAAGTAGACGTTAGTTTAAATGTCGGCACAAAACTTAATAAATAAATAAATTTAATGGTAAGATTGTTTATCATTAATTTTCAGTGCATAATAAAATTGAATGGCCCCTGGATGTGTCGATGTTTCCTCAATGGATTTATCCTAGAATTTTTTTTTCTTTTCATTCCCTGTCTCAAAAGCATCCTTAAAAATCTTTCATCGTTCGTCTGCAAACAGAGGCAAAAAAAAAAGATAACTGTCAACTGTTACGCGCAGTTCTAGCGAATCAAAAAATCTTCGTGTAATAACGAGCGCAACACGGAATGACGTGACGTACATGAATTTTTCTTTGTGCAGCGGGCACAAGAAGCATGCTTGCCGTAGATAAACAATAAATGTTACGTTTCAGATTTCACTGTTCCTCTATCAGTAAAATTACTTTCATTCCCATGATGCCTTTTTTGTGTGTTGCATGGCATCATACATTTCATTTTTATATTGAAAAAACAATAAAAAGTGAAAAAAAATTTGAGAGCGCTCAAATATTAATATCCCCACCGTTAACACCCGGTATGTTTTTCAGTCCTTCCCATTAACCATCTTATAGGACCTTCTCTTCATCAACTTGTTGTTTCGATACAAATACAAAAAAAAAATGTTTTTTTTAGAGCTTGCGAGCCGCGTTGTAAAATTCTTCGGCGTTGTAAGTGATGACTCTCCGAGACCTAACAGCGATCCACACAAATCTTTTCACACTTCCTCCGATTCCATCGAGGTCACCTTTGCCATGTGAGGCAGTAAAAAAGTTCCACTCGAGGTAGCTTTGGATTTCATTTTGAGTGAATTCACGCTTGCCAAAACAAACCGATTCTTGAATTGTGCTACGCAATATACAGCAAGTAAAATTGTGATTTTATTTCATCTTGACTCACCAGCCCATAATTCTCGGCAAAGTCTATTTGTACAATAGCTTTCACACTGGACATTACTTCATAAGAATTAAGCTGGAATTAAGCTGTTCTGGTATGCAGTTCATCGAGCGCTTCATTGAAAGTTTTGCTGGTCACGATCTGTTTTGGTCTCTGATATTGACACATCCAAGTCTTCCGATTAACACTGGTGTTTGAATCAAGGGTTAGGTCCAAATGCTGGATTCTTAGCATACATCGCAACCTTAAGACATGAAATCTTCTCAGTCGTTCACAGACACACACAAACACAAAGTTTACTTATAAGTAAATTAAACAAACTTAAAGTACGAAGAAATGAGGCCGACAACATTCCCCACTCCAACCGGGAGGAGAAGAGGGGAAGGCATTGCCTGACCCGCAGCCACAGTCTTCTTCATCAAGGCAGGAGACTGGAAAGATGAGGAGAGTATTTAGACCAACTTCGAACCTGGTAAAGCGACCGACCCTTTCAGCTTCAGCAGAAAAGCTGCCGACTGTAGCGGAGGAACGGGCTACAACGGTACAAGCAGTAACAGCATCAACCAAAGCGGCGGATGCAATCACAGGATCAAAACGACAAAATAATGTTGACAATCTCTGACGGCGATGAAGGCCATTACACAGGCGATAGCAATTCGTTCGTGTCTCTAGCAGTCTCAGAGACCAACGATGAAGATGAAGAAATAAGCGCATGGAAAATATGTTGCTTGCCATGAAGGCAAAACACATTGCGCGCATAGCAAGAGAGCACCAAGAAAGACAACAGACGAAACAGCTATTAGAGAAGCAACAGAAAGAACAGTTGCCTGCACAACAGCAACAATTACAGTAAATGCTAGCTAACCAACAGCAACAGCAACGGCTACAGAAGAATAAGCTGCCCAAGCAGCAACAACAACAACAACATTTTATTTATTTATTAACTTCCCATCAGGAAGTTCTTGTAATCGGTCCGATTTTCGAAATTCAAAATTTTTACATTTCTCCACTTTTGGCGGTCCCAGGAGTCGGATTCCATCATTTTTAGAAAGATGTCTGTGTGTGTGTGTGTACGTACGTACGTACGTTTGTGCGGATTCTTTCGTACAGCCTAACTCGAGAACAAATCAAGCTATCGAAGCCAAATTGGTTTCATTCGAAGCGTGTGTGCATAAAGATCACCTGAAAAGCTTTTGGTTAAATTTCACAGGGTGGTTTGAATTTTATGACGAAAAAACTGTCAAAAAAAGGGACATTTTCACTTCTTCAATTAAAATCAATTTAGTTTTCCAATAAAAAAAGTTCAAAATTAATTAAATTTAGAGTTTGCAGCTACCTTATCAGACAAAAAAATATGCATAAATATATACACTGCCGTTCATAAGTTTTCGGACAAATTCAAATAATTTTTTTTTGTTCAATTTTAAGTCTCATCAATATTATGTTTATTTAGCCAATTGACTAAACTTAGTAAGTTACTAACTATAGACACTACCAAAAAGACTAAAACAGTATTTATTTGAGGCCATTTCATACATTGATGTGCCCCTTTCTCTTTTTCCTGATCCAAATTTCCACGGAAGTTCTTGAAAAATTGTTTCGCAAATGTGAATCCTGTAAGTCTTTCCCATTTTTCAGGACTCAGAATGACGTCTGGAACACTGACACATGAAAACATCTTTAGAAAATTATGGAGCCACCAGTTTTTTTGTTCAAAACCTGCTCAGTTGTAGCTTGAAGCTTTTTAATAGTTATAATATATTAGCAATAAGAAGCTCATGGCGCAAATAACATGAGGCAATTGAATTTAAAGAAAAAGCATCGAGAGAAAGCTAATTGAAAAAGTGAAAATACATTGCTTACACCGCATTACTCGTATATTGCATGGAGGATCGTAACATCCGATTTAGTTTGTTTACCACTGCTTTGGTTTCTTATCATGAACGAAATCCTAGAGGTCTTTCCTGAAAATGACACATGGATAAAAAAATTTCTCGAAACCGGCCTGGAAACAGCCATAAAAAACTGCAAAGAAAACTGGACTGAATGTGATCCTCATAAAGCCTTATAAAAGATCCTATGCTGAGCAGTTCCCAGCTCGTTAGGAAGAGGCACGCCTTTATATTCCAAGCAATAGTTAATAGAAAGGAAAGCAATCTAACAAATTTGATTGATTAGAAATAATTCCGAAAATACATGAAGTTGAGATAAACGGCCTTTCACAATGTTTCTACCGAAACAATTTAAATTCTGCAAAAAAAAGCAAAGCCTGGACACAAATTTCTCTTTGCTCATTTCAAAAAAACTTTTTAAAGTTCTTATCCCTATAATAGCATTAGTAACAGTAAAAATTTGTAAGTGATGTTTCAGCGATAACTCAGCACAAGTTTTAATAAAAAGATTTCTGATTAAGGGAAAGTTAGCAAAGAAATTGCAGAGTTCAACCGAATCAGATAAATTTGAATTCCCTAAAAAAAAACCAGTACCAGGCGTCCGAGCCTTTGATCATGCTTGAAATTTAGTTTGTGTCACCATGCAACTGGTCCTCAAGCTTTTATATGTAATACTTTGTATGTAATACTTTTGAAATGTAATACTTTTGAAACAAGGCTATATAATAATATTTGATAATTCTGACTGTCTGATTTAAAACACTTTATTGAAGAAGTTGAAAAACAACTGCCAAAAGCGAATACAAATTCAACTTCCAATGTTAAAGTTGTTGAAATGAAATCAATTTTCGCAACTCTAAATTTGAGCTAAATCTTCCAAACTTTGGATAGGTCGATATCAAATCATCCGTTCCAATTCGACTGGCTGAGATTTTGGGCTGTTGGTCCTATATTTTTGTTTTAAACAAGAAGAGATGCTTTTTTTGAGTCATATAATGTAAGACATGGACAGCCAGCCAGCTTTAACGCGAAGCTCGACAAGATAGAACTCGTACTTTCTCCAAAATGTTTCTGCAAGCCATAGTAATTTCTTACATCCAAGACGCAACTCATAATACGAGGTCACAAAAGTTTTAATCTCGTGCACAACATTTTCAAGCTATGCCATGGTCGCAGCGTCTTTGGTAGAGCATGAGAAGCGCCCGATTGAGGTTGTTTAGAGATTAAGAAACAGGAATCAGGTTCGAAAATTCTACCACCAGAAAAACCCTGCAAAATTCGAAATGGAAACATCGTAGTAGAATTGCAATCAATGCTGAGCTGAGCGGCTTAGCTGCAAAAGTCCCGTGTCAATACCACTATCTTTTAAAGGTCTGTTCAGTAACTCGCATACGGCGAAGATATTATTTGAAAAGATCAAACGAAGAATACCTCTTGTTAATCGCTGTTTCTCTGGGCTAAGAAAACAATTCTGTAAAGTCCTCTCTCGTAGAACTAAAGTGTCGCTCTATAAGACTCTCATCAGGCCCATCATGGTATATGAGGCAGAAGCATGGACAGTTTCAAAAGCGGATGAAGGCTCCTTAGGTTGTTTCGAGAGAAAAGTGTGATCTGCATTGACGGTGAGTGGAGGAGAAGATTCAACAACGAACTGTACGGTACGAGTTTTACAGCGAAATCGACTTAACCAAAAGGATAAAATTCCAATGCCACGCGGACTAGCGCTACAGTCCTCAAGTTATAAATTAAAAAACTAATGACGAAAAAAGTGCAATAAGCTATCAATATTAAACAAAAACGCAAAACATAATTTTATTATTATATTATATATTATATAATTTTAAATTATATTAAGTAATTTTTTAGTAATATTTTTAAACTAAAAATGGAACTAATTTCTAGTAGAAATGTTACTTAATCAAAAAAAAAGTATTTCCAAATTGTTGTCCTGATCACTCGAAATAATATATTCGAATAATCTTTTAATGATAAATACGCAAATCGTAATTTAAACGATTCAAAAAGTCTAAAAGAAAGATTTTCCTAAGGGGCAGTCAAGAACATATACTATATACTATATAGTATGTATCTTTTTTTTAATTGCAATGTATTTGTCTATGGAATGAATGATGTTATCATAACGAAAATGGAATTTGATGGTGGTGGAAATGAAATTTTTTATCGAGATGGGAAGTTCATGGTATGGGCAGACCTACTCGCACCCAAACCAATTTTTTCTTTTCTTTTCAGAATGGGAATCTTACTTACTTTAATTTCATCACTAGCAACTCATTAATTAGAAAGATTCCTTTTTTAATATGGCCAATAGATTGCTCGGATAAAGCACTGAGAAATTTTAAATCCGCAAAGGTATTACCCGTCACTAAAAAACGAAGAGTTATCGAAAGACGTTGGTTGACAGGTACAGAATCCCGCATTTGAGCATCTTCTTTCATTATTTGGTGAAATCTTAAATCATTTGGTGAACTTAATATCAGCTCATTGAATATATAGTATGTTCGTGAGTAGGCTCGCTCCGTATTTTCAGCCATTCCTTCATCCACACCCGCTTCTTCCGAATTTTCCTCTTCTTCTTCAATTGGATCAAATGGATTTGTCGATGGCGCTCTTCTCATATTCAAATCTGGATCGAAGTCTGGTGTCTACCATAATGAGATGAACTTTGAAAATTTCTCCAAATTGTTAAGAGTACAGGTTCTGCAGTAGCTGGATGAACCGTCGGTTATTATAATGGATAGTGCTTCATATCACAACAAATTAAAAAAACGTAATTGAATCCATCAAGAAATTCACAAAACTTACGGTCGAGGAGTAACTGCAATAAAGCCATAAGGACAGAAGATTACTATTTGGCATATGAACCGAGTTGGGATACCATCACCGAAAGAATTGTCATAAGACCCGGCGAATACTCATTAAGTGAAATAGAAAAATATGGCGAGGATGATGATGATGATACCGGCGATGATTAAGTCCAATGGAATAAAAAAAAGCATCTAATAAATAAATATTTATATTATGAAAATGCACTTGCTTTAATTTTTCACATTTGGCAAAGCAGTTTCTTATTTTCTGCATACCTTATCCACCAATCGTATTCAAGTAATGCCCGGTTCACAATGCAGAGCGAGAGCGAGGCTAGTCTTTCAATCAATGCAAATGTATGAAACAATACACAATGCCGCGAGACTCGTCCTATCGTATCGCGCTGTTTTCGAAAAATTAAAAAACTCTTGCTGGGGACAGAGTGACAGCAGGCTGATTGAGTAGCCAGAAAGAGAAAGATGGTGTTCACTTTTTTAAAATTAAATTAAAATTGTGTCATTTGTCATTTGTGCGCAAACTGCCGTTCCGGAAAGTCATTAAGACAAAATGAATAAATTAAACAATGAGCAAATCGAAAAATTAAGAGACAGTGTGCGAGAAAAGCAGGTCTTATTTAACAAAAAACATAAATCCTATAAAAATAACGGAATAAAAGAAAACATCTGGAAAGAAATGTCTATAACTGTGGCAGCCGATGGTAATATCATGTTTTGTTTTTTCTTCTCTATTTTTATTTAAAATAACATTTTACTTCTCAGAAAATGAATGCAAAACTGCATGGAAATCGCTAAGAGATCAATTCGTTAAGGCCAATAGGGAAACTAGGGAAAATCTGGTCAAAGAGCAGTAGAAAAACGAACTTACAAATATTTTGCGCAACTTTTTTCCTAAAAGAAACTCTTAAACCAAGAAGGTAAGTAAAAAATTATTATATTATGAGTATGAACATAAATATAACCCCCTCTATCATTAATATTTCAACAAAACAACTTGCAATTTCGATCAAGTCGTCGAAGAAGACTCTAATTGCAATGTTTTGGGATTCCATAGTGAGGAGGTTTTTAAAGAAGAACCGGGAACATCGACGCCGCTGCTCTCGAACAGTTACACGGAAAGACCATTCAGTAAAAGTCCTTCACCAGTGTCGTCGTCAAAAAGACAGCGGAAGAACAGTAGTCGAGAAGACGATATGAAGGATTTTTTTAACGGAGTTCTTAAAGAGCTAAGGGCAGGCGATTCTACCGCACGTGATGACAACGGACAATTTTTTGCAAGCCTTGCTAATATCGCCAATAAATCAAATTTGACCGTGAAGCAAACCCGTCAGCTGCAGAGAATTTTTTTCAATTTTGTTATTGACGAGATTGGTAGCCTCGAATTTATATATGCACATAAATTGTTTTCTTCTTTATTGAAAATGATTAAGGTAATTCACAAGTGTTTGTGTTAAATGGTTAGCCTCACGAGTAGAATTACGATTTCCGCCCAATTGTTGACAGCCTGATTCGTTCTTCCATTCTCCAGCAATAACTTCGTTGTCTACAATTCGGTAGGCTTAGTTGGAAGGGCAGTAAGTTTAACATTTCATAAATATCAACATGTTATGAAGAAGAACCGTGGCCTTGACAATTTTGTCAACGTTTGAAGGAAGAGCATGAAATACCAAATGCGTTCTCAATCGTAACTCGGGCAAGAGAAAGACGTTTATTGAAGTTTTCCAGTTCTGGTTGCAATTTTCCTGCAGAAAACGGACAAATTACTTATTATAATTATTGATTCTGGATGTTATGTACTTACCTGGAAATGGTCTCATAAGGTTTTGTCTCAAAGGAAAAGCATTATCTCCCAAAAAATACAATACTTCCGAATATGGTAGAGTGAACCAATTTGGTATTTCCAGTTGCTTTCTCAATAGCAATACAAACAATATAGACATTTGTATGTATGTTCTCACATTAATGTTGTAAACAGGCGACATTTCGGGGAGATAGGTTCACGGACGGAAAACTTTTTTAGGCGGAAAGAAATCAAAGTAAACAACATAACGAATTTGTTAGGACTCATCCGCACAGCCTTTTCAAATATTTCGCAGTATACAATTTTTAATCTGTTAAAAGATGTCTTGAAAAATCCAAACTTGCTTCTTTGTTGGTAAATTGGTCTAACCCACCACCTTATTTTTTTTAATTTGCAGATATTATAGGCTAAAACACCCACCACTGTTAATAAAATTGTTCATTTTAATTTCTTGTTACAAGCCATTTTTGAAATCAAACTGAAAGATGCGAATTTCCAAATAACCGTTTGATAATGGCAAAATAACAACTATCTGATAAAGTAGTCAAAAAGAACAAGAAGTTTTATCGCTGTTGCTTTTTCACTTAGACACAAAGATAACATTGAACTCGCTGTCATAAATTTGGCTTTCATTGCGTACTGGGAACGATTTTAGGACGACAACGATTTCTTGCCTTGCTCTCGTCTCGCTCTCGCGCTGAGATTTCACGCAGTAAACATCAAAAGGAGGCTATATGACTGGAAAAGAGAAAACATGTGCGAACTTATTGCATACTCATTTGATACCATCTATAGTCCAAAAGCGATGCAGCAGTCTTCCGTGTCACTCATCTTTTCTCCGACCAGAACTGCGCGTCCACTCACTTCATAATTTTTATAAAAATTAATGATTGAAAACTCATACTTGATGTGTGTATATGCAACGTCAAACATGATTTACTAATACACTCTCACATGCTTGAGGCAAAGGCGCTTAGTTGAGTTTCGATTCCATGAAACATTTTTTCTTTTTAAGTTTATATCATTTTTATTATATGATATGCTGTCGTGGTGGGCAATAGTTGTACCAAAGATGGGAGTAATGCATTTGATAGCCAATGAAATTGGAAACATCATTGGCATTGAATGAAACCAATGCAAATAAAATTCAAGATCATTGGCATTGGCGATCTCAATACCAATGCATTTTTTTCCATTGGCATTTGAAAATGTTCAGTGAAATCAATTTTCATTGCCATTGGTCAATGAACTGAACTTTTGACCTGACTCACATGATACAGCAATGCAATGCAATGCAATGCTCATGATACATTGCTTTAAATTTGGTGGTCCGTACAGTGCAAAATCAACGGTGGAAGATATCATTGGAGTGAGAGTGCCATAGAGAGTAGACGTGATTATTATTGATATTGTGAGAAAAAATATAAAAAAGAAAAAAAATGAGTAAAAGTAGTAGTGATGAATTTATAAATGATTCAGGATTGAATCCTGCTGAAACGATTAATTTATTATTTAGGGATGTGATTATGGACTCAAATAGTTTTGACGTTTTATCAACGAGTGAGTTTTTTATAACTGTGATTCTTGGTCGCTTTTCTCATTTTCCGCATTCTCTAGTATATCTCATGTAACCCAAGAAATTCAAATTTCATTGCCATTAATCTTGACAGACAAATACTTCGTTATCATTGATCAGTCAATACCCAACTTATTGACATTGAATAAGTAATTATTAAAAGTTAGTAACATCTTGAGGTCGATTTAAATTGGCATACATATTTTCTTGGGTATATATTTGCTCTTTTGAATTGCCATTGCTGGTGAAGGCCTTCATTTTGATTTTGCATTATTGAACATTTCAGCGATTGACTACTCAACATCAACGAAGTTCTAACGGCATGCTTGCTTAATGCCAAATATGCAAAAAAACAATCAGTGGTTCCACGAAGGTTACCTCTAACTTCTTGGAGCATTTAAAAAAAAAACACCCAGAGGAGTACAAACATTTTTTGCTCGAAAAAAAACAAAGAACTTGACCAATCGCAGCAGGAAACGCCAAGAAAGTTTTGACGAAAAAGTCTTAAATTTTTTGATCGAAACCTACTCGGTTTTATCAATGATTGATAAACCTGCTTTTGTAAGTCTTTTTGACGATACACATTTGAAGGTAAAGTCGCGGCGCTTTTTCAGTGATCTTCTCGACACAAAGTTTGGAGAAATATTTTCACGGATAAATAAAGGGTCCACCATCTAACTTTTTTTTTCAACTAGTGCTTATTTCGTGAATGGTAACACTAACCTCATGTCTGATTTGACAGGTAATTAGTTTTATCCTTCCGCTTAACGAATAGGGTTGTGTATGCGCTTGAACAATATTGCGACAATACTTTGAAAATCATGGAAATGTTGCAGAATGTGTGCGAAAATTGCGTGCGGATTGTGGAAGGAGAGAAGCACCGTCAGCTCCGTATGTTCGTTATCTTGTGAAAAAAAGTGAAAGAAACTGGCATCCTCATAGATAAACCAAAGCGTGAAAAGCCAAAAGCAGAAAGTGTGCGTGAAGCGCCATCATCATCAATTCACTGACGAATTTTGCATAAAGACCTTGGTATGACGCCATACAAAGTCCAATTGGTTCAGGAGTTGAACCGACCATCCAAGGCGTTTTCGCTTCGCTAAGTGGGCCTGCGATCGACTTACAGAAGATGCCGATTTTGCCAAAAAAATCATCTTTTCAGATGAAGCTTATTTTGATCTTGGCGGGTATGTAAACAAGCAAAATTGTCGCATTTGGGGCACAGAAAACCCGCACGCATACATTGAAAAGCCGATGCACCCAAAACGATTCACTGTTTGGTGCGGATTTTGGTCCAGAGGCAAAATTGGGCCATTTTTCTTCGAAAATGAGCAAGGAGTGGCCGTTACAGTCGATGGCGATCGTTATCGGGCCATGTTGAACGAATTTTTGTTCACAAAAATTGAGGAGGAGGATATTGACAACATTTTGTTTCAACAGGACGGCCCTACGTGCCACACAGCCGAAGCTACACTCGATGTTTTGCGCCCTGTTTTTGAAGATCGCATTATCAGCCGCAGAGCTGATGTCTTTTGGCCACCTCGGAGCTGCGATTTTGACACCGACACCCCACACTATTATTTGTGGGGTGCCCTCGAAGATAAGTGTTACGCCGACAAGCCAGAGACAATTGACGCTTTAAAGGACAATATTCGTGAAGCCATTGGTGAAATACAGCTGCACACAATCGATAATGTGCTTAAAAATTGGACCGATCGTGTAGACTACTGCATGGCCAGCCGAGGCAGTCATTTGAATGAAATTATTTTCCATTATTAACCGGAAGGATTGTACTTTCAAATAAAAAAAGAAATTTGAGAAAATATTCAGCAGTTTTTTTTATTGCATGTTAAAAAAAAAGAAGTTATTTGGCGGACCCTTTATAATTAAGGTCGGTGCAAACGGATTGAAATATTTTATGCTACTAAATAACGTTGTTACATTCTTTTTAAGATTGAATACGTACGCTGTACAGCAGATATTTGGACAGCTCGGAAAAAGTCATTTTTTGGCTACACCTGTCATTGGATTTACAACTACGAACGGAAGTCTACTGCGCTAGCATGTCGTCGTTTTAGTGGGTCACACACATACATCAGAATTGCCGAAATTATCCGTGAAATCAATTTGCAATTCGGAATATCTGAGAAGCAATTACTGTGCACAGTAACGGATAATGGCAATAACTTTGTTAAAGCTTTTAAGGAATTCGGTGTCCAATGTTGGTAGAATGTTTTATGTGTAAACTTTACCTGAATTTGTATTATTTTTTTTACGGAAGAAATTATTGAGAATAATTTTGAGTATAGCGATTCAGAATGTGAGTTTGATGATGGTGGCGCAAAGTTTGATTCAGAATCAGTTATTCCCCAGCTTTCGAGATATATGCGGTGTGCGAGTCACACGTTAAATTTATTAGCCACAACAGATTTCGTAAAAGCATTACAAAAAAACTCCATAGCATACGCAATCCATCATCATTCAATAAAAAAGTAAGCCCAGCTTTATTTGATAAAAACACAGATGTCCCTTAATTCGTGATACATAAATGAATATTAAAATTATTACTAAGATTAAAACTCAAAAGTCCCTTTTTTTATGAAATCGTACTTTTGGTGTCTTTTTGCCGGTTTTTTATTATAATTGTATGGAAAGATTTTTGAACTATTTATTCTAGATGTACACTTATTTGGAATAAATGCAATCGACCAAAAGCAGCGGAACTTCTCAAATATATTTTATCGGCGTCACTTAAAACACCTGAAGTGACTCGTTGGAATTCGTTGTATGACGCCATAATACAACTTTTAACATTCTCATCGAAGCTGCCTGAAATAACACACGCTCTCGATGTAGAAACATTTTCGTTAGCTGAAATTGACTACTTAAATGAATATATTCAGCTTATGAGACCAATTGCAGAGGGCTTAGATTACTTGCAAAAAGAGAAAAATATATATTTCGGCTACCTTGCACATTACTGACAATTAAAGCTAAATTGTGTAAATTTTGAGCTTCCTTGCCTGTTAAATACCTGAAGGAAGTTGCCTTGTCGGTAGATTTCGATCATTTTTCGAACTACAAGTCACATCGTAAGATGCAATAATTTCGGCTATAACATGCCCTACTGTTAAAATTATGAATTGTAGTAAACTAATTTCGGTTTGGAGTGAAACTGCACCAAACTGCAATATTCAATTACTACAAAACACCACACATCATGTTATCGTAAGTAGCCCTGAAATGAATGCCGATTCAGAACGGAGAGAAAAAAGATCCATCGTAAAAGGACATCCATTTTTTTCCTAAGAAGACAGCGAAGAGGATGGTACATTTTATTTTTAAGTACAGTAGAACCTCGATTATCCGAACCTTGATTATACAAACCCTCAATTATCCGAACGCTGACTTAGTTTATCCGAACGCTTAATTATCCGAACGTTGGCGCGAATTTGTTGCTCGAGATACATATCGTACTTCGATGGTGGTAACCTTTAAATGAATAGATCTAAAGCTAAGCATTTAGGCCAAGTTACACTATGCAGCCCAATGCTTAAAGAGACCATGTTTGTAAAATAGAACAAAAAAAAAAAGAAAAGAAATAAATAAATAAAATTTCGAAAGAAAAATTGTTTGTACGTGTTTAATTGGAATTAAATTCCCTCAAATATAACTCTCGCTGTACTGTGTGTAGGTAGGGATCGAGCGTTTTGAAACGCGTTTTGTTTCATCGAACGTTGTTTGTCCGCTGGATGTATCTGTGTCTTACATCGCACAAATAAAAACGTGGCTGCCGAATTTCTTTTTCATTACATACATGTAATTTCGTTTGCTAGTTAATTTGTGTCATGGCTTCAACGTCGAGTCCTTCAACTTCCAATCGGAAACGCAACGTCCTTACGGTGGAAAAAAATTGGAAATCCTGACGAAATAAGTGTAAGTAACGCATCTCTAGCACTTCTTAATAGTGTTGGAAAGGCAACAATCACCGATATAGAAAAATCGAGAGGCTCTCACAACGTTTGCGACTACGATGGATAGTGGTGACGAAGTAAGGAAAACAAAAGTGATGAAAAATGCGAAAAAGATCAAAAACTAGATAATGCTGTTTCAACGTGGTTCATACAACGGCGTAACTTGGGAGAACTAATTTCTGGCCAACTCTTGTGTGAGAAATCTCTTGAGTTGAATGAAAAACTCGGTGGATCAGAGAATTTCAAAGCTAGCGCTGGTTAGCTTCACAATTTCAAGTTGCGGCATGGAATAAGTGAACTACAAATTCAAGGTGAAACAGTATCAGCGAATTCAAGTGCGGCTGAACAATTCAAGAAGACATTTCAGTCGTTTTTGGAAAAAGAAGGGCTTACTCGCGATGATGTCAACAATGCAGATGAGACTGGTCTTAACTGGAAATCACTGCCAAGCAAGTAGCTTGCATCTCGCCAAGAATCTGCCGCACGAGGATTCAAGGTGTCCAAAGAAAGGGTGACAGTTATTACGTGTGCTAATGCCGCTGGAACTCATAGATTGCCATTACTACTTATCGGGAAATCCAAGAAACCACGGTGTTTCAAGAACATCACGAACTTACCTGTGACCTATAAAGCGCAAAAGAACGCTTGGATGGACGCAACTTTATTCGTCGAATGGTACACAACCTCTTTTATCAAAACTGTAAAAAGGTGGCGACAAGATCATAACAAAACTGGTAAAGTGCTGCTTCTCTTAGATAATGCACCATCACACCCTTTTCCTCAAGAACCGGAAGTTGAAGTAGTGAGTGTTAACTCGGAGAAAAACGATATTGACGAATTCGTTGACTTATTCGGCAGTATTCCAGGATTCCATTACTGCGACTAAGACGATGCTGTGGATTGGTTGAACCACGATTCTAATGGTCCTGGGTATCAAATTTTCATCAATAAAAAATCAAGATGATGATCACGACAACGACAGCAGTAGTGACGAAAGCGTGGATGCACCGAACAAACCTTCGCATGCGGAGGCATTTGCCGCTTTTGAGACGGGTCTCGAATGGTTCGAAAGACAAGAAGAATTTTGCCCGACGCATCTTCTTCTTCTCAAAAGGCTGAGAGACTTGGCCGCTCGAAAACGCGTTGCAGCCGTTTTATATAAAAATAATATTTTGACTTTTTTTAGGTGTTTTATATTACAACGTCAATATGTATGTCAAATTTTAATTGGCTGTACTGTTTTTGTGTGAAAAGATGTTGTTTTTGTTTGATCTTATCCCAAAGTACCCACGTTTTGATTATCCGAACTTTTGATTATCCGAACTAGTCTCGGTCCCAATAAGTTCGGATAATCGAGGTTCTACTGTATTGCGCAAGTGAAATTCATATGTTTTTTCCCCTTCTTTCAGAACCAATTCAGCCACAGTCATCACGAAGCGCAAATATTGTTGTCCTTAGAAAAGAATTTGATAGTTTCCTGCCAAACGAGGATTGTTCTATGGATTCACTGAATGGGTATCCATTGATCAAAACAACATTACCATCTCCAGCGCTAGTCGAAAGACTGTTTTCTCTCGCTGGAATTTTTGATCGTAAGCGTCGTCATAATCTAACTGATGAACATTTCGAAAGATTGGTGATATTAAAAACCAATGAAAAATAAACCATTATTAATAAATATGAGATTTCAAGAAAAACAATCTTTAGTACACGAGAGTCAGAGCAGAACTGATATACTTTATTACATGTCAGAAGGGTTAGAGTATGTTGACAAATAACAAATTTCAAGTTATATGCTTCACACTTCCACTTTTGTCTACATATTCAAATTAACACAAAACTAATTCATTATGATTTAAATACAATTCCTTTTTTTGTAGCTTCAAAAAAAATACAAGTCTATTTACAAAATGTTTTCAATTGGATAGACATTCAACGCTTTCTTAAGTTTGTGAAATTTATCTCTAAGCAATGGTTTTGTTAAAATATCAGCCACTTGATTTTCAGTTGGTATGTACTCTAATTTAAAACAATCATCTTCATATTTTTCGCGAATGAAATGATAACGTACGTCCATATGTTTGGTACGTTTGTGGTACTTCGGGTTTTTAATTAACCTTATTGCGCTTTGATTATCTACATATAGTGTAGAAGACCCACAAGAACCTTGGGTTAATTCCTGAAGAAGTTTTTGTAGCCAAATCAACTTTTTCAACGCCTCGGATGCAGCGATGTACTCCGCTTCAGTTATAGATAATGCTACACATTTCTGTCTTTACGATTGTCAAGAAATAGCCCCTCCACACAACATAACAACTAGACCACTCGTAGACCTTCTTGTTTCTACGTCCCCCGCGTAATCGGAATCGCTGAAACAGTCCAAAATTATTTTATTAGAATTATTAAAAACTATACCATCATTTATGGATCCATTCAGGTACTTAAATATACGCTTCACTGCGACTATGTCTGCATCATTTGGCTTCTCTAAATGTTGACTCACGTAACTAATAGCAAGAGAGATGTCAGGCCTCGTACAAACTGCCAAATACATCAGGCTGCCAATAGCTTCTCTGAAGGGAAAGTTACGATTATATAGATTACCGTTTAATGGATTATATAGCTTTTCAGACGGAGTTGAAACAGGTCTAACATCCGTCATGTTAAACTTGCTCAAAAGCTTTCTCACATATGCTGCTTGATGAATGAAGACACCACCATTTTCCTTACGCACGATTTCAAGACCCAGGTAATAATCTGCGTTGCCATGTGGGTTACGTATCCAGTAGCGCACAACAGACGCTATCCGAGCCTCTCCACCATAAACTCATAACAAGCAAATTCCTGCGAAGGTGCACGCGAGTCACCTAAACTTTTTGTTTTCAAATTAATTTCCACATTTATACAGGTAAATAATTCTTGCGGATCAAATGGCCTGCATTTCCTACACAAGCCATTTGCCCCGTGAGAACAATTTCAAGGTTGAGCCAATGAAATATTATTAGATTATTTTTAAAGTTAAATGTATTTTTCAAGTTAGTTGATAAGTGACAGCCAAAGCGAGTGGTTTTTTAAAAAGGCTTACGGGGTGTTTTCATTTGTATCTTGTATGACTTCAAACTCCCGCTCCAGACATCTGAGAAAGTTGTTGACATCTTCTTTACTCGATACTGCTAGTAACCCGTGGTCAATATATATTGCTAATAACATTATTCGTCCTTCAAAATTGCTGCTGTACACACAGGGATCAGATTCACTCATCTTGAAGTTGAACCTTTTCAAGAAATCATTAAACTTCTTGTTCTAACAACGCGAAGATTGTTTCAATCCGTAAAGGCTCCTCAGTAACTTGCACACCTTGCCAGTCTGGTCGTCGTAACCCTTAGGGTGCTTCATATATATTTCCTCCGAAATGTCCCCATTTAAAAATGCAGTTTTAATATCAAATTGATACAAATGTAAGTTATGTGCCGTTGACCACTGGACTAAATGTTTCTGTATAGTCAAATCCATATTTCTGACTATAGCCCTTTATTACCAGCTGCGCTCTATATCTCTGAACTTCACCATCTGCTGAAAGTTTAATTTTGAAAATCCATTTGTTATCAATTGCTCTTCTGTTTTTGTGTAGATCCACCAACTCTCAAGTTTTATTCTTTAGCAGGCTGGTGATTTCGTCATCCATCGCTGATTTCCATTTGTCAGCTAAAGGTGATTGTAAAGCTGATTCATAGCTATTGGGTTCGATACTTTTACACACAAATGCAAACCCTTCTGATATCATCGCGTTTGTTTGACTTTTCGAATGCAATCTGTGTTTAATTGAACTTTGGTACGTGTCGCTTGCTTTCTCCGACGTTTCAAATTCACCAGCTTTCTTTTTATCCTCTTTGCTTTGATGTGGTCTCCGCACATTGTCAATGTTTTTCTCTTCTAGGTACTCAGATGAATCCTTATGAGCATCTGTATCATTAATCTTCAAGCGGGAATGTTATATCACTTTCTTCATCTTCACTATTCGAATAAATATCCAAGACTCTTGAGTGAGAAACTGCACTTTCAGTTGAAACTTCTGTTTCGTTGAACAGCACATCACGGGAAATATCAATTTTACCACTTCCTTCTAAGAGAACCCGATGCCCCTTTGTGTTCGCAGCATATCCTACCCAAACTCCCTTCCTTGATTTTTGATCCAATTTCTTCCTTTTTTCATCTTGGACATGTACATATACCACGCAACCAAAAATTTCAAACTCAATTTCATCACACTTTTTATTGAACAAGAGATCATACGGCATTTTCTGAGCGAACTGGCATGGACCGCTCCTGTTCAGCACATAAACAGCCCAAAGTTTTTTGCTTAGATTTTTCGCATAAATCATAGATCGAGCTGCTTCAACTATAGTTCGTTTGTCGCGTTCAGCTCGACCATTCTGCTGGGGGGTGAACGGTGCACACCTTTGATGACGTATGCCGTAACTTTTCAGCAATTTTTCCACATCACTGTTTACAAATTCTGAACAGTTATCTGATCGAAGTACTTTTACTTAATAGCCTATCTCATTGAATTTTCAATACCAATGATTTTTATTTTTTAATTTGTTTGATTTATTCCAATGCCAATTAAAACTCAATGCCAATGCTAAAGTCCCATCTCTGAGTAGTACACATTTTGTGAAAATTTTAAGTGTATCCCTGTAATGGTTTACGAGATTCAGCTCTTTAACAAAATGAGAATGTACGTCAAAAGCGGTATGGTTTGGAAATGAAACATTCATGCTCAGTGCAGATGCAATCAACCTTTCTCTTTTCAACTCAATAAAGAGCTACCTGTTTCCCCCGACATTTCATTTTCAATCCCATGCCTGCCTCTCTATGGCCAGGTACTTATAAATTGAGAGCTACCAAGAGCGTATTCAGTAACTTTCTCTCTTAATTTGTTGTACATTATATTTTGATAGGAAACTTACACATAATTTGATCTGTCACTTTTAACAATGAGTTAAGGTGTTATTGAAAGCAATAGGCAGTTAGTGAAAAAAAAAATAAACCAGTAAAAGTTCCCTCAAAAATCTTTTATTAAAATAAAGTTGTGTTTACGTTAAATAAAATTTGAAATAAAAAATATAAGAAAAATATCCCACAATGTGCAAGTAATATTCAAAAATGGAGATAATCGTTTTTTCATTCGCTACCATTCATTCGAACAAAAAGCGTTAAAGCACAGTGCAAGGAAGAGCGAGTTCAAGAGCATTTCCCCATTGCTACTTCAACAACAAAATACATAGTATGATTGGGAATGAGGTCGGATATCTTATATTGGAGGTTCCAGAAAGCTTTTCTCTGCTCCAGCTGTAGCAAAAGCTTGCAGGACGAACACGTATTTAGATTTTGCTACTGCTTTTGCGTAGTAACCAATTACAATAGCTAATTTTTAATGTGCAAGGCATTCGAACTGGGCTTGAAAACTCTTTGATGGAGAACAAAAAATAAAAACGTACCTCACCCTTTTGTTTGAAATGTCTAAAAAGGAAAGAAATCCTTGTGTAGTGTTTTATTGAAATACGTTAACGAGTCAATTATATTAATTACACGTTAAATTTGTTTGTGAGCTATGCTGGAAGTTACTGTGCAATACTTTCTAAAGTTCAGTGTGGCGCATATCGGTCTATACAAAAAAAATTGTCTATCGTGTGTGCCCCATATTAAGTAAATTATTTAAGGTTAAAAAAAAGAAATCGCAAAGTATACAAATGTGATTCCGGGCAAAAAAAAAATTGAGCGAGTTTTTACAATGAGACATTTCAACATAATCGGGGTCAAGAAAATACGGACATTTGATTTGAACGTGAAGTGGAATAAAGAAATGTTCGCATTACAAGGTTTCAACAATCAACATTTATTGATTAAAGGAATGGACTGGGTCTTTAATATAAAAAATTTGTACGTACGATTTATTTCTTTCTCATAAATCGCATATGTATTTATGGATCAGCTTTTATTTTGTATAGAAAAAACAATATTGAACAAAGCGTTATGTCATTGAAAAAATATCGCAATATCGTTTAATCAACTGTCAATTGTTGCAATTTTATATTTCATGTTTCTAAATCGTAGGTAAAGCAGATTTTATATAATGCAAATATAAATGTAGGTATACGAGTATATCAACGAATTTACTTTCCAGCTTGGAGATGCGAACAAATTTTGTTATCCTTGTTTTTTATTCGAAAGGATTGAACACTAACTTACTTATGTATCTCTTACATCAAAACTTGGAGGCAAAATCAAATTATTTATTCAAAAAAATATAAACTTTCACAAAAATCCAAAATCGGACTGTCAAATAGAATTCTTGATATTGGAAAAGTTTAACAAAATCGATATACCATATTTCGCAGGGATACAGTAATTGCTTTGATTTTAAACCCCCATTCAAACGCCAACTTGTGAAAGATGAAATTTATTTTATGTACCAATCGAAAATATTCACTTGTTTATGTACATATATACATATGCACTTTTGAAGAAGTTTAAGGTTATCTTTAAGAAATGAAAAGAGCGCATAATTATCTTCCTTCCAAGGTGACAACACTTAAAGTGTATTCAGAAAACTATAAGCATATTTGCTCAGCTACTTCGTAAAACACTTCATTATTAAAGTATTTTGGAAAAGAAAACTTTTGGATTTAATGATAGATATCTTGATTTCGCCTAAAGCCGTTTATGCGAACTTCAATCTTTAAGAAGGAGTATGATTAAAGTGTAGAATAGAGGAAAGCTTAATTGGGACATGTAGAACAATTGAAATTGGTTTATGCACACTTTTAAATACAAAAATAAAATGATTGTGGTGATGGGATTTCTTATTATTTCATGGATAATTGAAATGACGCCCCGCCAGGGTATTCATGAAATAGTTGGATCGTATACAAAGTGAGTTGTGCTTATCATCATTTCCACGCAGAGAACATAAGTTGCATTATTAATAAAGAAGCCGCACTACCAAGTAGTTCATAATTTATTTTTATTTATATATTTATTTATTTAATTTTTTTAGCACATTTATTTTGTATACAGTTTACAATTTTTACCCGCAAAGCAAAGTGCTTATCTTCAGGTGGTTGTTCAAAAATTTAGTTTTGAATTGATTTTTAATATAGAATTATTTCATTACACATTGCATATCAATTTCAATTTCAATACTATCAATAATTATAAAATAAAGTTATAATAATAATAATGCTAATTTTAGTTTACAAAATGTATTTCAAGCAAATATTTTATTAATTCATTTTTTCTTTTCTTAAAATTCGGAATATCTTTCAAAAATTGAGGAAGCGTATTTATAAGTTTTGGGATAGCATATTTAAGATTTGAATTATCAGGTCTTATAAGTTTGATGAGACGATGTTGTAGGTTAGATATTTTGTTCAAATGAGATTTCGCTGCGTTTCCCCATGTCAGGATCCCATACCTTATGCGTGACTCAGCTAGTGAGTAGTCCACCAGCTTTTGCACTTCGAGATTTGAGTGTCGCTTGAGATTCTATCAGTCAGATAGCTCCGAAGCCATTTTGCTAGTACTCCTCTCAAGCCATTTCTGCTGACACATTCCAGAAGCTTTTCGTGAGTCAGGGTGTCAAACGCTTTGCTAAAATCGATAAAATAGTTGGTGATAGAAATTAAGAACATCAGGACAAATATAGATATCAATGTGTATAGTTTGTTACATGCAGAGTTATAGTACGAATGGCGCTTCCTCCGATTACTTAAAAGAGGATGTGTAAAGTGGGCTAGTCCATGACCTACTTACTTACTTAAGGGGACGCTACAGTCCGGGGTGGACCTGGGCCTCAACCAACAAGCGTCGCAAGCCAGCTCGATCTTTTGCTAGCTGCCTCCAGTTTCGCACGCTTAGTTGGTTGAGGTCCTTTTCCACTTGCGTGTGCCACTTGAGTCGCGGTCTTCTTCTTCTGCTGCGCCATCCCTTGGGGGTAGATTCGAAGACTTTCCGGGGCGGAGCATTGGTTTCCATCCGCTCTACATGAACGCCATCTCAATCATTGGATCTTCACTCTTCTGGCTAAGTCGATGTCGTTGAACAGCTCGTATAGTTCGTGATTGTATCTTCTCCTCCACTCACCGTCTATGCAGACAGGACGGAAGACCACCGAAGAATTTTCCTCTCGAAGCAGCCAAGAGCGTCCGCTTTTGATTAAGTCCTTGCCTCCGCGCCGTATAGCAGGATTGGGACTAAACTATATATAGTTTTACTGTGGTTGTTCGAGATAGGGCTTTGTTTATCAATTGCTTTCTCAGCCCATAAAAGCAACGATTGGCAAGACTAATTCTTCGTCTGATTTCAGCACTGCTGTCGTTGTGTGAATTGATAGCGGGGCCTATGTTAACAAAGTCTTTGACTACCTCAAAGTTATAGCTGCCTACTTTGACGTCGATGTTGGGAGTCCTTTCTTGTTGACAGCATATCCTTTGTCTTGCCCTCATTTACCGTCAAACCCATTTTCGCGGCCTCCGTCGCTTACTCACAAAAGTGCCATTGACATCGCGCTGCGTTCTTCTAATAATATCAATATCATCAGTATCTGCGAGTAGTTGGACGGACTTCTGAAAGATTGATCATCTGGTGTTGGCGTGCGAGTTTTGAACAATTCTTTTAAGAACGATGTTGAAGAAGTCGCATGACAGCGCGTCGCTTGTCTGAATCCTTTTTTACACCAAAGGTCTCGGTTAGGTCTTTACCGACCTTGATGGAGCAGCGTGTATTCTCCATCGTCATCCGGACGGACAATTTTGGTAGGGATGCAAAAATTGGACATTGCGCTGTATAGCTCGTCTCTATAAATGCTGTCATATGCGGCCTTGAAATGGACGAAAAGGTGGTTAATATCGATCTGTTGATCTTGTGTTTTTTCGAAGATTTACCGTAGTGTGAATATTTGATCTATTGTTGATTTCCCTGGCATAAAACCACACTGATATGGACCAACCAGGTTGTTGACAAACGGCTTTAGGCACTCACACAACACGGCAGATAGGATCTTGTAGGTGATGTTTAGAAGACTGATTCCTCTACAATTGGCACAATTCAGAGGGTCTTCTTTTTTGTGAATTGGTCAAACAATATTGAGGTTCCATTCATCGGGCATCCTTTCCTCCCACCACATTTAACAGTTAAGTTGGTGCATTCTCCTTACAAATCATCGCCTGCCGCTTTGAAAAGCTCGGCAGGTAGGCCGTCAGCTCTGGCAGCCTTTTTGGATTTGAGTTTAAATATGGCTATCTTCACGTCATTCAGGTCGGGTAGACGGAATTGTTGATCTGCATCGTACCTTTCATTCGTGTTGAATGGTTGGTGTTACCTGACAGCGGGATTTGGTTCAGTCTGCAGAAGTGGTCCCTCCATATCCTCAGCATCGACTGCGATTCTACTAAGATGTTCCCTTGTTCATCCTTAGAGGCTTCGGTTCGGGCTTTATAACCTTATTTATATTTACTCTTTGGGAGAACTTCCTTACCTAATTCCTGCAATGATATCCCTCAATACTACAGATCGCGCGCTTCTCATGCTCCTTATTTTTTCTCCTGAGAAGCCGTAGAGGTCGCGTGCAGCTCTTGCCGCTCTATATGCCTCTTGTATAGCTGCAGTTCATGGCTATTCTATGTTTTTAAGATGAGCACAGGTCGAAGTGTAAGTGAAAGTCGCATCAGGAAAGCAATTGTCGTTTGTCCTTCAGGATTAATGAAAAAGGGCTTATAGGCTAGAAATCTTTTGCCTTCATGTAAATGGAACTGCGACGATATTCATCCCTTCTTGTCATCACCGATTTTTCTTTTCGCTTACTTGCACATAAATTGGTGCTGTGTCTTAAAGAATTGATGGCACAAAGATTCCAAGCCTGCGGACCTCAAAATTTAAAAAATCTACATTGCTAAAAGTCTATAGTTCCTAAAATCGGTTGATATCCAAATTGGAATTATAAATGGTTTTCAAAGCAAAGTTGACTATCAACCAAAGATCTTGAAAATCATTAAAAAATTAAAATTAATGTTGCCTTTTAGTTAGGCACTGAAGAGGTTTTTAAGTCGCTGCACGCTAACTGGAAGGTAAGCGGGAGTTATGACTGATGTTATTCGTATACATTTTCAGCCCAAATTGAGTAATGTTTTTCTTTTTCCGTTGATGTTGGACAAGGAAGTTTGACAACTCGATTCCATTAAATTAGTCGTTATTCTCATATCGATTTCTCTGTGGGGATGTTGAATTGCTTCTTCGACAATGCAATGGTAGCTTGCTCTGCTCCGTTTTTAGCGCTCAACTAAAAGAAGGCAATGATCCCATTTCTTGGAGCAGCTGACGATTGGAAATGTTGTTGTTCTCGGCGGAACCGGTTTACATAAAACAGAAAAGAACTTATTTTTAACAGTTACAGCTTTAATGTTAACAAAAGTGAAAGGTTATAAAGTTACAAAGGTATGGTAATTTAAAACAAAAAGTTATTTCATCAGTTTAACGACGCGATTTTATCACCAAACCCAAGCTCAGTCTCCATCTCGCCACGTCACCCATAAGCTCTATTTTTTTCTTGCAATTAAAGATGTCCTTGCTGTCGTATGATATCCTTATGTGGCGCAAGGCTCAACCAGCAAACGGATCCGAAGTACTCTCCATGTTCGTATTCTTCCTATACATGTCAACCGGTCTAATATCCAGAAGAGTAACCTTTATCGCAAGACGTCTAAAAATTCCACTTGAAGTTTGCACAGTTGCTCTTCTCTCTTGCCGTATCCGTCCTGAACTACCACAGTGTTGACAATAATGTCTCTCGGCCAGCAATTCCTCGCAAGACGTTCATCGACTATGAGCATCAAGTCCCCCTTCTTGATCGTCTTCATATTCTCAAACCATTTGCTTCTTTTGTTGAAGTAAGGTAGATACGCCTAGATCCACTCCTCCGCTGATTCCAGTGACACAAACGTATGGGGTCGTGTGTAAGTGGTGTTCAACCAGCGCACTTCGTAGGGCTTAGTCGCCAACTTTATTGCTTGAAAGAATACCAGGCACCACCCATATACGGGGCAGATGAAGGGTTAAACTTCCAATTTGTACCAGCCATAGGGAACGCGTTAGTTTAGTTTTTTCTCTGCGCCTCAAAAACTTGTACCATTGTCATTTTCAGCGGGGTTCCTCGTCGTGGTATTACATTTATCAAACATATGATTTACGAATCTGCATTAAGACTGTATGCCAACTCTATATACACCACTCGTACTGTGAGGCACATAAATATGAAATATGATACTCCACCTTTTCTCATTTCGCCTTCGCAATTTATCTAAAGTCGGACCAAAATAGTCTTGACCAACAAATGAGCAGAGTCGATCCGTGCGATGGGAAAATCTGTCATTTCTGGTACTACTGAGCGAGCTTATTGGATTTTACATAACTAGCAGCGTTGTCGGTTCGACATCAGCTATTAGATAAGCTATGTGATTACAGTGGCTTATTTAAGAGCATCGATTATTTAAAGGGTTCACTTTGGTGAACACAAATTACCAATGAAATTCGGCTGATCATCCTTTAAACACCGTCCGTGTCCAGAAATGTTGAGAGTTTGACCATTGGACTGCCTCTTGAAATAAATCAGATTAAGAGGGCTAACCGATACAGTGCTGTCTGCTATTGCGCCAATGTTATCTTAGTATTTCTATAAAAATTATCGCATAAGCTAAGGAACTATATATACCCGACCATTTACTGAAGCGGGAATCGTCAGTAACGCAACTGTTTGGGACTTTAGTGCTATATACCAAATTTCCGCAGAAAGGCTGGATCGCTAAATCATTGGTGGCGTGAAAATTTTGCGTTTACTTACATTTTGTGGCCCCGTCAGCTATGTTGAGATTGCTGGGAATCCACCCCGAGTCAGAAATCTGCGACGAATGAAGGATTTCGCCATCTCTAAACATCACAAATTACTTATACTTGCGCGAGTTCCTTCGAAGCCTTGGGAAGACAGGATTTTTGTTTTGTTTACTTGTCCACATTGGAATAATATATTTTTCTGTAGTATTAATAAACGTAAAACTACTTAATATCTAGTTATTAAAGTAAATGGCCAGATAGGCTATCATTACAATCTTTATGATACAATTAGGATAATCAAAAGATATTACATATTTCTTATATTTCTTTGGAAGGAAAACGTGGTGAAAAAAACCTTATACAATGGTACCATTCTTAATGTCCTAAGAATAATAAGCCTAAATACTACTACACTAACTTAACCTAAATAAAACTTATACTAAGACTGAATCCTGTCATGTAATTCTCGATCGTTAATATAAGAGCTTGACTAGATATTATAATTATCTAATGCAGCTCATTATTTAAGAGGCTAACATATTACATGTCAGAATTAAGCCTGTCACTAACCACTACCAATATTTTACTTCATTAAGCATCTCGTTATTTACCTTATCCTTTTCAGGCACACTTACGGAGTATCTGAGGTTTGCATGTCCGTCCCCAGAGTTAAAAGGCTCATAGAGAATAAGCTTGTCTGTCTCCCTTCTAGCAAAATGATATATTATAGGTACGTTCGTGAGGTCTGATAAATAGCCATGTCCACTTACCATACAACTTCTGAAAAACCCAGGGTTAGGATATAACAAACCTGAAATATGTTCGTTTACGATAACGTTTTCTGATCGCGCGTAATGGTTTCTCGCAAGATCAAGAAGAACATTGTCGAGTCTTGATAGGCCAGAGGCATCCAATAAAATGTTGTTCGTAACATAGTGACGAAAATCTGAATTAGCGCTTCCATGCATATGCAAGCAGGCTCGGAGACATTTTCTTTCAAATATTCGAAGCATTTCCATGTAGGACTGACTAATCTTCTACCATTCTGAACTTGCGTAAGTCAAGATGGGACGTCATACTGCTGGAGTTGCAAAGAGCCTTAAGGGACATAAATGCCGCTTTTGCTTTCAAGATGCACACCTAAATACTGCACAACACTTTTTAATTCTATGTGAAGGCCCTCAGTACTCGTTATAATTAGTTTTTTCCAGTTCTGTCTTAAATCTGTGTTACCGCGTCTTATTGGGGTGCGGAACAGTATGGTTTCACATTTTGCGTGGTTAATTTTTAACTTCCATTCCGAGAAAAATGATTGGAGTTTGTTGTACTTTTCCTGGAGTTTACCTCGAATATCTACAATTTTACGTACAAGATAATATCGTCAGCAGACGCTATCGAATCGTCCAATTCGTAAAGTATTTTAGCTATATGTATGTTTAAAAGTATAAGCGCTGAAACTGTGCCTTGCAGTAGACCATCAATGGCATTAAGAACCTTAATGATTGTGTTTTGGCCGTTTGTTAATACAAACTTTTTATCACAAACCCTACATGCTATCATATACAGCAGATGAATTGGAAATTCGTATCTAATTATTTTGTATGATAACCCGTTGATCCAAACCGTGTCGAAGGCTTTTTCGATATCCACTAGACATGCACATGACGACTCCATGGCTTGTAATACCACCGTATTTAAGCTACTGATATAGAGATCACACTCCTCGTTAGTAGGTTACATGTTTTTAGGAGAATTCCTAGAGGAAGGGCAGTTCCTATATATTCTAGTGGCGCAACGCTGAAATTGAAACCAGTAAGTCATTCTTAATTTGAACTAAGGGACTTCGTGTTGCGTTGCGAAGCTAAAAGCAGAGTCGCCAGTAAATGTCACCGGTAATACTATTGCATTGTGGTCACTGTAATATGGCAATGTTGATATTTTGTTGGCATGGATCGCTTGAATTTGTAACCGCGCATCCGCAATTTAAAGATCTAGATACGAATTTGTTGATGGAAAGCTTACTGTTATGGGACTATATGTTTTTTTCTGAAGTCAGTGTGGATGTCTTCGATAAACCGATTAAGAGTTTATCGTTGTATTAGACCATGCTGTGTGCTTCGCGTTGAGGTCTCCTCCTAAGATGTAATAATTATTTAATCTATTTCGTACAGCTGCTCAATCTCAGAGCTAAAGGAGTACACTGAAGCACTAGAAGCATACGCTGAGAACAAATATAGACAACCGTTATTCTTAAAGGGCAATGATATGATAGTCGTCTCGAGACAAGAAAAGTTTCTTATGTCACTTCGTTCAATTATTGTGTACCGCAATGGTTTTCAAATAAGAATCGCCGTACCGCCACCTTGGATTGAGTTGCGTCTGTCTGTTCGTATAATGTCGTATTTCTCAATTTGAAGATAATGACGGTCGTTTAGTTTATTCTCGCACAATAAACTTACATCAGGTCTATGATCTACTGTAAAACGCAGCGCGCCTACTATCATGGAAGATGGAGTCCACACTTAAGGCAGGTATCTTAAGTGCACAGGAATCTTGGAAACTTATGTAACTTGCATATAAAGGGAATTCTAAGCGAGGAACAACCTTTGATTTTCGGCACTCGATTCGGAAATAAGAAACAGCTGCGGAAGCATTATCGCTTGTGTCCTCAAAAGTATGCAGTTTCACACACATATTTCCTTCGCAGAGGAATTTCGAGTAGCATCTAAGACGTCTAATATCTGACACGTTGTGCAACCATTTTTGCCGTCAACTCGTCGTGAAAACCAAACGGTTCTCTCATGATTTCCTGCAACCAATTGCAAACGAGGAAATGTAAGAGAAACCGCTGCGCTCCAAAGGAACAGCTGTACATGTCTGTCTGCCTCTCGAACGCATACCTGTTGGAACATTTCGGCAATGTCACCACAAATGCCAAACTTGCCACAACGAAAACCACATAGAACATTATCAAAAGCACCTGTTGATTGTAGTCTTTCCAAAGAAAATCATTCAATGAAGTCCCAATCCCTTTTGGCTGCGTCCCTTACCAATCTAACCTTTGATGGTTTATTGGGATTGCGTTCTATAGAAATTGGCAGATACCTTCTTCAACGGCGGAGAATATTTGTTTGGACTGAGCGCACACGTCGACATTCTCAATTGAAAAGATATCGCTGACAAGTTGGTGCAGTCGTCTGTCAGCGTTACATTCACACAGCAGCAGACGAGGTAAGCCCGTTGTGTCTTCATGCCAACAAATTCTTCGTCAAAAAGTGTAAGGGACTATCCTTCGTCTAAGAACGCAAATGTTTCAACTCATTTGCCGTTGCAATACAATTTCACGGCCAGTATTCGGAAAAACACTTTGGTACACTCCGTGAGTAAGTACACAGTTGCGTTTATTTTGGTTAACTGATTACACATATTTTAGAAAATCTACAGCGCGAATATGGAGGTTTTTTCAGAAATGAGCGACACAAATTGTATTGGCTTGAGATTTACCATCTCTCCGATAGACTCGCGTTCGTGAACGTTTCGCAGTCGACAACTGAGTGTCAACTTCCCATAAGATAAGAAGTTCTTCTAATCGGTGGGATTTCCGGAATTCAAAATTTGTACATAACTCCACGTAACGAGGTCCCAATAGTCGGATTCCATTTGTGTACTTTTGTGCAGAATTTTTTGTTAAGCCTAACTCGAGAGCAAATCGAATTCATTTTGTTCGAAGCGTATGTCCACAATGAATCCATGAAAAGCATGAATTTAACTAAAAATTTGGTAGGGGTGTTTAGGTTTTATTACGAAAATTTGTTAATAAAAGGGACAGTTTCACTTCTTAAATTAATTTATCATAGTTATGAAATTTAAGGACTTAAACAGTGTTAAGTTGAGTACATTTCATATTTTGATGTGTCCGTTTCTCTATTTTTTGATCCACGTTTCCCCGGCAGTGCTTTTGGAAAATTGTTTAAGAAATGTGAATCCTATTAATCTTTATCATTATCATGATTGCGAATGTCGTCTACAATCCAGACACAATATCGAGCCACCAGTTTTTTGTTCAAAACCTGCTGAAACTTGACGCTTTTTTATCTTTGAATTTTTTAAGCAAAACGAAACTCATGGCGCAACTTACATGAGGCAAATGATTTCGTAGAAAACGCAAATGACAAAGTTAAAACACATAGCTTGTATATAAAAAAAGCGATGCAAGGAAGATCATAACACCCGAAGATTTAGTAGGATTACCCCTGTTGTGGTTCCTTTTCAAAAAATTACATAGAGATAAACAACCTCTCGAAATCGTCTTAGAAACAGGTATCAAAATCTATAAGGAAAACTGGACTGAATGTGATCCTCTCGAAGGCATCTTTTTACGAGAAAGAAAAAAAAAGCCCAATGCTGAACATTTACCCAGCTCGGAAGGAAATTGTGTTGGATATCTCTCGACTGAAACTATGCTCGTTTAAACCCTTTCTAAAAGGATATACTATATTTAGGTCCACCCTTCAATATTCCGAGCACAGGTAAATTTATTTCAAAGAAAAGCAATATATTGTTATTATTTTATGAAAGTGTAAAGGACATGGTCGTGGAAGTAATTTTGATATTACAAAGTTACTTTGTTGATAATACAAAGTTTTTTGAGGAAGGGAAAATTTGTAAAGAAATTGCAGAGTTCAACCGAATTAGAAAAATGTTAATTCCCAAAAAAAGCAACAGTTTCAGTTATGGTTGGCGACCGAGCTTTTGATCATGCTCGAAATTAAGTTTGTATCATCATGCAACTGGTTCTTAAGCTTTAAAAATATGAATCCCTATAAACAGAGTTCTGTGATTTATAACACTTTGTTGGTGAAGTTGAAAAACCACTGCACAAAAGCGGAAACAAATTCAACTTTAATTTTAAGTTGTAGTAATGGAACCGATTTTCGGAACCCCAAATTTAGATACTCTTAGTGGGATGGCCTTGTGCCACTGTGTGCCTAGAGAAGACTGGCTGAAATATTGGGTCGTTGGTCCTATATTTTTGTTTTAAACAGCAGGAGATTCTTGTTTTGAGTCGTGTAATGCAAGCTATCGACAGCCAGCCACCTTCAAAGTGAAGCCCGACAAAATAGAGCTCGTGTTTTGTTCAATACGCTTTTGCAATCCATAATGATTTCTAACAGCTAAGGCGCAACTTCATAGAACGAAGTCACAAACGTTTTGATTTCGTGCAAAAAATTTTCAAGCGCGCGACCGAGAATATTTACAGATAAAGAAATATGAATAAAGTTCGAAAATTCTACCAACAGATAAAAAAAATTATCTCAGGATAACAGACCCCAATTAAAGCCTGCAAAGTTCAAATGGATACAGCATCAACCAGAAGAACCATCAATGCCGTCTACCAGACCTAGATGAAGGAAAGATAACAAAATTGAAGCTAAAGTCTAAAAAAGCCACTAGAGGGGATGGATTAGCTGCCGAACTTTTCAAAGCGGCGGCGATGACTTGTTAAGTAGTATGTTCCTTATCTTATTTGCAACACATGGTCAGCTGAAAGCATGCGAGATGAATGGACTCTCAGTATTGGCTGCCAGATTCTCAAGAAAGGAGACGATCTTAGCTGTGCAAATCCAAATAACACCTTTTCTGCCGTGTTATGTGAACAACTTGAACCGTTCGTAAACAACCTGATAACCCCGAAAAGTCCACCATTGACCGAATTTTAACATAACAGCAGATCTTGAAAAATACCCAGGAGCTCCAAATCTTCACACACGACATTTTCATCAATCTCAAGACTATGTCTAGGTTTGGCATCCCTCCCAAGTTTGTCCTTTTGTAAAGGAAGGCAATGGAGAACTTAAGCTGCTCCAATAAGGTCAGCGCTGAGAACAAACGAAAAATACTACTGACTTGAGAGCTAAGCCGTCTCTCGAAGCACTTAAATGTCGCTCTATAGGACCCATATTATCCCCGTCCTACTATATGGTGCAGAAGTACTTTCAACAGCTGATGAAGGGGCCTAAGGTTATTTCGAGGGAAAGGTGTGATCTATTGTCCCATCTGAATTAACGGCGAGTGGAGGAGAAGGTTCAACAAAGAACTATTCTAAGCCAGGATAAAATTCAAATGCTTTGCGGACTGTAAATGAATTTAATAATAACTGACAAAAAAAGTCCAACTAGCTAAAATATTTAAAACAAAAACGCAAAACATAATTGCGTTTTATGTATCAAACAATAGTATTTCCAAATTGTTGCATGATCACTTGACATAAAACATTCGTAAATAAGCTTCAATAGTGTCCGTATTGCCTTTCGATAAGCTCTGTCTAAACTGAAGTGTCTGCGGTGAGCTACATGCGACGTCTTGTTCGTAGTTGACTCGCCCGTCCACAGCTTTTCGACCAATCCGAAAACTCGAATCTTTTCCATCACGCTTGCACCGACGTTGAACCAAACGGGACACCCATAGGCAAGGACAGGCCGAATGAGGGCCATGTAGCAGATCACCTTTGCCTTGGCATCGAGTTGACTAATATGAAACAATCTCTTTGTCAAAACAAAGGCGGCTTTGGCTCTGACCAGAACAGTATCTATATGTTTGTTAAAATATAGATACTGATCTAGCCAGATCCCAAGGTATCTGACAACACATCGTTTTGTCCAACGATAGAGAACATTCGCCACTTCTTTTTAGTATTTCTTGAGGCCGTCGACAACGAAGTCCTGAACAGAATGGTCTCGCAATTTTGGAGATTGATCTTCAACTTCCAATCATCGAAATATCTCTGAAAAAGACTAACGATCACTTCGATCTTCGGACTTGACCTGTACGCAGTAAAATCATCTGCGTACGCTATAGAATGGCGGAGAGATCCTACAAGATCGCTTGTGAAGATCGTAAATAAGATCGGCGAAATAACTACACCCTGTTTTATTTGTTGCTAATTTCAAAAGTCCCAGCAGTCGTCACACTGCCGTTTTTCTTCATAAACTGTCTGCTGGTGAGCATATCTAAGATAATGTACAGCAGCGGCTTTCTTATGGCGAGCTGGTCTAACTAGAAAAAGAGCGCATGCAATCATACGGTGTCAAAGGCCTTTTCCAAGACAATCAGCAGGGAACCCGTGGAGACAAATGCAGCGTCTTCTATGTTGAATGCATTTGAAACTGTTCTCGTTAAAGAACTTTCTTACCGTGTTCTTACGTACTCGTGAGTTCAATGTAAAAAAATTGTGTTTTTTTTAAGCGCGAGTTTAAAGAAAAAGCGCAAATTACACAAATTACAAAAACCACAAATTAATTAAAAAACCAATGATGTTCAGAGGCCAGAGGCAAGCAAAGTTTTAAAGGCATTCGTGATTTCGGTTCAGGAAATACGAGGAACTTGGACAAAGAATTGACACTCGGATGTAGGGCACTTCTATCTTTGGTGTTTCAACGTTAGCACCTTTCGAATTGAAGTTCATTATACATGTATTCAGGCTCACGTGTTTGTATAACATCATTATGTACGCACAAAAACGTATATTCAATTAATTTGTATATTAAACAGCCAACTATCTGTTTAGAGTAGACAGAAATATGGTATGGTCCCGTTTATTTAGGTTGAATATTAAGCGAGCCATATTGTTAAAAGCGACGTTTATTTTTTTTCCTGCTTATGTAGTCTTGGCAACGAAAAATTTCACAGCCATATGTTAGTACTTCTGAAAACGAAATGCTTCGTAGCCCAAAGAGTACACAGTCCATCATAAACCTTGCCGATTGTGTTATTTATATGCGTAAGTGTACGTTTACACATCAGAGGCAGGTTTCTGGCAGAGGCAGCCCACTTTATTTGGTTTAACTTGACTAATGGGAGATAAGAAACGTCGAGGATTTTTCGATAGATCAGAAGCACTTTTGACTTCGTAGCATTTAATGACAAATCGCTTTCAAGTACCTAACGAGGAATATTTTCAAGATCTCTGTTGACGAGCTGTATTGTTTCAGTTATCTCATTCTGAGGACAGCTTATTAGATATTATTGTATATTCCCAGGTTCTTAAGCACTGATTATTAACATCATATAAGTAGGCTACTTGCGTTACCCCGTCCACTTCGCAAGATGTTTCCTTTATATGTTTGCCAAATTAGAAAACATTTCTTTTTTTCTTTCAAATGAATTTACTGTAAGACTCTGTGGAAAACAATATTTTTAGTTTTTTCTTCATGTGCGAAAACAAACAAATTGGGCTACATACGATTATCCATGTGAGACAAACGACGTCAATTCCATAGAATTGTTAAAATTTTATCTCACAATTTAGTCTCAATGTTTACAAAAACATTTGAACGACGATGCAGCAAATTTAAATAGCACATTATTTGATGGCTGCTCGAAAAAATCAATTGAACACACCGAACACAAAAAGCACTCGCTTTTATTTTCAAAAATTGGTTTGGGTGCGAGTAGGCCTGCCCATACCATGAACTTCCCATCTCAAGATACAACAGAAATAGGTGCTATTTTTTTGGCCCACACCATGAAATTCAATTCGGACTATGAAAACATCATTCATTCCCTAATCAAATGCAAACAAAAAGATCAGATACATATATTTTTAACTGCCTTCGAGGAATACCATATACCCGTATATGTTTTCGTATTTTTGTATCATTTAAAATACAAATTGCGTATTTAACATTGATATATTAACATATTTCAATTTGGAAATACTTTTTTTCTGACTGAGTTACATTTCTACTAAAAGAAAATTAGATTTTTAGTTTTACTTCAGAAATAACTTTATATAATTTAAAATAATTTTTACCGTCTTTTTTTAACATGATAGCTGGTGGGACTTTTTTTGTCATTATTCATTTAATTACTAACTTGAGGTGGCGTTACAGTCCGCGTGGCATGGTATTTTATTCTTTTGGCTAAGTGTATGTCGCTGTACAACTCCTAGCATACAGTTCGTTGTTGAATCTTCTCCTCCACTCACCGTCAATGCAGCTGGGACAATAGATCACACTGTTCTCTCGAAATGACCTTAGGCCCCTTCATCAGCTTTTGAAAGTACTTCTACACCATATAGTAGGACGGGGATAATATGGGTCTTATAGAGCGATGCTTCAGTTCTTCGAAAGAGGGCTAAGCTTTCTAAACCAGCGTTATTCTTCATTTGATCTCAGCGCTGGTGTTATTATCGGTTTTTACAGCGGAGCCAAGATAGACAAAGCCCTAATTACCTCAAAATTATAGCTGTCTATGGTAACGTTCTGACCCAGACGTCGGATTTGGTTTTTCTTGATGGCAGCATATGCTTCTTTTTGCCCTCTTTTGTTGACAAGGTTCTTTTGCACTATTGTCCCAAGTAATATATGATGTTGAAGAAATCGCATGACAGTGCATCACCTTGTCTAAAACGTTGTTTGACATCAAGTGGGTCGGTGACGTCTTGGCCGAGCTCAATTTGTGCAGGATGGCGGTGACCTCCATCGCCATCCTGCACAAAAGTACGAGCTTGGCAGGGATGCCAAACCTAGACATGACTTCATAAATCTCGTCTTTGGGGACGAAACAGACACCAAAACCTTGATATTGATGAAAAGGTGGTGCGTACTGACTTGGCGCTCCTGGTTTTTTTCAAGATCTGCCGTTATGTTAATATTTGGTTTATGGTGGACTTTTCTGGTCGAAAACCACATTAATACGAACCTATCAGGATGTTGACGAACTGCTTCAGACACTCACATCATACGGCGCAAAAGATGTTAAAGGCAATTTTGAGGAGATTGATATCTCTATAATTGGCTTCCTTCCTTGAGGATTGGGCAACTAATACTGAGATTCCATTCATCTCGCATGCTTTCTTCTGACCATGTATTGCAGATGAGTTGGTGCATATCTGTCTAGCTATCTATACTTCGTCTAGGTGAGGTAGATGGCATTGTTGGTTCTTCCATGTCCTCAGCATTGACTGCAATTTTACTATGATATTTTCATTTCGAATTTTGCAGGCTTCGGTTTGGGGTGTGTAACCTTGAGATAATTGTTTTTGCTGGCTGGCTGTCCATGGCTTGCATTTTCGACTGTAATATAAGACTAACGACCCAAAATCTTAGCCAGTCATCCCTCTTAGAGTATTGAACTCAACGTGAACATAAGATATTTTTAATTTAGAGTTGCGAAAATCGATTTCATAACAACAACTTTAACATTGGAAGTTGAATTCGTATTTGCTCTTTTTTTTTTGCAAATTTTACTAACCTCTATATTATGTTATTACTTAAGTGCTAGACAAAATTGCTTAAAACTAGCTTAATGTATAAAAATATTCTTCTATAACTTACTGACCCTATGCGGGCGCTCTAAGTTAAACCTATTGCTAAATCTATATACTTATGTTTGTCTTTCGACTATATTAGCGGTTGATTTATTTTTGATCAGAGGTAACTTAAAACTAAGAAAATCGGGCTTTACAAAAAAAAAAAAAAAAATTAGTTACAGAGACTAATAGTAACTTATTATCTAACTTAAAATAACTTACTCTAACTAAACTAACTTATTTTTACCTTAATATTACGTCATATATACATGCAAAGCAGGAAGAGGCACATATGGCAACATATACCCACATATACGGATATGTGAACATCCCCTGTTTGCACATTTATATATATACATAAAAACTTAACCTAATCGACTTAACTACAGTAAGTCAGCCACCCGTGCGGAAAACGTTCGCGTCGAAGTCGGCCAACTTTACCTCAGGGGCTACGAAGGAATTGAGGATGGAGTTTCTTCCATTTAATTCTTAAGCCACCAAAAATGTCGGTGCTGGCGTTCGGCTTCTTTTATATCGCGATCAGAAACCGCCCTACTAAACCTCAGACGCTCCGTGGAACTAATTGCAACGTCTCGCTCATAGTTAAGCCGCTTATCCACAGCTCTTCGGGCAATGTGGAAGATTAGCGGTACCGCTAATCTATCCTGAATGAGACCTACCGTATCTAGATAGAGAAAAGCCTCGGGCGGGATAAAACCGTTAAGACGCACCTGCTCGTAATACCTGTCATTGAAATAGTAGGCACCGCGGATCAGATTGTTGACAGAGTTCATTGCTCTTGCAACGTGATTTCGTGTCAGCTTTATAAGAAAATTGTCTACTCTAATTACGTTTGCTCTATTGTAATTCGTATTTGCTTTTGGCAGTTGTTTTTCAACTTCTTCAATAAAGTGTTATAAATCAGACAGCCAGAATCACAAATTATATAGCTTAGTTTCAAAAGAATTACATTTTGTAAGAACTCTGTTTATAGGGATTCATATTTTAAAAGTTTGAGGACCAACTGCTAATAATAATATTTTTGGAATTATTTTTAATCAATCAAATTTGTTTGATTGCTTTTCTTTGGAAGATATTCACCAATGCTTGGAATACTAAGGCGTGACTAACTTTATGTCCTTTTTGAAAGGGTTCAAAAGTACATAGTTTCAATCCAGAGATTTCCACCACATCTTCCTTCCGAGCTGGTAAGGCTTTTTTTTTTGTCTGGTAAATATATGGCTTAAAGAGGATCACATTCAGTCCAGTTTTCTTTGCAGATTTTTATAGGATTTTCCACACCGATTCCGAGAGATTTTTTTATCTCTGTGTCATTTTCTGGAAAGACCTCTAGGATTGGGTCTATAATAAGAAACCACAACAGTGGAAAACTAACTAAATCGGATGTTATGGTCTTCCTTGCAATATACGAGTAATGGAGTTTTATCCATGTGTTTTAACTTTGTCATTTAGGTTTCTCTCGATGCTTTTGCTTTAAATTCAATTGCCTATTGTAATTTGCGCCATGAGCTTCTTATTGCCAATATATTATAACGATAAAAAAGCGTCAAGCTACAGCCGAGCAGGTTTTGAACAAAAAAAACTGGTGGCTACATAATTTTCTAAGGATGTTTTCATGTGTCAGTGTTTCAGACGTCACTCTGAGTCTTGAAAAATCGGAAAGACTTAAAGGATTCACATTTCTGAAACAATTTTCAAAGAACTTCCGTGGAAATTTGGATCAGGAAATAGAGAAAGGGGCATATCAAAATATGAAATGGGCTCAACTTAATACTGTTTTAGTCTTTTTGGTAGTCTCTATAGTTAGTTACTTACTTAGTTTAGTCAATTGGTAGCTGTAAACTATAAATTTAATTAAGTTTGAACTTTTTTCATTGGAAAACTAAATTGGTTTTAATTGAAGAAGTGAAAATGTCCCTTTTTTGACAGTTTTTTCGTTATAAAATTCAAACCACCCTGTGAAATTTAACCAAAAGCTTTTCAGGTGATCTTTATGAACCAATTTGGCTTGATTTGTTCTCGAGTTAGGCTGTACGAAAGAATCCGCACAAACGTACGTACGTACACACACACACACATCTTTCAAAAAATAATGGAGTCCGACTACTAGGACCGCCAAACGTGGAGTAATGTAAAAATTTTGAATTTCGAAAATCGGACCGATTACAAGAACTTCGATGGGGGGTTAATAAACATTTAAATTGGTTAACAATTCATAGAAATTTTAATCGTAAAATATATATCTCTTGATTTCTTGTAATTTATTATTAAATAAGAAATCACTAAATGCACACCGCCTATGTCCTTTTTATTGTTTTTCTGAATAGTTAAAAAGAAAAACCAAGTAAATTGATTGAAAATAAGTGAGTGATACGTAAACGTACAAAATGTCAACTTAGTTTTATATTTACGTAGATTTTCACACATGCCATTTACGATTCTTCAACCTTCTTGCATACAAAAAAAAATGTTAAAATCACAAAATTTGCAAAACTTCTGACCCAGCCCCGCTTATGAGGTTTTGGAAATGTTACATATTCACATACAATGATAAGAAATTATTACCGTTCGGTTATGTATAGTAAGATCTGATTTCCTACATGTTCAGATATCTTTGTATATGATGAGCAATTTATGGGTTGCATTTCAATTGAAAAAGTGCACCGCAGTTACTTTCGTTTCCAGTTTAAATGCATTTTTAATAACCTTTTGCAACTATTTATTTACAAGACAAAAACGCTTAAACTAGGTTTGCAGACGCTCTAAAATAAAACTAGTAGTCAACTACATATTTTGTTAAGACTTGATTTAACTATTTTTAACTAAGAAATTTTTTTGATAACTATATTTAAATAACTTAAAATACATATATTACATACTTACATATAAATAAAAAGAAAATGAGGCCGAATTGGCCCATAAGGTTAGACCTATATCTAAAGGGTTTTTCAACAGGGACGCTACAAAATTAGATCGACAGGGACAGCAAACGTCGCAATATTTCTTGCCACTCTTTTGACATTTTTCTTCAGTAAGGTTTGCCATTTCATGATAAAAAGATAAACGAGCCAACAACGAGTCAAAATTATTAAAATTTACTACCGAAATTCGGAGGCAGTGGCCACAACGTTAAGAGCGCTATGTTCAATTTATGATCGTCATAATCGTCCTAGCAGATCAACAATTGAGCGTCTAGTGGAATAATTTGAATCCACAGGTATAGTACAAAACTTTCCCGTGCCAATGAGACAAAGAAGTTCCCGTAGTGTCGAGAATATTGCTGCCGCTGAGGCTTCAGTTGCAGAAAGCCCAAATGTGTCTCTTACACTTCGTTCTCAAGCGTTGGGCATCTCTGTGACGTCATTGTGGCGAATTTTTCGAAAAGATCTTGGCCTACATCCTTGCAAGATTAAATCATTTCTGCCTGAATGGCTCCGTCAATAAACAAAATATGCGGTATTGGTCAGTCAGCAATCTACACGTATTCCATAAGTCATCATTGCATCCCGAAAAAATTACGGTTTGGTGTGGTTAATGGGCCGGCGGCGTCATTGGTCCGTACTTCTTCCGTGATGATCAAGACCAGACCGTTACTGTAAATGGGAATCGCTACCGTTCAATGATAACCGAATATTTTTGGCCCCAATTGGATGATATGGACTTGGAGGACATGTGGTTCCAACAGGACGGCCACACGAGCCGTCACAGCGAATGTCACAATCAATTTATCTGAAACCAAGTTTGAAGAACGTGTTATCTCACGAAATGGTCCAGTCGCTGGGCCGCCTCGGTCGTGCGATTTGACGCCGTTTGACTATTTCTTGTGGGGCTACGTCAAGTCTATGGTCTATGCCAGCGACGATTGATGAACTGCGTACGAATATCGAACGTAGCAGCAATATCGGCCGATTTATGCTTGAAAACCGTCGAATATTGGGTTCAGCGTCTGGACTTCTGCAAGCGTGCCCATGGTGGTGGCCATGCAAAAGAAATCGAGTTCCGTACATAATGCCATCAAACGTTCTTTCACAGAAATAATGAATTTCATTGATATCCCAAACCGTTTTTGTTTTATTTAAAAAAAAACTTTGTAGCACTCTTATTGAAAAACCCTTTAATACACCCGGTTATATGAACAGACCAAGGGATGGAATTCAAATAGGATTTGGATTTAATCCGGGTATATACTGTGCCGGATTGAAAGAACGAAAGATCGAAAGAGGATATGGTTTGACAGTTCCTCTCTCCCGAAGAGCTGCAATCAATTTTTTCATCAATGTTTTTTGTCAAAATTTTGGTTTCTTATTAGTTGGAATATTTCTACTCACTATTATCTGCTCTTTTTGTTCTGCACGCTTAAAATACAAACACGAAATGACGAGAAATTTCTTAGCCTCTCTCTCTTCCCTTCCATGCTCACGCAAACTCAATCTTTCGATCCGCGTTTATATGCAAAAACTGAATCCGATCTCACACAAATTTTGTGATCGGATCGAGTAATCCTATTTGAAACCGATCTGCGTTTATGTGGCACTTAATCTGGATTGAATATAAACGCAGAATATGTGTTTATTAAAATATAGATACTGATCGAGCCAGAGTCCTGCGTATCTGATTGCGCTAGGATTTCACTTGCAAGTTCAATCTCAATCTGGTCCCAATCAATTCGGTCCCAATCTGTATTCAATCAAGCTGTCAGCGTGCGTGTTGGCGTGGTGAAAAGAGCCTTTAATATCAATTGAAAAAATACACGAACGAGCAACGTTCGCAAATTATAAAAATTTCCCACCGAAATTTGGAGTCGGTGGGCGGAACTGTAAGAGCGTTATCTCCTATTTTCGGTCGTAATTCTTGCCCTAGTAGACAGGCAACAACAAGTTGAGTAGAAAACGAGCCAAAGCAGTCAATTCCACGCTGTTCTCAAGAATTGGGCATCGCTCGGACCACATTATGGCATATTTTGCGTCAGGGTCTTGACTCAAGAATTGAAGCCGATGGACCATTTGAAGCGGCGTATGTTCTCCGATTGGGCTGTGGAGAAGATGCGTTAAAATGATGAGTTTCATCGCAAATCATCTTCAGTGACGAAGGTCATTTTTGGCTCAATGGGTTCATCAATAAGCAAAATATACGATATTGGTCGGGTTAAATTCCGCATTAGCTTCATGAATCACCACTTTATCCACAAAAATAACTGTTCGTTGCGGTTTGCATGCCGGCGGCGTTATTGGGCCATATTTTTTCTTCTAAGAAAATATGCAGTCAGGTAAATCGTTGGACAAAATGGGTAGACAATTTCGAATCGAAGTGTGTTACATTTCGTGTGTTATATATACCACGTATTTGGCTTGATAAGTAGCTTAATTTTAACAAACATGTAGAAGGTGCTCTGGTTGACTTTTGCTTGACAAGGAGAATGTTTCCACGCAGTCAACTGCATGTAAAGGTAAGGGTTGTTTACTACATGGCCCTCATTGTTTCTGTTCATGCCTATGGATGTCACGTGTCGTTTGATGTGGGAACAAGCTTAATGAAAAAGATTCTGGTTTTCGAAAAATGTTGTCTTAGGGATTGTGTCCATTTATTACCTATATTATGTACAACAGGGTAAACCGGAGTAAATTTGCTAGAGCATTGACTTCGAAAACAACTCGACCTCAGAGATTTTTTACTCTTATGATATTCACCATAAGACAGTGCGCCTTAACGGCCTTATTCCTCCTAAGGCCCAGGATAGATAAGCTGTGGACGGGCGAGTCAACCTTCATTTCAAGTAAAAGAGTCGGAGAGATGTTTAGACGGGGTCTAAAGGTAACGAATAGTACATCTTCAGCTAGAACAGATTCCTAAACCATGTTTTCCAACGATTGGTTACAATGGACTAACATGGACCGACAACGGAATACTGTGCCCACATGTTTCGCGTTTGATATAAAGACTGCCCGCACTAAAGACGTTTCTTTGATACCCAAAACTTGATGGGTTAGACAATGACGTCATTGCATGGAAACCTTTATCAATCACACAGCAAAGCTACAACGACTCCATTTATTCACACTGGAATAATCAAATCCAAGCTTTTGAAGCCAGCAATCAAAGAATGTTTGGGGGAAAAAAATAAAACTGTTCGAAGCAAAAATCACATTGAAGTTCGGTGTCTTCAGTGACAAATATAAACTTATATTGAATGTCGAATTGTATAAATCAAGAAAAAATGCAGAGTAGTTTGTACAATTGATTGGGAAAAAATCGTTTGACACCGAACTTGTTTACAAGTTGTTTGAGAAGGCCACTGCTGTACATACTCATACTCATACATTTGTGGGTTTATTTTTTTATTGAATCGAAATCAAATACATTTCAGTTTCGCAAACCTATACAAAGTCTATCTTTCTTCGCCTAATTCTTCCACTCGCCCTGTGCTCACATTTTCTTGAAAAAGAGGAAACTATAAAAAAAAATTAAAAATAAATTGGCAATGTTACTGTTGTTGTTGGTTAAGTGTTCCATTAACAGCTCCCGTTTAATTCGCCGACATTTTTCTTTTGCATTAATTTAATTTTTATATCATTATTTTTGGAGTATACAGCCCAACTTATTTTGAAATTTGACGCAAGTCATCATCACAGTCTTTAAGCAAATACTAAGATAAACTTTCAACAAACTTTCTCTCGCTTCCAATTAATGTTAAAATAATTAGTTATGATCACTTATTTAATCTCCTGTACTTATCTTGTTATTTAATTCTTTTTCTTTAAAAAAAAGCAAACACAGGTAAACAATATATGGGAAACGGGAAAACTAATTTTAAGCCTAAAATTACGGACGAATTACATAATGGAAATGCCCAAAAACTGGACTCGATCGTTAAAAAATCACAAGTTTTTCTAATGGCATAAAACTCATTCATTAAGGCAAATTGCAGTAGAATGTTCAAGCTATAAGGCCATAAGCGGTGAAAAACACAAAACCCCTTCCATCAACCGTAAGATGAAATTAATATTGTAAAATTTTATTTGGATTCAAAATTTAAACTTTCGTTTCTTTCAGCAGTTAATGCAATCAAAACCATATTGGTGCAAAAAAAACAAATATTTGCAAAGATTAAACTGATCCATTTGATTTGCAAGGGTGCTCGTTCCGTGGTAACAGAAATTACACCTCCGAGAATGATAGGTAAGAAAATGTTCAAATATTATGCCAATGCTTTTCATAAACAGATTTAAAAATAATAATATTTTTATTGCCAACAGGAGCCAAGATATCCGAATCTGAAACAACAGTGGTGCAGGCATCTGGTCAGGATATAAAGATCTACACTACACTTTGTGAAGAATGTTGTTCTAAATCAACATCAAATTTCAATGTGATCAACATTAGAGCTCGAGTTACGCCACGTAAAAAGGCGAGGCAGATATTCGAAAAAGCAACACAATCAAACCTTGGCATTCTCAAGATGATCATTTTAATAACTTTCTTCATTTCAGGAAACGCTGGTAAGTATTTTATTAGATTAATATAATAGATGTATTTAATTGACAAAAAGTTTACCTAATTGTACGAGTTTGCACAAGTTAGGTGAACACTTCTTCACTCGTTTGAAACGTAATTTTATTAAAGTCTGTTTGCTTCTAATGTTCAGTTTGTGTATCCTATACTGATTATATCATCAGGGCTTTTCATCATATTGTAACAATCGAGTCTATTTCATCACCAAACCATCACAATTAATTCCTTTTTACAAATAAACCATTTTTTACCAAACGCCACAAATACCTGCAGGGTTCCATGGATCAAAATTTTAGAGAATGATTGCCACAAAAATTACCAAGGTCCTTTCATTTGCCTTTAGTGCATTGTGTTTAAGGAACTAAAATACCAACAAAGTGTCTATCTTTATAGGATAGAGGAATGCTCGATAGATATATCGGGTGGGTGGGAAATAAAATACCACTCGCGGACCAAACAACACAAAAATCTTGCACCCTAAACTGGCAGCCAGACAGCGGGGAGGTCGGGCGTCTGTACTTCACGTTAGAAGCGGCCTTGATTTGAACCTGCCAGAAGGTTTAAAATGGAAAATCTATGAGATGAATAACATGAATGAAGATATAGACCTAGGAATTCGGATAACCCTACCCCGTCGGGATCGCGTTCTAACTCCCGCGCACTAGGCTTGGTACCTGGGCCAAGTGTGATAACAGCACAGCAAATAATAGTACCTATTCCCAGCAATTAACTGACCAGCAGGCACAAATATGCGCAGCTCTCACGCATGGGAATAACAGACAGCGTAGAAAATGGACCACTACAATTAACGAAGCAATACTGCGCCTTTACAACATTGTAACAAACTGCTAAACAAATTTGACAAACTACAGATCTGAGCTGCGTACTCTATTTATTTCTCAATATCCTGAATTTTTGGTTTCTGAACAACGACTATCTGAACAAATACGCGCAATACACCGGAATAATCTCGTACCAGAAATGCGACGGAATGCAATAAAAAAAGAAGCCGAAGGCCACATTAATCAAGACAGGAACCAAGAAGAAGAAATAATCAACGTACCCATTGAACTCCATAATACAAAAATTATCAATATGGAAAGTGAAATGCGCCAGGAAATACGAGGATAGAAAGCGGAACACCAAGCACTCAAATCGATCAAGAAATTCGATTTGTATTCTGCCAGCGTGTTAGCCAGATCATCGGTATTATAAATGACACTGTGTTAAATGAGACTTAAGATACTGTGCAGCTGCCACCGTAGCAAAAATGTGCGGTAAGAAATTAGTACCGAAGACTAACAGGGTAAGAATCAACCCGAACTGCAATATAGTGCTGCAACGAATCCGAAATAACATTAAAAAGCTACGGAGCTCAATTGAGAGAGTCAAGACCTTCCTAGAAGGAAACCGGTCTAGAAGACTTCGGAATAAAGTCAAAGCTATATGCACTGAATATCGTAATCACTCACGATACGAATCAAATGATAACATTATATCCCGAGTACTAGATACCCTTATGCAAAAACTTTCTTTAGCAAAGCAAAGAAAATTGAAGAAGTCGCTAACCAGACGTGTAAATAACAAAACCTTCCATACAAAAGAAAAATAATTCTACCAGAACTTAAGAAGCCAACGTTATGTCGGCAATGACGTGTTACCCGGGATAGAAGATGTTGAACGCTTTTGGACAAACACTTGGCCGACCCCAAAAGAGCATAATCCTAATGCAGACTGGATCAATACTGAAAAGGAGAAATACCACGTTATATCAATTATGACAGTTGACACTATTGCAATGAATATCCTTACGGAAGTCCTTGCAAGAGCCCAAAACTGGAAAGCTCCCGGAGCTGACAAAATCCAAAATTTCTGAAATAAACGATTTGAGACTGCACAGCCAAAATTACTAGAGCTACTTAACAAAGCTTTGAAAATGCCCTCTTGTTTCCCAGAATTCCTACTTAAAGGAAAAACTTACTTACTACCCAAGACCAACGGTTTCAATGGAGACCCCGCAAATGGAAGACCGATCACCTGTCTTTCCACTCTCTATAAAATAATGACTGCATGTATAAACTTAATGGTATATAACCACCTCAACACTAATAAAATACTATGTGAGGAACAAAAGGGACGCATCAAAGGATCTCGTGGATGTAAAGAGCAATTGACCATTGATCGGGTCATAATCGAACAAGCAACGAGAAATAAGAGAAACCTTTACGTCAGCTATATCGACTACAAAAAAGCTTTTAATAGCGTTCCCCACACCTGGTTAATTGAGGTATTAAAAATATATCGAGTCAACACTCTTGTTATTGAGTTTCTTGCACAAAACATGAGTAGATGGAAAACCTGCATTGAAATGTTTAAAAATGGCACAACTGCAAAGACTAAAGACATACCCATCAACTCAGGTATCTTCCAAAGCGATTGCTTCAGTGCCCTGTGGTTTTGCATTGCCATTAACCCACTTAGCAACACGCTCAACTCAAGCAAGTATGGCTACAAAATCAAGTCAAATGACTTTGATTTCAAAATTAACCACCTCCTCTATATGGATGACTTGAAGATATATACGTCAACAAAGGTTCATCTGAACTACCTCCTGGAAATAATTAACGTCTTTAATTTAGACATTAGAATGGAGTTCGGATTATGTAAATGTAAGACACTCAGCATTGTGAGAGGAAAATTATCACCATCAACACAACCTGAAGTCTTTGGAATCAAAGAAGTGCTAGAAAACGATATTTACACCTACCTGGGTGTAACAACCTAACGTCTGAGTTAAAAGGCAGAATCCACCAACTTTGCAGGTTTCAGTTTAATGTAATCTTATTAAGGCAATAAACACCTACGTCATACCTGTGTTAACCTACAGCTTTGGGATAGTCAACTGGTCAGCAACAGAACTGGTGGATCTCCAACGGAAAATTTGCACCATGTTGACTTAATATAATATCCATCATCCGAGGTCTTCAAAGAAAGAATGACTATGCCCGGGCGAGAAGGAGGAAGAGGAATTATAGATCTTCAATTCATGAATGCTAAGCAGATATGTTCACTTAGAAGATATTTCAATGGGAGGAGTCTCGTCTCAAATCTCGCAAAAGCAGTTGTAAAGGCTGATGACAATCTTACGCCGCTCAACCTCAAAAATCAGCCTGCTATCCAAATACCAGATATTGAAATAGCAAAACCTTTACATGGGAAGCAGTACCAAGCAGCCAGGAGCGTGAATGTTGACACAGATATGTAAAACTTATGGCTCTGTACAGGACAACTGTTTTCCGAAACCGAAGGTTTTATGATCGCCATACAAGACGGAGTCATCGCAACACGAAACTACATGAAATTCATCATAGGTGATAATTCAATTGAAGACGTTTGCCGAATATGTGGGAAACAAGACGAAACAATAGAGCACGTTATCTCAGGATGCACAAATCTGGCACAGACGGAATATCGCCGGAGGCACAACAACGTCGCCAAAATTTTCCACCAACAATTATGCAAAAATGCTTGTCTCTCACAACCAAGATTTTTTATGATCGAACGCTCCGTACTGCAAACTGCGTTGATCATAGACAAAAAAAAACAGCAATACTCATCGATTTTGCAGTACACAATAACAACAACATAAAAAAGATCTACGATGAAAAGAGAAGGAAATACGAAAACTAGGCAATGGACATAAAAGCGCAATGGAACCTACGGATTGTCGAAATAATGCCAATTATAATCAGTGCAACAGGGCTCGTAGAGAAACATATTAAGAAACACCTGAAAATCAACGAGAAGTATAAAACAAAAGCGCAGAAGTCAATTATCTATCATTCAGGGGCCAAATCGTCTCTTCCGTGAACGGATAGTCGATCGTACGTATAAAAATTACGTTATACGTCATTCGAATTGCTGAATTGGGATCGCGGCATACGATTGCTCACGAAACGTAGTTGCAATCGTTCTCTGAGAAATTGTACTAGATTTAATGGGAAAAATGTAATATGTTATGTCAATATTATGACAATCACATGTCAATTTTATCGAAAAATCTCTTTTGGTGTTTATTGTCGATTTTTTTCGTTATATGATTGTTTTTCTTGTTTTTTTTTTCGGGATTATTGTTTTCCTTTCTGTTATTTTGACTGGAGGATGCGCGATGTTATGAGCTGTCTGAGGAATAGTTAAAACCGGTATCTGTAATTATTTTCTCTGGGGATCTATGTTTTGTCTTTGGCTGGCCAAATGTATTAACTTGTGTGAGGCCCTCTACAGCGACTTCCAAGCCACTGGCTTTAATTATCTATTATTCGGCTCTGGTCAAAAAATGCTCATCATATGGCTCGCCATCTGTTTTTTGCTTCGAAGCCTTATTGTAGGAAAGTTTTTTCTTAACTTGTCACTTCTGATCAGGGTAAACCTGTGAAATAACGAAATGAGAAAAATGTCAGCTTTATTGTGGGAAACACCTTAAAAATACCTACGGTATTTAAATTGATAGCGAGCTCATTCCATAGCCGAATTGCTGTGGCTTTTCCCTGCGCACAATTCGGAACCACATTTTTTGCCAGATTCGGGTGGTCTTTCATATATTCTGCCAACATGATCTTTTGCGTCAAATTAATTTTATTTATGTTCGTCCTATAATAATTTTGTTTTTCGAAAATATTAATATCTGTTTGATTGATTATTTACATTTTCAATAACTCACATTTTAGTTGAACCATTATCCTTTGTCAACAAAAAATACGTCTCCTCTTTGACGATCGAATGACATTTCGAAAGCAAGAGTACGTTCACTGAAACAACACTACTCGTTCACTGAAGACATAATACTGAATTACGATACGTACTATACGTTCACGGATGTCACGATCCCAAATAAGCTAATTCCGTTCACGAGCTATACGATCACGGAAGAGACGATTTGGCCCAGGTCTCTTTTCTTCCTACGTAGAATCTCCTCGGCATATTACTTACGGGAAAAGTGATTTCGTAATTCGGCTTCTTAAACAGATGGTGATACTTCCATGATAGCGTCTTAAGTTGATTTTCCGGTTCTGAACCCATTTTGTTTTGAGCTATAAATCACCAGACTCTTGTGCTTTAAGTCTCGGTTTAATCAGCCGTTGGCATGCAAAGATTTCTCCAATTCTCCTTTACCTTTATATAGTAAATCGGCACATAGATGGGGTCTGTGCAGGAACACAATATGTAGTATCTCTCTTGGGATTCCATCCGGCCCAGGTGCTTTCTTGCCTTTTATACCGGAGATGATATCCTTAATCTCTTCCATGGAAAAGGCGGCATATTCTTCTATATTCGCGAGATTGAGACTGCTGCGTTTTGAGTGTGTAATAAATAGAGATGTCACAATTTTTTCCCATTGTTTCTTTATCTAGAACGTATACGGGCTTCTTGGCTCCTAATCTCTTTGTTACCAGCTTATGTTCCCATCCCCGGGGGTTGGTATTCACATTCTTCCTCAGCTGCAACCAATACTTGTACTTGGCCTTTTGCAATTGTTGCTTTTCGGATCTATAATAATCAGATCTGAGACTGCCTTCATTGTGATCTCTTGTACGCTGTGCTCTTCGACGCAGCCTTAGACAGTTTTTCCGCAGGTTCGCTATTTCGGCGGTCCACCAGTAAACTGGAGTTTTCCCTCGTTGGTGTCGGTTTTGATGCATAGGGGCTTTGCACGCAGACATAAAAAGTTAAGGTTCATCCTCTTTGTGAACCAGATCGCCTACACAAAACATTGTTTTTCACAACAGAACTTAGAATCCCAGCAGGCGGTACACTAGCCACTACAGCAAGACCATCCACGTAGTCAGATTACTATCGCTGATTGACTTGTCCAGTGAAAGCGCTATTAATTTGATCCCAATGGCAAATGCTGACTGGAGCATTTTTTTTCATGGTTTATACAATCGCTTGTGACACTTGGTTACAATTCTTAACGATTTGAAAAAAATATTGTTGGACTGTGTGACCGATGTCATCGATGCATTTTGATCTTTGTGGTGAATATTATAAATTGTTTATGGAACTCTATAAAAGGATTATGGAAATCTTTGAAAAGGTGTATGAGTTAATTCTTGTGTACAAACACAATTCCTGATAAATGTTAAACGAATTGTTAAAAATTGTAAATGAATGAACAGCAGGAATAAGCTTATAAGGTTTGTTTGTTCGTTGTCTACTAAGCCGCCGTTTTCTTGCACTTTCTGCATCGACTATTTCGTGCTGATTTTTATAATTTACTCGCTAACTGTTTGCTATTTGAAGTTTGGTGTGAACTTTGTTTTGGTTGTAAAAAAAGAACTTGTACTGATTTTTCATCGCTCTTTTGTATGTTCAATTTTCTGAAGCATACTATTGTTTCATCAAGGTATCCTTGAAATTTAACTTTTGCAGAATGGAGGTTTTTGTCCGAATTTGTCCTCAGACGCAGAATTGTGGGACTCCGGCCTTAGTTGCGTAGAAATCTATGAGGTTTCGTCGTTGAATCTTAAATAGAAATGTCCATAAGTTAGGTAGCTTTTGATCTCCTGTGAGTAGATTCTTGAGTTTATGTAGTAGGCCAGCATGCCAAACCTTTGCCACGACGAGAAAAACTGGTACGCAAAAATGCTTTTCATTCAGGTCTTTTGATATTTCACTAGAACTCGGTGAACTTGTTGAATGGATGAGTGTTGCTTTCTGAATCCGAAACGATGATCAGGTGTTTTTTTTTTCAGATCGTCAGGATGGGTTGAATGCGGGCATGTAAAAGTTTCTCAAATCCTTTAAGAAGAATTGGAAGTAGACTAATCGGTCTGTACGAAGATGTTTTTGTTGCGTCTTTTCTTGGTTTTTGGTATCGCAATTATTTCCGCCACATTCCACACTTTCGGAAAGTATTTGAGTCTTATTATAGCATTGGTTGCGTATGTATATTAGGTAGTTCTTCAAGCAGTTTTCCTGTAAGAAGGTCATAACCCTGAGATTTCCTATTTTCCAATTCAGTTATCATGAGCCTTATTTCATTTATATAAACTCTTTTTATTTGTGTATCGCTGATCCTATGAGGAGGGAGTTGTGGTAGCTTAAAATAGTTTGCCAAAGCAGTAGCTCTGTCACGATTTTCACAAGCCCTGGTTCCATCTGTTTTTTTAGGAATGGATGATGTTTCGTCTGAGTTTTGGTGGAGTTATGGCTTTGTCTATAGGTGACCTGGTTTCTTGCCATTATTTTCGTATTTTTTTTTTTCTTGTATCAGTTTTCTTACGTTTGATGGTGTAAATGTGTCTTGAGATTTAGGTCGAGGCTGGACTTGATTTTGATAAAGTCATGGTTCATGGTTGATGTTTTTTGTAATGCAGAAGTCAGTGAGGTCAGGAACCTTCGTAGGGTCAATTGGCCAGTGCGTTGGTTCTACAGTGCTTTCTTGCATTTATTGATTTTAATTTGCCATGTAGCGATTTTTAGATTTCCATTTAGTTTTGTAACTATAAAGAGATAATCATATTAGTCATTTAAGTAATTAGTTGTTCAATCATTTCCTTGAATTCGATCATATCATTGCACGTATTTGGGATTATTGACTGTCATTATTTTGGATTATGGTTTGGTGGGGTGAGAGGGCCGAGGCGTATAATTTTGGGTAACAGCTTTTGTGAAACTTACTGCTGCTTTGGGGGCGCGAGCAGTCAAATAATATTTGAGGGAAGTTCCCTTTGCGTTAGTTCCTTCTTACACAGTGGAGGGAAACGTTAAATTTCGAGGGATTTTGAGATCACGCATCCTTTGTAGTGTGCTATATGGTTCGCTCCGCATTGTGTTTTATAGCGTTATCTGTTGACTATTTTTTTCATGACTCAAACCTCGACCTTTCAATTGATTCAATTGAAAGATAGGCAGTTGACCATCTGTGCTACCCAGCTGTTAAGTTTAATATTTCCCTTTTGATTTTTCCCACGGTAATTATAACTTGGAAGCATGAATACGGTACAATCTCTATAAGAACGTTGGTGCCATTTATATTATAAAGTACATATTAAAATTAATAAATGGAAAGATAAACATTTTTAAGCATTTCCTGCTAATATCCACTTAATTCAAGTAAAGCAAAAACTTTATTACTAGTTTTGTAGTAGTTAAATTCATTTTCGTAGCAAATCAAATTACTTATTAATGTTAAGTTTATTGCCGCCCAATATTTTCCAAGCGTAAGCCCTGTTTAATGATATTCTACCTTGTTTCAGTTTATTGTTTCGAGCGTCAACTTTCCCTGAATCCTAAGAGTACGAACAGCTTAAGTGCAACTTCCAGTAACATTGCTACATTCGGCAACACAAATGCGAAGAATAGTAACAATAAAAAGGATTTCATGATACAAATTCTAAATGAAAGCAATATGTCAAGTACGCCCCCGGTAACGACATATGCATTCCACAGCAGCAGCTCAGCAACAAGTACGATGTCAAGTAGATCTGACGTCATTGATAGCAATAAGACACATGGTCTTTATAAAAACACCTTTGATGTAATTGATGAAAATAGAAATGGACCGTACTTTGATAAGGCAGCATCCAAAAATGTAACAGCACTGCTTGGAAAGACAGCCTATCTCAATTGCAGAGTGAAAAATCTAGGAAACAGAACAGTGAGTATAACTTATGAATTGAAAAACGTTTGTTTGCACACAAGTTAAATCAATAAGTACTTAAGGGGGTATAGAGGCATGACTTTCATGTAATTTTTGAAGTGTCATAAAAAAAGGCAATTAATATTTTTAGTAACCATTTTTTATTAGTTATTTATTAACATAAAAAGAATACAGAAAAAAATCAAAAAATAAAACGAGTTGAAAATTTCAAAAATTAGCAGTTGATGAAGTGGGGGCCTCAAAAAATTGGCGCGTAGCCATACCCACAATTTCAACCCTCTTAGCAATCTGAAACCAAAAAAAAGATAATTAATCTAGAATGTTGTCTCAATGTCTGGAACTACGAAAAGTTGGAAAGTTTTTTTCACAAAATGGCGACTGCCTGAAAAAAAACAATTTTTGTACCACTTCTTTTGACTGTTTCGAATTTAAAACAAAATAATAAAAAGATTTAGGGATGGGGATAGTTCCAGACATAGACAAGTCTCTAAAGAAGACTCTCTAAAAATTGCAGGTAAATCGGTCAAGTAGAATCTGAGACATAGTGGGTAGGGTTTTGGAAAAGACAGTTTCGAGAAAAACGCGTTTAAAGTTTCCGCGTTTTTCTCTTCATACCGAGCAGTTCTGGCCTCGTTTGATGCACTCGAAAAATTGGTGTCTTCCTGTGCCATGAATCTATTGCCTTTTTATTTGTCGATCTGGACGCGTTATCCTTTGCGCTAAGGATTTTTTATCTATTTTATTAAAAAAAAATATTTCACAAAATTTTTATTTCACTCACAGCACATATGAACGTCTATGTGTTTTGAAGGTTAGTATTCAACTGTTAGAAGCTGGACGTAAGTGAACACTAAAGGTTAAAGATACAAGTCACCTTTGGTTCTTGTATTACAATACATACAAAGGACAAAAGGTTTTACTGAGAAATATGTATTCAGGTAGACGGAGAATCCCTAATGTCTTTTGTTCGATTAGATACAAAGAACCAGTTTGAATTCCGGATCAGCAAAATATATCGGTATTTTACTGACCCGGCATCCAAACTGGTTTGGCCGGATCTAATCGAACAAAATAATTTGAATTTGAAAAATCCTCTTATTAATATATATAACAGATTTTTCAATAGAGACGCTACAAAAGTAGAGCGATAGGAACAGCAAACGACGCCATATTTCTTGCCGCTTTTTTGACAATTCTCTTCAGTAAGGTTTGCCATTTCATGATGGAAGGATATGCGAGCCATCGAGTTGAAATAATTAAAGTTTTCTTCCGAAATTCGGAGTCAGTGGCCTCAACGTTAAGAGCGCTACGTCCAATTTATGGTCGTCATAATCGTCCTAGCAGATCAACAATTGAGCGTCTAGTGGAAAAATTTGAATCCACAGGCACAGTACAAAATGTTCCCGTGCCAGTGAGACAAAGAAGTGCCCGTAGTGTCGAGAATATTGCTGCCGCTGAGGCTTCAGTTGCAGAAAGCCCAAATGTGTCCCTCACACGTCGTTCTCAAGCGTTGGGCATCTCTGTGACGTCGCTGTGGCGAATTTTGCGAAAAGATCTTGGCCTACATCCTTACAAGATTAAATTGACGCAGAACTGAAGCCGCCTGACCACCAGAAGCGTTGTTTGTTCGTGAATTGGGCTGAGCAACAACTTGAAAATGATTCGGATTTTCATCGAAAAATCATCTTCAGCGATGAGGCTCATTTCTGGCTGAATGGCTCCGTCAATAAACAAAATATGCGGTATTGGTCAGGCAGCAATCCACACGTACTCCATGAGTCCTCATTGCATCCCGAAAAAATTACGGTTTGGTGTGGTCTATGGGCCGGCGGCGTCATTGGGCCGTACTTCTTCCGTGATGATCAAGACCAGCGCGTTATTGTGAATGGGGATCGCTTCCGTTCAATGATGACTGAATATTTTTGGCCCCAATTGGATGATATGGACTTGGAGGACATGTGGTTCCATTAGGACGGCGCCACAAGCCACACAGCGAATATCACAATCAATTTATTGGAAACCAAGTTTGGAGAACGTGTTATCTCACGATGACGCCGTTATTCTATTTCCTGTGGGGCTACGTCAAGTCTATGGTCTATGCCAACAAGCCAGCGACGATTGATGAACTTCGTACGAATATCGAACGTGAAATTGAAACAGTATCGGCCGATTTATGCTTGAAAATTTGGTTCAGCGTCTAGACTTCTGCAAGCGTGCCCGTGATAGCCATGCAAAGGAAATCGAGTTCCATACATATTTGCATTTTAAATACGGGTTCTGGTTTTTTTTTAGCTTCTTTCACTAGTTTATACATTATCGGAATCAGCAGTATACTGATTCCCTCAAAAACTCCTTTATCTTTCTTTTTGCCCTGTATATCTTGTGGAGCTTCTCGCCCCTCATCGATCCACTTTAATAAAGACCGAACAATAGAAATGTAGCAGCATCAGACCTTGCGCGCGGCAGACAAGTCCCTTACAAGTATGAGTTGTAACTTATTTAATACTAGGAATTTGGGTATGAATTTTTTTACAGCTTATCTAAGATAGGTTTTACCATCAAAATATGTATTTTTCGAAGTGGTCACATGAGAATATCCCCATTGAGCCTCCAATTTAAAATTTGTTTGAAATCCAACAATTTAAATAACGAAAATTCTTTGGACCTTCGTAATTTGCTCATCGAAGTAGTAAAATCTGCAGAAACTGCAGTAATGAATACGAAGACGAAACGTTTCATTCTTTCTTTACTTAACAGAGTTAAATAAGATCTTATTATCATTGAGCAGAAATGAGTTGTCTACTCGTCACCCATCGTTATTTTATCTTATCTAACCAAACGGTAATAATAATTCTTTTCAGTCAAATGAGAATCTCATGATGGTTTTACTTCCTACAACATTTATCGGCCTAAGCTTCAAATATACCTAAAATGGGCCTTCTTTTTCCGCAGCTATGTTTTCTCCTTAGTAGGAGTTCATTCGCTGTCGTATTTATAGAGCTTCTAATCATTAGAGTTTAAACCGTGGGTTAACCACCCTTGAGGCTAAAATAAGACATTTGCATTAGAATCTAGCCTGCGAGAGGTGCTGATTGACATATCGGCCGGCAATCAGGATGGGGACTTCCTATAAAAGTGTATTGATTAAATTTACGTTTATTAATCGTCGAATTAACTAACGTATCCTTCCTTCTGATTACGCTGTGCAGCATGATTTATAAGAATAGTTTTAAAAAAAATGCGGCCAAGTGCAGGTTTGACTCTCACATGAAGGGTTCCGCACCATCCTGCAGTATGCAGCACTTTATATATTTTTGATTTAAGACTTCTCATTGCACTGCACATGTGTACAAGTAAACAAGATTGGTTCTGTTGTCATACGACGCGACGCCTGCTGGAGATTTTCTGAACACACCATAACCAAGACAGAAAGTTAATGCTCGTAATCGGTTTACATGAAATTCGCTTAAGCGAAATGAGTCAAAGGAATTTTTCAAACGATCATTTATGAATTAAAACCATCACAATTGGAAGGTTTTTTATGCAGACTAATGGTATAGCTTATATAAATTGTATTATATTGTATAGCTTATTATTGTACACATTGTCTGAAAACTACCTATCATGGTTCAGAAGATACAGCTTTTTAACAAACGGACGAACAGACAGCGGACGCTAAGTAATGGGGTCCGTAGGCATCATTTGGGTACAGAGCCGTAAAATTATAATTTTTTTTTCATATCTAACCCTGCCCAAGCGGCGGACATTGCGGTCTGAAGGAATAGACCTATTGTATCATAAGGAGTAAGTTAAGGCTAACATCCTTCTGATGAAGGTCAAAATGTCATCAGCATAGGATTGTCTTATGTGCAATGGGGATCATATCTCTTTGAGAAAAATATGACATATTAGCCAAATTAGAACTGGACATTCACAAAGATGTGTACAGCCGTTTCGTCTTCTTCTAAACAGAGTCGGCATTCGGTGGTTGTACTTAGTCCTTATTTGGTTAGATGTGACTTCAAGTGGCACTGGCCTGAGAGGAGTCTCCCGAGCTTTCAAATGTCCCCCTTGTTAATTTGAGTTGAAGACTTCTCTGTAATGAAGGGATTGATTAGCAACTTAGATTGTCTGAGTCCCGGTAGATTTCTCCATCCGGACTACCTGCGGCCGTAGTTCAGCTTACGTCACAGAAAGGTTCCGGACCAGTGAACAGGGTTTTTGAACCAGTCCTGGCTTGTTCGTCTGCAATTTTATTACCTTCGATTCCATGATAAATAGAATGGAACCCAAACCATGGATTGAAGATTTCGTAGCAGCTTTTGATACATTGGATTCCATAAGATTCGATGAAAATGCCTTGAGCGCTGCTCCACTATCTGAATATATTAGGATTCTGGTCTCTTTATGTCCTTTTAAATGGTTTTCTATTGTGCAGGATTCGACGGGCTGTAGCTCAGCTTGGAAAACACTTAGATGTTAGTATTGGGTTCATAGACACCGGCACCTACTCCGGATTAAGTTTCTGGGGTCGGGGGCAGTTGTGTTACTCGACGAATGATTACGCTTGAGGTGAACACCTCAAAGAGACGCCCAAAGTAGTATGTTGCCTTCATATTGTCTGGGATTGAGCAGAACATGTCTTAAGCCGTGATGAAATTGATTATTCTCAAGTGGCCCGTCACCTGGTTTGTCTTTCATTGGCAGTTGCATTTGTAGGGCATTTTTGTCGGCTAATTACCTAATGAAAATGTCAAAAGGAGACAGCCTAATGACAGCTTCCAGTGCTGCCGTAGGGCAGATGCTCATAGCACCTGTGATGCCTCAACAAGATATCCGTTGGACTTTTTCTAGCTGTTAAGAAGTTGTTACTTTTAAAGTTTTAGGCCACCAAATGACGGCAACGTAGGTTAGAATAGGCCTGACACTCATGATGTACAACCAGTAAAGCATGTTAGGTTTGAGACACAAAGTCCTACCGTAGAACCGCTTACAAGCCCACATGACCTTCGTTGCGCATTCTGTGATGGACTTGATAGGTGAAGTCCAGTTTCTTATCCAAGATAACACCAAGATACTTGACGTTACTGAAGTATTCTAGAGCGGTTCCCTCAATGACATTTTAAGACAGAGTCAGTTGTCTCCTCATTGTGAATGGGACCAGAACAGTTTTGCTAGGATTCACAGAGAGTCCTTCACACATACACCATTCTTAGATATGCATTAATGCCGAATGCATAACACTAGTGATTGTATATTATTCATCATATTTGCCTCTTGTGACGTAGCTGTCTCATTAAGGCTTACTAGGAGGGTGTCTTTTACCAAAGACCAAAGGAGAGTTGACATAACACCTCTCTGAGGACAACCTCTCGTTGCAGTGACTGACTTTGGCACGCTGGATAACTCGATTAACTAGCATGGATATTATCTATCTATTTAAAACAAGGGTGTCCATTGTGTGAAGGGCCCCTTCAGTTCACTTTCCCTTCCTGTTTATATATTGGTTGGGTTGCAAGGGAGAGCGAGCTTCCAAGTAGCCCCTGATATGCAAGTCTATGAGTCTTTATGTTCTTTTGAATGAAGGTGGATAAACTGATTTTCCAATTAGATTTAGGTAGCTCCGGACATATGTTTCCAGATTTTGGTATAAATGCAACGTTACCCTTTTTCCAGATCAGGGGAGTATTTCTACAGTTGAAGCTAGCTTTAAACAAAGCAATGATATATGGAATGATATGGTCCATGACTTTCTGGAGAAGGACAGGGAAGATGTCATCTCCACCGGGTGTTTTGAAGGGTTTGAATGGGTCGACTTCCCATTTTACCTTTTCACTACTGAACATTTTCCGCACAGTCTTTTTACCCTCCTTAAACACCGTGCCCTTTGGAAGCTTTCAACTAGTTATTCACCCGCAGTGGTAGACGAACCAAGAAGTGAACGCTCAACAGCGCTTCAAGAGTATCCGCATGGTCCGTCGTGTAGGATCCATTAAATTTTCTATGTAGTCCTTCATTATTTGCATGGTCCTTGCTAGGTTTGGTGCTTCAGCTGACATATCAAAAATGTCATTGCAGAACTTTTTCCATGCAGCACGCTTGGATCTTTTGAACTCAGAGTTGTACTCCGTGAGAACTGATCTATATCCGTCCTCCTTTTTGTTTTCTTGGCACGATTTAAGAGTTTTTTCGCTTTCATCCTGAGGAGTGAGTTTAACAGCTCGCCGTTGAACTTTACGCCGACACGTTTTGGTTTTTAGAAATTCAACGATGGTGGGTTTTGATTACTTCGAAACCGAAAAATAAATGTTATTGATTTTTTTTATTAAATATTTCGTTGAATCATATAAACGTAATAAACCTTTTTATTTTAGATGTTATTGCAAGTTTCCTGGGTACGACATAGGGACATTCATCTACTGACGGTGGGTCGATACACATACACATCGGACCAACGTTTTCGTGCTTTACACCAGCCACAAACAGAAGATTGGATGCTACAGATAAAATACCCGCAACACCGCGACTCTGGAATATATGAATGTCAAGTGTCAACAACACCGCACATGAGTCACTACATTCATTTAAATGTTGTCGGTAAGTTTTTTACAAAGATGTTAAAAAATTATTTCGTCACCAACTTAGGAAAGACAAAATAGTAGATAACACGTTTGGCCACCGAATTTTTACTTAACATGACGACGAATAAATCGCAGAGTCAAATTAAATGATGATTAAATTTTAATGACACTATGTGTCAGTGGAATACAAGTATTTGCGAAACAACTACCAGAAAGATGTTTTCAAATAAATAATTTGTTTTCCTCCGTTTGCCCCTTACAAATTTATACAGTGAGCGTCAAAAGTGAGAGCACACTTCACGTTTATTTTTCAATGATCTTATTAACTATAACTATGATATAATCGTAATGAAGAATGCAGTTTCTAGTGCAGATAATATAAAAATGTTACCTTCTTTAAATATATTTAAGTTTTTCTTTGTTCATTACAATAAATAAGTAGAAGAGTAAAAGAATAATACGTCAAACGTGGAAGCACCCTTGCGGTATTTTAGGATTTAATGAAGAAGCTTAAACCATGACAACACGAAAGAAAATATTAGAAAATGTAAGTGAAGAAGTAAAAACCTTACGCAAAATTGCAGCCAATACAAGAAGAATCTTCAGTAGCATCAAAGAAATAATTACAATATTCCCAAAGTATAAAAAACTGCAAATCTAAAACGTAACGTCGCGTCAGTTAACTTTTTACGATTTGTTAGGAAGTTGAAAAATAATCCTCAAATGACAAGTGACAATATTTTTTGATAAACCAGAACATCAGTAAATGCCAGAATAGAACGCCGACAGCTGCATAAATATGGATACTTTCACTAATCTGCAAACTGTCATTGTCAATTTATGCAGTAAACTCAACATTTTCATAATGGTAAAGTAGGTAAAGTAGTAGAAGATATTTCTTTTTTTTGGGGTTTAAGAAGAGACTATTTGACTCAGAAAATTTAGCCACATTCACTAAATCCTCATTGACAGAAAAGACTCCATGCTCAATAAGGCCAAGAGGGCAACTGAAGTATAATTGTCCGTCTGCCGCTTACATACTGATAGAATAGTTCGTAATCGCAGTAAGAGTTTTGCTGAAAATTAGAGAGTCTGTCTCCAACTTGCACTGCTTGCCTTCTATTACTTAAGTAAGCTGTCTAAGCTTTTTAAAAAGAATGATGTGAGTGACGGTATCAAAAGCCTTTGAGAAGTCAAGTAAAACAAAAAGCGTCAACTCGCCTTTATCCAAAGCTTGCCTAAGGTTATCGGTAACATTCAATTGTGTTTCTTACGAAAACCGGACTGTTTTGGAGACAGCATTGAATTGACTGCGAAATAAACGTTGATCTGTTTTTGAACTATCCACTCGAAGGCTTTAGACAAAAAAGGCAAAATGGCAATAAGCCTAAACTCATCTGTTCTAGCATTTTTGGGAACTGGTAAGATTTTAGCCAACTTCCAAATATCCGGGTACATTCCAGACATCAGAATTGTGTTGAAAATATAGGATATATAAGGCAGCACGATTGGCAGAATCATATACAAAAAAGAGGGATGAATACCATCGACACTGACAGCCTTTGACTAAATAGAGAGTAAACTTTCGACAACATCAACACTATCCAACGCAGAAAAACTTAAGCCAGGGAAAGGGTCGTCACGATCCAACTGATCAATGAATGAAACGGAACTTTCGGCACTTTTCTTTTTCAAGAATTTAATGCTGCTTTTAAGGAGGGATTTAAGTTAATTCGTACAGAAAAAGGCATGCTTTTGTGAAAATATCTTTATTAAAACCAATAGAACATTAAAGTATGACATTTCAAGAATGTTGTGTAAAATTTCCACGAAGATATATTTAAAAACAAGGCAATGACAGCAATTATAAGGACGTGTCCCGAGAAAAAGTAGAATTGCGGTGACTCTCATAACTTGGTGCTGGATCATCTGAAATCAAAACATCAAAGTTCATTCGTTAGATAATAGTTTTCTCAAGGCAATGCTGGGAGGGTTTTTCGACATTTTAATTTTTCACTCTTTTGCAACAATATGAAGGAAGAAACGCTATATTTATCGGCTAATTTGTTATTGTAAATTGAAAAATATTAATAAATTTTGAAAAACTGTCTAGCGTTACCTCGTAAATTATGTACAGGAATAGTGTTAGAAATTTCAAAAACATTGGTGCAGTAGTTTTGAAGTTATGAGGGGCACCGACTATGAAAACTTGAGTTCTGGGAAAAACACTTTAGAGTTTTGAACACTAAAAAAATCTTGTACAAAACGTTCATCCGACAGTCATCAATTTTGCCCCAATCGACTTGAAGTTTTGACACAGTATTCTTAAAATACTGTGCATTCAATTATAAAAATTAAAAAAAAGTTAGTACCTTAATAATTCTTACCTGGTTTTCAACATCAGCCAAATTTTAATTATTGAATCAAAGGCCAATTGTTTGGCCTTAACGGCCCTCAGTTATGACTCTAGCTGGCAGATTTTATCATCTTTATCATCCATTTCTGAGGCCTCCAAAGACGCTTCAGTAAACAGCTTTTCTGATGAAACCGATATGGACGGGCGCTTCACGAGGTTGAAAGTTGGTTTCAACACCCTCCTTCTCTTTCCACTCTTCTTCTCTTACGAAGACAATGGTGGTGGCTTTGGGCTAGGCGATGCCTTCCCTGTTTCTATCCCAGATTGGAGTAGGGACCGTTATCGCCCACTCATATCTTTAAATGTACTTCTTTGTGTATATTTATTTCAGTGTTTATTAATGAGCAAGGTATCCGCAATGCACCCATTGCGCCAGCTGGCTTATTAACAGTCTTGTGGCGAAAGAACAATTTAAAAGAATGCTAACACTGGTTTTCACTATGAAAATCGAAACACGAAGTTTTTTGCTCCTTCAGAGGTCTATGAACGACTGAGGAGCAACAATGCCACGTCATTGTTCGTAGAACATTTTACTGAGTGTGCTTAATATCCTTATATTTATTTGAAACTGGTTGATACTAATAAAACGAAAACGAAGACGAAAAAAAAAAAAAAAAAAAAAAACATGAAAAGAACCAATTACAAGAGATGATTTAAAGGGAAAAGTTGATTTATAAGACCGTTATCTGCAATTGAACACCGCGCAATGAACTTATCGGTAAGCTTCTGGATTCTTTCAGAGAGCAATTCAACTTTCACCCTATTATGGAGGTCGGATGTAGAATAATGCCAAGGTAGATCAAGCATCATTTTAAGAACTTTATTTTGCGCAACTTGCAGTTTTTCCAAGTGACACTTTGCGCAATCACCCCCGATTTGACATCCGTCGAGGAGTATCGCTTGGAAAACAACTTTATGGATCAATATTTTTTTATCAATTGACAATCGGGATTTTCTATTTATCAAAGGATACAAAATTTTTATTGCAATTGCAAATTTCACTGATGATTGCCATTTGAGCTTCGTATTGTTAACCCGAAACTGCATTGTTGGAATATAACAAGGCTTTCTTTTACGCGTAAAAAAGATAGCTTGCAATTTATCTTTGTTGATTTTGATTTTCCATTTATTGAAATATTCATGGCTTTTCATGGCATTGTTTAAATTGTTCTCAATAGTGAGAGCAAGCTCATGCGATGAAAATATGGCAGTATCGTCAGCGTAGATAGCTGATTTGCGGCTGTATATATGATATACGTAACGGGACTAATGACAGAACCTTGTGGAACACCAAACTCAAAATATGACAGATATATATATTTTGCGCAAATAAACAGCGAATTTAAACTTTAGCATTTTAAATATAAGGCCGTTGTGCCAAATTGAGTCGAATGCCTTCTCTATATCCAGCAGAAGCATTCCGGTAGATTTGCTTTTATCTCGGTTGTCTTTGATTTCCTTACATATTCTGCGAACCTGGTATCTGTGCTGTAAGATGGTCTAAAGCCGAATTGTTCATCAGGAAATATTTCAAAATCAGAAGCAATTTTTAAAATTTTTTCCTTTAAGACTTTTTCGTAAAGTTTGCTCAAATTGCTTAGTAGGCTGATAGGTCGATAGCTTGATGGACTATCAGGCGGCTTTCCCGATTTCAAAATTGGAATTATTTTCGGTATTCTCCACGACTTGGGAAAATATTGTCTTTTTTGACATGCATTTATTATAAAAGCTACATATTTATATGCTTTTTTTGGTAGTGCGTTCATATACTATGTATATATTTTTTATGCCATTAAGACCCCTAGCCTTTTTAATTTCAAGCCGTTAATAAAAAAGTCCATATCATCTTCATTAATAAACGCACTAAGGGGTGTTTCTGTAACGAAGTTATTGAGAAAATCGATTGAACGGTTAACAATTTCCGGTGTGGAAGCGTCGTCAAGATTTTGGGAAACTTAATGATTATTTTGGAAAACTTGACTTAAAACACTTGCCTCCCGAATGGCTGAGGCCTGGTATCCTTCGGTTCTTACTTTTGATAATCTTCGAGATGTTCCAAAACGGTTTGGCTCCCTTGTCAAGATTATTTAACCTATTATTCTAGTTTTTGTTTCGAAATTCGTTATTAGGAACGAAATGCATCTGTTCAAAAACAAAAATTCTTCTTTAAATTCGGATTGCCGGTATCTTTGCCAATTTCTTCTCGCCGTATTTCTTACTTTAATGAGTTCCTGAACTTGCCTCGGTAACTTTGTTATGCAGTCCTTTTTGACAACTTTGGGGACACAGTTATCAATTGCACTTACTAATTGGTCCACCTTTTGTTTATTATCTATATTTTCTAAGTAAGTTGACAAGCAATTTAATTTTAAATTAAATTTCTGAACGGAAAAGTCTCCAGTTTGAATTTTTGATATCAATATAGAACTCCTGTTTATCTATACTTGAATTCAGAATCTTACACAGAACAGGATTATGGTCAGAATTAAAGGCCGTTATGGAGACAGGTTACGAGATAGAAGGCGGAACATTAGTTATAAATAAATCAATCACAGGCGCAGAAGCGCTATTTTAAGAATACATTAAGGATACAAAATAGTAAAAGGATAGGTAACAAGAAGATTCGATAAGGAATTTCCCCACGAGTTTGCTCTGATGCATCCCCAGTCAATTTAAATCACCACCGATAATGATATCTCCGGCCATGCTTTAAAGTTTTCGCATATTATTATTTGCTTGTTTTGAAGAAATGCGACCTGCAAAATAAGCGCACACTACTTTTATTATTTTTAAATTATTTAATTTGACCTCAATAGATAAGTTTTCTGTATATCGATTGGATACCACTGGTACTGCTCTTCTGATAAGAATCGCAAACTCCTCCACCTCGTTTACCAATTCTATCTGAACGGTAACATTTGTAATTTGGGGTGGATAGTTTAATGTTGCAATTTAACCATGTTTCGGTAACAATCGCATTGTCGATATTGTTGATTTTTAGGAAACAGAAAAATTCAACAATTTTATTACGAATACCTCGGGCATTCCAATTTACAACTTTTTATTTTTTTGTCTTCGATGGAAAAGAGATTCTTATTTCTGCTGCAAGACTCATTAGATTTAATTGCATTTCCCCAAGTAGGAGTATGCGTAAACATTTGCCAAGCAGCCTGATGGTTCCTGGGCTCGGTGGTTTCGGGGGTATGCCATTGTGGCAGCGAAGGAAAATCGGTCAACGAAGTCAGGGAAACCAGTTTTTGGTGACGTTGCTGTTCACCACTGCTCGGGCTTATAGCGCGAGACTGAGAGTTCAAAGTTCTTTTTGCAGATCTTTGTCTAATTGCAATGAATTTGTTTCTGCTTTCGCACTCCTGATCCGTTGACTGGTGGTTCCCATTGCAGTTTGCGCACTTCTTTGTTGTTGGGTTGATGCACTCAGAAGTTTTGTGGTTGCCGGCGCAGTTTGCACAGTAGGACTTTGTGTTGCAATTTCTTTCGCCGTGACCAAACATTTGGCGATTAAAACATTGTGTTAATTTAATTTTAATTTTTTTTTTTTGTTTTTGGTAATTCCAAGTGACGGGTGTGAAATAATGATCTATGGTGTTTTCGCAAATCACTGAGTTTTATTGAGCTGTTTTCAAATCAAATTATATAAATATAATCAGTGTAGTGGACATATTTCTTCACAATTTGTTTTATTTCATTACACTTTAGCCCGATGCGGTTACGTTCGGATTTAAGATCAACGGGTTGCACTTCTCCCAATCCATAGCATACAACTTTAAAAGATTTTTCGCTTTTGCGATCATGAGTGAAAAACTGTAAAATTATCCTCTTTTAATTTCTTCAACACTAAATGGAAGGAGTTTTACGATTCGCACAAGATTTTGAAGCCAATCGACAATTTTTTGATTGAAACACAAAGTGATTTTATAATTGTATGAATATAATTATTGTCTTTTAATAAAAGTTTTATTGGAGGAACGTAATCTTTTGATTTATTCACACTGGGTGAAACAGTCTCGTCCATGTCATCGGTATCGCTATCCGGCAAACATTGCAGAGGACTCCAGTAATTCTTCCTGGAATCCTTTTTACGCGCGATATTTTCTTTAAGGAAGAGGATTCTGTATCCTCGAAATCTGGTGACCGATCGCGTTTGAAAATGTTGGTTTAAATTTATTACTATGTCGTGTACAGAGCAATGATTTACAACAACCGCGGTCGAAAGCTCGAAGAGAACTGAACTTACTTGATATTGCTCAAAACAGTTATATCATTATTTTCTCAGTGCTAACAATAATAATTTCCTTTGTTTTTCCTTGCAGAACCATCGACCGAGATAATTGGTGCCCCGGATCTTTACATTGAAAGTAGCTCAACAATAAATTTGACCTGCATTATACTCAATTCACCTGAACCGCCAGCTTACATATTTTGGAATCATAATAGCGCTGTAAGTTTGTGTTTGAATGAATAAAAACTCAAAAATAATAATGAAGATAAACTTAAGAAGTTAGATATTGTAATCTTGCTTGCAAAAAATTAAAAAAAAAAATTCGTATGTATAAATGTTTTAAAGGATCGACGTTTCAAAAAGTGGCACAGATGGTTAAGAGCCTGTTTGATAAACGTACATACTATATGTACGTCGTAGTTCAATAAAATTTACGGAGTGTCAAGTGAGCTTACGAACTTCCGATACGCTATCCGTATCAACGTAATCGTGAATTAGAAAAATTAGAAAAAAATATTATCATCGGGCTTACGGTCCATGAATACGCATAAATGCAATATAATGATCCCAAATATTTTCTCAAACTTTGATATGGAAACATGGTTCAGGAAGAAGAAGAAGCTTCACTGCAAAATACGAAATGGCACGCTTTTTACTCAAAAGAACTGTCTTGGGACGAACTTGACTTCGCATCCGTAAAACAGTGTCCAACATCGATATTCATTGTGAATTTATTTATTTAGTCATTGCGCCTCCGGGAAAACAAAGTTGCCTACCATCTTCTCACTGGTATTATAGGACATTAATACTCCCTATGCTTCTGAGAGACACCAATGGCAAAATGATCGATGGAGTTGCTGTTGTTTGTCTCTTGTTATTGGTGTTGCTTCGATGTTTGTTATAAACGGCGAACGTATGTGTGCGTAAAGAGAGGATTCAAGAATAGGGTCAGGTCGAGATGATTTCACACGTTGACAAACTTTACAAAATATTTCAAAATCCAAATACAGTTTTATGTCTTAAAAAGTTGCATGTGTTAAAATATCATTCTTGCAACATAAATACATCGTTTAATTATCCAGTATCTGAATTATATTTTTTTAAATAAACCCTTCCAAATTATCTCCTCCTCCTGGGAATGATGATTTGACATTGGCGTAAGGAGGTTTTGACAGAGAGAGGAGCATTTGACAAATGATCACGGTTCAACAGTTTTTAATTATTGATTAAACACAAAATTTGAATATGGTTGATTATTATTTTTCTAACTCACAAGGAACTCAGTCTTTTTAATTTATAAATTTTGAATTTTAAAAGCTTTAAAATGAATACTCTTCGAAAAATAAATTTCAAAAATAGATACTTCGAACCATAAAGTAAGCAATAATAAATTGACTGTGATTGGCTCAACAAACACTTTGTCGTTCCATCATCTCCTTATACCGATACATCGACGGAAGATGTGGTGGCATCACTATTATCAATAAGATAAATAGCGCAGGTCTAAATGGATTATGTCCAAAATTTGTAAAAATTTTACTACCGACCATTCTGCCTTATATAAATTATTTGTTTAATACAATTAAATCTGCGTCAACATTCTCTACGTTCCATTCCGCAAAAATAAAACCTGTCCCCAAAAAAACGCACCCAGGTGTAGCTGATTATAGACCAATTGACATTGTCTCATACTTATCCAAAGTATTCGAAAAAAAAACTATTTTGTCCCAAAACTTCTTGTTTAACTTCTGTAAGTAGTTTATAAAATAAGGGAGGCTATGGATACAAATAACTTTTCATACCTGACCCTCTTACACTTTTCCAAAATGTTTTTTTTTTTCAACACTGCCGATCACAGTATACTTTGCAGTAAGCTCAGAATAAATTTTAAATTCGCTCCGGAAGCATGCAATATGATTTTTTCGTACTTAAGCGGAAGGTCAAGTTTCCGCCCGGTAGTTAGTGGCGTGCCCCAGAAATCTATTCTCTGTTCCAATTCTGTTCCCTCTATATGTCAACGAAGTTCCCGAACTGATCAAAAACCGCAAAAACATATGTATGTCGACGATGTTCAACTCATCTTTAATTGTCCCCTAAATATGGTTGGTGAAGCTGCAAGGCTAGTGAACGAAGATCTTCTAACTATAAAAAACTGGTCTGGTCTTATCTATAAAAGACAATTAAATTTGTCTTGCTTTCTTGAAATGAAGCTTGGAGGAGACGCAATAGAGTACGGCGGGTCAGCAAAAAACTTTGGAATGATTTTGACCTCAAATACACACCTGAACGCCACAATTGGAAAAAGCTATGGTGCATTCCGTGCTCTTTGGCAAACGCAACGATTCCTTCCAACAAACACCAAATTGCTGCTGGTAAAATCACATCTTTTACCGATGCTGTTACAAGAATGCGAAATATTCTGCAATCTTGATTCTGAAGGTCAAAAAATGCTTAACGTTGTTTACAACAATATTCCACCCTACGTTTTCAATCTTAAACGATATGACCATGTTTCAGCGTACGCCCTAAAAATCAGTGGCTGCACTATCAGGAATCTTATGAGCCATCAGTATTTACGTTTTCTCCAAGAAGTCTTCCGAACAGGCCAACCATTATCTTTACCAAAAGTTGAAATTCCTACAATCATTAAGATTAATCATGGTTGTGGAGTCGAGGTACACCTGCCTTGCGGCAAATCTTGAAACACGTGGCCCGATTTTGGAACTCCGTGCCTACAAACAATTTTTTTAGACTTTAGCTTTAATAATAAGATTTTATTATCTTAAGATGTAAGCAATCCTAAGCAAATAAATTAATTAAATTTGAAATTAATTATTATAATTTAGGCACTTGAAAGTTCTGGAAATACAAATTTGAGCAAATCTTTGGCCTGGATCTACCAGGGACATCAATTGGTGAAGGCAACTTCGCTGAAATGTCAGCTCTTAAAGCCATGCCTATGTCATCGACAACTGGTTCGTTGAAATAGTCTTTAAATCGTCAATAGTCTGGATTATACCTACATTTTACATTTTACACATACGGATTTCATGATTGAAGTTTAAATTGAGTTTCAAAATTTCACCATCAGCTGATGGGAGCTCTCGTCTTCGCTCGATACTTGAAAGGTATCGGAATCGTCCTTAAGACTTATTTGACCTTTGTCAGAACATGTTTCACTGTCCAGAACGCGTTTTACAAAAATTGGTTTTGGTGATTTGCCTTTTTATGTATTTATATCCTCGACTTTACTGGCTCAGTTTCAGGCAAAATGAAACTGTCTTTATTTGATGGATTAATTGGGACGTTTAACTCAGTTATAGTTTCCATTTCAGATACAGATGCTGTTGGTTGTTGAATGTAAGATAAAACATGGATAGACACCAGTTGCAAAAAATCTGGCTGTCATATTATCTAGGTTAAATTCTCGCTTGAACTGTTGGTTCCTGAGATGTGCAATATCACTTATGTTATTGTTGAATGTCGTCTTACAAAGCGCTTTAAAGCAGCCTTTAATGGATACATTTAAAGGTTGTAATTTAAGCGATGTATGCGGAGGAAAAGATGGCATAACCGTTCCATTTTATAGACATTATAAGATGGCTTCAGGACCGATGTGAAATGTATGATTATCGAGCAATAAACGTATTGTGCTTTTTTGGAGCAGTTTCTATATTGTTTTAAGTGAGCCAGAATATTTGGAAACATTTCACTTTTCAGTCAACCGCAGTCTGAGAGTAGGCCAATCGATCCTGTAACAGAACCCGTCACAAAATTAGGTTTCATCCGCTTATGTGGAAACACAAACACAACCAGAATATGATTTCCTTTGGCATTGATAATACCAACCATTTTGACTAGGCTGTACCTTTCTGCGGATGTAACTTGAGAAACGGTTATATTTCCCTATTCAACAATTACCTATAGGAATTACGAATGAAAATAAAAGTTATCCTACCCTTGGAGCATCAAGTACGGTTGTTAAACTAGTTTCATTCGAATTGTAGATTTTTTCGGGACTTAGTTTATATTGCTCGCACAGTCGTTTGAGATTTTGAAAAAAAAAGTTCCACCGCAGCCAAAAAAATGGTGCCAAACACGTATCGAACTATTTCGTCTCATAAAACCCGCAATTCAATCTGTTCCAATCTGCATTCTGGAGCATTAATCATTAATCAAAAGCTTTAAATTAAAGAAATTGCACATGGATTGCTTCGCATCAAAAACTACATCAACCGTCCACTTAAATCAGAGCTTCAAAGACACACTGATCAGTTATTTACCACTCACATCCGTCGCAACTAATTTAATTTTGCCCGATTCACAATGCAGCGCGAGAGCGAGAAGAGAGCGAGGCGAGAAGTCGCTGTCGTCATAAAATCGTTTCGCAGGACACAATGAAAGCCAAATTTATGACAGCGAGCTCATGTAGTCTATGTGTCTATGATGAACAAACAACACGACCTGCTGCCAAATCAATAATTTTCAAGAAAAGTACTAATGTCAGTTCCTCCCCCCTGTCAAATCATTCCGAGCCTACCTTACGAAAATGGCGCGTAAGACATTTAATAAAAAGTGACGTTTATTTCTTAAACTTTAGAATGCATAATCCAATTTTTTTTTAATTAGATGCTATTGCAAATGTGAGATTAATTTTTTTATAATGGCTTGGACAAATTTCGAAGCACTATTGATTAAAAAGTAATTATTGCTCAATGCAAAGGTCTGTAAACACCAGTGACCAGAACGTGATTAATGCGCGATTCACAATTTCAATTACTCGTAACTGCCACGTAACAAAGCTTCAAAACGTGAAGCAGAAGTATATAGAATTGAACTTTTGTTTCGCTTTAACATTTAAGGGGGAAAGTGATAGAGACAGAATTTCATTCCCTTCAAAAATAAAAATTCGAAAAGAATATTAATGTTAGTAAACATTCAGAGTATGTCGTTATTTTTTTTCAAACAAACTGGAGAAGCCGAAGACGGTATTCTGGATAATTCCATCGAGGAATTTATCTGTAAAAAGACTCTTTATTAAAATATGCAATTACGTATTAGGAATACTTTCAATTTATTCTTTTTGAAGCAATGTTTTTTCGATTCCTTACCTGAACCGTGAAAATAGAATGATATGGTTTTTGGTATTGTTGCAAACAGCTGACGGTCAAAACGCCAGTAAAAGCGCCTGAAGCGCATCGCGTAAAGAGCAAATCACAATGTGGCGTTCGCGCGTTTGACAGGCTTTCCCCCAACTGACGAGAAACTCTGTCACAGCGGACGATCTCAAAAGTTGTAACACACAATGTGACTTCATGACGGTCACGCGTTGAGAGGCTAGGAATATGTACGAATAATGTTCTAATCCCTCAAATTGTAAGATTGGGAAACACAAAGATAATGTGGATTCTTGTTCTCATTTTTCAAAACAGAAGAGAAATGCCTTTTGACGAGTCTTAGAACATTTTTTAAATTAATTTAAAGCAAAAAAACATTTTTCTGCTGCCAAGTTAAAATAAATGAACTCATTACCAACACAATTGCTGACCCTGTTGTAAAAATCGGACAAATCCAAGAAAGATTCCAATTAAAAAAAAATTATCAGCTGCTAGTGAACTGTTAAACGCGCCACCAAAGTAGAGAGTTGCTCTAGTTCGACGTTGAGGTCGGGTTTACGAAATTTACAATATTTAGTATAACCACATAAGATCTCATTGCTTCTACTCAATCTGTCAAAGCGCGAGCGCGAGAGCACCGCATTGTTTCTAGTTTGATTGATACAGAAAACAAATTCTATTTTCATGCCCGAGCACAATGCAGCGCGAGTGCGAGACCAGAATTCGCTGTCGTCGTTTTCGTCGATCGTCGAAAATCGTTTTTCAGTAAACAATGAAAGCCAATTTTATGACAGTGAGCTTATGTTTCTATGTGTCTAACACCCTCTTTAGACTATTAATTTTGAGTGCGATGTGAGCAGTCATGTAGTGTCCACACACTGTAGTGCTCACTGCTGTACTATATTGATAAAGAATATAGGTGGAATGAGTGAAATGGAGCATTCTTCTTCTTCTCTCTTCCGAGTACACATTTGAACTCACGATCCTCACCTCACAACCGAACCAATTATGATGTTAGACCGCTATTACACACTGCATGTTTTCCAAGATTCAAATGAGTGCAAAAGAGAGGGAAGGTGAAACAGCTATAATCTAGCCCGGACATGCACGGGTAGGATTTTCCTTGCATGTTTTTGACGTTTCCTTATCTCCTTCTTTATTTTTCGAGTTTGTCTTATTTTTACTTCTCACTCTAAGGATGCACAGCAGATTTGCTTTGCCTACGTGCCAAAAAATAGATGTTAATTTTGAATTGGGCGTTAAAATAAATAAATAAAAAAAGTTGATGGTTAAAGTAAACACTGAAAACTTCTGAAAGATTGTTTAGCACTCACTTTCAGTGCATTTGTCGATGTTTCCTCTATGATTTTATCCCAAATCTTTGTTTTTTCTTTTCATTCCCTGTCTCTAAAGCATCATTATAAATATATAAATTTTCATCAACAAGTTCTTACTCAGCGAACAGCGAATAAAAAATAAAAGATAACTGTCAAAATAATGCGCAGGTCTAGCGCATCAAAAAATCTTCGTGTAATAACGTGCGCAGCTCGGAATGGGATTTCAAAAGAAAATCACCGAAAATTGTACAGCGCAACTATGCTGTGTGTAATAGCCGTCTTACCGCTCACTACTCTCACCACCAAACTCTCGCCATGAGGCACTCAAATCGTCTAAATAGGTTCTAAGATGAACAAACTACACAAGCGAACACCATCTATCTCTTTCTGGCTGCTCATATCAGTCTTCTGTCACGCTGTAACGCCCGGAGTGTTTTTTAATTTTTCGAAAACAACGCGATGCGATAGGACGAGGAACGCTTCATTGTGTATTGTTTCATACACTTGCATTGATTGATTTTTTTTTTTGACAATAGACTGGTTTCGCTCTCATGCTGCATTGTGAATCGGGCATCAGTCGCGTCGAAGCTGCGTTGGTGGGAATGTCTAAATGCACGTCTACTTTTGTTTTTCAGTGTTTTTCCAAAATAAAGGGATATGAAGAGAATTTTTGATAAATTTAAGGACACCTGCGCAGTGATTTCGTTAAAACTATATACGCTGCTTTATTGTTTGCAGCTGATGCTGTTTTGGGTTTCCTCCTTGGTGGCAGTATTTTATGTAACAGCTTTTTATTAAATTTTGTTGTCACTGCAGCTGTTTTTATTTGATCGGGCCAATTAATTGAGCCTTATCGCGAGCTTGGTCTTGATACTTCATCCTGTCCTCCATATCTTATGACTTAAAGAGATGAATCAGTTGTTATCCTTTGTAAAAAGCAAACTACCTTCGCAAAGCACTGTTTGGAATTGCAACAGCTGTTCTTACCATATTCTGAAAGGTGCTGGTTACGATTTCTGCCTGTGGACCTGGGGTTGCATTTTTTCGCGCAAAATAATGAATTTATTCTATGAAGCCCCGGAACCCACAGTTTGTTATATCGCCCTTTGAAAAAATCAACAGTTTTCGAACATCCAAATGCAAATCTGGTTAAACTTGTGTTTTTTAGTTAAGAGTGCAGGAATAAAAAAAAACTGTATTAAAATGAATGTAAAGATGCATATATATATTATTTTTTTCGTAAGCAAATTATATTCATATTTATTTTGAATTTTTTTTCCATTTAAGATAATCAACTACGATTCACCTCGAGGTGGAGTGTCAGTGGTAACTAATAAAGGCGAAATAACGACATCATTTTTACTTATTAAATCAGCGCGACCTGCAGACTCCGGGCAGTATCAATGCAATCCATCAAATGCTAAAAGTAAAGGTGTGACAGTGCATGTACTAAATGGTAAGTAAATTAAAATAAGCACTGGGTGCAAAATATGAAGCACGAAGGTATAATTGCATCAGAATTCAGAACAAATATATCATTTATGGTAGCATGCTTAGTTATTTAAATACTTAGTAACAAATACCAAACAGAACAGAAATTTCAAAAAGAATCAAAAGCCAAAAAATATAGATCACTTAAGTACGAGTTTTCCGTCAAACATTCTCAACAACTAAGACGATTTGTTTGCCTTTACACGTAAGCTTTTTAATAACAATTAGTTTCACGTCTTGGGGAACGGAGAAGAAGAACACGAGAATATAAAACTTGGTCCACTTAATTGTCGCGAAGCTCTGTAACGGCTATCGGTCTTGGACTTGCAATTCAAATCACCGAGGATATTCTCACCAAGAATACTGAAACTATGATAATTTTTGATTTCACAGGAAATGAGTTGTAATGAATGGTAAGAAAATCGCAGTTAAGTTTGTTTGGTGCAAAGAATAACTTTGAGGATCTAACTCACGTTATTTTTGGTAAACTGGGGCACATTCGTTACTTATATTTTCATACGCCTTATTACAGTTTTTTTATGCTTCGAACATAATTTCTTTTCGCTTAAAATGTAATAATAATATTTGTGAATAGTTTTTGAAAGAAATATTTTTGAGTTGATTTACCAGATTGTAATTTTACCCTTTTTTAGAATTCGCTTTTGTTTAATGAAAGTGTCCCGTGCCGCGTGGCTACTTTCAGCATTGAAAAAACTTTATAAAAACACGAAAATAGTTCGTTCTTAGCATATTTATTTTTTCTCAACAATTCAAAAAAAATCCTGTTTTAAAACGTGAATAAATGATTTATTAAAAAACAAAAATTTATTCAGGTCAACATAAAAAAATATAAAGTAAAAACATCACATCATTATTTGTGGTTCATGTTATAATACAAAAATAAATGAAAAAATTTAAAACAAAAATAACCTGTGGTCAATATAAAAAAAGAAACTAGGAAATATCAACTCGCAGATTCTGGATAGAAAAACATTATGTCGTTTTGCATAAACACGAAAATTAATTGTATTTATTTCTTGTTGTTCGTGCATTATCATATTAGGAGAAATGTCCATGAGCCTCCATTAGCATATCCCTGACTTCTCCATTTCTTCTGAATTGCTGAATTGAATTGCTGAATAGCATTCAAATCCTTTTCACAAGTTCTTTTCATTTGCTTAAGATTGTTGTCAAAAAAAAACCTATGTTCAAATCTGTTGTAAGTATCATTAAACTTCTGGGAAATGGTAAAGTCAAAAATAACATTGTCTGTGAACGCATTTAAAAACAAACAAAACATTACATCTGTTCACATCGAGTACATCCTCTTTCAGTGCATTTTGGTCTCATTAAATCATTTTCCTTACATGCAAACTAAAAAGGCCTGAGGCTAGCTTAAGTAACTTAACTGTGTATCACAAAATGTTTTGAAAATCACCACTTCTCACAGGCCAAAGTGGTTCATATTTTGGTAACATCAATTTTTGAAATTTTTCTATCATATACTATTCGTTTATCCGCCGTATTCAACCTACGATAACCAAAGTTGACGAGCACGAAATGATGGACTTCACATTTATCGTGTTAACGCTCAAAGCCTCTATCCTTAAATTGACGAGCTACGGAAACTATTTATAAACTCGCATGTTAATATTATATGCATATCAGAAACTTGGTTCTCTAGAAATATTTCTGACCAACTCTTCAACCTAGAAGGTTACAATCTATACCGATCAGATAGGTTTGGTCCCATAGGCTGGGGTGTTGCAATATATGTGCGTAAGCATGTAAAGAGACCTGTTAATCAAATGTTGATTGTCCTGTTAAGTATATTTAAGTAAATCAGCTTAGCTACAATTTTTAATGAGCTTGAGGAAATAGCCTGTACCGCACCCAATATTTTACTCTTTGGAGACTTTAACTGCAATGTTCTAGATACATGCAAGGCATCTTTCCGCTAAGGATGTGGCAAAACATCCCAACCAAGCTCCAATAATTTTTGCCGAGTGACCAAAGATGGCCTTGCATTGTCATGATGGAATACAACACCTTTTCGATTTGTCAATTCGGGCCCATTTTCTTCAACTGCAATGTTCAATTTTGTTAGTTGTTCAATGTAGGCAACTGAATTGATCGTTCGGTTGGGCAGTAAAAGTTCAAAGTAGACAATTCCTTTGTAATCCCACCAAACTGATAACATAACTTTCTTTTGGTGAATATCAGCGTTTGATGTTGTTTGAGCTGATTCACCTGGCTTGCTCCACGATCTTTTCCGACTGACATTATTGTAAACAACCCATTTTTCATCACCAATTATCAATCGTTTTCAAAATGCATCATTTTCATAACGTTTCTTTAATAAATCGCAGATGTGAATGCGTTGTGTTAAATGATTTTCTTTCAGTTCATGAGGAACCCATATATCGAGTCTTCGTACATAGCAAAGTTATTTTAAGTGATTTTCAATGCATTTATGTGATACATGAAGCTTCTCTGCAATCTCACGTTTTGTACTGTGATGATCCGAATCGATTATTGATTGAATTTGGTCGTCATAAACTTCAACTGGACGACCAGAGCGTTTTTCATCTTTGAGTGAAAAATCACCAGAACGAAATTTTGCATACCAATTTCGACGCTGCTTCATCACCATAAACAGCTCATAACTTTTTGTGAGCTTGCGATGCGTTTTTTCCTTTCCGGAAATAAAAAAGCAAAATATGACGTAAATGTTGGTTCTGATTTTCCATTTTTCAACAGACGCCAAACAAAAACTACACAACTGATCAAACATTTTTTTACTGATTGACAGTTGAAGTACCAACTATCAAACAACAAAATGTATTTGACATTCGATTACGTCAGCAAACCTTCAAATTCAACTAAAGCAATATATGAGTGAAACGTTATATAGAGGAAGACATTTTAGCAGTTAAGTCAAATGCTGTAGGACACGACAAAACCCACACGCAATTTTTTAAACTACTTCTTCCCTTTATACACAAACATCACGCATATATTCAATTCTATTCACACTAGATTTTTTACCGTTTTATTCAAAAGTTTTCGAGAAAATCATTTTATCGCGCATACAAAAATATCTATAAAAAGAGCAGCTGCATTGTCCGTATCAATTTGGATTTCGTTCTAAAAGAAGTTGTAAACCTGCTTTACTTTTTACTTTACTTTACTTTTTGTTTTGAGGATGTCTCGAAAGTGGGTCGCTCTGCACGGGTTCATCGAACTTCTCAGTATACGAGTAGGCGTTGCGGCCAATATGCCTACTAAAATCTCCATTATTTTAAGGATGGGTGAAAACCCTCCTTTAAACATATCTACATGAAGCTTTCAACAGTATACTGATCCGCTCTAAAACTCCCTTTTTTTTCTTTTGCCTGGATATCTTGAGAATCTACTCAAGATTTTTCGATAAATATTTCTTTACTTTTCCTGTTGCACAGAGAATATCGAAAGTGTACTTCGTCATTCACGATAAAAATGTTCCACACTTACACAGGTAGGTAATGTATTAAAGTTGACCGTTAAAAACTCCGTAGGCTGGTATTAAAGACCGGTGAATACAGCAGACTTGCTTATAAATACGAGGAATTTCGGTCTGAATTTTTACAGCGTATTTTTCGATAAGAGTTACTATTTTATAATCGCTTTTCAATTCCCATGTAAACGCTATCAGTACTGCTTATAAAACAAGCTTTGTAAGTGACAGTGTTACTCATAGAGTAATACCCATCTTGTTACGGTCATCATTTAGCGTGGTGTTAGTTGTTAGTAAACATAATTATACAGGGATAGCCTAACACCATACACAAATACACATTAAAAAGAAATGCAAAAAGATAACTGACTAAGGATGGATACGTCCAAAAAGTTTACGCTGGATTGTTAGTTTACTAGAAACAATATCGAACATGTGACAGTTAGCATTAGCTTGGATTGACATCCGCGTTAGGGGTTCATTGCAGCCCCAGCTCGTACGGTGGTCAAAAATGTTAAATTTACTAGGTTAAGAAGTGCTGATGAGTCAATATTACCGGCTATAAGCTGATGCAAACACACAATATCACAGACTTCGCGACGTTTTTACAAAGAATCAAAGCCGATAAGAAGAAGACGGTCCTTACGAGTTGGAAGAGGATCAGTCCATGATAGATGCCGAAGTGCGAAACGAACAAATTTGCGTTGTACAGACTGGATACGGTCAATATGTGTTAAGTAATACGGTGACCACACATTTGAAGCGTATTCAAGCTGTGGCCTGACAAATGTTGTGTACAGGGTACTTTTTATTAATGGACATTTAAATCCTTTATTCCAGCGTTTTATGAAGCCGAGGAGGCAGTTACTTTTATTAACAATTTGCTCAATATAATTTGAGAAGTCAAGATTTTGAGCGAATTGTACAACAAAGTCCTTTGTCAGGTTAACTTTGACCAGCGCAAAAGTATTTAAGGTGTACGCAGAGGTCAGAGAATTAAGCTTTCTAGAAAAGGAAATGTTCAAACATTTAGAAATTTTTAATGATAGGCTATTGTTGGAGCACCATTTTGCGAAAGAATTAAGGTCATCCCGCAAAGCCCTGGAAAATTGTGAATTACGTTAAATATTTGTATGTCGTCGGCATAAATTAGAACTCTAGAGTTCTTGAGCACACTTACAACATGTTATAAAGATAGATAGATATAACGACTAACAGAGGACCTAGGTGGCTACCCTTAGGCACACCTGAGGTAGCGTAAATTGATTTAGAGGTTAATCCCCTAAACAAGACTTGATAGGTTCGCCCGTCAAGATACTTGCATATCTATTCCACAAAGGATGCAGGGTAACCAAGGGGTTTCATTTAGCTTATCAAATGCCTTACTGAAGTCGGTGTAAATGCAGTCGACTTGACCCCCTTCTTTTAATGCGGATTTGTTATTTACAAAATCATGCTGTTTGTCAGTGAGAAAAGGCTTGCAACTAAAGTTCAAATTGTCAAAAATGATAGCCTCAGAGAGTTAAGGCAAACAAGATAGCTTAGCTATAGGTCTTTAATAAGTAACATCATCCCGACAGCCTTTTTTGTGTACCGGAATTATGAAACCATAACTTTGGGAAAACTGTTTGGTGAATGGATGCCTGGAATATGAAAGCCCTGCCAAAGCACTGCCGCAGTTCTTTAAAATAGTTGGAGGTATTCCATAAGGTCCGCGAGTGGTGTCATTTGCAAGTCGAGCGAGATGGTAATTCACATCGTAAGAGGTTTTTGATATTAGACTCATGGAACTGGAGCAAAAGCATTCGAGGTGAGTGAACTCTTTTGGGTCGGGTATAAAATTGTCAGAATCATATGCTGAATTGAAAAAAAGTTGCAAATATCATCTGGCTTTTTGCTAGAACAATTCAAGTATGCAAGTGTTGAAGGATAGCCATCAGATTTTTGTTAGCTGTTAATGAAATTCAAAAATAATTTAGGGTCAGTTAGTTCAGTATATTTATCGTAAAGATAAACTGAAAGTAACTCAAATTCCCTATGAATGGATAAGTAACGATCGTGATCATCGGATTTATTGCTTGAAAGATACTTCTTCCATGCTTTATTTCATCTATTCCGAAGACTACGTAGTTGGTGATTATACCATGGAGCAGTTGATGGTGATCCCTTACGAATCCGCTTTTGAGGAACAGATGAGACGAAACAATCAAACATGTGTAAATAAAATTGTTCAACCACTTGGTCAACTGTTCCCTTCAAAATATTGTCAAAGTCAATCTTAGAAATTAATTCATTCAGATGAGTAAAGTCAGTATTTTTGAAGTCGAATACAAGGTCATAGTTAACCATATCACAATCAATCTCGTCGTTATGAGAAATAGTTAAATGTAGAGGAGGATGGTATATGTCAATTTTTGTCATAGGGGAGAGACTACGTTCAACAATGCAGTTACTTGCATTTGTGAAGAAAACCAGGTCAAGTTGACGGTTCATGCAGTTTTTTATACAGCTTAATTGCTGTAAACCACAAGACGTTAAAGAATCAAGAAAAATTGACGATTGAAGAGATAAGCTACCAGCTGCGACACAACTAAGTTCGTCGTCAGAGGGTATCCATTTTAAAAGGGTCAAATTGAAATCACTTGCAAAAGGATCTATGATGTTTGAGAATCTATCTTTTCGATAGATTTTGAACTCAGAGGAAAATAGTTCACTATTTAAAAAACGAATTGAGCCAAGTTTCAGTCAAAGCAATAGCATCATATACGGAATTATGTCTGTAATATAGTATGAGGACGATATTCAACTCTACTTAAGCTATCCTCTCGAAAAGGTTAAGGAAACCGTTAACTTGCTCAACGAAAAATTCGCAAGTTTATTTGACTGGTCCACCTCACATGATCTAAACGCAAAAGCTTACAAGTCAAAAGTGCTTCCAATACACCGCAGGGTACTGGATGTTTCAGTATAGCCTGTAATCAAACTACCGTGGGCGTCTATAAGGTGTGTTGATACCGCCAGAAACCTTGGCCTAGTTTTCAACCGTACCCTAACATGGGATACCCATTTTAACATTACGATCGGCAAGGTTTATGGTGGGCTTCTTTCTCTATGGGATACTCAATTTTTCATTCCTATAGAAACTAGACTCATGTAAGCAAAAAATCTCCTGGAACAAGCTCTTTTGTACGGTTGTGAGATCTTCGTGTGTCTAGATTCCAACAGTAGTCGAAAATTTAATGTTGTCTAAATTAGCTTGCGAACACGAGACCATATTTCAAACTTCTCAAAACTAATGAACGGGTACTCCTTCGATGCAATGTTAAAATACAAGTCCTTGTGTCTCTTAAATTGCGTCATCCAAATGAAGGAGGCAGGTTATTTGTACGACTTAATTTTCGCCAATCACGAAGGTCTTTGATGTTAGTCCAACTCAAGTTCTCGTATTTATGGTTCAGAGCGACAAATCTTTGTAAAAGTACCTTTATTTATAGTTTCTTTTTATAAGTTTCATTTTTTTTTTTTAATTCAACTTTAAAGTATTTTGTTTCTGAAGTTTGTTCAGAATTTTTCATATTAAACTTGACCCAAAGATTTAATTAAAAACTTATCTTAAACTTAAAAATAATTAGCTTGCCTTAAGACAACACTTAAAACTTCTTCTTTAACATATGTAAACGGGTCAGCCTGACAGGACATACTGCGTTATTTGCTTTACAGACCCCCAAGATTAGTAATAAATAGAAGTCATAACTCTCCGTCCAGCAACCAAAAGTGTTGATGTTGCCTTTCGACATCCGCTCAATTGCGGTCTGATATCGTCCTATTGTTTCGAAAAGTCTCCGCTGAGCTTCTTGTGAACTCTATGTCGTAGTTGACTCGCTGGTCTACAGCTTATCGGTGTTCAGCGGTAAATTCAACGAGACTACGGCTGTTTAAGCGCACTGTTTCATGGTGCTTGTCCATGACCCCCAGAGATCAAGTTGTTGGTCGAAGTCATTGCACTTGCAATGTGACTTTGAATAAGCTTTATCAGTTTTGTCCTGTTGTAAAGGACCTCATTACCAAAAAATCGGCGGTGTTCTTTGTTGATGAGATGCTTATGAGTTAGGCGCATGTGTCCAAGGCGAAGTCTAAGGAAGCAGGTATTCATTTTGGAAGAGTTGTTTATTGGATAATTTGCTGGGTTCCCTGTCGGGTTAATTGTTGTGTAGTGGTGTGAATATTGACTCCATATTTCTTCTCTCTTTCGTTTCCAATATGCAGTTATCATTTTGAGAAAATCGCTTTTTGTTGGTTGATATTTTTTCATTTCAATGTTGGAGTTTATTGAGATCTTTTTCGCTTCCTGTTTTGCCAGTTCGTTGCCTTTTATGCCAGTATGTCCTGGAATCCAGATTAGCTTTAGCTTTGGTTGAACAGTGGTAATGTTGTCGCGTATTTTATTGATGACTGAGGAGCGGTGATTTAAGTGGAGAGGCTGTCGTTACATATGACTGTTTTTTTAATGGTTAAAGATTGATATTTCTGTTGCTTTGAGTATTGCTTCTGTAGAGAAAATTTAAAAGTAGTCGGGGAGTTTTTCAACGGACATTACTTGACCGTTTGCTCGAATCACTGCATATCCAGTGCCTTCATCATTTTTTGAACCATCGGTATACAGTATATCCCAGATACTTTCGCTATAGATGTTAATTAGCTCTTGGAATATTTGGATATATGTGTCGTTATGTGTAGTATCTTTTGGATATTTAGCGATGTCAGTGTTGACTGTATCCGTGAGAAACAACCAAGACGGATGTTTTTCAATAGCTAATTTTACGATGACTGGGTAGATGCCGATCTTCTCTGCAAAAGCTAGTGCTTTATAAAGTGTTGATGGAATTTTTGGGACCTTTTTTTCGTGACAATATTTTGACAGCGTCTGACTGGATTGGATAGCTATACGAATGGCAGATTTTTGGAACGAGGCGCGATAATAAGATGTCTCTACGGTCTTTGACAGATGAGAAGCCACCTTCCGTCAGTATATTTTTAATTGGCGTTGATCTGAACGATTTTAAGGTGACTCGAATTGCAGCATGGTAAGCTGGATGGATGATTTTCAAAGTTGATTTGGCACACTTTCCGTATATAATTAAGCCGTACTCGATTTTTGAAAGAAATATTGTTTTTGTAACATTTATATGAGTGTTTATATGTATCTGACTATATTTTGATGGCAAATGTCTGATTATAGTGAGCCTGGAGGCTACTTTTTTTTTGTAAATCCAAACAATGATTCTTAAAACTAAATTTGTTGTCAAATGATATGCCTAGGATACTTAGGTTGCTAACATGTGGTACTTGTACATTATTTATTCTAACATCGAGTTTTATTTTTCGACAAATGTGCAGATGTTTATATTTACTGAAGGATATTAATGCTCCTGAAAGGTTGCACCAGTTATAAGTCTAAGAACTTCTTCAAAAATGTTACGTGCCCGATTCATATAATTGCACTTAGTCATCAAATATAAATCATCAGCTTAAAGTGAGTGATTAATGATTTTGAATTTAACTATAATTTCGTTTATATCGTCATACGCAATGATAAAAACGACCACCGAAAGGGGAGATCCTTGGGGTATGCCATTATAGAGACTGCGTAGTGATGAGTAGATGTTATTAACTTGACTCTAAATTTTCTATTAGTGAGAAAAGATTTAATATAGCAATATATTTTATGGCCGACTTTCCATTTTTTCAGCTTATTAAGCACAATGTGGATACCTATACGATCGAACGCCTTTTCAAAGTCAATGGATTATATTGAAGCGTGATTTTTACAGGAAAGAGCCGATGAGATGAACTCGTCGGTATGGAGAAGGAAGTCTATTACATCGCGACCAGGTTTGAAGGCAACTTGGTTTGGATTAACCAGTTTATAACGTTCCATATACCATAGTAATCTTTTGGAGATTATATTTTCTAAGATTTTACTTGTACAAGGTAAAAGGGAAATAGGACGATAACTACTGATTTCGGTTAATTGTTTTTTTGGTTTTGGAATCGGAACTATAGTTGCCGTTTTCCATGTTTGCGGTATAATGCTATTATGGAATATGTTGTTGTACAGGGATAAGATTCATTCTTTCTTTTGAGGTGGTGCATTTTTGAGTATCGGGTATGAGATGCGTTCGTATTCTGGTGTTTTTCCCTTAACAGATTTTAGGCAAAAATCGAGTTCTGAAGCGTTAATGGGTAGTTCGATGGTTTTGGCTGATGCGGAAATATTGTAAGGAATATTACTGTTGTTTACTGCCACGATTTTTTCGTCACGAAAAAGGGTGAAGAAGTTAGCGTCATTAGAATAATTAGATCAGCAGACGGCAAAGTTTTTGGCAATTTTGTGAGTCTTTTTCCATTACAGAATTTGTGTTTATTGTGCGTATGAAATGTTGAGTGTAGTTCCCCGTCAGTGATTTGATATTTTACCATTGGATGTATTCGGGTTGAGGTTCGAGGTGAATTTTATTATTTTACAGCCTCACTAGAATTGCCATGACTTTGCCGATATTAAATTCATCCACCAGCTTCCATTGATAATATCGAAAGTCCCGCTCTGATTCGATTGATCCCCATACGCATCTGTCTCACTCTTCCGTCCGGCTGGACGCATCAACTCCGGATCCGATGAAGCAATTTCTCCAGCATGTTGTAAAAATCCAAAGCGGTGAAGAACATTGTTGATTTCCACTACATCAAACTAACCATTAACAATGTCCTTTCACCCCAACCTAATGATAAATTGTTTGTACTCGTATTAGTCTTAAGGTAAGTTTTTTAGTCTAGTTATTTTAGATGCTTGTATTACAATATTATGCTGAAGCCTTTACAAATAAAAATTTGTTTCATAATTCTTGACAATGTTGGTTTTTTTATTTTTTTATAAGAATTATATTTTTGGTATTTATGTATTTGTCAGTAACCAGATACCTGTTTTTTTGTATAACAATAATAGTTTTAAGCTTAAACCATAAAATTTTAAACAAGAATATAGTATGTGACTTTGTTGAAGCTGCTGCTTGAATGCAATTCGATCATGGACAATATTCCGGGAATTTATACATACCCCAAATCGTTGGAACAAACAAATATAGAAAGGAAATTGTAAAGTCTTTGTTCCTTGCCTAAATCAGGAAAAAATATATATTTTTTTAATTTCTTAAACATTATTTATTATTTAATAAAACATAATATCAAAATGTTTAAGAACAGTAAAAAAGAAGCAAATTAAATAGGTGTTTCTCATTCTGTTTCCAGGGGAGTACCCGGCAGCAATGCAGAGAGCGGGACAATCTCATCATCACATGTCTCTAAGTCGGTATATATTAGTTCATCTGCTAATCTGTTTATCTACTACAATTTATGTAAGACAGTATCCGAAATTGCCACATATTTTCGTCCGCACCTAACTGAAACAATGAATTGTATAATTAAAGCGTTAATATTATTCGTTGCGACATTTCTCATCAAATGCTTACATCTGATAAAAAAACACTCACCACGAAACCATTCATTGTCCCTAATAAAGCACGTCTATCACTACAATAAAGAACATCATTATAGCTACGATATCCAGAAATATGAATTTAACTTAGAGTGCACAATGCAGAATAGAATAAAATGTAATAAAACAATTTCATTTAGTAGTAATGCTAATATTAAGGAAACTGATGTACTTAAAAATCGTTATAAATGTATTACCACAAGAACATTCTGCAAACAAAAAATATTAAACATGGCACAATGCTATTCATTTATAATAAAGGTATTGTTAGTTTTATTTTACCCCTCTAAGGGAGATATTTATTGTGTTTTTTTTATGTGCGTACATGTCTTGCATATATGCACGTCTATTGTAAGTAATGCAGCTTGTAAAATAATAAAAGTTAAACCGAAGCTCGAATAAATAAAATACTACAAAATTTATGAATACATTAACCTAGTTAATAAATTGTAAGTAATCGTATATCAATATATGGAAATAAATTTTAATATAATTTACATAATAAGCTCATGTAAATAAGTTGAATATTTAAATTGTAGAGATTATGATAAAATGATTTTCTATATATAAGCTTATTCATCAAATACATACTGACAGTACATTTCACACCGCGTGTTACTATAGAGTGAACTACTTCAGGTAGGCAGCGGCTGAGATAAAAATTTAAAACCAAATTTGGTGACATCAATGTTTGATTGAATGTTTTCTCAAAAAAAGTTAATGTAACCGAAAGAACAGAACGTTTCAAGGAGATTTCATCAAACTTTGTCATAACAATATATTTTTTTTGTATTTCAATTCATTCAATTCAATGCTTCATTAGCATCGTGTAAGATAGTCGATCGAAAGAAGCCCTTGCAACGACATAAAATTAATTCCTTATAACCTCAAAATGAGTTCCGTCTGTTAGCATATTTAATTGTATTTTTAATTTTAAATTTAATACTGTCCCATTTATTTTACTATGAGTATAAAATCTTGAATCTGTTTTACAATCATCTGTAAAATATAAATTATCCTTATTGTAAAAAAAAAGAAAAAAATATATAATTATTAATATTTCATATAAGTTTCAACACAATTTAATTACTTGTTTATGAAAAAGAAATAAAGATTAAAGGGATTGTTAACATTCTAAGTTACCTTAATACAGATTCAATAAATTAAAAAAAAAAAACAATTTAGGAAAATGAAATCTTTATGTTATTTTTATTACATAATTAATAAAAATGTTAATATATAAATAGTTTGTTTATTTTAATTTCAGAAATAAATTAATCATTTCAATTCTTATTGACATACACAAAAATCGATAGGAAAAGAAATGGAATTATGAAAACATGAACTGCTCCGAAAAAAAGACAGAAATGCATCAATGTTAACTATTTACTGAAGATAATTTACACAACATAAATGCACATAATTTTCCCTTAGCTGTCAGATTCGTGCAACGAAGACCCACTTCCACAAATCTTACCGATTTCGTATTTAAAATTCTGCAAGCACAGCTACAAGACAATGAAGTTAATGCTTTACTTACTGATGGTGCTATAGCTTTCCGATCATATTTGTCCCCCCTTTAGAGTACCTCAAGGAAGTCACTTACGACCCTTATTCTTTATTCTTATTATTAATGACGTTTAATGCACACTTAACAACTCTGAGTTTTCATCACACAACTTTTGTGACGATCTTCGTCCATCGTAGCGTTGAACGCTATTGTCGGTCGTTTCCTTCATGTAACCACATCACTATTGTGTCGTCTATCGTTTACTCATCCCGACGATTTGACAGGTGCCGAACACTCCGTCTCTTATGTTTGCAACAACAATTTCGATGGTATTCTCTTGTTTTGTTTTTGTGTGCTGTGAATCCTTAAAAACTTCGAAAAGTAGCCTCAGAGTCCAATATTCATATTAATTTATTATTTCTCCAATTTCACTCTGTGGGCTTTTCGCTTAGAGACGGTAGTGAAATAACTATTGTGAAAATCAGATCGACAAGACGAAGATTTTTGCATTACGTGAAACAAAGAAAGTATCATTGATGTCGTGCACACGATACTACAATTTGTGAGATGCAAAACTATTGTTGAGATGAGATCGTCCGCCTTACCCACTTACTCGTCGATAAAATGAGGATCTCTTAACACGTCTTCCCCGCTCGATCACTTACTGAAAAACGATCTGAATCGGTTCTCTTAACTTGGTGTAACAAATGACCGAGAGCGACCGATGATGTCTCGTCTGCATATCCCAACAGCTGGACAGATTTGTTGAAGATAGAGCCTTCCGTATTGACACCTGCCCTTCGCACTATCTGTTCCAGCTCGAGATTGAAGAAGTCACATGATAGCGCATATACTTGCCGAAATCTGGCACATATTTGGTATAGTTCGGAGAAACTGTTTCCAAATTCCACACTGCACCGTGTGTTTTACAGCGTTAAGCGAAACAGCTGGAGCAATTTTGCCGCGATCCGAAATTCCGCTATCGCCTTGTAGAGTTCAAGACGATGTAAGGTCGATCGTGGATGTGCCAGTCCGGGAGCCACACTGGTCCGTGCTGAATAGTGTGTTGCTGATTGGCTTCGGACGTTCACACAGTACGTCGAACAGAATCTTCTGCGACATTAAGCGGGGATAAATCTCGATAGAACCTACAAAACAAAAGATCGCCTTTCTCGAAAATGGGGCAAAAGAGCTGAGACTCCAGTTATCTAATATAGCTTCATTCACCCATACTTGGCTGATAATTTGGTGCATGTATCCCAATAAAGTATCGCCACCATGCTTGAAGAGTTTTGCTGACGCCTATTAAGTAGCTGCTAGTAATACTGTTTAAATACATCTACTATTCCATGTTTGACTAGGTTTCCTGCGTCCCGGGCTAGAAGCCAGCTTTAAGCTGCTTAGCTTTCCTGAAAAATATTCGGGTGTCGTAACTATGAACTACTGTACTACGTTATCTGTCTTCGTGTCGTGCGGACTGTATTTTCCGAACAATCAGCCAATGATGTGTTCCTTACCGATTTTGGCATTAAAGTTTCCGAGTATCATTTTGACATCATACTCTGGACAAGATCCTGTATAATAATCTTTTTGTCAACGGCAACACTGGAGAACTAAGGGAAATGATATGGATGGTGGTTGATGGTAGGTCAAGGGTAGTAGAGCATCCATAGCACTGGTGATGAGTCGTATCCCTTATTCAATGTACTTTTTTTTGTTTTTGTTTTTGCATATATTCGCTTAAAGTAAGTAATTTCGTTGACATTAAAAGAACGCTCATAGTGTCTTTCTGACAGATTCAGATGTGGGATTACTAAAAGAAAAAAGGCGTGAACAAGGATTTACAAGACAAAGTCACAAAATAAATTCAAGAAACAACATCGTAAACCTTTAAAAACGAACAACTCCGCTGAACGAAAACAGGCAGAGATAATTTCAACGAGCCTCACCACCGTTGGAAGGAGAGAGAAAGTGTAAGTTGTTACTGGGTTTTGAGACGTTAAAATCTGTCTGGTAAGGGAATTGAAATAAAAAAAAATTAACGAAAAATTATTCAATATAACTCAATTCGACTAAATGAAGAATGTGGGATTTGTCGAAATTGCTAAGTAAAATTTCTTTGAGTATGAGGAACGAGAATCTAGTAGCTAAGCAATGGCAGCCGAGTGAAAACGACCAGCAAGAGGGATAACATGCTTCTCAGAATGTTGCACTGCCATGGAAGCTCTTGGAATCCCAACATATGCACATCCACTCTCAGCACAAGTGCGACATTTAAATAGCACTCAGGGTGTATCGTCTCTACAGTTTGTTGATTCGGAAGAACTGTTGATTTGCATGGATGGATGAAGTGGTTCTAGCTAAGGTTTGGTTGAATGCACAGCCAGTAATCCAGAAATGGATTGAATTCACCAGCGCTCTCATAAACGATTTTCCTGGTTCTCTAAGCGCAGATTCATCGAGAATATATCTACTACTATTGTCATGACGAAGCTGAACATTTCGGGGTTAAGGAGACTATTAAAAGAATCACTACACATTTTCGGTTTTCTGCGATAAGGCTATACGTCAAGTCGTTTATTTCTGCATGTGCAGAATGTTATTTGGACAAAGTCAAGTGTGGCATTTTGAATTCTGGTAATGAAAGCTATGCCTATTCCTTTCCGTGGTATCACCATCGATCTTTTGGGCACCTTTCCTAAAAGAAGAAGAGGTGAGGTTAGAGGTTATCTCTCAGCAAATGTACTACCCACAAAGCGGTGCAGAACACAGGAACAACAGATATCATCAGTCTGTTGTACTAATATAGATGTTGTTGCACGAGCTTAGGTGCGTGGGCGAGGATAAAATCCAGCGTATTGATGTAACAAATTGTTGGTTGATTTTATTTTCTATTAAATTAATACACGTTTACATTCTGAATATATATATATATAATACTTACACTCGCACCTCCGCTGAAACGGCCCAAGCCCAACAATGTCCCAACTCGATCGCAAGAACTTTTGTAAAAATTGAAGATAAAAGAAACGGCAACGAAGCACGAGGCACTCAAGTTGCACGCTCCAATCAAATTGACAAATTATGCCTCGACAAAAGCGGAAATAATTCTCCATCACCGATGGCCATGCAAGAACGAGACGAGAAGAGAACGAGACAAGTAGAAAGGGCAATTGTCGGACTTGTGCCGGGCTCACACTTCAGCTTTGGGTGGTGTAAGAACTTTTAACTTTTAGCTTTTGGCTCGATGACATCCCGGGGCCCGTCTGAAACGTCACTGTGAAGACTCCAGATCCAACACAGCGAGCCTTCCCACCGATCTCTTCATCTTGATTGATCCATTTGACACTCGAACGTCCGCAGTTCGAACTACCCCGTCTGGACCAGCATAAACCTCTACAACTTGACCTAATTGCCAGGCTGAACGTATTTCGTTGGGGTCGATTATAATGACAATGTCCCCTGCCGCAACTGCCTTAGGATTTGCGTATCATTTTGAGCGTCTGGTGATTTCCGGAAGGTATTCCAAATACCATCGTTTAGTAAGTTGGCTCATCAAATGTTGTGAACGCCGACTGCAAAGCTTGCTACATAAGTCCTTCTCGCAAAATACTCCTGGAGCTGTTACGTCTCGGTCTTCCTCCCCGAATAGCATCGAATTAGGCGTGAGCGGCTTGGGATCGTCTGGATTGACAGGAACATGTGTAAGAGGCCGACGATTGATTTGATATTGGGCTTCTAAAAGCGCATTACGTAGAACATCCTCCTGTGGAGTAACTCCTTTCAGAACGAAGTCGACACTCCTCTTGATAGATTGAATTAGACGTTCCCAGGCTCCGCCCATCCATGGTGAATACGCTGGGATAAACTTCCACACAACCCCTTCATATTTTGCTGCATACTCGCTCAACCGATCCTCCATTTCCTTTATATCCTTTTCCAGTTGGTTTTTTGCCCCAATGAAATTTAGCCCATTGTCACTGTAGAAGAAACGAGTAACAACCCGAATGACGATAAAACGACGTATTGCCATGGTGCACTGGTCTAAACTTAAGTCGTTGAGCAGCTCGATATGTACAGCCCGAAATGTGAGGCATGTGAATATCATCCCATAACGTTTAACAGTTCCTCTTCCAAATTTTACCAGCAGAGGCCCAAAACAGGCGACTCCTACATGAGTGAAGGGCTTTAGATGGAAGGCTAAACGCGCCTCTGGAAGTTGCCCCATCAGTGGCATTACCGGCTTCGCTTTACGAATTTTACACATGTTGCATCTTGATCGTACTCCCTCCAGAGCTCCTCGAATACTTAAAATCCAAGCTCGCTCACGAATATCCGAGATAACTGAAGCCGTACCCAAATGGAAATTATTTTCATGATGATGGTAAATGAACAAATCCACCAAATGATGTCTTTTCGGTAAAATCGCTGGGTTACGAGCAGCATATGAAACTAAGGCCTTCTGACTTCTTGAGCTCATCCGAATAGTCCCCTCTCCGTCAAGGAATGGGGAGAAATTCACTAGCTTACTTGAACTGTTGACCGTTTTCTCCTTCACCAAGGCCAAGATTTCTGTTGGAAAGGCATCATTTTGAATTTTCCGGAACATCCAGTTTTCAGCACGATGAAACTCGTCGGGGGTGACGAAATGTCTCTTCTCACTTGGCTTCTTCTGCAAAATGTCCTTAAAGCGCAGCAAGAAGGCAATAACTCGGACTGACGATGCCCATCTTGCTCGAAACCTTGCTTTCAATTCCTCGAGAATGGCATAGGAAGCGGTGCTATGCTTGCTATGCAACATATTTTTAACTTCGGAAAATGAGATTTCATTACTCACCGAGTCAACTCCAATATGCCCTTGAGAAACTGGCAAGCTGTTTTTCGGAAAACGCAGGAACGCTGGACCTTTGAACCACCTCGTATCTGAGCCTCCTATGGACATCCCATCCCATCTGGTAGCATCGTCGGCAACGTTGTCATCGGTTCCCACATGAAACCATTGACGTGGTGAAGATGAATCCAAAATTTCTCCTATTCGGACCGCAACGAAAGACGGAAACTTAAACGTTTTCGAATTAATCCAAGATAGTACAGTATTCGAATCTGAGAAGAAGAGCGTCTCATCGAAATTGATAGTATGCAACTTTCGAACTGTAGCAGCCAACCGTACACCAAGAACAGCTGCCTGTAGCTCTAGCCTTGGCACTGACAACCTTTTCACTGGAGCGACTTTGGCCTTTGCCATGACAAGGGAGACTTCAACTTGGGTGTTGCGTTCAAAACGTAGGTAAGCTACCGCAGCAAAAGCCTTTTCAGATGCGTCGACAAATACCAGCAGGCTAATTGTTGAATCTCCTGGATTCCAAGCAACATATCGCCGTGGAATCTTGAGATGTTCGATGTTTTTTAACTCTGTGATGAATTCTAGCCAGGAGGTTGTTAAATCTTGAGAAACTTGCTCGTCCCAACCGTACCCTTCACGCCAAACTTCTTGTAAGATGATACGTCCGCGTATGATGTGGAAAGCTAAGAGACCGAGGGGGTCGAAAAGTCGCATGACCTTCCTCAGGATTTCTCTCTTTGTAATGGAAGCTTCCCATCTAGAATCCTTTTCCGAGCTGATTTCGTTAGAAGACTTATATGTGAAATCATCCGTTGACGGTAACCAGTACATTCCGAGGACCTTGGAAACAAAAGACTCGCAGCTATTTGGGTCCAAGCTGACCAGCTTAGTGTTGACGTGTTTTTCTGATGTTAGACGAAGAAATTCTTGATTGTTAGACTGGACTCCAACCAGGTCGAAATTCATTGACTTGCAGATACGGATTGCGTCCTTGGTTATAGCAACCGCATCTGCTACCGAATCGTGACTATTAAAATAATCGTCGACATATGTGCGGTTTGTCAGTCCATCTACTGCTTCCGGACACTCTGCTCGGAACAACTCTGCATGGTAGTTTTTAACGAATTGTGAACACGAAGGTGAACATCTTGGACCGAACATCATAACCTGCATGATGTAAACCGTTGGGTCCCGGCTGCTGTCTCCATCCCTCCATAAAATTCTTTGACACTGTTGATCCTCCTTCTTGATTCCAACCCTATGAAACATCTCTTTGACGTCAGCATTCACTGCCACTGCACTTTCACGAAATTTAAAAAGCCCCGCAAGCTGAGGCACTAGATTGTCCGGGCCTTTCAACAAGTACGTGTTAAGAGACACTCCATTAACCTTAGCGGCCACATCCGCCACATCCCTTGGTTTCGGCGGAAACTTATTTGGATTCTCTACGATGAAAGTGGGAGCATACCACACTCTTGGCCACTGTTGTTGTAACTCCTCTTCTGACGCGATCCTGGCGTATCCTTTCGCTACTAACTCCTTCATATGCCTGTTTTTCCATTCCAAAAGGTGAGGCTTCTTTTTTAAGGACTTCTCCAGACCTCTGAGGCGATTTAGTGCCATGGGGTAGCTGTCTGGCAATCTAACTGTGTCCGAACTCCATAATAAGCCTATCTCGTATCCATTATCAACTCGCTTCAACGTGCGTTGCATAATATCAACTGCTCGACGGACTTCTTGGCTTACTAAATCGCCCTTCGGTGCCATAACCCCGAAATCCTCCGTAGTAAAATGATGTTTGACGAGTTCGTGAATCTCATCTTCCGACTTTATTGCATCATGGAACAAAAAATGCATTGAAGGCTTCGCCGCTTGATCACCCCCTCTTACATTCATCGTAGGTGCAGATTTACCATAAACAACCCAGCCAAGTAGAGTTTTGATTGCGCACGGCTCTTCATCCTTCCCATGACGCTGCCCATGACCGCAAAGGAATTTAGCTTGATCTAACCCAACAAGTATCTTCGGTTTGGCGTTTACCAGATCCTTTAACGGAAGACCCCGCAGGTGAGGATACGCTCTCTTCAAGACATCGGCATCGATCGACTGAGAAGGCAGCTCTAGATTTCCCACCGTGTACACATCCTTCAGCAAGTAGCGTTTGCGATTGTGAACTCCAGACACGGTAACTGTTGTCCTCAAGGAATCTTCGTGACGTGAAACTCCCTTAGTCCATTGAAGAGTTAAGCCTTCTGGCCTACCATCGAGGCCGAGTTCAACAAAAAGATCTTTCTCCATCATAGACAATGACGAACCATCATCGAGGAATGCATACGTATCTACAAACTTCTTATCGAGCCCGTAGATACGAATCGGAACTATTTTGAACATGATGGAGAGGTTGGTTCCATGATGGGCGGAATGCAAATGTGTCTGGGGAACAACCGTAGATGCGGAGTGGTTTAGAACGTTGTTGTTGGTGTTTACTGTTGGATGTAACAGTGGGTGATGATGTCTGGAACAACCTTCGATACCGCACGTTCTCCGTTGTCGGCAGCTTCTCCACTGGTGTTTCGTTGGATCCAAGCAGCTAAAGCAAATGAGATTATCCTTGGCATACGCAGTTCGTTGAACCGATGACAGCGCAACAAATTCAGGGCATTGACTTAGCTGATGATGATGACCACACTTTATACAAACACCATTGGACACCATCGGTGCTGAAACCGACTGGTGAGTTAATACACGACCTGCTGATTTCGGAGATTTGGCAGGTTTTCGTGTGTTCGATATTTCCATATGCGTTGACAGAACTGGTGGTAAATCCATCACTTTCTCCGTTAAAAACTCGGCCAGATCTTTAAGATTGGATCGAGATCTAGCTTCCTTTCTCTTCGTCCACTCCAGGTAAAGACCAGAACCCAGCTTACAGACGAGACACGTCAAAACATAGCCGTTGTTAAGATCTTCCTCCCGATTCAATGACTTCAAATCTGCCACGAAGCCATTTAGTTTTACTGCCCAATGTCGAATCCTTGAGTCGCACTTCGATGAAATTGACGGGAGGTTTAACAGATCTGCAGTCAAGTCATGAACAAGGACGTCGTGTCGACCAAACACGGCACGCAAGGAATCCATAATGCCGTCAGCATCAGATGAATACTTCAAGCGATCACTGACTAACTGATACGCTTGTCCTGTCAACGCTCTGCGTAGCCGAGAGACGTTTTCCTTCGCATTAAATCTGCCTTCGATGGTCGTCGCCTTAAAGACCTCCTCGGCCACTCGCGTTTATCAGCACCAGAAAAACAGGGCAGATCTTGAACGTTATTTCTATTCAAAATCGTGAGCAAACTAGACATGTCAGAGTTCCCCAAGGCAGACTCTTGAAAACTAACACTTCTCTCTGGAACCGTACGTAATGGTGTCGACTGACTTGGCGGGACGAGCCTTTCCAGCAGCAACCTATGATTAGCCTGGATCTTTCTTAGCATTTCCAACCTGTGGTCTGTTTCAGTAGTTGAATACTTTTTAATTCCTTCCTTTAGCGGCGGCTGCTCTGCTGCTGATGAAACGTTGGCCAATTTCAATTTAAGCTGATCCATTTCCTTCCTTAGAGCTGAAAGTTCGCTTTCCCTTTGAGTGACTGCTGCTTGGGCAACTGCGGCAGCTTCCAGGAGCATGTTAACGGATGACTCGACTTCATCAAGCCCACTGGAAGATGGCGGTGCTTTGTGCTGCTCGCCTTGATTAGCCACGTTGAACGGATGTGCACTACTTGAAGTCGACTCCCCTGCAACGACCGAACACTCGATGTCGTCACAATACCATGGGGTAGCAGTGTCGAACTGGTCAGGATTAAACTTAGCACAATCGTAATGCCACCATCGCCTGCAACGCTCACACGAAACCATTAAATCGTCATCCGCCCTCTTACATGTTGCGACACTGCAACTGTGAACAGTTCCAACCATGGTTGATTAACTGCTGGACCGAGTAAAATAAAATTATGTTGTTGCACGAGCTTAGGTGCGTGGGCGAGGATAAAATCCAGCGTATTGATGTAACAAATTGTTGGTTGATTTTATTTTCTATTATATTAATACACGTTTACATTCTGAATATATATATATATAATACTTACACTCGCACCTCCACTGAAACGGCCCAAGCCCAACAATGTCCCAACTCGATCGCAAGAACTTTTGTAAAAATTGAAGATAAAAGAAACGGCAACGAAGCACGAGGCACTCAAGTTGCACGCTCCAATCAAATTGACAAATTATGCCTCGACAAAAGCGGAAATAATTCTCCATCACCGATGGCCATGCAAGAACGAGACGAGAAGAGAACGAGACAAGTAGAAAGGGCAATTGTCGGACTTGTGCCGGGCTCACACTTCAGCTTTGGGTGGTGTAAGAACTTTTAACTTTTAGCTTTTGGCTCGATGACAATAGATAATGTAAATTTTTGCTTTATAGTTTTTTAGAGGCACCGCATATAAGTCACAAAGGTTCAATTAATATAATAACAATAAGAAATACGTACCCCGACTGTAAATGGTTAAACCGAAGAGGTTAACAAGACCCTACTCGCAGCACACAAGTGTTCAATCAAAAGTGATAAGGGTTGAAAAACCGCATTAATCACAAGCAACACAAGGTGACAATCAACAAAAGGAATACGAAGTTTAAGTATTCCGAAGGCCAAATTGCTGCTAATCGACTATGTTCCCCAAGCATCAGGAGACTCACATTTGCTCGATCCGAAATAAGGATGTCTGATTTACTTCAAATTTATGATTTGGTCAAAAAAAATATTAAATTTCATTCCTCACCACTTTTGAGGGCATATCATAATGTGGCGCTCACTCCGTCGTGCGTTTGACAGGGTTTCTCCCAATTTAGGAGAAACTCTGTCACAACGCACGACCTCAAAAGTTGTAACACACAATGTGACTTCATGACGGTCACGATTTGAGAAGTTAGGAATATGACCGAAAAATGTTCTGTTCTCTCAAATTGTAAGATTAGGAAACACAAATATATTGTGGATTCTTGTTCTGATTTTTCAAAACAGAAGATGTACGAGTCTTAGAACATCTTTTAAAATTAATATTAAGCAAAAACACTTTTTTCTGCAGCCAAGTTACAATCAATAGACTCATTACCAACACAATGATTGGCTCTGTTCGTTAAAATCGGACAAGTTCAAGAAAATTTCCGAAGTAATATTTAGTATGTATGTATTTATTATATTCGAAATAAATTTACAAAGGTAGGTGTTACCGCACATTTTACAATTCAGAGATACAATACTAGTGTATTTTACAACTGAATTATTGTCTTAATGTTATAGAAAAAAAAATTAAATGAAACTAATTATAAAAACCATTTTAGGAAGGAAAATTCGTGAAAAACTTTCGCAAATACAAAAAAAAAATAAATAAATAAAAAAATTGACTAGATAAGAGTTAACCGTTTGCAGAAACGAGAAAGAATATAATTTTATATGTTCATATATGAAAAAAACAAGCTTTAAAATATATAAAAAATTGAATATATCAACAACGAATCAACGTATTTACAAACAATATAAATAAATGAATAAGTGAACAAACAAATAAATTAATAAATAAATAAATAAAGAAATAAATAAATATAGAAATATTATAAATAAATAAATAAATGTATAAAAATATAAATAAATAAATAAGTAATTAGATATATAAATGTAAAATGTAAAATGAAATGTAAAATGAATGATAAAGCGAAAGACGTACCAATTGAATTCCTTTCGCACCCACTCTTTGGAAGCTTGCAAAGTAAAGCAGAAAAATGGTTGCAATGTGTATGCAATGCCTTGCTAAGCTTAAGGATGCTAGTACTGGAGAATGTCACTAATTCAAGTAGTGGATGGTTTCACACATATCGCAGATGGACGATTTCTGCTGATGGTGTTAAGTGGCTAGCCACACCAAATCGGAAGCCAATCAAAATCGTACCTGATAAAGAGTTCCTTAAACTACTCAAGCCAAAGGTTTTGCGTCCATCGAATAGCGCTCTGTCAATAAAGGAAAAACTAGAGCACAATGTCCCATCAATATCATCATCGACAGCAAAACCTCCGTCGGACATTTATCGTCCGCTGTTGAAGGTTCGATCGAAATTGGGCAGCTTGTTTGGTGTGATGCCTTACCTTGTGGCATCGACAAGAGCCCTTAAACAGCTAGACGAACTACAGCCGACTACAATGGCCTAATTGAGAAATATCGCGCTAGACGGGTATTCAGAGGAAAAAACCGAACGTTTTGGACCGGTCTTCATAAAAGTTGTTAAAGATTTCCATCAGAAAAACGGCAAGCCAGTTAAGAATGAGCAAACAACTACGATGGTGAAGATTCCCAAAGCTGAAAACGTAAAGCAAATGCCATTCAAGCTGGAACCGGACTCAATCGGCAGTGCTGACGGAAAACCATTCCAAGATATTACAACGACTATCATCATAGATGATGATGATAATGATGAAGAAGTTCAAATCATAGAGCCCCCAACACCGCCAACAATAGAAATCGATTCTGATCTTGAGGCAGCTGCCTTTGCCGATTCATCCCATTCCGAAGATAATAGTTCAGACAGAGTCACCGTTGTCACGGTTGAAAACCAAGTGACTCCGAATTGGATAAGCTTATTGATGCCATTGAGTGCGGTGAAAAACAGAGCGATTTGAAGAAGTCGCATGTCATTAAAAGGGAAATACTATTTGATGTGGAATATGAAAATGCATCTAACTCTGATTCAGACTGATGAATTAAAGTTGACACATATATCGGAACAAGCCCAGGAACAATTCAAAAGTGATCCGGTTGTAAAAGAATCAAGACCATCATCCAGCCAGCGAAATGAAGGTCAAATGACTGCGGAGCCCACCGAATTAGATTTATTGTTAGAGGCTGTAAAACAGGATTTAAATGAGAGTAAAAGTGAATCAAAGAAGCGTAGGATAAACAAAAGAAAAGACACAAATATGTTCGAATACGAAGTTAGAATTACAATTACAATTTAATCTTTATTGCTCAGATATATTTTGATGTACAATTTTTTTCAATAATTTTTGACTTATAACTAGTTAAAATACATTTCCGCGAGCGCATAGGGCTCTGCGTTGGCCTAAAGACTTAAAATAATTACATTTTTTCTAAAAATTAAATTTGTTTTGTGTATATATACGTATATACTGTCTTAATTAAACGCCGTGCGTGAGCAGCGCCGACGGTCTATGATGATAATGATGTTGAAGATGATGATGATGATGATGATGGTGATGATTATGTTGATGATGGCGAGAATGCTTCTAGTTTCTTGGTGTCATCCCCGGTGATAGTTGGGGTGATTCTGCTTACTCTTGTCAAAGTCATCTATGAATCCTTCTTCATTTGCTATTCTATACCCCGGGTCCATCATGGAAGGGACATTGAGATAGCGATTTTCAATACATGGGCTACCTGTAATTATATTGATAATATTGTTGGAGTGGGAAGGGATTTTGCGTAGCATCTTTGAGGACATTACGCATAGATACTTTTCTATAGATGGCATATTTGCCGTGCCGTATAGTATTTCATTACTATAGAAGTGACGGGTTTCTGGATTTCGGTGCAGACCTGTGCAGTAACGAAGTGCTTTTCGCTCGAAGATTTGAATTTTCTTCATTAGGCTTGGACTTATCGTGAACCATATTGGGAAACAATATGTCACGATGGGACGGATTAGTTGCTTGTATAGCAAGAGTTTGGTTCTTGTATCCAAACCGTTCCTTATTCTCATCAGTGGGAGGATTAGGGATAGCGCATGGTTGGCCTTTTTTAGAGTGGCTGTCGCATGGGAATTGAACCTGAATCTTTCTTCGAAGTGAATTCCTAGGTATTTGACTTTTTGTTTTGGTCGAATGATCGAGTTATCTGGCATGGTCAAGGCAAGGTTTCTGCACTTGGTGGCTGAACCATTGTATGAGGCAGTCCTGAAGCAGATAAGTTCAGTTTTGGTCGTGTTTATTCTAATTCCCCATTTTCGATAGTAGTCCCAGAGTTTAAGGATATGTTCCTCAACATTGCGGAGAGCTACAGAGGGCGTTCTGGAAGAAGAATACGTGACTGAGTCATCCGCGAATAGCAGTGTTGTTGTTTTCTCACAATTTCGTGGTTGGTCATGGGTATGGAAATTGAATAGGGGCGGACCAAGTTTTGTGCCTTGCGCTACTCCTGCATGAGTTTCAAAGACCGGTGAAGTAGATGTTCCTACACGAACGTAGAATCTACGACCCGTAAGGAAACTGTGTATGATTTTAATAGTAGTATGGGGAAAATTCAGTCTCATTAGTTTGTATACCAAACCATTGATCCACACTGAATCGAATGCCTTTTCTATATCAAGAAGGCAGGCAACTGTGATCTCCTTTTTGTTAAGGCCTATCGTTGTGTCGGTATGAAGTTTCAACAACGGGTGAAAAGTAGAGTGGGTTAGTTTGAACCCAAATTGATTTTGTTGGATTACACCAATCGTTTCACAGATCGATTCGAATTTCCTTAGTATCAGCATTTCCAGAAGTTTGCTGAAGTTTGGAAGGAGTGAGATCGGCCTGAATTGTGATATGCAGTTTGCGCTTGGCTTTTTGGGGATGGGAAAGATTTCAGCTATCTTCCATTTATTAGGGAAATAGCTGTTATTCACGCAATTATTCAATATAATTGTAAGAAATATGATAGCAGTGGCAGGTAGTTTTTTAATAATAAAGTTGGAAATTTTATCGGGTCCGGAGGATTTCTTGGCGTGTCCGCTGCGAATCTCTAAAGAGAGATCGGATGGATTAGTGAACTCATCTGGGGATATCGGCGAGACTGAGGAATTTGTTTCCGTAAATTGGGTTATATGTGGCACATTATCAACGGCTAGAGACGATACTTCCGCGTTAACTTCGTGCAGAAATTGTGGAAGGTGGGATGGAAGATTTGGACGGAAGCTATTGGCAAATTGGTTTGCAAAGGCGTTAGCTTTTTCATCATTAGATGATAAAAAGTGAGTACCATGTTGAAGTTGGTCCACAATTGGGGATCTTTTGCCAACTAGTTTATTGATTTTTTTAAAAGTATCAGGGCCTGGTTTGATTTTACTGAGTCTTTTCCTAAACTCAGTGTTCACAAAATCTTGAGTATTTTGCTGTATCAGGGAATTCAAGCAGTTGATTTGTGATTGTACGGATTGGTACTCACTGTTGCGAGTGTTAAACGTACGGTGGAAGATTCTTTGCAGAATTTTACGAAGTTTTTGCTTATATTCATACATTTTAATTATATGGTCAGGGAGGTTCTGGTATTTTGATTTAAAGTTTTTTGACTCCGATTGTTCCGAAATAGTCGCGGCAATCGATCTTTCTATTTTTTCAATAGCAGTGTCGATTTCTGCGTTACTCAGATTCGAAGTGGAGTTGGGGATGTTGTCTATGAGTTTCTCCGTCAAAGATCCCTCAAAAGACTCCCAGTTCATCTTGCGGAAGTCGATAAATTCTTTGTTCTGGGGTATGAGAATTTTCAGGCTATTATTTAGTTTTAAGCTGAGTTTGACCGCGAAGTGGTCAGAGTCGGAAGGAATAGTTTCACATTTGTAATTTGTAAGAGATGGTATTTTACATACGAGACTTGGTGAGCAGATGAAGAAATCCAGAGTTGAGGGCGTGAGAGGAAAGGTTGGGTTTGGTTGCGATACAATTTCAAATTGGTGTGTATGGGAGTTGGAGGAAAGCCATTCTGCAATTGATTTTCCTTGGTTGGAAGTATCAGAGTCCATCCAAAGTGGATGACGAGCGTTGAAATCGCCCCCAATGATGAATTGCGGGAAATCCTTACAAAACTCGTGAAGTGTGGTGAGGTCGTGGTAAAGGTCATTTTTGGTAGCTCCACACTGATTGTAGAGAGAAACCAAAAGAATCGGTGTGCTGTTTTCAAGGGATATGGTTATGCACGTTGTTTCAAATGTTTTTAGTCCTTGAAGCCTAATTTGCTGACATTTAAATGCTGAACGGATAAGAATGGCCGTGCCAGTTCCGAATACATCTCTGTCCGTTCGGAAAAGAGTATAGCGTTCAAAGTGAAGACGGTGTCTTCGACTTATCCTTGTCTCAGAAAGTAAGACAGCATCAGGGTTATTCCGGTGGAGAAAACCTTCTAGAGAAATCCGTTTAGGATGGGATATCAATGAATTGACATTGTAGCTTATTATATTCAGCTTGTCTATTGTCCTAGACATAGTTTAAAGCAGAACTCAAGGTACATGTGCTTCTTGCCCATATCGTCTGGGCATGCCTCGTACAGAGGAATAAAAGAAGTAATTTTTGACATCAGCGTTGAGAAGTCACAACCAAAAAGTCGTTGGGAGTCATTCAGAAAGGAACTATTTGACGTTTTCGTCTTATTTTGAGATTTGCATGCACTTGGTGTTTGTTTTTGAGTCACCTCAGGAGTTTGTGTTTTAGGTTGGGGTGCAGGTTTCGCTACTGGGGCTTTCTTAGCAGGATTGGGATTTGTATTATTAGTTTTAAACATATCAGCAAAAGACTTACCTTCAATCAGGGCAGATTTTACCGACGTCAACACTGCTACCTTGCGATCTTGCCGTTGTTGATCCTTTTCTTTTTTCGCTGCTGCTACCTTTTTGTACGCGGAGCATCCCTTATAGTTGGCTGTGTGACCCTCTTTACCGCAAAGAACACAGTATGGTTTGCCCTCCTCCGTATTTGTGCGGCTACATTGCCCGGGTCCGTGGTCTTCCTTGCATTTGACGCAACGGTGCTTCATGCTGCAGTTAATTGCAACATGGCCGAAGCTTTGGCAATTTCTGCATTGGGTGATGTCCTTTGCTTGAAGACGTTCCCACAGCACTGCTTCTCCGAGGATCCGTTTTGCCTTGGATACTGCCAACAAGTCTGTGCCCTTCACGAACTCGACTACGAAGGCATTGTATTGCGTTTCCTTGTTTACCCGGGACTTGAATGGTGTTGCCTTGATTGCCTCTATACCCAATTGCTTAAGTTCTTCCACAATATCTTCTGGGTCGTGGGAGAAGTGAATCTTCTTAAGAAGAAGAATGCTCTTCCTGTCCTCCTTGGCCGTGAATGTATGGTGTTATATACACCTGTCTTTTAGGTATTCCCTGATGGCAGCGTGGTCTTCTTTGCTATTTGTCTTGACAATAGTCTTCGATTTATTTATGTTGACGGCAACATAGTCAACCTTTCTCGACACTGCCTGTTTGAAGTGCCTGTACATAGCAGCTGTTACCAAACCGAAACAAACAATGGGAGGCTGAATCGTTTTCTTCGCTGGCGTTCCACTTCCTGTTGCTGGTGTAGTTGCTGCAGATGATGCCGCTGCTGGCAATGGTGTTACTGAAGCTGATGTTGTTATCGAGGCTTCTGATGATGCTGGAGCTGTTGTTGGCACCGACGTCAGTATTGTTGAAGCCTTCGAGGACTTCCTTTTAATTTTATAGGCTACAACCGAGAAACTATAATCTTCTTCCGGTTGTGGCACCTCGATACTCCTTGTTGCGTACCGCTTTCTCTTGGGAGCCTCTTCCTCCTTTTCACTGACCGTATCAGCTTGAGCCTCCATGTCTTCTTCTTCTGGAACTTTCGCTATTTCGTTCCCCGTCATAAGCTCCTGCATGGAGTCTTGCACGACAAACGGAAATGTAGCTAGGAATTCTTGATAGGCTTTTTTCCCATGGGTTTCCCGTAAATTCAAGGCCTCTTGTTGAATCATTCCCAACAATGCATTTTTTTTATTTTTCATGGCCTCTTTAAGACCCATTTTTGCCTTTATGATAGTTTTTTACCTGCACTTGCACAAGTTTTTCAACCTTTCTTTTGTTTTAGTGTCCTTTCACTTTCACTTTCACTTTTCACTATACAATTTCACTACAGGTATAAATTCTATTGGCACCATAAATGAGAGGTTTTTCCAGAAAATTTAAATCCTTTGGAAAAAACTATTTCACTTTAAAGAGCTAGCTCAAATTTGCCACGCAGTACGTCTGCACAGTACGACGTTTCGATTTGAACTCCTCGAATACGAAGACGATTCGGATTCTGAATCAGAAACTTACCATGCAGCCGTACCGATCAAACGTTCACTGCCCAGTTGGATGCATCTTGCGTTCAAAAAGTTAAGGTGACATGCGAGCGTTTTTCAATATTTTTTGTTACGTTGTCATGTTACGAGTGGTGTCATGGCAATGTTTTGTTTTGTGACACTTGTAAACGTCATATGTGGGATTTTGCGATATTACTGCAGACTGGACAACCATATAACATAAGTTCCTGGAAGATCACCTTAAGAATTATTGTTTTATTTTCATTCGTTTATTTAGACTTCTTATTAATAAAGGGGGTACATTAAATTAGTTGCTATTTTGACTTTGTTCACTGTTCTTGTAATGTGTTCTTTAAATGTCAATTTGGTGTCAAGATAAATTTCCAAATACTTAACGGATTGCTCCCAAACTATATTTTTCCCAAAAAAATGGCTTGCGTTTTATCCTCATTTAGCTAAATTTTCCATTTGTTAAAATATTTTCCCAATATTTGAATCGCATGGCTTAGATTCGTCTTAATGTTGAGAGCGAATTCATGTGAAGCAAATATAGCTGTGTCATCAGAGTAAAGATAGCGGCCTGACACTAAGGCGAGTTTGGGAAATCAGACGTGTACAAATTGTATAAAATTGGTGATAGTACCGCACCTTGGGGAGCACCCATTGGGACGAACATTTCATCAGAAACACCATTATCAACGTACACTTTAAAACGACGTGAAGACAGAAAGCTTTGGACAATTTTACATAATTATTTCGGAAAATTGAAGTGGATCATTTTAAATACCAAGCCGTCATGCCATAAAGAATCAAAAGCCTTCTATGCATCAAACAATAGCATACCGGTAGATTTCTCTTGTGAACGAGAAGTTTTAACATGCTCACATATTCTGAGTACCTGGTGGGAAGTGTGTGCCATTGCCAAAAACCGAATTGCTCGTCGGGAAATATTTCGTGTTTGTCTATTAGTTTCTCCTTAAATACATTTTCATAAATTTGACTGAAACTACCGAGTATACTAACACGCCTATAGCTGTCCACATTATAAGGTGGCTTTCCAGCTTTTAAAATGAGCACTTTTTTGCAATTTTCCAGGCGTCTGGAAAATAATTCAACTTCAAACATCCGTTAATAATATACTTCAAGTATTTAGTTCCTGACCTCGGCAATTGTTTGATGTGCCTTCAGGTTCGTGACGAGCTCCATATATTTTCCTCGGATACATAAGCACTTGAAGGTATTTCAGCAATATCTGTATTCAGACTTTGAACTCTACTGTTGACTAAAGCCCATAACGCAATGCGGCGTTCGGGCGCTCTCGCTATGACACATAGAGTAGAAACAACGTGCGCACATGATTTGAAACGAAATGTTACCTCGGGCTTTTGAAGGGTGTTTGATCGTAAATATCGTAAGCTCAACGCCGAAGTAGACCTACATCCTACTAGCTCTGGCGTTTTAACAGTTCACTCACAGCTGTTTCTGTTTATTTGTGTGAATTGACTTTTCTTTTTTTGTGTTCAATTCGCTTTTTCATAATGGGAAGTTTTGAGGAGAAATTAATTTCTTAGGTTCGGGAAAGTGATTTTTGATATGATACTAAATCAAGAAGCTATAAGAATATTCTGAAAAGGGACACTGCCTGGAATAAAATAAGCGAGGAGCTTGGTAGACCAGTTTTTTTATTTTCAGTGGAAGAGTAAGTTCAAGTTTTCAGTGTATTTTTAGTGAAATTAATTTAATTTAACCCCAAATATTTCCCTGCAGACAAACAGGAAACTTTGGGGTGCATGACATCACCGTGTGTGAAAATAGCTGCAGGCCAGAAGTGGACTCCCCAATGCAAGAATCGCCGTTTTTGTTCCCGAGCGACTCCAACACACCCGAGACATCGAGGAAGACTGGGAAGAGGTTCAGATTATCCGAATCTCCGGCAAAGGATATGCTTGGGAACCTGTCCAAAGTATTGCTAGAAAAGGTCAGCGAGTCGGCGGAAATGGATGAAAATGACCTTTTCATGAAGTCCTTGGCCAAAAAAATTAAGAAACTGCCGCAGGAAAGCATTATTCGGCTTCAGTCATTGTTTTTGGCCGAGATAAACCAAGAAAAATTAAAAACAATAAAGGAATAAAACAACTATTGAATTATAAGTTTATATTTTATTTGCAAATAAATATTCTTTCAGCATATCCCTCATCTGAAATGCGTTTCGTGATGAAAAATTGGAACCAATGTTTCTTTTTCCAGCAAGAGCGTCTGTTTCATTTCGCCATGATCCTTTCCGCACAATCTCATCGTTGTTATCAACGACATCTACGGAATCAGGAGTACAATAAGCGGAATCGTGCAAAACGACCGCAGCTTTAACTATCCTGTCAGCATTGAGGATACGCCATTTCGCCACAAGTATGCCAAACGCGTTTTCAATTAAGCGCCGAGCACGCGATAGCCGCTTGTTGAAATTATACATGTCGTCCGGCAGTAATCTACCCGGATATCGTCGCATCAAAAACGTCTTCAACGGAAACGCTGCATCTCCAACCAAATATTAATTGCAGTTGATATTGGAGTTTGGAAGCAATCTTGGGGCAGGTAAATTCAGTTCGCTTCTAAGAAGAGTCTTTCTGAAAGACGATTCAGAAAGTATTCCACCGTCGCTTTGGCTTCCATAGGCTCCAATATCAACTGCAGTAAAGGTGTAGGTTCCAAAAGAACAATTGAGTGATGACCTTTGTAAATGTAGTATTCGGATCCAGCATTTGGTGGACAACGTATATTGATGTGCTTCCCGTCAATAGCAGACACGCAATTTGGTAGGTTCCACATGCTTTGAAACTTTTCAGCAATCTGCTTCCAATTTTCTTGTGACAGTATCACAGGTATCACAGCTTCATATATGATTTCTGCAACCGTTGTATAGCCCAAACGGAACATCCAGGCTAAAACACGTTTTGGAACTCCTTGAGAAAGATACCTGGATAAGTTAAAAGTCATTAGACGTAGCCAAGTATTTGAAGAAATGTTACTTACAGCAAAAACAACCGACAACTCGGCGAAATTGGTTCCCTCCAAGAAGTTTTCTCCAATGATGGTTCGATGAGGGAACGAAGTAAGTTGAATGTTCTTTGAGCTTATTGATCCACTTTTCGTTGCGTTGGCGTACAAAATTTTTCGAGATACTTTATTTGAATGCGGTATTCAATTATTCGATACCTTTTGTAGACCAGACCAAACTAGTCGGCAAGAAACTGTGTTGTGATCGAGGGTAGACCATTAACAGATTCCGGTTGCGATATCAGTCCGGGACAAATAGTAACAAAAAATCAAGAGTAGACGCACGTTAACGAGAGCAAGATGGACATTTGTGGGACTAGTAGGATACAAGACAGAAACATTCAACGTTGATGTGAAATTTGCTAGGGGGTTTCCCCCATGCGTTAACTCTTAAGCAACCCCAACATCTTCTTCGACAGTTAATATCACCCCCAATTAGAAGATCTGAGTTAATAGTGTAGCATCAAGCCTATCCTTCTATCGCTCGATGTCTGACCCCCGGAAAAATAAACACAGAAAATTTTAATCCTTTTTTGGTTTTTAAGCTCTACTTCTATACCTAAGTTCTCCCCGATACTCGTCTTTATAAAAGATAAAAGCGATGTAGATGTAGAAGGTAGAACATCCTCATCTACAGTTTCTCTTTCAAGGTTCACCATTTGAATATTGGCATCACTTGAATCAACATCTGATGGAAAGTATTCGTCTGATTCAGAAATCTGGAAATCATATCCCTCATTGTCAGGATCTTGGTTTCGGCCTGCATTTCCTCAAAATGAATTTGGTCTTATAGTCAAATGATTATCTCTTTCCATGGTATTGCATTCGAAATCAAACAATCAAACGTAAAAAAGATGAGACTAGAGGTGGGTCCCGTGGCATTTAACGTGAGCGGCCTTGTGACCCACTGGTGGTCACACGCATAAAAGACATAAAAATCACTAACAATTTGATACAAAAGACGCAGTATTCAAAACAAAACACACAGAGATATATTTAATAAACAAAAAAATAACACTGTTGGCACACTGGTGATATTCCTATTTTTGTGGTGACAGTCAACGTGGTAAGAATAAATTTGCTGTAAAGCGGTTATGTTCAGTTTGTTGTGGTTGTAACTTTCGTTTGAAAGACGATTCATTTCTTTATGCAGAAAAGAACTTTAAACTTCAACAGCACTGTCTGTTTTCAAATTGATTTGACAAAAGACCCATAACTGTATTTCTCTTTTTATTAATGAAAATTCTTTATTGGTGCAGCATTCATACATATCTGTAACAAGCTTCGAATGTAACATTTTTAGCATAGAAAAAATTAAAAATATGTACACAACATCGCAAAGTTAAAATTATTAGAAATTTGCGTGCAAAATTAATTCAATACACACACACAGTTTATCGAAAGAACCAGAAATGGGGTCCAATGAGGAGGTGAAAGTAGCGTTTTTTTATTTATGTAGGTACCTGCATATTTACTATATGTACGTGCTTCCAAAACAAAAATAAAGTGTTACGGCGCTGCAGAGCGGAGTTGAAGATATGTTCTGCAAAGTCTTTCAGTTCAGGTGGTGGAGAATCAGCCACCTTCATGCAAATCCTCTGGAGAGACAGTAAGGTGTTTATATGTACATATGTACAGAGTTCCACAAAAGTCATGGTACATGCGCTTTTTTTTTTTTTTTTTAAATAGTGCACGTGCTCAAGGGATTGGTTGGACCCTTATAGTGCGTTTACACAGCACGAGCAGAAGGAAAGTTAGAAGGGAGAGAAAGAAGGTAGCGGTGCGCTATTTTAACAAATAGATATTTGCTCCTAATTTTTAAAGCAAGAAATAAGAAAGAATTATTTCAAAAAGAAAATGAAGGAAATATATTTTAGGGTACAAACATGAAATATTTTCTTCAAAAGTCATGGTGTACCATGTATATTAACTCCTATACATTTTTAACCCTTTAGCTTCCATGGTCCAAATTGTATTTTGCATCAAAATGCCATAATATCAAAAATTCTCGAGGTTGGTGTGTCAAGTTGTTCAGTAAGATTTTTTGAGCGCTTATGTTTTTATAATTTCGATTGACAGCACAATGTCTAAACGTCTATTGAATAAAGAAATTTCTGAAATTGTGAAACAGTGAAAATTTTAATGATTTTTCATCCGCAGAAGAAGAAGATGTATATGTTCCTGACTCTGCAGAATGAGAAACAACATTTGGAAAATAAACCGCAATAGCAGTTTGAAGAGGATTCCCACCAACTAGAGCTTGATGAGGGCAAAATGTACTCTACGGACGGCGAATGGGATGACATTCCAGCCTCCAGATTTTCGCTTCACAGCACGGCTAGGCTTGAAGTCGTTGACTTGTTTTTCAATGAAGAGTTCATGAACGTTTTGGTGGTAGAAACAAATAAAAACGCCAATCAAGTGCTGTCGTCCCACAGCTTGAGGGGATCTTCACGGCTTAAGGATTGGATACGAACGTGATTGAGATGATAGTTTTTCTTGACCTGGTTCCCCACTTGGATATTTGTTCCCTCTCTTGCAAAGATTTATATTGGAGAAAAAACAATAGAGGCTATAGGTTGTATACTGACACTCATTCCTGAGTGACTAAGTGTCATACGTTTAACTGTGGTACTTAACTTTCTAGTCGCAAAGGCAACCCAACAATTATTACTTCGTATAAGCTCAAAAAAAGAGAAATGATTTGGAGACGTTGTGATAAAATTGAAGCTTGCAAATGAAGGATAAGCGCGAGTTTTAACAATCTCAATTTTTATGCATTATTCAGAACTTGTTAGAGTCATCACCCGCAATGGGAATTGGTGAGCCTTACAATATACGTGATTACAATATGAGAATGGGAGGAGTTGATATTTCCGTGATACTTAAATTTAACTCCACCAATGAGGGAAATATACTGCAAAAAACAATTGCTGAGATTCGGAATAAAGAGTGAAGACAACTGTACCTTAACGAATTCGGTCTGGAATCACCCTCATTGATATATGTTAACGAAAGCCTTACCAAGAGAAACCGCTCACTACTACAACACGCAACGCGTCTCTAACATCGTAAGCAGTATTGCAGTTAATGTCAATGTTATAGTCAAGAAGGAGAAGAATGGACAAAGCATCATAGTCAATGACGAAATCACTTCCACCACTACCGCCGGGCGACAATCATCAGCGACCAGTTCGGCCAGCGCACAGAACGAGCATTGAAGGAAGATGTCATCGTTATTGAAGCTTATGTTATGTTATTTTTCTTTTTCTTTGTGAAAATCACTCTCTTATTTCTTTCTTTCATTCTCGAATACTTCTTATCCTGTTTTTTTCTTTTTCTTATCTTTTATCCACTGACGACGCGAAAGTTTTGATTAGTTTTCTTTGCAAACAAAAAAGGGCTTGTACTTATCTTAAGTAAATGCTCAAAGTTTGAAAAACGAAATAGATGAGTTCAGTTATTTGTTCAGTGATAGTATGGTCTGAAACTTGGCTTGATCCTGAGATGAAATCTAATCTAACAAAAGTGGACAATATGAAACTTATTCGTGGTGACAGGTTCCGTAAAGGTGGAGGAGTTGTTGAAATTTTTATTTAAAATATGAGCCAGTAAAATATATAAGACTCAAGGCTAGCGGGTCACCTTGGACGACGCAAGACGTTTTCGATTTAATGAAAGTCCGGAAAGACTTCTTCTCCAGGTGGAGCCGATACAAATGTCTTCCGCATCACAAAGCGCTTAAAGTTGCTCGCAACGTAGTAACTTCTCTTATCAGAAGAAATAAAAACGAATTTTACTCAAACAAATCTAGCTCAATTAGTTCAAGCTCCGTTTTTTGGAAGAATGTTCGTTCACTCGGATTGTCTAAAGCAGAGCCAGCGCTTCCCATCAACATTAATCTGAACGAACTAAATTCTGACCGATTTGTATCGGTTCAGCTCGTCATAGGGTATCTGAAAATCGAACCGTGAACGAGGGTACATTTTCACTATCTGACATCGATGAGGTTGATTTTGGCAGAACAATTTTGAACATAAAGTCAAATGCTGTAGGTTCAGACAAAATTGAGCCTAGGTTCATTAGGATGTTGTTACTTGTCATCCTCTCCCAAATTACACACTTCTTTAACACTGTTGTTACTACTTCAATCTTCCCTTGCTGTTGGAAAATTGCCAATGCCAAAGCCTTTGTAGTCTGAGGGAAAAGTTGAGTACCGTCCGATTGCCATACTTCCGTTTTTGAGTAAAGGTTTAAAGACAATTGTTGGTAATTAAATAAAAAAAATATTTAAGAGATAAAAATCTTATCACAAAGTTTCAGTCGGGATTCCCTGAAAAACATTATTGCACTACAGCTCTACTCAAATTCTGCGAAGATTACCGTGGGGACTTGGACCGAAAAATGCTGGCTCTTATAGTTTTTCTGAATTTTTCAAAGGCTTTGATTGTGTCAGTCATCAAATATTAATCGAGAAACTAAGAACGTATTTCCTGTTTGATAGCTCTTTGTGCAAATTTATATCATCTTATATATGTCATCGTTCACAGTATTTGTCTAATAAAGCTAAATGTTCTTGTTGTCTTTTTGTTCCATCTGGTGTGCCGCAAGGGTGCGTCCTAAGACCTCTTCTTATAAGTTGAGGAGCTAACAAATTTTGAGCAATGTGAACATCACATTTATGCAGACGATGTGCAGATGTTTTCTTAAAACAAATTTTCATACTGTTCATCGCCTTAAAAGCTAAACTTCAAACCCGAGAGTACTAGGGCCTTCGTGTAAATCTATTGTTTGAGTGCGATCTATCAAGTTTTGTGTGAAATTTTTATTGTTAAATTGTCTACGAAATCGGAGGAAAGGAGCTTACTGTAAAAGAAAGACGTCAAATTATTGATCTTCATCAAAATCAAAACAAAACGTACTCCGAAATTTAGATTTTTTTTCTAGAAGCTGCTCCACAATTCAAAACATTATTTAGCGCTTTAAAATTGAAAACCGCGTGGAAAATTAGCCACGTAGTGTGCGTTCATCAAAACTCACTTCCAGAGATAATATTAAAATAAAGCATTTGATAGCCCAAGATCCATTCATAAGTGTGAGTAAAGTAAGTGAAGAGCTTGAAAAACTTAAGCTTAAAACTGAAGTCTCTTGTATTAAGATGGAAGTCATTGATCAGTGAGGTGAATAGGAAAAAGAGAATTGCATTCGCCAAAAAGTATGTAAAAAAAGACTCCTGATGCGAAAAAACGCGATTAAGAATGTTGAACATGGTGGTGGAGGAGTATGTGATGAGGCTGTATGATTGGGGAATCTTTTCTTAATAGAAAATATAATGGACCAACAAGTTTTAATCAATATTCATTAAGAGAATTTAAAAGAAAGTGCGAGGAAACTGGTTGTTACTGATGAATATTATTTTCAGCAAGACAACGACCCCAAATAGTTAACCCAAATAATAAAAGCATTAACGACAGAAACATAAATGGAGTACCACATTATCCGATGCCACCACGTTTTGAAATTGCGACCCATTTCATAGAAGGACTTCAGCAAATCTGCTTTATCGACATAACCCATATTTTAATTAGATTCAACTATCATTTCTGGGCAAGTGATAATACCTAGATCAACTTTCATCTTTTTGTTTTCGCGAGGTAGTTGAGTTTTTCGAAGGATCGTGGTAGTTTAAAAAACATTTACAGCTTTAGTGTTCTTCCATTTCAAAAATGCCAGTCCACTTAGCAGATCTTTTCTTTTGGCGCGTACTGTCCCACAAACGTAGATAAATTCCTCTTTTTAAATCCTCTTGCAATTGCATAGAATTGAAGTAGTTGTCAAAGTATACATGATGTCCCCTTTCCACTTAACTTCGAGTAAGGCTTTTGACTACTCTAGCTCTCAAATTGTTTTCAGCGGGATCAGAGATTCGGCCCGTGAATATTTGGAACTCTGTATCCAGATTCATTGGTATGCACCCACACTTAATATCCGCACTTGATGGGCTTCATTGGCAAATGTTGGCGCGAACTGATCCGTCCCTTGAACTTAATCATTGACTGATCCACCAATTGTTTTTTTGACGGTTTATAGGACGATATGTATGTTCTGGACAGTGTTTCTATCATCGGACGAATTTTATTAAGCTTGTCAAAATTTGTGCTTCCCCTCGAAGGTTGTTGCATATTATCGTTCAAATGAATGTTCCCCAGAAACCAAATAAATCTGTTCCTGCTCATCAAGGAGCTCCAATAGACACGATAACTTGTTACTTTTTTTAACTCATTTTCATTTTTCATTTATTGAAAACTTTATATCTTTTACATTAGACTGTAACAATCTTTATACTAGTAAAAGTGTAATCAGGATACATTATTATAACAAATGAAATTAAAAAAAAGAGAAGTAATTAACACCTACACATACATAATTAATTAAAATCTAAGACAATGATATGTTTTGAAAAGCTAAACAAATTCATGTAGCTTTTATTATTCCACCTTCTAGCTAGATAAAGAAGTAGATTTTTATTAAATCGATTAGTATTGTGCAGTCTTCTTATGTCGAGGGGCAGTGCATCTGAATGTATCTTTTCATGTAGATATGGTGGTTGTCTACTTGTTATAATTTTATAAGTACGTTCCAAAGACAGCCGAGAATTTTGGTACGAAAAGGGGAAACGTGGTCATATCTTCTGATTCGATACACATACCGAATAATATTATTAAAGACAACCAAAAGTTTAATTTTCATTGCGGCGCTCGGACTACAAAATATTTCGGACCCATAAGGGATTAGCGGAAGAATCAATGTCTTAGCCAGGATCGATCTTGTATCGAGCGGCGTGAAATATTGGGATAATGATAAATTCCTTAAACAACCATACACTTTACATATAATTGTCTTAATATGATCATCCCAACTGAGAGTTCGGTTAAACCATATATGCCTAAGTTTTTTGCTTTGTCAACGTACTCGATTTCAGAAGTTCCAAGGTATATCTTTGGGAAATAATTCATATCTATTTTGTTTTTGTGAATGACTATACATTTCGATTTCAGTGGATACAAATTAAAGGAATTTTTTATTGCCCAAAGTTAAACCGGTCTGAGGTCCTCATTTAATCGATGAGCTCCATCTGCGATAAGACCCAGCTTACAACTTAAACATATCAGTACGTCACCAGCATACAAATGTGTAGCGCTATTTTTGACTGACAGTGGAAGGTCATTAATAAAGATGGAAAACAACAAAGGACCTAAGATTGACCCTTGAGGGACTCCTGAAAAAACATTTATGAATTCGGATACTACGGCTTGCTTCCCTTCTGCAAGATAGGCACATATAAGTTTTGCAGCTGTCCCATCAGAAGATTTATCGTCAGAAACGCTTTGCTCTCCTGACTGTTAGAAAAAGTGTGAGATGCAAGACTTCCACCAGTATTTTGAATTGCACATAAGTTTGTTTGAAAAACAATCATATCGATTAACTCTTGTGGATAAATATACAAAACGATGTCGGTTGGTGTCTCCAAATCATCAGAAATGGTTGGTCCAGAGTCCTCTTAAATCTCTTTAAGGCATTATCTTGCGTCCAAACTGTTAAGCGCTCCTTTTGTCTAGCTCTTAAAACATGTAGTGGAATTCCGTCTCAAGATTCCCAATCAGATTGATCGGCGTGAGGACTATCAGAAGGAGCTGCTGCAAGATCTACCTCATTTTGTAGGAATATTGCCTCATCTTGAACATCTTCCTGGTCAACATCTCCAATATCAGATTTCGGATCCGATGGTATATCCTCCAAAATACCGATTATCTCTTCGCTTTGCGATTATCCGTTCACGTTCCATCTAAGAAAAAAAAAATACTTTTGTGGAAGAAAATTCATGTTTATACCTAAAAATATTTTTTCTTATTTTTCTCATTGAAATAATTGTTTATTTTCTTGGTATCAAAATTAAGAGCAAATACTTATTACTTGAAATAAAAGAAAATAAGTGAGATTTTGTCTTATTGTTGAATACTAGTATTTCAAGCTTTTTCCCTTAAAATGCATACTGTACCATGACTTTTGTGGAACACTGTATATAGTTTTACTTGAAAATATTCACATAAATCGTAATCATAAGTATGTACGCATATAATAAGGATGATCACTGTAGTTTTGAGCTCCAGAAACAAGTATGATCATCGTAACCACATCTTGCCATTACGTGTTTATTCTTTAGTAACGATCATCAATTCTAACGCAATACGTGCGTTCCGATCTGCAAACGAGTTCTTTAACCCCTGCTTATGCATGGGCACAAACATATTATATACAACCATACAGACACTAACACATGAATGCAGAACAGCAATTAGAACATATTTACATATGTAGCTGTATGAGGCATGGATCTTTCTCGGCGATCACCTTTGCTGGGTTCTAACTTCATTCGTTTCTGTGCTTCCACTCCAATCGCATCGAGATGGGATTTTTAATCAGTAAGTTTAATCCGCATGTTAATGTTAATGAAAGAACTTTGGGCATGTTGTATTCATATTTTGTGCGTGTGTGGCTTTTTGAAAAGTGTAGAAAGCATAAAAAAAGCGCAGTCTTGTCTTCTATGCATTGTAAAGGAGTGATTGTTCGATTTTTGTAGGTGTCATTGTCGGCAGTGGCAACGCGTGAGTAAAAAACATTGTCGTTCAGTTGATAAAATTTACTTATTTTCTAAGTCCAACCTTTTTATTACATTTTCATAGAAAGAATCTTCCAACTGTTTTTCTCTCAGAAGTTTTTTTTTCAGTGGTATACTTTGAAAGATCAGTCAACCTATTTTGAGCTGTTATTGTTCTTGAAATTATTTTTATTCTTTTAAGTGTCGAAAAAGATCTTTCAACTGATGATCTTGTTAAATGAAAAGTTAAAATCCGTTTACACAATTTAAATATTTCTGGAAAAACTGAAATCGGGTCTTCTGATAAATGTTTATCAAAAAATTGCTTAACAGCAATATTGTGGTTTATAAATAACAAAAAATGATTTTTTAATTATTATCAACTATTTAGTTCATTTAAAAGAAGGTTAGGAATTTTGTTTGCATATTCTTTAAACTTATTTGTATCTAGGAAATCAACAAAGTTAATTTCTTTTAAATCTGAAAATCTGGTCACTAGTTGTTCAAATATTGTGTCAATGATTTCAAAAAACAGTCTTCTATATTTAGTTTCTTCATCAGTTCCATGTTGAACTCGATATGAAGACACAATACTTTTTAATTGCTTTGTTTCACGAAAATATTTATCAAAATTAAATATTAAAAATTACAAATATTTTTTTTCAATAAATTTTAAACAATATGTAATGTCAAGAGTTTTAGTTTCTAAAACATTATGTAAAAAGTCGGTCAAAACAAATATTGAATTAAATATTTTTAATAGCAGTTCAAAATTCAAATTCAAAATCAAATAAAAATTTCAAGAAACCTTGTGAGAAATTGACTGTATCGTTGTGGTCTTCATTGGTGTTGTCGTCAATTTTTTGAAAGTACCCTATTAAACTTCCCTGTACTCTTTTGCCACTGAAACAAGCTGCAAGTTATATCTTCATCTCTTAGGTGCCGCTGTAGGGAATCGCTTATGTACTAAAGAGTCCAATAATGCACATCTTTTTGATGATTGTGAAAAAAGCTGGTCATCCTTATTTGTGATTGTGTTTTAAAACTCCCTGAAGCACTAAAGTTAGCCTGTGCGCCGGAAAATGAATAAATCAAGTACACGGAAAAACTTGCTTTACCCTATTTTGTGAGCCAAACAAATTTCCTGCCATAACCGCTGCTCCTTTATACGTTTGACAGACAAGTCTCTAACCACAATTAAGTTGTTTTATTAATTCAATTACATGTTCGAATAGGCCTTTAGCGGATTTGTTGGAGCTAACATCAGAAAACCGCAAAAATTTTTCTTCAATAATTCCGTGCTTGGAAACGAACCTAACCATTGTCGATAGTTGGGACTTCTTACTGTTGTCTGATGTTTCATCCATCAATACAGAAATAAATGAACACTCTTGTATTTCGTTGGCTACTGCACTTGAAAGTAAAGAACTCACTGCTGAGGTAATGCCATTTTGTATGTCACTTGAAGTTCCACGAAAAAACACTCCCTATAGTTTCCCTAGTTAAGTGAATCCACTGTTTCGTCATGTCCTCTAAATGGAAGTTCTAATTGTCCTAATAAACATGTGGTGGCGATTTGGCTTTTCACAACCTCACGATTTCTTTTCACTTTTTCTTTATGTTTGCTTACACATATTTGTCTTCCTTAGTCTTAAAGCAGATCTACCCTCACTTTTCCATATGTTTTGAATGTGTAAAGTGAATCAATATGAGAACACGATTTCAAACTTTTGGGGAACTATCACTCAGATGATTCAAAATCTGAAAATCCAACGAAATTTCAAATATTTTTGTCCTTTTCCCATCTAAACAACGAAAACGTCCAACAGAGCAACTTGTTTATATTGTCGCAACCAGTAAAACTTCGAACACTTTCTTTATGAAGTTTTGTTGTCAAGTTCGGCAGTAAGGGAGTTGGTCTTCCCGTTGCTATTTTTGCAGATTTTCTATGGAATTGTATTTGGAAAAGGGTTTATTAATTTATTCTTCAATTATGCACTCACAATTGTTTTGTTATATAACTCTATAACTAATAACAGGTGCCATTTTTAGGGTTCCGTACCTCGAAATGAAGAAACGGAACCCATATATGATCACTTTGTTGTCCGTCCGTCCGTCTGTCTGTCAAGTCCCTTTTTTATTTATATCAGAATTTATATCAAATACTCAGATCTACTGTTCCTTGGAGCAGTGAAAAAATCAAACTTCTTCGCGAACGCAATCGAAGGATTCAGCTGTTTATGCCGTAATTAAACGGAAATTTTCGACACTCGCAAGTGAATCAATATCTATAGGGTACTTCGCGTGAACTCAAAATCTTTGGTACGAGCCAACGTCTTATAGCACAGATAAAGGAAAAATTGCGAAAACCGCAAATTTTTAATTATAATATAATAAATTTTAAATATAATATAATAAAAATATTTTTATTATTTTTAAACTCACTACCCCTTTCATCATGAACGCGTAGAGGTATTTAATTAAAATTCATATTAAATACTCAGGTATATAACACCTTTTAACGGTAACAAAATCAAACTTCTATGTCAACGCAATCAAAAGAAACAGCAATTGAAGCCGCATATTTTGAAACTCGCAACTACTCGCGAGCAGAGTTGGACAAAATGTAATTGAGTACAATTACAAGATTGCAAAAGGAATTGTAAATGTAATTATCTTAAATTACAGTAACAAAAAGGAATCCACCAGCTGATGATTACTATTACGATTACAAAGTAATTTGTAATCATGGGCGATTACAATGACAGTTTTGTAATCGTAATCTGAGGTGACAACAGTGGTAATTCCTATTTTTTTTTTGGTTGGATTGTTCTACTTTCCCTACATACATTATGTGTATATGAATACTTATAACTGAGTGTTTGTGTATATGTGGGCGTTTTGTGAGTCTCACTGTTGTTCTGCTTACCGTCAAATTTTATACTTTGTACAAAGTGTTACCATTGTTGATTTGGTAAGTTTAGCAAAATAAAAAACTTTTGGTTATTTCATTTCTTGTAATCCTTTATTTAATGCAAGTAAAAAAAAGTTACGGTTAGTTAGTTAGTACAGCGGCTTGGCGGGCTTGTTCACCGGAAGTATAAGTCTAGAGCACATTTCGCTGTAGAGCAGAAGTCACAAATCAAATTGAATATTTTATTTAAAAAAAATTAAAAACTTTAAAACTCTCCAATGTGGCACACAAATATAACAACTGAAAGTAATCGCAAAAGTAATAGATAACGATTACTTTGTAATCCGATTACCGAGTAATCAAAAGATTGATAACTATTGTAATCGGATTACTCTGTATACAGATTACATTGTAATCAATATTTTGATTACGTTATAATCATCTTGGTTATTTTTGTAACCTTGATTGCTTTGTAATTAGATTACTCTAATCAAAAAAGGAATTGATTACTTTTGTAATCGAAAGTGCCCAACTCTGCTCGCAAGGTAGTCAAAACCTAAATTTTAATTGTGATCATGCACACAATTTTAGTTATCGCAATAACCGCGACTCTTCTCTGTGTATGGGGAGGGGACAGAATTTTTCAAACAGCTTGTCACATTATATTATAATATTGTCAAACATATTATCAGACAGCTTGCTTGTTTTGTGCAGTTATGCTCCGAAAATTAAAATGCGACTTGTTTGTTTCATGGTATTTTGGGGACTAGCTTTTGGTTCAACAACCAAGATGTCGTCAGTTGCCCACCAAGTAAGGGTTCATACAATGTACAGGAGGTTTCACACATTGAGTTGAATGTCTATGTTTATCACATTCCAAAAAGGAGGATACGATCAGTTTACATTAGCGCAATCAATGCAGTCGTCGTGAAGCTACAAACACTGATCGGATAACAACAAAAACGTTCAATGCAGATAACTCTGAGTGTTGGGTGAAACAGAAGTCTTAGACTTCAAGAATGTGCAAGCAACAAAGAGGAATGCGATCCGATCGCAACAAAGTGTAATCTAAATCTCTTGGATTTAGTGCAAGTGCTTATTAAGGACTATTTCCACACTTATTTGTGCATTTATCCATCACCACGATCTTTGCAGCTCAGTTATTTATTATGTTAATGTTGTTAGTGTATCCCCAAACAGTTCCTACAATATTTTATTTTGCACGGCTGCTGCAAAGCTAGCGTAGGTATTTCAGTGTAATGTGATATGTGACATATGTTAATATAAAATAAGGGATTACTGAAATGATAAAGAGACATTTGTCTTTAGGAATACCATAACTATGACTCGGTTGTCGTGATGGGTGAACTTTTACTAATATACCTACATGTTTGTACAGAACCCTCGGTAGGCGAGTGCTATTCGCCCTTAGTTAGAATTAAAGTTGCATATTTCTCCTTCCCGCGTTCATTTCTTCACTTTTAAAGCCGTAAGTCAACGCAAAGTGCTTTCTACACCTTCTTCTTTGAATGAAGTTCTTCATTTAATTGCTTGTTAAATGATGTAAGATTTCCCTGGATTGGACTGGATTGAAACGAAAAGAAAAAAATTAAAGAATATAAGAGCTAACGATCCGATCTGTCATTCTCAGATGACGTTTACGTTACATTACCCACCGTCTATATATGAGCATACATATATTTTATGCCTTGCAGCTTGTAGTGTTTCAGTTTAAATAAATTTGGAGGCTAAAGATCCTTGAAATTGTGTGGGGTAGTCGCAATGTTTTGCATTTTTTGACATCTGTGATGTGTGATGAACCAAGTTTTCTTCCGTGTCTAAATGTATTATGTGTCGAATATTCATTTCAAATATGATTTTTGTACTTTAAATGGAGGAACCTGATTCGGATAATATTAATTGAGTTTTAAATTAATTTACTGGGTCGGGGAAAGTACATTATTGTTATAAAGTAAATGATTAATAATTTATTAATATCAGTATCTAGTTAATGCACCTATGTGTAACAAAAATATATATGTTTATTACAAAAAAGTCTGAAACTCCTATGTCTGAAGTTAGTCACCACCTGTGGGGTGCTCTCGCACAGCCGATGGGGTACTTTCAAACAAATATGGGAAAGATCCATCGAGGTTTTTAAAAAGATTTTTTTAACTTACTATCAGGTTGGCAACTAAGTAATTGCGGATTCTTTTAGAAAATAAAAGACAATTTTTTTCATGGAACGAAATAACTTTATTCGGTAATGTATTGCCCATTTTGAGCAATGACCTTTTGCCATCTTTCAGGCAGCATCATAATTCAACGTTCATAAAACTTCTGGTTTTTATCAGCAAAAAAACTGAACCAGGTACGATTTGACTGCCGTTCTTTTAAAGCTTCGTCACCATAAACAGCACATAACTTTTTGTGAGCTTGCGATGCGTTTTTTCCTTTCGTTTTGATTTTCCATTTTTCAACAGACGCCAAACAAAAACTACACAACCGATCAATACATTTTTTTTATTTATTAAATAACAAAATGTGTTTGACATTTCGATTTCGTCAGCAAACCTAAAAATTCAACTAAAGCCATCTATGAGTGAAATCCGCAAAAAATTATTTGCCAACTCAATAATTTTCATTAAATATTAAAAAAAAATATTCAACTTAGAATCATAATCAAATCGTCAATCTTACTTAATACAATTCAAATTGACTCATAGTTAACTTTAATAATTCTCGAAGAAAACAACATAAAATAAAAAATCTCTTAGTTTATTTATTTGTAATTTGAATCTTTGCAATGTGTCATATATGAGATGTTCAATTTCAATTTTTTTTTTCAATTTCAGTGCATTTTTATTATTTCAATTCATTAACCTTACATGCTAGACAAAAAATGCTTAAAACTACGCTCTAAGCTAAAACTAACAATGTCTTTCGACTAATTAATATTTACTCTATTTAAATTTAACAAACTAATAATACGACTAAGAAAAATAAAGATTAATTTTAATAAAAACTTAGTATATGGACTTTTTATGTTTTTTACTAAAACTAGATTAAATACTAAACTAAAAACTAATCTTAATCTAAAAATCTAAACCTAACTTAACAATAATATTAAAAACTACTTACACTACATAAAACATATATAAGCCGGCCACAGCTGACAGTACATGCTATTTTTGCCATAAGGGCACCCGAGATATATAACGACGACGAAGTTCATTCTCCGTCCAGCCACCAAAAGCGTCAATATTGCCTTACGATATCAGCCCTGTCGCGGTTAGATACCGCCCTACTAAGCCTGATGGTCTCCGGTGAGCTACTTGCGACGTCTCGTTCGTAAGTGACTCGCCCGTCCACAGTTTTCGACCAACGTGGAAGATTAACGGTACCGCTAATCTATCCTGGACCAGACCTTTTCTATCTAAATAGAGAAAATCTTCAGGGGGAATAAGGCCGTTGAGGCGCACTGTCTCATGATGTAAATCATTGGGGTAAAAAGCCCCGGAGATGAAGTTGTTGGTCGAAGTCATTGCTCTTGCAATGTGACTTCGAATAAGTTTTATCAGAAAGTTGTCCACTCTGATCAGTTTGGCCCCGTTGTACAGGACCTCATGGACCTCATGGAGTTCTATATAAGTGGAGACAAGCCCTAAGGCATCGTCTCTCGAAAACCCGTATCTTTTCCATTAAGCTTGTTCCCACGTTAAACCAAACGGGACAGCCATAGGCAAGGACAGGCCGAATAAGCTTGAAAAAGAGCCCCTGCAACCATACAGTGTCAAAGGCCTTTTCCAAGTCAATCAACAAGGCACCCGTGCATTGTTTCTTACCTTTGTTCCATTGGATATCCGATACCAGTTTAGACGCGGCATGTATGCAATCATGACCCGCTCTGAAACCGAATTGGTTATCCGTGATAATATTTTTTTCCTCAACCCATTCGGTCAGGGTAAAACCAGTGTTCTCCGATCGCCAGTGCTCAATGTCATATCGCAAGTAGAAGTTGTGCAATAGGGCACGATTTTCCAAGATATGGTTCAGGCGAGTGCTAACATTCACCTTATACACATCTTGAAACGCCGCACCTATTACTTCAACTTTCTCCTGAGGATCTTCGATCACAAAAAAGTTGTTATCTTCGATCGCTTCTATTGGATCTATGCCTGCTGTCACAAGTACTTGTTCGTTGCCTGTAGTTCGGGAGTGCTTAAGACACGGAAGCTCATTCTGATTTTTTCTTCGAAAGATTTTATTAATTTCTGGGAACATACTAGGCTAGCAATCCTAGTAGCAGCCCGGATTTTGTTATTCCAATGCGAATTAATTGCAGCACGGTAATTTTGCTGAATTAATTGCTGTAGATTTTTAAGCTGTGATTTCAGTGTCCTAACCTCCGAGTTTTGTGGGTCGGTGAAACGTCTGTACAGGAGTTTAAGTCTCGTCAGTAGCCTACTCTTTTGTCGGTGTAGAGCGTCAATCGTAGCATTGCGGTATATATTGACATTGTCAGTCTGTTGGTACTTAGGAATTGTTCTGTCCATTGTTTGTTTGATTGTGTCGTCCATCCTTTTAAGGTAAGTGTCGATCTCCTCGTTCGACAAATTCCTATTAGATGGAGGGTTGAGCGAATTCGAGGAGAGTGTTTTTGTCATTGTTCGGGAGAAGCGTGTTCATCGCGTCCTACTGTAATTGTAAGCATGCGTTTGAACATACTTCTCCAGTTCCGCAATTTCGTTGGGAATTGTTAATACGTCACTAAATCCGCAATGGTCAGTCCATGTCAGCTGTATCCGTTCGTCAAACAGCATAAGATCTATGCAAGAGCCTGATCTGGGATAAGACGGACTATCCGTCGCTTTTAAATCGAGTCGATACTCGACACTATTCTGACCCCACCAATTGAATAGTAGGTTCCCTCTAGTGTTTGGTGATTGATTTCTCCAATTACTATGTTTGGCGTTTAGATCTCCGGCCATGAGGTTATAATTCTCCTCCGAACCCAGACGTAAGTATTGAAAAAGTGTCTCGAGCTCTGAGATAAAACAGGTTTGTTGAGTAGCTTCAGTTGCATAGGCTGCGATCATATGCAGCCTCTTCCCCATATATGAGATGTTTTTATTAGTCTATGACTATTTATACTTTAAGTAGGTAATAAAACATTTGGTTGTTACTTTGGAATTCATTGCACATTTAATTATTAAAGTCAATTGCTAAAGTAAAATTTCTTGATGTACTTGCTGTAGAATGTGGCCGTGGCTTAGGTCCGCCAGATTCATCGCGACTTCAATGATATACAAACTTCTACATCAGGAAAACAAATGAGATGAATGATCCCGGTTTCTTTCGAAGATAAGATACTTTCAGCTTTGTTGGCGAAAAATAGGCAAAAGAAGTTTTTATTTCAAACTTAACTAAAATAAAAGAATTTTACTTGATATTCGCCGGTGTGACATCAACTTTAGTATTGGTATTGAAATTGCAAGCATCTTCATCGGTTTCGAATCAAATGGAGATGTAGAGCTTTCTAGCAAGCCTATCTTTAAGTTTTCTTTGAATCTTCGTCGCTTTCTACTTTTTAGTTTCAGCAAACTACGTTTATTTTTTTTGGCCCTGGCTTTTCCTGTTCCTGTTCTACTTCTTTCATTTCCTTCTGTCTGAATCTATCTCTATCTCTCATTAAATTTTTTTGTGGTGTATCTGTGTATATACGTGATTTACCTGGTTTTCTTCTTTTATAAGTTTTTCAGTTTCTAGCAATTCTAGGATAGGGTCTTATGGAAGCATAAGTAGTCGATTCAGAGTGAGTCTAGCTGTAGATATGGAAGATTTGCAAGAAGTTGGTTCAGGTTGCCTCTCAACTGTAGAAGTGGGTGGTTCGCAAGTTTCTGTGATAATTTCTTGACTATTTTAAAGCAAAGAAGAAGGCGAAAGCTCACAGGTATGATTGAAAGACAGTAGCGGATCTCTTTCATTCATATCAGTCGATGGAAAACAAATAGAACGCTGCAGTTCTAGTGCAGCAGGACCGGTTTCCGGGTTTGGTGGAATATTTTCAGATATGGGATGGGAGCAAAATCTTCATCGCTGAAGGCCATTTCATTGAACGGCAATATACTTGGTTTAGAAAATCCACTTGGCTATTGTGGGGGAAAAGACACAATAGTTATTCCATTATCTCGAACATACATTATAGCTTGTTAGCTGATGTGGCTTTCATGATTATCACATAGTAATTGAATCGGATGATCTTTTCATCTCAGTGTGTTGATTTGGATATGTTTCAATACTGATACAAATATATCAGTATTTATATCCTCTCCTCCCACTCCTATTTGCAGCCCCGATGCTTCCTTCAAGTGAAGCTTCAAGAAAATGGTTATTGTAGTGCACGCGTGGAAATACAAATAGCGGTGGGATTGTATTTCCACTTGCAGAAATAATAGCACCAAAAGTCACAAGTTCGCCTTCCGAGACTTAGGAGTCAAAACTTTAAGCGTGTCTAAGTAGATACATCGGACTCATCAAAGTTATTGGGTTGGCAACTAAGTGATTGCGGATTTCACTCATAGAGGTTTAAGTTTTATTTTTAGGTTTGCTGACGTAGTCGAAATGTCGAACACATTTTGTTATTTGATAGTTGGGACTTCAACTGTCAATTAGTAAACAATTTTTTTTGATAGGTTGTGTAGTTTTTGTTTGGCGTCTGTTGAAAAATGGAAAATCAAAACGAATATTTACGTCATACTTTGCTTTTTATTCCCGGAAAGAAAAAAACGTATCGCAAGCTCACAAAAAGTTATGTGCTGTTTATGGTGACGAAGCTCTAAAAGAATGGCAGTGTCAAAATTGGTATACCAAATTTCGTTCTGTTGATTTTTCACTCAAAGATGAAAAACGCTCTGGTCGTCCAGTTCAAGTTGATGACGACCAAATCAAAGCAATTATCGATTCGGATCATCAAAGTAAAACACATGAGATTGCAGAGAAGCTTCATGTATCACGTACATGCATTGAAAATTGCTTTAAACAACTTTGCTATGTACGAAGACTCGATATATAGGTCACTCATGAACTGAAACACTACGCATTAACGTCTGCGATTTGTTAAGGAAAAGTTATGAAAATGATCCATTTTTAAAACAATTGATAATTGGTGTTGAAATATGGGTTGTTTACAACAATGCCAATCCGAAAAGTTCATGGAGCATGCCAGGTGAACCAGCTCAAGCAGCATCAAAAGCTTATATTCATCAAAAGAGTGTTTTGTTATCAGTTTGGTGGGATTACAAAGGAATTGTCTACTTTGAACTTTTGCCACCCAACCGAACGATCAATTTAGATGTCTACATTGAACAACTATCAAAATTGAACAACGCAGTTGAAGAAACGCGGCCCGAATAGACAAATCGAAAAGGTGTTTTACTCCATCATGACAATGCAAGGCCACACACATCTTTGGGCACTCAGCAAAAATGATTGGAGCTTGGTTGGGATATTTTGCCACATCCACCATATAGTCCTGACCTTGCACCGTCTGATTACTTTTTATTTCGATCTTTGCAAAAACTCCTTCAATGGAAAAAATTTCAATAATAATGATGATGTCAAATCGTACCTGGTTCAGTTTTTTGGTGATATAAACCAGTAGTTTTATGAACGTGGAATTATGATGCTGCCTGAAAGAATGCAAAAGGTCATTGCTCAAAATAGAATAAAGTTATTTCGTTCCATGAAATAATTGTCTTTTATTTTCTAAAAAAAATCCGCAGTTAATTAGTTGCCAACCTGATAAATATTATGTCGGCTTTAAAATTATGTAGCTGCATGATTTCGCTGAAATAATTATAGAACTATGTAATTGCAGATTTATTAAAAGCGAATGATCGTGCAGCGCTGGTGTTTTCTGGCTTTCGCAAACTGAGATTTGAATTTCGTTCCCTGCATTTACGCAACCACTCTTAACCAGCAGTTTGATTTTCGTCCTACTTCGCTGCGTACCTTAAATTCAGTACTTTGGCATATTTATAAGCAACAGTCCGAATTTGTACCGACGTGAGCCCATAATGCATCCAACAATAATTAATATCGTAGCCACAAAATAATACATTGTTCACATGAATTCGTCATCACTATTCTTTCAAAATCAAAAAAAATTCACTCACAATGCGATCGTAAACTTCGATAAAAAAAATTATTCACAGCACTCGAAAATACGTTACTTTTTTTCAGCTCTCGCACTGTGACGCAACTGGCTCGAAGTTCCTTGAGCAACATGGCGCCTTTCGTGTCTTGGCACTTTCCACTGACCACTTTCCCCAATTGTGATCCTTTTTTACATCAAGGACCATACCATTGCAAGAAGTTCGTATTCATTGGTGACGTTATATTCCTCTGACAAGGTTCGAGCATTCATAGTAATCGGTCTCGCAACTTGGCACAGCTCCTGAAGAGGTCGAGGATGCATCTATTGTTAGCTTGAATGCCTTTTTATTGTCATGGAATTGGAGCAAAACCTCTTCTGATGCCAAATTTATTCTGATTTTATCAAAACCGAATAGAGCTTCTGAATCCAACTTAATCCTGGTATTTTCTGATTTCTGACTTTCAATTTGTCCGCTTTCGCCTCGAAGGTATTAAGTTAATGGCTTAACAATAGCAGCATTGTCCTTGATAAATTTCCGACCGGTCCTTATAATTTCAGGTCCTTGGTAAAGAAAAATGGTAAAAAGTGTTGTAAAAGTGTTAATTTGATTTGAAAGCTCATTACTTCTGTCCTGAAGTACCGAGTTAATTTTCGTCTGCCTATACCGGTTTTCTAGACAAACCTAACAGTTGGCAATTACCGACTTTAACATTTTCTTAATATTTGGATAATATTATTTTGATATAATTTACTGAAAGTTTTTCTGTAAGCATCGATGTGCTCGTTAATGCTCGGTGATTATTGTGTCCAATTGGTCATTAGTATTGGTAAACTGAATTACTAGTCTGGAGTGTGAAATTTGTGACTTAAGTTTCTAGAATATGTGCGTTTGTGGGATAGTCACCATGTATTACATGAGACATCTTTTTAAATAACGTCCAAAAATTGTTAAGCCAAGTTTTCTATTGTTTCATGCCAAATTTCTTTTGATTTTATCACAAGCAGATAAAGCTTCTGAATCCAACTCGATCCTGGTACTTTTTGATTATTTAGTTCCAATGAGCCCGCTTAAACCATGGACACATAATTCGTCTCCACTTCTAAATGCTGTCAGCTTTCGATCGTCTCGGTCGATTTCCACTTGCCAATAACCGCTTCCGATGTTCAACTTAGAAAACCAGTCCGGATAACATGTCTAGGATATTATCCATCCTGCGAAATGGATAGCTGTCCTTCATTGTCGTGTCGTTTAGCCGCCTGAAATATACAAAGAATCGCGTGTTTTGTTTCTTTTTGACCATCACTCAAAATGAGCTCGATGATGATTCGTGGTTGCATTTCATTGACTAAGTTACAAACCTCATCCTTTTGGGCTAGTGCTATCCTTCTTGGGGCTTAGCGATATGGTCTAGCATTCCCGGTGTTGAATTGATGCTTGATGCTTACACTTGGCTATGAACTTCGTTTTTCTATTGTCCTTGGTTGCCTCTTCACTCTGTACAATATGGGGTTCACAGGTTCATAGGGCTTATACTATACTTCTTGCACTTGTCGTATGGTTACCCCTTTCTTGATGATCTTGGATTGTTTCGCCAAATTAAGAATCCTCACAGGCAAACTTTTATCGCTTTTTGCTTCCATGAGGGTCTTCTAAACAATTAGCGCTACCAGCATTAACACACAGTCTATGAGTTTTATTTTATGTTACGCTTATTGTCATTATATTCAAAAACTTTCGGTGGACTAAGGTTTATGTACTTTTCCTTTTCATCCATAATCAACACGGTCACTAAATTGTTGCCTCTTGCATGGACGTAGACTTTTGCGCATTAGCTTACCTAGTTTTGCGAAAATGAAAGTGATTGTTTGCCAGTGATTCTCAAAGTTTGCTTCAATGAACTTGTGGCAGAGCTGATTGAACATCAACTATACCGTGGTAAATGTCGAAGTTTCGTAGTGCATTAGCTAAGAATAAATTAAATAAAACGAAACAAATAAACTAAACGATGACATGGCATGAATACCACTGATGTCTCCATAACTGGAAGAAGTTTTAACTATTTAGGAGAGGGCTGAGCACTTAAAATAAGTTAATTGAAATAGTATACGCACAGATTGTTGTGCGTGGGAAAACACCTTTGAACTTAAGATTAAAAGTTTATAAACTATCAGGATATATAATTTTAATTACAATTAATCAAATATTGAAATCTTATATTTTCAGCTCTCTGTGCATTTGCAATTTCTGTTTCTGGTAGTCTTGCCTTGCAAACTTATTTAGGTTTTAAATCTGACCTCACAGCTGAAAATAAATATGCCACTCGACTGTCACAACTTATCGCAACCAACTTACTTAAAGATACCATGGAAATAGACAGCAATAATGTGCACTCTCCACTTGGAGTAGCAACAATTTTAGCGATCTTGGGTGAGGCTTCTGATGGCGATACCTACAAAGAGTTTGTTTCTGCTCTCAACTTCCCAAACAATAAGTTGGACCTAAGAAAATCCTTCCAACACATTCTTAAAAGTCTTTCGATAACTAACATCGAAAACTCCCCAAATCCATCATTCAAAACGTGGCTGTACATAAATCACGATCAACCAGCTCGTGATGAATTCAAACAAGTTATGGCTAACAATTACTACGTCGAAATTAAGCGCATCAAACGCAACGAAAACGATTCGACTGAACATGACACGTCGCTTGACGGTTTCGAGACAAACAATAGTAAAGATATTGTTGGTTTCGAAAAACTTAAAAGCTTTAATGTGAGTGGGCTGCATGACGGAAATGACGATGCTGTTTATGACATCAAGGAGGCGTCAAAGTTTGATAAATTCGTTGACGACAAGCAATACGTTGAGGCATCATTAATCAAGAAACAAATTCTTCAAGAAAAAGTGAAACAGACAGGACATGTTACACTCGAGAATGTTCAAGATGAACTATCGATTACTGAAAGCGAACACCATAATTTGAATCATATGAGTATGCTGAATGAGTCAACGAAAAGTAGTGAGAATATTAAACCTTATGAAGATAATAACGCGCAGGAAAATGAAATTGTTCGTGATAGTTCGGTTGAAAATGGGGCCCAGTCGATTACACTAGAATCAAGTGAACCACAAAAAGTCACAATTCCATTAGAGAAATTAGAAATCGCAGGCATGTCTTTAACATTTCATGCCAACTCGTTACGGAAAAGGGTAAGATAAATTTACGTGTAAGGTTATTTCAAATATTTTTTGTTTATTTCTTCTGGATAAATCAGACTACTGAAGCAAGAAGCCTTCTCCAAGAGGATGATGTACTGTCAGCAATCAGTGGCAATTCAATTACTGGCAAAGAGACAGGTTCGCAGACAAAGATGTTGCTCTTTAATGGACTGCATTATCGAGGCAATTGGACGTTTCCGTTTCAGAAATTGCAACCTGGTCCGAGCCACATATTCCATTTAACAAAGGCACAGTCGACGCAAACGCGAATGATGTATGCCCGAGGCAAGTACCTTGCAGGAGACTTGAAAGAATTGAATGCTTGGTGCGTGTCCTTGCCTTACGAAGTAAGTATATAAACTAACTAAGTAGATAAACTTACTTATATTGACATTAATATTGACATTTCTTAGGATGAACGTTACTCACTGTTGATTGTGATGCCAAAAGATACTGAAGGACTTAATATGTTGATTAAAAGCATTAATTCAGACTTGTTCTCCAAAGTCAAAAGCGTTTCTATACTTAAAGACATTTTCGTAACTATGCCGAAATTCTGCGTTGAAGAGACTTCCCGATCCGAAAGTGTGCTGAAAGCACTTGGCTTACAAAGATTGTTCACTAAAGAGTCTGCCGGATTGAGCAACCTCTCTGATGATCCAGATCTGCATGTGAACGAAATTGTTCAATTTGTAACAGTTAAAGTCGACGAAGGTGACAGTGTGAAATCTGAATTGTTCCCAAGAAATGGTATGCGATCAGACATTTTGGAAGAAGCGGTCGAGCAGGAATTCAAAATCGATCATCCGTTTTTATTTTTCGTTATGGATAACGAAGAAGACTTCGTTCTTTTGTCCGGGAAGATAACTACTCCCGAATTCAAATCAGACGAACTTGAAGAATGAATACGACCAATTTGATGATTTTGTTGAACAGTCATATGCATATTAAATTCATCGAAGACTTCAGAAAATTATTAATTTGTGGCTATTAAAATCAACTCCAAGATCAAAATTTATGATTTTTATTTTATATTTTAAGTGACCATTTACCGCAAATTTAAAAGATATTTTTTATATTGTTCTTGTACTTACTTGCATTTTGATAAAAAAAAACAGTACTTTGAATATGAGATTTGTCTTTTTTTACGAAAAACTGTTGAAACTTTTATTCAGCGTACTTGGAGGTTGAACCTTCTCGATTCGCCCTCTTCGTAGACGAAACCATATGACATTGCCTGACCCAAATACGATACTATCAACAAAGGTCAAGAGACGGGGAAAAGGGTTAAGGTTCTAAAACCGACTAAAAACCTAGTTTAGCGCCAGTTCCTTCAGCAGAAGAGCTACCGACTAAAGCAGGGGAATGGGCGCCAGCGGTACCTGCCATAACAACAGCAAAAACCTCGTCGGCAGTTATCAGAAAAGAAACAACAAAAATATAAAAAATGTACACATGCAAGATGATTTCCCGTACATTGCCGACGGCGACAGTAACTTGTTCGTGTCTCTGGCAGCCGCAGAAACTAAGGACGAAGACGAGGTGCGTTAGGGGAAATGTTGATAGCCTTCCCGTAAAAGCTTAACAAATAGTCCAAAGAAATAAGGAGCGGAAACATAACCAACAGCAGGAGCTGTTAATAGCAGAACAGCAGCAGTAAGAACAGCTGCCACCTAAGGAACAACAACAACACATACTGCACAACCAGCAGCAACAACAACAGCTGAATCAACAGCAATAGAAAAAAAGCTGCCCAAACAGCAGCAACGATAACAAAACACGCATCATCAGACACAAAAACAACAACAGCAGAAATAACAGAAGGCGAAACAACAGCAGCAGCTGTCGACAGCGAGGGTCGAAGATGTCTCCTATCGATACCTACAAATTGGAGCTGAAAGACACGATTAACATATGTAAGTCGACCATCGGTTATTTTAATATTAAACTATTATGCAAGATGGACATGCTTTCCACTGCTTCTCAGCCATAAGACAAGAATCGGAGTTGCCGATCTTTCTGGTTCAGCTTACTCCCAACAGCAGATTAGATAGTCTAAGGAAGATTAAAGTCCAAGATTACCAATAAATTAGTTTAGAAGAATTAAACCGTAGAGATAACATTTTGCAATATGTGCTGCTTCAGACTGCCAAGTGCAGTATCGGGGCGTCAAGTGTTCAATGGACCATAAAGCGGTGGAATGACTGCTGACATTCCGACTCTAAATTACACTCTTTGTGGTAACTCCGGACACATTACAAATTATCATTGTATGTTAGAAAATTAAACCTGGCTCCGAAGCAGAAGTCAGTTGCAATGTCAAATTTAGGAACAGGCGACAGGCACGTATCGCATCTACACGCTGCTTCCGAGCAAGACGTCCTGTGGTAATGAGTTCGCTGTTGGAGAAAACCTTAAAGATCTTTTCAGTGAATGTAAATTCGCTTAAAAATTTCGAGCTAAGTGCTGAACTCTTCCACTTATTATAAGACCGATGCTCTGATGTTCGAACGGAGCTGGAGTCGCTATCTTCACTTGAAAACATCTGCGTTACTAGGTTATGTACATATGCATCCTATGGCTAAAGTCCATCCAGCAGAAGTGATCGAAGATGATAACTTTCTAGTAATCTAAGATCCTCAAGAGAAAGTTGAAGTAATAGGTTCGACGGCGAAGTTTCAAGATATGTATAAGGTGAATTTCGGCGCTTACTCCAACCATATCTTAAAATATTGCGTTTTATTGCACAACTTCTGCAGTGGTTTCACCATGTTTCATGACGATTATTTGGCATATGATGTCATCGCCAATGAAGGAGTTCATCCTTCGTGCATTTCAAAGGAAGATCTCCTGGTTATTTTCGGTTCACTAAGAACTAAGAAATCAGTGGGAATCGATAAAACACCAAACATTGTTCTTAAACCCCTTCCTCTTGAAGCGGCAAAAATTTAAACTACCCTGTTTAACAATTCGCTGAATAATGCACATTGATAGACAGCGGTGGTGAAACCAATTCCTAAACAGAATAAAGACACATCCAATCCGGCTCGTTCCGAACTTCAGTAAGGTATTTGAAAAGGTGATCAATAGAGCCCTGGCCAAGAGGGTTAAGGACGAAATTTCAGTGAAGAAAATATCAGTGAACATAGCTGTGGTCCAATGTTATCTATGATTTTTTTCAGGCCAAAATCGATAAAGATTTTTATCATTAATGAATACTACTATTGTACGAGAGGCTTTTCTTCTAGTAAGTTATAATTCGTTAAGTCGATGTGTGAATGGTGGGCATCAACTTGAAATTCTTTGATATTATAACTTGTACACAGTGTGTCATTAAAGGGATGAAACAAGATGCCAGAAGACTAAGTGTTCAAATTAATGTGCATAAAGTAAACGACAGAAAACAATCGGTATTCTGTATGTAGTTTTTGTCGTGCACAAATGTCAGTCGTTGAACGATGTCATTTACGCCTCGTAATTATTTCTGTCGTTGAGATAAAAGTGGACGACAGCAAAGCGACAACGGTCAGAAGTTGGAGGACCATTTTACAAAGTAAAAAATATATTTCAGAGCCGATTAAAATCTACAAAAACAAAGTTAATAGAAATAGTTAATATGAAAATAACAAATCAAAGCCAATAAGGGATTTTGGTTTCATTTATGAAAAACCAGGAAAACGTGGCCCGAGTCTTCAATGTGGGTATTAATCAAATATAAAGAAGGAATTGAGAACCTTGCATTAAAGATGAATAGTTTGGGTCCACCATCAAGAGGTGGTGATGACTGGCAGAGGTAAATTACATGTCTAATCAATGAAAACAGTGTATTATAATAGAACTGGTGTTTATTTACAATATATTTTATTTGTGACAGCCGATTGCTTCGTTTTTAAAATTTCGAATGCCAGACGAAAGCAAAACTGACAGGCCAAAAAGGCGCGCGAGCTATGCATGCATCAACATATCCACCTTTTGCTAAAGATAAGTACGACACGTTCCTATCTGAGGTATCAAGGTATTTGAAGCTAACAAAAATATCACATTACATTCCGTTCATTCACTGCATTTCCCGTGGAAACGAACTTACATGGTTTATGTCTACTTATGCAGTTGAGGAATAGTTTTTTTGGTGAAGTATGACCGTGATCCTGTAACAATTGAGTTGTTCTATACAATCCTTGAATTAATTTATTAAAGGGAAAAAATAAAAATAATATAAGTTTTTTTTTAAATTCTGTCTCGTGATTTCGCGTACCGCTACGTCGAAATTGGAATGCACTCTTTTCGATGCTGCCAAATTTGCTCGCGTTCACAATTCTCTTTTTTTATCGTTTTCAATATAAAAATAGATTCAGTTTTGAATTTTAAATACAATTTGTTAAAATTTATGTGTGGATGGATTTTAAATTAAAAGTTCACAAATAAAAAAAGAACAGCAAGCCACAGGGGAAGGATTTTTTTAAGAGAATATTCTCACTCAATTAGAAGAAGAAGTGGTTGCATTGCTATCATATAAAAATATGATAGATTCAAGTGGCATTATTTAAGATGTTCCAATCACCTTGCCGTTTGATGTTATTTACACTTAATTCAGTACTTCCATCTATGTCTGCATCATCACCTTCAGCATCATCATTTTTTCTATCTGTAATCTCGCAGGTTGATTCATCGGCTGCAGCTGCTCTCTGCACGTCCACACCAATGACGGAGATGAGGTCGATTTCACTAACATGAATCATGAGTTCGTGGACCAACAATATTTTGCAACTGCGGATGAAAATAACGTCAACTATGCATTGCAAAAAAGGTGGTAAAAATGGACTGGAACAAATTTAAAAGACTTTAAGGGACAAAAATCAAACAATTTTTCACTTGGAAATAAGAAAGGAGCAGTTTGAAATTTATTTGAGGCTTCAAGTTGCATAAAAAGATCTTGTATTTGATGTAAATTTAGTTATATTTTGTAGTGTTTACAAATGTTGCATAAAGCTGCACATACATTTGCAATTTATGTTGGTTTTTACGATCCACATAATGCAGTTGCCGTACACCAAAAAGAAAACGAAAACGATTTTTGAGAACACCGGAAAGTCTCTCAATTATATTTCTTGCTTTTAAGTGTGCTGTATTTAAAATGTTTCCTGGACTACCTTTACATGACCTAAAATGGGTCATCAAATAGGGTTCAACGGGATAACCACCATCACCTGGTTTTGAAAATTTTTTTTATGTTGGTACATCTACAATCTGCAACATAGTTTGAAATGCGTACCTAATTTCCTACTGCTTCTGACGCTCGAGACCCTGCTTTAAAATTGAGACCCAGGATGTCATACATCAATGTGTCTAATGATCATCCTTTTTGAACAAATCTTAAATAAATGGATTAAGGTAGTGAGGCTGTGAAGTAAAGACGTGTTTCAAAAATTTAAAAATTTAACTAAACTTTTTTATTTACTTATATTGAATGTTTAACGAGACATTTAAAGTGCGAGTGTAACGGAGAATCGACAAATATGAAAGAGTGCTTTAAATGTAAAAACACTTTACGCGGCGAAACAGGTATCAATTGCTCGGGTGTATGTGGACAAACTTACCATATCGGAAATCAAATGCCTGCTCCAAGCGATCGAGGCTAGATTCTCCAAACGACTGAAACCTATGCAAAACGCACAAGAAACTTGTGAAAAGTTTGTGAAAGAAATTACGAAAAATGAGTGAGATTAGTGAGTCGTTTAAGGAGAATAGCGAAAATCTATGCGACAAAGTGAAAGATATGGCACTAGATAATAAAGTTGTTATGAGTAGTGTGAATGAAATAAAGAATAATATTGAAGTGGAAGTAAACAAAATGAGTAAAACAAACAAAAATGAAATTAAACTCAATTTCGCCGAACAGTTAAAAAGAGCCATTTATGTCAAACCAAGAAGTAAACAAGAGAGTAATTGTTAATGTCATGTGCTTAATTTTTAAAATCAAACACGAACTTATGCCCTCTTATTTAAAGAAACATCTGAAATATGTAAGAGAAATACAGCCATACTCGCTGAGAAATAGAAACGATTTTAGACTGCCACACTTCCTAGATAATGTCACTCAAAACAGTATAATATAGTATAAAGGTTTTTAATTATTTAACACATTGCGACCTGATATAATAAATGAATGTAACTACTCAAGATTTAAAAGAAAGATCGTTGAATACATAAAATGTCAATTTCCACATAGTTAAATACCAATAAGTTAAGTTAATTTAAGCCTAAATTATTAAATATGAAAAATTGTATTTAAAAAGCAAAGCTTTGCTAAATAAATAAATAAATAAATAAAAACAAATAAATGGATTTTAGGAGTTAAGATCCTTATGTGCGTATCGTCAAAAAATCCAATCACACCAGAAAAATTAAAATTGTAGTATAAATATTTTTTGGCTTCTAATTTGTCGTCTTCTGTCATCATTTTTATCCCTTGGGGGCCGAAGTAAGCTTCCAGAATGTCTATTACTTCGGCATATGGTTTTGCTTTTAGCTTTGGCTGAACCAATCCGAGGGAAAAATCATAACCGAAGCCGTTTAGGTGACCACCTTTCGCCAAAATGTTTAAAGTGGACGCAAATTTTGAAACAAGTGGAACTGTTTCGATAGTCGAAAATAACTTATTCTTCTTATGAATTATGAAAAGAATAAAGAAAATATAAATAGAATAAAATGTTTTCTACTTACTTTGAATTGGACAAATCAAATGGATTTGTTTGCTGTCTAATGATTTTTCTTTTAATTATCAACATTCCTTTCCTCATGTACGCCATTTTTTCATTTCACGAAGAAGATTTACTAAAAAAAACTTTTCCATACTATTTATTATAATTTATAAACCTCTTTTTGATTATTCTCTCCCGCTTTGATAACTCTTTTGACTATGCTTTCAGATTAAATAATCAAATAAGCATTAAAAATGTAGGGGCTGCCAATTTTTGACAAAAAGTTCTAACATTTTAGGCGTGTTCAATTCTACTACGAATTGGGCGCGTTGTTAAGATTACAGAATAACAAAACAAACACGACACGACAAAATAACGACACCACGGAATCACCACAAATACAAATACAAATAAGGGCTTGACAACTATTTTCTTAAATTAAACGCTAACCATTTAAGATATTGCAAAAACTTTATTATGTGCTAGGAAATACAATCAAAATATTTATGAACGGAAATCGACGTCGTTCATATGCCAACGTTTTCAGCGGTCGATTCGTTGGACCCAATTTTCAATGACTCGGCCACACGTTTCGGCCGAAACGGTCGCTATTTCGCGTTCAATGTTGACTCTTAGCTCTTCCAACGTCGTCGGCTTGTTAGGATAAGCCAATGACTTAACGTAGCCACAAAGAAAATAATCTAGAGGCGTTAAATCGCACGAAGGATGCCGCAAATCGACTGGCCCATTTCCTGAGATAACACGCTCATAAAACTTACCCTTTAATAAATCAATTGTTAGGTGTGCTGTGTGGCTTGTGGCACCATCGAGTTGAAACCACATGTCGTCCAAGTCCATATCTTTCAATTCGGGCCAAAAATAATCGGTAATCAAGGCGCGATAGCACTGACCATTCACAGTAACGTGACGATCGTTATCGTCGACGAAAAAATATGGCCCAATAACGCCGCCGGTATGCAAACCGCACCAAACAGTTATTTTTTGAGGATGAAGTAGTGGTTCATAAAGCAAATGTGGATTTTCACCCGCCAAATAACGCATAATTTGCTTATTGACGCCCAATATGAGCTTCGTCACTGAAGATGATTTTGCGATCTATTTCAGTTATCTTCTTTTGATTTAAATAATTTGCAAATATTTTATTAAGTATTTTTTCAAGGTGAAACAACGAACCGAATAGAAGATTCTCGATTTCATCACAAAGTGGTTCAAAACTTGCTGGATCAGTATGGTCAACATTATCGTCATCCATATTCTAATTAACTATGTCGATGATTTCAGCCTCAGTTAATGTTCCAGTAGTAGCCGTTCATCACATGTCACATTATCTTTAAATTGAACTTCTATGTTTATTCCAATCAGCGTCTTTACTCATGTCCGGCTCAATGGGTCCTTCCGAAGCTACATCTTGCGGCATCGAAAATCCCTAGCTTTTGAAGCAATTTGATATTGTAGTTTAAGATACACTTTTCAATGCCTTGTCTGTCATCCTAATTGCATGCAATACATACACACAGTATATAATAAAATCTGTTAAGAGTTTCCTTACAACTTCACTTCTGTAAGTTGATTTGAAGTTTTTTATTTTATAATTTATTTAATGATTAGCTTAAATGTTGTATTGGTCGGAAAAATATAACTTTCAGTGCTTGCAATGGCGGAATTATGATGTGAGCTGCTTTCGTTTCTCCTTCATCATTTTCTTGTCGACTTTAATGATTAATCCTTTGAATATTTCGGCTGTCATCCAGGCTACGTTGTGAGAAAGACGTGGAGTCGGTTGCACCGCAGAGCAATTGATGTATAAAGAGTACATCACGAACCTCGCGCCGCCTTTTAAGGGATTGCAAGTTTATTAGTTTTAATAGGTGCTCGTCGGGAGGTAAATTATATGTATCAGCCCAGTGAAAGCTACATAAAGTAAAACGAAAAAACATGCGTTGGACAGCTTCGACTTTGAAGGAATGGTTTTAATAGGGGAGATCAAACTTGGCTAACGTTTTCGAGAATCGGTCTGACAAGGGATTTTGTGACATACGGATTAGAGAATATTTTCGCCCATCGTTAAATGAAGCCAAGAGAAGAGTTGGCTTTCTTAATAATATTATTAATGTCCGAAGGAAACTTGAGCTCGTTGTCCATAAGAACACCGAGATCACAAGTTGAATCAACTGAGGGAATAGGTATTCCATCTTAAATCTATGTTTGTGGGGGATCGAAGGCGTTTTCGCGAGAATGTCATAGCTTTACATTTTACAACGTTAAGCTCTAAGTGGTTTTTGGTACACCAAGTGTAGAACCTATTCAAATCATTCTGCACAGTGATGGATCTATATGGGTTGAGATGCGTTTGCTGATTCTCATATCAACAGCGTATATAGAGAGATCAGTCAATTAACATGTGTTCTACATCGTTTATTGTTAGAATGAATGAATCCTTAATGACTAACTTGGGGACACCAGAGTTAACAATTATTGGGTTGAATAGAAGGGATCTTAAGAGGACCCTGTACTTTCGAGGTAAGACTTTATCCAGAGAACGAAGGATAGGGGGAAATCGAGTGCCGTAATCTTCAGGCAGATGATTCCGACTGAAGTCGGTCGTAATAGCATCGACTTCATAACCAATTTTGCAAGGCTTGCAGAGTGTTTGAGGTAAATTCGGTTAAATTAGGGGTTGTAGATCTGCCCTTTAAGTACCTATTCTGCCTTGTAGACACGATGGCCTAACAATGAAATACATAGAGTCATATACTATGCTTTCGGAAAGCTTGGGTATGGAAGTGAGCTTCGCAATGGGTCGGTTGTTTGAGATGTCATCCTTACGGCCCTTTTTATGAACGGGGATAATAAAGGCGTCCTTCGAAACTTTTGGTATTGATGAAGTGAAAGTTGAAAAAGAGTAGTAAGAGGTTGGGATAACGAATCCACGCACTTTTTGAAAACTATGGCGGAGAGGCCATCTGGTCCTGGGAAGAAATCGTCAGACTATTCATTTTTTCAATAACATCGCTGTGCGAACTGCCCACATTGGCCAAAGAAGTTTGACGGGAACACTGCATGGTCTGCGAACTAGCCGCCAAAGAAGTTTGCGAACAAGTTAGCAATAATTTCAGGGTCGGACGAAGGGTTGTCAGAAAAATTTGAGTGTAGAGGGGAAGCCATCCGATTTCCTTTAGTGTTTATGAATTGGCAGAAGCGTTTAGGATCGGAGAACAGCCTTTGCTTTACTACAATATAGGCACGGTACAGGGAATCACAGAGAACGGAGAAACGCATATAAGCCTGATGGTAGTTCGGATAGTCAGACACGGATTGGGTCCGCAAATTAATTTGCCACAGTTTTTTCTGTTATTTCTAAGAGTAAGTTTTTCTTTATTGATTAGAGTGGGGAAGGCAGACAGTATTTAACAGGAACATATGGAATCGACTGAGCAAAGCATTTGAACAATTCAGTGTAAAAGAAATGAAGAACATTGTCGATCGTTCTGTTAGAGTTAATTTTTAAGAACCTGTTTATATCTTATTGGCTGATAAGTTTACTAAGTTAAGGGAAGTTTGCTTTACGGCAATTTTGCTCGCTGATTGCGAGAAGGAATCTTTCATCTTTAGCTGGAGACCTAAGAAGGTGTGGAAGATTTAACTCGCCAAGGACAACAAACTTATCGAGGGAGTCTGCGGCATCGAAAACGTAATCGATAGTATCAACTGCGAGTTGATAGGCACTAGCAGCTTGGGAAGGCCGGATGTAACAACAAATGATGTAGATGTGACGTTTTGCGAGATTGAATTAAACACAACCAAACTCAAAAGGGGAATTGTGTGTGCGCATGACAAGGGATGCTTCAAGCCACTTATTAATTTCAAGTAAAACGCCACGGCCACAAGAAATGCTTCCTGTCAGGTCACCATCAGTCCGGAATACATTGAAAGAAGTGGGAAAAACTTCCTGGCTAATAATAGAATGGGAAAGATTAGTCTCCGTGAGAGCGAAAACATTGGTTCATTGTCCTTCAATAAACTCTGTAACTCAATTTTCCATTCATCACAGATCTCGTTATTGACACTTGCACTTTCGCCGCAAACTTTCCTAAGTTCAAGACGCTATTAAAATTCACCAACCAACCGTTGCTGGCACGAAAAGAATTGTGTCCCAGTGATTTTGAAAATTCTTCTGCCTTTTTGCATAAGATAAGCACAGGTACACTTATGTTTTTGTCATGACACTATTTGAACCAGGTGAGTAAGCTTTCCTCTAAATCAGGAAACTTAGCTAGACCTCGTATTTTGCTAGACAAATAGCTACTTGATTCATACTTTTGCAATCTCTCGGCTTCATTCTTAATTATTTTTTAGATTTTTTATTTTTTATTTTTTAGACAGAGTGCTTGCTGGTAAGGCGTATTGAGCAGCTACGTCTTTTTTTCATGCCACTTTTTCCGCATTGATTACATTGCTTTATTCACGTAAAGTCAACGTCTTTAGTTTCCGCTTTGTACTCATGTTGTTGTTAGGTAACAGCCAAATAAGTACTGAAAAACAAGCTCCTTTTTGTTTTCATTCATTGCAACCACTATTATTTCGGGGAATTCCAGGTAAGACGTCTTTGTATTTTACTAGGCCTTACGCTTACCTAGTTCTAGAGCAAAAAAAGGTAGTATCAGAACTTCCTAGGGAAATAACATTTTGTTCGAAGTACAAAGTCTAAACAATTCGAGATACTGCGTATTTAGGTGTTCAGCGGAAGGGAATGGCATTTTTTTTTTTTGAATCACTGAGGATTTCGCCATAACGGGGTCGAGTTATACAGATTCCACTGTATATGTTTATATTCAGAACTACTTGTGGGTTGTTCCTTATCATTTTTGGAATGCAGAATATTTATAGATACGTTGGCTTCTTGGTCAAGGTTTTGTATCGGATTCGCGCGCGCCCTTTAATGCTGTATTCATTTTCGAAGGATGCGGCTGTAGCTGTTTTGTCTACTGCCCGCCGCTGTAGGGACTTGGGTTAGAGTATGTGTTTGCGTCGTATTTCTCGAATTGTTTCGGAATCTCGACGAGTTATCGACACTCATATGAGTGCTTGCTGTCATCGGTTGATGATATTGGTAAGACTGGTTATTCTGTGTGTCTGAGTAACTCGCTTTTAGTGCAGGCAGTGCCGTTGAGGAGCGTAACCGAAATTGGCACCAGCATAATGACTGTTATTGCAAGCTCTAGCAAAATTGTATTTATCTATTTATGTTGGTTTGCCTCGAGTTCCTGCGCTTTAGGTAATGCAGGGGGAAATTCTTGGCAACCACCAGAAAAAAGGATATTGCGACTTCGACTATTAAGGCCTGAAATGAATACACGTATCGCGTCTGCGCGGTATTTCGCTTCTAATGAATCAATTAATTCATTATAGCCTCAGAAATTCGATTTCATCGAAGTACTCATAGGATGCTAAGTTGATTTTCTAAAACATGCAATGGTCGTTCATCGGAATAAGTGTGATCTAGTCTGCATTTTATAGTATCGAAATGGAGTACTGTATTAAACGACGACAAAATTCAATCAGCCGATCCGATTAATGTATTCCGAATAATGGCCACTAAATATATTTCGCTTGTTCACCTGAGAATTCCGCTAGGGATTTTATCACATCGAACGAAATAAGACATGGTAAGTCGGGAGTATTTACGGAAATGGATTCGTATGCAATGAATGAAGATGAGGGTAATTGCATCGACTTCATTTTTTCTGCCAATTCCTCAATTTTCAGATGCACACTCTCATTAACCGTTTTATTTTCGATCATCAGATCGCTTTTTTTTATAATTAAACTACTAGCTGTTTCAACAGCAACCTGAATGGCTGATGATATAATTTGTTCTATATTTTCCGTAATTTTTCCAGACACTATATATTTAAAAAAATTACAAGAGCACTTTTAAATTTTAAGTTTAATAAAATCTTGAAGACAAACACTATTTAATTCTAGGTTTAATAAAATTATATTTCTAGCTTTTTTTTTATTATTTGCTTGCTCTCAAGAGGTTATGAATACGCATTTAATACGAGCAGCACAGAGCGAGTGGAAGAATGAGGAGAACGATTTTTCTTGAAGTGGTTTGAGAAACACAGATTCAATTCAATTCCGTGGGTGAATCCCGAAATGGGACGTATGATATCGACTAATTGAAAGTTTGGAAGGCCTAGGTCAAGTCCCTGCTGTACGTGTTATGCCCGAGACGTAGCCGATACATCAACCACTACAACAACGCCACCCATCAGTCAGACTACTATCGCTGTTCGACCAATCCAGTGATAATGCCATTAATTTGATCCCAATGGCCAATGGTGGCTGGACTAGAAGTGGAACGAAAAACCCGTCATTCAAAGGCAGGCGCTCTACAAACTGTGCCACCCAGCCGTACACTATTTAATTCAAGGCATTTCCCCCAGGTTTTCATATGGTCAAAACGATTTTGTTGAAGATATTAAGTTTTCTCGCGAGAAGTTTGCATAAAAAATTTGGTTCGTCGCGTTTTTGCGTAACTCTTATAGGTTTTTTTTTTTTTAATTCTCTATTATCTTCTTATGAAGAACACAATACATTTTGGAAAAAAAGTTGGGCGCTAGTTAGAAAATGTACGTTTTTTCAGTTACAGTCTTTGACTGATTCCTTATCTCCAAAAATAAGCTTGGAACTACCTCAACAATTAATAATGCTTATGCTGTGTTTTATATTTGGTAAATGGATTGGATAAAGGTGAATGGGTGAGTGTGCTGGGAGTTAATGCAGTGATAGTAAAAAAGGGAGTGTGTTTGAAGTGAGTTGTGCAAATGGGATTCAGTGAGAGGATATGAGGCCAAAACGATCAATTTACACATCCTGAAACGTCGCACCTATTACTACAACTTTCTGCTATCGATCTTCGGTCACAAAAAAGTTGTCATCTTCGATCGCTTCTGCTGCATCTATACCTGCTGTCAGAAGAACTTGTTCGTTGTCTGTAGTTCGGAAAAGCGCATTCTAATTTTTTCTTTGAAAGAAGAATTTATTAATTTTCGGAAACACACTATAATTGCTAGCTTTAACACGCCGAATTTTGGTATTCCGATGCAACTTGATTACAGCACGGTAATTTTACTTTGTTAATTGCTGTAGGTGTTTAAGCTGTGATATCAGTGTCCTAATCTCCGAGTTTCATGGGTCAGTAAAACGTCTATACAGGAATTTAAGTCTCATGCGAAGCTTACCTTTTGTCAGTGTAGTGCGTGGTTCGTTGTGTTGTGGTAAATGTTAATATGTCAGTGGGTGCATACTTAGGAATCATTCTGTCCATTTGGATTTGGCTAAACAATAGAACATAGCGGCTTCAATATTTTAACAACTTGAAGGGTACAACTCTTCGTTCGATATTTATTAGTGAATTTACATTTTCTGAAAGGATCTTTAAGGGTTTCTCCACCAGCGAACACATTACGACTGGATGCGCGTTCGACTCGGCAGCAGATTGAATATACGATCTACGCATGTCGCCTGTACCTGAATCAGCACTAGGTGCTCTAGGTAGTGAGGCCTGAGGAGCAACCTTTGGTGCTTGTTATATCGTTATCCTCGGGCGATTCACCTCCACCTTTTGCTGACGATCCAGGTTTACTTTCCTAAAATACTGGTACCTTTTAACCTGGATGCGTTGTGTCCCTGTTTACAACAACATCAGTTACCCTATTTTTACGTAGCGGACATTCCTCCGCTTTGTGTTTCATTGCCACTTGACGCACCAAAACTGGATTTGGCAGTTCGACGCGGCGTGCCGGAACCTCTGACAGCGATCACATTGTAAAATCTTATCGCTGCGGTCTAATTTTTCCCATCTGATGTATTGATAATCTAGGAATTTAATTTTCTATAGACTATCCAATTTGCTGTTGTTAGTTTTCTGGACAATGAAGTACGAAAATATAACTAGAATAAAATGTTTTCTACTTACTTTGAATTGGACAAATCAAATGGATTTGTTTGCTGTCTAATGCTTTTTCTTTTAATTATCAACATTCCCTTCCTCATGCACGCCATTTTTCAATTTCATTTCACGAAGAAGATGTACTAAAAAAACCTTTCCGGACTATTCATTATAATTTATAAACCGTTTTTTAATTATTCGCTCCCGCTATGATAACTATTTTGCCTTTGCTTTGACATTAAATAATCAAATTAGACATTAAAAATATAAGGGCTGCCAATTTTTGACAACAAGTTGTAACATTTTAGGCATGTTCAATTCTACCACGAATTTGGCGCTTTGTGAAGGTTACAGAATAACGAAAAAAGAACGACACGAATAAATACCGACAAACAACACACGGAATCACCACAAATGCAGGGTTTTCCGATAAGGACTTGACAACTACTTTCTTAAATTAAATGTAAACCATTTGGGAAATTGCAAAAAAATTATTTTGTGCCAGAAAGTATAATCAAAATATTAATGAACCGAACTCGACGTCCTTCATATGGCAACCGCGGGCACGTTTTCAGCGGTCGATTCGTTGGACCCAATTTTCAATGACTCGGCCACACGTTTCGGCCGAAACGGTCGCTATTTCGCGTTAAATGTTGACTCTTAGCTCTTCCAACGTCGTCGGCTTGTTAGGATAAGCCAATGACTTAACGTAGCCACAAAGAAAATAATCTAGAGGCGTTAAATCGCACGAAGGATGCCGCAAATCGACTGGCCCATTTCCTGAGATAACACGCTCATAAAACTTACCCTTTAATAAATCAATTGTTAGGTGTGCTGTGTGGCTTGTGGCACCATCGAGTTGAAACCACATGTCGTCCAAGTCCATATCTTTCAATTCGGGCCAAAAATAATCGGTAATCAAGGCGCGATAACACTGACCATTCACAGTAACGTGACGATCGTTATCGTCGACGAAAAAATATGGCCCAATAACGCCGCCGGTATGCAAACCGCACCAAACAGTTTTTTTTTGTGGATGAAGTAGTGGTTCATAAAGGAATTTAATTTTCTATAGACTATCCAATTTGCTGTTGTTAGTTTTCTGGACAATGAAGTACGGTTATTTTCGATTCTCTCTTTAAGCCTTTGCTGTAGTGAATGGCTTGACCCCTACGAATTCAAGTTCGTCGTATTTTTTCGCTTTAAGCTTCTGAAGGAGTGAATGAGTAGAACTCGGTCGTTGTTTTTTCTAAAAATTCTTTTTTATGAGGCTCCACTGTGAAGCAGTGGATAGCATGCCTATCTTTTCATGGTAAAATGTTCTACTATAGCCAACTTACAAATTTTTGATGGTGCCCATAAGCTCCAATTTATACGCATTTATAGGTGGCACCTTTGGCCTCGCTGTCGTCTGCTGCTGCTGCTGGGTCTGTTGCTGCGAAAAGCCAGTATCCATCTTCCATACGGCAAACTTCTATGGCAATAATGTAGGTACCCATTGGTCAATGAAGCACAAAATGTGTATTAATTATCCAAATTTATTGTATCACCTTCAAAGCAGACCCCTACCCAAACATTCAAAAAATGTTTAATACTTTGTTTCTGGAATCGACTTGTGAGATATTTTGGCACTAGTCCAACCGCAATGCGTTTCATGACCAAAATATCAGTTGAAATAGCACCAGACAAGCTTACAGCAGATAACTCTCTCAGAATTAAACGACGATTTTCACTCACCATCTTAAATTCAGATGAAGACGGAAGCGTTGTTCATAAAAAAATAAAACAAATTGTATTGCATTGTCATATTGTTTATACTTTTTTGATTTCATATCTTGAATCTGAAGTTATTCTGATTATATTGTTTAAACATTAAATTGTAACAATTTGTGTAACAAATTTGTTGAATATAATGATTATTTTATTTTTGGCTTATTTGTTGGTTATCATAAATGTATCTTTTTTTGTATTTATCTACATTAATTTTTTTTTGGTGGTTTAATTTTTAACGTTTGACGTTACATACATATGTTTTACTCATTATAACTTGTGAACTGTGTCCAGATATATTTTAAGGAGGATAACAAACAAATTCACAGAACGTGTGATGGTTTTTATCATTGCTTAAATTTGTTTTTTTTTTTCTTATCACATTACTGCCGATAAGTTCTACATCAGGGAAAGAAAACTGAGAAAATGAATATAATTAACTTAGTTAAAAATACATTTATGTACAAAAATTTAATAAATTAAAAAAATCAAAATATTGTGTACAATTTCCTATATGGATCTATATTTAATATAAAAACTATAAATTTCAAAGTCAAAAATTATCTGTGAATTTAATTATTAACGTTTAACTGCTTAGTTATATTTTTATTCATTGGTTAGCAATACATTTTAACAACTGTGTAAAACAAGAGTGTTGACACATAATAACAATATATATTTCTTACAACAACTATGGAAAAATAAGAATAACAACTTAATTGAAAACATTAATGAATTTTTACTCACTAGTTAATAATTTGTTCTGTTTTTTTTTTGTTTATGTTTAACGCATTAATTATTTTGAATATTTGCTCAATGTATTTAATGCATAAATTTCAAATGACTATTCTGAGTCATTGTGTTTTTATTTTAATATTGAAATATTGTACTGACTTATTTTTTATTCAACTATATTGTTACTTTTTCCACCAAAACTTTTTGAGTCAACATTCACCACATATAATTTTAAAAATATTCTCACTCAATTAATTACATAAAAATCATCATAGTGCGTATTAAATACTTACTATTATCGTAACATACTTAAAACGTAAATTTACGGAGAATTTTAAAGTTTTCAGGTATAAGCCTAGTATTAAAAAATTGGTGATGAGTCGCTATGTGGAAAAAAAATGCTGAGGTATTTTACGTGAAGATAACCAAAGAAACGCATTTTTTTTTTAATATATGATTTGCTCGCTCTCAAGGGACTAACACCATTGTAATTCATTTTGCACAGAAAGAATAGAAGGATAAGGAGAAGAATTGAAAGATTGTGTGGTAGTTTCAAACTAAGATGTATTTTGATTTCAATTGTTCCACGAGTGGAGTCCGAATTACTTTCGCCTAATTCGCAGTATTTTATTTTACATTATTTGGTCACTAGAAAGTTATGTTTTCCGAACATAACTTCATCACACGGCGGTGTGACAGATCACTTTCACAAACTTGGACAGACCACATTAATTACTACAGCAATTGCCACCCACCTGGTTAGACAACTATGAGTAGTCGGTCCGACCGAAAAATGTCCTGACACCAATCAACGACTGTGAATTTTTGAGAACATACATAAAAATTAGATATGTTACATATTGTATATCTGGATGATCAACTGATTTTTTCTATAACACTTGAAGAATATGAATTTTCATTAAGCAACATTTTCGCGACACTGCAAGAACATTTTTTTCAAAATTCAGACACATTCCAAAAACTAGACGACAGTTAGGGGAGTTTCTTATAGTCACAGGATTCTAGAGAAAAATCATAGAAGCCTATTCGAAAGTAGGTTTGCCAATACTTGATAAAATATATCAGCATGTATTATCGTTCAAAAACTTAAGAACTCTGTTAACTTCTCATCCTGTTTTGAAATATCTAGAATTGATCAGCCATTATTTTAAGGACAATAATTTATTTATTGAACTATTTATGGCTATTTTCATAGGGACGTAAATTTTTAATCGTGGGTGCCCATCGCTCGATGCACACGCTGAGTGTGAGGTCTCGGGTTCAAATCCGGATAAGAACATCTAGCATTTTTTACGGCCCCAACTCTCGTATGTGACTGACAGTCCTTCCGATGGCACTCAGCTGTCAAGAAAAAGCCTCTGGGTCGTTCAGAATCCGCAATAAATGGTAAGTCCAACCCCCGCTATTTGCGAAAAATATAAGACGAACACGCAAATGGTGAAGCTAGGCCCTCGCCTAGAAAAGAACTATTATACTACTTTCTGCTTATTGGACCTTTCGCTCAAATTGGTCAATTATTGAATATAAAATTGGCACAACCTTATTGAACAACGCTTAAGCTAGTTTCAAATTCCATATTGCTTTTTTTCAAGAATCTTCAAAATGAAGCAAGAAAACAAAAACATTTTGTTTCGTTATAATCTGTAGAAGCTAAGGGCACGAGAGGAGACCAAAGATAAAGGCCAGTGAAAGTGATGAGTAAAAAGCAACAAGCAAAGTCAAAGCAAAAGCAAAAATGTCCCATCTTGTTATAATGGATCGAAACTTATGTGTATTTAACTGAAAACCGCCGATTTTCTTGGCACGCGCACATGAAAGTGAAGGAATTCATGTAATTCCCCAATCGCGAGCTTCCCCCGGTGAATTTCATAATTTTTTCCGATAGCTTAGAGAAGATCGCGTTCTCAATTCAACCCAATTCCACCAGAGGATTGATTACGCTTCTGGGTATCTAGCTGATGTTCCTGGATTAACCACAGATGGAAAAATAATTGGGAGCGGGAGTGCATATTATTGATGTTCAGCTCATTGTCAACTGAGGTTCTAGTTACTCCATTCAAACTTCCCTCAGAATATAGGGAGGTGAATTGATCTTGCTGGAATAAAGGCTTTTGAATATATTCAAGGTGAATTCCAAGACCAATCAGGAGCTTTAGATTCTACAAGGGTTTCCTTTTGATGATTCCTTTTGAAAATGATGATAAGTTAGAAATCAAACATGTTTAAAATCGCCACTTTGCTCTAACATCGAGCGAGGCTGCACTTTGTATACTTTGACTACACATGTTTGGTTTCGTCGCTTTGCTCTTTATACTCGTCCATTCTGCGCTCCAATCTATGTGTGGTTCCTCAACTTACTATAACGAATATGTAACTCCAAACATAAGGGACATATTAAAAACTATAAAAGACCTAACCTAAAAGACAAACGCTATTAGAGATTAAGCATTTATCGACCACTCAAAATTACAGACGCTGTTCGTTGTGGCAATGTTCGTGCTGGTAGCGAATCAGTTATCATGAGCCAAAAAGAAGAGCCTTGTTCATCTTCATTCGGTTTACGATCTTTTCATTTTGGTAAAGTCTACTTGTGCGCTCGTGTCCAGTAGGAAAGTGATGTCCTCATTGGCAAATACCATTGGCAAATTAAAAAAAAAAAAAAAACCTGTACTTGTTTTGAAGTTTATGGCAAAAGTATTCTTGACTAAAACTCGTATGATAAATGGACTTTTACAAGCGAGTGCAATTCCTGAAGAAGCTGGTTACATCAATACCCATTTCAATGAAAGACCTATAATACGGGTAAATTTCAAAACGCATCACGGTGGCAGTGATGCAAAATCAGCTTAGCATTGTGTTCAAAAACGCTCATCATCATCACCCTTGACGTCAAACGTTCATTTTTGCAAAGTTGTTTCATCATATGCGCGTTATAAAATAGGCATCAGTTGTGCATCGCGTCAGCATCGCAAAAGAGCAGTGATGCCGCATCACTGTACGAATGTTTGACGTTACCGAATACACCCTAAGTAACTCCACCTACTTAGTCCGATATAACACATCGACGGTTTTGAATCAGCATCTCTTGGTCATTCTCTTTAAGGAAAATCATTCTGTGAGGCTTGTGCTATTACACGTTGACTCTTTCGCTGACAATTTTCCGTATTCGTAATTTGACAACTATTCTTTCATTCCGTGTTTTATTATAGGAGTTCACTTGCACTCACGAATAGAAATGAAAAACAGTAGAAAAACAACGAGAAAGAGAAACGTCATATGAGTCAAGGAAAATTTTACACACGACTCACCGGGAGGTCGGTCTTTAATCTCATCTTGTTTAATCTCTCTGCTCTCTTTCACTTGTTTGAGTTAAGACTAACGTGTTATACCAGACTTAGAAGACGGAGACAATCAGTGTTGTAACAGTAAGAACCAAAGCTTCTTAACAAAACCCGCTTGAATACAAAACTTATTTACATGTCTAAGCCGAAATTAAAATTGCAAAATTCAGAATTTGGAAAATAAAACATAAGTTAAAAAATTAAAATGGCATAAATATATGTCATATGGAATTTCACCCAAACCATCTGATTGAATTTAAAAATGTTAAGGCGAAAACACTCTCAAACTTCGAAGTAGCGTTGCTATAACATTTGCCAGACACTCAGCTTGCAAAGCTAGTTGCCCAGCTCCTAATGGCCCTGTCTTCACCTGAGTTAACTCCCTGAAACTTGACGCAACATCATGCACTTTGAGAACAATATTTCTTGTTTGTAATGAGGACGAGGTATGTCGTGTCATGTCCTGTGTTAATTCTGTTATCCTACGTATTGCCGCTAAACATGAAGTCAAATGTTCTGGCAAAGTTATCAACGTCATATCAGTCATAGCTAAAACTAATAACTTCGAACAAGTAACAAGAGTCAGAGTCTGTTCTGTGAGTTCATCTCGTGCTCTTTGGAATTTTTCTTCATTGATGCTAGAGCCCCCACCAGCCGCTTGAGAGGCCGTACACTGGGCGGCAACCTGGTCTAACCGGACTAACAGGCCCGCCATCGCAACATCAGTTTTTGCCAAGAGATCCTCAACATCAATAATGTATCCATTTTTCGTGATTAGCCTATCAGTTTGGGGAGGTTTTTTGTCCCTCATTTGCTTGGTCATTTGCCCGGAACGTAAGAGAGAGTGTTCTGGTTTATTATTATGAGAATTATTAAGTCCAAATTGTTGACAGTCGCTATTGGAGCGATAGTGATCATAAGAAATTCTTTGATCTACCTTAGCAGGCGTATAATCACATACGCTGTCGATGTCACTACAAGCATTTAAATTGCGATTAATGAACGGTCTGCCAATACTGGTCGACTTAACTGGAGAAGAGCTATTACTTATGATTTCTTTATAAGATGACTGAATCGGGGGCATTATACGTAAGCTTGGTCGTGCCGCAATTGGAGGTAAAGGCGGTTTCTTTGGGGGAATATTAGCCACTGGTGAAAGACTTCTTTCTTCACATCTCGGTGGTAGTGTTGGGGGAAGTGAACTAATGTCACTTTGTGATATGCTATCATATCTAAGCTCAGGACTAAAGGAAATCTTTTTTTTCGGAGAAAATCGGTTTTGCAGATCTGCACTTTTTGGAGGTCGAGCTGGTGGAATTAAATTATTGGTGTGCGAGCAGCGCTTAGGTGGCAGTGCCAACTCAGAAGAAGTTGTAGTATTTTGGTCATTAGGCTCAACTTCTGTGGATAAAGTGCTATTGAAGTCATATTTTTTACTCTTTGCGCAACAGGAAAATGCACCCTTACGTTCAACTGTGGCGTATTCAATAACGTGTGCTGGGGAGCTTTGCTTAGTGCCATTGCTCGTGACCTTGTTTATGTCGGCTTTCAATTTAACCTCTCCCGAATTACTGTAAAGGGATTCTTCTATGCAACGATCGATTTCTGTACTTTTATTGTTTGCTGGTTCTTCAAGATCGGGTGGAGGTGGAATAATAAATGACATTATTTCTTCTGGTGTCAATTCCTTTGCAGGAGTAACTTTTTGCATCGGAGGCGCGATGATAACTTTTGCAAGAAATTTATCCAAGTCTTCTACACTTCCCTCCACTCGATTGATGCTGGGCATATTTTCGAATCCCCTTGGGGTTGTATTAAGAACTGAAAAAGCATCGAGCTCTTCGGGTGTCTGTGGTGGCGGAATCGCTCGCAAATCTATCAAATCAGGATCAGTCTCAATGAATTTATCTTCTTCTACGTCAAAGTCAAAAATCTCTAAACAATTTTGTGCTGTATTATCCACATCCCTATTGTCACTGTTAACCTTACAGTATTCTTTCAGTTGTTTGAGATATTCTTTTAAATTATGGTCCTTATTTTCAGAACATATGGAGTTTCCGTCGGGACTATGCAGTCCGAAACTAGTTCTGTACAATTTTGTTCTACTTTGTTGGTTATGGGCCGACCGCTTCTGGGTTGGTGAGGTGCTTGGAGTGTGCACAGATTCTGAGTCACTTTCACTTTGTGAACAATCATGTCCCAATGCTTGCAAGTCAACTAAAAGTTGACTCAAGCCATTCACTTTTCGTGAAGGCTTTGGTGTTGATTCAGTATGACTCACTAAGCCACAATCAGAATTCTGATTGTTGTTACTAGTCATTAAATGTAGGTCTGTTGCTATCCCAGTTAGATCTTGGTTTATAGCGTCCGCAAGAAGCACCAACGAATCGCTGTGTTTTAAAGCGAATGGTGGCGGCAGATCTTCATTCGATGACACTTTACTGCTATTCAGGCTGTCACAATCGCTATCTGCAAATTCTATTGTGCCACATTCTAAGCTAGGATTCATTAAGTAGGCACTACCTCCATTATTCCAACGTGATTGCACATTATTATAATCTCCCTTGGCAATAGCCTCGCACTCCTCGTCAATTACCTCACCATGTTCGTTCAAATATTGCTCTGAATTTTCAACCATTTTTTGCATCTCTGCCACACGTTTTAAAACCTCCGCATCATGAGACTCAAGCAAACTATTTAATGATGGGCAATATGTTGCAGAGCTGCTTCCACCGCCGCTGCTGTCACTTAAGCCAGAGTCCTTTGCATCTTCGAGCATTTCCATTGCCATTACACTGTGAATGTCCAAGTTAAATCTATTTTGAACTGATAGACCAGCTCTCCCATTCGGCACCATTGTTTGCGTTTGGTGTTTGTGATTATTGTTGTCCATTGTCATGGTATTCATATTGCGATCACATTGATTACTACCAGTGACGCCCACATCATTTCCTATTAAAGCTTGTGGACTTTTTATGGGACTAGACATTGCTATGGGAGAAGTTTTCGATTGATGTTTACCGATACTGTCATATGTTAACGTAAGTTGCGTCATCGTATGATATGGTGGTGGCACTAAAAAGTTGATGCTATGAACACGGTTATGGAATGGTTGAAGGTAATTCCATTCTGCACGAAGAACTGTATGCTGAGAGAGATATGAGGGTGCATTGTCCTCTTCATAGTTTTCGCGTTCCCTCTGGACGACTAGTGGGTTTCCTAAAAAGAGCGAAAACACCATTGTTAATAAAAGCATTGAATTTAAAAATAAGCTCACCAGTTAATAACCGAAAGTAGCCAGCTAGTACTAAAGAAAACTCGCATGCATCTCGGTCTTCCATTGAAAACTTGACAAAGCGATCACCATGCATAAAGACAGAAATGGTGCAAGTAACGTCGTCTTCTCGATTTACAATCACATGTGTGAAGTCTTCAATTGCTGAAATTTGTTGTGGCTGAAAATAACAACATGAAGAGAAATATAACTTTAAAATTTTTATTTATTAAATATCTACTTAAACAAGATGATGGGAAATAGAAGGAAAAAACAACCTCGAAGATTTACGATACTGATACTTGAACTTGATATTTGGGACAGCAGATGATTGAGTCTAAGCTAAATTAACTTAACTTTGTACTTATATCCTTAACCTTTGCTCTTGCAATATTGCTTCGAAAAGGTTTTATCAGTAAGTTGTCCGCTCTGATCAGGTTTGCCCCGATGTACAGGAGCTCGTTACATTAGAATTTTTTGTGCTTAGACCCTGACGTTCTATGTTAGTATAGACAAGCCCTGAGATATCATCCCTCGAAACCCCGAATCTTTTTCATTAAGCTTGTTCCCACGTTGAACCACACGGGACATCCATAGGCAAGAACATGTCGAATGAAGGCCTTGTTGCCGATCATGCATAGAGTTGACTACTTTAGAAAAGTCTCTTTGTCAAGACAAAAGCCGCTTTGGTTCTGGCTAGAGCAGTAACTGTATTGTATATTGTATCTATATCGTAAAAATACAGATACTGATACCTTCTTGGTCAGGGCTTAATTGATCATCTTTTCAAATACCTCACCGATGTTCGGAAGGAGACTTATCGACCGGAGGTACACCGGATTAGATGTTTTTATTCCATTTAGAAATCGGTTCCACCACCACTGTCTTCCAATGAGCTGGATAATGTGCATTATTCAGCAAATTATTAAACAGGGTAGTTTAAATGATTGCCGCTTCTAGAGGCCAGTATTTATGAACAATGTTTGCTATTTCGTCGATTTCCACAATTTTTTAACTTCTTATTGAACCGAAGATAACCAGGAGATCTTTCTTCGAAATATGCGGAGAATGAACCAGATCATTAGCGATTGAACATGGAAAAACCAGTGTTCTCCGATTACCAGGGCTCAATGTCATATCGCAAGCAGAAGTTGTGCAATAAAACGCAATACTCGGGAGAGTGCTAACATTGTACACATTTCGAAGTGTAGCCCTTGCGTTAATATTTTCTTTTTATTGAAGTGTGAGCTTAAATTAGTGTTTTGTCAGAGTCCTAAAACTCAAATTATTATGGATAACTGGCTTAATATCATGGACTATATATCAAAAACTGTGGTTGATGATGGAGGAACATCAAAGTTTACAGAAAAAACAAAACATTTAGCTCGTTGTTCGGTGAGTAAAAAATCTTTTTCAATACTGTCGATTATGACTTATTGAGTAGCATTAAGTGAGATTAATAGATATGTACCAAGTTATGTTAAAACTATGTTATTTTTACTTTTTGGGAGTTTGCTTTGTGTTGTTTCATTTTTGTTACTCTTGAAGTGCGTTCTATGGATGCTTTACCCGTGCAACAATTTAACCATAATAATCATTGCCAGAATATAAGTACCGATTCAACTAGCATTGAGCAAGCAATTGGAATATTGGTAAAATTTTTTTCCCGCTGCGGAGAAGGGGTAGCATTTGAATAAACTTAAACGAAAATTTGAAGATGAAAAACATCAAGTTTTTTCAAAAACAAAAAGGACTTGCAGAGCTCCACAGTCCAGTTTGACTTAGTTTGCAAAAACTGACAACGAAAATTCCACTAAATCATCTTTCTTCCTAGCTACAGAATAGCTCGATCTGAAAAGCAACATTGCAAAGACATTTTATGTTCCAAGCAATCCTTTGCGTACTTAGAGAAGCCGCCGCAAAATAAGTTGCAGCAGATCAATGTTCAAACAGCACGGATAAATTTCGTAAAAAGTCATCTTCTCCGAACGAGATTGCTCAAAAAAGTGTGGCAACGAATCACTTCTTCTGCACACGGAAATAAGATGGCCTTCCAGATGAAAAGCTTTATTTAGATTATTTGAATTTCGTGATAAGTTTAAAGTTTTCCAACTGAACAAAGATATGTCTTCATCTGCAATCCTTTTGATGTATTGCATTAGGAGCAATCGATAACAAAATAAGCTTATCGTGCCGATATTTTTGAAAAGTTTAACGAACGAATAACGGTATTTTTCTTATGAAAGACAAACCGGCAGCTAAGAGAAGACAATTTAATTTCTGACTTATCTGGGTACAGAATAACAATGTTGAGGGTTTACCAGTTTACATGCATTCTTGCAAGTAAACATGCTAGAGCTCAGAGAAAATATTGGTAATATGATCGCTGCACATTTGGCAAGCCTTGAATGATCTTTATTAGATTACCTTCCAGATATGAAAACTGACATCAAGTTAAACAGTGTCATTCTTCACATTAACCTTGAGAAAAAAATTTTAAATTGATTTAGAAATTTGTTCGTTTATATCTTTAAGAATTGGGGTCCCGAAATTGATTAGGGCCTTTTTTAGGGTTCCACAGCTTAATAATTTTGAGAACCGCTGCTCTAAAGCGTTTAACCTGTGGAACAACCTTCGGTGGTTGTCGCCCTTTGGACGTAGATCACGTTGGGACTTATGGCTGATTTTTTAGGAATAGGTGGTCGTTTCACCTCCGCCTTCTACTGACGAGCTGTTTTTTTCCTAGCAAATTCCTGCGTTACCACACAGCATACATTAAATTGAAGTGGCATCAGCAACCTTCTCCTTACCCAGCGGTGATTTCTACACTCTATGGTGCAGGTTAATAATAACTTTTAGCTCCAATTTGTAGGTATTGATAGGAAGCACCTTTAGCCTCGCTGTCGTCTGCTGCTGCTATATCTGCTGAGGTCCTCACTAGCGCCCGCTCCCCGTTTCATCCGTACCATAAGTACATTTTTCAGTTTGGCTTGATGATGTTTTAAATAAATGGTGAGTACACAAGTACGTCTTACGTCTATTTTGAATCCGTGCAATCAGAGGTAGTCGAACCCGCCTCTTTTTACCAGCTTTTTTGTGAAAAGGTTGCTGATCTTCACGATGTTGAGAATATTCGGCATGGTTTAAGAGACCAGTACTTGCTTTCAGTCATTTAATGTTAATTTATATTAGAAATATGTTGTGAAGAGAGAATAATTCGGAAAACAGGTGAGTGATGAGAACATTTCAACTCGTGTTACACCGGCAAGTTCGAACTTCAACCACTGCTTCCGACAATTTCTTGCTAAAAATAAATGATTACGATTTTTTTGCACAGAATCATTCAGTGTAATTTGACTATTTACCATTCGTCTAGATACTTAACAAACAACACTTGTTCGGTTTGAAAGGTCATTAAACTCTGGAAGAATCATATGGAATCCGCAGGCAATGGGCCATGAAGAAATTGCAGACGTTATTTCAAAGCCGAGAGTTCAATCTGATGCAATTCTTTACTCGATTGCAATTGTTAAGCGGTTACGAATGGTGTTATTATTTTTCACATGTTATTAACAATGGCGCGAGCTAGAAGATCGAAACCTTTCAAAACGAAATCATAAAGCAATTAGGCTTTGGAACATTGCGAATAAATTCAGTAAAGATGACCAAGAAATCGCAAGAGAACAGCGCCGCATTAGTATTACCCGACTTCGTGCTTCACAAATGCAACAAGAAGAAGAAGAATATAATATGCTTCAAGTGTTGACTTGAATCGAGTAGCATTTCTATACGATTGCACAATTGACTTCAACTCGCATCCTTGAATAGATCGAGCTATAAGATGTTGCCAAATGACTTCATTTGGAGTAGACCTCATCGAAGAACCGGTATGCAATGCGTTATTCATCGTTATTTCTGCTCAAGGGGGAAAGTGTTCATTTTCTTTTGATGCTCATAAATAACTCAGTTATTCGACTGCCTCCGACATAACAGATCCGAGGAAAAATCTATCATCGATCATTAGATCATTCCAACCGCTTGAAAACGTACAGCGTAAATGCCTCAAATTTTCTTCATGGGCACGATGGAGGACCAACTTGACCGGTGTCAAACGATCAATACCGCAATGAAGTGAGCATTTCTACAAGATCAGAAACAGCCACTTCATGAACATCATGAATTGGTTGGTGATTCAAAACTGCTTTGGATCGCATGCCATGTGAAAACAACAACGTCCTGACCGGAGCAGATAAACGACCCGCTGTAACATACGAACATCAATTCAACACTCCAACAATAGATGAAAATGCAGTTGTGAACTTTGCTGAAAACATTGGTAACGCGCTATATTGAGTGTACACGTCTCGACAATGTACAACAATTACGAATATAAGATACACCCTATTCATACGCCGCATTGCAATACTCGGTGATGTTTTGGCAATGAGACGATGGATATCACTTCAATATCATCGCAATGAAAACATTGACCGGGGAATATTGATATGATAATTATTGTTATTATTTCACTGATTTGATTTCAGACGAGGAAACTACCAAGATGGTAATGTCGATGATTCGTCGAAATGCTATTTGCTGAGATTTCGTGGATTGCTGCAGCACGTTGCGACGTCAACATCGCTGAAGTAATTGTTTCTGAAAATCCAAATCAGATTCATGCATAGTCCGAAGACGTTTTATAGTATATCGAGGTGAATCAGGAGATATCATATATAAACAACGCTCTGTCGTGGAAAGAACTACGCTTCTAATCGATATCAGTTGGAAATGGGGCTAATTTTTCTTCGAGGCGCACGGTGAAACTGGGAGGACATTCCTCATGTCATTAATTTTACCCAATGTCTATTTAAGATCCGAAATTGCTGTAGCAGTTGCCTGTTCCAGCATAGCGATCACTTTTGAATGAGGTCGAAGGGCTCATTCAGCGCTGAACGAAAACCCGAAATGCAACATCGCGAAACACTCAGCAATGGCCAAAGTTTTGGTGGCAGAATCTTCATCTGTGATGAGTGCATAATGGCGCACAAACGTAGATTGAAAGCACTTAATCGAACTTTGAAAGATCTGCTCAATCACTCAGGATGTTTTGGAGGCAATACAGTCATTCCAAGATCGACCGCTGCCGATAAAATAAACGGTTGCTTAAAATCTGCAACTCTGTGGCTCTTTCCGCTGTCGACTATTCGAACGGATTGATTTCGTTTCCGCCGAATTTTTGAGATTTATTTCTCAATGAAGTGTGAGCTTATCAACATTGTGTTCACATTGCTAACCACAAAAATTACAATCGGTTCAGCAAAAGAGCAATTCCTACGGCAAAGAACAAAGATCACTTAAGTCACACCAGTCGTTAATCAAATCGTTGGTCCAGTGGCCTTGCTGTCACCTCAATTATTTTCATTCCCGTGTAATTAAAATGAATTTTCATTTTGATTTTACTCATGTTGAAAATTAATTAAAAACAATAAAAATAAAAACTTATGTTAACTTATCAGCAGAATTAGAATCTTATAATTTAACACAACATTTATTGATTCAGATGCGGTGCGAAGTTCGCCGGGTTAGCTAGTATTCAATAAAGGTAAGTCGCAGAAAATGTATCAGTTTGAATGAAAAAATCAATCATCAAAAATCAATAAGAATGAATAACCTACCACTGAATTTCGCATGCCAGCGATTTGGCTTAAACCAAATCGAGGACTAACCAAAAGAACTCGTTCAACACCCTCTTTTTGGTTTGTACTAAAGCATTTGGCCCCATAGCTCGGTAGACCGGATATGATGTCAAGGTAGTGGATTTTTGCCTGCAAAAAAATAAGGAAAAACATTTGTAATAAATATAATGTATTTTTTGTGTAAATGAGACAAAAAAAAACGCGTAAATTTTATGGCATCTTTGGTAAAAGCGTCAGTACCGTAAAATTGAAACAAAAAATACCTGTTCGTATTCAAATGAGACGGAGTGTACTGTACCGAGAGCTTCTGTGCTGATTAATTATTGTAAAGAAATCTCGGCAGAATTTGTGTAAACCTTAGTTCAAGTTTGTAATCACTTAATATAATATAACAAAATTCACCTGCCTATCTGTCTGTCTGTCTGTCTGAACGCGATGAACTCAAAAAGATACAAACGCATTTTCATATGGTTTTCACTATATGTTAGGGGACTCCATCCATCAATCACGAAAGAAAATATTATAGAAATTGTGTAAGAGTGACTTAAAGCAAGGAAATTCAGCGAACGGAAGAAGAAGTAATTACAACCAAGCGTGGCCTTCCTCTCTTCATGCTCACCTTTGATAAAAATGAGAATGTTAACGATATTTTCAAAATAAAAACTATTTTAAATATCAGGGTCGAATACGAGGCCATGCGAAGGGGAAAAAACGATACCTCAATGCAAACGATGCCAAGCTTTCCACCATGCAGCGGAATATTGCCAAAAAGAACCGCGATGCGTTAAATGCGCAGATAACCATCTCTCGGTTAAATGCAATATAAATAAGCTTGCCCCAGCAGTTTGCGCCAATTGCAAGGGAAAGCACCCAGCGAGCTATCGCGGTTGTGAAATCGTTAAGGAAATACAAAAACGACGCGATACTTTCAAGATACCTGCCCAAAATCAGGACTCAAGCTTGAAACGTCACAAAACCGATATGTCCAATCTACAAAGCCAGTCAAAAATGTTTGACTTATAAAGGAATCGATGAAGATGACACAAAACAAAGCCGAATGAACAAATTCAGCTGACAAGTCGACACTTATTGACCCGAGAGCGTACGCTCAAGGCGTGACTCTCGAAAACAATTCAAAGTCGGCTACAGCAGACACGCTGCCTCAAATACTCGCCGCTATTCTGGAAAAAAAACTTGAGGGTCAGACCAAGATTAACCAGCTCATATTTGACGAGCTGAGCATGCTAAAGTTAAAAACCTCAAAAATGAAATAACCGATCACGAATATGAAACTGTTTAGAAAATCATAACATGGAATGCAAATAGCATTCTACATAAACTCACATCTAGAAATGATTCTACGGAAAAATAATCAAAAAAGGAATCCAAAATGAAAGTTTACATCAACTATCATGCTCATCACCCTTTGGAAAATTCAAGAGGTGGATCCTTTATTTATATCAAGGACTGCATCAAGCATATCGAGAACATGTCTCTATGTAAATATCTTATTTCCGTCCGCAACATAAGTTGGAAGACGACGGACTCGTGCACCTATTTGATTCACTTGGTTCGAATTTCATCATCGGCGAGGACTTTGACGCCAAACACTCTTTCTGGGGCTCAATATGTAATTCAACGAGAGGGAGACTACTCTAAAAGCTCTGCATGCAATCTGGAGTACATTTCTTTTCTACAGGAAAGTCAACGTATTGGCCGCCCGATAATAATAGAATTCCTGATCATGTGGACTTCTTTTTCGCAAAGGGTATCCGGAGATACCTCAAGAACGTTGAATAATGCTATCTCTACTCATATCACTCGGCGGTAATTATAAATGTACAAATACATTAAATAAATGAGACACACCCAAGGGCCAATAACATCAGAAACCGAATAAATAAAAACAAACAAACGAATGACCTAGATCTAACGAAAGGTAAAAGTGCTGACGCAGTGCGAAGAGCAATAACCACCAGTCGTCAACATCGAAATGAGAAATTGAACACAATTATTATTATTAAAGTATTGTTAGCGTAGGCAATAAATAAAGTGTAGTTCATACATAAATAAGGTACGATTAAAACGAATAAATGAATTGAAAATTAAACCCAGACGGATTAACTAATCTTTCATTTCCAGCGTCGAACTATTTTTTTAGCAAGTCAAACAACAATTCAACAATTTGTTACTATCCCAAGGATTGTTACTTTTGACTCCACAAAGGCGCGAGTTAACACAAAGCTTATATTGACTTACAAAACACCAAATTAAAGAACACTGCAAGAAAACCGTTCCTCTAAATGTACCTCTAAAAACATCGCTCGAAATAGAAGACGAAATCGACAAACTCGTAAGAACTATATAAAGCGCATGGAACAAAACTTCGTTCCAAAAGGACGGAGTACGGAACGGTGAAACAATATTCCCACTCGAAATCGTAGATCTTATACGTGAGAAAAGGAGGATGCAAGGATCCTGAACATTACCAGAAAAAACATACTGAAACGATCTTTCTAAACTACCGCTTTCCTGAAAGGCTCAACTGCGGAGCTCAAACTACTCGTTATGGAAAACCCGTAAAGCACTCGGCACCAAATAAGGAAAGGGCAAAAGAAGATAAAGAGAAAACGGATATCTTTGCAGATCATTTGAAAGATACGTTCAAACCGTTTGACGGAAAACCATTGGCTGAAGATCCCAACGCCACTACGGGACCGGACAACTTTAAAATGAATCGGAATCACTGCCCGAACTTCAACAGACCATAAGAAAATTTATTTTTACCAAGAAATATTTAATTTCAAACTTTAACCTCCCCCACCTAAACTGTCAACAACTGTATCTAGTAGTCTATCTAGATCCTAAACTCAGCTGGAAGATCAACCTCAATCAACGGGTCAAGAAAGCATGTATAGTATATCTTTCTATACCTGTAACAAAACCTTTGTAAAAAATGCGGGGCTTAAGACCTTAAATGGATGTACACTCCCATAGTACGTCCAATCCTCACTTACCGATCGTTAGTTTGGTGGCCGGCTCTTAAGAAAAAACATAATATTGCAAAACTCAACAAAGTATAAAGAATGACATGCGCAGGGACTACAGGCGCCCTTAGGACAACTCCTTCGAATCCCTACAGTAATGCTCCATCTGTTGCCTATAGACCTTCACATACACAAAATAACTACACATAGTGCAGTTACACTCAGAGAATGTAAGCTATGGACCTCAAAACCATATGGACACAGCTGAATCCTAGAATCAATACCGACGAAATAAGCACCTTATTATGATTTTGAAAAAAACGTTGACGTTGTTCTTCCGACTGAATCGCGGAGTCGGGGAAGGTATCTTTTTAGAAGATCTGAATATATGTATAGCCTCAAGACCCCCGAATGACGCCAGAATTCTTATCAATCGAACACAGCCTCAGTACAAAACAAGTTGTAGTTTCGACCACAAATATAGTAGAAGGATTCTAGGCACCCATTATTTAGGTTCCCAGCACAGTCGTATTCCAGGTAATGAAAGAGCTGATGAACAAGCCGATAGACAAAACTAAACATTTCATACAAGATACACTATCGCAGCTGTAACGACACTTTAGAAAAGGAAACACTAACATATTTTGTGTGCAGCTGCGCGACGCTGGCTGGGTCAGACAGCGAACACTATGTTACCCATTTTTCAAGGCCCTCGATGAAATATCCAAAAAAGCCATTGCAGCAACATGATGGTTGTAGGAAAACTGTAATAACTTACGTAATTATAAACAAAAAAGAGCTGTGGTATCAAAACGGAACATAGTGCTAAGGGGCCGTTCATTAATCACGTGATGGCATTTTTTTAACCGCCCTCCCCCTTGGTGATTCATGGTGAGGTTTCGCGCACTGCGCAGAGAATCTCTCTCGATCTACAGTTCGACCGTCACGTAAAGATGAGTCACGTAAGAACGAACATTGTGCATCTCTAAATTATTATTGCTCGGATTCAGTTGCTTGTGACAAGAATTCACATGTGCCTTAGCTTTTTTCTTTGTACAGAAGGACAATGCACACCGCTGACATGTCATTTTCAAAAGTATTTGACGATCCTTCTACAGGCTATGGCAATGCAGGTCATAAATCAATTTGCCGAAAACCTTTATACTTTTGAGTAATTTCAAGAGACCGACGCAGAAGAAATGGAGCAAACGTCTTCCCATCATGCCCTTGAGGCTTTGGAATATATAGGCCACTGGACAGCTGCAAAATCGGGTAAGGAGGTATAACGAAGCGTTCCGAAAGAATGGATCGTAGAGAACTACGCTAAGTCCGGCGGACGGTTGTCGCGGTTCGCGGGAACTTCACTTCGTTGCATTGCATAACGGCGAATCAAGGTCACACTACAAGGCCTTAAATGTTGATTTGATTTCTTTTTCTTAACTACCTATGTAAATACGAACAGGAGATTAAGTATTAAAACATTTCAAATAATCAATCAAATCAAATAATTTAAACTATGTAGATATGAAATCTGAATTTGATAACATGTGATGCTATAAGCTGATTCGCGATATTAAATTCTGAAAAACGATCGAAATATGGTAACATTTTAATATATGGCGAGAACGACAAGTCAAAGCGCCCATACAAAGAGAAAAAAAAATGTCTTTCAACAAGACTGAGCGATTAAACCTCTTGATCTCCGATATTCAGATAATCTGACAAGCCTGAGAGGATTTATTTTCTTGCCAGGAGTAGCTTCTAAACATCCACTAAAGGGGGTTTTCTCATGTCACCACTTCGAAAAATCGATTCGTTTTCTTATTTTGATGGTTAAACCTATCTTAAATAGGCTGTGAAAAATTCGGATTTAAATTCGTAGTTTTATTTGTATTAGTGTGCCGCGCGTCTGATCTGAAGCTGCTACATTTCTGTTGTTTGGTCTTTTAGACCTGCGTGCGGATTTTCAGACGGTCAACTTTAGTATATTACCAACCTGTGTAATATGTGGAATAGTGTAGAGATGATCAAAAAATCACAAACTGCTAGTTATTAACTGCTACCGAAAATTAACAATAACATTCTGTTAACAACTTACAAATAAACTGCAAATGGTTAAAGTGTTAAACAAAACATACCTCTCTGAAATTCAGGATTTCGAACATACACCCAAGATAAGTATAAGCAAAGTGGTATGCAAACAAAACAACGTGGTGAAAAATGATGTGTGAAACTATACATAAACATTATGGTGATAGGAAGATGTCTCATAAAAAAAACGTCATTTAGGGAACCGCTCCATTCAATTTCAACTTAATGCGCCACCAAGTCACAAGGTTGCGTATCACAATCAGCGGTTTCAAAGTCTGGTTGGCACAAAGCAAAGCATATCCAGCAACAGGCTAACTTGTGAATGGGAAACTCCTATCTGCAAAGTGTGCAACATAACATAACAAAATAACAAGTTGCAAAGTTTGGTTGTTAATTTGGTAAATCTGAATTGCGAGTTATAGCAGTAAGTACGCTAGCTGTGTTTCGGTTACTATTTTTGTGGTTGGAATCTGCGTTTCTCCGGCTATTATAACAAAATACAAAATATCCTTAAGATGTCACCAAAGAACAGTCGAAGGAAGACACGTTTTATATGGAATTTTTTCACTGAAATGGACGAAAGTTCCAGATCCAGCACTACGAAATTGAAGAAGCATATTGAAATCAAGCATCATACTGTGTCTTTAGTCCAGGTCCTGCAAGTTCTTCGGAGCCTGATGGGCAAGAAAGTTATTTAAATAAAAGAATATACATATGTAATGTTTGTATCTAGGTACACGCATACTAGAATCTATTGGCAGCATGGCATAAATTTTATAGTTATAACTGAATTAAAAATCGCATTCATAGTCCTAGCTGCGAACGTAACTACACGACTTAGCCCATCTCTTAAATAGTGTATATAGTTTTTTGTCGTGAATGATCGAAAAGGCACGAGAAGTTCCACAACCGAAAAAGGAAAGAAAAAGAAGTTTTCGAGGAAATAAGTTTACTGCCGATACTGATTATGTATAGACGAGTGAAAGAAGCTAAAAAAAACCCAGAACCAGTATTTTAAAGCTAAAAAAGGCTTGGAAGAAGCTGAAAAAATATGGTCAAAAATATTCAAAAAGATGAAGCAGGTAAAGATGCTGTGACAAAACGTGCATCGAAAAACATATCATCGACTAGTGCTTCAACAAAGAAGTCGACTCTTGCATTGACCAATGCCATAATGGTTAAGCTAAGTTCATACTATGGCTATTGGTTATTTTGAGAAATCCTCAAGAAGAAATGAAGAAAGCAACGTACGGCAGAGAATACAGAAGAAATCTACCCACATCCTCCAGCATGTGATGAAGAAACAGCAAGTTTTTTTTTTATGTCAATTTTCGAAGAACTATCATTTGATGATCGGATACAAAGGTGTTAGTTACATCTGGGACTTGGTTCCAAAGAATCATTTTAATGGAAAAAATGGAGATTTTTGGTACGCAAATTGGCCGAAACGCCCACTCGTATGCTGAGGAGTATGATGAACGACGAATAACCCGTGCAGAGCGATCAACGTCCGAGGAATCCAAAAAGGCAAGGGTTTCCCTCAGGTCACAAAAACTGGCAAAAAATGATGTGTATGAAGCCACCGAAGTATTACGATATGGTCCAGGTATAAGAGAATAGTGAAATATAAATTTGGCACGAAAACTCTGCTCTTGAACTTTTAAACGCGTTTTTCTCGAAACATCATTTTCTTAAATTGCTTTGAAATTTATATATGTTCTTCTACTCATTAATAGTTATCGTCCGTACCAATGTTGCTTATTTTCGAAAATATTTGCTTCTTTGTATAAACGATTTTAAAGAGAAAAAAACAAGCTCTTCGTAACTTTTTTTTCTACAACCCAACATTTTTTTTTTTGTATTTTTCAAAGAAGTTGATTTATTAATAAATAAATTAAAAATAAACAGACACTATTAAGATGATCAGTGACCTGCTTTTTGGCTTTTTGTGTCTAATTTAATAATAAAAGTTAAACCAGAAAAGTTTTTTTTTATACAGTTTAAGATACAAATAAAAATTTATAAAAAAAATTAAAATAATTGAATTTGATTGTCCAATATAAACAATTCCCTAAAAAGAGATTAAATTTATGCGTTCACATGAGAAAAACCCCTTAATGCATGGCCCTCATTTGAAAGCTGCATCCGCCAACACCTGCATAATTATTGACTGCTGCAATAAGAAACTGTTAAATTTTTATAAAGGGTGATTTTTTGGCTACTATCTTTTTGGCAACACTGGTTTAGACAGTTGACGCACGTTGACGCATCCAGAAAAAGTCACAGTTTGGTGCGGTTTATGGGCTGGTGGCTTCATTGGACCGTACTTCTTCAAAGATGATGCGAATCGTAACGTAACTGTGAATGGTAAGCGCTACCGTGAGATGGTATCCAACTTTTTTTTGCCCAAAATGCAAGAGCTTGACTTGCATGACATGTGGTTTCAACAAGATGGTGCCACATGCCACACAGCAGCAATGGACTTATTGAGAGGCGAGTTCGGTGAACATTGGCCGCCTAGATCGTGCGATTTAACGCCTTTAGACTATGTTTTTTGGGGCTATGTTAAAGCTCATGTCTATACAGACAAGCCCGCTTCAACTGACGCATTGGAAGACAACATTGAAGCATTTATTCGTGAGATACCGGCCGAAATGTTGGAAAGAGTATGCCAAAATTGGACTAAGCGGATGGACCATTTGAGGCGCAGTCAAGGTCAACATTTGCATGAAATAATCCTCAAACATTAAATTATATGGACCGTACTATCGATTCAAATAAAGATTTCATGCATTTTTCTGAATTTTATGTGTTTTTTGAAAAACGTTCCTATAGCTTTTAAAAATCACCCTTTATATATTTTATTCTAAATTATAAAAATCCAGTTTGGTTCGTAAACAATTATTCTTTATATGTATTTCCGTCTTTCGCATAAAAAGTTAAATTTCTCTTCTATTTTCATTATTAAGTCACTGCACCCATAGCGAATATTTTTTGAATTCAGCTTCATCCTTACGATATCTAATGCGCAGCAGTGAATGTGTGGTGTTATTCATTTACAAACAGAAAGTGATTTCATTTAAATTTTGCAAAGCATGAAGGCGTTACTGTAGTCAGTAAGCATGTCGAACCCTTATTGGAATAAAGGCTTAACTCAAAAAAGATGGATTTGCAATTTGAACTTTGTCCACATGATAGTTTTTTTTTCTACTTGGAACTGATCGTGTATTAGATCTTAATATATAGTATGTTATAAAATCAATAATTAATTTCTGTTATAAAATTTAACTTAAGAACTGATATGCTGATGAGAAAATCATGAATAATACTTTACCTGTAGCTGTGTAAGCATTTTTGTGGACGATCCATGCATTTGAGAATTCAATTTCAAAAAGTGTGCAATCAGGCGTCTCAATTCCTTTCGCTTCATTCCGTCAATCAGTGACGAAGGCACAAAACGCTCAAGACCAAATTCTCTTCTATTTAGAAAGAATAATTCGTTAAATTACGTTTGGCGCATTGGCATATACTAGAAATACTACTTACTCGATAAGTTTAACTGTGAGTTTCGCTGGTGATATATTGTTAGCTAATGCGTGTTGATGAATGTGTAATGCAGCCAGGCGCAAGGCTACTTCCGGTTGTAATTCGGGTGAAAAACGTTCTTGTGTAACATCATTACAACATTGCATGTACAAATAGTCGAGAGTATTTGGATCCTTTTTAATCAAATCGGATGCTGAAATTGGTACAAAAGTCACACGAAAGAGGCAACGTAACTTATGTGCTCCCGGACGAGCTGCAATCTGTAATAAATTAAAATGAATTTTTCGATTAGGTTGTTTTTTTTCTATGCACAAATTATTATTGCTTTAACCAATACTTTTATTATAAAAGAGTTCTCGGAAACACTTCACTGGAAATGTCAGTGATTCAGAGATTTGTGTCCCGAATTAAAATTTATTCAGGTGCAATAGTAAATCTAATCGAACTGGTGTTAAAAAAGATATCTATTCATCTTACTTAAAATCGTATGCTAACAAAAAAATAATTATGTGAATAATTTAAAAAAAAAAAAGGAAAGTTTGCCACGAGTATCTCTTCCTGATAGATGGTTACAGTCTGCAAATTATGTGGACAAATTCGGTGAAAAAAAGAGAAGAATTTATACAAAAACAATTGAACATAAAGTTCAAAAAATGAAAAAATTATAAACATAGTGACAATATAAAAAAAAAACAAACAAAAAAAGCACACGTGCGTTGGTGTTATACGGGATGTCTCCCGTGGGAGATAAAATGGATACAGCACAACCTTCAGGTATTACAACGGACAAGTACATGGAAATGTTCAATATTATGAACAAATATAAAAAGCAAGTAGAGGGACTACAGAAACAAAAACAGCAAACAGTTTCTTTACCGTACCAGGAACAAGGAAAAGAATCCCTAAATAGACGACAGAATTAAAAAAAAACATACAGATTCTAAATAATCGACGACGACAACAGCAACAACAAAGCTGAACAACCGTAGACATCAAAAGCCTTTACGGACAAAATGAAAAAGGCAAATGAACAAAAGAAGGAAAATAAAAATGTACTTCAAGCAAACAACAATAACAATAACGAAAATAGGGACATTTTAAAAACAGAAGTGCCTAAACAGAGACCACCGTACATCAACGTTTACAGGGAACAGCAAAAATATAAGTAAACTTTTGAACGAACATGTAGGTATTTAAAACTATATTATATAAATGTAAATAGTAATAAATTATCGATAAGGCTCAGCGACAAAAATGACTGCAACAATGTCAAAGAAATTTTGAAGGGAACAAAGTAAGAATTTTTTACTTATACGGACAAGGAAGATAAGATGCATACTTTTTTGTTGAAGGGCCTTTGCGAAAGCTTCAACCCAGACGAAGTTCTCGAGGAACCTCAAAAAAAAATCGAATGGATCAATTTTGAGAAATCTTTCAGGTACGCCACGGGATGTTCCAAGTTGTTAAACAGAACCCTACCTATTTTAGCGGTTCAGTTATCATCAGACAGTAAGGTTCAGAAGCTTCGAGAAATTTAGCACATTTTGGGACATAAAGTGTCCTTTGAATCTATTCGAAGGAGCGACGTCCTCCAATGTCATCGATGCCAACGATTTGGCCATGCTGCTTCAAATTGTACCACGTTATATAGGTGTGTTAAGTGTAGAGGGCAACATGAGCCCGGTAATTGCCAGGTGAAAAAAATGCAACTTTCTTGCGTTCTGTGTAATAAGGTCTATAAAAAACTTGCAAGTGAAATGCAAGAAAGGAAAAGGTTGGCAAAACAGCAAATAACCCAAAAAATTGCGATGATTGAAAATAATGTAAAGAAGGGTGTTTCGTATGCCAGTGTCGCCGGAAATGCTAGTGGCTCACACACAATTTCACGCAAATGAAAGCTTGCAAGTTCAGGTAAACAATCTTGCCAGAGATGAGAAGGCTTTGGCAGAAAAAGTAGCTGTCCTTCTTAATAATTTCCTTGCCTAATTCCAACATCCGAGAACTCAAGATAGCTGCTCTTAATGTTCATTCTATAGTCTCTAATGATAGAAGAGATGACTTGCTCCGTTTTGCAACAGATCATAGACCTGACGTGCTTCTATAAAGCGAAACATATCTTAACGACGGACATTACTTGGAATTCAAGCATTACAATCTCATACGAATGGCGGCAGCAAGGCGATTCCCGTCAAAAAACCACTTCGATTTCAAACGATTAAAAACGGTGAAATAAAAAACTTTAGTCGTTTGGAAACAACTATTATTTCGCTGCCTTTGAGGGATAATAGATGTCTATACTTTATATCTACATACATAGCAACAGCATCCAGATTTGGTTCTGTCAGATTTTCAAGCCTCGTAGTTTGCCAAAATTCCGACCCTGAAAGTTCCAATAGTTTCTGAACGCCTCCTCACCCGCGCAGGGATTGATCGCAATCATTGTCCAAAAACCGGGAACCATGATGTGATCGATAGAGGGACGAGTGAGGTTAATCTTATTGGTTCTCATTTTGAGTCAGCCCATGTGACACAACATCCAAGTCCCAAATCTGTTGAGGTGGCTGAATAGCTGCTAAGGTTCGGCAACCAAAATAGCGACTCAAACACTAACATACATTTTTCTGTGAGAGTAAAGGCCGATGAACTTACAACAGAGCAGGCAAACAACATTTGACCAAATAACTTACGTATTCAGGACTCTGAATAACAAAAAGACTTCCGGTTTAGATGGCATTCCTAATATCGTACTTAAGCATATCCCGATCGAAATCAAAACTGCTACTTCCCAACCTGTTGGAAAACTTCGAAGGTATTACCAATAGGGAAAAAAAGAAAGATCCTTCAAATTATAGGCCAATAAGTCGCCTGCCTAATTTTGGGTAGGTTTTTGAGGTAGTTATAAGCAAGTCAATTTTGTCCGTTTGCGAAAAAAGGGAGATCATACCGCGGAATCAATTTGGATTCAAAAGAAACCATTCGGCAGTTCAGGCAGTTGCAAAACTGGTTTCCGATATCAATTGGAACCTACACGCCAAAAGAAGTACAGGTGCCTGTCTGGTGGACATCGAGAAAGCCTTCAACACGGTCTGACGGGCTTGTTTATAAATTAATCAGATATGAGTTTCCTTGTACCCTATTAAACATCGTTGTATCAATTATTCGCGGGAAGAAATTTGTGGTAACAAATGGAGAGTATATAACGACTATGGATTTTGATGTCACTGAAGGTCTATTGCAAGGTGCAGTATCGGCACTAATACTCTTTAACATTTACGTTTCTGAAATGATTAGGGACTTGGATAACTTATTAGCATTTGCCGACGATGTCTTCCTTTATGCTCATGGCTCTAAAACAACAAACATATAGAACGATCTTCAAACTAAGTTCGACTAAGTTCACACAAAAAGAAAATTCCTCATCGGCACTGGATCACTGATTTGGACCATTTCCATTTAAAGACCATAAGAAGGAAAATCTACTCCTTCCACCAATATGACAAAAAAGTCGTAACATTAATTTGCCTCAAGCAAAAAATCGATGTTGAACTTGAAATAAGCATAAGCAAGACATCACTTTGGAGTAAAAATTCTGTGGGAATCGACAAAATACCAAACATTGTTCTTAAACACCTTCCTCTAGAAGCGGTCAACATTAACACTACCCTGTTTAACAGTTTGCTGAATGATGCACATTATCCAGCTCATTGGCAGACAGAGGTGGGGAAACCAATTCCTAACATTATTGGCAATAAGTGTAACGCCTGATGTAAATTTTAAAGTTAAAAACGGTTTATAACAGGGTGTAATTATTTCACCGATTTTATATACGATTTTCACGAGCGTACGCAGATAACTTGATTTAGTACATGTCAAGTCCGAAGATCGAGGTCATCGTAACGCCTTTTGCAACGTGACTTCGATAAGATTCAGGGATGTTGAGACGGTTGGAATATCAATTTCGAAAATTGCGAAACCATTCTGTTCAGGACGCCGTTGTCTGTGGCCTCCCAAAATCCTAATATAGAAAGAAGTGACGAATGTTCTCTATCGTTGGACAAAACGGGCAGCAACTGGCGAATCGAAGTGTTGTCAGATATCTTGGGATTTGGTTACAGCAGTATCTATATTTTAACAATCCTATAGATACTGCTATACTATACTGCCAGAACCATAGCGGCCTTTGCCTGGACAAAGAGACTGTTTCACAGCAGTCAACTCGATGCCAAGGTAAAGGTGATCTGCTACATGGACCTCATTCGGCCTGTTCTTGCCTATGGATGTCCCGCGTGCTTCGACATGGGAACAAGCTTAATGGAAACTATTCGAGTTTTCGAGAGACGATGTCTGAGGGCCTGTCTTCTCTTATATAGAACTCCAGAGTCTGAGTACAAAAAGTTCTGTAGTAAAGAAGTCCTACGGGGAAAACCTGATAAAGCTTATTCGAAGCAACATAGCAAGAGCAATGATTTCGAACAACATATGGAATACCGGGGCTATTACCTTAACTGCGTGCACCATGAAGCAGTGCGTCTTAAAAGTCTTATTCCCCCTAAAGCGTTCCCCTATTAAGATAGAAAATGTTTATTTCAGGATTGATTAACGGTACCGATAATTTCACATTGGCCAAAATTGTGGACGTGCGAGTCAACTACGACCAAGACGTCACAAGTAGCTCACCGGAGACTCTTCGGTTTAGTAGGGCGGTATAAGTTCGCGACAGAGCGGATGTGAGAAGGCAACATCGACACTATCGACAATTCATGCAGTGAATACAGCATGTCCTGTAAGCCTTGGCCGGCTTACATACGTAGTGTTTTTTAATATTATTCCAAGTAAGGTTAAGAATTTAGGTTGCTTTAATTTAAATGAAAACATTGTATATTAAGTCAAAAGATGTATCTTTAATTTGTAAGGATTAACTTAGAGCGACCGTATGAGCCCAATTGTAAGTTTGTAGATAATAAAAATAGGTTATGTTAATTAAGCTAGATTTAAGCATTTTGTCAAGCAAGTAAGGAAAATTAATTTTAAAAATAAAAATGCAATTGAATTGAAAAAAAATAATGCCTGCTTTCAAAACTAACCTTCATATGAAACATATTTTTATACCTGCTGCAGTATAGTATGGGAATGAAATTTAAATGAATGAATTGGGAAGAGGTATCGTGCAAGGAGAAAGAAAACGCTTTAGTTGCTTAGCTTTTAATAACAGCTTAAGCCTTGTCGTCTAAGAGACAAAATTGTTTAGTTTTTTTTGTATGGGCATGATTCATCTATATAATTATTGTCTGTGACTGAAGTAAAAACAGAACAAAAAAGTTTACCTACCTTTGTGATTGACTCCCCTGGGTCCAAAAGCGTAAGTTTATTCCTCTTCAGACTTTTCACGTGCTCTAATACAAGATTAAAATGCTCGACTGCCGTGAGGCATAATTTGTCATAAAGAGATGTTATGACATCCTGTGAATTGGTGCAATTTACAAAATATTCGTTACAAATAATTGATAAATCATATATATAAATATTGAATACAATTAATATGGTTTAATTTTAAAATTATGTTGTTATCATTTCTTACCTGAACGGTTGTTGAAGCGTCATATTTAAACGATTTCGTTTGGCCATTTTCGAGGAACACTTTAAGGACATTTGCCATTGGCGTCACGCATATCTCTCCAAGTGAAAAGGCTGAAGGCTTAAATAAAAATAATCTTGTTATGAACCAAAATTAAAACGAAAAGACACAGGACTTAAAAGTTCTTAGATTTTAGATCCCTATTTATATGGGTGAACCCTAACAACTTGCAAGCGAACTTGACCGAAGAAGCAGTGAAACTTGTCCAACACCCTTAACTTTCACTTAAAAATCGCTGCAGTAAAAAGGAAGCGAATAATACAGGAAATACGCCGACTCCTCCTGAATGCAGACAAGGAAACTCAAAGGCTCTCTGAACAATAGCAGACCATTCTAAGTTGCTTTAATATCTAGAAGATTGATTCCAAATGCTGGCGGCACTAGAACATTGGAAAAAAGCGAGCTTACGCGACTTAGTAAAGTGGCCCTCACAGAAAATGAAGTAAACATGATGAACAGAATGACTCCATCTTTACATTCTTTCAGTCTCAGATGGTCATCGAGTTCAAATTAAAAGGGGGCCTATTGCAATATTGCTTACTTCAACATCACCTGGAAGCACAAGTGAAGCTAGACAACTGGAACAGTCCATCGGCAGCAAAAACGAATAACATAAGTGCCTACTTGAGATAATTGTGTTTTTCGGCATGCAGAACTCATATCTAAAAATTGATAATTAAGTTCGTTTATGCTTTCAACCATGAGTTGATAAAGTCAGCACTTATTTATTCAATTCATTAACATTGCCTATTGGAATATTGCCTATTGGTTAAAAATATTCAGGACCACCAATTTTAAGATATGAATCTCTTTCTACGTGCGAAGTTGTTGCCTGCTCTAATTTCAACTGACCAAATAAATCTCACCAAAACTGGCCAACTCTCCAAAATACTTTATTGAGAGCAAATGAAATTACTTCCTCACGGTATTCTATGCCAACAGTTCTATCAAATAGCAACTGGTCTTCGACGGATTCGCCAAGATCCCTTCCATTGCAATGATGATGTCAGAGCTTGGTTTATAAGAAATTTTGAGTCAGGATTGAGGTTTTGATTGCGCAAAACATCTCTACGAGGTTTATAACACAGGTTTATGATAAAAATTTTAACGATCGCACACAATAAATTTTCACAAAAAAATTTAAATCAAATTAGAAATTTGATTTTCAATGTACTCGAATTCGCTAACAGTTACATCAGTTCTTTCGCGAACCAATCGAATTCGTATTGGTCCAAAGAACCTTGTCGATGATGGACGAGTATTTTGTAGCAATATTCTTTTGCTATGCGATTCTGGGTCACCCGATACTAACAACTAAAGATTTAAAAAACATGTTGGCATCGGAAATATTTGGGTCGGTAAATCGTTGTTTATATTCACTCATACCCGAACTTCCATCACAACACCATTTAGAAATATTAGTGAATATTACACTTTTCACTTGTGTGTTTCTATAATACATTTTTTAATTCGAACGCAAATCTTCTGTTTTTCGTCATTTTGATCTTTCGCTTTGGATAAAAAAATCTATTTGGGGTCATCCAACAGAATCATGAGCTCCGCATAACATAACATAACTTCACTTTGTACCCAGTTTGTATTTTGCCTTAAGAAGTTATTGTTATTTCTTGAGGCACTCACCCATTTTCTATTTTATTCACGGGCAAAACCAGTCAAACTTTTGTTTGTTTGCTCTTAAATCTCTATATTCATCTCATTTGTCACGGTTTCTACCAAAAACTTGATTTTTTCAGTAATGTCTCGAGATGTGCAACTTCTTATATAATCAGAAAAGTGATTTCTTGAAAGAAAAATGCAACTGGATCGCGATCCTGCGTACAAAATAGAAAGCTCAAATTGAAAATCAAACAAAAAGAAACTTGAAAAGTCTCAAATTTAACTATACACTTGAAAAATTGTAAAAAAAAAAATTTCACCTGTTTTACCCTATCACTTGAAACAGAATCCATGTTAAATTAATCAACAAAGCACCCAAAACAAGAAGAAAAGTAAACAAAGCAAAACAACTTCTTATCAGAGACCAAACTTGCTAATGCTTTTGTCAATTTAAAGTTTGCACTTTAAAGCATTGTTATTTTTTTCGGATGATCAATAGTATGTGGCTTAAAGTTTACACTATGTGTAAACAACTTTGCATTGTCCAAAAACAACCGCCAAGAGCTTGAACAGTATGTATATAGTACTTCCGTCTTGCATTTTATTTAACACGTTCATCGACCTAAATGGTATAAACATGCTTGCCGACCATCAAAATCAGAGAGCAAAACAATAAGATCAAAAATAGGTATATGTTGAAGATATATTTACTTAAACAAAATCCTTATATAAAATTTTATAACTTATACCACTATTTCGCGTAGCGGGTCTGCGCTGCGACATGCTGGAACGGGGCCCACGACATCTCATATATTAATTTGGATGTGTGTCGTGTATATTAATTCGTCTCGTCTGGTCTCAGTTCAGTGTTGACAGCGCAAGCAGACACACAGTCAACAGGAATTATTAAAAAAATCCTTTTAAAAGAATATTTGACTAACAATTTTTTCAGAACAATTTTTCAGGTCAGGTAAAAGTTTTTTTCAAAACATTACCTACCTCGCTTTGCCGGCTACCTGCAAAAAAAAAAAATAATAATAAACAAACATCCCAGCAGGATAACGGGAAACCCAACCCAAAATATCAAGGACGGAGCAGCCAACCACGGGAGGGACTTCATGGTTTCTATCCATGATATGACACCGACGCCCTCTATGAGAGTATGCCTGCATACTCCTCAGATGACGGCGAAGAAGAGGAAGAATTAAGGATGGAGGAAGAAGACCCATCCGACTGTGAAGGCTCCTCATCCGAAGAAGAGGAAGAGCTAAACTCAACGATTGTTGAGGAAACCGAGGCAACCGAGAGTGAAGAATCGGCAGAAGAAGAATCTCTCACCGTGGTCAAAGCAAAGAAGAGGAAAAAGTCGGACCCACCCAGTCCAATAGATTTCACCTCGACAGCAACCGCATCCACAACAGCAACAACCGACAACAACCGCAACACACCAACATCATCAACCAAAAAGGCAACGAGCAACCCCAGCGTGGAATCAATGAAGAGATCATCCGTAATGCCCCCAATTATTTGTTTTGGCCTCAATGTTGCTAAGCAGACACACCAAGGGATTTGATGTGGTCTACAAAGTTCACAACATAAACTCCAACAAATCTGTCATAACGACCAAAACGAGGGAGGGACACGAACAAATAAGGAATAACCTGAAGACGAGGAAGTTCCAATTCAACACTTTCCCGCCCAAAGAAGACCGTAAAAACTTCGGAATGCCTCAAAGGCATTCACCATAGCTATGAGCCAGAGGAAATCGCAGAGGAGCTGAAGTCAGAGGGAATTCCTGCCATCAAAGTGAGCCTCTGTAAGAGTCGAGCCGACAAAAATTTTAACAACTTTGTTGTCAAGGTGGAAAAGGGTGCAGATGTCCCATGAATATATAGGAAAACTCTCCTAATGAACCAAAAGGTCCACTGGGAGAAACTTCAGATGCAGGGAATCACGCAGTACAAGAACTGACAAAAGTTCGGTCACGTTGCCAGCAACTGCGGAATGGCGTACAGATGCGTCAAATGCAAAAACAGCCACGCACCCGGAACCTGCCCAAGGACCACCAAGTATGAAGATGTGAACTGCATCAACTGCCAAAAAATGGACATCCGGCAAACTACCGTGGATGCCCAAAATACAAGGAGAGGGTCGCCGCTAAGGACAAAATGGCTCTGAAAAAGAAGGAGCAGCAGAAATTTGCCAAGGAATCCGTCTCCAAAAAGATTGAAGCCGGACTCAGCTTTGCAAATGTTGCTGCCCATCAAACCATCACAGCCCGCAAAACCGGCCACAAAAATTGCCGTAGGAACCACTACTGCACCAGCAACCAGGAAGGCAGCACCATCGCCGTCGCCCTCACACAATATCTTTGACGATACCGAACGGTTGTTTGGTACAGACTTACTAACCCTCGTTCAGAAGGCAAGGAAGGTTGTACCAAGCAACTACGGAAGTCTGGATGATAAGGCTAAAACAATGGTATTGGGTAAACTTATTTGCGAACTATGCATCTAAGAAAATGGCTAAGTATCATAACATACAATGTTAATTCGATTTATTCATTAGAAAAAAGGGCTTCCTTGGCAATGTTTCTCAAGGCAAAGAAGCCCGATATTTTATGTTTACAGGAAACCAACCTCACACCCAGGAATCGATACCAGAAGGATGGATACAACATTTATCGGGAGGACAAAAATGACGGAAGGAGGGTCACAGCCCTTCTCATTAGGAATAACCTAAACTCTACGAAGCTGGAAATACGAGGACTAAGCTGCATGGAAGTCACAGCAGCCGTAATCAGATGCAACGATGGAGAAACACTTCTTGTGCTTGCATTATACAACCACTGTAATGCAAGTGTCAGGAAATCGATAAAACAAACACCAACGTTTAGCTTTTAAAAAAACGTTATAACTTTATTAAGGACAAAACAACAAAACGTCTTTACTCTTTGACCTTCGGACACCATCTCCTCACATTCAGAAAAAGGACGACGATGTATGGGAATGGCACAACGCGTCCCATTCCCACAGTGATCCTCACTGAAGTTGACGTTACACAAGTAAGGAAAACATCAAGAAAGACCTCAGCATCATCAACGGCATCTCCAACCTGTACACTTACAGTGTAATTGGCGGGGATTTCAACGCCAGACATACACTCTGGCATGACGACAATTGCTCAACCCACGGATGCGTAATTGTCGAATGGTTGGACGAAAACGTCCATGTTCAATCTTGGGTAGTAGCTTCGCAACTACAAAAGACGATCCCGAGGACTCCCTCATCGCTTGACTTTTTCCTAGTAACCTCAAATTTCATTAATATACTTCCAGAGTTCCGGAATTTCACCTGTGAAGCCCACTTAAGTGACTCAGATCATCTGGCAGTTGAGCTGAGGGTCAAACCGAGTATACCGATCATGACTATTCATCTTACACCAGACACGTACCTGGATCACAAAAAAGTAGGCTGGAGGAAATTTGCTTACGACGTCGAGAGCAACATCAACATACTCCCACAGGAAAGGAATCTCACCAACGCCGAAATTGACAGCACGATACAGGAACAAAAGGATGTGGTCCTTAATGCTATCGATGCCCAAAAAAAACCGAAGAGCAGCAAGGATCGATATGCCCACTTGCCACTCAACATCCAAGCCATCTACGCTCACCGACAGCGTCTCCGGAAGAAGCTTCAGAGGATTTTGCATAGAACATGGAACACGGTCAACGACGAGTACAGGAGCGTACTCGCGGAACTGAACTGCATCAACGTGATGTTCCGAAGAGCCGTGAAACACCACACTGAGGAGCAATTTATAAGACGCCTGGAGAAAATCAAGCCTGGACCGGACACATTCAAGCAAATCAATGTGATAGTTGGCAAATCCAACACGATACCAGAAAGCTTGAACAGCGGACAAGGAGTGGTTACCACGCCAGCAGATAAGGCTGAAGCCTTCGCTGCGCACTTCGAAAGGAACTTCACCGAGAGGCCACCAGTGCACCTACCAGAGTTTGTGGAAGAAGTTCATGATGTAATCAAAGGAGTTCTACTCGACACCAGCATTGTGACCAACTTCAGCAGAGAAAATCCCGCAACAAACCCAGCCCCAGATATTGGCGTTTTCACAAATGCCGAAGAAGTGGAGGACCTAATTTTGAGTGGAAACTCAAAAAAGTCCATAGGTCCAGACCGCATTTCCAACTTTTTACTGAAAAAGTTGCCAAATGTTGGGATACTACTTCTAACTGCATCAACAATAGCAATTTTCCCAACTCCTGGAAAATAGATAAAGTTGTTCCAGTTCCGAAAAAAAAAACCAATAGATCCAGCATTGACGGGTATAGGCCGATAGCGCTTCTCTGCTGTGTTGGGAAAGTGCTGGAGTCAATATTGCTGCGCCAGATCATGGCAATTTGCTCGGAGAAGGGAATCCTCCCAAACCATCGATATAGTTTCCGGGCGGAGCATTCAACCATCCATCCACTGCTGAAGCTGCATCATGATGTCACCCAAAGTCTAAATAAGAAGGAAATCGTAGTGGCTTGCCTGCTGGACATAGAAAAGGCATTTGACAGCGTCTGGATTAAGGGCCTCATCTATAAAATGAAGACAATGGGATTTCCTCAGCATCTGGTAAAAATCTTGTTTAGTTCACTAACAGAAAGATTCTTTTTCGTCCAGATACAGGATCAGCTGTCAACATTACGAAGACTTCTCGGAGGAGTTCAACAAGGACGAATGGTCTCTCCCATCCTTTTCAACATCCTAACAGCGGACCAGCCAGCCAACGACGCCCGAACAAAGACACTCCTCTACGCAGATGACTCCATCACATACTCTACGTCTTTAGCCCCGGAAATAGCAGCCACTAGGGTAGAACAACGCCTAGCGAAGCTATGGGACTATTACAAGAAATGGGGACTGAAGATCAACTGCAGCAAGACAGAGCTTATTTGCTTCCGACCACCGACCACAGCAACCAGAAGAAGGAAAGCTTTCGCGACGAGATGCCACGACACGAGAATAACACTGCCAGACAGAAAGGAGATTGCTCCACAACTCAAAACGAGGTACCTAGGGATAACCTTCAGCGAGCGATTCCAGTTCCGGCAACACGCAGAAAAGGCTATTCAGAAAGCCAATTTCGCCCTTCATCTTGTGCACCCTCTCCTAAAAAGGAGGAGTGGTTTGCATAAAAGCACCAAATTACTGGTCTATAAGCAACTTATTAGACCAGTAATTACTTACGCCTTCCCGATTTACGTCAGCAACACAACGCTGTACGAAAGCACAGAGATCACACCAATCAAGGAATACATGCTGCAGCTGTCAAGAAAAATCATCGAAGGGTTAGGAAGCCACCCTAACGAAGAGATCAGGATCATCAGCAGACAGGAAATTGAGCCAGCCCACAGGTACCTCAGCACACGGACAGTCATCGATGAACACCTTCAACAGATCATCGACTGGACCTCGTTCTACACGAAAGCCAACAAAAACTACTACAGAGGTTAATACCCTATATAATATTTTAATTATATTTCGTTTTTGAAACAACTCCCTCAGAGTCAATTTTCACAATGTTTGGAAAATTGTATATAAAATCAGTTATAGATTAAGCATATCATGTTCAGAATTTTTGTAAAGAAAATTTAGTATTATATAAAATCACAACCGAAATACGTTGGGCCCTTATTGTTGAGCCAATAATATATAAACTGTAGTTATAAGTTTAGTTTTAAGCCAAAATTGTAAATATTATACTAAAATAAAAATAAATCTTAATCGTAATCGTGTATATTAATTGGTCTTCATATGCATTTCTGCGATAAGGATGCAACTCGGATATCGTGGTGTTAAGGAGGCCAATGGTAGGCATTGCTACGATACCTTTACTTATTCAGTCTGAACTTAATTCTAAGTTAACTTACCGGAAATAAAGGGGATCCATTAACGCAAACACTTTCGGCAAACCTGACTCGACTGGGCCGGGAACGCAATTTCGCACGTTTTCCTGCGGACAGGAGAGTAGATTTACGACCTGGACCATGATTATTCGCTGGCTGACAGACTAGTAAATTCACCTGCGACTCGCAGGCACGAACCAATTGGATAACATGGTCCCTGGGGGCTTCTTTAACATCCTCGCCATTTACAGCAAGGATTTGGTCACCTGGTTGAAGCTGAAAGAATAAACAAGAAAGGATGTAAAGTTTATGTTTTTACATATGAAAACTTTAATAATGAGTTTAGTGTAATATAGTGTACAACCGGAAATGGAACACGCCATTTCGTGACGTGTTGGAACGCGGCCAATGTTTTATTAAAACAAGTTGTTGTGTAATACCTACTTGACAATCATGGCTGGGGGTCATCAGCCGTACATAACATTGTTGCAAGTATTATACTATTTTAAAATTGTGTGTATAACGCCCCCATCCTAAGACACAAAAACTCAATAAAGAATCCAATCCAAAATTTACGATTTATTCAAAATTAAATTTTTAAATAACGGGTTTTTCAACAGGAACGCTACAAAAGTACAGCGACAGGGACAGCAAACGACGCCATATTTCTTGCCGGTCTTTTGACATTTCTTTTCAGTAAGGTTTTGCCATTTCATAATGGAAAGATATACGAGCCAAAAACGAGTAGAAATTATTAAAATTTACTACCGAAATTCGGTGTCGGTGGCCTCAACGTTAAGAGCGCTATGTGCAATTTATATTCGTCATAATCATCCTAGCAAATCAACAATTGAGCGTCTAGTGGAAAAAGTTGAATCCACAGGCACAGCACAAAATGTTCCCGTGCCAGTGAGACAAGGAAATGCCCGTAGTGTCGAGAATATTGCTGCCGCTGATGCTTCAGTTGCAGAAAGCCCAAATGTGTCTCTCTCTCAGACGTAGTTTTGGCGAATTTTGCGAAAAGATCTTGGCCTACATCCTTACAAGATTAAATTGACGCAAGAACTGAAGCCGCTTGAACACCAGAAGCGTCGTTTGTTCGTAAATTGGGCTGGGCAACAACTTGAAAATGATTCGGATTTTCATCTTCAGCGATGAGGCTCACTTCTGACTGAATGGCTCCGTCAATAAACAAAATATGCGGTATCGGTGAGGCAGCAATCCACACGTACTCTATGAGTCATCATTGCATCCGGAAAAAATTACGGTTTGGTGTGGTTTATGGGCCGGCGGCCTCATTGGGCCGTACTTCATCCGTGATGATCAAGACCAGCACGTTACTGTGAATGGGGATCGCTACCGTTCAATGATAACTGAATATTTTTGGCCCCAATTGGATGATATGTACTTGGAGGACATGTGGTTCTAACAGGATGGCACCACAAGCTACACAGCGAATGTCACAATCAATTTATTGGAAACCAAGTTTGGAGAACGTGTTATCTCACGAAATGGTCCAGTCGCTTGGCCGCCTCGGTCTTGCGATTTGACGCCGTTAGACTACTTCCTGTGGGGCTACGTCAAGTCTATGGTCTATGCCAACAAGCCAGCGACGATTGATGAACTTCGTACGTATATCGGACGTGAAATTGCAGCACTATCGGTCGATTTATGCTTGAAAATCGTCGAAAATTGGGTTCAGCGTCTGGACTTCTGCAAGCGTGCCTGTAGTGGCCATGCAAAATAAATCGAGTTCCGTACATAATGGCATCGAGCGTACTTTCACAGGAATAAAGAATTTCATTGATATCCAAAAACTTTTTTGTTTTATTTAAAAAAAGTTTTGTAGCGCTCCTATTGAAAAACCCTTTATAACATAAACATAAACACTCATCCCCAATCCATTATATATAGTACAATCATCATTATATTTGTTAAAACCTTTCTTTTAAATTAACTATTGGTACACATCCTGATAAGTAAACGAGTTGCTCGGGGGACAAAGGGCGTACTCAATTCTTAAACTGGCATTGGACTAAGCTCATGAGGTCAGTTAAGTAAGCACTGTGCGTGAAAGTTCGATGTCCCACAAATGAGCAATCGAAACACTCGCACTATGAGAAATATGAAGAACAACTAGAGTATCAAGAGAGGGATGGTGGTACTTTCCGCTGGTGGTTTGAGACACACCCTGTCAGTGATTTATTGGGGCACACCAGCCGTGAATTCTGTCAAATTGAAGATATAACAAATGATCTAAAAAGAATGTTTATCCCGATCTGCAAATTAATATGGCAAATCGAGGATCGCTGAATGAAAGGATAATTCAAGCAAATTATGCTGTGAAGGATCTCTCGGTTGACAATGTGTGCCTTCCCATTAGATGAGGCTGTAATTTCGGATCTGGTCCTGTTAATAAAAAATCTTGATGCACCAAGGCCAAGTAATGGTATACGGCTTTACAAATTACCAACTTGGAACGCAAAGTTATAAAATCTATGATTATGACTGGATTGACAAAATGAGAAAATGTTTTATTTCCCTTTACTCCAATAATATCAAGCTTGTTTCTTAAGTATTCAGAAAGCATATTGAAAGGTCGTAGTCTGTGCCCGTACATTCCTTGTCTTCAGTATATTAGATTCTTTTGCGTTCTTAGGTGATTGTTCTTCTTTGGTGTGGACTTGTTGTTAAGTTCTGCGACACATTGTCATGCCATTTAGTACGTACGCTGCTAGATATATTTCTGGCCTAGGCGACACTAAGTGTTGCCAGGTGCAATCTGACATTTTCATTGGAAATGTTTGACATTTTTTAGCATAACGTCACTCAGAACGTGTTGTCATTTAATCGTAAATTGTTTTATTAAAAAATGGAATTAAATCGTGAACAAATCCGTGCAATCATTTTTCACAACTTTCAACGTGGATAAAGCACCATCCTATAGCACAGTGAAAAACTGGCATAATGAATTCAGTCATGGCCGACGCTCGCTCAAAGACGAATTCCGTGAAGGTCGTCCAAAAACGGCCGTTGTGCCAGAGAGCATTGATGCCGTGCGTGAACTGATAATGCAAGATCGTCATGTGACAAACCGTGAGATAGTGACATCCCTGGGCATTTCTCCCACCAGCATACATTCGACATTGCATGAACACCTGACCGTTAAAAAGGTTTGTTCTCGTTGGATCCCTCACAATTTGACAATCGCTCAAAAAAAGGCTCGTTTCGATTGGTGCAAAGAAATGCCAAAAAATACGATCGCGGTGCCTCAAAAGACGTTTATAAGATTGTCACAGGTGGACATCATGGATCTATGCGTATGAGCCTGAAACAAAACAACAATCGACCGTGTGGGTCTTCCAAGACGAGCCAAATCCAACAAAAGTTTTTCATGAAAGAAGCACTTCGAAGCAAATGTTGTTTTCTGTTTCTTCGGCAAAACTGTCGGTCAATTCGGAGTGGTATACCACAATTTGTTTGCTGAACAATAGAAGACGAATCATTGTTCACCATGACAATGCGAGCTCTCACACATTGGTTCAAACCACCGCCTTTTTGACCGGCCAAAACGTTGAATTGATGAGTCATCCGCCGTACAGCCCTGACTTGGCACCCAATGATTAATTTTTATTCCCGCACATCACGAAAAAAATGCGTGGTCAACGATTTTCGTCGCCAGAACATGCTGTTGAAGCGTTCAAAAACCATGTTTTGGCGGTGTCTCAATCGGAGTGGAAAAAATGTTTCGACAATTGGTTTGAGCGCATGCGAAAGTGTATTAATCATGCTGGAGAATACTTTGAAAAACAATAAAACCAATTTGTATGATAAATATTCGCATTTTCATTATTAGACACGAAATATATCTAGCAGCCTACGTATTTGGTTTATATTGATCCAGTTTAAGGAGTTTAATAGGGTTGATATTGGGGTCTATTCTTACATTTGAGTATAATTTTCATTTATTTATTATAAATTTGTTCATTTTAACCAATTTATCTGTTGTTTATTTTATTTTAAAATTCGAATTAGTTTCTAATATCGTTCCTTGATGGACATCTTTGTCAATACTTATTGCACTCGATATTTCATTATTTAATGTGGGGTTTTTACGTCCATTAACACATTGTGGAATACCATAGACTACGCGGGCCCAGTCAACTTAAGATGCTCATAAATTCGAGGTGTAAAGTCATATTGTACATATTGTGCTGACCTAAGATTTAACAACGGAGTGATTCATGGCAGCATAAGGGCAAGATGATCAGTAGAAGAGGATCAGTACATCATCTGGACAACGACAACGGAACAAATTTTGTTTGAGCGAAAAATGCATTACAAACTCCACTTACTGATAACGGAATTCAGTGGCATTTCAAACCCCCTGTAGGTCCACACTTTGGTGGACTCTGGGAAGCTGGGATCAAGTCAGTCAAATACCATTTGAATCGAATCATAGGTGAGCAAAAATTGACATACTGGGAAATAAACACAATTCTGGTGCAAATAGAAGGATGTTTTAATTCGAGACCACTCAGCCCATTAACAGACAACAATGACGGTGTCGATGCACTAATATCATGTCATTTCATTATTGGATCACCTTTAAAAACACCAAGACATGATGTAATTCTGGATCTCGCAGAGATAAGTTTAAAAAGGTGGAAGTTCATTCAGATACTCAAACAAGATGTTTGCAACCGTTGGTACGAGGATTACATTGCCAAAATTCAAGAACGATAGAAGTGGAAGCAATTGACAAACGACTTTAAGATTGGTCAAATTGTCTTGCTGAAAAATGAGCTTTTAATACCATCGAAGTGGCCTTTCGGCATAATAGTTGAAGTGCATAGCAGAGTAGATGACCTTGCAAGAGTTGTGACAATTAAGATAGAATAAGGCGACAAATAACCAAGGTAAGTTTGCTGCCAAAAGAAAACAATATCGATAAACTCAAAGACGTCAGAGTTCAACTCTCAGAGAATCAAAGGTTTGACATTACTTGGGAAACAACGCCGGAGGTGGCAAAATGTTGAATACATCAACAAAATAAGAATAAGAAATTAAAACACACTTGACACCTACCAACAAGTGGCAACATCAGCAGTTTGCATATAAACATGTTGCTCAGTGCAAAGCCTCGTATCAAACAAGCAATGGCAAAGTTCAATGTTATTGAAGTATTTACAGCACGTCATTATTTGTACTTGTCATTCTATCTGCTTGCAGGAATTACTTCCGGCAACATCGTCTCAGCCAGCATGATCCACAGGACCGTCATTGGCTGCTTCGCCCTTAACCGTTGATGGGCAACCGAAAAAAGAACGGAAAGATTGTGTGCAATATAGAGTCGAAGGTGAACTTCGCCGTAAGAAATTCCATAAGTATTTTTTTTTTCCGGAAATGAAAACATGAGCCTCTCACAAGGAAAAGTCGAAACGCGTGCATCATGCATTACCTGTACAGGCAAGAATTAAATATATGTACTTTTCTGGGCACATAGACTAGTAATTTTACTTCTCGATTAGTACGGGGTTTTTCAATAAGAGCGCTACAAAAGTTTTTTTAAAATAAAACAAAAACGGTTTTGGATATCAATGAAATTCTTTATTCCTGTGAAAGTACGTTCGATGTCATTGTGTCGACTGCTGCAATTTCACGTCGGATATTTGTACGAAGTTCATCAATCGTCGCTGGCTTGTTGGTATAGACCATAGACTTGACGTAGCCCCACTGGAAATAGTCTAACGGCGTCAAATCGCACGACCGAGGCGGCAAGCGACTTTCTTTCATGAGATAACACGTTCTCCAAACTTCGTTTCCAGTAAATTGATTGTGACATTCGCTCTGTGGCTTGTTGCGCCGTACTGTTGGAACCACATGTCCTCCAAGTCCATATCATCCAATTGGGGCCAAAAATATGCAGTTATCATTGAACTGTAGCGATCCTCATTCACAGTAACGTGCTGGTCTTGATCATCACGGAAGAAGTACGGCCCAATGAGGCCGCCGGCCCATAAACCACACCAAACCGTAATTTTTTCGGGATGCAATGATGACTCATGGAGTACGTGTGGATTGCTGCCTCACCGATACCGCATATTTTGTTTATTGAAGAAGCCATTCAGCCAGAAACGAGCCTCATCGCTGAAAATGATTTTTCGATGAAAATCCGAATCATTTTCAAGTTGTTGCTCAGCCCAATTCACGAACATAAGACGCTTCTGGTGGTCAAGCGGCTTCGGTTCTTGCGTCAATTTTATCTTGTAAGGATGTAGGCCAAGATCTTTTCGCAAAATTCGCCAAAACGACGTCCCAGAGATGCCCAACGCTTGAGAACGACGTGTGAGAGACACATTTGGGCTTTCTGCAACTGAAGCCTAAGCGGCAGCAATATTCTCGAAACTACGGGCACTTCTTTGTCTCACTGGCACGGGAACATTTTGTACTGTGCCTGTGGATTCAAATTTTTCCACTAGACGCTCAATTGTTGATCTGCTAGGACGATTATGACGACCATAAATTGGACGTAGCGCTCTTAACGTTGAGGCCACTGATTCCGAATTTCGGTAGTAAATTTTAATAATTTCGACTCGTTGTTGGCTCGCATATCTTTCCATCATGAAATGGCAAACCTTACTGAAGACAAATGTCAAAAGAGCGGCAAGAAATATGGCGTCGTATGCTGTCCCTGTTGAAAACCCCTTTAGAGAATTGGTCTTTCTTTCATCAAATTACTTTTTAATGCAATATGTGAGCCCAGTATTCAAATGGGCCTATTGAGGCACAGTAGAATATGGTACCGCCTTTCAAACGGCTGTCCATTCTATGGTTAATGTCACTTACTCCTGGTTACTCCTCGACTACAACATATCATACATTGCAACATTCCATTAAAATTCCATTTAACTTATGTCATGGTTTTTTGTTACATCTGTCAGTTGTGACAATAACATCCAAGTTTAACTGAACCAATAGTAGATCTAATGTACGTGGTTGTTTGATATGTATGTATGTTAAGTTAACCGGATTTGATTTTCCTTATTTTCCAATGTTTGTTCTTCTCCTATTTTCTTTTTCCTGATGAATATTGAACAATTAGGATCATTTGTGGCATGGTTGACATTTAGTTGTTAGTTTAAATATTCGTTTGTTTTCCAATAAGGACGACAGCTTTTTTTTAAAATAAAATTAATCGATTGTAAGTTGCGCTGTGCGGCTTGTGGCACCTGTTAAAACCACATGACGTCAAAGTCCATATTTTTCAATTCGGGCCAAAATTTATCGGTAATCATGGCGCGATAACGCTGGCCAATCACAGTAACGTGACGATCGTTATCGTCGACGAAAAAAGATGGCCCAATAACGCCGTCGGCATGCAAACCGCACCAAACAGATATTTTTGTGGATGAAGTGGTGATTCGTGAAGCAAATGTGGATTTTCCCCCGTCGAAAACTTATTCACGAAACCATTGAGCTTATATCGAGCTTCGTTACTGCAGATGATTTTTGATTTTCATTTATTGCCTGTAAAGTAGGGATTCTCGGTCACCGACTCCGAATTTCGGTAGAAAATTTTTATAATTTGCAGACGTTGCTCGTTCGTTTACTTAACCATGATAAAAGTGTTGAGTTTACTGAACAAATTGACAGTGACAGTTCGATGATTTGTGAAAAGATGCGTTCACAAATTAAATTCAAAGTTGTTATGTCCCCATTTGAAAACCCAATATTTTAGGCATTCACTGGTATACTTCTATACATCGTGATTGCCCGACAAAACACTTGAAACAGGTAATGTTAAATTTTCCAGATTCTGTGATTGTTTTGTTGGTTCTATTATTCTATTTTATTCTATATTAAACATTTGTTAAGGAACATGTTTAACAACTGGTTCCAGAGAAACTTTGATCAAAATAAGACATATTTTAAATTTTGAATTACGAATACATAACTGCAGAACCATATTTGCACGGAAATTGTAATATAATTTTTGTTTTTATAATATTAATACATTGAAATAACAAAGAGTACCTACCTTATTCATGCTAGGGCCACCATCAGTTACAAAACGTACTATCACAGGTCGTTCACTTCCAGCAACGAAGCCGAACCCGAAGTTCTGGCTTCGTTGCAGAACCACAATCCGAGGCTCTGGCGGATTTTCATCCCATTGAACACATTCTGGCGCTTCATAAGTAGACGTCTTATTCAGATGACTGTAACATTAAAGTTAAGATTTTATCAATACATTTTGTTTTTTTTTTTCTCATTTTCTCGCTCGCAAGACAGTTTTAAAAATACTTACTTTATGAAGTATGGCCGACCCTTTGAGTCTACCGCTTGTTCCCATCCGTATGGCAGCTCGGCAAATTGATTCCAATTTTCACATGGTGGTAACCATCCTGATGTTTGCGTATTATGACTGTTGAAATAAATTTAATAATTAATAATTGCACTCAATGATACACGAATATATCGAATAGGATGTAATTTCACGAACATTTTTTTTAAATTAAGAAATTTTTAAAGGTTTCAGAAATTCACACATTACGGAGGGTCCGGTAAACGATATCAAGCTGAGATATGCTTCGACGTTCTTGACAGAATGTAGTGTGGAATTCTCACCGCTAATGTTGCCTGGTTTTCAAGCATCGACCAGTAGGAACAGTTGGGTTATGCGCACCTGTCCAACTGACAATAGAAAATTCCTCCGAAACGGAACAAAGCCAGGAGGTCGCTTTATGGCTTGAAAGCTATAACCTTCGATCTCAGTGGTGGTCCTTTGAATCGTATTTTATGCTCTCAAGTAAACTTAATAAAAAAAATAACCACTTGATATTTCATGATTGTAGTTTCCAAATTTTGAATAACTCCTGCATATCTTTGCATATTTTTAATCGTCCTTCTTCGGGTCGTGACGCTTGATTTCCCAAAACGAATCATGTTTTACAAAAGAACTAATTTATGTAGGTCGGTAGACGAATCTAGGTCACGTGGCCTATATTTTGGAATAGTCTGAGATAATGTAAATACTTGAATCCAATTCCTACTCAATAAACTTAAAACCGAAGATGTTACTGCAATCAACTATCTTGTGGTTGTTATGTTAAGGGAAAAACACAGAAATATTTCATCGAACTTACTATTTTTTGACAAATACAAGAAATGGATTATATTAAAATACAGACTAATTTAAATGTGAAATGTGATTTTTATTGAGGATCGTGGATTAATTTTCATGCTGTTACTCGTAAGACCCAACAAATGATCATAAAGAAGAAGTGGCTGTATCCTTTTTCTTAATATCTTATGTACATACTATACTTGTCCCTATCTTTAACTCTGTCAGTGTCAAATGTCACTTTCTTGTTTTTATCCTTTTTGACATTTATGCCCAATGAATAATTTTTATCTGGTTCATCAATGTATGTTTGAAGATCTGATGGTTTCAGCCTATCGACGAAATGTTGACTCTCTGTGCATTGATTTGTTAAGTGAAAAGCTGTTCGTTAATCCTACGGATGCTTAGATCCGGACCAGTATACGGCTGCTCCAAGGCCTTTTTTTCATAATCGACACGAACAAATGCATGTTTATACTTATAAAGGTCTGGAGAAACTAATAGTTTAGTTTGTTTTTGACATGCTTTGCAGTCGCAATTGTCACATAGCCTCTCGGTGTTTCTCGAAAAACATCGAAGAACTCACCGGGAACTCTTAAACCTTAATAACTTTTAATGTTCATACAATTTCCAGAATAATAAAATGTACTTAACGAACCCCCAAATGTTGACCTGCTATTCAATGGAAAACAGATCATATCCGCTTTGCTTGAAGACCTTTACCAGAAAGTATTTTATAGACTAATATAAGTAAACATTGTGCTCAAAGGAAATATGTTTACAGGTTTTATGACAAAGGCTTAACACAGGCCGCAAATTTACGTAACCAAGCTCACATACACACAAACCCAAGATCTTATGTTGCACCAATTGTCGTCAAAAATGTAAACAAATGTCGACTGTACTGTACTTTTGTACTGTGTACTTTTAAAGCAGTCTCTAATCCGTTTCAGGTCTCACGATCGGGCGCTTACTGAGACCTGCGACCCAAATATTTTGGCTGTGGAAATCCCACGATTTTTTTATGTCCTAAGATTCCAAAATAGTCTTTTTCAGGGTTCTGTCTTCTGTCCTTTTGCTCAGTCAATCAGTGCTGATTTGTGTGCGTCATACGAGTATCGTGACATCCTAGTTTTAAAATGTTTGTCCAGTGTTCACTAAATTGAATGAGAATCGATCTCCCCTAGAGACAATGCTATACTTTTAAGTATATGCATTTTCTTTTTTATCTTTGACAAATTGTTCACACAAATAGGAATGACATCAATTTCTTCGTTTGCCTTTTCAGTCAAACAACAAAAAACATATGTTCATATAATCCGGAGTTAACTCACCAAATTAGCTGAGTTATCTCACTAACTAAGAGAAATTTCCTTAAGCATTAAACAGTTAAATCTTCTTTATACGCTCTGCGCAGATCTTGTAGTGCTTTTGGAAGCGTGATGACCCAGCTGGTTTGCTCTTGACACATAAAAGCAGCCTTCAGCGAACGCTCAACGATCCCATTTGAGGCTGGGTGACAGGGAGAATTGTGTATCCTTGTCGTACCACACGTTGTTATTAGTGCATTGAACAACGACGACTCGAACCTTGTTCCTTGATCCTTAGTATGGAACATTGTTGTACAAATCTAGCAAACCAATGCGTATATGGGGTGCAGCAACTGTCTCTACATTCATGTCTGCTTGTCAAGCAATATCGGTTTGACTGACAGAGTTGAAGGACGATGATGTCGATGTGGACGTGGTTGAATCGATGTTCAGGAGCTCTTGATGAAGCACTTTTGACCGTTGGCATTAGTTTTACTAGGCTGTGAGACTCAGCAAAAAGAAAGTGGTCGGATTCAGGTACAACACTTTGAGATTCGCCATGCGACAACGAAGCCACCCTTGCCAACCTTGTTGGAGAACTCTGCCACATTACAGATAAGTCCCTAAGTTTTCATATTTTGTGATATTTATGGATTCCATTACGCAATCTTAAGCTTAATCAAACAGACAGTTTGTGCCATACTGAATGAACTTAAAAAAAAGATGGGCCCGCATGAAACACAATAAATCATTTCACGGAAACTGCGATCGATCTTTATTTCAAAAGCCAGGAAATTTATTCTTAATCATAAAACTAATCATGTCAACAAACGTTTGGGCCCGACGCGTGGTCGTTTACAAAAAAGAGAAAAAAGAAAAAGAAAAGGGTGACTCTAGCAGAAATTCTTTACGGTAAGACTCTTACAGAAAAATTTCGTTCGGCGACCCTTTCAATCAAAAGCAAAACCACTGATAAATGATAAGTTGTATTCCACTCACTTGCAATAATAGAGTCTTCCATCTTTCCGAGTATGCACTGTCCAGCCATTCCTAAGCTTGCTTTGTAAAATCTCGAGTTGTCTTTCGACTTCATCCCAACTTGGCGACAAATATTTAGCTCTGCTTTCATCTTCTGCAATTGCATTGTTAACATGTTTTTGCGAAGCATATTTTCGCTGCGTTTCTATTTCTTGTAACGTTGTTGAGTCGCATTCGACTTGTTGCGGGGAAGGCAATGCAGGTGGTTGATCATCATTATTCGTATGCCCGGAAGGCAACAGCATCTCGTTAGTTCATCCAATTATATCTGCAATGAAAAAAAAAGTAATTATTAAAAACTAACAGTAGCAAGCTCTTTTAATTTTATATAAAAAAGTAACCAATAATTTAATAGAGGTGTCAGGATTTAATTATAAACATGCTCGACTTGACAGGATAGCATGTTAATTAAGGTTGTTAAATCTTATTCAGTAACTAAATATTTGAAAAAGAGCGCTAAACTTGAAGATTCATTTTGTTGGTACATTTAGTTCCAACCACTTTTAAGTGGCAAATATTACATTCATGATGACTTCATGAAGGAAAATTTAGTATTCGATTTTCTCATTCGAATCAATCCATCTAGAGGACACAAATAGCCCGCGTAGATTTCATTAACGCTGGAAACTTATGGAACTCAGGAAGGCCTACTCACCGCCCGCTGACACAAAAGCCTTCTACTTTTCCAACCAAAGCACTTGAAAGGCACTTTTTATCCATATAAGATTTTCTCGATGATAAGCAAAATTACTAACTTAATTACGTTATAAGATTACCCGAAACAAATAAAATGGTCTGACTGTTTTAACCAAATCGTGAAAAAACGATAAGATTTTGCATGAAACAATTAATCTTACTATATAAAGATAACTTTCAAAATAAATAGAATGACTAAATGACCCGGTGCACTTTGTATCACCTATCCTAACGACACTAAAATTCTCCCGAATGGTAAACCCGTTGGAATCATCGCGAGATCAATACATCCTCTCCTTGCAATTTGCCTTGATGAGCTTTGCCTCGATGATGTTATTCATTAGCTTTTTCGAAGCCAGTCTCGTTCCATTACACAGTCGAGGTTGATTAATGTTACAGAGCATGATCAACACTGATCCTACTTTTAATTTTGCATCATGAGGTGGAAGTCCAGGCAATTCCATCTTGGTTTGTAGCTTTGTCAACTGATTTATAAGAATACAACTCTCCTGCAATGGACGCATTTAAGATCATCGACATCTTTATTTTTGGCCAATATTGCTCTTTCACTAGGTCAATCATGGTTATTGACGTGTTTTTCTATGTTCGGAAAAAAAGCTGAATAAGCTCCTGTTTTGAGACGGTGAAGTGACAGAAACTCGTGAATTAATATTATTAATCCGGCCGAGGTATCAACTGCGACCTTACCATTTCCAATATCTAATAACTGCTTCGAAAACACAATTGCAGTTTGATCTTGTTGCAAAAACACTCGCATGTTAGTTGTTAATTGGAGTGTCTTTACGTGCCGCCACAAATTAGTTGATTCTGAGCATGCTTTTAGTTCGTCAGCAACAGTTGATCGGGGAATAACTGAAAGAGTCTGACGAAAATCACTTGATAACAGAATAATGGCTCCACCAAAGAGTTTTGGTTGTCACAAAGATCTTTTAACGTTCTGTCATTGCGCTGTTTTTGGTGATGTTGCAAACTGGTGCTTCGTTGATTTGCATGTTTAGTGGTAATTTCCAGGCAGAATGTGCAGTTCGTCCACCCTCTTTTAATATTGCTGCTATTCCAGATGAAGCCAACGCTAGGGCTACTTAATTGCCAATAGCAATGAACATAGGAACTTTTTTCCAGTCCCCCCGGGATCATCAAGGAAGTAAATTCTACCAGTTCCACTGTTTTCAGCTTCTTTCAAAGTATCATATGCAATTCTTTGTTCTGCATTCAATTGCAGAATATTTGAATGCACTTTTTCGGTCAATACTTCAGTATTGTACTGTTGTTCCCTTTATAACTCGTGGTTAAATGCATTGCGCATTGGACGATCCTCAGACATGTCATCCGTATATTTCATCTACAAATCTTCCGGATTCGAGGGGAAACTTGGTGATATTATAATTGTAAACAATATGACAATCTGATGCAGCGATGAAGATATGACGGAATCCTTGAGCGTATTATGCCAACGCGAATCGTTCTGGAGCAACGACTCACGGTAAACCGCATACAAATGTCCATCAACTGTTCTCAGTTGTTAAAACGATGTCGGACCACGAACGAACAACAATCGAAGCAAATAACATTTATCGTTATTTAAATGACATTTTAAAACAGTAACAGTAAATAAAGTTCTCACGCACAGACAAACATTCGACAGCCAACTGACAGTCAGATATATTTTATTTTTGCTATCATTCCAACAAAATAGATACTGTATAGATAGAACTGTTTATATGGGTAAATGATTGTTTTTACTATCTTTCTCGCTTTTTTTTATATTTTCAAACCTTCCCTTGACAACTACAATTTCCTTAGCTAAATCGGCCTAACCGCACTCGGGTTTTAGCGAGATAAACGAACAGCAATTAATTTTTATATAAATAGATAATAAATATTGAAGATTGAAGGGAAATTCCGATCAACGTGTTAAAAATCATAAGGTATAAAGTTATAAAGGTATACATTTATATCACATTAAAATTAAAATAAAAAAAGAGAACTTTCAAATATTGGAGAAACGGAAACAAAATGGCTAGACAAATAAATGGGATAAGTGCGATGACGGCGACAGACAGAGCTTAGAAGAAAATTTAAAAACACCAAGTATTTTTAACGACAACTGTCACAGAGCCTTCACAAAACACTGCTGAAACTGAGAATACAAACTTTACGAAAACCTCTTATCACAAAAAAGTTCAATTTTGGTCATGCACTAGACAAATACATTGGAAACAAAAAAGTGTAATACAATTGATATTTTTTTAAACTGTCCCCTAGGAATAATTTTGTTTTCGCAGTTTTAATCATTTAAAAAAATTTTACGAACTTAATATTAATAAATCACCACTTTGCTCTCGAAACAACCTAAAGCACCTTCATCGGCATTTGAAAGTGTCCTTGTTTCTTAACTATGAAGCAGGATGGAGATGATGAGGGTCTTATAGAGCTACACTTAAGTTCTTCGAAAAAGGACTTTACTCACTTGTTTTCTAGGAGCCTAGGTAGACAAAGTCAATAACTATCTCAAAGTTATTGCTGTCTATGGTAGCGTTCTGATCAAGACGTCGGATAGGTGTTGATGACAACACATTAGAAACTCATCTTCGCCGTTTCTATCTGAACAGTCATAAACGCATCATGTTGAAATCAAGCTGCGTTCTCCGATTACCTACAGATCTTTAAAAGATAGTGCCTCTGCTGTTGAAGCGCAACTTTTGCACTGAATAAATCGCATGACACCTTATCTAAAACGTTGTTTGACATCAAGTGAGTCGGTGACGTCTTTTTCGAACTCAATGGAGCAACTTGAGATCTCCATCGTCGTCCTGCAAAAAAAGGACGATCTTGGCAGGGTAGCCAAACCTAGATATGGCTCGTGGATGTTGTCAGAGACAATATTGAAATTTATGAACAGGCGGTGGGTGCCGACTTGGAGCTTCTTGGTTTTTTCCAAGATCTGTCGTGATGTTAATATTTCATCCATGGCGGATATTACTTGTCAAAAGTTACAGTGATATGGATCTATCAGCATTAATGTGTTCATATAGTACGCAAGCTAAGATGTTATAGTTTCTTCAGGACTGTACCATACTCTTAACCGAGTCATCCTCCGCTCAAGTGGCTTTTTTTTAGACTTAAGCGTAGATATTGCTATCTTTTCTTCGTCTATTGACGGGCTGCGTCGTCTTCATCGAATGGTTTAGGCTGCCTACCAGCATTATTTGATTCATAGTCTCCAACACCATAGTAGAATTGCAAACATTGCTGAGGATATGGAAGAGCCACTCAGTCTGCAGAAGTTGTTCTTCCATATCCTCAGCAATGTTTGCAATTCTACTATGATGTTATATTTTGCATATTTTTATATTTTGCAGTTTGGGGTCGTGCTGATATAATAATTTTTCCTGTTGGTAGCATTTTCGAACCTAGAATTCACACTTTTTTAACAAGCACTGTGGGCAAGGAAATAGAGAAAAGGGCACATCAAAATATGAAAGATCCTAAACTTAATACTGTTTTAGTCTTTTACTGAAATATATGTAAACATTTTGAATTCCGAAAATCGGACCGATTACAGCAACTTCCTGATGGGAAGTTTATAAATAAAGCTATATAATTATTTTGTCTGTGCTTTAATGTTGTAAACATAGAAAACAGGGCGTGAAAATGATATACTTTTTAAATTTAAAGAAATTATAGGTATATGAAACAGTTTTTTACTATATACTATCAAAAATCAAGGATTATAAAAAAGAAATGTATGTACATGTATATGCAAAAATGGCTTTTATTTACTTTTATAAAAGTAAAATAATTTTAAACAAAACTGTTAAGTCGCAAGTATACGACATGTTAATCGTTACATGTACATGTGCGCCTGACGTCACTTGTGATCGAACGTCGTTGCGTGGAAAAAATATCGGCAATACACGGCAAGTAGAATTTGTTCCGAAACACCGCATGCTTCCATGGTGGCCTCGCATGGAAACTATTCACATGTACTTTTTTTTGCATGCGTCGTGCACACCCATTGCGCTAGTACACGACATGCAAGGAGGTTCGCATGCGCACCATATGGTTGCAGGGGCTCTTTTTCAAGCTTGACCAGCTTGGCATTAGCAAACCGCTGCCGTACATTATTCTAGATATGTTAAACAGCAGACAGTTTATTGTGAAAAAAGGCAGTGTAACGTCTGCTGGGACTTTTGAAATGTTATTTCGTCGATTTTATTTACGATCTTCACAAGCGATCTTATAGGATCTCTCCGCCACTCCATAGCGTACGCAGATGACTTGATCGCGTACAGGTCAAATCCGAAGATCGAAGTCATCGTTAGTCTTTTGCAACGTGACTTCGAAAAGATTCAAGGATATTGCGATGATTGGAAATTGAAGATCAATTTCCAAAAACGCGAAATCATTCTGTTCAGGACTCCGTTGTCTAGACCTCTAGAAATACTTAAAATAAGTGGCGAATGTTCTCTATCGCTGGACAAAACGGACAGCCACTGGCGAATCGAAGTGTTGTCAAATACCTTGGGATCTGGCTGGACCAGTATCTATATTTTAACAAACATATACTATAGATACTGCTCTAGCCCGAGCCAAAGCGGCTTTTGCCTTGACAAAGAGACTGTTTCACAGCAGTAAACTCGATGACAAGGTAAAAGTGATCTGCTACTCATTCGGCCTGTTCTTGCCTATGGATGTCCCGCTTGGTTCAACTTCGGAACAAGCTTAATGGAAAAGATTCGGGTTTTTGAGAGACGGTGTCTGAGGGCTTGTATCCATTTATGTAGAACTCCAGAGTCTGAGTACAAACAATTCTATAGTAATGAAGTCTTGTACAACGGGGCCAACCTGATCAGAGTGGATAACTTTCTGATAAAGCTTATTCGAAGTCACATTGCAAGAGCAATGACTTTGACCAACAACTTGATCTCCGGGGCTTTCTAACCCAATGATATACACCATGAAACTGTGGGCTTTAACGGCCTAATTCCCCCTGAAGCGTTTCTTTATTTAGTGAAAAGGTCTGGTCCAGGATAGATTAGCGGTGCCGTTAATCTTCCACGTGGCCCGTAAAACTGTGGACGGGCTAGTCAACTACAACCAAGACGTCGCAATTAGCTCAACGGAGACACTTAGGTTCAGTAGGGCGGTATCAAACCGCGACAGAGCAGACGTCGTATGGTAACGTCGACATTATTGGTGGTTAAACAAAGAGTAGAAGTCTGTCGTATGTGTAATTTTTAACTTGAGGGCTCTTATGGCAAATTGGATAGCATGTCATGTTTGCCTTGGTCAGCTTATATATTTTTAAGGTAGTGTAAGTAGTTATTAATTTATTGTTATTTAGTTTTTAATCTCATTTTAAGTAAGGTTAAGATTTTAGGTTTTAATTTAGTTTATAGTTAGTGTTTAGGTCTAGTATAAGGAAAACATAAAAAAAAAGTCAAAAATAATAATTTAAGTCGAAAGACGTAGTTAAATTGTTAGGTTTAGCTTAGAGCGTTCGAACAGGACCAGTAAGTTAGTTATAAATAGTTAAGTTAATTAAGCTAGCTTTAAGCGTTTTTGTCTAGCATGTAATAGGACTACCGGTGGAAAATATGGTTATTGCAGTCAACTTCCTATCTATTACTCTGAGGTGAATTTTGACCATGACATCTGTCACATCAGATACTTCATGTCATTGTCTAATTATTTCAGTCTAGGTTATTGGTCATTAGTGAAAACACACAAGTTTTTGTTAAACCGTCAAATGTCTACCATCGTGCCATCAAAACAACATTTGCGGGAAGTTTTAATATGCTTCTTTCATTTAAAGAAAAAAGCAACCGTCGTCAAAACTTTCCTTGAAACGCACAAACGGGGTGTCCTACCCCACCCGCCGTTTAGTCCAGACCTTGCGCCATCCGATTACTATCTCTTCCGATCGATGCAACATGGCCTGGCTGACCAGCATTTCCGTCATTTCGATGATGTGAAAACATGGATCGATTCGTGGATTGCGGCCAAACCGGTCGAATTCTTCAGAACGGGTATCCATGAATTGCCAGAAAAATGGGAAAAATGTGTGGCTAGCGATGGGCAATACTTTGAATATTGAATTTATATCTATTTTTCCTCAATAAAGCATTTATTTTGATTTAAAAAAAACGACATTTTCAACCGGTAGTCCTTTTAAGTAAAATAAATTTCACATGCGTGGTGTTCTAGGAACAAAAAAAAATAGTATAAACATTGATTTCCAAGTACAATGACATGTATCCATGTCAATATATTTTTTCGCTGTCATGAGTATACTTGAAGTGTGTTTCAGTTTTCTAGTAAAATATTAAAATGTCGAAAAAGAACTGGAAAAGATTGCAATTTTGGCAACAAATCAAATTAAAAATGCCAAAAGAGTTGAGTACATTGAGCATTATAAAGCCCAAACTTTAAAGGAGGTGTATTTGGGTGAAAGGGTTGTGCACACAAAATCGATTTCTTGCTACGTAATCGAAAAATCTGATGGCATTGTGGGAACGATTAGATGTTGTGCTTCTGACCGTCTTGTGCTGACAGAACGCGATTGGGGTGGGCTTTGTACATTTGGATGGAGACACAATGGGTTAATTTCTGCTGTTGTTTTTTTTTTTGGTGGGATTCAGTCAAAAAGAAATTTATTGTTAAAAAGTTATTTCAATGATCGATAACATGAGGGCAAAAATTAGATTTTCGTCATCCTGATTTGTCAAACCACGTCTATTTTTTGCCATTGCGGATGAGGGTCCCACGGACGATCTGAGTTAAGCTGTCGCTGATCCTTTTTCAGTATAAATTTTGTAACCAAAAGTTTATTTTAATTCTGTTTATAAAGAAACAATCAAAGTTCTACCAACCATAAACACCAAGCGTTCGAAGTCGGATGTACCTTAAGTATTTATGACTTCGATATTATTCTTTTGATATTAATATGTTTGTGAAATAAATGGTATGAGGATCATGGCCCAAAATTGTTTGTTATTTGATGACAGATTCACATAGAAAACTTCGTACTCGGAATTACAGGTGGATTTTGCTACGGAAGCCCAGAATTCGTATGTTTTAACTCCCAAATCACTCGCTGCTTGCTAGTACACGGCATTCGAAAAATTCATATGTTTGCATGCGATAAGGGCGTAGCAAGTACAATTCCCTTCGATGCTGCCAGGCGATCACTTATTTGCTTGCAATCGATGATCTTTATTCTTATGCGTTCACAACGTTCCCAAACCTACCCAGCGTTTTTTCTTGGGCACATTTGTAGGTGCCCAATGTTGTGCAAGAGCAGTTATCAGTTTCTTACATTCGAGCAGTATACTCGTTAATTACAAAACAGGGCATCAGCATGAAATCTTCCATGCTATTGGGTGAGCTAAACACTCCAAACCACCCGGAAGTGGCGTGGAGAATTTGAATGCATCCGATGCATTGAATAAAGAGTCATTTCTATCAGCATTTTATCTAATGTTATTACTTGAATGTACGCAGCTTATATTTACAATTTTCTTTTAATAGTTCGTTCTTCAATCCTGCAATGTCAATAAATGGTAACACGTTAAGTCAAATCACGTAGAGTGCGTGCTTCTCTTTCAAATCACGTTCATCAAGCGAAAGTTGAAATATTTGTCTGTGGCTTACCATCTCGAGAGGTCCGGATTAGGATTCGAACTTATTTATAGTTAAGACGTGCTAAATTTTCTCCAGCGATTTCCTCAGGTACGTTGTTGAATTTCTGTTATAGTAAACGAATGCTTCAATGTAATAAAAACTATGACACAATTGATGGTAATGTTTTCGAACGGCATATAGCTGAATAGGTTTCGACTGGCATATACGATGTATTAATTAGTACGGAGGTACATAAATGTACGTTAACCTTTGTGTTAAACAATAAAATAAGGCGCTGTGCTCGAATTGGCTCATCTAAAATTATACCAACGCCCTTCCCTTTTATGGTCAATGAATTTTCTCTTAAGGAGAAATTTTCGTTAAGAATACAATACACCTAGAGTACGGGCCGCCATTGGCATGTACAACGAAGTTTTAAAACCAATGCAAATTAATATATATACATTCGCTTTGGATCGTTTGAATTAAAGCTAGCATACCATATAAATTAATATATTGTGTTTACTTACATTAAATCATCCCGCAATGTTAAGTATTTTGCCGAACTTGAAAGCAATTATTATTTTAAATACCAGACAATTATTTTTTCTTTAACTGATAATCAGAAAGGCGTGCGTTTTAATTCTTCATTACGTTTCGACACATTTTATGAAAGTGATATAGAGCCGAATGTCAAAATTCAGTCTCTCGGCGTTATTTCATGGCAACTTAATAAATATTTACGTTCGATATGAGGTTTAAGTATGGTGGGTGATGAGCACCCGTCTTTTTCCCAATCGAAAAACACACGAAGATACTTGAAACCGCTCACTTGTACCAACTATTATAGTTCATGAAATAGTTGGTGAGCCTAACGAATTCAAGAACTTCTCAGGCATCTTGGCTTAATTTTGCTACGTAACGCATGATTTCCTTGTCTTTAATGAAGATTAATGAAGAGTGGGATTGATAAGTCTTATTCAAAAGAACAGCTTTTGCACGCATCGTTGATTTGCGGTCACTCTGGGATGTGTGACATTGAAAACACGTCGGCCTGAAAAACACTCCAAGTGAATAGACTAAGACTCCTTCTTTTCCCGAGGGTACTTAAAAATTGTTTTCTATTTTTTTTTAAATCTATTCGGGGTGTTGTATTTCCGCGTAAACAGTGGCCGCTTGATGCCCCTCAAATTTGTTGATCTCACATCATCCGCAATTGTTCTTATATACAATCTTTTGCTGCTGATGAATTTGATTTAATAAAACCGATGACAAAGCTAGGTCTGTGGGTCTTATTTCATGTCACTTCACTTTTTGATCAGGCGGGGTTAACTTATTTTAGGGCTCTGCACGAGACATGGCAACCCTCAACTCTTTCAATCCCGGGCACGCTGTTCCAGTTTTCTAGACTCGGCAATCTGTTAACCGCAATCGCTTGATACTTAAAATACATGTTGGTCTCGAACGTGCGGGCTATGCTTCAAGCTCGATGTGGCCAAGCCAGTGCAATCATCGTAATTTGGCTTTTTGGAATACATCCACATTTTGATACAGCCCATAGAGTTCGCGGTTATATTTTCTCCTTGATTCGCCCTCGTCGGGATATGTGATCAAATATTCGACGAAAAAATTTTCTCTCGAAAGTGTTCCAAATCTGCTCTCTGCTCTGTCTGCCTGCTTATCGACCAGCACTCGGCTCCATACAGCAGAACCGGCAGGGCCAAAGTTTAGAGAGCATACAATTCGTCTTTCGAGTTTGGAGATTCGAACCCATTTGTTTCGTCAAACCGAAGTAGCAGCGGTTTCCTAGGGTGAGTCTTGGTTGAATCTCCACTGAGGTGCCATTCGTGGAGTTGACATTTACTCCGGGTAGGTAAACTCTGATCGTCGCAAAAGTGACGTGTTATCCTATGCGGTGGACACATGTTTATTGAGAACACTTACTTTCTGTTCCAGCACGCGATTGAAGAAGTCACCTGAAAGCACCTCCGGCGCATGTTTGGAATAGTTCAGCTGGTTTAATTTTGCCGGGATTTCGAATTTGGACACCGATTTCAAGAAAAGATGAAGAGATTGAAATTCGGTGGTCTTTTCCAGAACTTGCCTTCGTGTGAATATTTGGTCGACCGTCAATCTGCCGGGCCGGAGGCCACACTGGTATGTACCGATTGGTGTGTTGCTGAAAGGCTTCAGAAGTTCACACAGCACATCTGATAGAATCTTATATAAAACATTTAATCAACCAAATCCTTCAATTAGTAAGCATTCAAAAAAAGTCTATTTCGGCATAACCAATAATAAATAACCAATAACCAATAATAAATATTATTGAGGTCTACCTGGATCTTCTTGTGGCATTGCTCGATTTTCTCGTCCGTTATGTAGATCAATGCAACAAAGGCAAAAATGGCGATTCGACAGTGTTTTTAGGTACAAACTATGTCTTAAATATAGAGGACAAACATGAAAGTCTCCAATATAGACCCATTAGGAACTCCAATACATTGGGCTCGAAAAAAGTTCATCCACTTTTACTTTTTGAGTTCTATTTTCTAGGTACGTTTTTAACCAATTAAGCTCCAAGCTATTAATTCCATATTTATGTAAGTACATAAATTAGAGTATGGAGCGATCTACTGTTTTTAAAGCACGCTTTTATTTTATATATATACTGTATACATATTTTCTATCAGAAACACTTTGCTTCCAGTTTGTTCTAACTTAATTACAGGCACAATCACAAGAATGCTTGTTTCGAAAACCAAATTGAGTTTCAACTATTCTTAAAAAAATTTTTGAGTTGTTTAATTGCTAATTTTCAAACAAGTGCATTCTGCTCACTGGGCAGAATATATCACATTTTTCGGTATTGATATTTTTTCAATCGGACTCACTAAAGATTCTTCCAAGATTCAGGAAAAAGCAATTTTCCTGTAAGACTGGTCCCGAAATTTTCCTAGAAAGTCTTTGAGCAAAAAGAGAAACAGTTTTTTTTATTTCAGAAACACGACTTAATTCAACGTTGTACCCTAAGTTGGTTATAAAATCAACATAGGGCTCAGTTGGGATCGATTAATTTATTTCTATTACCCTATTCACGAAAAAATCATTAAACTTATTGGCAATAACTCTGTTATCCGATGAAACTATATTATAAAAATCTACACATGTTATTTTCGAATCTTCTTTTCTTAAAATAATTTTTTTTAAGTTACGCCTCATTTCTTTTTGATTTGAAGCTTGATCAACTGTTTATTCAATGTGATTTCGCTTACATAGACGTATTTGTCTTTTCTTCTCGCAATTATGTTAATCTTTCAAACTTCTTCAGTATTTGTAAAAATAGACACACCACTTTTAAATATCTTTTCTTTCTTGAGGTTTATTTAGCGATAATAATATCAAGTATTTTCACAATATTACATTTTGCAACTATTTTTTTTCTTTTGTAAACTTCCCAACTATGTTATTTTTCAATTCACTAACAAAAATTTTGATGCGCGATGTTGACAAAAGATATTCAGCTCTATCGGTAAGTTCGACGAAACTTTTCCTCCGAATTAAATTCCCCTCCGCCGGAAAATATCCTCCTATCCGGGACTTCCATCGGAGCATTTCCTTCAGAACCGTCAAATACTTTATATTTCGTTGAATGAGTGTCAGCAAGAAAGACTAAGCTCGTTCACAAACCAAAACTGTTTGGGTTTGAGGTAGTTTTCACAGTTTCATTCAAGTATAGAGAAGAAATACTCCTTGTAAGGACCTCCGCCCGTACATATTTTAGTTCATTGTCTTCAGATACTTTCTTCGTCATGTATGTTTCTTTATCGCTCAGAGCCTATTGTCATTTTATTAACTTTGGAATTGTCATATTGTACTGTAAATTTAAAACTTTTTTCCATTCAAATGCAGACTTTAAAGCTAGCAAACGCTGTTTAACTCGCACTCAATTTAACGTTGGCCTTTTTTGTAAAACCGGTTGCAATTGAGTTTAAAATTCCAATTTTTATCCATTTTTTGCGTTCCAACTTTTAATAAACATCTATTAAATCAAAGATATTTCCACAAAATTAGATTCAAATTTTCCTTCAGAATCAAATTCACGATACCAATTTGTCCGTCGGATTTTTTTTTTTCTTTTTTCGAAAATCCTTCATTATGCCTTTTTTCCCAGATGAGTAAATATTCCGATATTTGAGTATTAAATTTTTTTCGGAATGTTTTTTTGTGTGGATTTTTCCTTTCACTTTGTAATCATTGAGTCATGATCACTTATTTTCGGCTTTTTTTTCGTTTTAGCTTTTCTTGTTAGTGACCGTATAATCTTTTAAAGTTTAAGATGTTTTTGTGATTGTGATAGTTCCACTTATGAGCTGATATAAAGAATGATCAGATATTTTTTTAAAGATTTCATTCCTATATGTATTTGTAGTGGCAAATCATTCAAACTTAAAATCAAATCTTTGTAATTTTCGCAGATTTCATCTATTACTTCCGAAAAATTGTCACAGAAAACCCGATAAGACAGTTTTGGAGATTTTTACAAAGCACAAATCACATTCCAGTTACCATTTACTTTTTTCTTTGACTCCTGAACTACAAATAAATATTTAAATACGTTTTTTGATATACTACTGTGTCCAAAAAATAAGGTGACATTGTATTTATTTTGAAAATTATTTATTTATTCTTCCAAATCAATTTCATCCCCTTCAAAGTAATCCCCTCCCGATGCAATGCACTTATGCCAACGGATTTTCCAATCTTTGAAACACTGGTTGTAGTCACTTTCCGGGATGGCCTTCAGTTCCGTCTTCGCTGCGGCTTGAATCTCCTCTATCGTATCAAAACGGTGTCCCCGGAGCGGTCTTTTGAGCTTGTTGAACAGCCAGAAGTCGCACGGCGCCAGATCAGGTGAATACGGTGGTTGTGGAACGATATGGGTTGAGTTTTTGGCGAAATGATCACGAATTACGAGTGCGGTATGGGATGGTGCATTATCGTGGTGTAAAAACCAAGAATTGTCTTTCCACAATTCCGGCCTTTTTAGGCGGATAGCGTTACGCAAACGACGCATAACGTTCAAATAATATTCCTTGTTGACTGTTTGGCCGGTTGGAAGGAATTCATAAAGCACAACACCAAGATAATCGAAGAAAACAGTCAACATGACCTTGATTTTTGAGCGACTTTGGCGCGGTTTTTTTGGTCTCGGCTCTCCTTTGGCACGATATTCGCTCGATTGATCGGTTGTTTCGGGGTCGTAAGCATAGATCCAAGTCTCATCGCCAGTTATAATGCGTTTCATGACATCCTGGTAGTCGACAAGCATTGTTTCACACACTTCAACGCGACGCCTTTTTTTCCAAAAAATTCAATGTTTTCGGTACCAGTCGAGATTTGACGCGCTTGAGGCCCAAAGCATCCTTCAAAATGGTATTGCCTGAGCCTTTCGATAAGCCAACTTCATCAGCAAGGTCTCTAATCGTTAATTGATGGTTTTTCAACACCGAATCTTTGATTGGTTGGACGTGAGCTTCATCGGTTGAGGTTGATGGTCGCCCAGAACGCTCTTCGTCTTCGACACGTTCACGGCCAGCTTGGAAATCACTATACCACTTGTAAACATTTTTTTTAGACATAGCCTCATCATCAAAGGCTTTCTGCACCATCCTCAACGTATCCGCAGCAGAAAATTGATTCCGCAAACAAAATTTAATGCAAATTCTTTGCTCAATAAATTTCGACATCGCAAAAAACGAAAAACTCACTTTTAGCAGCTCACAAAACGACGGGTATCTCAAACACTATGAATATATTTTGACATGAAATTTCACATAGATGTCACTGACAGTACTACCAACCTAAAAAGAAAGAAAAATTTCCAAATCCTTGGACGCGCGCAGTTTAAATTCATATGTCACCTTATTTTTTGGACACAGTAGTATATCTAAATAAAATCCTAGTTTCTTATTATCTTCATCACAGTTATTGCACTTAGTAAAAAATTTATCTTAGCTCTTTGTTTCGTGTTGTTCCGCACATTTTCCACAAACGACATTTTTCAAACAATTGTTGAGAGAGCAGACTTAGAAGAATGCCACCGCTCAACAGAATTTGGAAAGCGTTTAAGTGGTTTTGAAAAAAAAAACCTTTAAATTAATACCAATAAAACAAAACGTATGCTCTTGAGTAATAATACCGAATCTGATTATTGAAGCCGATACCTCGACATAGTTACAGATAGCAAATTAACATTTGAAAGCCACATCAACTATTAATGTAAGATACAAAATAAAAATATAAAACGTTGTTGTAAAGCGCCTGCTGTAGAACCTTAAGCAAAAAATAGGGTCTCCAATCAAAGTTGATCCTATAAATGTACACGGAAGTGGTTCGCCCGATTCTAACATACGGATCACTAGGATGGTGGCCGGCCCTTAGGAAAAAATACAACCTCATTAAACTAAACAAGGTACCATAGGCGCTCTGCGATCGACTCCATCAGATGCTCTGACGGAAATGCTGCATATCCTACCTTTGGACGTACACAGTAAAAACACTACACCACGCCACCAGTCTCAGAGAGTCTGGTCATACCACTATACTTGTTCTTATACCAAGAGATTTGGTATCATCACCAACGGACTATATGGTCCTTAGAATTTATCCATCAAATAACTTTGACATTCTTATCCCAGAAAGAGCGGAATGAAATAGTAGGCAGATATGCAAGGATTTTAACTGGACAAGCAACACTGACGGCTCTTAGATGGGTGGCGGAGTCGGTGCGGGTGTGTTCTCCAGCGATTCCCAAGCGGAACTTTTTGCAAACCGGGAAGCATGTCTTCAAATCAAAATATATCCAAATGTCCTGCCAAGTCAGAATTTTGCCATATGCATTGATAGCCAAGCAGCTATCAAAGCTATTGCCTTCTTTACTTCACATTCAAAATTAGTACAGGAATGCTGAGCTGAAATATCGTCGTTAGAAGGTCAGCTCATTTCCCTTATATGGGTTCCCGGTCACATTGACACCGCAGGTAATAAGAGCTCACGCCTGTAGGGGAGCTTTTCGTCTCACTACATGCAGTTAAGGCTATTATATCCTCATACTTCGTTGAGCCGCAAATCTTAGATGGGCCAGTTTGACGTACTTTGTTACATCAAGGAAAATATGGTCTGAATACAAAGAATCAAAAACAAACGATCTCCTTCGGCGAACCCATCATGATATTGCTAGACTAGTGTCGGTCTGCACAGGACACTGCCCGATTGGAGATCATGCCCATACAATTTACACTGTCGCCCACACACTTTTTTTGCGCCTCTTGCTAGAGCTAGACAGCGAGCGCTTAGTAGACCCTCCACTTCAATTGATGAGATTTCTGCTAGCGACATCAAGCAAATAATGTCCTTCTTAAATATCTAAGGCTGGATTTAGGGATATCTTAAACACACCTCATAAATAAGGTAACAGAGATGTGGCATTAAAACAGCACAAAGTTTTGTTTAAGGCTCTCACTGAACCACCATTTAATCTACCCTATTGTAAGACTTCAGAACGATAAATTTTATGTTGAATGTTTTAAAGTGGTTGACTGTAAAAGAGAAGATTTTCTTAAAAACATAAATGTTTGATTTCAAAATTAATAATAAATTATTGCCAATGTTCATATATGTTTAAACAGGATACATTCAAATTTTATAGATTTCTGTTTTCTACTTTATATTTTTCTGAATAATGTGGCTAACACTTAAAATGAACTTTCATGAGCCAAATTTACAAAAACTTTAAACAATAACTGTAACAAAACTTACTAAACGCCTTCTACCATCTCGGCTCGTTGTTTCACCATGTAACATTTCTTTTACTCCTAAATAAACATACCTAAAGACCGCCGTAACACCATTGATAATTATAAATAGAGTTGGGAAGCAGGAGTAGCTCATCCGAAAGGATGAGTACAAGGCATTTAAGCGCTTCACGAAGTGGAAAATGATCCAAGATAATGGAAAAATATAGAAAATAATAAGTAAAGTAACAGTTAAAAGTGTTACCTGGCTTCGGCTAACTGTGAGATTGGGGTGCTTTTGGCAAAGGTTGCCACAAAGTATGTATCTGAGCTAAAGCATCGATTTTTATATTGTTGCAGGTTATTTGATTGATTGGTTTATCGGCTAAAGTTCTCCCCCAAAGGTAGTCTTTTGAGGAACAAACAGAATGTACGTATGCAATGTCCATTGGTTTGCATATACTATAAGTAATTTGCTGCTCAGATTTGATATTAATTAAAATTTCTATTTTAGTTTGAAACGTTGTTCGGAAGCTAAATCGATAATGGTATATTTTCATAATGCGCTTCTATTTAAAGGTTTCGAATTCATAAAAGTGACTAGAATACTCGTTTATTGTTGGCACAACTTTCTCGTTAAGAAAACCGAGCGGTCATTGTAATTGGAAAGATCAAAATCCTCAAGGAATGCAGAAACTGCTGCATACAGAATAATTAAATGTTTTGTTCGGTTTTGGTGTGGTAAGCTTCATCGAGAAATATCTCTTCCAAAATGCACGTGGTGAGCACTAAAGAGCAGATGATCTTTTTAGTTAGACCTGCACTTAACACCCCAGAATAATAGCGGACATCACAGGGCACTGGCCAATAGGCCAAAAGGACTAAATCTTCCATACAACAAACACTGTCGCAGGTGTAACGCACTTCAGAAAAGGAGACACTAACTCATTTTCTGTGCGACTGCCCAGCGCTAGCTAGAGTCAGACAGCGAACACTAGGTGACCCCTTTTTCGAGTCCCTGAATAAAATTATTTATTTTTCATATTTGCTTGTTATGTCACTGATTCAATTACGACTCCCATTGGAAATATGATGCCGCTTACAAATCTCTTTCATAATAAAGGGTTTTTCATTAAGCGCTTCCTATTTTTTAATTTAAATAAAACAAAGCGCGTTTGAAAGGTCTATCGATGCTATTATGTATCGATTATAACATCGTTCAAATGCCCGCCGCAGCTTCTCTGGGTGATGCGCAATCGAAATGTCCAATTTTCCATGACCCTGGCGCATAAATTAAGCTGAATTTGACTGATTGCATGGGTTGTGTGTTGCTTTTGAGGGCCGCTGCGGTCGCATACACCTGCGACTTCAGAAAACCCCACAAGAACAAATCTAACGGGGTCAAATCACATTACCTCCACGTCAGATGACCATGCCCTCGCATGGCTCGTGCAGAATTTCCGATAAGGCGTGAGCTGTGTGATGCGTAGCACCATCCTGTTGAAACCACATGTCGTTGGTGTCCATATTTTCAAATACAGACCAAAAGAAGTAGATAATCATCGATCTATAGCGATTGCCCTGATAACCTGGCGAATGTGGTTCTCAAAGAAATATGAATGATGATGCCGCCAGCCTAAAATCTACACCAAACAGTGACTTTTTCTGCATGCATTAGACGCTCTTGGATCTCATGTAGATAGGTATCATCCCCATCTCGGAAGATGATTGTTCAATGAAAATAAGGGTCATTTTCCAGTTGCTCCAGAGCTCATTCAGCGAACATTTGTTGTCTTTTATCTTCAGCTACCGGGTCAGTTGAATTTTGTACGGCTGCAGGCCCAAATCACGACGCAAAATTGGCCAAGTTGTGGTCTGCGAAAGGCCAAGTTCTTGTGAGCGATGCACACTCTCACAGACAGCGGCGATGTTTTCGGCAGATCTTGCGTCTTGTCGACATAGGTACATGTGTTGGTTAACCGATTACTGAACCATTGGACTCAAATTTATTCATAACTCCGCGAGTAGTCCTCTTGGAAGGACGATTATGGCCAACGTAAAATGGGCAAAGCGCGACTTAAAGTTTTTATCCAAGAAAACACTTTCTACCTTTTAATTTAATATTATTCATTAGCATCGACTCTTCAGAGCGACAATATAAAAACGACTGCCATAATTGTTTTCATTTGAGCTCGGTTCTCGCCTCGAAAAGTGATACGTCACCAAGAAATCCACACAATGAGTTCTAACGGTGAAACAGTTGTATCCGCAGTTATGGAGTATTTTTGCTTTATAAGCTCAAATACTGCATTGGAACCGGTGGGACTGATGTCTGGAGTGCTTCCGCTGCAGACAAGTATGTCAGCATTCAACCGTGGGACACCGTGGGAGTTTATTGATAACGTAACTCACGCGGCACGTAGCCCGACCCATTTTGATAAAAAAAAATGTATTATTTGCACGTGTTGTTGAACGCTATATCCGTCCATTGTAACTCAATAAATGACAGCCAATTTGACAGATATATACTGTCAAAGTTTGGAAGTCCCTATAGGGAGACCCTTTATAATGCTGATAATGACGTATGAAAATTTCATTATGTATCAACTGAAAACTACGTCTCCTTCCCTCCTCTGTGAAATAACCGGACCACCATAAATTCACATTATTTTATTCACGCATTATTCCATCCGAAGATCTCTAACGCAGAACAACAAAAATGCTAAGCGTACTTGCATGTCGTCTTCGGCAGAAAGCAAAGTTCAACTAAAAAATACTTCAAAATCCCGATTTAGTACAACGAATGCCGTCCAAAGAAGCTAGTTTCATGCACAACCGATGATCTATGATCTAACACGAACTTAGAATCCTGGCAGCTGATAACTCCCCATATTCGGCCTTCTACTTTTTGTGAATGCAACCACCAAAAGTTAAATTAGGTATCTTGCATTAAAAACAAAATTGCAATTTGTGGATTGTATTTTCGAAATTGAAATCGAAATAGTTTCAATTAATTCGTTTTTTAAAATTGAAATTGATGTTCAGCATTTCCAAAAAAAAAATCCAACCTTGCTTTCATGTGAATTGTATTTCGATTCTGCATTTCTGCATTTCGATCTGCTACTTTTTTCACTCGAGTTGAAATAACTTTGTCCTTGAGTTGTGAAATTGTCTGTGGCATTCGTTTTGGAAGACATAGTAAAAATGAATGCGCATTTTTGTTTTCTTATTTTGTTAACTATTGTTTATATATGAATTATAGGGGAAAGCATGAGCACTCTCACTAGGAAATAACTTTTCGGCTCCTATTCCGATTTAACAAAGAGGCTTACGAAGGAAAAATTCCAATCGAAATCCCTTTGGCTTTTGAACCAAAAGATTCGATGGCTTTATTTCCCTCAAGATATATGAAAAAAAACATATTTGCTTAGTCTAAAGGAACATCTGAAACTACACAGAATCAAAATATTCTTACTTAACGTCGCAGTTGACGAACAAATAAGCCTCTGTAAAGTCAAAGATATGAGCTTATGCCAGAGTAACATTCTAACGAGCTTTCATTCTTTCTTTCGAGCTCAAATCAGGCAATTTTTCACGACCCCACTCACGCGAGTGACTGACAATCTTGTTGGAATTTGTTTACCCGTCCTAAAGGATATGCTTAGGATTAAACAGCCTTAAGAAAGACCATTGAGAGTTTCTAGACAATTTAGAAAATTATCTGTTGTAGACATAAGCTAACTATTCGGTGAAGAATTCAACGATTTTGTAGTGGTTTGAAATACAAGTGTATTCTTGGTTTCCGTTGATCGATATGTGGAGCCCGAATTTGGAGCGATAATTTGAAAATGACTTATTTGTATTCGTTGTTGATGTACAAGAGAGTTGTTTTTGAAAGATTGTTCTGAGTATTTCAGAAGTTTGCCTATTCGAAACGAATTGAAAACTTAACTCTATCATTTATGTGTTCTTGTTTCTGATTTTAATATTATTTTATATAATTGATTGCCATATCCGACGAGCATATAAGGTATAGTGTAGGACCTAATACGCTTCCTTCAGGTACGCCGGCGTAGATGTTGTAGGGCCGCGATGTAAAACTCCTGTATTTTACCGTGAATCTTCTATCAAGCAATATGCTCATATTCATTGGGAAAAGTTTTTTAATTTTATATATAAGGCTCTCGTGCCGCACCTTATCAAGGGCTGGGACTATGTACCTAAGTAAGTTCTATGTACTTGTTCGAAGAGCTGCAAGAATTGAAGAAAGTTTTGCAACAAGTAGTTTCTTGAACAGCTTGGATAAAACTGGCAGTAGGCTTATGGGCCGGTAAGAAAAGACTTTGGTAGGTTCTTAACCTGGTTTTGGGAGAAATTCTCATTCCTTTGGGTAGTTTCGGGTTCTGAGCATTGCATTGAACTTCAGGCAGCAACTTCAGGCAGCAATTGGATCATTTTTTGTTGTGATGAGGTCATGTCTAGGGTTTTTTTTTAAGCTTGGTGTCAATTCTTTAATTTTTTAAATCAAGTAAGGTAGCATTGGTTTTGGTATTAATTGGGGAAGATGTGCATGTTCTGCAGGTTCATTTGGAGAAAATACTTTCTGGAGGAGATTAAAAACAAAAGCAATCCCTTTTTCAGGGTCACTGCGAGCCCAACTTCCATCTTTCAGTCGAACAGCGGGTACTGCTTGTATGGGTCGTTTCAGGTTTTTAGTTGCACGCCACAATAAATAATCAGTAGCTTCATTTGGGGATAGGTTGGTGCGGTTTTTTTGGAGTCCAATCTTATTTTTCTATTTTCAAAGCTAAAGTTAGTGTCCAGCAACATTCCGCAAGCTTTTTCTTAAGATCAGGGATCTACATTTTTACCACTCTCTCCTTGTTCGTCATTTGCCTTCAATTAATGCGTCTCGATCATCTGTTGTGTCTATTGAGCGATCAGGATTGTTGTTATTGATCTTCTGCGAGGGTGTCGCGGATTGTTTATTATTTGTGATAACATTGATAGTGTCTTATCTATGTCATTATTGCTTTTTAGTACAGTTTTTCAATCGATGTTAGAACTAATGAATTTCCTATAATGTAGCCAGTTAGTGTTTTTACTTGTTAAGTTGTAAGACATGATTGAATTGCGAGTTGGTGTTCTTTCTATTGTGATGATCGTGGGTGTATGGGCAGAGAAGATATCTTGTGGTGATACTGCTATTATTTGATATCTTCTTAGTGATTCCGAAGTCCATAAGGTCCGGAATCTTTCGAGAGTTTGATGGCCAGTTTGTTGGTGTTTCAGACCACAATTTCCTTGCTTTCGGCAAAATTAATCTGGATCCCCAATGGATGTGTTTGGCATTGTTTAGGAAGTGTTTTAGTTCTAGTTTACGTGGGCCTAGACCGTTCGCATTCCAGTGACATATTTTAAAGTGTTCATGATTTTTTCAGAAGGGTTTCAATAGGAGGATTCCTTTACCGATTGTCGTGTGCCTAATTTTAGCATATCTGCGTATATACGTTTTATTTGCCTGTTGCGTGGCGGGGATAGGATGATTTGTTTGGTGCGGAGTCCACACTTATTAGATTGAAGATAAGCTGGGGTAGGAATTTTTATTTTAGAGTCGCTTTCACTAAACAGCCTCGGTAATTTGCAGTGTGATTTTCACCACAGGTATATTAATTTCTTACATCATTGTCTTCTTTGGCTTTATTGCAGGAAGTTGAGTTATGCAAGTCGCCTTCTATGGAAATTTTGCGATGCACTTGTTGTCTCAGATAAATTCATATATTTTTTTATTGGGCTCAAGTTCAATTCGAAACATTGGCTGCTTTTTTTTGTTTATTATGTTGTAAACTGATTTTACCCATAATCTTTCTTCCTCAAGAGAGGTTTTTATTTCCGATGGTGGAAAATTCGATTCCATACCTTTTATTACTACTGTAAGGCATTTGCTACTTTTAAGCTGGCATGTAGTAGCTTTTTTTGTTGGCATCTATATCGGATATTATTTTGTGGTAGTTACTCTCATGATAAATTTGAATTTTCATTTCATTGATTTTTCCTTTTACTGATGGAACAATGTGGAAGTTGTTTGCACCAATTATGTGCGTTATTTTACTTATCAGATCGCTAGAGTTTTTTTCCCCAGTTATACAGGTGGAGGCTTATAGTTATAATTAACTGGCTGTGTGGAATCTGTATCACCTTTTACGGCTAGAGTTTCAAAACGATTTTGTGATTTGCGTATCGGATTGAGTTTCTTTTGCTTTATAAGATTTGCGAGCTTCACTGACTCTGGACTATGTTTACGCTTAGTGATAGTGATATATTTGTCTATTCCGGTCTGTACTGGAAGCTTCTTGTCTTTGTATGTTACTATATTTTTCATCATTCGAGGAGATCTTTGCAGCACTGGTTTCCGTGTAAAATGGTTTTTAGAATCCAATGATTTATTTTATTATTTTTTTTTGTTTTCTTTAAATCAGATAGTCGGGTCACACTCTTTCAAATTAAGATCTCAGACGCAATTATTTGCATCTGCTTCACGGTAGGTGTCGCCGTGTCGCCATAAAGTTTAGCTGACCCTTGCGGCCAATGTCTATTAGTGATCTTTGACGTATACATTTTTATCTAGGTTAAGATGTGAATTTGGTGAGTTTAATCGCGGATTTCCTATTACTCCAACGATCAAGCCACACGAGTCTCACCTCAATATAATCCTTGTCCATCAAATATTGAGAGCACGCGCCTTCTGAGCTATTCTTATTGCGCTATTTTTTTTTTAAAGCTCTTGACACTTAACAGACTCAATTAGACTTGTATTTTTTTAATATTATTTATGGTAAAAATTTATCATTGCTTTACAAACCATTTCATTAAGTTAATCCGTTTTATCCACACTCAATTTTTTTTTTTGCTAGATATTTGTAAAAATAAATATAACAACAAAAAAAAATCGGAAATTCAGCCAACCATTACAAATGGTTTGCAAACTTTTTAATTCTTGTTTATTGCCTTTTTCGTGTCAGATTCACCCACGGATTAATGTTGAGATATAGAAGAGAAATGTACAACAGAACCAAATAAATAAGGTCAGTGGAAGTATAAGCCTACTGAAAGAACTTCTTACGCAAGATGCCGTATATATGGTGACGTTTGGTGATTTCACAGTAATTCACGGTAAAGGTACCTACGAATTGCCCAACGCATTAAAAATTTTGGCTTTCAACATTTTTTTTTAGAGTTTTGAACTGTTTCCGCAAATGAAACTGAAACGGCAATCAAAATTTATGATAACCCATCGCTGGATAACCATGAAAAATGGTTCTCCCAAAAATAGAATCGGTTCTATGAAATCTTTTATATGCATGTACATATCTATATAAATTGAATCAGGTTGCGTTCGTATGGGTGTCTTTTTTTTATATGTGAAAAGCTAAAGCGTAACTTTGCTGACACTTTTTCCGTTTATTGTGTGAAACGCACAAACAAAACGGAGTTGTTGACGGATTTAGAAGTTTAATGCCCTCAGCATACCTACAAGAAAAAAAAGAATTTTCAGTATCCGCCTTTGAGTCAAATCAGCACAACATTCAGTGGATGTTTATTATTTTTTGCTTCAATGAAGAAAAATCTTTAGATTTCTTTGGTATAATAGATATGAATAAAAGGCATGTTAACACCAAAAAGAATATAAGTATGTTACCATACAATTAGATAGAAATGTGTTGGCATGCTTTTTTAATTTTCCTTCAAGATTTAATTTATACTATATAGAACTATATAATATTAAATTATCCTTATTTAAGGCTATTTATGTACCTATATGCATGTATGTATATTCTACAATACTCAAGAAATGTGTCTTTTCTTTTTTCTGAATCCCTCTGCTTCAGCACTTAGGCCAGTTTTTGAAAAATAAAAATGTTGTATCAAAGTGAGTTGCTTGAGATGAATTTGAAAAGTAATTCGAAATATTGTTTCTAGCCATGGAAAACAAAGCTGGACTAAATAAAACATTCAGATTTAAATTTAGTTTTCGTTGTTCTCAGAATAAAATAAAACAACCTGCAGCTTTTTTTAATCTATAAACATAAGCATATTTCCAACAAATTATTTTCGGAGATATCGGTATTTTGCTGACCCGGCATCCGAACTGGTTCGGCCGGAACTAATCGAATAAAAGACATAAGGGATTCTCCGTCTACATGAATCCATATTTCTCAGTAAAACCTTTTGTCGTTTGTATATATTGTAATACAAGAACCCATGGTGACTTGTATCTTTTATTTTTAGTGTACACTTACGTCCAGCTGCCAACAGTTGAATTCTTACCTTCAAACCACGTGGACGTTCATATGTGCTGTGAGTGAAATAAAAATATTGTAAAATAAAAAATCCTCAGCGCAATGGATTTACGCTTCCAGATCGACAATCAAAAAGACTTATGATTAATGAAAATTGCACTGGAAGCACATTCATTTGCTGTGAAACGAGACAACGCGCGGATTGACCGCTCCGAGACACGAGCATCCAACACATCAAAGGAGGCCAGAACTGCTCGATATGAAGAGAGAAACGCGGAAAATAGTTTTGTCGAAGTCGGAAAGATCGGATGTTAAAGAGTCTTCTTTGTAGACTTGTCTATATCTTGCCTTGTCTCGAACTATCCCGATCCCCAAAGTTTAATTTTTTTTAGATTCGAAACAGTCAAAAAAAGTGGTACAAAACCTGTTTTTTTTCAGGCAGTCGCCATTTTGTGAAAAAAAATCTTTCCAACTTTTCCGTAGTTCCATAATACGACATTATTTTAGATTAATTATCTTTGTTTTTTGGTTTCAGATTGCTAGAAGGGTTGAAATCGTGGGTATGGTTACGCGCCAATTGTTTGAGACCCCCACTTCATCAACTGCTAGTTTTTGAAATTTTCGATTTTTTTTTATTTTTTTATTTTATATTTTATAAGTATAAATATAAAAATATTGAATGCCTTTTTTATGACACTTCAAAAATTACATGAAATTCATGCCTCTACACTAGAATTTAAGAGAGGAAAGATCCTGCCTTTGATTTCAATAGAGCGGGATCTTCATTAAAGCTGACTGAAAATCAATTAGCAAATCTAGAATATCCTGTAAATTTACACGAGTCAGATGACGTTGACGTCAAAATTGCATCTGTGACAACGAAACGGTCTTCATTGCCAATGACATGATAAATAGAAGATTCAAAGCCTCTCTTTTATATATTTTCATTTTTGTAGGATCTTTTTTACTATCGGAGTTTTTTTATAAAAGCGGATTTCAATGCATAGGAGTAGTGATGGGAACAAATAAATTTGTTCATATATCCGGGTTTTGCAATTAACCGGATTACAATTAAGCGGGGTTAACTGTACAAGCAAAACGTTTCACGGCAATAACTTCCAAATATTAAAGCACACTTGTTAAGAAATGAATTGATTCGTGCATAAGTATTTCTTTTTTTTAAACATTTATTTTTTTATTCACGACACTTCGCAGCAGTCCTGATAAACCCTTTGCGGACGAAGTAGGCATTTGGTGAAAAAGTAAACTTTTTATTGGACATTTAGTACAAAATCAACCCATAGAACACAAAATCATTATCAAATTATTTTTTTATTTTCATGGTTTTTTAAAAAACTGGTGGTTCCACCATGGGACCACTAGGAAATCACAACTTTTATTTTTCGCGAAAGTTTAGAAAACAGTTTTTTTCCTTCGTCATTAATTAGCACATCTTACATTGTGCCATGTCAAATCTTTTCTCTAATAAGACATTCACCTTATACATGTCAACGGGATTATCAAGCAATGCAATTTCTTTTTTCGTTGTATGTTGTCATGAGTTGAGAAGTTTTCACCTCAGCTAAAGAAGACAGTATAGGGGACCAATTTATTTTTTGTATTTGTAACAACATTGTGTAAACGAGTTAGGCCCGATTGGCTCGCCCCGAAACTATGAGGCAACTGTCCCAGGTTCAGGCCCCGGCCGTGGCTATCACACGTCCTTCTCTCTTTTATGGTTTATATTTTCTGTTGCTGAGCTTTTCTAAGGAGCTTTTAGAAGAATCTAGAGGTCGAAAAGGACACATGAAAACCGGTCTTAGAGAGGGAGTAAAAAGATCGTATGATCGTTCCCAAGATTGCGTGACGAGCGGGTGTACTGAAGAAGAAGAAAATTATAACGAATAATAAAAAAAAAATATTTGATAGTGCTTAGTAAAAGAAAATTCTTTCCTTTAAAGCCTTTAATCCTGTCGTTAATTTTGTGTGAAATAGTCAATTTTGAAGCTGCTAGCTGATGTGTCGCCGTCTACACATCAGCTAGCAGCTTCAAAATTGACTATTTATAAATATAATCGAGATTTTACGTCAAGAAGGTACGAGTGTAAGTGCATTAATTAAGATTGAGTTATTAGCCTAGTTATCTTTTTGGTGTGTCGATCCTTATAGATGGCTCAGAGCATAATCCAAGCTGAGGAGTATCTGAACTTTTCCCAAATAGCGGAAAAGAAAAGAAGAAATCCGAGTGCGAAGATAACCACAAAAAGAAAGGAAAAGGAAAAGAAAATCGCAAGCCAAACAAAATTCTCTTGTGGCAAAGAGTTTGATGAAGGGCACGGTGACCTGGAGCCTTAGTGCCAACGTGGTGTGCGAGGAAACCCGAGTTCGAGTCTTAGGCTGAGTCTTGTTTTATTATATATTTTTTTCTCTCGAAACATTATTCATTATTTATATTTTTTGTTTTTTTTTTTGGTGCTGCCGAGCTTTTATTTTTTTTAATAACTTTTTGCGTTCTTTTAAACTTTCAGTGAGTTTTATGAAAAATTTGTTACGAAGTAAAACATAGAAATAAGTCTCCTCTTCGGTGAATTGTACCAAAGTGTAAACGAAAGGGCGGCAACGTTGCGGCGCTTTTGGGGTGGTGAGAGGTTATAGACCAATTTTTTTTTTTGTATACTCGGTAGGACTTAGTATTATATTTTCGTTATAATTAAAGAAGGACGTGACTAATGCAAATTGAGCCGGGAATCTGATTCACGGTGAGCGAAACCCTTTTGGAGGTCGCGATTCTTCCAAAAAGGCTTCTCGGGACATTAAGGTAAATCGCGTGGCCCCATTTTTTACAGCAATTCCCCACGACCTTTTTCACTGGGTCAGTCGGCCCTTTTTGTCTCAATTCGCCGAAGTGGAACGTAACAATGTCCAAATCAGATGATGCTGATATGTAGGCATCCTCAATTCCGAAATTATTTTCACTTGTTTGCAAAACAGATACATCCACAACTTCTTCATCTTCAAATCATTTTGAAGTAAATTATGATCGATTGGGAATGATATGTGTTTAGAGATTCGCACATAATCAGCATAAATGGATAGATCATAGTATTTAAGAATTTATTCAACATCGTTGTGAATGAGAATCAAGAAAGTGGGTCCTAAATGACTACCTTGAGGTACTCCAGATGTAGGGACTATAGGCTCGGACACTGAAGATCTGAAAAGAACCTTATCCTGCCGATTTTCTAAAGCCCCAACCCAAGGGCTTTAAGTTTCAGGTAAATGATTGATGAGAGATTTTATCAAAAGCCTTGCTGAAGTCAGTGGCTATAGCATTATCTTCATTGCCATTGAATTCGGTAAATTTGTTATAGTAGATTTAACTAACGAATGCATGTTGCCTTGGGGAAAGTATGGATTTACCGTGAAAGTATTGTAAAGAGTTTGGCTATGGGACGGTAATTAGGTATACCGGCTTTGTGGCCTCTTTTGTGGACAGGGATAATAAATGAGTCCTTCAAAACTTTAAGACGTGGATACTAACGATGTTTGTGCGCAGTTGTACATATAGAAGAAATAATTTGAATCTGGAGTTAGTATGTGGCTAGAAAACGATAGGCAGAAGAAGTTAGGGCAGAGGTAAGCAATCATTTTTGGGTCTGAAGAAGATGTGTCCGAGTATTTAAGGGTTGAGGGGCAGCCATCAGATTTTCGCTTGGAATTAAGAAACCGATAAAACCGCTTAGGGTCGGAAGGGAGGCTGATTTGCATTTAATCAAGATTTTTATGGTTAAGAGCTACACTTAAATCGGAGAACCGATTATAAGCCTGCTGGTAGTTGTAATAGTCAGATTGAGATTGTGACGTCTTTTATTTTGAAGAGTGCGTAGTTTTTTATTGAACCAAGGAGGGGATGAAAGACTGTTTTTTTAAGTTCATACGGGACCGAATTGTAAAGCATTTAAAAATTTCGGTGTAGAAAAATGACACAGCATTATCGACAGGTACATTTGGGTTATTAACTTAGAAATGGTTTCAGTCTATTTGGATCTTTCTGGATCATATAAAGATTGGTTTGATCGGTGATATCTTGTGTCATTTATTGACGGATTGCGGCAGAATCAGTAGGCTAAGTTTTGGGATGTACAAAAATTTCGCTCCAAGTTTTCAATAATATCTACTTCCAAAATCTCTTACCAGCTTCATCTTCCAAGGGTAATTCCAGATCAGGGAAAAAATCGGCATTCAAAACCATTTTGAGATCTAAGTGGTGCAGTTGGAAGAGCACCTGCCTTACAATTCTTTCGATTGATTGGTCCTAGGTTGGATTCCTAAAGTGGTCTTATTTTTCGAATCTTTTCTAGCCACCATTTGTTATTGGGATAAAGTTAATGGCACAATCACTGAATTAATCGACCTGCGATAGTCGTCTGACTTATGGGTGATGTTGTTGTAGTGATTGTTATATCGGCGATTGTCTAGATGGCTCTGCTGTGAAGAGATAACAATGACAACGGGGTGTTTAGCTAAATTTTCCAAACTTGTAAAGTACTTATAACAAACTGTTGTCGAATAAAGGCCTGCGAACCACACGAAAGCTAATAAGTCGATATCAAAATCCTTCGTCCCGCTTCGGGCTCCACCCACGGAACTGAGTTGAAACCAAATATGATACATCTGAGTTTCTCTCAATATGAAAAAAATGTTCACTTACTTAATCATCAAAGCATTACTGCTCAATTTTTTCGTCGCACGTAACGCCATCTAGCTTATGGGTATGCACCAAAAAGCAAACGGGCATGTTACCGAAGCTATACATTGGACTTAAATTAAATAAAATGCGCGTTTTGGAATTTCTAAGGAAATTTTGAGTTTGTTACAGTGATGTCACTCAGTGATATAAAGGGTTAAATTTATTTCATAAGGCACAACTCCTCCATCGTTGCAAGAGTCAATGAGGTAGCAGAACTATTTGCCAACAAATGGGCAACACACGGTTCAGAAAACAATATGATCCGCAATTCGAACTGCTATCAAACTATCCCACGTCCAGATCAGATAAACTAGCTCCAGACACTCTTCCAGAATATATAGGATTCCTTAGAGGAACCACAGGTTCTACACCTACCAGATCTGGTGCAGATCAGATCTAACTGTAGGTGATATTATAATATAAATAAAAATTCGTTCTATGAGGACCGTAAGAATTTTGAAATTTTATAAAACAAACGTCCCATACCAGTCACCTGTGTTACAACACCGGAACAACCTGGATTCGCTGGATATGGTATTCATTTTAAGTGGACCTGACGTGGATTGTATTCAAGGAAGGGTCTAACAAAGGCGATGTTAAGCCATTCCATTACATAGGGTTTCAATTCCTTGGACCATCGTTTGACGTAGCCAAGCGCAGAGTTGGCTCTACTAATAATGTTATCGATGTTTGAGCAGAAATTCCAAGTAGGATTGGAAGTGGAAAGCTAAGAGCCTTGAATTTGAGAAACATAATATTGTGGATGATTTTGTCAAAAGCCTTGCTGAAGTCAGTTGCTACAACATCCACTTCTTTACCTTCTTCCAAGGGACAGAGGGCTCGAGATACAAATTAAGTTGAGTTACTGGTTGTTGACCCACCACTTAGGAATCCGTTTTGGTTTGAGGATTTGATGGATTTGCAGTGAAAAAAACATCATATCGTAAATGATACTCTCGAAGAACTTCGAAAAGAATGAAACAAGATCCTTACTCTGCGGCTTATCACACCAAATCAAAACGCGTATTCTGTAAGGGTAACGACTCTTATATAAGTTTTTGATTTCGCAAACAAATTGACAGTTGTAATTGCGCTTTAAAATGTTCCCCTCTCCGCAATAATAGCAAAATAAATTCTCTGCGAGCTTATTTATCAACCACCTGGACATGTTGGTATTCTCGGAAACAATAAAGCTTTATGGTAAGCTCCGCAATGCCATAAAAATGTCTCTTCCGAATTCCATAGAAGTAGAAATCCTGATAGGATCAAGATAATAAAGACAATCTTATCTACGAACAATATAACGGTTTCTAAAGGAAACACAAAATATGTTAAGGACCTGCTAAGCCGCACACAATCTGTCGCACATTGTTCAACAAAACCCATCTCTTCAAGAAAGAATCTCCAAAACTATGCATACATATATTTCAAGAATGCCAATTTACGATACAATATTTGAACAACAAAATAATAATTCTAACTGAGCTATAAGGTCCAACTTGAAACGCAAACGAAATGCTGCTATTTAATCTCTCAGTCAAACATAACCTATCCGTGCAAATATTATAGACCATAAAAATAAAACAATGTTAATTCTGAATAAAATAATTTATTTCAATGTATCAATCTGACGAACGGCTTGTACCCCGGCTTTATCTTCTGGACGATAAAAATTTATTTGTATCTGTATCTACGAAAATAAAGTAAATTAAAAATACACTCTGGATCGCCCATTCGACTGTGAAAAAATTGGTTTGAGTGCGATTTGGTCTGCTTCTAATTTGATGCTAAAAAAAGATTTTTGCAATAAATTAAATATTACGCTCGGTCACACGCGTTGTAAGTAGGGTGCGTGGTGAGCGGCCATCATTAATTTTATTGCGAATCCTGTTGCGATTGTTTCAATGGCACAGTGCACTGTGACAACTTGATTGATCATACGCTTGAGTGTTTTTACCTTAGGTACTATGGTTCACATGGCGTATTAACTTAAGGGCGAATCCTTCTTCAAAAAGGCTCATACATTTTTTTATTGCTTAAATATATGAATCTTCTATCTTCTCTTCAATATAAAAAAAATCAATTGCTGTTCGTTTGTCTCGCTAAAACTCGAGAACAGTTGGGAGGATTTAGCTGATTTTGGTTTTGAAATGTTTGTCTTAGTGAAGGGAACAAAATATGAAAAAAAAATTCAGGTAATATAGTAGAAACAACACTTTCATTTTCCGATATAAACTGTTCTATCTACTTTGCTATTTTACACACAAAATCTATTTTGTTGGAATGAAAAAAAAAAATATTTCTGTCAGTTTGCTGTTGATTGTTTACACAGGGTTTTCCTATAGGGACTTGACATCTTTGAATTTAAATTGTGAATGAACCCGTTCACTAATAATTGTACTGTCATTGTCAATTTATTCAGTTAACTCAACATTTTAAAGAACTCGAACGAGCAACGTCTGCAAATTATAAAAAAAATTTCTACCGACATTCGGAGTCGGCGACCACAACTTTAAAAGCGTTAACTCCTATTTCGGTCGTAGTTGTCGCTATAGTAGATGTTGCCCTGTCAGTGAGACCACGCGTTGGTCGAAGTGTCGAAAATATCGCTGCCGTTCAGGCGTCCGTAGCAATTGATCCAAATCAGTCAATTCCACGGCTTTATCATTAATTGGGCATCGCTCAGACCACATTATGGTGTATTTTGCGTAAGGCTCATCGTTAAAACCCATACAAGGTCAATCTGACTCAAGAATTGAAGCCGATGGGCTATTTGAGGCAACGTACGTTCTCCGATTGGGCTCTGGAGAAGATGCGCCAAGATGATGAATTTCATCGCAAAATTATCTTCAGTGAGGAAGCTCATTTTTGGCTCAATTCGTCAAAAAAAAAATATGCGCTGTTGGTTGGTCCACCTTTGCTTCATGAATCACCACTACATTCACATAAAATAACTGTTTGCTGCGGTTTGCATGCCGGAGGCGTTATAGGGCCATATTTTTTTCGTCTACGGTAACGAATGGCCAGCGTTATAGCGCCATGATTATTGCGCACACATTACAAGCGATTTATTGAAGGTTATGCTTGATGAGCGTGTTATCTCAAGAAATGGGACAGTCAATTGACAGCCTCGTCTTTTGCGTTTTAACGCCTCTAGATTGTTTTAATTCGACCGCTGCAAACGTGCCTGCGGTGGCCATATGAACGAAGTCGAGTTCCGTTTTTAAATGTTTTGATTGAAGCAGATCATAAAATTTTTCAAATACCTCAAATAGTTTGCGTTACTTTACAAAAAATTTTAGGTCCTTACTGAAAAACCCTGTATTTCAGTTATTTAAATCTTCTATCATCAGTTTGTCAGCGCGTGAAAACTTTATTTATTGTTTTTGTTTTAAAATGTCAATAACGATGAATGTTTTTTTCTTTGATTGTTGTTGGTTCGTGGTCCGACATTGTTTAAACAACTGAAAGCTGTTGATAGACATCTTTTGCGACTTACCGTGAGGTGTTGCTCGAGAGCTATTTGCATTGTGATAATACGCTCAAGGACTCCGTCATATCTTCAGCGCTGCAACAAATTCGCACATTGTTTGCAATTATAATATCACCATGTTTCCCCTCGGATCCGGAAGAATTGTGAATGAAATATAGGGTTGACATGTCTGAGGATGGGTTACATCGTGTGCGTTGTCAAACTTTGAATCCTTCACTACAAATTATTGCAGAAATTGACAATGAGACATTGATCATGATAGATCAATATGTGTTTATTGTTGGCAAATAAAGAATTGCCGTGTTGCGGCAAAACAGCATCAAATCCTCCCTGCGCGATGCATTTAACCACGAGATACAAAGAGGTACGATATTGAAGTATTGACTGAAACTGTGCGTTGAAACGGTCCGCAATTGAATGCACAACAAAGAATTGCGTATGATACTTTGCAAAAACGTCCTAAGTTCATTGCAATTGGCAAAGATCAGATCGTAAAATAAAGTAGCCCTCACGTTGGCTACATTTGGAATAGCTGCAACATTATTAAAATGCGGAAGGTGCATATTGTGCCTTGAAATAACCTATAAACGTGCAAATCAACGATACACCAGTTTGCAACATCGCCAAAAACAGCGCAATGGCGAAGATCCTACAAATATGCAAAATGATCGTTTGGGATGAATACACGATGGCCTAAAAGAGGGCACTGGAGGTACTGGACAGAACGTTAAAGGATCTTTGTAACAACCAAAACATTTTTGGTGGAGCCTTTATTCTGTTATCAGTTGATTTTCGTCAGACTTTTAAAGTTATTCCCCGATCAACTGTTGCTGACAAACTAAACGCATTCCTTAAATCATCTTCTTTGTGGTGGCACGTGAAGACAGTCCAATTAACAACTAACATGCAAGCCTTTTTGTAACAAGATCAAACTGCGATTATGTTTTCGAAGCAGGGATTAAATATTGGAAATGTTAAGGTCGCAGTTGAAACCTCGACCGGATTTTTAACACTAGTCACGGATTTCAGTCAATTCAGCGCGTTTTTCCGGACATAGAACAACACTTCAATAACCATAATTGGCTTAGTGAAAGAGCAATAATGGTGGCCAAAAATAAAGATGTCGATGATCTCAAATGTGACCATTCAAAATTGACTTCCGTGAGAGTTGTTTCTTACAACTCAATTGACAAAGTTACAAACCAGGATAACGTAGTCAACTATCCCACAGGGTTTTTTAAATTCACTGGAATTGCCTGGATTACCACCTCACAATTTAAAACTTAAAGCAGGATCAGTTGTGATCATGCTGCGTAACATTAATCAACCTCGACTGTGTAATGGAACAACAGAACAATAGATTTAAAACGCCTGAAGCTAGCCTAATCAACTTAACTCTGTATATATACAAATTTACTGCGACGTCTTGGTCGTAGTTGACTAGCCCGTCCACAGCAACGTGGAAGATTGTAGGAGCGCTAATCAAGCCAGAACTAGACCTTTTTTTCTATCTAACTAGCGGAACTCTTCAGTGGGAATAGGGCCATTAAGGCGCTCTGTCTTATGGTATATGTCGTTTGGGTATAAAGCAACGGCGTTGAAGTTTTTCGAACTCATTGTTCTTGCAGTCTCTGGAGTTCTATACAAGTAAAAATCTTTTCCATTTAACTTTTTTTTTATACTTACTAACCACACAGGACATCCATAGGAAACAAAAGGCCAAATGAAGGCCGTGTAGCAGATCACCTTTACCATGGTACGAGCTGGCTGCTGTGAAACAGTCTCTTTGCCAAGGCAAAGGCCGCTTTGGTTCTGGCAGTATAGTATAGCAGTATCCATATGTTTGTTGAAATACAGATAATGATCTAGCCAGATCCCAAGGTATCTAACAACATTTCGATTCGCCAGTCGCTGACCGATTTGTCCATCGATGGAGAACATTCGTCACTTCTTTCTAGTATTTCTAGAGGCCCCAGACAACGGAGTCCTGAACAGATTGGTTTCGCACTTTTGGAAATTGAACTTCAACTTCCAACGACGATCGACGGCTTACATGTCCAGATTTATATGCAGGAATCCATCGTTCGCTTCTTAGCAGATATCATCTCCAACTATAAAAATGTGTTAATCTATGCAAGTTTTCATGGCTAAGTAACGAAAACCTATGCTACAAAAGCAAAAAGCGCAATCACCAGACGAATCATTGGATCTGGTCAAAAATCAGGATTCAACATCGAAATACGAACATTGAGAAATCTCTCAAGTAGCCTACAAATCAATAACTATCAAAAAGTCTGAGAATTGAAGATTGATTTAAGCAAACCAGTTTTAACACCAACGTGAGAGTTGATTGATTTCACAAGCGAGGCCTCGAGCTGGGTTGGGCGATTAATAGTTTCGAGCCCTTCAAATGCCTGGACCTGGACGGCGCCAAGGCTATCTTCAGCAGCTGTTTAGAAAACCACTTCACGCCGAAGTTCTTTGATCGCTTTCCAAGACACAGATGGAGCTTTTAATAATGTCAAGTCCGACGCAATAAACAATACCCTAATCAGTCATAAAGTAATAGAAAGTATTCGAAACTCGATAAAAAACGTCTTATCCCACAGTATCACCAGAATAGTATTCAGAGGAAACCCGCACGGAGGTGTACGCTCCCCACCCTATGCAGATGACACAACCCAAGTCGTAGAAGGCAAATTTATTAATACCATTAGAGGTATTATGGAAACCTCGCTATATAAGCTAGCAAAGAGGATAAGAGGAGTAGGTCTAGGTGTAAACCTGTCTAAAGAGCTCGTACTGTTCACAAGAAGATACATAATATCTCAAATAAGCCCACCAATGCTACTATGTTTCACTAGTAAAACCAAATACTTAGGCCTAATAAGATACAGCAAACTAAGCTGGAACTCAAACATTCACGGCCGTATTTAGGAGGTTGAGGGTCTTCGGACTGAAATCGAGTTTGACACACTGGATGTATACAGAAGTCGTCAGACCAATCCTAATAAGAGGCATGGTATCCAGCATTAAGAATTAAAGATAATAATCTGGACAAGATAAACAGAATCCAAAGATCTGCATATATCTACATCACGGGAGCCTTTCGTTCCACAACTTCATCCTCCATGGAAACAATGCAACAGCTGCTTGAAAGAATTTCGAAGCATACTAACTATACCGCATCCTTTTTAAACTTTGAATCTAGGTACAAAATACTGAAAAGGCTCTAGACACACTATCAATTATATTAAAGATGGTAAAACGTTGCCACTAACCTCTCAGGGAGATAGCGGTCAGTTGAAACCTTACCCAATTTAATTCAAGTAATAAACGGAATGCTCATTATAGATGCCATCAATATCACCAATGGAAATTAAGTGGAACTAGATACTTGCAGGACTTCGAGGCAAACTTAGCCTCTAATTAATCCAAGTACACTCCAAAGCATTTACAGGTAAGATCGTAGGGATTATCACAGAGTTCACACCCAATAAGAGTGGACGAACCCTATAATGACTTCTGCAGGAGCTGTAGAGATGAGGTAGAAGTAGAAACAACGTAACACTACCTCAGCGCTTGTCCAGCCCATAGAAAATTGATCAAAAGACAAACTAGTTATAAACATTTAATAAAGTTAACAATATCTGAAGAGACCACTTGGGTACCAGCAGGTATTTCTTAGCTGTCACTTAGTTCCCCTGGCTTATTAGGTTTCGGTGTATCAATCACCGGTTAGTGATTACACAATGGATCCAAACAGGATCAAAGTGGGTCCCAACTGATTGAACTGTGAGAGTCACGCCTAACCTTACCATCAACTAAACGAGCTCAGGGTCAAATGCATCAGCTGCTGAGCGTGAGGACCCGGGTTCAAATCCGGGTTAGAAAATCTAAAATTTTTGAGTGAAAATCCCTCCGATGAGTAGATTTGTGAAGAAAAATTTTCTGGGGCCCTTCGGCAATAAACTGTCCATCCAACCCCGCCATTTACGAAACAAGACGCACACACATATGGTCAAGCTTAGCCCTGGCTCTCAAAAGAGCTTTTGGGCCACCTTGTTATTTCATTTTATTTTTTATCATTTCAAGGAATTCTTGCAAAGCTCAAACCATGGTAGATCTTAATTATTATTATATGATATGTTTTTGCTCATTTTATGGTGTGGGCATGCCAAATTAAAACCAAACTAATTGTTTGATTGTTGCGTTAAAAGTGCACCGAATGTATAAATGAATTATTATTATTATTATATATAACCATCCATGTTATCATTATGTGTTCTTATTATCAAAAATCAGATTTAATCAGAAATGAATCAATTTTTTTAATAGTTCATAAAATTTATTGATTGAAATACAGGATCCAATACAAAATAAGATAACCATGCACTTCAAAACAGATGACAAATGTAATGTCTCTTAGCATTTTTATTGCATTTAATTTCGTTGCTTGTAGCCATCGCCCTTCTCCCTGACAATGTAAGTCAATGTTCACTTCGAGTCACCTCAAACAATAGGCTGATACAGTAGTCAGAACAACCGCACATATGTGCTTTATCGTACCATCTATTTCGGTATGTTCATGTGGTAGGAATATACATGTAGCAAATAAGAGGCGGGTAAATGGCATTGCAGATAATATCTAATTTAAAATAAATTTTGTAAAGCGTAACAAAAAAAAAAAAGGAAAAATATTGAAACATGGAAATGACACTTTTTGTATAGTAGGGCTATATTTATTCGATGATAGGACATTCTAGATTGAAAATTTCAACTGTGAAGGGCAGGAACGGAAATGTATATCTAGCTGTCTGTTGTTGTAGGATAAAAAAAAACAAGATTGACTTGAGTGTCAAAAGTGTTAAGCAGTTGTTCGGTTAAATTGTGTTCACTATGACACCGGCATTAAGTTAATGCTATTATTACGCACAAGTGAAAACTTCAGATGCAACTGTTTTCAATCTTAAAACCAATCTGCAATCCAATTCCAATTCAATGACTGGGAAATAAAAATAAACGTTTCAAAAACTCAGGCTGTCTTTTTTACTAAAAAAGAAAAGCGTGTTTCTTACCTAGCAAAAGGTTATCTATCAATGGCACGCAGATTGAGTGGAAGTCAAATGGTAAATACCTTGAGGTGTATCTCGATAAACATCTGACATTTGGACAACATTTGCAGGAAATTTTAAATAAAGTGAACCTGTCAATAAAAAGTTGGACTTTTTTTGACTGTCCAATAGAAATTTGGGGATGGGGATAGTTCTATAAAGAAGACCCTCTAAAAAGTTCAGGTAAATCGGTTCAGTAGAATCTGAGAAATCGTGAGTATTGTTTTGAAAAAGACACTTTTGAGAAAAACGCGTTTAAAGTTTCGCGTAAAGTTTTTCGCAGTCTAAGTCATGAAATGATATTGTAGACTTACGACTTCGAAAAAACTATTTTCGAAAAAACTATTTTCGAAAAAACTATTTTCCGCATTTCTCTCTTCATATCAAGCAGTTCTGAATATGTTTTGTTTTGGATCGAAAGTCCAAATAAAAGAGTTAAGAGACTCATTATTATTTTGTGTTTCTGAACCTTAACATCGAGTCAATAATTCCTCTGATGAAAAACTCTGGTAAATTGGCTTAATGATTTTCAAAACTTCATCACACAGAGGAAGATTTTCATGGTCAAACTCCTGCAATGTACCTTCAGATACAGCTTTTTGCCATTTAAACTAACTCTCCGCATCAGGTGGGCAAAACATATGTTGCGGATTACACAAAACTAAAGAAGAAATCGCTGAAAATACCGTGAAAAACTCCTAAATACAGTAGCCGTAATTATTTTCAATGATCACTTCTTCATTATTTGCCGGGTCAGCAAAATACGGATATCTCCGAAAATAATTTGAATTTTGAAAAATGCTCTTGTAGATATGTTCTTGAATAGTTGAACTTCGATTTTTTGAATTTCTAGACTAGAATAACCTCTTCAACCGGAAATCGAAAATGAGCAATGAAAATAAAATCATTATATTTAAACCTGTCTCTCCAGTTTGGGGAACTTGTGCAAAATGTCGCATTCTCAGATTGCACCAGATTCAAAACAAGGTTCTAAAAATGATCCTGAACCTTCCATGGCACATTTCAGCACATGAGCTCCATTCTCTGCCGAAGATAGAAAAAGTCGCCCCAAGGATAATTAAGGTAATTGACAGGTATATCGCAAGTTGCAGTGCGACGGAAATGTATTGGTCGCTTACTTAGCTATTTAATCCTTGCCTAGCTTCCCATTAAGTTACACTATTTATTGTTCAATTTAAAATATTTACTCTTATATTAATATCTATGATAAATATTTATTCACCTATTTATTTTTATGTGAGTATTTTTTTGTTATTTATTTCTATTTGATTTATACACATATTCATTTCCCATTATTTGTTTATTATTTATTTTTATATTTATTTATTTTTTTTGTATTTATTTATTTATTTTTTCATTTATTTATTTATTTATCTATTTATTTATTTGTTTGCTTACTTATTTATTTATTAATTAAATTTATTTATTTACGTTTTTATATATAATATATTTATTTTGTTACCTTAAGTTCTATTTTATTTGTTTACTCATTTGTCATTTATTTATTATTTATGTATTTATCTAAATGTATAGTATATTTCGGTTGTTAACATAACAGTTTTCTTAATAATTATTTAAATGTTTCATAGGTAAATATTACTAAGATTGATGGATAGATTCATATTTTTTTTATGTATATTTATATATTTTCCTTTTTATTTTTAGTCTCCTCTTCTCTCTATCAAGCCTCTGCTTCACTCTATCAAGCCTCTCCTTCAAAGAAGATTTTTTCTGTAGCTTTTCTTTTGCCTTAAGTCTATTAATAAATTTTTTGATAAAAATTTTAAAAATATTGGAAAATTGTTAGTAGTTAGGTATTTTATACCAAATCTCTAATGCAGTTCAATGTCAACAATGTAAATATTTTCGCTACAATTAGCAAACAAACAAACATTAAAATCATTGGAAATACAAAAAATTTAAAAACAATTATGTTTTCTTGTCACACTTATGGTGAACTTTCATAGTCAATTCCATTCAAATTTGTAACATGCAATTGTTTTAAATGAAGTCGAGATTTAAATGTGATGAAAAAAGTTCATCAGATATATTTACTTTGAAAATTGGCAAACTTTAAAAACTTTGCAGGAGAATGAGACGTACCTGAACTTTTATAATTCAACCGCCAGGTCGAATTTGAAACCCATTATAAAGGGAAATCTTATCCTCATTTTATGTTAAAAAAGGGAAACTGCTTTGATAATTTTGCTTTAAAAGAAGAAACTCTCATAATATGATATAATCAGCGAAAACATCAAAACTAAAACAAAAAATCATTAAAAGTAAAAATTTCCCTCAAGTATGGACTGTAAGAGAAAAACTCCGGACACTTTTGCGGTCTGGCAATACTTAAATATGACATCACAGTACCTTTTCCTTTTGATCACACGTCCTTAAAGTTATCACATTTATTTTAAAGTCGCGGTTGAATTGTGTTGTGATAATTAAAAATCAGTCTAAACGAGTAAGATAATAGGAAAAATATTATGTCCTTTTACGAGAAAAACAAACTTTTGACGAGAAATCAATTGGGAAAGCAATTGCAAATGCCGAAATCAACGGTGTATGATGTCATTGATTCATTTGAACAACGTTTGAGTATCGAACGGGCAGGTGGATCTGGTCTGGGATACACCTTTCATAAGACGTCTTATCGGATCTGTTCTGTTTTGGCTAGATTCGCAATATCCCACTACGCGAGACAGACAATAAAGAGGTTTGAGGAAAATGATGTGCAATTTGTTCCCATGCTAAGACCTATTGAAAGAGTTTGGGCCCTTACGAAACGGGAACTGAACAAACGAGAAGGATTGGCTAAGGACATCAAATATTTTAAGAAAAGATGGAATTAAATGTCTAAAATCATCGACGAGAACACTGTACACTTCTTAACCTCATGAGAGACGTTAAGAAAAATGTTAAAAAAATTCGATCTAAATAATAACTTATGAATTATTTATCGTAAATAAAGTGTACAAATACTAGTTTAAAAAATTGTAAAGCATAATCTGTTTGTTTTTTCAACATAAAAAAGTGTCAGGCCCATTTTCTCTTTCCGGATTTTTTCTCGTACAGTCCTTATATTCCTAAAAGCCTGTTAACAATTCAAAAATATTTTCAAACCTAAAGTCCTTAATATGTTCCCTCTATGCAAAATGCATTATTAGGGAAGTCATTATCCCTTATGAGCGCAAAAAAATATGGTGTAATAGGTAAATGAGTAAATGGATTAGTTCATTTCTTTAATGGCAAAATGTGTACTCTGTTACAATAATATTGATCACATAATTTCAATGATAGCAATGTCCATATATGGTATATTAAAAACATCTTCATTTAATGGAAAAAGGGGAACAATGGTTTAATTAAATTTCGAGTCAAGTCTATTGTTTCCAGTGTGTTAAGTTTTTTTTTGTACATTGATAGTATGTTCTGAATAGGAGCTTATGAACTTTAGCTCGGGTACAACATTTGAGCACGCATTGTGTCAATTTTCAAGATCATGAAGAGGTTAAGAGTATATCCCGTAAATAACCACCATTTTTTCGGTTTCCGTCCTCTTCACAAAAAAGACTAAAATAAGTGACTTCTACATCCCTGAGATTGGAGGTACTATACTTGAATTCAAAGACATCGTGAAGTACTTTGGATTGATAATCGACAAGAAACTCAATCGGAGGAAAAAACTTAAGGAACGTACTACTAAAGCCAAGAGGGAATACTGGATATGCAGGAGGGCATTTGGGAAGTCCACTGGATATACAACTGTGCAATGAAACAAACCCTCTATGGCAGTATACTATGGTGGAATACGATAGATAAAAGTCATGTAGCCGACAGGCTAACTGAAGTGCAACATTTGCCATGGAAGCAATTCTCAATATAACACAAGTACAACTGGAAGTGAAAAGATTAAAAGAGATAACTTTCACCAGACAGTGAACGTCGTCAGGCTAACTTGGGTCCCGGGACACGAAGGTGTACGGGAAACGAAAAAGCGGACGAACTGGCTAGGAAACAGCCACCAAAACCCTGTTAAGGATATAGGCATCCCGCTGACAATTTTTAAAAGAGCTATAAACGAATGGGCTACCCGGGAATTCAAAAATCACTGGGTCAACCTTCCATCTCTTCCTGTAGCACTTCCTCTTCCACTGCCCAGCAACAGCGAGACTTCGATGCAAAATACTGGGAGCAGAACCGATACCAGATTTTGCGCACCTCGAAGAAATTGGGATCGGTGAGATCATAGATTTCGCAATATGAACAAAAAGATTTCCCAACCATACAAAACATGACACCCCATAGTAATCCTCAGACCCCCATTTTTTCCGCTACAACTGCCCCACTTTAAGCAAAATTTTTTTTTTTAATTATTTGCTCGCTTTTCAAGAGGATATTAAGACTCTTATAATGCGTGTAGCACAGAGCGAGCGGAAGAATTAGGAGAAGAATGAAAGATTGTGTAGTGGTTTGAGAAACTCAGGTGTAATTGGTTTCAACTCACTTCCGTGGGTGGAGCCCGAAACGGGACGGAAGATTTTGATATCGACCTTTTGGCTTTAACCTAATTCACAGGGTTTTATTCGACTTGGTTATGATCTATGAACTTTGAAAAGTTTGGAAGATTTAGCTTAAACACCCCGCTGTCCATATTATGCCTTCACAGCAGAGCCATCTGCACACAATCTACACAAACCGCTATTTTGAAAACACGTATTAGGAACTAAGCCGATACAACAACCACTACAACAACGCCACCAATTAGTAAGACTACTATCTTTGGTCGACCAACCCAGTGATAGTGCCATTAACTTGATCCCAATGGCAAATGGTGACTGGACCAGATTCGAAAAACTAGACACAGGAAATGGGGGAACGCAACGGGCCCAACCAGAAGCATAAGTGAAGAACTAACAAAGCTCACCCTGACTAATCAACCAACCAAACAAAAAGGGAAAAGAAGACATATAGTAATAAACTCAGTTATTAAAATAGAATAAGAATTTTATCCGTCGAAAAATTAAATTCGTAAGCTTCTATCGGTCAACTTCTTGATAGTTTAAAGTGTTATTGGCCTTCAGGCTAGGCAAGGATAACCCGAGATTTGTTTCTCGATATTGGCCTCAGTAGAGCGCATCCTTAAGCAGATCTACTGTGTTGAGGTCGGGTGATGGCGCGAGCATTTCATATTTCATATTTACATATATGAATCTAGGGCCCACTAAACGCAAGTGTTCTTATAAGGTGAGTTCTTCTTTTTTTCACCTTTTTCGTGGTTCCATGACAGAGAGAGATAAGATCTACAACATCGACATGGGTATGAGGCATATTTTGTTTTGAAGACCGACGAACGTAAACTTTCCTTTTTTTTGTCTAAGAACTTCAAATTTCAACTCTTCCGTTCCTTATGAGCAGTCGTAAGTGCAGTTCTGCTATTCGGTTATAGATCCCTGTGGAAGTTGCACACCTTTTTGTCGTTGAAATTTATACCTGCTTTAAGGTGGTTGCACTCTGCACAGATTTCTGGCGATGGAAGTCGTTGATCACTCTAACTTGTTAATTGTACAGGCTTATCCTAATCCTCAGACGTTATGATTTTTTAAAGGACGTATTGCATCGCGCAGTGTTTACTTCAACTAAACTGCAATAACACGTATAGTATAGTATGTGCGTCACCCGGTAAGAGCTGTTATAGTTTCTTATGTAATTTATTTAAATTTTTATTTATATATATATTTATATACTTTTATAGCCAAAATTGTAATTTTTAGTTAAATTTAGTATAAAACATATTGTTAAATCTGTTGGTGTTTTTTATGATACGTTAAAGACTTTTGCAGTTTTGTTTTATTACACTTTCCATCGGTTCTTGCCTTGATTCCGCTGCTATTTTTAAAACTCTTTTAAATGTCATTTTTTGCTCATTAAGGTGGAAGGATTAAAAAAAAATGTTTTTTACGGGAAACATACGCATTTGCATCTCTTAATTCCACCCTTACTTTACGCTTAATTAAAGAATACATTTCTAAGTTTATTTTGAGAAAACAAATCTACATTCATTTGTCGTCGAAATTGAAAAATAAGAAACCAAAATCATGCCTTTTGTTGGTGACCTAAAATAGCACTCGTTATTCGCATTGGCGCCACACCCACTAGTTTTGGTGATAGCTATAATCCGCCTGTGATGTGCTTAAATTATTTATAGACTACTTTTTTATCAAAATGTCATCAGGCCATTCTTTCCATACAAAAACTATATTTGTATATATTATATATAACTATATATATATACTGTATATAAATATTATATAACTGTATTTTTGAAGGATCTAGATCAGTATATTCTCGATCACTCCAACAAAGACTCAGAAAGAAGTTGGTAACCCATCTGTTAGTTGTATTGACCATATTTTTATAAGAGTGTGCAAAAACTTTAATAAGATTATAAAAGGAGCAGTTCATGACTACGGAATAACGGACCACCATATGTCTTCTTTCAGCGTTTGTGTAAACTCGATCCAAAATCATAAAATAACTTCTCCTAAAACTACACAAAAATAGATTATCACTTGCTCAAAGAATACCTCTCGTTCGAGTTTTGGGATTCGGTCTATAATGAAAATGATCCTTCCAGTGCATTTGAGATATTCCTGTCTAGACAAGAAACGGGTTTTTCAACTGGGACGCTACAAAAGTAGAGCGACAGGGACAGCAAACGACGCCATATTTCTTGCCGCTCTTTCGCCATTTCATGATGGAAAGATATACGAACCAACAACGAGTCGAAATTATTAAAATGTACTACCGAAATTCGTAGTCAGTGGCCTCAACGTTAAGAGCGCTACGTCCAATTTATGGTCGTCATAACCGTCCTAGCAGATCAACAATGGAGCGTCAAGTGGAAAAATTTGAATCCACAGGCACAGTACAAAATGTTCCCGTGCCAGTGAGCCAAGAAGTGCCCGTAGTGTCGAGAATATTGCTGCCGCTGAGGCTTCAGTTGCAGAAAGCCCAAATGTGTCTCTCACACGTCGTTCTCAAGCGTTGGCCATCTCTGTGACGTCTTTGTGGCAAATTTTGCGAAAAGATCTTGGCCTACATCCTTACAAGATTAAATTGACGCAAGAGGTGAGGCCGCTTGACCACCAGAAGCGTCGTATGTTCGTGAATTGGGCTAAGCAACAACTTGAAAATTATTCGGATTTTCATCGAAAAATCATCTTCAGCGATGAGGCTCATTTCTGGCTGAATGGCTCCGTCAATAAAGAAAATATGCGGTATTGGTCAGACAGCAATCCACATGTACTCCATGAGTCATCATTGCATCCCGAAAAAATTACGGTTTGGTGTGGTTTATGGGCCGGCGGCGTCATTGGGTCGTACTTCTTCCGTGATGATCAAGATCAGCACGTTACTGTGAATGGGGATCGATACCATTCAATGATAACCGAATATTTTTGGCTCTAATTGGATGATATGGACTTGGAGGACATGTGGTTCCAACAGGACGGCGCCACAAGCCACACAGCGCATGCCACAATCAATTTATTGGAAACCAAGTTTGGAGAACGTGTTATCTCACGAAATGGTCCAGTCGCTTGGCCGCCTCGGTCGTGTGAAATGCTGAGAGAATTTTTTAAGCAATGCGGAAACATTCCTAGCAGAAAAAATTCAACTTATCGTCTAAGGCCAAATAACACGGGATTAGTAAACGTACCAATTGCACGTACAATACATTTTTCCAAATTCTACACTTTTACTGCCCCATGCTATTTCAATAAACTTCCAAAATCCATGCGATTAACTTATAACTATAATAGCTACATTAACCAAATAAGAGCTTGGATTTTTGCTAATATTGAACTATTACTACGAATTCTAATATTAAACGTTGCTAATATTGAACTATTACTACGAATTCTACCTTAAAATCTGTGATTATCTTATGGATTTATTCTTGATGAAATTTTAATGGTAGGTATATATTTTTTTATTCTTACTATTATTTGTATTGTATATTTTAATGCCACCCCACTCCAGATATGTTAATGAATTTAAATAACTAAATGAAATGTGATTCTTCTTTAATAAAATTTAATTGTATATGTTGTATTTGTATATTTTAATGCCATCCCACTCCAGAAATATTAATCAATCTAAAAAAAACTGTAATAATCGTCTAACACTAATTTGTGACTTGTTAGCTAATTAAATGACGACTTCTATTTATTCACTCCTTGTAATTTAAAATGTTTATATTATTGTATCATCTGCTATGTTATGGAATGAATGAAATAAATAATTTAAAAAAAAATAAAAAATTATTTTATGTGTAAGTGTATATGAAATTCTAGTTCATTAAGTTTAGTTTTGACTAATTTTTTTATAACATACATACATATGTATATTATTCATATGAATATCTTAAAAACTAAACAAAAAAGCTTAAACTAGTTTATTCATCGTAAATTTCTAATTAACTTACTGATTTATCTTTCGACGTTAAATAAATTTTTTTTTATTACATTTTTAAAATTAACAGCAAGATATGTTCTAAGAAAAAATGTGTGTAAAAAACTTAGTAAGCGCTTTTATTTAAATCCATGAAAAACCATCTTAAAAAACCTTAAATAACCGAAAAATACACTTAAATGTTTATATAGGACTATATACCTGATGAAATATATATGGAATAAACATATATATATACAAACAATATATTTATACTATTTTTATGCATATTCCAGCAGCAAATCCTACTTATGCTTAAAGATAACTAAATCTAAATCTAAATCTATGTAAGCCGGGCAAGGCTTTTCTGAAAGAAAAGGGGCAAACTTTGCCCCGATAGGAAGCTCATCGGGAAAGTATTCAACGAGGGAGTTTCCTACAAATTATCTTCCAGCCACCATAATAAGCTTTAGCGGGCGAAGTGAAAGATTAGCGGCATCGCTAGACTGCTCTGAATAAGACCTTTAGTATCGAAGAAGAGGAACGCCTCTGTTGGGATATGACCGTTAAGGAGCATACTTTTGTGATACAAATCGTTGGGTTAGAAAGAACACAAAACAACTCCGGCTAGAGCTACATCTATATGTTTGTTGCAATATAAAAATTGATCGAGCCAGAGCCCTAGGTATCTGAATACACTTTGATTTGCCAATGGTTGCCCGTGTTGTCTCACGAACAAGAATTTTCGCCAATTTTTTCTGGTGTCCCAAGAGGCCCTGGACAGTGGACTCCTGGTAGTTAATCTTCAACTTCCAGTCGTTACATTAACGCTGGATTTTATCGAAGTCACATAACAAGTTCTATTTGATGTCCTCAATCTTCGGTTCTGATCTCTATGCAATCAAATCGTCTGAGTACGCTACGCCATGGTGAAGAGACATATATAAACTAACATTGCCATTCTGCACAAAGAACCGTCTATTGGTAAGCATGTTATAAGGCATGTACAGCAGTAGTTTGCTTATGCCAAGCCTTTTCAACTTTTAAAAACCCATACGGTGTCGAAGGCCTTTTCCAAGTCAACCAGACAGGCACCTGAGCATTGTTTCTAAGCTTTGTACCATTGTACAACTGACACCATTTTAGACGAGGCATGTATGCAATCATGCCTCGCTCTAAAACCGAATTGATTATCTGCAATTATATTTTTGCCCTCTACTCACTTAATCAGAGCTCTATTGACAACCAAAGCAGCACTGAATATATATTTCAATAAAGCTTAGATCTTAATTAAAATAATGTTTTTCCGGCAAAGCGCAAAATTTGTACTTGTTTGAAGAAAAAAAAAACCGGGGGACTTTAAGATTGAAATAATATGTGGTAAATTATAAGAGCCAACATTTATAGACATTTTACTAATGATATATAAGTAAAAAATAACCATAGCAAGTTCATTGCATTTAACAATAGCGTCGTTTTAAGAACGTCATTTGAAAGTAATTCAAAATTGCTGTGAAAACTGGCTTTGGCAAAAAGGACCAAGGAAATTACGTTTTCTTTTTTTTGTAAATCGTCAGAAGCACCATTTAACAAAATTATTTATAAAATCCTGGAACTTCAGAGAAAGTGCTTTGCTTAAATTTAGAAGATTTGAGGGGAAGACTTCGATCATATACAAAAATTGTTTAAAGGAAAAGAGCTTCTTAGAGTCTTCATCCCTGTCCTTCATCCTTGTTTTGGAGGGAAGTTCCCCATTTTTTTTTCTTTTTTCAAGCAATGTGTTTATTAACTTCCCATCAGGAAGTTCTTGTAATCGGTCCGATTTTCAAAATTCAAAATTTTTACATTTCTCCACCTTTGGCGGTCCCAGTAGTCGGATTCCATTGTTTTTAGAAAGATGTCTGTGTGTGTGTGTGTACGTTTGTGCGGATTCTTTCGTACAGCCTAACTCGAGAACAAATCAAGCTATCGAAGCCAAATTGGTTTCATTCGAAGCGTGTGTGCATAAAGATCACCTGAAAAGTTAAATTCGACAGGGTGGTTTGAATTTTATGACGAAAAAACTGTCAAAAAAAGGGACAATTTCACTTCTGCAATTAAAATCAATTTAGTTTTCCAATAAAAAAAGTTCAAAATTAATTAAATTTATAGTTAACAGCTACCTTATCAGATAAAAAAATATGCATAAATATACACACTGCCGTTCATAAGTTTCCGGACAAATTCATATAAATTTTTTTTTTTTGTTCAATTTAATGCCAAAAGCTTCATCAATATTATGTTTATTTAGCCAATTGACTAAACTAAGTAAGTTACTAACTATAGAGACTACCAAAAAGACTAAAACAGTATTTAGTTGAGGCTATTTCATACATTGATGTGCCCCTTTCTCTATTTCCTGATCCAAATTTCCACGGAAGTTCTTTGAATATTGTTTCAGAAATGTGAATCCTGTAAGTCTTTCCCATTTTTCAAGACTCAGAGTGACGTCTGCAACACTGACAGATGAAAAAATCCTTAGAAAATTATCGAGCCACCAGTTTTTTTGCTCAAAACCTGCTCGGCTGTAGCTTGACGCTTTTTAGAGTTATAACATATTAGCAAAAAGAAGCTCATGGCGCAAATTACATAAGGCAATTGAATTTAAAGCAAAAGCATCGAGAGAAACCTAAATGATAAAGTTCAAAAACATGGATTAAACTGCATTACTCGTTTATTGCAAGGAACACCATAACATCCGATTTAGTTTGTTTTCCACTGTTGTGGTTTTTTATCATGAACCCAATCCTAGAGGTATTTCCAGAAAATGACACATGCATAAAAAATCTCCCTCGGGACTGAAATTATGTACTTTGAAGCCTTTATATTCCAAGCAATGGTTAATAGAAAGGAAAGCAATCTAACAAATTTGATTGATTAGAAATAATTCCGAAAATATATGAAGTTAAGATAAACGGCCTTTCTTAATGTTTATACCGAAACCATTTATATTCTGCAAACAAAAAAAAGCAAAGCCTGGACACAAATTTCCCTTTTCTCATTTCAAAAAAAAAAATTTAAAATACTCATCCCTATAATAGCATTAGTTACAGTAAAAATTTGTAAGTGATGTTTCAACGATAACTCAAGCACAAAATTTAAAAAAAGATTTCTGATGAAGGGAAAGTTTGCAAAGAAACTGCAGAGTTCAAGCGAATCAGGCAAATTTGAATATCCAAAATAAAAAACAGTTTCAGGGGACCGAGCCTTTGATCATGCTTGAACTTTAGTTTGTGTAACCTTGCAACTGGTCCTCAAGCTTTTAAAATATGAATCCCTATAAACAGAGTTCTCACAAAATGTAATAATTTTGAAACAAGGCAATATAAGATTTGATAATTCTGACTGTCTGATTGAAAACACTTTATTGAAGAAGTTGAAAAACAACTGCCGAAAGCAAATACAAATTCAAATTCCAATGTTAAAGTTGTTGTTATGAAATCGATTTTCGCAACTCTAAATTTGAGCTACATCTTCCAAACTTTGGATATGTCGATATCAAATCATCCGTCCTAATTCTAGCTCCACCCACGGAATTCAATTGAAACCAAATACATCTGAGTTTCTTGAACCACTACAAAAAATCTTTCGTTCTTCATCTGATTCTTCCTCTCGCTCTTTGCGACTTGCATTAAAAGAGTATTCATAATCTCTTGAGAACGAGCAAATTATAAAAAAACATCTTCAAGTCGAGTTGGATACTATTAGAGGGATTGCCGTGTGCTACTATGTGACTACAGAAGACTGGCTAAGATTTTGGGTCGTTGGTCCTATATTTTTTTTTTTTTAACAGGAAGAGATGCTTTCTTTGAGTCGTGTAATGCAAGCCAGGGACAGCCAGCCAGCTTCAACATGAAGCTCCACAAGGTAGAACTCGTACTTTCTTCAAAATGTTTTTGCAAGCCACAGTCATTTTTTACAGAGGTCACAAAAGTTTTAATCTCGTGCACAACATTTTCAAGCTATACCATGGTCGCAGCGTCTTTGGTACAGCATGAGAAGCGCCCGATTGAGGATGTTTAGAGATTAAGAAACAGGAATAAGGTTCGAAAATTCTACCACCAGAGAAAATAATTATCTCAGGCTTACAGACTCCAAACCGAAGCCTGCAAAATTCGAAATGGAAACATCGTAGTAGAATTGCAATCAATGCCGAGGACATGGAAGAACCAACAATGCTATCTACTCGACCTAGACGGAGTAAAGACAGCAATATTTAAGCTTAAGTCCAAGAAAGCCACTTGAGCGGACGGCTTAGCTGCAAAAGTTTCGTGTCAACACCAGAAGCACTATCTTTTAAAGGTCTGTTCAGTAACTCGCATACGGCGAAGATATTAATATACTAAGGAGAATGCATCTTGACGTCACAGTGCGTTTATGAGGATTCAGACAGAAATGACAAATATGGGTTTGGCGGTATACGAGGGCACAAAGAAGCATATTATCCTGTAAACATAGATTATAACACTAGCGCTGAGATCAAACGAAGAATACCTCTTGCTAATCGCTGTTTCTCTGGGCTAAGAAAACAATTTTGTAAAGTCCTCTCTCGTAGAACTAAAGTGTCGCTCTGTAAGACTCTCATCAGTTCCATCATGATATATGGTGCAGAAGCATGAACAGTTTCGAATCAGTTTAGGTTGTTTCGCGAGAAAAGTGTGATCTGCATTGACGGTGAGTGGAGGAGAAGATTCAACAACGAACTGTACGGTACGAGTTGTACAGCGAAATCGACTTAACTAAAAGGATACAATTCCAATGCCACGCGGACTGGCGCTAGTCTTCAAGTTATTAATTAAAAAACTTATGACGAAAAAAGTGCAATTAGCTATCAATATTAAACAAAAAAGCAAAACATAATTTTAAATTATACTAAGTAATTTTTTTAGCAATATTATTAAACTAAAAATGAAACTAATTTCTAGTAGAAATGTAACTTAATCAAAAAAAAAGTATTTCCAAATTGTTGTCCTGATCACTCGAAATAATATATTCGAATAATCTATTAATGATAAATCCGCAAATCGTATTTTAAATGATTCAAAAAATCTAAAAGAAAGATTTTCCTAAGGGGCAGTAAAGAACATATACTATATATGTATCTTTTTTTTTATTGCAATGTATTTGTCTATGGAATGAATGATGGCTACATAACGAAAATGGAATTTGATGGTGGTTGGAAATGAAATTTTTTATCGAAATGGGAAGTTCATGGTATGGGCAGACCTACTCGCACCCAAACCAATTTTTTTCGTCTTATATTGCATTGCCAAATTTAAAAACATAACTTCACATTCTACATAAATTGCATTATAAATAATGTTAGTTTTATTTTTAATATTGATTTTGCTTCCTTTTTTAAATAAAGTGTTTCAAAGCGTTGTGGAAAGTGTAATGGAAGAGATACTTTCGTTAGAAATGATATATGAAATGAAATTCAACAATACCCAATTCATCCAAAAATTGAAAATTAGCAGCCGGAGAAAGAATATAATAGTGAAGCTAAGCGTTTACACTGGTGAATGTTTTGCTCATCATATGGAAGCTGGTAAAGAGAGCTTCAAAACCTAAAAGAGCGAACAAAACAAAAACAACGACAACGGAGCAACCTTCTGATGAACCCGCTCTTGTAGTCGCAGGCCAAACAGCATGGACCAAAAATTCTCAAAACCACGGACCCAAGCGTAAATAAAATTGTCACTCAAATTTCCATATTTTGAAGAATCGAATGGGGACGTTGGAACTATCGGGTGGAGGAGTTAACGCTAACAAGATCAAAATCATAAAAGATAAAATAGCGATGCCGTGACGAAGAAACGAGTGGATGAAATACTCAACAACAAAACTTAGAAAGACGACTATGGCGACCACAATTTACAAAATTCTACAAAAGTACTATTTTTGGAATAGTTTATTAAAAGGACCGTATAAAATATGGCAACCCTTTTACTAAACGTATACATAAAGTCTCAGATTACAGTTCGGTTTGACTTGTAAGATATAACAAGAACGTCACACCCGGACCTCAAATTGGATAACCCTTTACGTTTGTGTGTAATTTTGCGTCACAATTAAAATTTGCCGATAATTTATTTGTTAGATGTTTTCATAACATCATTTTAAAAATAAATATCTTTTAGTCCGACAACTTAACTAAAATCGAGAAGGTGTCACGACAACGTGTTGATTATAAACCGCAATAAAACAAAGCTTATGCACCGTTAATGTATGGCTTAGATGAGATGAGTGCACGGCAACAACCCAAAGTGATGTTATTGAACTCGTCGAATTCAACAAGTACCTGGGAGTTTAAATAGATGACCACTTTCTATGGCACTGCCATATCAACAAGACCAGATCGAAACTCAAAAGTACTCTCTTTGGCATGACTCAAAAGGTATGCAACCGTTGAAGTTCAAAAACAGGAGTACTTCGTCCTGGTGGAGTCACGTCTAAGATATGGAATAGTTGCATGGGGCAATACGGCAAAAACACACATCATTTAGCTGTCAAATATACAAGGTCGTATACTAATATTAATGCATATTCATAAGAACGATTTCAGAGTGCTGGAATTTTTACGACTGTTTTACTAGAATATTATGAAGACCCGAGATATCAGCAACAAAACTCTTATAATGTCAACACCAAAATTTCTGAACGCATTACCAGAAAGTATTAAAAACATTCCAAATACAAAAAAAAAAGGCACTAACTTTATCGTCTAAATTTAGTAATTATAGTCCTCATTTTTGTAAATAACTTTATACAACTTTTGTACTTTATTATGCTCTTTTTCCAAGTACCTTTCCACCTTATATTAACTAGTTTTTTTTTTAATTTTTTTGCTTTAGTTATGCGAATGCGTTTTTCAAACACTTCGCAATTCGCTTTTCAGGTAACAAAAGAATTATTGTACCATTTTATGAAACAATAAAAAAAAGATATTTGTCAAGATTATTTGTTTACTTTTTTTAATTAAATGTATATATTGTATATATACAATCATACAATAAGAATTGATCATATTTTTAATTCGCCATCAGGAAGTTCTTGTAATCAGTCCGATTTTCGGAATTCAAAATTTTAACATATCTCAACGTTTTGATGTCTCAAAAGCCGGATTCCATTGCTTTTTGAAAGATTTCTGTTTGTATGTGCGTTTGTGTGGATTTTTCAAGCCATCGAGTTCAAATTGGTTTCATTCGAAGCTTGTGTGAATAAAGATCACCTGAAAAGGATTTGATAGAGTGGCTTAAATTTTATGACGAAAAATCTGTCAAAAAATCGATAATTTTACTTCCTCAATCAAAATCAATTTAGTTTTCGAATAAAACAAAAATTTAAATTCAATTAAATTTATTGTTTACAGCTGCCTTATCAAATAAAAAAGTACACCACCATCATAAGTTTCCGGACAAATTCATTTAAGACAGTGTCATGTCGAGTCCATTTTAAATTTTGATATGCCCCTTTCTCTATTTCTTAATCCACAATTCCATGGCCGTGCTTGGAAAATTGTTTCAGAAATGTGACTCCTGTAAGTCTTTTCCGTTTACAAAGATTCAGAATGACGTCTACAATACTGACACATGAAAACATTGTTAAAAATTATGGACCTCGTCGCTCGTATATTGAAGAGCGTTGCAAGGAAGACTAGAACATCCGAAAATTAAGCTTGTTTACCACTTTTATGGTTTCTTATCAAGAATTAAAGACTGGAGGTCTTTTCAGAAAATGGCATTAAGATTAACGATCTCCCGAAATCGGACTGAAAACAACAATTAAAATCTCCAAAGAAAACTGGACTGATTGTGATCTTTAAGCCATATATTTACCAAAAAGAAAAAGTTCCTACGCTGAGTAGATCCCAGCTCGGAAGAAAGAGTTGGTGAAAATCTCTCGACTGAAACTTTGTACTTTTGAACCCTTTCTAAAAACATAAATATAATCACGCTTAAATATTCCGAGCAATGATAAATATCTTTCAAAGAAAAGCAATTTGACAAATTTTATGAAAGTGCATGGTACCAGGTCTAAGAAAGAGCATTAAAATCACGCGATCGAGGATCTTTAAAGATTAATAAACAGAAATAAGATTCGAAAATTCTACCAACAGACGAAGTAAAGATAGCAATTTTTAAAGTCTAAAAACCCCCATTTGAGTGGACGGACTAGCTGCCGAACTTTTCAAAGCGGCGGTGATGACTGATAGCATCCATGCCAAGCTCGTCCTTTTTTGCAGGTTGGCGATGGAGAACTCAGGCTGCACCATTAAGGTCGGCAAAAACGTCACCGACCCACTTGATTTCAAACAACGTTTTAGACGAGGTGATGCACTGTCATGCGATTTCTTCGACATCCTACATGGGACAATAGTGCAAAAGTACCGTGTCAACACCAGAGTGAAAAAAGAAGCATATGCTCTCATTAAGAAGGGTAACCCAAGGCCGATGCCTGAGTCATAACGTTACCATAAACAGCTATAACGTTGAGGTAGTTAGAAACATTGTCTGCATAGGCTTCGTTGCAAACGCAAAGCGCTGAGTTCAAACGAAGAATACCTGTGGCTAAAAAAGCAATTAAGTAGAGCTCTTCTTCGGAGATTTTAAGTGTCGCTCTATAAGATCTACAAGACCCATTTCATCCCCATCCTACTACGCATATGGTGCAGGAGCATGGACACTTTCAAATGCGGATGAAAGCGCTGCACAATTCGACTTTTTTTAAATGTATTTTATATATATGTATTTTAATATTTTGTTTGCATAATCCAAATTGAATTTAATGGTGGCGGCAAATAAAATAGCACCTTTATTTTTTTATCTTGAGATGGGGAGTTCATGGTATGGGTAGGCCTACTCGCATCCTAACCAATTATTATTAATAAATGCTTTTTGTTTTCCAAATATATTGACTGAAAATTCATTTTTGTTTTTTTTACCATGGCCAATGGCAACAAGTTTTTTAAAACCCACATAAATAACAATGTATTCCCAATGCTTTACCTGAGACAGGAAAGTGTTAAGTTTTGTAATTTGTTTTGAAAATTATTATTACATTTATTTCAATTGCACATAATTCATTTGGGTCTGGCTCATGTGATAACACTCTTGCTGACATTATATTTCATTATACACCCTGAGTCGAAAGTAAGCTACCAGCTTAAAATTCTTCGCTCAATAGGAATTTACAAACATAAATCAGCCTAAACCACATTTGATTTAAAAAACAAGAAAAACTTACTAGAATTCTTTCAATTTAAAAAAAAAATTAGTGCACTTTTGACGGACCATATTTTGCATGGATAATTCACGGAAAAAGGCTCGCATGGTAAGAACAAATAATGTCTTGACATTTTGGGAAAGCGAGATTGAAGTGCAGTCGTTATGTGAGAAGCTTACTTGTTTGTGACAAGGAGGACTGAAACTTCATTAGAAACGTGAAAAATAGTGCTAGATTTGCGTAGAAATAGAAAACGTTTACGCGAAATCGCTAAAATGGTAAATAAACACCAAAATAAAATAAAAAAATGTATGACAGATCCGAAATTTGTGGTGCGTTATAAAATGTCAAAACACCAGGACGACCAAAATGATTTACTGAACGCAAAACTCGAGAAATTGTAAAAGAAGTGAAAAAAAATCCGATGTCCAGACACCTCTATGAACAAAGTGTCGAGAAAAAAAAATCAGGTTGGCAACTAAGTAATTGCGCATTTTTTAGAAAATAAAAGTCAATTTGTTCATGGAACGAAATAACTTTATTCTGTAATGCATGGCTTTTGAGCAATGACCTTTTGCCATCTTTCAGGCAGCATCATATTTCCGTTCATAAAACTTCTGGTTTTTATCAGCAGAAAACTGAACCAGGTACGATTTGACATCATTATTTTTGAAATTCTTACCAGTTTTGCAAAGATCGAAATAAAAAGTAATCAGATGGTGCAAGGTCAAGATATATGGTGGATGTGGCAAAACATCCCAACCAAGCTCCAATAATTTTTGCCGAGGGACCAAAGATGTGTGTGGCCTTGCATTGTCATGACGGAATACAACACCTTTTCGATTTGTCAATTCAGGCCGCTTTTCTTCAGCTGCATTGTTCAATTGTGTTAGTTGTTCAATGTAGACATCTGAATTGATCATTCGGTTGGGTGGTAAAAGTTTAAAGTAGACAATTCCCTTGTTATCCCACCAACTTTCTTTTGATGGATATCAGCTTTTGATGTTGTTTGAGCTGGTTTACCTGGCTTGCTCTACGATCATTTCCGATTGACATTGTTGTAAAAACCCATTTTTCATCACGTTATCAATTGTTATAAAAATGGATCATTTTAATGCGTTGGGTCAAATGATTTTTTTTTCAGTTCATGAGGAACCCGTATATCGAGTTTTCGTACATAGCAAAATAGTTTTAAGCGATTTTCAATGCATGTATATGATACATGAAGCTTCTCTGCAATCTCACGTGTTGTGCTGTGATGAACCGAATCGATTATTGCTTTGATTTGGTCGTCATCTACTTCAACTGGACGACCAGAGCGTTTTTCATCGTTGAGTGAAAAATCACCAGAACGAAATTTGGCAAACCAGTTTTGACGCTGCCATTCTTTTAAGCTTCATCACCATAAACAGCTCATAACTTTTTGTGAGCTTGCGATGCGTTTTTTCCTTTCCGGAAATAAAAAAGCAAAATATGACGTAAATGTTCATTTTGATTTTCCATTTTTCAACTGATGCCAAACAAAAACTACGCAACCGATAAAATTTTTCTTTTACTGATTGACAGTTGAAGAACCAAATATCAAACAACAAAATGAGTTTGACATTTCGATTGCGTCAGTAAACCTCAACTAAACAATTCAACTAAACCATCTATGAGCGAAATCCGCAATTACTTAGTTGCCAACGCAATAGTTTATCAAAAGTAAATACACATAAGAGGTTGGAATTCGCAAAAAAATATGAAATTGTTGATGACAATATTTTGGCAAAGTATTCTGTTCAATGACGAGAGTAAATTAGATTTTTTTTTTCAAGGGCAAAAATAAGGAGTTTGAGTCTTTGAACATTACATCCACCGTAAAAAGCGGCGGAGGTTCAGTGATGGTTTCCGTATGTATAGCTGAATCTGGTGTAGGAAATTTGGTATTTGTTGACTCAACAATGGATAAGAAAGGTAACATGAAAATTTTGCAAGAAAATTTGGCCACGATTGTGCAAAAAGAACGTGTTCGAAGAACGTGGGCCTTTCAGCATGATAATGATCCTGAAGCATAAATCGTATCTTGTTCGGGAATGGCTGCTAAACCATATGCCAAAAACATTTGAATCATCCTCCCCAATCACCGAATCTGAATCCTATTGGATATTTGTGGGAACATTTAGACCGGCAGATACGCAAACAAGACATAACGTTGGCAAAGTCCTTACGAGATGCCTTAACAAGAGAATAGGCTAAAATTCCAGAAAAAAATACTAGAAATCTCATTGAATCTATTCCTCGAAGACTGAGAGCCATTTTAAAGGCTAGAAGTAAACGCACGGGACATTAGAGGATAAATAGATATAAGTTCAATATTCAAAGTATTTCCCATCGCTAGCCACACATTTTTCTGGCAATTCATGGATACCTGTTCTGAAAAATTCGACCGGTTTGGCCGCAATCCACGAATCGATCCAGTTTTTGACATCATCGGAAGTACTGATCAGTCAGGCCATGTTTCATCGATCGGAAGAGATAGTAATCGGATGGCGCAAGGTCTTGACTATACGGCGGTTGGGGTAGGACATTCTATTTGAGCGTTTCAATGTAAGTTTTGACGACATTTGCGATATGTGGCCGAGCATTGTCATGTTGCAAAATAACTTTATCGTGTCTTGCGACCGTTTCCGGCCGTTTTTCCTTCAGTGCTCGGCTCAAACGCATCAATCGTCGTCGGTTGACCTCGCCTGTGATTGTTTCATTCGATTTTAGCAGCTCATAATACACAACACCCTTCTGGTCCCACCAAATGCACAGCATAAACTTCAGGCCATGAATATTCTGAACGGCCGTCGATGTTGAGGCATGTCCGGGGTATCCATACATTGCCCGACGTTTTGGATTATCGTAATGTACCCATTTTTCATCACCAGTGACGATTCGATGCAAAAAGCCTTGTTTTTGTGTCTTCAAACTTTTTCACCTGGCCAATGGCTTTCTTTGCCTTCGGTGTCGAAATCACCATCTTTGAACCGCTTAAACCACCGCTGACACATTCTAACGTCTATAGTATAGCCCGGGTAAGTTTCGATAAGCAACTGATGCGCTTCGGTTGCTTTTTTCTTTAAATAAAAGAAGCATATTAAAACTTCCCGCAAATGTTGTTTTGATGGCACGAATGTAGACATTTTACGGCCTTACAAAAACTTGTGTATTTTCACTAATGACCAATAACCTAGACTGAAATAATTAGATAATGACATGAAGTTTCTGATGTGACAGCTGTCATGGTCAAAATTCACCTCAGAGTAATAGGTATGAAGTTATCTGCAATTATGACATTTTCAACCGGGATTCCATTTACTTATTGATTTTAAATACAAATGTACACACACTTTTGACGCATATTTTAAGCGTATTTTTTATATTAGAATTTGTTTCTGTAAATTTTTATTTATGGAATAATTTTCAACTAAATGATGTACACAGACTTTTGACTCTCAGTGTATATACTTATTACTTTGGCCAAACTCTATCGCATATTAAAATGTAGGAAGCAGTTTGAGTTAAATGTCTTATGCAGCTGTCAAAACGTCAAAAGTGGGAGTTGTTCAAATGTTACGCGACATCTTGCCCAATAAGCTACTGAACATCCACAAGAATGACATCAACCATAAATATTGCAATATGATAAACAAAATTCTCATCATGGGTATCCATGCTGCACATTGTAAACACCCAAGCATTGTTTCACTTTGGTAACTCAAAAAATTAACATTTTCTTAGATTGCCTACCTGCGTAATTCAATATACATTCATCTGTGTGTGTATGTGTGTATTCCTTTGATTGTCGGCGAAATTCCGATGTGTAACTGGTAATACTGCTTGTGCATATGCAAGAAATACATTCATTTATTTGCAAGATGTTAGATGAAATAGATTTATTTGATTAAAAAATTGTATTTTGCAGTATAATTTCATTCACATCTAAATCTGATAGATACAAATAATTGAAAATATCTTTATTTGAAAGATTACTACATCACCAAATCCCACAACACTTTTCCACTTATTTTTCTTTTTTTGTATTTTCGAGGTGAGCACAAAAAATGCTAATAAAAAACCGGGCTTTCAACACTTATTCCAACACTTAATTATCGCTCAAATAATATTTAAGAGATTGACATTGTATTGAAAGAGATGTAGGTAGGTAGGTAGGTATCTTTCATATTTTGTACACCTACATATTTATCCCCCAAAAAAAAATATTGCAAACATTTTTTAACAATCCAAAATGCACTTTGGGTTATTTTTCTTTTCCTATTTAAAATTTCACACACAAAAATTGAACACAAGTCAGACACGAAAATATGTCTAAGGCTCTTCCATAAATAGACCAATAGGAAGGAAACAGATTATAACAATTGGTTTTTAAGTAAATGGAATTATATGCGCCCACACGACGAAGGGTGACAAGAAACAAAATAAAAAATATCTTACGGATATCCGACATATGAAACGCTCACAACATTACTGAATTTAGTGGAGAGCTATTTGCTGAGTTGCTGTATTGTGTATTGGGTTTGGTTATATTGCGCTTATGCTCCACCAAAAGCTTCCAGTGCTCATCATGTGTAAAGAGCAAGAGCATTAAAAAAAAGCTTTGGTTCCACAGCCCCAAATCTGATTTCAGTTTAAAAGTGATGGGACATCTGCTAGTGAATTCATATTGAAATTTGTCGTATCTGATTTTCTCAAGGCAGTGTGGGAGTACTTGTGGCAATCCAAATGAATAAGATTTGTTCCAACACAGTGACAATATTATGCAGTGTTGTATGATTGACGACCAATGATGCCACTTGTACTACATGTGTAGTACTTTACTACTTAATTGCATGATACTACAAACTACATCATTACACTAAGGCCGGTATTCACCGACCAATCTTAAATTAAGAGCTTCATAAACCTATTCACCAACGAATATTAGTGCAGATTTCCGACCGTTCATAAGACTTATGATTGGTCCCAAAACACTCTTAAGTTAAGTGCGCTTTTAACTTAAGAATTTCGAAAATTTTCGAAATCAGCTGTGTACTGTCATTTGGAATTCAAACCAAACATATTATTTTTAAAAATGTATCGCAAAGGAAGGAAGCCAAATTTAACCGCAGCGGAAAAAGATAAAATTTTAAATTCAATCGTGAAATATTCACACAAAATAAATTGCAAGAAAACCGACTGCATAAGTGTGATGGAAAAGAAGAAATGGTGGGAGCAGCTAACAAATGAATTCACTTCCATTCAAAGGACATCAAATAAAATAAAAAGTTTTTTTTCAAAACTCGAAAACGCAATTAAAAAAGGATCTTGCTGCAGACAAAGTGGAGATGTACCGCACTGGTGGAGGATGTTTTAAAAAGAAAGCCGACGAGAACGATCCTTTGATGAGCTTGGTGCTATTAGAAACTACTCCGATTTGCAACCCATATGACAGCAGTAGCAACTACTTTGAAGAAGTATGTACTTATAATTGTTCATAGTGTTATGACATGTTGATTCTTTCTTCTAGCATTTGTTGTCCGATGAGGAGTATCAAAAAGACTGTTCATGGCCTCAGCAATTTATCTGTAAAGTTATAAATATTGCTAAACTATGACGTGGTTATCGGTATTAATTTGTTTCGTACTAACGTGAAATAAAACTTGCCCTGATTAATTCTGACTAAAATCAGACAACAATTCTTTTTGGACATTTCCCAGTTTCGAAAGATAGTTCGGAAACTCATTTAAGAACGCGTTTGGAATACCGAAAATGAATTTTTCCCATATTCGAAATAGCATGAACAAAATCCTATTAGTGCTTGGTGAGGCAGCAAAAATTAAAAGCTACATAAATTTAAAACAGATTTAAGAGCGCTTGATAATTACCGGCCTAAAATACTACATTTTGAAGATTAATGCCCGATTCACAATGTCGCTTTGACTGCGTTGCGTTGACAGATTCGAAGTAACGCAGTTGTTTAAACATAGGGAATGGGTGTTTTCATTCACATACAAGCTTAGACTGCGTCGCGTTAAGTTGACAAACGTAATGACTAGTAAGAGCCACGTGATAAAGCGCCGAAACGTGAAGCTGAAGTTCAAAAATTGAACTTTTGCTTCGTATTGACATTTGAGGGGGAGAGTGATAGAGACACAACTGCCCATAAAAAAAATGGAAAAGAAAATTAATTTTAGTAAATATTATTATTAATTCTTTATTACAAAGATCCTTTTCAGAGTATGTCATTTGTAAAATTAGAGCATTTGAATTGCGCTTGTGCAAGGGGATGTTGAGAACTATAAAAATATTGTAAAAAGGAATTTACGGTGGCAAATAATTGCCGATATATTGAATAGAACAGGTAGGTAGGCAGGTAAAATCGGTGGTTCAATGAGAACCTAGTTAGCACTATGTGCCGTTTTAATGCCACAGCTCTGTTACCTTAAGTGTATTTGAGATATCTCTAAATCCAGCCTGAGGTATTTAAGAAAGTCATTAGTTGCTTAATGTCCTTAGCAGAAATCTCATCAATTGAATTGAACAAGGGTCTACCAAGCGCTCGCCGTCTATCTTAGCATGGCCGTATGTTAGAGTCTCCCTGTCAGCTGTGTTTTTACAGCTGCGACAGTTTGAATTGTGGGGGATGCCTAGTTTAACGAAATAATCTCCAATCGGCCAGTATCCTGTGCAGACGGCCAATATTCTATCAATATAATGACGGGTTCGCCGAAGGAGATCTTTTGTTTTTGATTATTTGTATTCAGGCCATATTTTCCTTGATGTTGCACAGTGCGTCAGACCGGACCATCTAAGGTTTGCTGCTTCAAGGAAGTATGAGGATATAATAGGATAAAATAGCCTTCATGTCAGTTGAGGACTGTAAACTATGGTTTAAGAGCCTTCATGGCCGGTACCTTGCAGTTTTTGAATCTGTCTCTACACAAAAGTATATAGTTAAGATGATTTTTTATCATACCGTGTGCGAAAACATATCTATTTTCTTTTCAATCAAACTGGGAATTATACAGAACCCCAAGAGGGAATTCTGGATAGTTCCAACAAGGAAGTTATCTGTGAAATGACTCTTAGCAATGTGTAAGGAATCATTTACTTTTTGAAGCAATATTTTTACGATTCTTTACCTGAAGCATGAAAATTGAATGATATTTGTTTTGGTGTATTTGCAAACAGCTGGCTGTCAAAACATTTGTCAAAGCGCGTTGCGTAAGAGTTATCAATTCGATGCAGTCAAAGCGACGTTGTCAATCGGGATTAATGCGCGGGTCACAATATCGCTTTGACTGCGTTGCATTGACAGATTCGAAGAAACTCAGTTGTTTGAACAAAGGAAATGGGTGTTGCGTCGCGTTGAATTACCAAACGTAATGACAAGTAACAGCCACGTAACAAAGCGCTGAAACGTGAAGCAGAAGTTCAAACGATTGAACTTTTGCTTGGCTTTGACATTTGAAGAGGACAGTTATTGAGCCGCAACTGCGTATACAAAAAATTTAAATAGAAAATTAATGTTCAAATATCCTTTTCAGAATATGTCATTCGAGAAAAAATTAATTGCCCTTGTGCGGGAGGATGACTACCTCTTCAATACTAAGAACAAATTACAAAAAACTTGTGAAACGGAATTTGCGGTGGCAAATAATTGCCGACATATTAAATAGACCAGGTAATTCGAATTGTGATTGCATATTCATTTAAGTAAATGAATCCATTAATGAATAATCTTCATTCAGTTAAGGACTGCCAACAAATGTCAGAGCCTTCGTGACCGGTAGGTGAGAGAAAACAAAATTTGCGAACCACCCTCTGGAAGTGCGGCTGCAAACAGGAAGGATTGGGAAAGTTTTGACTCCTTGCAGTTTTTAAATCCGTCTCTACGGACAAGGCGGTATTTGAGGCTGACTTTACTGAGAATTCCTAAGCCGGCTGATTGTTTCTTCAGTTTTACTGTGATGTACTATACATATGAATCGTTCTTTGAGAGACGTTTCGGATATTAAGAAGTAGACTGCTTGCTGTTAGAAATAAGATTAATATTTAATTAACTTAATATTTCAGCAAATAAGAAGAAACATCAAATGTACCAACCAAAAACAAAGCTCAGCAACAAAGATATCGCAAACCCTTTTATCGCACTTATCAGAAATCATTTGATAAAATTGACTGCAATAGGACTTGGTTAGTTAGTTATCTAAAGTGCGTTCCGAAGTTATTTGTGTGATGTACTGCGTTCAATACAATCTGACTTTTGCGCAAATGCATACATTACTGGCATTGCCAACTGAGACATGTTTGGTGAAAATAACTTGTAGACACTTTGATAAGAAGGCTGGCGCTGTTAAGGACAGATACATTTGATTCCAGCAGCTCAAAGAAAGTTATTCTGCATCAGTGCAAAGATAGTAATATCGATATTTCCAACGCAATCGCATTTTGCTCTGATTATGCATCAGAAATGCGGGGACGTCTCGACAATGCACTCACAACAATAAACTACATTTATGCTTTAGGCTTTATGCAAACACTTGCCATCGAGTGTTTTAAGTTCTATAAAAGCTACGTATGCCCACTTTTCGTTTATTACTAAGCAGCAAAATGAAATTCAGGAGTTTCAGGAAACCTTTAACAGCAAAGAACATAGCATTTTAAGATATTCCCAAACTCTTTCTCTCACATGAAATTGTAGTCAAAATTCTTTAAGAATAATGGAGTCCATTGGATCAATATTTCACCCTAGGGTCCTTTGAAAGTGGACATACGGGTAACAGTTATACAGCTTACGACTTTTTTGTTGATGAAGAAAACAGACTTTATTTAATATTTCTATCGTACTTATGGAAGAAAATAAATGCTCTTAGTAAAAAAATTCAAACTGAAGGAGTACAAATACATTTTATACATTTTTTAATATGTAACTCATTAAAAGATATTTACAAAAAAACTGTATTAAGGCAGATTGTGCATCTCTTTCAGTAAACTTTGCATAAGAAATAAATTAATACCATTTGCTCGTACTTTGGATAATAATTTGAACTGCATATTCAAAATTTTGTTATAAACAAAAAAAAAATTAACGGTCGAAACCTATATGAAGAGCTTTGTAAGCAAATTAAACAAAGATTAAACTTGAATGATAATATATCAAAAATGCTCAAATACTTAGATCCTTGAAAGATAGCTTCAGGCAGTGAACCAACCATAGTTCATTTTTTGGGAAGTTCTGTATGTTGTCTTACGCACAGCAGTGCTTCTGCTGAGCGAAAGTTCTTTCAATAAAGTATTATGAAAAATGAACTGAAATTAAGTTAAGCTCAGAAACAATTTATTATTTTTTTTCTTTTTGCGGTTTGGGAACTCTTAAAGGGTGAACCATTTTGAACCTTCAGAAGATTTGCTGAACTCTTGCATGAATTTTAGATTTATCTTATGAATAACGCGGGCTTTGGAAAAGCTTATTCGTTCTTATTTATTCCTGATTGTTGTTTTTGTCCTTATGAATTGTTAATTTCATTATGTTATTTATTTTTAAATATGATTATATAAAAAAACTAATTGTGCTAAATTTTTTCTATAAATACTTTATTTTTTTGGTCATGGTACTATATTTGCTCACAAAATAAGTGGCAACGCTGTTGACGACACATGAACATCAATTGACGTTTGTTAGGCAGCGCTGTCGTTGTACATTTTGGTTTTATTTGGTTGATATTTCTTTAAGATTGCTATTATGCAATTTATAGTAAATACTTAACATAAATATTTGGTTTACTTTTTTTTTTTTGGCTCATGTGAACTCTTAATCAATGAAAGTCTCCTTATTAATGTTCGCCTATGTATGGGGTAAAAAATGTTGAATGACTCAACCCGATTGATTGCTTGTAAATACAAATTATGAAATGTTTTCCAAAAACAAAACGACTTTATTAAAACTATATTTACACGCATAAGTTCAGTGAAATTTAATATTTTTATTCATTAAAGAAAACCACTCTAAAAGGCAATGCAACATTTTTTAAAACATACTTGCATATTTAAAATATATCTTAAATTAGTTATTTTTTAGTTAAAAGGGTAAAGAAGAACAAAAAAATAAATTAGTTCAGTTTAATCTTTTTTTGGTACTGACAACCATTGTTGTCTTAAGTTAATAGTTTTCGAAAAATTCGCATGCAAACTCAAAATTCGGGAAAAAAAAATTTAAAAAAAATTTTGGATCAATTTTTTTCAAAATTGTGAAACCTCGCGAATCTCTAGCCGACATCGAGGCCCATGGAAAAATGTGCTGATATTTGGGTTGATTGTTTTCTTACAATTTTTGTCAATTTGTGTTCGATTCAAAATTGATATAAGCATTGACCACAAGAAGCGAATTGACCTAACCTTTTTTTTTTAATTTTTTGTCAACCAAAATTTTGAGTTTGCATGCGAATTTTTCAAATACTTTTAAGACAAATATTTTAATTTCAATTTATGATTAAAGAATAAGTTTCTGGCTTTCAAATTCGGTATTGTACTTCATTGCAAGTATTGCCGTTTGGGTTTTTTCATATAAGTTCTTTTTTTCTAAAAATTACCCTTCTTCCTAATCTGGGACCCCTCCTCCTATAGTAAAAAATGGTTGGTTTAGACCCCTCTATATGAAACCGTTATTATATTTTAGCTGGACTTAGTTTTATTATCCTTTAGAAACAATTTATTTAATTCTACACATATTATACCACATTATCATTTATATTGACCCCATTACTTGTTGGTACTTCGAAAATATTATCTTTCACCTTATTGAAGACACACATTTTCAAATGTCTCACATTTGCGGAAAACTCACACATTGAGGTTGTCCTCATGGGGGTGTTCTGTCGCCTCTCCTTTGGTCATTGGTCATAGACAACCTCCTAGGAAGCCTTAATGAGATAGGCTATGTCACAAAAGGCTATAATGATAATCTGGATATTGTCATAAGAGGCAAATATGACGCTACAATCACGTGCTTTATGAATTCAGCATAAGTGAAAGTCTTACAATGGTGCAAGTGTGAAGGAATATCAGTGAATTCTAGCAAAACCGTTCCGGTCCCCTTCGCAATGAGCAGACACCTGACTCTTTCGCCTATTGTATTTGAAGAAACCTCCCTGGAACACTCCAGTGAAGTCAAGTATCTTGGTGTTAACTTGGATAAGAAACTGAACTGGACTTCACACATCAAGTCCGTCACAGAACGCGCCGCCAAGGCCATGTGGGCGTGTAAGCGGTTCTACTTGACGACTTGGGGTCTCAGACTTGAGATGATTAACTGGTTGTACATCGTGATGATTAGACCTATCATAACCTACGCAGCCATTATTTGGTGGGCCAAAACTTTAGAAGAAATAACTTCTAAAAAGCTTGAAAAAGTACAACGTATAGCTTGTTTGGGCATCACTTCGGCAGCACTGGAAAGTGCTGACATTTTCTTGACAATTTCATTAGGAAAACAGACGCCAGAAATTCCCTAAAGATGCAACTGGTAATGAAATACAAAACCAGGTGACCAAACGGGACACTTGAGATCAATTTAATCACGGATAAAGACATGTTCTACTCGATCCCAAATAGTATGAAGGCAACGTACTGTTTTAGGCGTCTTTTTGAGGTAGACTTTCCTTACCGTGATCTTTTCTCGAGAAACACACCTGCCCCCGACCCCAGAAACTTAATCTTGTACCGCAAAGAACACATCCAAGCTATCTGCCGCTACTTTTCCATATAACCCCACGTGACTAGGAGAGCATTTTCTCTATTGCATGGCGGTGATAGTTACGACTCTCCTTGCGGTTGTTTTGGGTTTGTGCGAGGGGAGTCTTGGCTGTTTTTACGTGAGTAACCCTATATTGCTTAAAGTGTCCGGATATTCTGCTTTTCTTGTTTTGGGTGCTTAAGAAGTTTGGTCGCATTTTTTCGGCGCGACTTCCAATGATCACAATTTACTTTTCTTGGGCAGCACTACCTACTCTTTTTCTTCTTGGGTAATTCTTGGAGTGGATAGGACTGATTCATCGACCTTCCTTTCCCTGAACGTTGTGAGAGGTCAGCTTTTGATTCGGAGACGAGTTCCGATCCTTTCTGCTTATCCATCTCATGCTGCCTTTCCCTACTCATTTTCTTTCTTAGACTTCGGAGACGATTTTTGTGGTTTTTGGGGTTCCAAGTTTCTTGTCATTCTTCGGATTCACTTCGGTTTGGGAAGTCTTTAAGCTCAAAAAGATGGCTTAGCCGAAATGTTCTCGGTGAAAGTCTGATACTTTCCAATGTCACTGATTCTGTTAGCTGAATTTTACAGGGTTTTCCAATAAGGGCTTGAAAACTTTTTTTTAAATAAAATAAATCGATTGTAAGATGTGCTGTGTAGCTTGTGACTACATCCTTTTGAAACCACATGTCGCCTAAAACCATATCTTCAAATTCGGGCCAAAAATAATATGTAATCATGGCGCGAAAGCGCTGGCCATTCACAGTAACATGACGATCATTATCGTCAACGAACAAATACGGTCCAATAACGCCGCCAGTATGGAAACCGCGCCAAACTGTTATTTTTTGTGGATGAAGTGGTGATTCATGAAACAAATGTGGTTTTTCACCCGAGCAATAACGCATATTTTGCTTATTGACGAACCAATTGAGCCAAAAATGAGCTTCGTCACCGAAGATGATTTTGCGATGGAACTCATTATCTTGCGCATATTCTCCAGAGCCCATTCGGAGAACGTACGTCCCTTCAAACGGTCCATCGGCTTCACTTCTTGAGTCAGTTTGATCTTGTATGGGTGTGAACCAAGATCCTTACGCCATAATGTGGTCTGAGCGATGCTCAATTCTTGGTAACGCCGTGGAAATGACTGATTTGGATCGTTTGTAACGAACGCCTGAACGGCATCGATGTTTTCGACACTTCGACCAACTCGTTGTCTCACTGACACGGCAATATCACACAAAGTATATGAAGACTCAAATTGCACTAAACTTGTCTACTAGAGCGAGAATAACGATCGAAAATGGGAGTTAACGCTCTGAAAATTGTGGTCACCGTCTCTGAATTTCGGAAGACATTTTTATAATTTGCGGACGTTGCCCGTTCGTATACTTTACTACGATGAAAATGTTGAGATTACTGAATAATTTGACAATGACAGTTCGATGATTAGTGAAAGGGTGCGTTCACAAGCTGAATTCAACGTTTTCAAGTCCCCATTTGAAAACCCGATACTTACGACTTTACATTTATCTAGTGCCGTTTTTTATTTAGCAACAATTTTTTATGTTGCTTTCGTTACTTTATTCTATTTCTGAATAGTATAATCTCCGTCTTGCATTTCTTTGTAAACTAATAGGACTGCCGGTTGAAAATGTCGTTTCAAATCAATGCTTTATGGAGGAAAAATAGTTATAAATTCAATATTCAAAGTATTGCCCATCGCTAGCCACACATTTTTCCCATTTTTCTGGCAATTCATGGATACCCGTTCTGAAAAATTCGACCGGTTTGGCCGCAATCCACGAATCGATCCATTTTTTGACATCATCGAAATGACGGAAGTGCTGGTCAGCCAGGCCATGTTGCATCAATCGGAAGAGATAGTAATCGGATGGCGCAAGGTCTGGACTATACGGCGGGTGGGTTAGAACATTCCATTTGAGCGTTTTAAGGTAAGTTTTGACGACATTTGCAAAATGTGGCCGAGCATTGTCATGTTGCAAAATAACTTTATCGTGTCTTGCGACCGTTTCCGACTGTTTTACCTTCAGTGCTCGGCTCAAACGCATCAATTGTCGTCGGTAGATCTCGCCTGTGATTGTTTCATTCGGATTTAGCTTCTGGTCCCACCAAATGCACAGCATAACCTTCAGGTCATGAATATTCTGAACGGCCGTAGATGTTAAGGCATGTGCGGGGTATCCATACGTTGCCCGACGTTTTGGTTTATCGTAATGTACCCATTTTTCATCACCAGTGACGATTCGATGCAAAATAGACTTCTTTTTGTGGCGTTCAAGCAGCATTTCGGACATGCAAAATCGGCGTTCGACGTCTCGTGGCTTCAATTCATACGGCACCCAATGTCCTGCCTTTCGGATCATTCCCATTGCTCTCAAACGATCGGAAATGGTTTGCTGAGCGACGCCAAGTGATTTTGCAAGTTCTTCTTGCGTTTGTGACGGATCTTGATCGAGCAATGCCTCCAATTCAAGGTCTTCAAACTTTTTTCACCTGGCCGGGCGTTCTTTGTCTTCGGAGTCGAAATCACCATCTTTAAACCGCCGCTGACACATTCTAACGTGTATAGTATAGCCCGGGTAAGCTTCGGTAAGCAATTGATGCGCTTCGGTTGCTTTTTTCTTTAAATGAAACAAGCATATTAAAACTTCCCGCAAATGTTGTTTTGATGGCATGAATGTAGACATTTTACGGCTTTAAAAAAACTTGTGTGTTTTCACTAATGACCAATAACCTAGACTGAAAACAATGACATGTTTTTAGCATTGGATTGTCCAATGGTGAGCATATCTTTTCGAGGAAGATACGCCTTCTTAACCAAATTCGAGCTGAACATTCAAAAAGAATGTGTACAACCGTTTCGTCGTCTTCTAAGCAGAGTCGGCATTCGGTCGTTGTTTTGAGTCCTAATTTGGTAAGATGTGATCTCAAGTTTCAATAGCCGGAGAAGCAGCTCACCAGCTTTCTTATGTTCTCCTTGTTCAGTTTAAAGCTTTCCCTGTTAGAGAAGGAATTGATTAGTAATTTAGATATACTTGCTTGCTTCCGCCACAGAAAGGTTCCGGACCGGTGAACGCGGTTTTTGAGCCAGCACTAGCTAGTTCGTCCGCAATTTTATTGCCTTCGATTCTTCAAAAAGACGCCCAAAACAGTATGTTGCCTTCATACTATTTGAGATCGAGTAGAATATGTCTTTATCCGTGATGAAATTGTTTATTCTCAAGTGTCCCGTTTAGGGAATTTCTGGCGGCTATTTTCCTAATGAAAATGTTAAAAAAGACAGCCCAATGACAGCTTCCAGTGCTGCGGTGATGCCAGTGATGCCCAAACAAGCTATACGTTGGACTTTTTCCAGCTTTTTAGAAGTTGTTACTTCTTAAGTTTTAGGTTAACAAATTATGGCTGCATAGGTTATGATAGGCCTTACCATCATGATGTACAACCAGTAAATCATCTTAGACTGAGACTCAGTCTATGGTCCTTAAGATGAAGGAGGATAGCCTAATAGGCCTATAAGATTAAGGTAGCTCCGGAAGTCTGTTTCCAGGTTTTGGTATAAATACAACATAAACCTGTCGCCAGATAAGGGGAATATATCCCCAATTATAGCTAGCTTTAAATAAAGCGATGAGAACCGGTGGGAGAAGGGCAGGAAAGATGCTAGCTCCACCGGATGCTTTGAAGGGTTTGAATGAGCCAATTGCCCATTTAACATTGTCACTACTGAAATGTCATCGCACCACTTTTTCCATTCAGAACGCTTGGATCTTTTCAACTCAGAGTTGTACTGTATACCTTAAATATGTAATAGGTTGTCAAGGCGCTATGGTCCTTAAATTAGTGAGTTAACACTTTTATTCCCCATACAATATATTTCAAGTCGATTCAAGACTACGGGGTTCATAAGTTTCTGGTTATAGATCGCGAGAAATAAGATAATCGTCTCTAAAGGTCCATTCTCTCTATGTTGTCCACCGCCACCGCCAAAGATTGACTATGAAAGGATATCACGCAGTCCGGGGCTGTTACTTGGCTGTTTGCGGATGGCTACACCTAATTTTTGAATTCCGCATTTTTTAGGTGAGTGTTGACAGATTGCTTTGCGAAAACCATTCATCCGTTTCCATTTTATGCTTTCACATTTAGTACATACCTGGGAGAATCATAATTTTTCCAGAAGCAAATAAAAAATGCAACATGTACGTTTGAAAAAACCTTCGAGTAAGCTACTGATGTTTTCTTTTATTTTCACCTTAAGTATATGATTTTCTTTATTATATTTTTTAGGCTTTTATTTTTGAGTTACTTCTTCGATATTAGTGTGTTTTTTTTTTAGATTTTTTCGGTTGTATGAAATTCTGCAGTTTATTATTTCATTACAATTCTAGCTTAAGTTCATTGGTTGTAGGGTCAAATAAACAATTTTTTGTTTTGAAAAAAAAAATGGGAGGACAATATTTTCTTCGGGCTCGATTTTATTAATGTTGAATTTAAAAAGGATTATGAAATTATGTTGTTGAATTACAAACCAGTTCTTAATAAATGTACAACTTATTATACAGATCAATATTTGAAAAACGTTACGTTTGTAGTTTTTAATTTCTCGCTCTTGTAAAAGAATTGCATTACTCTTGGAATCCCTTTTGTTTACGCTAATATATCATATATCAATTAGTTGTGTTTTTACTATGAATTATTATCTAAAATATGTTTTAATTTACAATTATATCATTTATATAATATACTTAACAAAATATCTCATAGTTTAGGTGTTATACTTGAAACGCCTTTACTCCTCTACATTCATTTCAAAACTCTTTAAAATACATTTTATTTGTTAATTTGTTAAAGCGCTTAGCAGTCATATTATCATATTTGTTATTAACGTTTTTTTTTTATTATTATTATTATTATTATGTGAAGTACTTTTTTTAACAGTCACGAAGTAAATGCTTCACTATGTAGTGAAGAAATTATAAATATTAAAGTGTTCTTCACTTCCATTTTAGTACGCATGCTGAGCTATCAACGGCGCCATGAACGGTCTTCTGACTCGTCATCTTCTTCTTCATCTTCAAGGCGAAGCTCTGGAAGGGTATCAGTTGTATCCATATCGCTGCTGCCATTATTCAAGACATTTTTATCAGTTGATTTGATCTCGCTGCTGCTATTGCTTTCCGAAATGAGTTTCTGTTGTACTTGTGGCGTTCGAGTTAGAATAACAGGTGCCCATGAAATCTAAATGGAAAATGTGAAAATTGGTTTTGTATGTTTAAATTTAGTTTCCACGCACCTGTAATCGCTTGTCTTTGTAAACCTTTCCACGAAGTACTGCTTGCTCAGCGTTGGCACGGGTAGCATAGGTGGCGATTAATTGTGGAATAGACTTTTCGATGTCGTGCTTGATCAATTCGCCGAATGACTGTGGGATGAAATGATTTTTTTTTTTTTGAATAAGCTAAATCGCCACAACATGTATATATACACAGTTAAAAAATGTATGAGCATAGCAATGAAGCTATGACACCGACTAAAAATGTTTCAAAAGTGTAATAAAAAAAAATACTTACTTTAAAGTGAAGCAAAATTAAGTCGCACTCTTCGCTAGTAAAACCGGTAACGACAATTGATTTGGGTCTTCGATCGACACTGGTTGACCCAGCAGCTGGTAATGTGGGACGTAAATGCCTATTTTGCTTTGCCGCGGTTGGTGTAAAATGTTGCTTGGCTCCAGGACCAACACCCAAACTACGCTGTAAGTCTTCCAAACGCTTTTGTATTGCAGTGGTGTCATTGCCCTCTTGTTGTTGAGCAAATAACTCCAATTCAATATCTAAGAGCTCCTTCTTCTGTTGTTCCTTCGTCTTTTTAACGGGTGGTTGTTGGTTTTGTATCTGTGCAGCCATTTGTTCCTGTTCTGCAGCAATTTCTTTTCTTAATTTGTCGATAGTTGCTTGCAGAATTTTAATTGTTTCGACTGTTTGAACACGCTGAGGATCATTTGGCTCGCATCGTTCTACAATTTCTACAGCAGATTTCATTTGTTTAAGATAACCTTGAAGTAACTCATGTTTTCGCTTGCGTAGTCCATTGGCTAACTGAACCACAGCTTTAGCTTGTTCTTCTTGTTTTTTTCGTATAATCGCTGTAGTCGCTTGTGTCACACGTTGTGTATTATTTTTGACGCGAAGTGAAGGTGGTGGAGCATGAGCGGCTGCAACTATCGTAGGTGTTGCTGTTGTTATCGCAGGTGTAGGAGCTGCTGGAGTGGTTGGCATTGAAGTGGGCGTTTTAGCAGCATCGGCAGCTGGTGTGGGTACAGCCGGTATATTACTCAGGTGATACTGTGAGCTTTTACGACCACCACCATTCATTGGTGCGGCAGCACATCCGTCGTCCTTCATAATATTGGTCATTTGAGAGTTGCCTGTGTTAGACATATTGTCTTGCTGACTGTGCCAGAATACCTTGATGAAGCGGTTGTTGAGCACAGCTTCTGTACTGCGGTAGGCTACATTTGCTTCAGCATGGGTAGAGAATGTGACAATAGCAGCCTCTGGATCACCGTCGTAAGATATTTGAATATTGACTATTTTTCCAAACTTGGCAAAATGGTTGTTGAGATGAGCAATTGTATTCATTCCACGTGGTACTTTTCGTAGCTCCAAAGAGCAATTATTTGGAATATTCGTTATTCGTGGCCCCAAGCGACTGGACAGAGGTAACTTGCGCTTTGCAGGCCCCTCTGCTATGGCAACTGTATCCTCGAGCTCGAAACGTCGTTTTGACTGCACGGCGGAAATGTCACCACCAGAGCCGTTTGCATCAACCACTGGCACTGGAATCAATTCTCGCTGTAGAGGAGTAGCAGCTGCATTTAACGGAAAGGAGAAAAGTGGAGCCGTTGGACGGAAACCTGCTCCCCCGGCAGCACATGGGTATATACCTGGAAGGGCTCCGTTTCCACCTTTATGTACAAAATTGCCTCGAGGCCCAGAACTAAACGGATTTCCACCACAAGAAACGCTGTTGCCACTTCCTGTATTTATCACTGAGGGCGCAGCTGCTGAAGATGATCCACGCGACCAAAGATCCGGAGCATCTGGGTTATATTCCCTTAATGACATGCTGATTAACGCAGAATTGTTGATCCCCTCAAACACAACTGGATTAACTCCATGATCCCAGGGACAGGTTTCACCACGAACACAATATCCCTTTTCATCAAAGTCACGGCACCGTTGCCTCTTTAAGTTCTCATTGGTGTACACTGGTGATCGAGCGTTGACGCCTCCCGGTGGTGAGCCCTTGCGTCTTTCAGTGGAAGGTGAACGGCTGCGTGACGCTGAATGACTCTTTGTTCGATTCTTAGCAACGAAACCAACTCTTGGTGACCTTTCATCATTCACGTGCGGTACACGTCGACGTTCAGGACCTCGTCTATCCCTCCTATCGCCATGTAAAGGTGGAGATTTATTTCTAAACTGTCGCGTATTTTTCTCTCGCTCGTTTTGCCGACGATCTCTAGATCTTGATCTTCGTGATAAACGTTCATTCGATCGCGACCGTGACTGAGATCGCGACCTTAGTGATGCTCTACGGCGGCGGGATTCACGTGGCTGATTCTCTTTATCCGATGTGGCCTTAAATGGACTTAAACTCTTGGCAGGACCCATTGTTGGTGGCGGAGGGGCTGTTGGTGCCGACGATGATAATACAGCTGTTGCGACGGGTTCAATTAAATTCTGTGCATAGATACTCTCAATTGGAGTATTACTCTCCTCAATTTTATTATATAATTCTTTGGTTTTGTTCTGCAAGAATAGTGTGCTGGGTATGAGTATCGTGTCATCAGGGAGGCTATCATTACTCACATCATCAAGGGGTGGTGTAAGTTCTCTGTCCGTGACAGCTGTAGCAACGGCAACACTCTCACCAGCATTTTCTACAGCTGTGGTCGACAAAAGGGGGGCTAGGTATTCTTCCGATATGATTGCATTGAATAGACGTTCAACGAAGGGTTTAGTCTCTTCGGCTAAGAAAACGTCCAACTGCTCGATCATGACTTTTTTTAAATCTTTTATGGGTTTATCTTTTTTTAATAGTGCCAAAACGTATCGCGCTAATGCGGAAGAATCAGCATCACATCTGTGGGAATAAAGCAAACGTACAATTCAAATAATTTTGGCAAACAATATTTTAATAGAAAAATATATTCAAAGCATAACTACTTCATATAATTTATAGTAATACAAGTAACGGCAATGTTCTGTAAAGTTCAGAGAAAACTTCGCCTATTCACAATTATTGTTAACAAACCATAAAAAAGGGTCAATGAATCTGATTGATGAATGAGAAAAAACAAATGCAAATATTAAAATATTAAAAATGGAAGTTTTGAGAACGTGTACGAAGAAACTTAAGTGAATTGAACAATGATAACAGATTAATTCATATGCGAATGCTTTCTCGAGCAGTAGGATAGACGACTCATTTAAATGCAGGAGAAGTATAGACATATTAGGCAAAAATCAATGGTTTAGTAATGTAATAAAGTTGATAAGAAGACAGACAGTAAATACTTATAATAAAGCCGTATGGACAAATTCGCCGAATGATTGGGAAGAATATGGGGAAATGCGAAACTTTTCCAAAGCTGTACTCGATAGAACAAAAAACCAGGATGTATCTCGAAAAATAGAGTCGCCTGGTGACCAGAAAACTAGGTAGGGAGTTAGGTCGGTAGGTGTGATTGTCACATCTGAAAAAGTTGTGTTCCACTTAGATCATGTTTGGATCCATTGTGTTATCCGATTCCTCATTGGCCAGGGGACTAACTGATACCTTAGAAACACCTGATTGGTATCTAAGTGGTCTCTGTAGAGATCGTCCACTTTACTACCAGTAATAACCAGTTTGTTTTCTTAATGGATTTTGCTATGTTCCGAATCTTTATATCTGACATATCTTCTCGGTTGCCGAATGAGTAGCTTCCTAGCGTGCTTTTCCTCATTTTTGCGAGTGCGGGACAGGCGCCTAGATGGTGAAGTACGCTTTCTACTTCTTCCTCATCCTTGCAGCTCCTGCAAAGGTCGTTATGGGGGGCTCCCATTCTTAATGCGTTCGAGCCCATGATACAGTGATAATTCCTACGACCTTGCTCATTATATTTTTGTTGAGGCTAAGGAGTGTACTTGTCTTTTTTGGGTTAATTAGAGGCCAAATTTGCATCGAAGTCCTACAGGGTTCTAGTTCCACCCATCTCCGATTGGTGATATTGATGGCATCTGTATTTAGCATAGTGTTTATTGCTTGAATTGAGGGGTAAGGGGTCTCCTGATTAATTGCCAGTGACAAGCTCACCCCTATTCTAGCTAGCTCGTCGGCTCTTTCATTGTCTAGAATACCACTTTGCCCAGGGACCAGGCATAGGGTAAGATTACATCTGACCGCTATCTCTCTGAGAGATAGGCGGCAAAGTTTTACCATTTTGGATTTAATTGATGGTGTGTCCAGAGCCTTGATGCCAGGCGGTCTATTATATGACGATAGATAGTCCGTCTATGGAATTCATTGACAGTAAGCGGGCAGCCTTTTGGATAGCTTTAACTTTTGCCTGGAATACACTGCAGTGGTTGGGCATCCTAAGGGACAGAGAGAAGGAGATCTCCGGCGAGATCGCAGATACTCCGATTCCGGTGCCTTCGTTCGTTTTGGAACCGTCCGTGTAAACTTCCAGATTGGCAGATTTTCTGGCTATATCTTTCGACCGGTCATCCCTATCTGGGTATTTTGTTTTCCGATTCGAAGTCTAGGTTAGGTGTTATAATATAGTCTGTATGTCTCGGAATTCTCCCATTCTTTATTATTTCCGTATGACCTGGGCTGTGTTCTGCACCAGTGGTTATACTCAGACAACCTAATCGCTGCCTTGGTAGCTATCAGTTTCCCGTATATGTCCATGGGAGTTGTAGCATAATTTCCATGGCGGTTGAAGGTGTGGAACGAAGTGCCCTCGTGATGCATATAGACGCCGATCTTTGGATCTCAGATTTTCTTTTATATTCATTGCTGGCCACCATACGAGGATACCATATGTTAGGATAAGTCTGACAACTGCAGTATACATCCAGTGCGTCAATCTCGGTTTCAGTCCCCATTTGGGGCCGAGGACCCTCTTGTATGTATACATAGCCACCTCTGCCTTCCTAATACGGTCTTTAATGTTTGGTTTCCAGCTTAGTTTGCTGTCTAATATAATGCCTAGGTATTTGGATTAACTAGTGAAACTTATGAATTGACATCATCATTATTATTGAAATTTTTACCATTCAAGGATATCAATTGTTCAATTGTGTCAGTTGTTCAATGTAGACATCTGAATTGATCGTTCGGTTGGGCGGTAAAAGTTCAAAGTAAGCGATTCCTTTGTTATCCCAACAATCTGATAACATAACTTTCTTTTGATGTTGTTTGAGCTGGTTCACCTGGCTTGCTCCACGATCTTTTCCGATTGACATTGTTGCAAACAAGCCATTTTTCATCACAAATTACCAATCGTTTTAAAAATATCTCGTTTCTTTAACAAATCGCAGATTTATATGCGTTGTGTTAAATGATTTTCTATCAGTTCTTGAGGAGGATGTGCATATTGTTTCAAGGAGGAACATTGCTTTAAACATGACTCTGTTGGTAGAACCCTGAGGTTCCTAAGCGAACTTAGGTCGGCAATGACGGATGAGGTTGAGAGCATCCAAGGTGGGATAGTTGGTTCATTCATTGTTGGGCAAATAGGAGTTATTTCCATTTTATTGGCTATAGAGATGGCGTTGAAGATAGTTGACGGTCACTTCGGTTGTTTTATGCGACGCAAAACTTGTTAGGATGAAGATATAGTGGATGATTTTGGGATAACATATGAGAATCTTTCTTCAATAGATGGCAGTCCGGACTCCGTGAGCAGGTGTTTGATAGGCGTTGTCCTAAATGCTTTGACTGCTGTCCTTATTGCTGCGTGATATTCAGGCTTTGTTGGTTTCGAGCATTAACCATATATTACTAAGCCATTATCTATCTTAGATAAACCAAGAGATCTGGTGACTTTAATAACCATATTGACATGAAAGCAACTGAATTTAGAAGACAAATATTTTAACACATTGTGTCTGGCAGCGAGGGTTTTTTTTAATAACAAACAATGATTTTTAAAAGAAAAGTTACAATCAAAAAAAGTTATTCGAAAAAGTTTAGGTGGCTTTTGAAATATCTTTGGTTTTTGGATAGATTTAAAATTTGACAATTACTCACATAATGTTTTAAACGCAATGATAAACAGTACAACAGAAAGAGGAGATCCCTGGGGAATACCGTTCTTGAGATTATTAACAGAGGAGTGAATATTATTAACATCAATTCGAAAATTTCTGCATAGCAGGAATGATTTTATGTAGTTAAAAAATCTTTGGTCCCACGTTCCATTTTATTAGCTGGTTTAATATTTGATGAGCACCAATTCAATCAAAGGCATTTTCAAAGTCAATTGAAAACATTGATGCGTGATTTTTAGTTGACAGAACTGAGTCAGTTGTAGAACGTCCGTTTTTCTAAGCCACTTGGTTGGAATGACCTCAGACCGGTAAGCATGCTGCCGGAGAAGGTAGTTCAAATGCAACTGCAGAAATACATGGAAAGCAATGGACGTTTTGCGGATTGCCAATAAGGATTCAGAAGCAGACAAAGCTGCGAATCTCTTCTAAATCTTAAAGTATCGGACTTGAAGAGTGAGACACATAAAAGAAAGAAAATTGCTGCTGTGTACATTGATATTAGGAGAGTATTTGAAACTATAGATAGGGATATTCTTTTCCATAAGCTCCATCAATATGATATTGGTATAAGGGGAACAGAAAACAAATGGTTCGAGTCATACTTGAAGGAACGTAAGCAAAGAACGAGGGTGGAATAAGCAATGTCGAAGGAGATAAACGAAACCATAGACGTTCCACAGGGATCTGTCTTCGGAACATTGCTGTTTATAATTTATGTTAATAAAATGTCAAATGTCGTTAAATTTTCGTGTCTTCAACTTTTTGCTGATGACGGCCTATTGTATGTTTCATGTAATGAGATACGGATTTGGAAGAGTTGTATAAGTGGTTTGTAATGAACAAGTTTGAATATACAAGAAACAAAATCTATGTATGTAGATAAATGGCGATTCCCATATAAATATATTAATAAATGACGAGAAAATTGTAAAAGTAATGGGAATGAAATACTTAGGGATTTGAAACAAATTTAAATTTCAATTATGAATGTATTGATATTTTTTCTCCAAAATGAAGAAGAAATTGTTACATGTTTATTTGTGTTATAAATAAATATACCATATGTTAGTAATGTGCACTGTTAAGATGTTAGAAATAGATGTGATTTGCATCTTCCATTGTTAAAAACACAAAAAGCGCATTGTTCTTTTTTTTACAATGGATTCAAAATATTTAATGAATTGTCACATGAACTTAAAGAAGAGATTAATATTATAAGATGTAAAACAAAACATTGAAAATTATGTTAAAACAAAATATGTATCAATATATTAGCCAAATTCAGTGAGTGAACTTAGATTTTGATAGACGTGTTTTTTAAACTGCTCTGGAAAAAGTGTATAAATAAACAAATAAAAGCGAAAAAAGACGGAATATGAAAGACTACAACATTTAACATTTCTGATAAATCGAGCTAAAATAATAGCATTTCGGAAAAAGGAAGGGAGTTATTTCGATATAGTATTGCTTGAAAAATATCAAATTTAGCTAGCCTTCCCTTATAACTGTTGTGATCCCACTCGGAAGAACAATGCAGGAGTGTGATAATTGCAAGGCTCCAATTCGTAGCAAATCTGGCATGAAATGCAATGGGAGGTTTATCACTGTGCTATTACATGAATTGGTTTGAACCAATATAGCGTAACTTACTTAAAAGTCAATGATACGGTTCATCTGTGATGATTGTGCTCAATATATATACAACGTTGATTTGGTAAGATGTACAGGAGAATGTCCAAAAAAAAAAAAACGGTAATCACTTGAGGGAATATAAAAATGAGTTCGAAGAATCATTAAAAAGAAATAAGACCGAAATAAAAAAATTACTGGAGGTAACCGAAACGAAATACATGGATCGGTTAAGGAGATAAAAAGATCGCACAGGAGATCTGTCAAAGTAGCGTCAATGAAATAAAAAAACTTAGTGAAGTGGGTGAATTATTTAAAGTAGAGTGAGAAAGTTTACCATGATGTAAATCAGAAATAAGAAATCAATAGTGTAAAAGAAATGAAGCATGAAATTGTGAAGGAGTTAAAAATTAACCATAATATCTCGGTACACACCCCGCAAGGTGAATAAGTATCATATGCAGCACAAGTGAAGAAAGGATCGCAGGTTATACTAACACCTAAGTGGACTCAAGCGAGAGCAAAAACAAAAATAAGAAAGCAAATAAACCGTTCATCTCTGTCAATCAACGTGAATGGCTTATAAAGCAGGAATAATGGAGCTGTTGCAATAAACTTCGGTAATGAAGAAGCGAAAGAAAATAAAATGAGCGATAAATACGATATTCAAGTTCAAAAGATAAGGAACCCAAAAGTGGCATGAATGACAAATTAGAAGGGGATGAAATCAGAATATAACAAATGAATTTAAAGTGTTAAAATGTGTTCAAGTTTTCGAATCGCCCAAAATTAAAGGATTGGTTTACGCTGTTCTTGAGGTCGATGGTGAAGCATTTAAAATGATGTTTAATGTTAAAGGAATAAACAAAGGCTGGGATAATTTGTTATTTATGAAGGAATTAATTTAAAAGGTGCTTTAATTATCAAGGATTTAACCATACAACTTAAGTATGTAAAAATAAAATGCATGTCTTAAATATGGTGGCGAACATATCGCGTAAATTGTATGAACTGCATGAGAAGTAAGGAATCTCTTAACCTTCCCAAGAAAGACGTTTATCACGATACGAGAAGTAAGAAATGTCCAGTGTATAGGCATTAATTGCAATTTGAAAAACAAAGAATCTCATATTAGAAACTAACAAAGTTCAAGTGTTTATTCCTGAATATAGAAGGACTAATAAATAAATTTCAATGAACTCATATATAATTACCACATTTAAATATGAAGTTGTCTGCTTAACGGAAACACATCTGAATTTGAAATTGAAGACGATGAAATAATGATAGAAGGCTACCAAACAGTGAGATGCATATCAATATCACCGTATACACAGTATATAAGATTGATGTGTTAGCATTGGCAGGTCTGAATAGACCACCAAGTGCATCTAAGGCTAACTTCTGTGATTATTTTAGAGACTATTTACATAGACTACCAATAGGTGAAGACAAATTTATAGTGACGGAAGACATGATCATGGATTGCCTAAAATGTGATGCATACTCAGTAAGGATTTAACAAATTTTGAGAGACAGCGCATTGAAACAAATTATAAATGAACCAACTAGAATTGCCCCGAATGCGCGAACAATTATAGACTACGTAAGCACAAATAATGAAAACATAAAGACAAATGTTGTGAACAGTCTGATCACGCGATCACGAGAGCATAGAGATTATAATATAAATGTCATTGAAGCAAACATGTGCAAAAAAAAACATACCTAATTTAATCAGTGAAATGTGATTAACGGAAATTTCGCGAGTGTGTACAACATAACATAGAGGTGGGCGAGGACCACTACGGCAATGATTCGAGACATGGGCGAGAAACGTTACAAACTGTTTGAAACAGGCGATAGACTCCTTTAAATATAAAAGATGTGTAGATATTTCCAATACAAATCGTTGGCTTAATAACTAGCTCAAAATAATGCGGGGTCAAAATTGTATAAGTATAGATTGGCGGTTTGGTCGAATTCACCAAATGCCTCGGAAAACTACAAAACAGCAAGGAATACATTTAAAAAAACAATTGACAGGACAAAAAACAATTTTATTATCAACAAAATACAAGCATCCAAAGACCAAAAAGAAATGTGGAGAGCCATAAAATCACCGGTGCTAAAAAAACATAAAAGTGCAATAATTGGTGTTGTATTCGATAATAACCTAGTGGACGAGTGTAACGTTATGTCAACGTTTCTTTGTTGAAATTGTATGTAGTCCAAATCAAGACATTCCCTGTGTGTAATATGTAATTCAAATTTTACCGATAAACAAAATATTAAAATTTTATAATATAACGCGTAATGACATTAAAAATATATTAAAGGCTATGAAAAATAAGAAGATTTTAAGTGTGAGCATGGTTAGTAATGCGTTGTACAGTACTGATCCCAAATTGTGTGAAGTAATAAATAAGTCGATGGCTGATGGAGTATTCCCAGAAATATGGAAAGAATCTATTGTGATGCTGCTTGAAAAAATGAAAAAAAAATCTACGAAACCAAGTGACTAAAAGTCGATCAACATGTTACCCACTGAAGCCAAGATATTGGAAAAAATTGTACAACAGCAGCAATATGAAGGGCAACAAATTATGTGCAGACTGTCAATTAGGGTTCAGAGGTTCGACAGAAGTACACTACTTAGCAAGCTGGATAAGTATGGAATTAATGAAGCCGAATTAAAATGGTTCGAATCACATCTAAAAGGCCGTACGCAAAGAACGATGGTGGGTAATGCAATATCGGATGCATTAAACGTAGTCCTAGGTGTGCCCAAAGGGTCCGTATAAGGCGCATTATAATTTATCATCTATTGAAATGAATTGAAAAATGATGTTGAGTGTTGTAGCCTACAGCTTTTTATATGTTTCGTAAAGCGATCTACATATATGAATGTATCGAGAAAATTAAAAATGCACAATCTAACAACAATGTTGTAATTATCGTTATAATGAAAAAGTTGATATTGTCAGCGAAATTAAGTAATATTGGTGTTATTATTGAAAAAAAAAATAAATTTTAATAGGCATATTGAAAAGCTAAGAAAATAAGCAAGAAACACGTTTTTTCGGAAAAATAATTAAAAGGATGTCAACGTTAAGTTCAATTAATGTATATAATACGATTTGTAAGCCATAATTTGAATATTGCTCAACAATCATATATCCAGCAAACAGCACTATATTGAGACTCCAAAACAGAGCAATGAGAATCATACTTAAGTGCCATTGACGAACTCCAATAGCAAATACTACTGTGTCCAAAAAATAAGGTGACATATGAATTTAAACAGCGCGCGTCGAAGGATTTGGAAATTTTTTCTTTCTTTTTAGGTTGGTAGTACTGTCAGTGACATCTATGTGAAATTTCATGTCAAAATATATTCATAGTGTTTGAGATACGCGTCGTTTTGTGAGCTGCTAAAAGTGAGTTTTTCGTTTTTTGCGATGTCGAAATTTATTGAGCAAAGAATTTGCATTAAATTTTGTTTGCGGAATCAATTTTCTGCTGCGGATACGTTGAGGATGGTGCAGAAAGCCTTTGATGATGAGGCTATGTCTAAAAAAAATGTTTACAAGTGGTATAGTGATTTCCAAGCCGGCCATGAACGTGTCGAAGATGAATGGCGTTCAAGGCGACCATCAACCTCAACCGATGAAGCTCACGTCCAACAAATCGAAGATTTGGTGTTGAAAAACCATCGATTAACGATTAGAGACCTTGCTGATGAAGTTGGCTTATCGAAAGGCTCAGTCAATACCATTTTGAAGGATGCTTTGGACCTCAAGCACGTCAAATCTCGACTGGTACCGAAAACATTGAATTTTTTGGAAAAAGGCGTCGCGTTGAAGTCACACACTTCAATGTTTCAAACAATGCTTTCCGACTACCAGGATGTCATGAAACGCATTATAACTGGCGATGAGACTTGGATCCATGCTTACGACCTCGAAACAACCGATCAATCGAGCGAATATAGTGCCAAAGGAGAGCCGAGACCAAAAAAACCGCGCCAAAGTCGCTCAAAAATCAAGGTCATGTTGACTGTTTTCTTCGATTATCGTGGTGTTGTGCTTTATGAATTCCTTCCAACCGACCAAACAGTCAACAAGGAATATTATTTGAACGTTATGCGTCGTTTGCGTTACGCTATCCGCCTAAAAAGGCCGGAATTGTGGACAGACAATTCTTGGTTTTTACACCACGATAATGCACCATCCCATACCGCACTCGTAATTCGTGATCATTTCGCCAAAAACTCAACGCATATCGTTCCGCAGCCACCGTATTCACCTGATCTGGCGCCGTGCGACTTCAGGCTGTTCAACAAGCTCAAAAGACCGCTCCGGGGACACCGTTTTGATACGATAGAGGAGATTCAAGCCGCAGCGAAGACGGAACTGAAGGCCATCCCGGAAAGTGACTACAACCAGTGTTTCAAAGATTGGAAAATCCGTTGGCAAAAGTGCATTGCATCGGGAGGGGATTACTTTGAAGGGGATGAAATTGATTTGGAAGAATAAATAAAGAATTTTCAAAATAAATACAATGTCACCTTATTTTTTGGACACAGTAGTATGTTAAGTGTATTGAAATGGATAAGTGTAAAGCAAAGAGCAGTTATGAATGTACTTGAAAATATTATATGTGAGTAATGTACGCAATTACAATATTCGCAATAGAAATAATTTCCGCCTCCCACTTTTCATAACTTTAAAATCTCAAAATATAGTTCTTTATAAAGGTCTCCAAATGTTCAATGAACTACCTGATGAATTAAAATTAGAAAATCAGTTAACAAGATTCAAAAAAATATTATAATGTACGTGAAAGTGAAATATAATTAGAGATAAGAATATGTTCTTATTTAATTTTTTTTATTAATTTAATGTAGTGCCTATTTAATTTCATTTGTTTATGTTTATTAGATCCTAACATGCTGAATGATTCCTTCCTGTCGAATCCAGGAAGCACACAACGGTTTTCCTTGAAACCTGAACTTCTTAGGAATTACAACCAGGACTTTGAAGTAGTAAATGAGAATGACGTTCTTGAAAACTTTGCAAGCTTAAAATCAAATGCTATTGGTGAGGATGGCATTCCTTTGCGATTCGTTAAACTAATTTTACCCTTCATTCTTGGCTCGTTGACTCATATAATAAATTTTTGCATCACATCATCTACTTTCCCCGAAAGCTAGAAAGCTGCCAAAATAGTACCAGTCGCAAAGAAGCCTCTACCGACGCTTCCAACTGATTACCGGCCTATAAGCATATTACCAGTCCTGTCTTAAGTCTTTGAGAAAATCCTGGCTAAGCAAATAGTGGATCATATTATTCGAAACTCGTTATTATCTCCTTAACAGTCAGGTTTTAGACCGGGTCACAACTATGTTACGGCTGTGGTCAAAATCCTAGATGATATGAAGCAACAATATGACTGTGGTAACCTGACCGTACTTTGCTTACTAGACTTCTAAAAGGCTTTTGACAGGGTAAATCATAAGATTTTGCCTATGAAGCTAGCTCACTACTTTGGTTTCAGCAACAGAGCAGTTCGACTTATCGAAAATTATTTGAAGAATCCCTCCCAAAGAGTTTTTGATGGTAAGCGTTTCTCATTTGCAAAATATATGAGAGAAGATGTTCCGCAAGGTTTGTTTATGGTCTCCGAAGATATGATCATGTATCTGCTTACCAAAAAAATATTCTAGGTTGTACGCTCCCAAGGTACCTTGATGCCAAAATATGTTTATTTATGCATAAAATAATACACACGAAAACACCGGTTTATCTTTATGAGAAGCTAGAATTTTTACAATCAGCCAGGTTGACTAATTTGAAGGCACCACTGTTCAAATATGTAAACTCTTGGCGTTTTTTCTTTACCTGCGCTATTAGGCTATGGAAGTCTTTGCCTGGAGATATAAAGCGATAGGCGGCTGTGCTGTTTTTCTCAACAGCAGAAGTTTCATTTATTTTCTTTCTTTTTGCTCACTTTATAAGATTTTGAAATTTCTTTGATATTTTGAATTTACTTAATGTTTTATATTTATTTATTTTTTTTTTTACATAATTTTGATCATTCCACTTTTACATACAATAACTTTGTTAGCACTCTTAAAAGACTGAGTCTTACATGTACTTGATTTAAACATTATAATAAATTGAAATTTGTAATATAATAGCCAAATTCCACTAATTAAATTAATAAATAAAAAATGTTTCTATAGGCAAGTTGAGGGAGGAAGCCGTTGTGTCAAGCAATAAGGACATCAAAAAATACCGGGTGCATAACACAAGACCTACTGAACAGATTTCTTTTAAATTCCGACCCACTTATAAGAGATTTGAGAAAAAAAAATCGGATTTATCAGAAAATGCGAACGAACTCCTTAAAATAAAATTTTCCAAATAATTTTTATTTTGAGACATTGTTTCCTTTTTCTTTATTATTTTATAATGAATGAATAATGAACAAATTGAAATGATGCCAGCGTTTTATTAAAAAAAAAAAAAAATAGAAGCAAGGGGTTACCCACTGGCATTGGCTAAGTCCGAAAAGGGACGAAGAATTTGCTTTCACTTACTCAAATAATATGGTTTAATATTTCGATAGACCATTTTCAATTACAAGATTTTTCTTCAAATGCTTGCATGAGAACTCTTTAACTGTTCTCGAACAAATTAGTTACCTCGTTCAAGTTCGGATGCATTTCATGAAGTTTAAAATGTTCTCATGCAAATTATAAATTATTTATATAGAATAACAAAAAGAAGGTAAATAAAAAAATATACTCACAGCGGTTCCAATATTATCACAAGCCAATTTTTGAGAGCGTCAGGATTGTTTATAAGCATTGTCTCTGAATTTGATCCGTTTCTTATCAAACTTGTTAGTTAACTCTCCTTTTTCAAATCAATATTATGAAATTTTTGCAACAAACGTAATTTGAGATCTAAAGATCCCTCCTATGCTTTTGCACCCTTTTTTACACGTGGACAGTAGAATATCTTACAATATTAAATTTGTACTAATTTACGTTTGTTGATGATTTGTTAAATATCTTTTTAAAACAAGATAAATTAACTTTTTATCCTACGGGAGTGATTGAATTTCTGAAAAAAAAAAAAAATAAAAATTTATTAGTATGAGCTCATATTAAAAGCTTTGCAATCGGGCCAGAGCGCCGATGGGATAAATGGTTCATATTTTCACTAAGAAATGCAGACAATGTGGAGTGTAATTCTACATTTAAATATTTTTTTCGGGTAATTTTCAGTCCCTTGTACGTGATTTTTTGGGCATTAGTTTGATGGTTCGTTTCATTTGAAGCGGTTTTTATTATGTAGTGAAAAATATAGTTGGTAGCAATTTATGAAATGCGACCAATTCCAAAAGGATTTGGGATGTGGTTTCACTGTGAAACTCAGGGGGAACATTTCTGTTTTTTTTTTTCCTAGAAAATGCTCGTTTTCGTAGATTTAACCTAGAGGCGAAGGATTCGGTAGAATGTCAGAGGGCTAGACAAACCATCTGGACGACTTCAAAAAATTATTTATAGAAGAAATAGGTGCCGATATTCCTAAAGAATTAATAACACCTACTGATGTTTTTTCTTCAATTATTCCCAAAGGAATTTATTGACCAGAAAGAACATCTCAAGACTCTGATAGGCATTACCATAACGAAGCTATCGGAAACATTTTTATCGTCACTGAAGTCATTTAAATTTCAATCTATAGATGAATCAATGATAGAATCCAAGGGAAGGAGCTGTTTTCGACAATATATGCACTTGAAACCTAATTTCCTTGACCTTGACGAAAAAGGGTATATGTGCCAATTTCAGATCTACACCGGGAAAACTACGACAGAAGGTCTTGGTATTGTATGTATTTTTAAGAACCTTTCCAGGACGTTAGTAGGAAAAGGAGATTGTTTTTTTTTGATAATTTTTTCAATTCCATACAACTTCAAAAAGATTTACGAGCAGATATGATTTACTCCTGTGGAAACGAAGAACAAATGCACCCACTGATCTACTAGATGACAAAAATTTACTGCAAGAGCAATCTGGCTGGCGCGTAAATAATGAGCGTCTAGAAATTTAAAAATCGAAGGACAAGAAATCAGTGCATTTTGTGAGTAACTTTCATGACCCATCAAATTCTGGAACAGCAATGCGCTTGCCAAAAGATATTTTATTTCCACAAGTTGTAAGTAATTATAACAAGCACATGTAGATAAGGTGGGCATGCATAAATCTATTAATAAAAAAGACCGCAAATTGAAAAAATGGTGGCATCGAAGTTTTTTTTTTGTATTTGCTAAATATGTGCCTTTTGAATTCATACATATTATTTAGTGGAAAAGCTAACTCGACAACATTATCGCTCAAAGCGTTCATATTAGCTGTTTGCTCAGGACTTGTTGGGAGCAAGACAGTTAAAATTATAAAAAGAAAATCAAGTTTTTCCGCTAGTCATTTCAACTCCAAAGAGCCGTTCGAAAAAAGGTTTGACCAATGTGATCATTTCCCGAAACATGATTCAACGCGGCACTGTGCACATTGTAGTACAGCATCTGACCCTCAACGTACAATGTGGTCCTGTTGTCGCTGCGAGGTTGCACTTTGCTTGAATGGCAAAAAAAATGTTTTGCATCATATTATAAGGTTTGATAAAAATTATGGAAAAAAAAAAAATTAACTCTTCTTTTTTCTATTTTCCTTAGTTTGCTGCTGGTTATGTGGAGAAACCACTTCTAAACATGAAAAAAAGATTTAAAAAAAGTTAATATAAAATTTTTTTTATTTAAATTCATTATTTATAAGACAGATTTTATCTAAATTTTAAAAATTAACACCTCCGGGAACAAAGGGTTGAATTGGATAACAAATAAAGGAGTCTAAGGTATTAAATAAAATTAAATTTCTATAATTGATTGAAGAATATTTTAAGTATATTGTGTCAAAAAAGAAGTGACGAGTGTTTTTATACCCTTCGGTTGAACGTTTTATACCAGATTTTTAAGTTTTCAAAACTTAAGTGTTTTACAGCCGGTGTCGCTCATAACTTCAAAGCTACTGCACCGATCCTTTTGAAATTTTGATCACTATTTCTGCATATAATTTAATAATTTTTCAAATTCTTTGATAACTTTTGTTTTTCAAGAGCAAATTTGTCGCAAAAAATCGCGTTTTTCCCTTCAAAGTGTTCCAAAAAAGTGAGAAATAAAAATTTCGAAAAACCCCCCAAGCGTTACCTGGGGGAAACGATTATCTAACGAATGAACTTTCGTTTTTTTTATTTCAGATAATCCAGCACCAAATAATGAGGGTCTTCGCTCTTTCTACTTTTTCCCATTACATTTCCGAATAATTGCTGCCATTGCCGTGTTTTTTTATATTTCTTCGTGAAATTTTTTTTACAATATTCTTCAAATGTCTTACTTAAATGTAGTATTGGTCTTAATAGAGAGATTTGAACTGTTTTTTTCAGGAAAAAATCACTAAAGCATGCCCCTTAAAGAACTTAATTTAATTGATGAGTGCAATATAGATTTTAAGTTTAATGTTGTAGGCCTAGAAACAACAATAGAAACCCTAAACAAAAAACATGACTAACTTTATGCGCATTAAAATGATTAAGGACTCCCTAAATATTACCGGACCAATTCTCCTAAGAATAATTAATATATCTCTTAGTGCAGGAATATTCCCAGAAGCATGGAAAGAATCCATAATAATCCCTTCAAAGAAAAAAACTAGTGCAATAACATTTAGTGACTACCGACCCATTAATATGATGCATATCTATGAAAAAATATTAGAAAAAATTGGCATGTCATGTAGAGTAGTGGTTGTAGCAATATTCTTAGATTTAAAAAGAGCCTTTGAGACTGTTAACCACAGTATCCTTTTAAAGTAAATCAACAGAACTGAACTGGTTTAAAACGTTTATAACTGGTAGAACCCAAAGAACATCAGTTAATGGTAGTGTTATTGTTCCTGTTATTTATAAATGATATAATATTTTCTAAGCTTGTTCTTTTTGCCGATAACGCACTGCTTTATATCTCTGGTGTCGATATAGAAACTTGCGTGAATAACATTAACCGAGACCTTGAAAACATAAATAAATGGTTAAAATGAACATGAATCCTGGAAATTAGGATATTGGGGTTTCTTGAATTGAATATACTTTATTTCATTTCAAATATTCAATTAAACCAAATAGCCTATTTACTTTTTGAATAGCGGATTTTTTTAAAGCAAGTCAAACTTAAAATTAAAGTTAAGGGGCCGGTTACTGGTGCCATCACCCTATAATTGTACATTAAGCATTTCGAAATTTATATTTCAACCGATGGACAAACGTACGCAGGCTTTTTCTATCCAGTGTCTTTTATATTTTTGTTAACCTATTTTTTAATACATTATAGACTTATTTTTACTAAAACATTTACAAATTTGGTAATCCATCCTGTTTCAGTCGTTAGTTCATCAAAGCTTTTTAATACTTTCTTCAACATGTATTTTACAATTGTTCATTTAACAACATTCTTTTTCGTAATGAATTATGAATATTTCAGTTGTGATTTTATTACGATTATTTTAGAGTCGTAAGCGATAACCAATTGTTAGTAACACCCGCAAAGCTAATCTCCTAAGCCAATGCAGTGCTCATGGTTGGAAGATATAAAAAAAAATAACTAGTTTTCTTAGGAACATTTTCTCCACACGTTTTATTTTAACCATGACGCTTTCATATAACTGTTAGGTGAATGAAATGTTAATATTAAAGGAATCCTTGGATTCTCATTTGTTTCCCATAAAACTTGGCTAGAGAAGCCGAGATATCTTTTTACAAGACCCCACTTGGGAGATGTTTTTTTTTTGTATTCAAAAGGAACTCAGACCAGCTTCCTCTTATTATGTAGCACACAAACTATTGTTTCCCACATTTTGCAGCAACTTTTAAAGTCAATACACAACAGAATAGATTGCAATAACAAAAATTTATGAAATGCGAGCATCATTTTATTACAGAAATAAGCGTGAAGAATTATTCTTAAATTTTTTGGTTAATCTATAAATACACCTGCAAAATTATATTTTTATCACCCTGCTGCCGCGGTTACAAAATTTTTACGAACATTTTTACAAGAATAATAATTGTGCATTTGAATTAAATACATTCAGAGTAAAAACAATTAAAGATGGAGGTCTTCGTAAATGGCAAAAATAGAGACAAACCAGGATATATGTACATATACAGGGAATGGATCGGTCGCACTGCTCTTAGTCGCACATACCCATTCAGAAAGCTTTCAACACATTTTCTGCATTTTGATTCATAATTAAAATTTTAGTTCATAACTCACGCTGGGAATGAATTTCTTTAACTCTTTTTTTCGACGAAAAATAATTCTCACAGCACTTTTCTTTAATGCAAACTCAAAATTACTTAAATCTTCGTAGACGACCTTTTACACATCGAAAAATCTATCTCGAAAGTGACGTATGGAAATATTGAAATGGTTGCCTCAATTTCATGTGCTCAACTGCAGGGGGCAATAGCATAGCGAACATTTGCTAGTCGATAATAGATGTCGCCCGAGGCTAGTTCAATGTGGGGTAGTGTACCGCACATATAACAATCATGAAATAAAAATATATTTGTTTATATCAGATTTAACAATTTTTTTTAAAAATGGAGAACCATTTAAAATTGTGTTTCTTCGTGGTTGATTTGGCGGAAGGCACCTACCCAGATATATTTATCAAGAGTTAGGCTCTTTTGGCAAGCATGAATCTGTTTTAAAGGGTTTTTCAATACGAGCGCTTCAAAAGTTATTTTTAATAAAACAAAAACGGTTTTGGATATCAATGAAATTCTTTACTCCTGTGAAAGTACGTTCGATGTCATTATGTATGGAACTCGATTTCTTTCGCATGGCCACCATGGGCATTTCGACGGTTTTCAAGCATAAATCGGCCGATACTGCTGCAATTTCACTTTCGATATTCGTACGAAGTTCATCAATCGTCGCTGGCTTGTTGGCATAGACCAAAGACTTGACGTAGCCCCACAGGTAATAGTCTAACGGCGTCAAATCGCACGACCGAGGCGGCCAAGCGACTGGACGATTTCGTGAGATAACACGTTCTCCAAACTTGGTTACCTATAAATTGATTGCGACATTCGCTGTGTGGCTTGTGGCGCCGTCCACATGTCTTCCAAGTCCATATCATCCAATTGGGGCCAAAAATATTCGGTTATGGTAGCGATCCCCCATTAACAGTAACGTGCTGGTCTTGATCATCACGGAAGAAGTACAACCCAATGACGCCGCCGGTCCATAAACCACACCAAACCGTAATTTTTTCGGGATGCAATGATGACTCATGGAGTACGTGTAGATTGCTGCCTGACCAATATTGCATATTTTGTTTATTGACGGAGCCATTCAGCCAGATATGAGCCTCATCGCTGAAGGTGATTTTTCGATGAAAATCCGACGACGACACAGAGATGCCCAACCCTTGAGAACGACGTGTGAGAGACACATTTGGGCTTTCTGCAACTGAAGCCTCAGCGGCAGCAATATTCTCGACACTACGGGCACTTCTTTATCTCACTTGCACGGGAACATTTTGTACTGTGCCTGTGGATTCAAATTTTTTCTACTAGACGCTCAATTGTTGATCTGCTAGGACGATTATGACGACCATAAATTGGACGTAGCGCTCTTAACGTTGAGGCCACTGACTACGAATTTCGGTAGTACATTTTAATAATTTCGACTCGTTGTTGGTTCGTATATCTTTCCATCATGAAATGGCGAAAGAGCGGCAAGAAATATGGCGTCGTTTGCTGTCCCTGTCGCTCTACTTTTGTAGCGTCCCTGTTGAAAAACCCCTTTATTAGTTTTCGATAATAATAATACATTTAATTATTATTCCTGTGTTTTGTTTTTATTTTTGGTTTCTAATATGATTGATGAGCTCTCTTTTGAAGATCACTATATTTGACTAATTTTTTATCTGATAAGGCAATTCATTAAAGTACTTTAAGCCTATGTACATTATACGGTTGTAAATTTTGGACATAAACTAGGTTTGAAGAAAGATAAGTCGGTACCATATTATGTTTCATCTTAAACATGAATAGAGCAGCATTAAACGCGTTTCTTTGATTGATATTAAGAAACATTTAACACGCCAGTATCCACCGAATTGGAGTGTAAAAGTAACGTTTCAAATTTATTCACCTTGCTTTATTTTGAAGAATTTGGAGACTGTCAATTTTTTCATTACTTCCCACGTATAATATTATTGAGCAATATTTAAAGCGGGATTTGAAAATCGTGTTCTTAATGATAATTGCACATATCATTGAAATTTTTTTACGGATTTTTCTCAAAAATCTTCTCGTTTTTTATAACTTTTCAGCAACATAATCCATGTGATCGCCATACTCCAATTTACTGTCCAACATAATGCCGAGAAACTTAATTGTGTTAACCTGTGCTATGTTAACATTAAGTTCTGCATTTATCACCATGCGTTTCGTTTTTTGACATTTATTTTAAGCTTATTTATTGCTACCCATTTACACAGTTCATTTAAATCACGGTCTATTCTTTCTTTTACCACTGACGCATCATTACCGCACGCAAATAAAAGATAATCATCAGCAAAAAGGGATATTAAACTATATTGAATAGCATAAAATAAATCGTTAATATATTTTAAGAAAAATAACGGCTCTAATATAGTACCCTGAGGTACACCTGATGTACATTTTACCACTATCCGAAAAAGCGTAGTTTATCTTCACCCGTTGGGTTCGATCAGTAAGATTTGATCGTAACCAACACAGTTCTTGATTTTTGAAACCGTATTTAAATAGTTATTTTTTTGAAGTGGTTCTCCATCAATTGTGCCAAAAGCCCACTGGAAATCTGAAAATATTTCAATTATCTTATTTTTTTCATGTCTCTTCTGTTTCAATAGCCGTGATTAGATCAAGATAATAAAAAAACACAGATCATCGCTAGTTTTTTGTTTCAATGCGTGGCAAGCCTTTTTTTTTTGTCTGACACATATTTCTTTCAAAATATGACATTTTTACAAAAAAAAAATTAAAAATGGAAGCAGCTGCTTCCATGCAGTTGCTTCCATACAGCTGCTTCCATTTTTTGTTATATACAATTGTCATGTCACATATGTCATGATAAGAGAATGAGTGTCAGTGTCAGAAAACCCGACTGGTTCTTTATGGCCCCGTTCCAGCACGCCGTAGCGTAGTTCCGCTACGCGAAAAATGTACTGAGATGACAGTTCTTCCCGATGCGAAAGGTACCGAACTGTAGCGGGTCGCTGCCGGAAAATTTAAGGGGTATTTGAGGGAAATTTAGTAAAGATTTCTTCGCTACGCAAGGAAAGCTCTTTTTCCCCCATAATTTATTCCAGTATAGGAAGCATATTTATGGGGTCGGTTAACTCTAATATTAATTTTTATTTAAAAAAATTAATTGTAATATCTGGAGCGTAATCTTAATTGAATTAAATTGAGAATTTTTTTATTACATTTGGGTTTGTAAATTTCTTGTTTCATTCTTACATCTACTTATACAGCGGCTATATTGTATGGCCTGCTTACTCAAGTTAGATATATATTTATTTTTTAGTCGCCACTTGGCGTTCTTATTTGCAGTAGTGAGACTGCTCTTGCTCCTAGAGCGAAATATTGCGGTTGCTTTCTTATGTCATAATACTATAAATATCTTAACCTTAGAGCCTATTTAGACGATTACTATTGAGTGCCCCATGACGAGAGTTTGGTAGTGACAGGAGTGAGCGGTAAGGGACAGCGGCAGTCACGAAGAAATAATAAAAATCGGGGCTGGTAGTAACGTTCGATACCCGAAATGTTCCGTTTCAATTCCATTTTGTCTTTATATTTCGATCGTGGAGTAGTGAGGTTGGCGGACGAACATCATAATTGGGTCGGTTGTGAGGTGAGGATCGTGAGCTAAACTGTATACTCGAACGAGAGAAGAAATAAATGCTCCATTTCACTCTTTCACCCCTAATCTTTTTTAAAGTAGTGCAGAAGTGAGCACTACAGTGCGTTGACACTACATGACTGCTCACTAAGCACTCAAAAGTTATAGTCTAAACAGAGTCTTAGACAGCTATTACACACTGCATGTTTTGCAAGTTTCAAATGAGTGCGAAAGAGAGCGAAGGTGCAACAATGTGAGAGAAGTAAACGGGCTGTACACACATAGTGTATGAGTTGGTCCTTCCCCCCCGGCATTACTCAGCCTGAAATATAGTATACTTAAAGAGTTAAACAGCTGGTTGGCGAAGTTGGTAGAGCGGCTGCCTTTCAATTGATTCAATGGATAGGCCCCAGGTTTGATTCCTAGAGTAGTGGCCTAGTTTTTCGAATCTGGTCCAGTCACCATTTGCCATTGGGATCAAGTTAATGGAACTATCACTGGGTTGGTCGAACAGTGATAGTAGTCTGACTAATGGGTGGCGTTGTTGTAGTGGTTGTTGTATCGGCTTAGTTCCTAATTCGTATTTTCAAAATAGCGGTTTGTGTAGGTGGCTCTGCTATGAAGGCGCAACACTGACAGCGGGGTGTTTAAGCTGAATCTTCCAAACTTTCGAAGTTCATAGATCATAACTAACGTCGAATAAAAAATTCTTGCGAATTGGGTTAAAGCAAATAGGTCGATATGAAAATCCTCCGTCCCGTTTCGCATGGACGAACTCACGGAAGTGAGTTGAAACCAATTACACCTGAGTTTCTCAAACCACTACACAATCTTTCATTCTTCTCCTAATTCTTCTGCTCGCTCTGTGCTACACGCATTATAAGAGTCTTGATATCCTCTTGAAGAGCGAGCAAATAATAAAAAAAAAAAATCGAGCCATCCTACTCTACTTAAAAATATTTAGAAAGTAGGATGACTAGATTGGCAAAGCGAAATAAGAAAAGGAATCACAATATTTGTTAAATGTTTACATTTTCATTCTCAGTTACTTAATTTCAATTGAAATTTTAGATGCGCATATGTGTCATAAAATAATGGAAAAATAAAAAATTGCAAAAAATGTTTGAATATGTCCAGTCCATTACAAAAAAAAGAAAAGTTTATTGCTGAATCGAACCACCAAGATTGGCGGATTAAGCACACAATTTAAAAGAAAGTTTTGTACTCCAATAATGTCTTAAGTTTTTAGTAGTAATACGAAAATCAAGAAGTGAAAATTGAAATGACGGATGATTCTGAATCGAGGCAGAGTAGGTGTACACTACCCGCGATTTTGACCCGGAATGGCCTTTTGGTAGAATTCTGGTAGGACACCTACAGGCGAGGAGAGTATATTTTGTACAAGTTCATCATCAATGAATTCTAGTTAAGAGATATTCCTTTTCTCAGACAGTGTTTTATAAACGGGATAACGTTTGCTTATCTGTATATGTAATTAATAGAATATCTTTTAAACATTTTTTTAAATGCATAGTCTTAGTATTTTCCTCTCGAGAGAGCCAAATCTGACGGTCAAGTTAGGGGAGACGGAGAACCACACCGGGAAGGGGTAATTCATGAAGAGGCAAATTAATGTTTTATAAAGCAGCACTTTCATTTAAGTTGAAGTGATCTATAGTAAAACAGCAGCATGAGGATGTTTGTTGCTTAACTGGATTTTGAATTTCACCTGCGATTCCTTTCCCGCTCGCATTCAGATTTTGAATTGTTAATTTTAATGCCCCTGGTTTTGTAATAATCATCGATGATTTTGAGATGATTTTCTAGCGTACGAAAGGTAGGTGTCACTTGAAAAGGCTATTGTATCGTCTGTATAAAGTAATCCTATTGATCCTGCATTGTCAGTTGTTGATGTCAGGGGAAAATCGTAAAGGAAGATATTGCATAATTGCGGTCCGAAAATCGCAATCTCGGATACCCCTGTCGCAATATCGGATTTGGTGCCTTGAATCTGAACGAAGAAAGTTTGATTTGCAAGGAAGCTATCGATAAGGTGAAACATATGAGACGGAAAATTTATTTGAGATATTTTATAAAGGAGCTCTTCCCTCCATATGGTGTCAAAAGCTTTCTCAACATCTGCAGCGCAAGCAACTGTGCACTGCTTGTGCCTAAGGCTGATTGTGATGTCATTGTGGAGTTTCGGTTCCCTTCGGAAGCATTGCCATTCAAGGAAGTGTTGCCATTATTGAATAAGAAAATGTGAGGAGGCTTCAAGGACCTGAGTCGCTAGACCTTGCTGCAGACCTCGTTTACGACTTCCGGTTTGTAGTCGGGTACCCTTTCCCGGTATATCTCCTTGAAGTATCTTTCAAACCCTGCGACAATTTCGGTTTCATTTGTGGATGTTAACAACTACAAATTTATTACATGAGAATTATTTCTTCTTTTTCAATAATTCTGAATATGTCCTTAAAGGCCTCAGGTCCCGGTTTTATCTTGGAATATTGGTCTCTGAACTGTTTGTTAAGCCAGATCCTGATTTTCTGATGATTTTACGGAGGAGCGAGATTTTATTAGAAAGTTCCCTATAATTGTTACTTACTCTGTTATAGTTGTTGTGAAATATATTTTTCAGTTCCTTTTGCCATTGGTGTTTGAATTTGAACATTCGTTCAATTTCTCGAGGGATGCTTTTGTTGTAGAGTGCACAGCTGTGGTGGTATTTCGTTCAATGGTAAGGTTGATTGTCTCACTAAATTTTTTAATGAAGTTGTCAATCTCCAAGTTGGTGAGGCATGAAGTGTCTGGTGGTCTATGAACAGCTATGATGGTGTCTAAATCTTCTCGAAAAAGACAACAATCGGTGTCATTGAAGAAAGTACAAGATATACTACAGGTCTATGGAGCAAGTTCTCTGTTTCTCCAACATCAATGTCTAATGTGATCGGACAATGGTCCGAGAAGGTAGAGAGAGTTTTGATGCTATAGTTCCCGTCCGCGAGGTTTATCAAATGGTTTGAAATCAGAATTGGTCTCATAAGGAAGAGGCTCTACAAAAGGAGGGTGGTGTTATATTAATAAATGATGGGTTTGCATTCCTGATCCAGTTTTCAAAATTCCTGTCATTATTTTTGTGGTGTCTGCTGTCCCCCAATTTAGGACTTCTGGCATTAAGATCGCCTCGTGGTATGGTTCCGTCATATGAGCTGGATAGTAACTCCAGTCTTTGAAGTTCCTCTTTAAAAATAGGAAAAAAATAAATTAACCATGAAGGCCTTTTTTTTGCTAGTAGTGAATTTATGTCCACTCCAAAGAGGTCCTTGGATTGGGTTGGATTGGAGGTTGGGTTCTTAGGTATATTGTTGTCAACTTGAGGATTGTTTCTCTTTGGATAAAAAAAAATGGCAAAGGTGGCATATGTTACTGCTGAACTGTTAGTGAGCACGTTCATTGGAAAGACTTTTTCTCTTCTTTCTTGGGCGTCTTGGATGATTTTCTTTCGGCGGGGTTCAAAGTCCCAGTCATTAGCGGGGCTCTATATCTTTTCGGTGGCGCCTGCCAGTCCGAATTTTTGGATGAAATCGACGGGTCAATTGCGCGTATTGTTGCGTCCGAATGGTCCATTAAGTTCATTTGGCAGAGGTTGCTCGGGGAGTCGCTCCTCGAATGATTCAGTACGAGAAGATCAAGTGCTGCCTCTTTGCTCCTTGGACTCCTGTATCCAGCAGCATTTGAGAATTTGAGGCTGTCTTTAACTCTCATCGCGGTTTGGTGACGCGTTATCACCAATTGAGTGTTCGACTCGGCTCTGGCAAAGTGGGGCTAACCCCGAAATAATCCGCATTTATCTAAGCACTCAGCTTTAAATAAATGTCTCTCAAGTTAGGGCCTTAACCTTAAGCCTTTTGAGAGTTAGTTTTATTTTTTTTCCAAATAAAAGTGCTATCGAAGCCAAGAGTCCGAGAGCGAAATGTGTAAGCCAAAAAACATCACAAAGAAGAAATCTAGTACGTCAGTATTCAGCTGTCAGACACATCCAGCTGTACAGTATGAACCAATGTTATGTTCGAATGAATGAATCTTTATTGAGTCTTTTTGTGTCTTTAACAGTGTTTATAATACTGTTTATTTCATAATTTCTTAATCCTATAGCAGCTGTAAAGAATGGCCAGCCAGTAACAAAGAGTAAGGCATTTATAGTATACAAAAGTAGCGAAATTGCTCTTGCTCACGAAGCAAATACAATTAGTTTGATGGCAGTCATCATAATTGGACCTAGCATAAAAATAATTAAAAAGTAAAAGGAGGTGAAGAAGGATGCACAGTATACGAATCGCTTTCTGCCTCCTCAGGTACGGCGTTGCCAGCAAGTAAATTCTATAGAGATTGTATATATTTATATTTTTAATTATATAAGATTACTTGAGGCCGGTTGTATTGAGTTTATTTCAGTTAATTACTTAAGCAATTGGACATGAAAAATAAGGAAGTGAATAGGAAAACTTAAATTATCTTAAGAGTTCGTTTTGGGCTCCGTTTATGCTTACGTGTTTTGGAGAGCAGTGATTTATTAGTGATTGATATAAAAGCAAAAGGTAACTAGTTAAATTAAGGTGAATAGAATTTGGTTGGAAGCTTATAAAAAATAAAATTGTGGTTCATTTAAAGACGCTACCAGCTGAACAATTTGGGCTCAAAAGTTGCCATAGTACAGTACACCAAGTGCATCGAACAACAAAAGACATTAAAAGTGCTATAACATTAGGAAAAAGTACTGGAATGGTTCTACTAGATATTGAAAAAGCTCTTGACACCGTGTGGCATAAGAACCAGAAACACAAACTTCAAGTTCTTGATTTTCCCCTTTTCATTATTAGAATAATTGATTCCTTCTTATCTGGAAGACTTTAAGGTTTCTGTCAACAATTGCCTGTCTGATCTATATAAAATCCCTGCCGCCGAACCACAAGGATCTGTCCTTTCTCCTTTTTTATACAACATATTTACATATGATTTTCCGAGTTTCACTCACTGTAAATCAGCTATCTTTGCAGATGATACATGTTTGTATACATCGGATTCGGTTGGTTTTAACAGTGAAAGCAACTTGCAATCCGCGTAAAATAGTGTACAAATGATCTTTAATGATTGCAAACTCAAAATAAATGTTGCGAAATACTTAGGAGCACACTTAGACAGAACACTAACTTTTGGAATTCATATGCTGGAAGTAATTGGATTGTCAACTTGGATACAACAATTTTATACCCATTTATAAACAGAAAATCGAAACTCAGTACCGAAAATAAGCTTATGATTTTCAAGGTAATATTTCAAAGCATTATTTTATTTGACTCACCTGTTTGGGATAAATGTGCTAACAGCCATATACTTCGATTGCAAAGAAGTCAAAACAAAATGCCTAAAATGATGCTAAATCTAACGTGGCACTATTTAACGGAAGAACTCCACGCAAAGACCAACATCGAATAAGTTTTATTAAGAATAGCAAATTTATTTGAGCGATGCAATAAATCACGTAGGCTATCCTAAAACCACTTGATCTCAAATTAAGCTATTTAAGGGAAGCTTTATAATTGTTATTGATCTTCTTTTCATTAGTTTTTTTATACCTATGTGTTTGTTTACGAATCTATTTAATTAATCATGTACTCATCTATTTATTTAATAATTAACTAATTTACTTATCTATTTATTTATTTATTTATTTAACAATTAACTTATTTATCTATTTATTTATTTATTTATTTATCCATTTAGTAGTTTATTTATTTATTGATTTTTTTTATTTTGTTTATTTATTAATTTATTTATATATTTATTTATTTTTGATTTTTATTAACTTGTAATGCATATTTGAGATCAGCTTAAGCTTTCTTGCCTCCCGCTGACTCCAAACTTGGAAGACTTATTTTTAAGTATTTGAGGAAGGTTTTTCTTGTAGCTTTTCCTTTAACTTTTCACTATATTAAGCTGTGACACTTGTAATAATAATGTTAGCTTTTCAGAAGTAAAGTAGAGATATACTAAATCTCTGTTAACTGTGCAATATAGCCTTTAGAATGAAAAAATGTAAATAATTTCAGCTACAATAAATATACAATACTTAAGTACATATGTAAAACTAATGTCGAATTAAATCCTGCGAATTAGGCGAAAGCTAATAGATCGATATAAAAATCCTCAGTTCCGTTTCGGGCTCCAACCAACCAAATACATCTGAGTTTCTCAAAACCCCTACATAATCTTTCATTCTTCTCCCAATTCTTCCGCTCTCTCTCTGTGCTTCACAGATGAGAGTATTCATATCCTCTTGAAGAGCGAGCCAATTATAAAAAAAAAGAGCACTATCGTAGTTATCTCTCGAGGGCAGCTCTCCTGAGAGGCTGTCTATTCGCGAGCTTTTTGTGAGCAAACTCTCGGTGAAAGCTCTCAGAGCCGTGTCCACTTAGTTTATTTTTGTGATAATGATCTTTTGGCAGTTTTAGGAGTGACATTAGTTCCGTCCGAATACCTGGCAGCGTACTTTTACGAAAAATTACGAAATCCTGTTCGAGTGCGCTGAAATTTTGTAATTTTTCGTAGAAGAGAGCTTCGAAGCTTTTGCTCCTCATCCGGCCAATTGATAACATTTGGGCTTAAGCTGCAAATAAATAATAATAATAATGTATTATTAGTGACACCGTGGAGAGGGAAAGATCGAACCGATCAGTCAGATCTCTAACGCTGAACGCTTCGTGATCAGCAAACCACCAAAAAACTGCAATGTATTTGATTGCCCTACACTTTTTTCAGAACGCAGATCTCGTAGATTGCCGATGACTCGAACTTTTCTACGTGGCTTTCGTTCAGCGATCTCCTTATTCTGAAATGTGTCCGGAATTCTTTTTCGGAATATGATGGTATTATTTCATCCAGAAGCTTTCGCGCAGTTTGTTTTTTCCTGTTTGGAAAAAACCATAATCGTTCCCCACAACGCAATCCAACAAAACTTTAACTTGATTTTTGGTTCAATTGTACATTTTTTATTCAAACTTTTTTTAAATTCTCATAAAATAAAAATTTCTCATGAAAATTTTCGGCGCCGGCTTTTAGTTTGGTTTGACGTTTAATTTTTGACAAAAATTTAGGTTCAACGCGTTCGTTTGCATTTTGGCGATTTTTCCCCTTTTTGAGAGAACTAAACCACAATTTTTGATATTATCTCATCTACGAACTTTGGTGCATATAGCACGCGACATCTTACAAGCAAAAAGTTGCAGCAGCTTTTGTGGTAAGCATTACTAAAAAAATTATAAACCTCAACAATCCACGAAGTTTTGCCAACTGAAAAGTAGTGAGGCGGAGTACATACATAAATAAATCCGCTTGTGCTAACATTGATCTTCATAAATTGACGGTGCCCTGAAGATGATAATGTTGAGGCATTGATTGCATCGGAAATAGCCTTACGAATCTCATGTTTGGGCTTTCGCTTGCAAAAATCATATCACAAGCCCCGTAGTTCCTGGGAAACATGCTCTCAAAATTGTTTATGCTCATCCGTTTCCTTGGCTAAATTTGGTATAGCAACTTTGAGACAATTCTCCTCATCAATTTTATATTTCCTTTTATTGGTTGGGGATTGTCGCAGAATACGGAAACCCTTGGGATCTCCTTCATTGCAGATTGAATTTCGAACACAAATTAACAGTGGAAGTAAAGGACTCATACAAAAGATAATTCATTTCTTAGATTCAGAACCACTTTTTGGTAGAAACATGCCAGTTCCAGACTGTTTTGTAGCTGTTGGTGCTTTTGTTATGACTTATCAACTCGCACCAAATCGTATTTTTTACTACCGTCTTAGTAGAGAACGAAGAATAGTTCAAGGAGTTTGAAGAACAAAAATTCTTTGCGAATTCTTTAAAAAAAAAAAATTGAAACAATTAATTTCTTGGTCTCGTCGCATGTCGAAAAATCCATCCTACACGTTATTCGCCGAGATCTACACAAAATACGGACAAAGTTGGTATTGTAAGAGTTACTGTCCGAGAGTGGTTCCCACATGTGTCCATTTGAGCCCGTAGTAAATCGTTGCATGTACAATACATGCGGGCCTGACGTAAAAGAAAAATTACGACTTCAGGTTAACCATTCGTTGCAGCTATCTTGTGATCTAATGTCGTTGCATACAAAAATATCGGTAATACACGGCATGTAGAACTTGTCCCGAAACGTCGCACGTACATCCATGCTCTGTCACGAAGCCTCACAAGCCTCGCATTGGATTATGAGTTTGTAATTTTTGGTAATGTCACCTTTACGAACTCAACTGAGCTCTGTTTGTGACATTTAATCAGCTTTGCGCCATTGGAAAACCATCCGGCGTCAGTGAAAGTCGGTGGAGTTGCTGACGGCTTCTCTGTTATGTGAGCCAGTATTTCGTCGGCTAACTATCATTAGAGATCTCCAATATTCTCCACAAAGCCTGCCCTCTTCGTTACTGAAGTCGGAGATCCCAGAGACGGGGTTGTCCTTTACGACTTCATTAAAGGGTCGGTTCGCCGTAATGACACTCCTCACCTTCTTAGGATACTTATGGGCCTCATCTTGAGACTTGGATCTCTTGAATGTTTGGTTCTAACGGGCTCCGGTTGCTTGCCCACGGGATACAGGTTTGGCATTAGGCTTTTGGGCCCCCGTCGGTCCGGTTTTATCTGCCGATATCCCTTTCCTCCGGTAGCTACCCCTATTGTGGGTGTGCTAGCTACGCTCCCTTTAGATGATGGCTCACCCTTTCCGGGATCGTTGCCCTCGGCCTCTAGATCACTGGCCCAGCAAAAAATGTCGTGCTCTTTGTCTGCCCAGCTTCCTTTGGGTATTTTACCTTTTCGCTCTAGCTGGAACTTGGAATTCCGGGTCGCTCGAATACTTATAATGACAGGCTTCTTTTTCTTTTTGGTCGTAGAGGCCGAGTCATCCGCAAGGGAGCGCTCAAGTATTAAGCCCCCCCTTCATGTAACACGCCGTAACATTTGTTGTACGAAGAGAACATCACTTGCCCTTCTAGTAGCAATCCGCTTTGGCCGTACTCTCCTTTCGCGTCTGCTACATAACGCGTTTTTCGAACTCCCCCTACCGCCCTTGTAATGCTTTAACAACGTAATAATTGAACGCTACCCAAAACTGCAGACGGATTTGTTGCTCTAGTACCTATCTTAACATTGGAGCATAGGTATCTAGCTAGTTCGGAACCCTAAATAGACTGAAAATGTTCGTGATTTACATTTCGCTTTCATGTACTATTACTCTGTAGTTCATACAGATTAAATACTGCCATTGTTGCTTTCAATCTGAAATCGTATAAGCAACTTGTCGAGTTTCAATTTCCAAAGTCAACTGAAAGTGTGCCCTATTATTTTGAATTGTACATTCAGTGATCTTTTCAACAGGACTTGTTTTTCGAATCTGGTGCAGTCACCATTTGCCATTGGGATAAAGTCAATGGCACCATCACTGGATTGGTCGACCAGTGATAGAAGTCTGCTAATGGGTGGCGTTGTTGTATCGGCTTAATTCCTACTTCGTGTTTGTCAAAATAGTGGTTTGTGTAGATTGTGTTTAAATGGCTCTGCTGTGAAGGCATTACACTGACAGCGGGGTGTTAAACTTATTCATTGTACATATATCAAACTAATGTCGAATAAAATCCTGCGAAATCGACGAAAGCTAATAGGTCGATATAAAAATCATCTGTTCCGTTTCGGGCTCCACCCACGTAAGTGAGTTGAAACCAAATACATCTGAGTTACTCGAACCAGTACATTATCTTTCATTCTTCGCCTAATTCTTCCTGGTTGAATTAAACACTTTAAATTTGTGAACAATATTATAATATAATGAGCCAATAGTAGATTTAATTAAGTTTTCCTCAAATGCTAATTAAAATAAAACATATCAAAAGTTAACAATTCTGTATATCGCATTATCGCAACAAAATAAACAAATAAAGACACATATTTAAAATGTATAGGAAGGAAGAAATAAAAATTAAGAGAAATTGCGATTCTTTTGCCGTGTAATGTAAACCATATTCTTTGTCCCAAATCGATGTTATCATATTTTTATTTCCCAATTCAATATCAATTGTTTTTTTTCCTTGTTTACATTATGAATTAAATTTAAATTAAGTTCAACTACATACATATATAACTATATAAATATATGTTATGTAACATTATTATTGAAAACCCACAAACCTTATTGTGCTACATTCGCAAGTTCCTTCGCAGTAAAATTTTAAAAAGACAAATGCATGTTTGTTACATATTAATACAATAATGTAGAATCACTAAAAATAGTAGAATATGAACGTTTTCTAAATTTTCTTTCGTTATTTCATGTGGAAATATACATTTCATAAGTATATATGTGTTCAATCGTCTATTCAGACATTCATTCATCTCTATTCCTATATACAGGTATGCTACAGGTCTTGGAAATATCACTTGTTTGTTACTATTTTAAAGAATACGAAATTAATTTAACTACATATGTTGAACTAATCATGTTGATTTTGTAATTTTTTCACACATATTTTTGTAATATACTGAACGGTTTTGTCTTAAATATATTATATTCGTTCCCCAATGTTCTTCATTCCGCGTTTTGTGAATTCAACCACCAAAGATTTTAATAAATTTTGATTTAACAACGCAATAATCAAAGGCAAAAGTTTCTTTTCTTTTTAGTTTACAACTGAAATATAAGTAAAGAGCACCTGTTAAGAAAGAATTAAACATTCTCTACTAAATAAAAAGGTCAGAGCTCTGAAGAATCTTAACCCTAGACCCGTGTACTGGACTCTGAGTGCCCTTTACAATTTTTAAATCAGAAAAATACGCTCTGAAACGTGCCTTTGATGGGTTTTACTTCCGGGCACACAGTATCCAAGTACAGGAAATGAACTTTATGAATTAATTTAGTTGATATTTGGGGCAGGTTGTGGTCGCAAAAATAGAATGTCGGTATCGTGTTCACGGGCACTCAGTACCCATACGAATTGTTAGTGCATTTTATATGAAAATCATTCTTTTGAACGGTGTTTTATTCGCTGACTACAGTATTATAATCACAGAAGATAATAAATTGTCAGTAAGTTAGTTTTGTTATAAAAGAGTTTATTTGTTTTCAATTATTTTGGTGTATAGTGATATCGAAAACAAAATTATTCTTAAGTAAGTAAATGCCGTGTGTGAAGTTGAATGCTTTTTGTTATTTATGAACTTTCTATAGAATATGGATTATATTTTGAATCGCATACTATTCCTGCTAAATGCATCATCAAAGCGAAATTTGACTGCTGAGGGGCAGGAAATTTTCGATGAACACTGCTATCGGATTTTGAGTGGAGTGGATGGAGGGTGCGCAGCTAGTGCAAATAACTCCGAAGGCGACTCGGATTTCTCGGGTGCTGATGAGCCGAACGAAGCTAAACTTGACGTACGTTTACAATAGGCTGGCTTTGATATGGACGTAGAAGTTGAAGTGGAATCGCAGGAACAACAAGAACGTCAACGTGATGAAGAGGTAGAAAGTGAACCTGCTGCACCCAATCGAGGAATACGATATGCAAGGCAAAACTTAAAAAAAAGAGCTGCTAGAGATCGTAATGAACGATTGAGCTGTGATGTTGCTTCATTTTCTAAAACATTTGCATGAAAATCTGATAGCTTAAGGCACTGATCATTCCAAGTAATATCAAAAATATAGTCCTCGAGACAAATAAAACGGCCAGAAGAGTATATGAAGAAAATCGGTTATCTGATCAACCTAAGGTAATGCGTCGATGGTATGCGACAACAGAGGATGAGATCTATGCATACATTGCCATATTACTTTATGCTGGCGCTGAAAAAGCATAAAGTGTAGAGGCAAAGGATCTTTTCCATCAAAGTGAGTTTCTTCATCAAACAAAATAGCTTACCATAGACGAACAACTCGTTGCCACAAGGGGAAGATGCCCATTTAAAGTGTACATGGTGTTAAAATATTTGTGATTGTGAATGCTTAAACCAACTACCCTCTACAAGGAGAAATATATGTTGGGCAGCATCCGGGTGATAATCGATCGGAGGGTATATCACATCAACTCGTGATGCAATTAGCGAAAAAGTATCTAGATAAGGGCTACAACATAACTATGGAAAATTATTTCACTTGTGCCATTAGCACTGGACTTGATGACAAAAAGAACAACAACAGTCGGCACAATAAAAAGCAATTAGCCAGAACTACCAAGGGTTTCAACACTAGCTGATAAAGATTAGAGCTAAATTTTCGTCTTCTTCTTGCTACTATCGGTGTATGCAATTATGTAGCTATGCAAGCAACACGAAAAAAATGTGCCAATTCTATTGACTAATCATCAAGAAGATACCATAGATAAAGTTACAAATGAACCACAATTTATCTTAGATTACAACTCAACAAATTGTGGGTTTGATACCTTGGATCGAATGGTGGCCGAATACACTTGTAAGCGAAAAACTAACCGATGGCCGGTCACGGTATTTAATAATCTTCTGGATTGTGCAGCTGTTGCCGCTTACATAATGTTTTATATATGTCAACCTACTTGGTACATCAGCAAGAAAAGATCTGCATGAAATCTTTTTTTAAAAGAACTTGCTTTGGAGCTTGCGGACAAGCACATTTAAACTCGAATCGGAAAACCCCCGCTTCAAGCTAAAGTTAAAATTGCCATGAACCTAATTGGGTTTGAGATTCAAACCATTCCAATTTTAACTGCTGCCAAAGCAAATAATTTAAAACAACGTTGCGAAACTTGTAAATCTTTAAAGAAAGATTAAAAACAACATCAAATTGCGAATTAATGGTATGGTATGCACAAAGCACTATGTTAGAGTGTTCGAAAAATGTTAGGTTAGTAAGGAAACAGGTAGTGACGAAGATGAAGATAACCCTCGACCTCGCGGGACCACCAGAAAAACGGCGAAGTCCAAGTTAAACTGAAACTATAAACTAAGTCGCATAACTTGTACTATTTTAAATTGAAATCATCTTTCATGAGGTATACCTGCCTCACATTTTCTATGAAAACTATACGGACGCACAGTGCCCATGTTCCAAAAAATAAACCTTGCCCACCTCCCCACCGGTATGTCCTGCAGCTATATCTACTTTGCACATAATTTATATTGCAATGCTTTGAAAGTCCCTCCGATTATTTTGCTTATTTTTGATTTTGATTATTAGATCTTACAAGTCCAATGTCAAAATTATACTCCAACTTATGTAGCTACCTTCAGCCAGAAATCAGAGAAAAAAGGTCAGAGGAATAGAAGTTAGCTTCATCTCTGAGTCTACTTCACGCAAAATGTAAGGAAACACTGATCGACATCACAATTTTAAATTTTTTGCTTCGGTTGTTACATTTCTACTTACACTAATTCGGGTAGTACATTTTGGACTTATCTCTCAACATAGCCCTGCGCGCTCTTTTCAATCGACTCAGCATCCATGCACAATCAAAATAAGTTTTTATAATACAATTTCACCGTAAAATAAAATATTCCAATGGAAAAACTTTACAAGGATTCAAATTATTCTAATACAATTCTTGATTTTGACATTCGAATTCAGTCGAATTACAAAAAACCTTTCAGTGAAATTTAATTCGATTTCATTCCACTTTCACGTGAAATACAGAACATGGGGAGTTATATCTGTTTATTAAAGAAAATTAATCAATCTCAAACGAAGTTTGCATATAACTTAAAGCTTCGAGAAAATATTTAGTCCATACAAATATGTTATGAAATTATTTGTTAAATAATTGATTAAAGTTATTTTTTGTTGTTTCTTCTGGGCTATGAATAAAATTAAAAATTAAACATAATATAACTTAAACAAATTTTTCGATGTTAATTTGGCATCTGAGCGGAATTTGTTAAAAACAATGAAAATTTATTTACAATATTAAATACATATTTTTGAACCTCACGCAATGACAAAAATAACATGTCATAATAAAGACATTAAATTAAAAATTAACATCAAACTAACATTTAAAAATATAGATTTTGTATATGCAAAAAAAGGAGTAAGAATTACACAATTTTGATTGCGTTTCTTGTCAAACAAAAACAGTTACATGGTACAGTTAAAATAATACATCAATAGAAGGTTAAAAAGCTTATTCGCTATAAAAAAACATTGGATTTTCACTTATTTGATGTCGATTCGTCCGCGCAGTTTCGCTCGCACATTTAAGTACTCGGGATTTACATGGTCTTCAATAGATGGATTTTGACTGCCGGAAATTGATTGTTTTTCGAGTTTTTGCGCCCGTTCCATGATGACCCGATTTAGTTCACTTTTGAGTCCGGACTCTTTCTTATCTGCTTCTTCTTGCTGTTGTTGAAGCAGTATTTGACGTTCCCTCTTCTTTTCAAGTACTTTTTGCAGTTCGGATTTTTGGTTGAGGACATTTTTACCTCTGAAATGAAATAATATAGTTTTTAAAAATTCGTTACAGAAAATACATATATACAGTCAAAGGTTAAATTATTTGCACAATCCAGTTTTTATACTTTACACCTCCAATTTTTCTTTTTAAAACTACATATTTGGAGGGCTTTCTCTTATTTAGTTTCAGTTTTTAACATTTTCCGAAAATATTTAAAACAAAAAAAAAATTATCAAAAGATAATTGTTAAAGCAAGTTAAAGAATACATTCTACTTTCAGAAAACTTAAAAAAAAAAAACAAACAAGCGCCTCACATTTATTTGTTACAAGAAGGAGTTGCAAAAGGATCTCAACTGAATCGTTAATTTGTGACGTTAGACAAAAAATGAATCAAAAGAAAACAAAGCGTATGCTCATCAGACGCCAGATGTTATTAAAAGAAAGCTTCCAGAGGGCCACCGATGGACTCATAATTCCATGTGCAAGGATATGAAACTTGTCGAATATGCAAATAGACGATGCCATAGATGTGTGCAAAACTGCAATCAATACTGCACTGGATAACCAAAAACGACAGCAGTATTCGAAGGACAGGTTCGCAAACTTACCTATCAGCATGCAGAACAACTATTACCATAGACAGTGGATCAGAAAGCGGCTTCAGCGAATTTTCCGCCGGGAATGGTACACGGCTACCGCGGAATATCAAAGTCTGCGTAGCGAACTAAGCTGTGCAAATATAATGTTCCGTAACGCCTTACAGCACAATAGTAACACCAAACTCGAGAAAAAATTTCAAGCCATCAAGACAGGACCTGATACCTTCAGAAGGATCAATAAAAATATTGGAAAGGAAGTGAAGATGCCCCGAATAATTAGCACGCCACAGGCTGAAAAGCCAGAAGCCTTCGCAAACTATTTTGAAGGAAACTTTAAGCCACACGTCCCAATGTAACAGCGCTCATGGAAGAGATTCAACGGTTAGTAGCGAAAGCCAAGGAAACAACGTCAAAAACTACCTTCAACGAGAACAACACGGCGGAAAACCCAACAAGCAACGTGGAGAAATTCAGCACGCCCGGAGAAATCGAGATCATCATGAGCGGTCACTTCAAAAAATCGGCCGGATCCGATAAAATCCCCACCTTCGTCCTTAAAAAGCTACAGCAGGCAATGTTCACCATACATACGGTGTTGCTGAAAAATTGTGATCAATAAAAGCTACTTTCCCTCAAAATGGAATCCCGGACATCCAATTTGGATTCCGGGAAAAGCACTCAACCTTGCACCCACTTATGATTTTTCATCATGATGTGACGAGGGCCTTGGACAACCATCATGTCACGTGGGCATGCTTCCTGGATATCCAGAAAGCATTTGACACAGTATGAATTCAAGGATTCATTCACAAACTCACAACATTAAACTTTCCAGCATCCCTTATAAAAATTATATTCTCCTTTCTCATCCACAGAAAATTCTTCGTTCAGGTGAACCAGGAGAAGTCCATCTTGAACATAATGGAAGCCAGTGTAGACTAATGATCCAAAGTTGGCCCGAGGCTGTTGAACATAATGGCATGCGACCAACCGCCGCTGAACAATACAACCAAATGCTGCCTGTATGCCGATAACCCACTGACATACGCCAGCTCGTATTGCTGCTATTGTTGCACGGAGATTAGAAATACACATCCGCCATCTCTATCAATACTACATGAAGTGGGATATCTTAATCAACACCAGCAAAACCAAACTGCTCTGCAACAGATGGCCGACAACAAAAGCCAGATTTGCAACTAGACGATCAGCCACCAACTGTAGAGGCATCAATATCGGACTCCACTGGGGAAACAATTCCATAAGCGGATGAAATTCAACGGACACGGCAGGTCCATCCTGAGGCGAGCCAATTTTCGTTTCATCGGGTTTATCCACTAATATAAATTAATTATAAGCAGCTCATCAGACCCGTAATCACATACGGGTTCCCCGTTTGGTTGACCGCGTCAAAGACCTATATGCTGAAGCTGTAAGCCTTCGAAAGAAAGATTCTCAGAATATGCACCGAACTGCAACTGGACAGAGTGACTATGAAGCACGTAAAGAACAGCGAGCTCCATATGGCTGCACCGATAACTCCGCTCAGCATCTACATGCCGCGGATGTTCCAGAAATTTCTCGAGGCAACAAGAACCCACGACAACAACAACATCAGCAACATGGCCAACGAAGAAATACCAGGAGACCAGTGGCGAAGCCTCATATTGTTCAATTCGTTCATGAACGACTAACTTTCACAAGAAGTTATTTAAATTTTTGCGTTCTCTAAACTACATAAAAGATATTTATACTCTTCTTCTCATTGTAGTAATTTTTCATTTTCCAACTCGTGCATTTCCTATTTGTACAATTCCACACAGAAGTGAAATACCTCACAGCCGTAGCTTTTTTCCTCCTCACCAAATGTATGCATGTATCTTTCCAACTCGTTCAAACGATTCGGCAACGAAATGATACCATGAAAAGTATAGGCACAAACAAAAAAAGAATTTCAAGTGTTGTATGGCCCATTTCGTTCAATTCGCTTTTGAACGAGGCGAGTTTGGTAAGATGTATGAAACGAATACAGAAACAAGATAAAACATAGATCGATAATGAGGTAAAGGAATCTACATTTATTTCAGTTTTAATGGACGAAACATCAGATAGTAGTAAAAAGTCCCAGCTATCCACAATGGTAAGGTTTGTTTCGCGGGAGGGAAATATAGAAGAAAGATTTTTGGGTTTTTCTGTTGTGAGTGCAAATAAGTCAGCAGAAAGCTTTTCTGACCATATTATTAAAATAATAAATAATATGATCATAAACTTATTTGTCAAACATATGATGGAGCTGCAGTTATGACTGGTACGCAATCGAGAGTGAAGAGTCACTTTCCGAATGCCAGGTTCATTCATTGTGCAGCACATAGACTTACCATTTGCCTTTAGGATGTTATGAAAAATCATAAAAAATGCAGGCGGTTTTTTGAGAGGCTGAATAGACTATCCTCATTTTTCGCACAATCTACTAAAAGGTGTGCGCTATTAGATGCAATTGTGAAAAAAAGATTTGCAAAAGAAGTTGGTTTCGGTGGCAAAAGAGTGCAGGGAAAGTCTGATAGAATATTTTCGAACGACATATCGAGTGAGACACGGAATTGATGAAAAAATAGAATACTTAAGATTATTATGTGAAATTATTGATACAACAAATGCACAACTCATATCAAGATTTTCCGACTTAAAAGAACTGAAGTTTATTTGTTTGCTAGAAGTAAATAAGTATAAAGAACATGAAAAACAATTTCCTACTACTATTTTAAATGAACTCAACTCATCATATGGTCAATTTTTTGATATTTTATCTTTGAAAAATGAACTAATTGTTATATATAAACAAACAGAGTTACGAAATTTAAATTTAAAACAATTTTTCCAAAAACTTAGCAGCAATGATCCTATTTCAGTTTTCCCCAAATTTATAAACTATGTGAATTTATCTTAACCTTTCCTTTGACAACTTCATCCGTTGAAAAATCATTTTCCACCTTTAAAATAATCAAAACTTGTCTTAGAACAACAATGTGGCAAAACAGGTTGATAAATCTTTCTATTTAAAAAAAAACTTTTAAAAGAAAAACAGACAGAAGAAATGTTTTATGAAAATGTTATAAAAATGTTTTTAAAAAGGTCTCTGCTTAATATGATAAACAATATTTTTTCTTTTAGTTAGAAAGCGTAATAATAATGTTTTAAAATAAGTTGAGAAGAATTAGTTTTATAAATAAAATCCAAACAAAAAAAAAATTTTATTCCTTTAGTCTGAGAAAATTTGTATTGTTAAATGAACTTGCTTAAAGAGATGTAAACGTTATTTTCTTATTTAATTTCAAAATTTCTTTTCACTGATTGAAATGAACAGCACCTACATATACCAATTAAAACTTTGCTGAACGACTGCAGATATTTGGCACGCGTCGCTACTGCAGGAGACTACACATACCTCAATGCAATTGCTATATTATAAGAAGCCCTTTTCACTCTCGACGTCAACGAAGGACCAGCATCTACAAGGAAGTAGACACAACCCACCGACGACCAACCCAGCCGGATTTAAACAACCCGAGGCTCTACCAACAGCAAGACTTATTATTTTTTATTGACAGGTACGTATTCACTAAAAAAAACCCATGTATTTCGCTGGGCCCCTATTGTTGAACCAGCACCAATTTAAAAGAAAAAACAATGTAAATCAGCCTTTAGATTAAGATTGTAAATATTTCATGCAGTAAAATTTTAAATCATAAAATTCAATCCAACCCAAAACAAATAAAGTATCATCACTAAAATCAGTTAAGATTACGATTACAATTACTGAATTGTAATCGCCCATGATTACGAATTACATAATCGCACGAACGCCGGCTAAATATGGCCAAATAACACCGTCGGCATGCAATCCGCACCAAACAATTATTTTTTGTGGATGAAGTGGTGATTCATGAAGCAAATGTACATTATCACCCGACCAATAACGCATATTTTGCTTATTGACGAGCCAAAAATTAGCTTCGTCACTGATGATAATTTTGCGATCAAATTCATTATCTTGGCGCATATTCTCCAATCGGAGAACGTACGTTTATTATTTTATGGGTGTAAACCATGATCCTTACTCAAATTGCGCCATACTGTAATTTGAGCGATGCCAAACTTGAGTACGCCGTGAAATTGATTGATTTGTATCCCTTGCTATGAACGCCAGCGATATTTTCGACACTTCGACCTACCCGTGGTGACATGGCAACATCACACAACAAATATGCAGACTCAAATGATTGCACTAAACTTGTTTTGAGCATTACGCTCGAAAAGTGGAGTTAACGCACTTAAAGTTGCGGTCACCGACTCCGAATTGCGGTAGAAATTTTTAGAATTTGGTGACGTTGCTCGTTCGTGTGCTTTACCATGATAAAAATGTTGAGTTTACTGAACAAATTGACAATAACAGTTCGAGGATTAGTGAACGGGTGCGTTCACAAATTAAACTCAAAGTTGTCAAGTATTGTATTCAAATTGATTCCTTTTATTTTGATAAATAGATCTTGGAAAGCAACGACTAAGAAAATCTGTTTGTTATAGATTAAGAATTGAATACTTCTATTTTGTACCCATATAAATAAAAATAGAAAAAATTGATGCTATGCAGACAGGCTATAAGTTTCATTTGATGAGAGCGGCTAGGGCAATTAAAAGTTATGCAATGTAATATAATCAGATCTGCATTATATATAGAAACAAAAATAAATAAATATTTACATTTTATTATTGAACATAAGTTCTCTATGAAGATTCTTTCTATTCGATGATTCCAAGCAAGGGTTCACGATCTTTTTCGGCAGTATCAGTCCATCAGAATCCGTCTCCACGCCGGGTGGTGGAGTTGACATCATCATACTATTGCTTGGTGATCCTTCACGAGATGTATACTCGCGGAAACCTTCGGCGTCGGCACCGCCCTCTGAATTTTGATCTAGATGAAAAGAAAAACACGATATGAATTCTTGGAATTAACGGGATAGATTAATTTTGTTGGTCAACATTTAAAGTACAGTTTGTCAAGAAAGTGTTTACACAAAGTAAGAAAACTGAGAATTTAACTTAAACGTTATAAAAACAGGAACTTACAGTATCTTTATTGCAAATCTTTATTTTTTACAACTTATAAAACTACATTTTAAAAATTTAATTAAAATACATAAAAAAAATACTATAAATAAATAAAATACTTCATAAAATCAGTATTTGACGGTTTTCAAAATTTTCTTTCCTTAATACTTTCCAGAGTTTATTGTTCGCTCCATACGTGGGAGTTAAGACGTGCGAATTCGGGGCTTCCGTAGCAGAATCCACCAATTATTCCGAGTACGAAGTTTTCTTTATGAATTTCTCATAGAACTACAAACAATTTAAGGCCATGATCCACACAACATAAAATTATAATTGAAAAGCGTCAGCGACAGCTAAACTTAGATCGTCCGTGGAACCCTCATCCGCAATGGAAGCTATTTGGCATATTAAAAAATATTACACGGTTTGTCAAATCAGGGTGATGAAAAGTTTTGCCCTCATGTTATCGACCATTAAAACAACTTTTTTGACAATTATTTTTTTCTGACTGAACATCAAGCCCCGCAAAAAAACAGCAGAAATCTACAAAAGAAAAATGCAAAAATCCTAATGCATTTCGGGTTTAGATTTGGACTCTGCGCTGATGTATCTAGAACTTTTGTAAAGTTATAAAGCATCCACGTCTTCACCGTAAGTTCTTTATGTTTTGGGTCAGTATCTTCATAAAACTTGAGCTGGGGTTTTCTGCTTTCTTCACCGCCATTAAAACCAAAATCTTTAGCACTATTGAGTAAATGAGTCTGAAGATTGCTCAGGAATTTTTTTGCGTCAATGGTGTTTTCATTAAAGACTAAGTCCTTAGATTTGCACCCCCATATCATCACAGACAACTTTCCAAATTTCACTGTTGGAATTATATTTCTGTTCGACCTGGCTTTTAAAGGTTTGCGCCAATAGCACCTCAATATTCGTTTGGTTTAATGCTATATTCTGAATCGAACGAAAGGCGTTTTTGTATATTTTAAGTTGAAAGTAGGGGTTTTTTCTGCGCAACTTGTGAATTCATGCCTCCTATGCACTTGTGGTATTGTGTCGTCTGAAACTTTGACCCCACACTCATGGTTTATCTCACTTGACAAGGCTCTTAGGGATGTTTGTGGGTTTTCGTTCACTTTTTCAGCAAGCATCGGTCATTTCTGTCAGATAACTTTTTAGGCCAACCTTTTGGAACAATGTCCTCCAAACTATTTTCACGCTCTGCTCTGCGGTTTATTATGTTATAAATTATCTTTTAGGATAAGCCAAACATCTCTGACATTTCCTTGACACTTTTGCCATTTGAATTGTTCATGCAGTGCGATATCCCGGCCGGATACCGGCTGTTATTTCTTCTTAAATTTTTACCATCACATGTGTATCATTTAAAAACAATTGCAATAGAATTGCAAATTAGAGAGCACAGAAATAGATTGTTTAAGATCGGAAAAGGGTTAAAAAAAATTTACTGAACTATGAGGTGCCGGTCCACGGAAGGAAATGCCTTGAGGCCAACCGCAATAGAATTTAAAATATCAGAGCAATACAGTCAGCGTGCAAAGGCACGTTGTTCAATCAAAGTTAATTGAAAATTTCAATGAAAAAAATATTAGAGAACATATTTAATATAGTTGTGGTCTATTCAATAAATCTATGAATTTTATCAAGCCAAAAACAAGTGAATTTACACAATGTTATCAAAAGGGAAAAGTAAGAGTATCGCCTTGGACTGAACAATTAAAAAATAATCACTCGCTTTCAATAATTTTTTTAAAACATATAAGGTCTTTTAACAGCTCATTGGTATTGGCTTCGTTGGGTGCAAATATTGCGTCACCACCTGGATATGGGCCCTACTGTTTCAAGCATTTATCATCGTACTGGACCTCTTTATCACAACTTTGGCGAACAACGAAGCTGCCGATCGGAATATGATTTTAAATGGAAATTGTTGTTTCGATCCTTTACTGATGAATTAAGGGGAATTAAGGTTTTTCATGACAATATATTCTGATTAAAGACGCTATAATACATAAAGAGAATAGCTGTCGTTTTACAAAATGCTGATGGTGAACAATTAAAAATACTTTTTTAGTTCACTGCAGATCTGATCCAAATAACTCCAGACAGAGACAAACTGAACAAATAATTTTTTTTATTTTAATTTAGAACTAATGCTTTATCCACTACTTTTTGAGTAAGGAGATCGAATTTGGGTTGTAAATATTATTAATAAATAAAGCAAGCATTTTCTATGAAAATCAATAAGTCACAAGGGAAAACACGAGTATTTTGATTGGGGCAAGTCTACGTTGCAATGTACAGAGTTCGTTGTACAATTGACTTGAAAATTAAAAATTATACAGGGTCCACATCAAAGAAATTTGCCAGGAGCTTAAATAAATATTAAAACAAAAACAATATAACCAACATTAGCAAGCCACGGAAGAGGGCCCAGATCCCATTCGCTGGATTTATATAATTTTTCGTATTCACCGAACGCTGCCGCCGTACAGTTACATAACAGCTTCCGCTGTTACATCAGTTTTAATCATATAAAAAAAAGATTTAAGGAATTTCAATAACATATGCAATGTTTACTAAATAAAATTCATTACATAGATGCATATGACATTCATCCTGCCGACAGGCTTTTCTATTAGTTTATCAATATTTTTCATTGAAATTTTTTTCTGATATACTTCAAAAAATGTATAATAATATGTTATTTAATTTAATAAAATTATATTAATCATGTCACCGCTGAGTTTTTTTTTTTGCCTTTAAAACCTAAGCCCTCAAAAGAGCTTTAAGCGAGTGGGCAAGCCAGGAATTCAAAAAATTAATGCTTCAACCGACCTGCAAGGAAGCGAAACGAGCTTTGAACTCCGGAAAAAGGAATCTACTAATTACAGAGCACATTAACCTTAATCTTTACACCGATACCAGACGTTTAGCACCTCAAAGGAATGCGGAGCGATGATCATGGATTTCGCAAAACAAACGAAAAGATTTTCCGATCATACAAATCAAGCCGCTCCGTAAAAATCAACTTGGCCACCGCTCCTTTTATTTCACTACAACCTCCCACTTAACCATAATCGTTTCCATACAGGAAGTAGGGGAACACAACGAGCCCAATCAGAGGCCTAAGTGAAGACCAAATAAAACTCACCCTAACCAACCAATTATCCATCAGAGTTCCAGGATTCATTGGGTTTGAAGGTTGGATCAATATCTGAGTCGCCTCGCATTCACCATGACAATCAATGAGTCAAAGTTCGTCGGGCCAAATTACGAAAGAAAAAAATATAAAATTAATTTAGGACGCTCGTTGCTAGTGTGTCAACTCGGCCGGTCAAAAATCTAGCAAAACGTGACACATTTAAACTTCGCCCCTATCCGAAACTCTGCTTCACAGCAGCACTAATGACACAGACGAACTACACAAACTATTATTTGGACAACACGAACTCGTCATGCTGGAAGCTGGAAAAAATAAGAGAAAACAATACAGCAGGGCCAATCACTCGGTCAGTCGAATTATGATAGCGCCGTACATTTGATTCCGATTGCAAATGACGATTGAATCAAATTTAAAAACAAAATATAAGTTCAAGACTTACTCCTATATTCGAACCTGGGACCCAATTAATTCAAATGACAGGCAGGTGCTTAAAAAATTGGCCATCCAAGCGTCTACTGCATGCATTATGATCCAGTGATAAAAACAAAAAAAAATGTTTTTTTTTTATTTTGTAGAGGAAATGATTTAAACAAAATTAAGTCTATTTCCATTAAACTGAAAGACTTTCGCCAAATATGGTTTCAAAAAATAAAAAAAATAAAGTGATTTTATAAAATAAGCTTAATTCTTCAGAAAATAAGGAATTTAACATAAAATATGGAAAATGCCTGACGAATTGTTATTTGCGGAATGAAGCAAACCAATTTCGGTTTTCGTTGAGGCAATTGCTGCACATTACACATGACCTGTATTCGCAATCAGTTGGAGATTGTCATATAATTATCATACAAAAAGGCTACTACTTCCCGTCTTAATTTAAAGGGGCTAACATTGTTAAACAAAAAGGGAATGTAGAAACAATGTGACTGGGTGCCGAGCGATTTATCTTCTAAAGGAACTCAGTAGTTAAGCCGCTTCTGCATTGACAGCACGACAATGCGCGATATCTTATTCGCATTCCTCGAGAAACATTCAATGCTCTGGTGATTTGTCATCACGGTATTTTACACTGTTTTTGATTCGAGGTTTTGTACTCAAATTATCCATCTAAAATCTCAAGCATCGCAGATGAAAATTGTATATTCATTTCTCTCTAGCAGGACGTACTTTTTTCAGATGAGCAACGTGAAATCGATCGAAATGGAAAACAGCGTGGGCCAAGGATCTTATAATTTTTATTTTAAGTCGCCCAAAAATCAGTGAATATTTTTGAAGCCAAAACGGCGCCCGAACGGATGCAGCAGAGTAGTCCTGATCTCTTAAATTCAGGTTCACATCCCGCAGAAGGATATAGAGACAAAGGGTAATCAACTCTTTATTATAAATTGACGACTGATGAAAAACACCCAATCGCACGTCAAAGTAATTGGGGGTGAGAATAGACTGAGGTAGCGCTGTTTGATGATAATCTTCTGTGTAGCTTTGATGCTGTTGTGATCGCGATTTCCAACGTTTACTTGGATAAAGGCAACACTTCTGTCTAACTTTAAAAAGAGTTATGTCACGTTGATTTCATATATATTGCAACTTTAATTCTTGAGTGGAAACATACCGTGAACGCCAAAGAAAAAGATTTATTTGCAATGAATTGGTATAAACATTTTAGCGTTAAATATTACACAAAAATACATTCAAACTTCTTCATATTAATGGCGCCAAAAAACATTTTTCAATCAAAGCAAAAATCTTATAACAAGTACGGCCTGTGGTTCCCTTTCGCCTTTAGGACAGCATCTATACGTCTTGGCATTGACTCCACTAGCTTCCTTGTCAATTCGGCAGGGATTGTGGCTCTTCAACTAAAATTGACTTAAGTCACTCTTTACTTGAAATCACCCTCTTTCGGATCTCCCACAAATGCTTGAAAGGATTAAGGTCTGGGAATTGCGGAGGGTGGTCCTGTTGCTTAGGGGTGAACTAAACTTAACCCCAGTTTCGCAAAACTACACGGTAAATTGTCCCTCAAAATTTGAACATAATCTTCTTCAGGTTTTCCAATAGGGTCTATACAACTTTAATTTGTGAGCGCATACTTTCACTAACCACAGAAAATAACTGTTTGGTGCGGTTTGCATGCCGGAGGAGTTATTTTCGTCGACAATAACGACAGTCGCTTAACTGTGAATGGCCAGCGTTATCGCCCCATGACTACCGATTATTTTTGGCCCGAATTGGAAGATATGTACTTGGACGACATGTGATTTCAACAGGACGGTGCCACATGCTACACAGCACAGTAGAGTAAGTTTGATGAGCGTGTTATCTCAAAAAATGGGTCAGTCGATAGGCCGCCTCTAGATTATTTTCTTTGGGGCTACGTTTGGTCATTGGTTTATGCTAACCAGACGAAGACGTTGTAAGAGCTCAAAGCCAACATTTAGCGCGCAAAAGCGGACGTTTCGGCCGAAATGTGTGGACGAGTCATGAGTCCAACGATCGACCGCTGCAAACGTACCTGCGGTGGCAATATGAACGAAGTCGAGTTCAATTCATTAATGTTTGGATTGTACTTCAAGCCGATAATAAAGTTTTTGAAATATCTCAAATGGTTTGCGTTTCATTTAAAAAAAAAAGATGTCAAGTCCTTATTGGAAAACATTTACATCCGCAGGAAATTACCGAACCACATTCTTGCTTAATTATGGAGTTTAGAGTTTGTTGATCATATTCTGTATTTTACGTTCGTCAAAATTCTCTTATTTGCTTTCACTAAAAAGTGTACGCCCCCAGAATTACAAGTTCTCATATTTATATTGCTTGGCATAAAAAATCTTCGCTTTTGATTTTTTTCGGAAATAATTGGCTTTTTGCGAGGGACTGTGTACCCTATTAAGACGGAGGGTCCGTCGAACAGTGCTCGTTAAGTGCTTTAAGCAATCTTCACTGCACTTACCGCTGGATTTTTGCGAACTTCCCTCACAATAGTACATTCATCACCTACCGACATAAAAATTGGTGACAATTATTAAGAACATCCTTATGCCCATGGAAATCAAAACAAAGAAAGGAAATCTACAGTGATTTCACCAGTTGGCAGACGTAAAATCATTGGGTGTTCTTCCAATTCCAGCCATTCCATATCAAAAATAAAACTGGAGGCTGGAGGAAATCCCAGGAAGCCTTTCAACGATCTGCCTCAAAAACTTCGACTAAAATTTGCGAAAAATCAGATGGATTGGACTATAGACCAGAGTCAATTGTTTTTTATTTAATTTCATAAATTTTTTTGTTTTTTAAATTCAAATACTCTTATAAATTCTAGTTAATTTGAGCATTATGACTGAAGAGTTGTTCACCGCCAATAGTACCCAACGAGCAACCCAAAGCTTCGAAGCCAAGCCCAAAGTCACCGGCGGCCACGACTGGACGATGTTGGTCTTCTAATCACCTCAGTCGAATTCCAAGCACATGGGATTTCGCTTGCGCCGATCATGAAAGTTTAGTAAAACATGAAATAGCTTTGGAACGAAGTCCACGGTGTTTGACACAAATTTTACGGTAGTCCGGAATGTAAGGCGAAATGTACCAATGTGAAAACAGAGTACCAAAAGTGAAATCAAAGTCACTAGCAACCAAATCAGGATAAGCCACCAAAAGTTTCAATCCATTTTGGCCATATTGGACAGAGATGCAATTTATGACCAGAGGTGAGTCAGAAAATAGCAACATCCGAATCTATAGCTTTTTTCCGAAACTCCAACCTCAACTTTTTGACATCTTGTAGAAACTTCAATTTAGATTTAAATTACGCCGCTACAAATAATAATTATTGATTTTTTGAAAAAAAAACTTTTTACGAGTTAATCGTGTAATCGGTTCAACCGAAATTCTGACTGACGCTGTCAAAATTGAAAAATATAAGTCAATCGTGTATATGGGTGGAAGAATAAATGAACGCTTCTTTCAAAATCAGATCAATCGCACGTAAAAAAATTGACGCTAGACGTACGCTTTATCGTCAATCGTGTTATCCTAGCTTTACAAAGATTATTGCAGTCAGCTTTTCCTAGGTTAAACTAGTTGTCTGGACTTTGGACCCTCATAACCCATCAATTCGTATTACCCGAGTAGTAGTCATTTTTTGCAAGTCGAATATGATTACTTAGCCGCTTAACCTGATTTAAATATTATCGAAAATGGTAACTCGTAAAGAATGCGAAAGCAGTATGATAAAAACAATTAGGAATCACTGCTCCAGGATATTTAGTCTGCATGAGTCGAGATATCGCTTAATTACATAAAATCTTTGTACGACTCACTTCCATATCGTTAGAAAGAGTCAGTCGTAGGGGTGTTTCTAGACAACGAAAGGGCGTTTAAAAATATCAAATAACGAATATGGTAGACGTCCTATCGACCTACAGTAACAACACACAAATCAACAAATTGTTGGAACATTTGCTATCGAACCGGACGATCACTGCCTCCATTGGAGACGAAAAAAGGAAGTCCTAGAAGGGACACCACCTGGAGGAATTGTATTATCTATTTACAAATCTTGAAATCAAAGACAGCGCAAAGTAATTAGGGTTGATAATCGTCAAGAAACTCAACTGGAGGAAAAAGCAAGAGGAACGTACTACTAAAGCCAAGAGGGCATGTTGGATAAGCAGGAGGTCATTCTGGAAGTCCTGGTGACTGAAACCACAACAAGTCCACTGGATAAACAGTTGTGTAATGAAACCAACACAACCATTATAGTTTGGTGGAAAACGATAGATAATTATGTAGCCTACAGACTCACTTAAGTGCAACGTTTGGCATGCCTGGGAATAACAGGCGCACAAAACTCCACGCCGATCGCTGCCATCGAAGCAATTCTAAACAAACAAGACAAGCAGGACTCTCGACCATAAGACTCAAGGCATTGGGTCACTTTGGCAACAGGAAAAACACCAGGCATAGGCAAATTGTGAACATAGTAAGGGCGATGATACATAAACAATTTTAAGACAATTTTTCCAACCAGAGCTTCTTGGAACCCACCGATAGAAATCTCAAATCGTCTTGAACCATTCGTCACGGTGTTTTTGTAATACTAACTGGAGAAGAAAAGATCGCCGAACTCAACATATAGGTGAAGCAAAAACTTATCTGCCCCGATAGTACTGCAGCTAACAAAGCTATTACAAACCCCCTATCACAATCGACACTGGTTAGGAAGTGCAAACACAACTAGGAATAGTGAACGACGTCAGTTTAACTTGGGTGCTGGGACACGAAGGTGTAACGGGAAACGAAAAAGCTAACGAACATGCTAGGAAAGGAGCAGGAAATAGCCACCAAAACCATGTTAATAGGCGTCCCGATGACAACACTTAAAAGAGCTATGAACGAATGGGCAACATGGGAATTCAAAAATCACTGTGTCAAGCTGACAACGTGCAAAACAGCAAAATCGATAATAGAAAAACCGACTAACAAGGTAACGAAACGAGCTTTGAACTCCAGGAAACAGAATGTAAGGCTTATGGTCTGACTAGTAGCGGGGCAAATTAACCTCCACTTACATAGCAGATTTCTTTAAACGAACAAAATAGATTTCCCGACCATACAAATCAAGGCACTCCAGAGTTATCTCTCTGACATAGCCCCCCTTTTTTTCACTACAACTCTCCCACTTTAAACAAAATCTGCTCCACTCAGGAAAAAGGTGAATACAACGGGCCCAACCTGAGGCATAAGTGAGGAGCTAACAAAGCTCACCCTTACTAACCAACCAACCTGACCAACTACTTCCATATCGTATGTCTGAAGTGATTCAAGAAAACGATGGCTATACCCATTCATAAATTATAGTTGTGCTTAGAATTAACGGGCATAACTATCTATTTAGTAAAATTGTAATTGTAAAACAATTTTTAGTTTAAGTTTAACATTGTAAGACAATATTAAGTTTTAGTCACAAAAACACTTCACTCACTTTCCACATGCGATCAACATTTTTCAGAAAAAATAATGAAGGGAAACTGAAATTATTTGAATTCAATTGACCAGTGCTTATTTAATTGAAGAAAAATAAACCGATTGCGCGGAAACTTACTTTCAAAAAACTTTACCCGTTCGGATACATTCGGCGAAACTGCGAAACTTTTCATTTCTATTATTTTCCAAACCAAAGCATTAAATTTTAAATTTCGAAGACAATCTATTGCACTTGCAATGATGAGAAATCAATTTCACAAACTGAATTAAGGGCAGCAGTTAGTTCGCACAAGGCAATTTATTCAGAAACCTTTTCTCGGCCCATATATAAGGGAGCGAGATTTCTATAGCTGCGCCACAAAGCTCGCTAGTTCTTCAACACCCAACAGTAACCACCTGACATATGGACACACTAGCTTGTGTGATGGAGAATGCGCGTTGCATAATATGCATTTATTTTCCATTTCCCCACTGAACTATAAGAAAGAAGATATTACATGTATGTAAATGAGGAGAATGAGAACGGATTAAGAATACTACTTAGAGAATCTGTATGTTAATTAATTGTACTTATTAGGATATAAGGTAGGAGGACAAAAATAATAAAACCTGATTAAGATAGACGACGATTGATCTTTCAGTAGGGACACGTAATTTATAATCTGCAAAATTACAATTGTATCTTTTAAGACATAATTGCATTTATTCCCTCGCATTCAAAAACAAATAAATTGAACAAAAAAAACATAACATTGCTAAATTCAATGTACATTTGTTGAACTTGTTTTGTTGAATTTTCATAATGAATTCAGTCATAGCCGACGCTCGCTCAAAGACGAATTCCGTAAAGGTCGTCCAAAAACGGCCGTTGTGCCAGAGAACATTGATGCCGTGCGTGAACTGATAATGCAAGATCGTCATGTGACATACCGTGAGATAGAGGCATCCCTGGGCATTTCTCCCACCAGCATACAATCGATATTTCTTGAACACCTGGCCGTAAAAAAAGTTTGTTCTCGTCGGATCCCTCACAATTTGACAATCGGTCAAAATAACGCTCGTGTCGATTGGTGCAAAGAAATGTTAAAAAAAAATACGATCGCGGTGCTTCAAAAGACGTTTATAAGATTGTCACAGGTGACGAATCATGTATCTATGTGTATGAGCCTGAAACAAAACAACAATCGACCGTGTGGGTCTTCGAAGACGTAGGACGGTCAATTCTGAGTGGTACACCACAACACAGTTGTCTTCGGAGAAATTCGAAAAACGAACAAGAGAAGACGAATCAGTGTTCATCATGACAATGCGAGCTCTCACACATCGGCTCAAACCAGCGCCTTTTTTACAGGCCAAAACGTCGAATTGATGAGTCATCCGCCGTACAGCCCTGACTTGGCACCCAATGACTTCTTTTTATTCCCGCACATCAAGAAAAAAATGCGTGGTCAACGATTTTCGTCGGCAGAACATGCCGTTGAAGCGTTCAAAAACCATGTTTTGGAGGTGTTTCAATCGGAGTGGAAAAAATGTTTCGACAATTGGTTTGAGCGCATGCAAAAGTGTATAAATCATGCTGAAGAATACTTTGAAAAACAATAAAACCCCTTTTGATGATAAATATTCGCATTTTCATTATTAGGCCAGAAATATATCTAGCAGCCTACGTAGACAGAGAAATTAAAAAATTAATTTGAATGCACCGCCATATAATTTTCTTTCTGCCGACACTGGCATTATGCCAGCCTGAATATTTTTATTACCACTCATGTCTGCAAGTTTTGCTCATCAGTTTTATTGCACATCAACTTCCATCATTCATGGATTGGTTTATAAATATTTTAATTTAAGAAAACAAATGCGAATTTTTGAAAAATTAGTCGGTCAAGCAAGCAGACAGTTTTAATATACTTCTTTAAGATATTCACGATACTGTTTCAATGGGTGGGATAGATGTATAGTGTACGAAGATTTAAACGTAAAGAGATGCTTTAATTGCTGCGGGTTTAATCACTCTGCTAATAAATGCAAGAATAAAATAGCGTGCGTAAAGTGTGGTGGGGAACATAACCAGAAAGATTGTGATACTAATATGTCCAGATGTGTATGTTGTATGCGTGCAAAGGAAAAACTAAAGTTATCTATTATTGACGTTAATCACGATACAAGATTGTTGTCCAGTACTCCAACGGAAATTACAAGTAGAGAAGCAAAGGGTGGCTTATTAGCGACCAAAACAGATAAGCATGATTTATCTTAATATTGAGGGCCTTATAAATAATTTTGATGAATTTCTAAATATTGTTGTAAAAGAAAATGTTGATGTTATAGTCCTGTCTGAAACCCATGTAACGGATTACGTATCTGATGACGAGATAAGTGTGAACAATTACAATTTGTTTAGGTGCAATAGCGTGTCAACACATACTGGAGGTGTTGTAATTTACGTCAGAAAAGAAATAAATACTCTTACATTAAAATCTTATGCAAAGAATAAGGATATATGGTGGCTCGTAAACACGCTGAATTTTAATACCTGCTCGATTATTGTGGCTGGGGTATACAGATCTCCAAGATCATCGCAAAAAAACATTTTGTGATGAGTTCCATAAGAGTTATCGGATTTAAAAAGTGAAATGATTATTATGGGTGACTTCAATATAGATTGGTTTAAGCAGAGGGATACATATAGACGGGCAATGAACACTATTCTAAAAGACAATTCATGTGAGCAGATAATGAAGTATGGAACACATATAACTAAATGTTCAGCAACTTTAATAGATTATGTCATCACAAATAGTAAAGCAGTGACAGCATCAGTGGGCAGGGACTTAATGATAAGTGATCATGAAACAATATTAGTCAAAGTTCGGAACAAACACAGAAATTATGTTTTACAGAATGGGAAAAAAATAACTGCTATGAAGTATAACAAGCATTATTTTCGAAAGTGCTTGGAGGAAAGCAAAATATGTGATATTAGGAGCGATATGGATGTTGATCTTATGGGTAAAATATTCTTAAACGAAATGCAGCAAACAACTTTGAAACTCATGGTCAGGAAAATAGAAAGAACAAACGATAATGAATGGTTCAATGGAAGGCTAGTAAATATAAGACGAGATAAAATATTTAAATATAACAAAGCAGCAATGACGAAGGATGAAAACGACTGGAAAGAATATAGGGAAACGAGGAACAAATATAAGCCAGAAATAAAAAAGTGTAAAGAACGATTTATTAAACAGAAAGTGGAAAGTTCAACGGATCAAAAGAGTATGTGGAATAATCTAAAGCGTTATGTCTTAAAAAAACAAAAGTGCGTGGAAATTAATAATATTGTTTTCGATGGACTACCTTCTACAGGAAATGGAATATTAGCCCAAATGTTTAACAAATTCTTTGTAAATAGTGTTGAAGAAGTTAATCAATCAATTAGTAAAGTCCATTTCGTCAATCGTGTCGCGGAAGCAAATGTTATATTTAAATTTAAGCCTATATCGCTTAGTGATATTAAATATGTTCTTAGTGAAATGAAAAACAAAACTGATTTTATGGGTATGTCACCGAAAAAGTACTCAGACCACCTCGAATTACTGGGCCCCTTAATGCAAATGATTATGAACAAATCTATAGAAACACATACCTTTCCTGACGCGTGGAAAGAATCTATGGTGACTCCAATAGGAAAAGTGTCAAATGCTAAATTGTGTGAAGAGTTTCGTCCTGTAAATTCGCTCCTTATATGTGAATAGACATTTGAAAAAATAATTTTTAAGCAACTGAACGAATATTTCGAAAAGAATAATTTAATATTAGACTTTTAATCTGGGTTTAGGAAGAATCATTCGTGTGAAACGGCAATTAATTTAGTTTTGACGAGCTGGAAGGAAGAATTGGCTAAGGGTAAAAGAGTGTCATGTGTGTTTTTGGACTTGAAAAGAGCTTTTGAGACGATCAACAGGGATATTTTAATTGACAAATTGAAAAAGTATGGAGTGAGGAAGAAAGAACTATTATGGTTTAGATCTTACCTAACAAATAGAAGACAACGGGTTCGAGTTGAGGGGACAGAGTCAGGCTCGATATACGTTAGACTCGGCGTTCCCCAAGGATCAGTTCTGGGAACCCTTTTATTCCTAATATACATAAACGATATACAATCTGTGATAAAAAATGGAAATCAAGCACTATTTGCTGACGATGCCGTAATTTACGTTACTGACAAAAACGGGGGTGAATGTCAAAGGAAGCTGCAAGAAGACATAAACAATGTATCGGAGTGGTCGAAGCAGAATAAACTTAAGCTGAACGTAAGCAAAACAAAACAACTCATCATAAACGAACAGGAGGGAGAAATTTCAAGACTTGTTATAGATGGCGAATATATAGAAATGGTGGACGAAATTAAATACTTAGGGATAATTGTAGACAAGAAACTAAATTTTGACAAGCATGTTGACTATGTGTGTAAAAAAGCATCTAAGAAAACAGGATTCTTGAAGAGAATAAGGTCTGAAATATCGTTAATTAGTGCAATAAACATTTATAATGAAATTATTAAGCCACATTTCGAGTATTGTTCAACTGTCCTTTTTTTATGTAGTGATAATCTGATCCAAAGAATGCAACTGCAATGCGATGTGTTTTAAAGTGCAATAAGTATGTTCCTATACGTTTTATGTTAAATACGTTAAAGTGGCTGTCAATTAAGCAAAGATGTGTACTGAATGTTCTTATGTTTATATTTAAGATTAAAAATAATTTAATGCCAAAATATTTCTCAAAATATGTAAAATATATAAGACAGGTACAACCTTATACATTAAGGAATGGGAATGACTTTCGTCTACCAAACTTATTAAAAGCAGGGTCACAAAATTCACTTATATATAAAGGTTTTAAATTATATAATGACCTGCCTAGTAATGCAAAAAAATGAAACAAATATTATAATGTTCAAAATATGTATAATTGAATTTGCGAGACAAAAATTTTAAACTTTAAATTAAATATTAAACTTGTTATTTGTTTTGTAAATTGAAATGTTCAAAATAGCTGGTAACAAGCTAAATAATAAAAGAATCTATATATCTAAACAAATAAACTATTCATTAAAAGCTCTATTTTCATTGTTAAGGAAAGAGTAAGGTAATTCGTACGAAAAAAGGCATGCTTTTGTGAATTTTTTGTGACGACACAATTAAAGTCTCTTTATTAAAACCGATAGTATATTAAAGTTTTTCACGAAAACATATTAAACTACACGGCAATGGCAGCAATTTTTCGATAGTGTTTAGGGGAAAAATTTTTCACTTTTTTGGAACACTTTGAAGGGAAAAACGCGATTTTTTGTGAAAAAATCAGCTAATTTATTAATGTAAAATAAAAATGATTAATAAATTTGAAAAAACTCTCGAACGTTAACTCGTTAATTATGTACAGAAATTCAAAATTCGGTGTAGTAGTTTTGAAGTTATGAGGGACACCGACTTTGAAAACGTGAGTTGTGGGGAAAACACTTTAATGTTTTGAATACTTAAAAACTGGTATAAATTGTTCATCCGCAGGTCTTGTAATTTTGACACAATATTCTTAAAATTCTATTCTTAAAAATTGGACGATAAGTGGTTTTTCTTGACTACTCTGGATCCATCATTGAACACTCTCATGGTACAAATAATTAAGGTAGAAAACACCGAAGATCAAGTTGTTGAATAAATCGTTGCCTTCGAATAAGCTAAATGACAAAATGATCGACGGTTGGCCTTATTTAAAAGGACCTGATTGCGATAGAATTATTTGTTTTGGGACACTGGAGTTCTATATAACGAACTACTATTTTCATATTATGAGTACTATTGTCACCATACTACAATAATTGGAAATGAATTGCACCAACTAGGTGTTGTTTACGAAGTGAGGGAAACTTAGAAAGTTACATCCTATTCCCGGTAAGTTTAACCGTAAGTGTTTTTTTTGTATGTTTTTGATGATAATAAATTAAAAATAAACATACCTAATTCAGTCTTTTTTTGTATTTCCTGTTTCTCTAGAGCAATTTTTAAGGCCGCTGCTAATATATCCTCAGTCTTTTCCTGAAATTATATAAGATAAACATTAATTCACATAAAAAACAAAATTATATGTTAAAAATATGTCGTCTTCGATTTTCGATAAATTTATAGGCTAAGAAAATTATACAACATATATGTATCGGGTTTTCAAATGGGGTCTTGACAACTTAGAATTTAATTTGTGAACGCACCCTTGCACCAATCATCCAACTGTCATTGTCAATTTATTAAGAAAACACAACATTTTCATTATGGTGAAGTCCACGAACGAGCAACGTCTGCAAATTATAAAAAAACTTCTACCGAAATTCGGAGTCGGTGACCACAACTTTAAGAGCATTACCTCCAATTTTCGGTCGTAATTCTCGACCTAGTAGCCAGGCAATAATAAGTTCAGTGCAAAAACTTGAGTCAACTTCGTTGTGTGATGTTGCTGTGTCAGTGAGACAACGGGTTGGTTGAAGTGTCGAAAATATCACTGACATTTAGGCATCCGTAGCAGACGATCCAAATCAGTCAATTCCACGGCGTTCTCAAGAATTGGTCATCGCCCAGACCACATTATGGCGTATTTTGTGTAAGGATCTCTTGAGAAGATGCGCCAAGATGGTGAATTTCATCGCAAAATCTTCAGTGACGAAGCTCATTTTTGGCTTAATGGGTTCGTCAATAAGCAGAATAAGCGTTATTGTTGGGGAGAAAATCCACATTTGCTTAATGAATCACCACTTCATCCACAAAAAATAACTTTTTGGTGCGGTTTGCATGCCGGTGGAGTTATTGGGCCATATTTTTTCGTCAACGATAACGATCGTCACGTTACTGTGAATGGCCAGCGTCATCACGCCATGGTGACCGTTTATTTTTGGACCGAATTGGAAGCCAAAGCCACAAGCCACACGGCACATCTTAAAATCGATTTACTTTATTTAAATAGAAAGTTGTCAAGTCCTTACTGAAAAAAATAAAATCCTCATATAAATAATGGCTTCCATTGTGTTACATTAATTTCTCCTATAAACGGCTGTGCTCAGCTTACATCGTTTATCAAAGTGATAATGGAGCGCCGAAAGACATAAAAAATATGTACCTGATTGTGTGATATGTTGGAACCTGTTTCAATTCAATGGATTTTCACGCAACCTTTTCGATTGCATTGTCAAAAGTTTAAACTTATCTATCAAAACTAAGCGATCTCAATTAAAACAATTTATTATATCGATTAATTGAAAAGAGAGAAAGATATGAATAAAAAATTTTTTGGAGTAAAGATTTAAATTTTATAAACAAAAATTAAATGTTTAGTGCAATAAATTATTAAGCTTTAAATGATAAATTAGAAAAAAATTGATAAAAATTGCTCAAAATCGTGCAATTCAATCCACTGCACCCAAATTATTTTCTGTAAAATCTAGTAAATGCGTCGTCACTGTTTCAGGTGCCAGTATATAAATCCCTGACGCATGTGGCAGGTAGGTAGGTAAAAGTGGTGGTTCAGAGAGAACCTAATTAGCGCTAGATGCAGTTTTAATACCATAGCTCAGTTAAATTGTTTATAAGGTGTATTTGAGATATCTCTAAGTCCAACTCGAGGTATTTAAGAATGACATTAGTTCCCTAATATCCTTCGTATAAATCTCTATAGCTAGCTATTTGTTAGGGTCTCCCTCTCAACTGTGTTTTTGCAGCTGCGACAATGTGAGTTGTGTGGGATGCCCAACGTAGAAGGTTCGCAGAAGGAGATCTTTTGTGTTTGCTGTTTCAAGGGAGTATGAGGATATCAAAACAGATCCTTGCCCAGCGACTTCATCAGCCTTCTAATTTCCTGGGATGTCACTGTGACCGGCAATCCACATAAGGGAATTGAGCTGACCTTCTAACGACGCTGTCTCAGCTCGGCATTTCTGTACTAATTTTAAATGTGAAGTAAAGGAGGCAATAGCTTTGATGGCTGCTTGACTATCAATGTATGTATATGGCAACCATCAGGCTTAGCAGGATATTTGGATGTGTTTTGATTTGACAACATGCTTCCCGGATTGAAAATAGTTCAGTTTGGAAAACGCTGAAATTGACGCATGTAACACAAGCATTAAAATTGTCACTGGCGTTTTTACATATATTTTCAAAAACTGCTGCAGCATTTTGTAAGTCCGGTCATTGCTCGAAACTTTTTCTCCGGTGTCGTGTCACGGCCAGTAAAAAAATGTTAAAAAAAGAATATGCTGTACTTTGGCAAGTACACTTTTTGTGGTATTTCGTCTTTTTTTTCCGTTCGCTTACATGTGTGAAATAAATAAAAACATAAACAATAGAGTGATGTTCAGAAAAAAGTTTTTTGTCCGGGTAATATTTAAAAAATAAACGACGTCCCACTTCTCACCAGTTAAATGAATGATAAATGATATTTTCATTCCAACTTAAACAATTTACCTTCCAATATCTTTAACTAACTATTCGAATATGCTCGCTATGTTAGATGCAGGGTTTTCCCACTGTGCCTCTGTCGTTGTGCAGTGTCAGCTTATTCGCACCATTCCATCTGGCGAGCGCATGTACTATGTCAGCGGTATCCGATAAGCGTATTGCAGGTGTAATGCAATACGATTTCCGGTCGTCTGCCTTTGCGTTGAATTGCGTTAACTTCAGTAATTGACTTTTATCTCAATAACTACAATCCAATAAAAATTGTTGAAACGCACAAAAACAGCTACCTGTTTAGTTAAGCCTATTGCAGCATGTACATTTCTTTTGCGGATGACGTCACACATCCGCTGTTACATCTTCCATAATACTTTCTCCTTCTCACCTTTTTACTTATTAAAGTCTTTTGGGGCCAAAAGGACAGGATTGTTAGTTATCCTATGAATAATCTTACTATATGCGCAAAATAAATTTGTTATTTTTTTTCTTAAATGAGTAAAAACTCAAAAAAGTGTTAGCTTTTTTGAATTAATAATTAAAAAAATTGTGATCGGGAAAATTAAATCGATAAGCATTTTAGTGTTCGGTGTTGAAAACACATTCCGAAATTTTTTTAAAAAATTCGTTCAGCAGACCAGGGGTCCGAGTTACAAACCTTAAAATACTACACAAAACGCAATAAATGATATTCTGTTGCTATTCCAAACTACCAAGTTTTTATACTATCATGCGCATATTTTTTTTTTGTTAAAAATAAATTGTGTGAAAATTTATGAAAATATTACTGATTTACTTATCGCAACAATTTTTATAGATTACATCGATAGCTATCGATTTTTAAAATTTAAACTTTTTTCTAAAAAATATTTGCAACAAAAATCTTCAAAGATTTCCATGCTGGTTTTCTGAATTTTTTATCGAAAACCGAAAGTTTTATAAACTGCCGCTTATTTTAAGAAGAGAAGGGATTGGTTAGTATTTAACATTTTTGGAGTCCCGTTAGATTTCTCCATCAGGCAATATGTAGCTTGTTTTTCCACTTACTGGGCAGACCTGTGGCCGTAGTCCAGCTTACGCCAAAAAAGGTTCCGGACCAGTTAGCACTGTTTTTGAACACTCCCTTGCTAGTTCGTCCGTAATTTCATTACCTTCGATTCCATGGTGACCTGGAACCCATGCTAACCTAACTTTGTTACGTTGGGCTAGGGATTGTCAGGCGTCGTAGCAGCTTTTGTCACATTTTGATTCCATTAGATTTGATGACGTGCCTTGAGCGCTGCTTGGCTGTCTGAGTATATTAGGATCTGGCCCCTTTTTGGCCTTACGTAAGGTTTACAATGGCGCAGGATTCGATGGCTTGTAGCTTAGCCTGGAAAACACTTGGATGCTTTCCCATGGGTAGAGTTTTTTGTGTTGAGTCCACCGCACCTACTCCATATGCATTTTTGAGCAATCAGAATACCAGATTAAGTGTCTGGGGTTTGAGACAGGCGTCTCGACCAATGATCACGGTAAGGAATGTCTTACCTCAAAGAGACACCCGAATCAGTATGTTGCCTTCATACTTCTTGGGGTGGAGCAGAACATGTCTTTATCCGTCATGAAATTGGTCGTGTCACCTGCTTTGTATTTCATTGACAGTTGTATTTTTATGGCGGCTTTTTTCCTAATGAAACAATGTCAAGAGGAGACAGCCCAATGAAAGCTTCTTGGGTACAGCGTATCCTTTATTCTTGGGTACAGTCTTGGATACAGCAGTCGGCGTATGAATTCCTTTGGTTCAATTCTGTGCACACTTTAAGAAACAAATATGCGAGTTCCACAGCGAAACAAAATAAACCGGTGATAACTCTTCAAGACAATTTTTGAGAAATTTCATCTTTGGTTGTTGAAAGTTGCGGATTGCACTCATAGATGGCTTTAGTTGAATTTTTTAGTTGAGGTTTGCTGACGTAGTCGAAATGTCAAACACTTTGTTGTTCGATAGTTGGTTATTCAACTGACAATCAGTATAAACATTTTTTTGATCGGTTGTGTAGTTTTTGTTTGGCGTCTGTTGAAAAATGGAAAATCCAAACGAGCATTTACGTCATATTTTGCTTTTTTATTTCCGGTAAGGAAGAAACCCATCGCAAGCTCACAAAAAGTTATGAGCTGTTTATGGTGACGAAGCTTTAAAAGAACGGTAGCGTCAAAATTGGTTAGCCGAATTTCATTGTGGTGAAAACTCTAAGATAAAAAATGCTCTGGTCGTCCAGTTGAAGTTGATGACGACCAAATCAAAGCAATAATCGATTCGGATCGTCACAGTTCAACACGTGAGATTACTGAGAAGCTTCATGTATCAAATTTAACACAACGCATTAACATCTGCGATTTGTTAAAGAAACGTAATGAAAATGATCCATTTTTAAAACGATTGATAACGTGATGAAAAATGGGTTTTTTACAACAATGTCAATCGGAAATGATCGTAGAGCAAGCCAGGTGAACCAGCTTAAATATTCATCAAAAGAAAATTATGTTATCAGTTTGGCGGGATTACAAAGGGATTGTTTACTTTGAACTTTAACCACCCAACCGAACGATCTATTTAGATGTCTAAATTGAACAACTAACAAAATTGCACAATGCAGTTGAAGAAAAGCGGCCCGAATTGGCAAATCGAAAAGGTGTTGTATTCCATCATGACAATGCAAGGCCTCACACATCTGTGGTCACTCGGCAAAAATTATTGGAGCTTGGTTGGGATGTTTTGCCACACCCACCATAAAGTCCTGACCATCTGATTACTTTTTATTTCGATCTTTGCAAAACTCCTTGAATGATAAAAATTTCAATAATATTGATGATGCCAAATCGTACCTGGTTCAGTTTTTTGCTGATAAAAAATAGAAGTTTTTTTATTATGCTGCCTGAAAGATGGCAAAAGGTCATTGCTCAAAATGGGCAATACATTACAGAATAAAGTTATTTCGTTACATGAAAAATTCGTCTTTTATTTTCTAAAAAAATCCGCAATTACTTAGTTGCGAACCTCATATTTCGCATATATGGCGAGGGTTGGACCTACAGTTTTTTGCCGACTCTGAACGTCCTCAGAAGCTTTATCTTGAAAGTTGTATTCATCGGAGTGATTATCAGTCTCTCACGTGAGGTGGGGCCTAATGTTCTTACACTGATTTTAACCCGAATATCCATGCTCATGAGCGAACGGAGTAACCATTGAGACACAGCGCTCAATTCTTGAGTACTTCTTCGTAATAAAGATCGGCTTTTGGGAAATCAAGTAAAAAAAACTATTCGTCTAAAAGTCTTTCACAATCGCGATCTGTGAAGATTTCAAGTCATCTACAAGAAGCTGGCTCTGAGGATTACAACTTCTCTATGAGGCTATTTTGAAAATGCTTAAGCCCTCATTCAAGTTGTTTTGTTACCGTTTCTTAATAGTCTAGTTGCCTCAGCAGCCGGAGAAGTTATTCGAACCAACTCACTACAGCTATTCAAAATATTTCCCTATTTGGGTTCAAAAGCTCTGTCACAAGGATGGTATCGATTCCATTCTAGAAAGACTTTGTTTTTGCATCTAGGAAACTTGAGCTTAGATTCAGTGTTTCGCAGTCAAACTTTACGCTTTAGGAAAGTTAATATTTCAACATGAACTTGTTGAAATGTAACTTGCATATCAACAACCAAAAAGCCTTTGTTCTTTGATTGCTTCAGTTCAAATAAATGTGCAATCAGAGTCAGAATTCAAGCGATTGCATTCAATTGAATGCAGTGAATCACTACTTCATGAATTAATTTATTTATTTTTTAATCACTATTTTATTTAGATTGTTTTCATTCTTCAGTAGACTTTTTCATATTTTACATTCACAACAAAATATTGTTTTATTTTTTTGGTAAAATTAATCAATAACAAAAACAGAATGATAATTATGTAAATAAGCGAAAAATTCAAATCCCTTACCAAGTATTTCCGATTCTCCATCATTCAGGCTAGTTATAGTTGATTTGTTAAATACCAGTACATAAAATCACATTCACTCACTTTATAAACATACTTTTGATGAGTTTCCTAATTGCATTACATTTTAAATAACATTGGCTACCGCTGAGGAGATTGCCTATTCATCGCTCAAGGTTAAGAAGTATTTATGAAACACCAGACAACTCATGGAGCACATATTACCAAGTAAGGTATGAAGACTTTTGTATTTTTTTGTTATCAAAAATAAATTATTTTCACTGAAATTTAACGAGAACGCAAAGAAACAACAATAAATATGTGTCTTAAACGTATATGGCTGACAACATAACGTGTCCAACTGGGAGCAATTTACTTCAGGACCAAAAAGTACTTAAGGATAGTTATATGTTTGAGAGAGATAAACATGGACAGATGAAGTAAAAGCTTTCGTCAGGTACCACAAGCTGTGGAGCTTATAGTGACGCTCGGTGCCTCACTTGCATCCAGCGCTTTTAGTTGCAAGTTTGTTTATAAATATTCAAAAAGGACTTTCATTCTCGGCAAGCTTTTTCCATTGATAACCTTGAAAATATGTATAAAACAAACTTTGTATTGACTGGCGTACAGCCAACACCGAGGAGCTTCTCATTCCATTGTAGGTCTACGTTTACACTCTATACAAAAATGAGCAAAACTCGTGCACAAGCAGAACTTCGGTACATCTGCTCATTTAAAAGGGATGTTTGAAGGCGTACAACACTAACAAAGCAAGGACATTCAATTCACGCGTATTTATATACCAAATGAATAACCAAAAATTAATATTTACGGTCGTTAAGATGAGGTTAAAAAAGAGTTTGCATGTAGTCCTATTTCCACTCGAAGGACGTTAGGTACATTGTGAATTTCTAAAGTGGGAGATAATTTAAATTTTACCAACTCGTTTATGAAAGAGTTGCTGATTCTTACGAATTCGAGAACTCACGACAGCTTTGTTTGCCATTTCTTTGATACGAAGTGCATGAAGGCATTGCTCCAGTATGGTGACAAAGAAGATGTTGAGTAGTATTGTTTTTATTAAGCATACACTTTAATAGAAATCCACAAGAATCAGACCCGGACTTTTCCCCTAGGTTTGAAAATATATTGAGCTCCTAAATAATATAGCCTCAGTCGTTTTATATAGAACTCCAGAGTCCCAGTACAAAAAATTCTATTCTAACGAGGTCCTGTACAATGGGGCCAACCTTATCAGAGTGGATAACTTTCTTATTGAATACATTCGGAGACACGTTGCAAGAGCAATCACCTCGAGCAATAACCTGATCTCCGGGGCTTACTACCCTAACTTCATGTACCACGAGACAGTGCGCCTTAACGGCCTTTCACCACCAGAGGCTTTCCTCTATTTTGACCTTAACGGCCTGATTCAGGATAGAAATGCGGTTCCGTTAATTTTCCATGTTGCCCGGAAGAGTGTTGACAAGCGACTTGCCTACAATGGAGATGTCGCACGCAGCTCTGAGGAGAATCTCCGGTTCAGTAGGGCGGTATCAGTCCGGGACAAGGAAGACGTTAGTAGGCAGCACCAACAATTTTGGTGGTTAAAGGTGGAAGAGAATGCTAAGTAGTTGTCTCCTTTGCCATTAAATGTCATTACTTGTGTGTTATAATAGTGATTCGTGATGCCTGGCCGGCTTACTTAGTTTATAACATAGTTGGAAGGATAGGTTAAGGTTAGTAAGAAGATATATTTTAAGAAAAAACAAAAAAAAAAAACAAATAAAATTCTAGCACAGCACAAAAGCAAAAAAAAATGTACATATTTGTTATGTATCTAGATAATGTTATTTTTAAGTTTATTTTAAGGTATTTGTAGTTAGTTGTAAGTTACTTTAAAATGTTCATTTTCCAAGTTTTAATTTACAGATTTTCTTGGTTGCGAATTTGCTTATTATATAAATTAAAAATGTTAAGTTATTATCGTCGAAAGACGTAGTTTAATTATTCGGCTGAGTTGAGAGCGCCCGCATAGGGCCAGTAAATAAATTGTTAATAGTAATTAAGGCTAGTTTAAACATTTTTATGTCTAGCATATAAATTATCATGAATTTAAATAAATAAAAATGCATAAAAAAATAGCCCCAGTCGTGAGTTGCTAAGGAAGAGTGAAGCTGGAAACCTCGTCCCGTCTTGTTAATAGTGACCATTCAGTCATCGAAAGTATTGAATATTTATGATTCTTAAAAAAATTACCCAAAGGGGGAGCTAAATTAATTCCTTTTATTATGAATGTATGCTTTAAATTGCAATATTTCCCCACTGCTCGGAGAGAACCTAAGATTATTCCACGTCTCAAGGCCCTGACAACTATAAACCGACAAGCCTGCCAAGTAGCAAAATTCTAGAACGAATTGTGAAAATTTATAGATGAGGAAAAAATATATCCTGACGAGCATTTTAGTTTTAGGGGCTATCACAGCTCATCCCGCAAGGTTCGAAGAAATTGCTATAGAGTCAGAAGTAACTTAACCTAAAAAATTCCACGAGTATGATATTAGATACATCAAAAAGGCTTTTGATTCAGTTTGGCATGATGGCCTTATATTCAAAATTATAGCTTATAACTTTCCTTCATTTTTATGTAAAATTGTTCAAAGTCTTATGTCCAATCGTTGTTTTAAAGTGTGTACATATCAATAATAATTCGATAAACTTTATTCATTTTGCTGATGGTCTACCTCAAGGTGTGATTCTATATCCTCATTTATATTATTTGTTTACGTCTGACTTCCCTAATTTGCCAGGATGCGAATCAGCAATGTTCGCTGACGACACTGCAATATTTTCCTCGCATGAATTCGGTTTCAACATTGAGACGAATCTTAATTCAGCAAGCAAATATCGTTGAAAAATACTTCGAATAGTCGAAGATTAAATTAAATGCGGAAAAAAACAAGTTATCTTTTTCACTCGGAAAAGAAAAATTTGCTTTCTTCCTCAAAATCAACTTAAAAAAATGGAAAACTTCCGTTAAATATTTGGCTTTGCAACTGGATCCGAAATTAAAGCTCAACGTACGCACTAGAAATACAATTAAAAAGGGTAATGTTGCTGTCAAAGAAATGTACCCTTTTATTAACAGAAAATCGCAATTATGAGTTGAAAATAAATTGAATGATTTAAAACAAGTGCACTTACATATAGCGTAATATGTTTATTATTTGTTTTGTTAAAAGTATCACGTAACACAGACGTATATTCTTTTATTTTTATTTATGTACATACGCACATCCTTATTTGTTAATTTATTCATCCCTTTTTTATTTATTTAATTTTTTATTATTATTAATTATTCATTCAATTTTTTTATATATATTAATATTTATATTATATTTATATTAGTGTTTTTGTTTTCCCATCTGTGATAATTAGTATATTACTATATACTTAAACTTATATAGTAATATAATTATTTGCTTTTTTTTTCTCTCTAAGGGGAGGGTTTTACTCTTACTTTCCCTCTAGCACATGACTCATTGTTTTTAATAACTCATTGTCATGAATTATTTCAGTTGCTATATTATCGTGTCTCTATATTAAAAATTGTGCGGTAGCATACCTTTGTAATTAATATATCAGTATATAGTATAGTATACCAGAGCGTATTTGTTTGCCGATTTTTTAAAATCCTTCTAGAGCGATTCCGATAGATTGCTTTTCTTCCGAAGAAATTAATCTGTAATCGAAATTACTAAATAATCCACATATTTTCATTTCAACTTTTGGAATAACTGAATATTGGAGGGTTCTGATCTTTCTTCCCATCTTGTCTTTTTTCCAATGTAGGATGTCAATTTTGACCATGCTTTTTTTTTTGTTATCTTTTTTGAGAACTTTTTTATTTGTTTTCATTATGAAAGATCACTAATTCTAATAATTAACGTTTGCACGCCCCTAATCATCTCAAATTCCTTTTCCCACTATAGGGGGGGGGGGGGGGGGAGTAAGGGGAGTAAGGTTAATTCGTACGAAAAATAGCATATTTTTTTGATTTTTTTTTGTGACGACACAGTTAAAATCTCTTTATTAAAACCAAATGTCCATTAAAGTATTACATTTGAAGAAAAAGAAGTATTGCGGTGACTCTCATAACTTGGCGCTAGATCATCCAAAATCAACAAATCAAACTTCATTCGTTAGATAATTGTTTTCCCCAGGTAATGCTGGCAGGGTTTTTCGAAATTTTAATTTTTTTTTTTTTTGAACACTTTGAAGGGAAAAAACGCAATTTTTTGGGTTTTAACAAAAGCTAATTTTACAATAACAAATTTGCATCAGCATAATTATTAATAAATTTGAAAAAAAAAAAAAACTCTCTAAAGTTACCTCGTACAATTTCAAAAGGATCGTTGAAGTAGTTTTGAAGTTTTGGGGGTCACCAACTGTGGACGCGTGAGTTATGGGGAAAACGCTTTAAAGTTTTGAACATAAAAGAATTTTGAATATAACGTTCATCTGCTCCAATCCATTTGGTTCCAATCGACTTGAAATTTTGACGCAATATTCTCAAAATATTGTGTATCAATAAAAAAAAATGCAAAAAAAATATTTTTATACCTCCTTTAAACGATATATTTGTAGCCAAGCATGGTTTGTGACGTTTCAACGCCAACGTAGATATGTCAAAGACATATATAAGTCTTTCGCTTAAGTTTTACGTGCTTGCTTCACAAATTTAAGTAAATGTCTTTCGACACTACACGAGCAATAAAAATTAAATAAAATTGGTTAAACATGGTTTTATGAAGATATGACTTAGTCGGTACTTATGTGTTATTGTAAAGAGAATTAACGTTTACTTACTTTGCGCTCTATGCAAATGCAACTAATTATTTTATGTGTGTTGACGTAACGTATCTAATTTTCATACAAAATCTGCATAGTTGACCTACGTAAGACGGCTAAGGTTTTGTAATATAAAAGGTTCGAGTATGAACGGGAAATGGATGGACCTCCCTTAACATTATATGAAAAATTCACCTCACGGAAATAAATTGATAACGTTTTCGCATTATATCATTCAAAATACTTTGTACTGACTTTCTTCAACATAGCCCTCTGATTCAGCTATAAAGTGAGTCAAACAGGACCATGGCCTTGTGACAACTTAGTTATTAAATGTATGTAAACACTAAATAAATCTTTTCCCGTTGTTTTTTTTTTTTAAATCCTCTTAGAGTATTTTGCTGTTTGGTTTACATACTTACAGTGCACCGCAAAAGTATTCGGAATTTGGTTCAATCCATCTTTTAAGCTGTACAAAATTCTTGCGTTCATAGATACATATTTCAAAAATTATTTTTTATTTTTTTCATTATTTTCTTGACGTTTTTGCAAAAAATTACAAATTAATTGCCCCCCTAACGAAAGTTACAAGAACAAAAAACATAACATCGTCGATTTACACACCGCAAAAGTATTCGTAAAAAAGCTTTTTAACACGAATTTAATGTTAAAATACTTGTTTTAGTATCTCGTTGGATATCCCCGATGCTTAAGAACCTCCTTAAGTCTTTTCGGCATTGAAGAAACAAGTTTTTGTGTCCGTTCCACTGTTATACGGCCCCATATCTCTTCCAGGGTTTCTTTTAGCTCACTTTTTGTACGAATACTTCTCTTTCTTATTTCCCGATCCAAATCTGCCCAAAGATGCTCTATAAGATTAAGGTCTGGTGACTGCGGGGGTGTTTTTAATTGGTTCCGTACATTATACAACGGTGCACTGTATTTATTGTGTATGTCTTTTAACTTTGTTTACATTTTAAATCACTTTGCATATATTCCTTACAACTTAAAATGGTAATACCTCGACTTTTGCGTACCCGGAGTTGCGCGTTTTTCAAATGAGATCGATTCGTTTTTTTTTTTTGACGCCACACAACTCAGAACTCGAACACTATTGTTCAGCTTATGGGATATTTGTTGCTTATCTACAGAGTGTGTATTTATTATTACATTGTTTTATCATGTTTGTAATATACATATATTTTATCTACTCAGACTTGAGAGATTCAACAATGTCATCCAAACGAAGTAAAACTGATTCTTTTGCATCAACCAAAAAAAGAACTCTATCTTTGGAATGTAAGCTAAACATTTTTGAAGACTTTGATCAATTAAAATTTGTGAATCAAAGAAATTTTATCTACCGGAATCGATGGTCAGAACAGGTGCTGTCCTTAAATTCAATTATCCTTCGTAACCATCGCGGTATTTTTTTCTTCAGATATTTCGTTAGAAGATGTGCAATTTAAGCATAAGTAACCAATGATTCCTAAAAATTATTTAATTTCTTTTTGCAATTTTTGTAGCAACAATTTTCGGTTAACTTCATCATTTTGCAAGATTTGGACACACACCTTCAGGCATCAAGTTATGAGCTAAATAAAGCGTTTCGCTAAGGAGAATGTTAGACTTGTCTTTTTGAATTTTAAGTTTAGCCCCTCTAAATCTATCAAACAATTTTCAAATTTTGAAGACGTGTTCTTCGAGGTAGAAAACACATATTTTATAAATGTAATCCTTAAGGATGAAGTTTATTAAGAAATTTGAAGGATCATATTCAAGCCCAAACGGCATTCTTACATATTCATAATATCCGTTTTGAGAAGGCATTCAAATTCGTTTCATTATAAATGTTATGCAATCCAAAATGTATAAGTAAATAAACCAAACGCGTGTCATTGAGCATTATCTTCATCGTTCCAAATATGCTCGTACATGTTTTTCCGAGCTTGCCATTAGCATTGTATCCGACAAGCGCAGCAATAACGGTGATGTAACTTCAAGTTGCAATTTCATTTCTGTGCACTTTGAACAAATGCCATGTTAAAGCTGTCTGCCCTAATTTCCTTAAAAGAAGCATTGCATCCTTATGGGCACTTTGCCAATAACTGAACTGAAACAATGAAAGTACTTTTAAATCTGGGTCAAGTTCAGCTGGGTAGTGACTCCAATACTAGAACGAATTTATTGTGTGTATAAAGCTTTTACTCAGATAAAAAGCTCAGCAAATGTAAATGCTTGCTCAAGGAATGGGGTTTTGATTTCGATTTTCAAATTTCATTTCCAGTCTGAGAAGCTTAAATTACGAGGTAATTTCATGGCTGGTTTAACAAATCACGAGGCTTAATGATCTATTTATTTATTTATTTGGTTATAAATTTAATAATTTAGAAGCCCTTGTGGAGAACAATACACTTGTTTACTTATACCGACATAAAAATCATAAGAGCATACAATCGATTGAAATCGTTCATCGTTGCAGTAAGTGACTCATGCATACCAAACAAAGAGGTAATAAATGTCGAAAAAATGGTACTTAAATCAATAAATCAAAAATTTAGATGTTGAAGCAGGGCAGGTGATTTATTAGACTAGTCTTGAGTTCAAAGACGAAAACAACTTACCTAAGATAGTTGAAAGGTCAAGAAGAAACAAACGGTTGTTGGATGGCAAATTCGAAAAGTAGCAAGCGTTTTTGAACACATTCAATCCGAGAAATATGAGTCAAATATTTAGGACACTAGACCAAACTTCAATACTTTGAAATGGGTTGAACAAGAGAAAGGTAAAGACATTTTTTAATAAATGTTTCTGGAAATTACGAAGAATAAAAACAGTCTTAACTTTGCTTTGTTGAAATAGTTTTTTGATAAAGGCGCACGTGTGCTCGTGCGCTTCACATTCCGCAGTTAAACGGTTCCAAAGTTGAATCGCATGAACCAAAAACTGACCAGATGTTTTGACATACTTGCAGCTAGGCAGAATGATTGCATAGTTCTTTGTTGTATTGCAAATTCAACTTTTTCAAAAGGATACTCCGGTTGTTTTGAGGTAATGATTTCATGCAACGATAACACTGTTCTTTTTTTTAGTAAAGCTGTTTATGAGCATCCATATGTATGCTCGTTCCTGCCTTTACCAAAAATGTACCTGGCACAGCTATTATATGCAACAGTTAATTTTCTTGTATACTCTAGTCCATATCTGAGGAAAAGTAGCCATACAAAATAATGAGAAGAATAAAGGACTTAGCCATCTTTAGTTTTACAGCGATCGGAAAGTTATTAGCAGTAGGACCGAGAGTTCGTATTAATCCATAGATTTTTGACACAGTTTTATTGATGTGGAAGTTATCGTTACTAAAATATTCCCCGGGATTTTTACATTCTGTAGATTTTCTGTAGTAGTGGAAACTCTTCTTTACTTATATACACATTGATAATAATTAATACTTTTTTTTTGAGGGATTCAGGGATTAGACATGGACCATTCATGTATCTACCTAAATTCTTCATTGATGGAGTTTACAGCCCGGGTTTTCTGTGATTTATGAAACATATAGTATATATATACTTGCACAACGTCCGCATATATTTGCAGTTAGAAAGCCATTGTGAAATATCGCTCATGAATCAAATAAACAGCAGAGGTCCCAGTACTGAACCCTGACGAACACCTGAGGGAACAGGAAGACAGGTTGAAAATTTGTCCCCATTGACAACGTACTGAGAACGATCACTAAGGTATGACGACACGCGATAATATAAGGATCTTTCGAACGAGATGTCCCTTTCAAGTTTTTTTTTCAACAAAAGGTCATGATTGACGGAATCAAATGCCTTCCAGCCATCCGGGAAAATCGAAGTTGTAATTATGATGTTTATGATATGCGTGAGTTTGTGTAGGAGCGGGGAGAATCATTCACCTAATTGTCCTAAATATAATTTAAATGATTATCCTCATCAATTTGGCAGTTCCACTTATTATACAAATAGAAATTGTTCTGTTGGCTGCTTTAATATCGAACGGGTTGACAGCTTTAAGTATTTGGGAATAATTTTGGATAGCAGGCTAAACTGGAAAGATCATATTTTATATTTGAAACAATACTTTAATAATCTTTTGAGACAGTCTTATCACCTCAGCCTTTATTGTAGTCAACATATTAGTTTATAATGGTTTATTTAAATCTAAGCTGCAATATGGGTTGACTTGTTGGGGTGGTACTCACTCTAATAAAATTGAACCTTTGCTTCCTAAACAAAAACATTCAATTCGTATCTTGTGTAGAGTTAACGGCAGAACTCATAGCTTTGAGTTATTCAGGAGCCTCAAGATTCTTCCTGTTAAGCATTTATATTTTTATAGAGTTTTGAAAACATTTTTTGAAAATTCCGGTTATTCCTCCTCAAGATTGTTCGATTCCCATAATCTACGTGTAAATAACCAGAATTTAGTAAATGTACCCAACATAAGAAAATTACACTTTTCACTCTTCTACAAGGTCACCGCGCCTCGTTTATTCAGTAGTTTGCCTGTAAGTCTGACATGCGAGAGACGTGAATCAGTTTTTTTAAATAAATTAAAATCTTTTCTTTTTTCGTTCAATCATGAAGAAATAGATTCATTATTAAATGTAATAATTTGATTTGTTGAACAGTAATAGTTCGATTTCTTTTTGCAAAATTTGTATTTATCTTTTTATTTTTTTGGATTGCACTTAACAATATTGTAAAAATATTAGTATATATTTTTTCCCTTATTGACCCCCATCAGTATTAAATGAAATATGATTTAAAATGTAATGGTTCCTTCGCCTCTTGTCTTTTGACAATTGAATGTTCCTAACTATTTCATAAGAATTTAAGCTCCTTTGATTAGTTTATTCTTTTTCCTTTGTTCACAAAGTAGAAATAAGAAAAATGTTATCTTTGAATTCTTTCATGAAATAAAGTTTAAATAAATAAAAAAAAATAAAACAAATGTAAACAATCAATATGCTTATGTGCCTTAAATGTAATCAAACTCACACAACGTCAATCAAGTAAGTTGCTGTCAAAATCACATGAAAGTCTTTTTTTAAATAATAATCTATTTTCAGAAAATGATATTGTAACTAATTTTTTTGCATTGAGAAAAATGCCTGCACCAAAACAAAATACGCTTACGGATGTGACGCTTTATTATATTGCGTAGAAAACTATATGTATACATATATTTAATTCACACTAACACCACTACATTTTGAAATTCATTACACAAATTCCGAACGAATGATCTCGAAAAAATGTTTTTTTTTTTGTTTGGTCATTTCTCTTATGTGAATTGCATGTTAACCGATTTCGAGCTTTTACTTTGAGTTCAAAAGCCTACTAAGTGTCGCGTCGTATGAAAACATTATCAGTCGTCAGCTGCTCCATGAAACGGAGTCACTGAGTACTCTTAGGTGTTAAGTTGAGTAGCGATTTTAAATTTTATTGTTGTTATAGCGGCAATAATATTTCATATCTATGAAAAATGCAAGATTCTATCAAAGGTTTAAAGATATATTCGTTGGCACCCTTTGGGGTTCGGAACCCTAAAAACTTTTCTAAAAACATAAGAAAAAACTGAATGGAGGGAAATGCCTCAAAGTTTGTATCAAAATCAAATGTACACCACTTTCTATTACAAAAATTTTGCGTTTTTCTTTTAATTTTAAGTTGCAGCTCTTGTTAAAAATAGAGGTTTGATATTACATTTATGGAAGCTGGCATTTATGAAAAAGTTCAGTTCTTCAGAAATCATAATTCTCGTACAGCAAACAAACAAAATTTGCACCGAACTTACATTTAGTAACCGTTTTATGTTTTTTTATATGTTATCCTAACGAATTCCTGTCTGGCAAACTGTAGCACCCGTTTTCAAGTTTTTTTCATGAATATTCAATGGGAATAAACGTAAATGAAACATTCCGCTGCCGAACGCTGTAATCCGAAAGTTACGACCCCGCGTAGCAGTTTAAAGTCTTATTTCTTCCAATACGAGTATCTCTCTGTTAATGACTTGGTTGAATTTCACTTTTCATACTAGCAACCCGATGGCAAATAAAAAGAAATGTAGCTATAATTACAAGTGATTCATTCATCCTTATGGCACGTATCTTCTGTATCTGGTAATGAAAAACGAAAGCGTAATTTTCATTTCAGCCATACAAACACATGTATGCAAAGTTCAAATGAGCCTCTGTCTAGTAGTTCACTTTTTGTTTTACCAAGTTTGCACAATACGCACTTTTATTCATGTAAGTATGTAGATACATCGCTACACGTTTACACGTTTCTGGGTTAATAGTCTTGTTCTACGCGTTCTACTTCCCGATAAGTCAATTCAAATTTTTTTCTTCTTTATTCATCTATATATTTAAAACCTTACAATTTTGATAAATTTAACATTAACAGAATAGAAATTGACAACTATATTTAAGGAACATAGAGATGATGCCACAATTTCATAACTTTGGGTGAATTTGGAAACGCATCACTGCATAGGTGATGCTCAATCAGCTCTGCCACATGTTCATTAAACCAAACTGGAAAGGCATCACATTCATTTTTGCAAACATGTAAAAACTGATGCGCAAACGCTTAAGAAAAAGGCATCAAAGAATATAACAGATGCGTACGACGTTCGTGATGGTGGTGGATAAAAAGGAAAGAAAAATAACATAATAATATAATAATAATAAATAATAATATATATAATAGGACAACCGGTTGAAAATCAATGCATTATTGAGGAAAAATAAATATAAATTCAATATTCAAAGTATTGCCCATCGCTAGCCACACATTTTTCCCATTTTTCTGGTAATTCATGGATACCCGTTCTGAAAAATTCTACCGGTTTGGACGCAATCCACGAATCGATCCATTTTTTTGACATCATCGAAATGACGGAAGTGCTGGTCAGCCAGGCCATGTTGCATCGATCGGAAGAGATAGTAATCGGATGGCGCAAGGTCCGGACTATACGGCGGGTGAAGTAGGACATCCCATTTGAGCGTTTCAAGGTAAGTTTTGACGACATTTGCAGCATGTGCCCGAGCATTGTCATGTTGCAAAATAACTTTATCATGTCTTGCGACCGTTTCCAGCCGTTTTTCTTTCAGTGCTCGGTTCAAACGCATCAATGGTCGTCGGTAGACTTCGCCTGTGATAGGCACAGCATAACCTTGAGGCCATGAATATTCTGAACGGCCGTCGATGTTGAGGCATGTCCGGGGTATCCATACGTTGTCCGACGTTTTGGATTATCGTAATGTACTCATTTTTCATCACCAGTGACGATTCGATGCAAAAAAGACTTCTTTTTGTGGCGTTCAAACAACATTTCGGACATGCAAAATGCAAATGGCGTTCGACGTCTCGTGGCTTCAATTCATACGGCACCCAAAGTCCTACCTTTCGGATCATTCCCATTGCTTTCGAACGATCGGAAATGGTTTGCTGAGCGACGCCAAGTGATTTTGCAAGTTCTTCTTGCGTTTGTGACGGATCTTGATCGAGCAATGCCTCCAATTCATGGTCTTCAAACTTTTTCACCTGGCCGGGGCGTTCTTTGTCTTCGGTGTCGAAATCACCATCTTTGAACCGCTTAAACCACCGCTGACACATTCTAACGTCTATAGTATAGCCCGGGTAAGCTTCGGTAAGCAATTGATGCGCTTCGGATGCTTATTTCTTTAAATGAAACAGGCATATTAAAACTTCCCGCAAATGTTGTTTTGATGGCACGAATGTAGACATTTTACGGCTTTACAAAAACTTGTGTGTTTTCACTGATGACCAATCACCTAGACTGAACTAATTAGACAATGACATGAAGTTTCTTAGGTGACAGCTGTCATGGTCAAAATTCACCTCAGAGTAATAGATATGAAGTTGTCTGCAAAAACGACATTTTCAACCGGTAGTCCTTTTATATATATTATATTTATTTCAGGGATAATTTTAGCAGTACGCAAATAAAACTTTTTATAGCCACAAGGCTTAAATATGAGCGGGAATTTTAATCAGGTAGAAAATCCAGATATCGTTCTTGTGGGGAAAAGTCCTTTCAGAGAGACTGTGACCTCAGGAAGCTGCTGATTTCTTTTATTGCGAAGAGTGCGTAGTTTTCAGTTTTCAATCAGGTTAACTATTCGTTGCAGCCATCTTGTGATCTTATGTCGTTGCATGCAAAAAATATCGGTAGTACACGGCAAGTAGAACTTCTCCTAAAACGTCGCATGTTTCCAAGCGACGGTGGCCCTCGCAAGGAAACTATTCGCATGCATTTTTGCATGCGTCATGTACACATGTGGCGCTAGTACACGACATGCAAGGCGGTTCGCATGCGTAGCGTTTTATGAACAAAAAAATAACATAAACATTGGTTTCCCAGAACACGGCATGTATCCATGTGAATATATTTGTTTGCTGTCATGAGTACATTTGAAGTGTGTTTCAGTTTGCTATTTTTTAAATTTTAAAATGTCAAAAAAAAAAAACTCGAATAGATTGTTATTTTGGAAACAAATCAAATTAAAAATGCCAAAATGCTGACTACATTATAAAGCCCAAACTTGACAAGAGGTGTATTTTGGTGAAAGGGCTTTGAACAATTTGATATTGTGCTTCTCACCGTCTTGTGCTGACAGAACGCGATTGGGTGGGCTTTGTCCATTAGGATGGAGACACGATGGATTAATTTTTGATTCTTTTTTTTAAGATTTCTGCTATATGTACATATCTTCGCAATATAAAAAAAAATCTTTGAATTGTTTTCCTCTTTTTTTTGACAAAATAAATCCATTGTGCCCACGTCCTAATGCTTGAATAATTCTACTCATGTGAAATATCTGCGACGGTAAGAATTCGTGCACTCGCATGTGATGTTTCCATGGCATTGAGCCATGAAGTGTCGCATATTGTCCCAAATCACATGCTGCTTGCTAGTACACGGCATGGGAATAAGTCACATGTTTGCATGCGATAAAGGCGTAGAATGAACTCACATGTACTATACATGCGTCACTATATGCAACTGTCACACATATGGGTAGTACACGACATGCAAACTCCATGCAAGTATTGTGACATATTTTAACATCAGAATGACGTCAGGCTCGCATGTACATGCAACAATTTCCATGTCGTGTACTACGGGCTTAAGGACATTAAAAAATGATACCATTGCATAAAGTTTTTTTTACGCCACGTTTTCCTTCCTGCATCTGGCCATTTACTTAAACAAATACATACTATATGTACATATATCTTTAAGTTTCTTCATCATACAGAAAAATACCATGTTATTTCAAGGTGGGCAAAGAAACGAAAAAAAAAGATTGAAGCTACGGAATAAGCGGTTAAATTTTGATTACGTATTTTCTACTTAAAAATAAATTCAAAGCCTTAGAAAGTGGAGGTGCTTGAGTGGACGTTTTTTCAAAATACTAAAAAGAATAAGTTTCTTTGCTTTTTTCCAAATTGTTCTTAGACTATGTTTGTGAACAGCAATTAAAGGTAGTAAATTATTACTACAAGCAACATCCTTACAAACACTTCAACATTGACAAATTATGCAGGTAGTCTACGGAAGATATTTTGTATAGCGAGAGCATATACAGTGCATCACAAAAGTCACAAAAGTGAGACAAATGCAATAAAAGGGTATTTTTACTGATCTGCCAAGGAAACAAACCAAAATAATTATCTGATATTTTTTTTAAAAGAACTTCATTAAACACACAAATAAAAAAAGAAGAAACAAATTAAAATGGTTGATAAAGTACAATTAAGGAGGCATTCATTCAATTGTACACAAAAACCATCTCACAAAAGTAATGGGATTATATATACAGTAACTAAAAAATTTAATAATGTTGAAAATGCTTATTGTTTATACTTCGTTGGGTCTCGCTTCGCTTCAATAACATTTTGTAGTCTTCTTCGGACCGATTTTACAAAATTGGCTGTCTCTTCGGTGGCAATAGGGGCACATTCCTCCATTATAATTCACTCCAACACGGCCTTAGAGTTGATTGTATGCTTCCTTACTTTTCGCTCAAGAAAATCTCAGGGATGTTTAATGGGGTAAAGGTCCGCGGATTGCTGTGGTGTTTTCAATGACCTTAGGACAATTGTATAGTAGCCAGGACCGAACAGTAAATGATTTGTGTTTGGGATCGTTATCCTGGTAATAATTAAATATGTTACGAAGTCCCATTTTTCAGCGCTTTAGTGCAAATGGTTTATCATGATATAAAGATACAAACAATGAGTCCATGTCTCCCAGACTTTACCTCCACTTCCTCCATGTTTGACAGTCGGAACTAGGTTCTTCTTTTTAAATTTTTCATTTGGCTTTCGCCATACTACCAGCCTTTCGTATAGTTCTCCTTATTGTTTCTGCATTCACTATTTTTCCCGTTTTTTCCTCTCGCTGCCAGTTTTGGTGCACTAATCCTTGAGTTTTGCCTTTCGCTTATTAAATTCCTCTCATCTCGAAAATCTAACAGTTTTGGTCGGCCACTACGCGGTTCGTTTTTAAATATTTTTTCTTAGTTATATCTTTTAATTATATTAAAAACTGTCGATTGATTTGTTTTCATTTAACTTCCTATTTCTCTTATGGTTTTGAGTTCCTCGTAATTTCAAGGAATCATTTTGCGAATTTCTTCCGATAATTATTTTCGCGACACATTATTTATTAAAAACTGCATGTATTAACTCGACTTTAGAACACGGGATTGCTTTTTTCTGACTAGGTAGACAATATGGGACTAGCGAAATGCATTAATCAGAGTTTCTCAAACCACTACACAATCTTTCATTCTTCTCCTAATTCTTCCACTCGCTCTGTGCTACAATGAATTATAAGAGTCTTGATATCCTCTTGAAGAGCGAGCAAATAATTAAAAAAAAAACAAACGAATATGCAAAGACGAACAAAAAATTCTTGCCTTGTCCCATGACTTTTGTGATACACTGTAAATGTGTTTATTCCAATTTAGTTTACCGTCGACATTAAGCAATTTACGGGGTGCATTTCAATGCACAAAGGTGGCTAATTTGTCGAATAAACGTCTGAACATATTTAAAGGGTCAAATAGTCAGAGCTCGAGACACTGTTTGAATACTTACGACTGGCGTCGGAAGAGCATTATTTCCTCATGGCCGAAGTCTTGAACGCCAAACATAGACTTTGGGGAAATCATTTAGCCAATTAACCAACTGTTAATTGGATTTGTCGGAAATATTGAATATAAATTATCTGATCCGCGAACAGGCTCCTACCTGGATCTTCTACTCTTCGACGAACGGTTACAACTGACTGAACGATAAACTGTCTAAACACATTCGTGTATGACTGCAACCATTGCGGATTCAGCACCGAAATCACTATACCCAGCAAGGTTGCGGAGTTGGAGGAGCATGTTCAAATGTAGTCCTACAATTTCAGTATGACGTGTGTGAAGAGTACGCTCCTCGAATGTGCGCAATCCACCGTCTAATAGAAATCCATCGATCGACGAGGTTGACAGTTATCTAAATCAGATATAGTGGAGTCTATGGTGTATTTTAAACAGATTTAAATTGAAGTCGCATGTGAATTTTTCTGCTTCTAAGAATTCGCTTTACAACGGTAGGCGGTTGAATTTTCTTATGTGACAAAATGTGATCAGATTTGCATTGCTCATGATGGTTGAGCTCACAATGGGTGGGTCATATCTCTACGTTTTAAATGTGCAGTGACATTAGCGCACTAGTGTCGACGAATTCCCGCAATTGTTACAAATAAGCTTAGGTAACGTTTAAACGTTAATTCGGGTATTGTCGTTAAGTGCTCGCGGAGTATTAAAGTGGCACAACAAAAATATTCGCATCAAAATTGAAAATTGTACAATAATTCAAGACGTCGTCTCATATGACTCGCAAGTATATTTGGAATTTTAAAAAACTAAATCAGCGGAAAGTTCGCATCGAAAGTAATGTAATAAGCCTAAAAAAACCAAAGCTGAACGTATGCGAGGGCTAAGCCAGCACCGGAAAGAGGGTGATAAAACGTCGTCGAGATTTCGACCTTTTCTCACAACGTTTGATTTTACGTGTGATTTAACGTTGTTGCCTCGCAGAATGGAAATCTCTGAACAGGGAAAATTCCAGTGTCGGGTAGTCACAAACTCTCTGGAAAGTAAAAGTTAAGCCTGCTGCCAACCTCTCTTCTGCATTAGATAGAAAATGGTTTATTTAAATCACTCCATTTCCATGAAAAGTTTGAGTCATTATGGTTCAAAAGCACTTAGCCCACAGTTGAGAGGTCTTGCTTTTGAGTAAAAGGAAGGGTTCGGTCTTTGAAGAGATCACATCTAGTCCGTTTTTGTTTGCAGATTTTTAAAGTTTCTGCAGTACGATACATTGATTATCTTGGAAAAAATTTGCAAGTGTTCAGAATATAATACTCATACGCATGTTGGACTGTCATAAAACCGCCTTGATAGACTCTAAGGCTCCGTCGGCACTGCACATATTATGCTGATGTTTTGGAAAGTTGCCTGATGCGAATCATAGTCAGGCGATTGCTGATCGGCTTAAAGTCAATCACCATTGAGCGTGGTCGATTTCCCACGACTAATCCGTATCCTTACATATGCAATATTTTGTGACAGCTGTAACCATCGTATCTCCTGGACCACGGTAATATCTGTTTTGTACGTACGTAGGTGCAAAATGTCAATTCTTGGTTCGTGGACGTTATGGGTTGTGATCTTTAATGAAGGGGTCCATTATTATCCGAGGCTGGTTTCTCTTTGAGAATTTTTTTTTTTTACTTGGTGAGGAAGCTACCACAACGGCACACCTCCAACCTGGAGGACCAATTCCATTTTTTTTTTTTTTTTGTTGAACCCCTAGGACGAGGGACCGGTTTAATCGGATGTCAGTAAAGGTATAGGTTTTATCCGCCACCATCTCTTTTCAAAAAACCTGATTTATTCTTAGAAAATCTGAAAAACCTGATTTATTCTTAGAAAAATCTGAGAAAATTTGCGGCCCGAGCTCCAAATATGGCCAATTAACCCAGATAATGGGTATTTTGCTTCCGCCTGCAGGCGGAGAGAGTTCATCCGCTGTCTTCTTTATAGTGCTGCTTTTTTGTTCAACACTTGCTTTTATAAAATTAGCAAGTCGGGTCCGAACGGACACCATTCAGTGCCCGATGGCTGTTACAACGCTGGGCATCGTCAGGGCCAATCAGTGTCTACCCTGTCGCTACAGCATCCAACCATCAAAAATACCATCGAACTAGCTTGCCAAGACCCTTCGTAAAATAACAATATAGCATTAATTTTACTTAAGTAAAATGACGCATTACATTACCTTAAGATATTATTAACTGGATCTTCATCTAAATTATCTTAATTATAAGATTATTGAAATAAAGATTGTTGTATTTTTTTTTTCCTTCTTTTTTTGTTATAATCAACGATGTATAAAATTGCAAACTGTCATTTATATAAATTGGCTTATTGATTAATCGTTGAACGAACTAGCACGATGTAAGGTTCGTCATTCGTGCGGATATTTGTCGCTTCTATTCTTAAGCACATCATATAAGAAGATTCCCTGAGCTTAGACGATGAGGTCGACTCATCGCTGTTCTTCTTTGCACGTCTTTTCTTGAAAAAAGGATTAATGTGGCAAGACTTGACGTCCTCCGCAGTTGAATATACAGTGCACCGCAAAAGTATTCGGAATTTGGTTCAGTCCATCTTTTAAGCTGTACAAATTTCTTGCGTTCATAGATACATATTTCAAAAATTATTTTTTATTTTTCTCATTATTTTCTTGACATTTCTGCGAAAAATTATTAATAAATTGCTTTTCTAACGAAAGTTACAACAACAACAAACAAAACATCATCGATTTACACACCGCAAAAGTATTCGTAATTTTCGCTTTGGTAACTTCTCGCTCTCAGATAACGGAAAAAAACCGTTAGGATTGCCTAGAACATTTGTGTTTTGTCATTCTGCGTGCATTCACAAGCGAAATAATTGTTGTTAACAGCAACTGATCAGCTTCAGAAGTTTAATGTTTTAAATAAGAACAATGAGCCGTAAATTAAAAGAAACTAGCAAAAAGGAGAGGGAAATCATTCTTGAAATGCGTAGAAATGGAAGGAAATTATGTGATATTGCAAATACTGTCAAGAGAAGTATAAGTACAGTGCAATCCATAATCAAGAGATGTCAGCAAAGGTGCAGCGAGGAAAACAAATCTAGAAGTGGACGGCCCGAAAAGCTTAACGACATCGACAAAAGGCAAATACTCCGCCAGGTAAAAAAAAAATCCTCAAGTTAGTGCACCAACAATCGTTAATGACTTAACTGAAGCCGGTTGTTCGAGGGTTAGTACTGACACTGTGCGAAGAGTTATACATAAGTACGGGTATAGAAATAGAGAAGCAAGAAAGAAGCCATTTATTTTCATCGTTAATCGGAAAAAACGAGTACAATTTGCCAAAATGTACCTAAATGAAGGAGAAGATTTCTGGAAAATGGTCTTATTTTCGGACGAAACGAAATTCAATGTTATGCGGTCCGGCGGACAGGTCCGTGTATGGAGGAAGAAGAATGCAGAGCTTTGTCCAAAAAACCTGGCTGGAACTGTGAAACATGGAGGGGGTTCCGTGACTCTGTGGGGGTGTATGGCGGCATCTGGAGCCGGCACGATGCAATTTATTGATGGTATTATGGACCAATATAATATTATATCAATATTCTCAAAGAAAATTTGCCAAGAAGTGTTGAGAAATTAGGACTTCCGGATGGTTATCAATTCCAACAAGATAACGATCCGAAGCATACCGCGTTAAATACCAGACTATGGCTGCTGTATAATGTACGGAACCAATTAAAAACACCCCCGCAGTCACCAGACCTCAATCCCATAGAGCATCTTTGGGCAGATTTGGATCGGGAAATAAGAAAGAGAAGTATTCGTACAAAAAGTGAGCTAAAAGAAGCCCTGGAAGAAATATGGAGCCATATTACAGTGGAACGGACACAAAAACTTGTTTCTTCAATGCCGAAAAGACTTAAGGAGGTTCTTAAGCATCGGGGATATCCAACGAGATACTAAAACAAGTATTTTAACATTAAATTCGTGTTAAAAAGCTTTTTTACGAATACTTTTGCGGTGTCTAAATCGACGATGTTATGTTTCTTGTTCTTGTAACTTTCGTTAGTGGGGCAATTAATTTGTAATTTTTTGCAGAAATGTCAAGAAAATAATGAGAAAAATAAAAAATAATTTTTGAAATATGTATCTATGAACGCAAGAATTTTGTACAGCTTAAAAGATGGATTGAACCAAATTCCGAATACTTTTGCGGTGCACTGTATGTTCGCCTAAGCTCTCTGCCGGTAGCTTAACATCAAATTTAAATTCTATTTCATTGTTTACGTTAGGGTTAAAGTTTTTGCTGAAACGCATTGACTGTGTTTGCAACTCAGTCACTTTTCTCTCTTGAGAATTTTGTTGTCAGTTGGCGGTGTGTGTATTTTGCATAAGGTGAAAAACCTCGATGATCCCGGCGTATAGTGGATCGAGCGTGACAACTACAAGAGAGGGTCAGCTTTCTTTTCAAGCGACGCGATTGGTTGGCAAAATTGGCTGTGGCTTGTTAAACAAATATGAAAGAATACTTTCATTGCATTACCGAAGGCAGTTTCGTATTTTTCCTTTCCTGATTCGCAATACAAACAAATGTTTTTCTGTTTCAAGTACCCAAACTTACTTTGAAAGATGTTTTCCTCATTTTAAGTGAAACAAATCATGACGCATGGCATGTTGGGTTTTTGATCTTACTCTACATACACGCAAGGCATTCAGATCTGCTTATGCAAGTCAAAAAAATGTAACCGAATAAACTTTTAGAGAAAAATCACTGAATGTAATCACCCCTTATTAACACAAGCGGAAACAATTTGTCCGAAAAAGTCCAATCAAACGAAATCGATATAAGAATAAATTGGGTCTTATAATAGAAATGGCCCCCAGTCCAAACAGTACGCAGCAGCTATCTCCTATTTTGACTCATCTGTTTTGTTTAAAATATCATCACAGACGCAAGTGGCGACGCTTGCAAATAAATTCAGTTTCGGTTTATTTTCATTTTTTTTTTTATAACCGCGAACGCAATATGCTTTACCAAGATGTGGATGTCCAAAAAGTTAAAATACGACGACTACGCTGGATCGAACAAATGGACAATAATGCTTCAGCAAAGAGGATCGTCTAATTACAGCCCACAGGTTCGAGACGACAAGGAACCTCCGTTTAAATGATCAAGCGATTGTGTATGCCAGGGCGTTTGGTCTAGATAACTGGAAGCAGTGTTCCCGGGAGCGGCAAGTATGGAATGCTGCAGTATCTCAGGCAGACTCTCTAAGGGTCGGGAGCCCATCAAAAAAAATAAATGTCTGCCAGCTTTTACCGTTCGTCAAACAGCATAAGATCTAAGCTGGAGGCTGATCTTGGACAAGACGGGATATCCGTCGCTTTTAAATCGAGTCAGTACTCGACAATATACTGACCGCACCAATTGAACAATAGGTTTCGTCTAGTCTTCAGTGAATAATTTCTCCAATCGCTATGTTTGGCATAGCATCTCATCTCATAGATCTCAGGCGTAAGTATCGACAAAATGTTTTGAGCTCTGAAATAAAACAACTTTGTTGAGTAGCTTTAGCTGACAGTTGACAACAAAGAGTACTAAAATGAATTTAATGGATTGGGTCCGAGTAGGCCTGCCCATACCATCATCTTTCCGTATCAAGATAAAAGAAAAATGTAGGTGCTATTTTATTTGCCGCCACCCAAAAATTAATTTTGTGTTTTGAAAACATCATTCATTCCCTAGACAAATGTATTGCAAACAAAAATATAAGATACATATTATTAAGGCGTCCGCGTATTTTTGAAACATTTAAAAAAAGATTTGCGCCTTTAACCGCATTTGAAAGTGTCCATGCTTCTGTACCATATAGCCATATACCATAGGATTAGGATAATGATCGTCTTACAGAGCGATACTTTATTTCTTCGAGATAGGACTTTGTATTTTATACTTGACCTCAGCGCTTGTGTGATTATCTATAATTACAGCATATATCTATGTAATTGATCTAGAGACCGTTATGTCCCCTTGTGGATTTTCAGTTGTGGAAACCTCGTGCTAGTTACCAAAATGCGGCAAAACCAAGCCTCGATTTGTTCTAAGAGGTGGTGTCGTGACTCGTAACGGTCAGAAAGGCAGAATTAAGAAATAATATCAAGGTAAGATTCAAGAGTATAACATTTTGCAAGAAATTACTCTGTTTATAGGGATTCATTTTTATGGGTTACAAAACTAGTTGCATGGTGACACAAATTAATTAACGATCACGATCAAAAGCTCGGTCGCCAATCATTAGTGGAATTGGATTGTATTTAGAATTAAAATTTGTCTGATTCGGTTGAACTCTGCAATTTCTTTGCACATTTCACTTCCTCAGAAAACTTCTCATTAAAATTTATGGTGAGCTATCACTGAAACATCACCCACATATTATTATAATTATTAGTGGTATTCTAGTATAAATGGGCAAATATAAAAAGGAAAATTTTAACAGTGAAAGACCGCTTGTGGAATTAAATTTTTAATCAAATTTACTAGATTGCTTTTCTTTGAAAGATTGCTCGGTATATAAAATATTGGTTATCTATATGAGTTTTAATAAAAAGTTCAAAAGTATATAATTTCAGTCGAGTAATTTCCACCAACTCTTCCTTCCGAGCTGTGAACTGCTCAGCATAGGATCTTTTTCTTTCTTTTTTACATGGCTTTAAGAAGATCACATTCAGTCCAGTTTTCTTTGGAGATCTTTAGACTTTGGTTCATAATAATAAATAACAACAGTGGTAAACAAACTAAATCTTTGGATGTTATGATCTTCCAATTTTATCCGTGTGTTTGGCTTTCTATTGATGCTTTTTTACAGTCAATTGGCTCATCTTAATTTTCCAAGCCGTTCCATGGGAACGTGGATTAAGAAATAGAGAAATGGGCACATCAAAATTTGAAATTTTATTTTATTCATTCTTTAAGTAAATCTTTATAACTTATAATTAACTTAATTTAGTCAATTGGCTAATTGATGGAATTTTTGGAATTAAAATTGAACAAAAACAAAAAAATATATATGAATTTGTCCGGAAACTTATGAACGGCAGTGTATATATTTACACATATTTTTATAACTGATAAGGTAGTTGTAAACTACAACTTTAAATGATTTTGAACTTTTTTTATTGGAAAACTAAATTCATTTTAATTGAATGAGTGAAATTGTACGAAAAAATCGGCACACACACACAGACATAAAAAATTTGAATTCCGAAGAACGGGCCGATTACAAGAACTTCCTGATTGGAAATTAAAAATGAAAAAGAAATCAAGTTAAACCAAGTGGTTCATAGAAATGGAAATTGCTCAGAAATCGTGTATAAGAAGTATGAAAAACTAAGTGAAGTAAGTGAAAAATGATGGGATGACTTTTAAAAAAAAGTGTACGCAATAATATTTTGGCCATGGACAGAGTAAACCACATGAAAGAGGTCGTTGAATAAATAGTGACTAAAAATAATAAACACAAAATACAAGCCGTTCCATGGGAACGTGGATTAAGAAATAGAGAAATGGGCACATCAAAATTTGAAATTTTATTTTATTCATTCTTTAAGTAAATCTTTATAACTTATAATTAACTTAATTTAGTCAATTGGCTAATTGATGGAATTTTTGGAATTAAAATTGAACAAAAACAAAAAAATATATATGAATTTGTCCGGAAACTTATGAACGGCAGTGTATATATTTACACATATTTTTATAACTGATAAGGTAGTTGTAAACTACAACTTTAAATGATTTTGAACTTTTTTTATTGGAAAACTAAATTCATTTTAATTGAATGAGTGAAATTGTACGAAAAAATCGGCACACACACACAGACATAAAAAATTTGAATTCCGAAGAACGGGCCGATTACAAGAACTTCCTGATTGGAAATTAAAAATGAAAAAGAAATCAAGTTAAACCAAGTGGTTCATAGAAATGGAAATTGCTCAGAAATCGTGTATAAGAAGTATGAAAAACTAAGTGAAGTAAGTGAAAAATGATGGGATGACTTTTAAAAAAAAGTGTACGCAATAATATTTTGGCCATGGACAGAGTAAACCACATGAAAGAGGTCGTTGAATAAATAGTGACTAAAAATAATAAACACAAAATACTGTACAGTGTAGAAAAACTCAAAACAAGACAACTAAATAATGTCAGTCATGAGTGCTGAATGAAGTCCAATAAAAAACATAAAGTTACTAGGTAGTAGGAATAAAAGAGAGGCTTAGAGAGAGAATGAAACACAAATAAAAACAAGTATTTAAAATCAAAACCAATTGAGTAGCTTTGAATTGAAGTGTATATTTAAAGCCGAAAACTCAGTGTTATAGTTGAATTGGACAGTGGGGCCTACAGCAAGATTAAGAAAAAAAAGAAAATTTTGTATTGTTTGGGATAGATGCCGATTGTATGTCAGTGTTCTGGTAATCATGACATAAAAGACTGTAAAAGTGTTGCTGAAATATCAATTATGAAAATTATTATTATGTATATTTATGTTTTTTTAAATTATTTTTATAAATAGCAAATATTATGCTTAACAAAGTTCCATCAATCAACAAAAGCATAGCCTGCACGATGTGCACAATCTTATAACGCAGAATTTTGTTAATAAAAATAGCAACACCATCTGCACGGTTTGAATTGGTTTTGTCTCTTCTTATAATTTTCTATTTACTGTGCCTTTTTCTGCGCTTACCAAGAGAACCTCGAGGCTTTGAACTTTAAACATCTTAAACAACACGCTTCTTCGCTTGATTTTGTCCATGAGTTTTCGAACAGTTCTGACAGTCTGTCAAAGAAAAGCCATATGACCCAATCAAGTAAGCCTTGTACATTAAAAGACTTGGGTACAAAACGAAAATTCGGACAGTTTGTAGTAAAAAAAAAACGCCAACACCTCCAACAATTTGGCCGTCAATCATAATTATTATAAATAGACCAACTTCTTGATGATTTCTTTTGTTCCTCAGAGCCCTTGAGTTAACTTCCGAGGTTTGTGTTTTGATTTTTGGTACTATTTTCGGAGCTTTCAGCAAGTTAGCCGGTAAGAATGAGCTGTGCAACACTGACGTATCAAAAAAAAATCCTAAGACGATAATCAGTCTGTTTATATCCGAGGTCTCATATATTTTGATCACTGGTTAATTATTAACAAAGATAAGCAATACGAGTTTATCGGAATCCACGTTGCAGAAATTATAGAAATCTGCAAACAAAGACGGACCACATGTGACCCCCCAGTGACCGAACTGCCACTTTTCACCAGAAAGAAAAATCTTCAATATTAAATCCTTCCTTTTACTGAAAAGCAAAGTTTTCAACCTCTCGACTCGGGCTGTGTGCTGTTAAACCATCTTGACTTAAAACTTCACGGGTTCTCCACCTCATCTTCGGAGTGTGTTTATACCGAAGATCACCTGAAGTTTGCAAGCTCGAGAGTGGAGTCACATATCAGCCTTACGAGTATTATGAAAAATGGAGTTAGATCAGCCCGATCAAAACCTAACTATTTTCCATAAGGAGGCCAAAAGCACGATCTACTAAAACACCAAGAAGAATTCGAATGCCGCAGCATCAGCATCGTTTTTCAAAATGGCGTCGTAATAAAGACGTCCCAAAATCCTGTAACTAGGGAAAGAATTCAGCGAGGTAAGCAGATCAGCGGCCATGTGAAGTCTTTACTTTACAATTTAACATTTAACCGCGTTTACCAATTATTGTGGAAGCAAAACGACATCAGTCAACAGACGAGTAAAGCTGTAGTAGCTCGCAGTACCTGAATTTTCCTTCGTTCACCACCTCAAAAACGTACATGAAGAAGCCTAAAGTATTTGAAAGGTAGATTTAACGAATCTGGATCGGATGACACTGAGCTACATCAAGCTCTTTATTATGCTTGCATATAAAGCCAACTTTTAGATAAATTCAAGATGGCATATTCCATATGAACAACTTAAAATAATTAGGGCATTCAAATACATAAATTCGTATTTCTCTTGCAGAAATAAAACATTCAGACAGCAATAACATTCACATTTGTGTTAGTTTCGTTGGTTATGAATTGAGCTCACACAGATGTTATTGAGCACGTTTCATTCGTGTGAAGCGTAAATCCGCTTCGCTTCGCCAATAAACAAAAATTAATCTGTCCTCCTCGCGACATTCGTAAACCGATTGGTTTTTCTTACAAATATTATGTGTGTTGATAAGTTTCTTTCAATGAACTCATAGAGATTAGTGACTTTCAACTCAATTCTGTGAAGAAGCATTACTTTTTGTAAAGTGAAAAAATAAACTCGGCGATCGGGGCCGAAGAAAAAAAGTTAATATCAAACGCGTTGCTGATATATATTTATATATATCATAAATAAATGATATTTAATCACGGCTTTTCCTCATTCCTTAGCAAAACGCGTCCACCACAAAATTATCATATAAAAACTTAGCTCTTGACGTTCTGAACACAGCCAAAGCCCGATCAGCTTCAAAGTTTGCTGTTGCCTATAATATTACTGCCAGCCGTCGAACTAATATTTGTTTACTAGTTATCGAATCATTCGCGCTAATTGTCTGTCATATGTTAACGATGTTGCGGCGATAAATAAAACATTTGAAAACGAATGTGTTTGGATAAGATATTTTCCAAAATGTTTAAATTAACTTAACCTTGAAGAAATTTTCATAAATATGGAAAATCTGCCAAAATTATTTATGAATATATATTCAAATTAAGTCTAAAAGTCATTAATGAAGGTAGGAAAACAGACAAAAAAACGTTTTACTTTTCATTCGCTGCATATTGATAAATTGTGATTAACAAAATGATGGAAACAAGGCATTTGAACTTTCGTTTTTAGGTTAAACAAGAAACTAGATATTTTTGTTGACAATCGAACGTAGACATTGACATTTCTGACTTTCGCACATCAACAAATAAAAAAAAATCCATTGAATTACATTCTCCGTGAGGTAGGTAAAATAAAATTCAGGAAAAGTTACCTTATGTCAACAAATAAACACGTATACGTGTTTGTCAGGAAACTGCTTTTCTTGCCACACTGGATTGCGCTGCATCTGATGGAGTTGAAAGATTTTGAATATAGGAACGCCAGAATACGATGAACCCGAATGCAATTTAAATATTTTAAGACCCATACGCATTAGCCACTGCAGAAATTGATTTCACATTTATTAAATTAGGTTACACTTTTTTATTCAATTTTCACTGAATTGCTTAGAAGCGCTATTTTACATTTTGAGGAATAAAAAAAATACACAAAACAATCAAAGCAGCTAGTGAGTGCACACTCAAATACACACGAAACACTTTCCAACACAAAAGTCAAAACAAACTGACATCAATGACTTGTGAATAAACACGGCGTACGGCGCCGAAATAACTTGTTGTTTATTTGGATTTATAATTTCACTCCTTTTCCTCTTCGCGCTTTAAACTTGATTCGTAATTATATAATGGAATGAGAAAATATATCATGGAGATGAGGGATTTAGATATTTTCAAGATAATGTTTTCGCTCTCAACTAGTGATAGGAATCGCGAACTGGTAACTGATATGAGACGTGTTTATATAAAGCTTCCAAACTCTGTGAAGTCGTTATAAATTGGTTCACTCAGGGTTACCATAGGGAATTTTTTTTTTTAAATTCCAATAATATAAGTAGAAACACAATGGGGCGCTTGCGCTTTGACAGATTGAGTAGTATTAATAAAAACTAGCAATTACTCGAAGTAAAGTCTCGTAGCAAAGTAAGTTCAGAAAGTAATTGTTTGAATTCGTATGAATAAGACTTTACTTTACTTTAGCAAGTTCGAACACTCGAACATAGCAATTGCTTGACATTTGAGAGCAAAGCGGCTATCAAAAACATTTTTTTCTTTGCGTTTGGTTGTGTATTTGGAATTTGGAAAAGTAAATCAAAAAAAATGAAAATGGAATCGGAGGATTTTTTGGACGACGAATATTCATTTGCAACCACAAGCGGCAAAAGTGGTATAATATGCAAATCCATTTTAAATTAAAATAATTATCTTTTTTTTTACAGAAAACTCGCGGAAACCCAAAATCGCACAACAATTCACTTCAAATGCACGTAATTTATGCCTCAAAAGTACGAAGCAAATGCTTCTAGTCACCTAAATAGCAGACTTGACATTTTCTTAGCAAATGCTCAGTTTTATGCCTTTTATTCATACCAATTTGAGCAAAAGGCATTTTCGAACATAGCAATTGCTCAGATTAGTTTTTTATCATACGAAAGTAAGCAAATGCTACAAACTGTCACTTTTTCGAGCAATTGCTTCATATTTTAGCAAAGTCAGTTTTTATTAATACCACCCAATGCGGCGCTGGCACTTTGACAGATTGAGTAGAAACCAATATTGCCACTTAAATTCAGAGCAAATGTAGTTCCATGACCAACAAAATTTAGTACTTAAAACAAGTATGTAACATCATTGGTTTTTTATTTAATCACATAAAAAGTAAATATCAAAATGAAAATTAAAATGCAATTCATGAGAACAAAAACGACAACAATATAGTAAAAACGAATAAGCCGGCCTTAGCAGCTAAAATATATTCAATTGTTTCTGAGCTTAACTTAAATATTTTTCAGTCTATTGATTTATTTAATTGGGAGAACTTAAGCTCAGCTGAAGTACTGCTGTTTGGAAGGCATCATAAATTTAGCATGTAGGCTGATAGCTCTCGGAACATACAGACGCCCAAGCTATTTTTGAGTTCCACAATGTCGCTATTTTGGTGTCCACATTTTATAATCATATCTGAAGTCTCAATATGTAATCTCCTACTACTCGTTTAGAAGGTCTAAATTACCGTTCTTGCAGGGGAACTCGTTAAAAATGGATGGCCTGGAGCTACCTGCCAAGGATCTTAGTATTAAAGTATTTGTATTTTATTATCATTAAGGTTGAATCTTTGAATGGTCATGATATTGAAAATTGATTTGAAGTTTTAAATAAACAATGCTATCGTTCAATCCGACGGATTTGGAGTTCACTTCACTTTTTTTTAGTCTAATCATTCAATTCGACGGATGTACTGTTTTTCCGACTATGATTTTCTTTTTCAAAACCAACTGTTCTGTCTTGGTTAACAAGATCAACAGCTGCTGATAAACACAAAAAAAGACAAAAACGAAATTAAATTGTTTTATTTGATAATGGATGGTATTGTCCTGTTTTTTTTAAGACAAGAAACAATCTCCAAATAGGGGAACATCTCGCGCATATAAACAGGCATTCAGTGAAGTCATTTTTGAGTTATCAGATTCCAAGTTAGATAAAAGATTTCATTCTAGTTCATAATACATATGAAGAACTTTATTTCAGTTTAAAAAAGAATATTTCGTTTGAATTATGTAGCATTTATTATCTGTTGAAAATGTTGATTAAGATTCTTCCTCCTACAAACAAATCGTTTTAATTAAAAAAAATTAAAGTCACAAAAAATATCATCTCCTAAAAGTAGCATTTTAGTGTACGTATGAAGTATGTAGTACGTAATGTAAAAATCATGCAAATATGTACTTAAATACTACATATGTAGTACAAGTGGCATCATTGGTTGACACAATGTGTTTACACTAAATGTGACCTCGCGCATTTGTTTGGCGTTTGATCGTAAATATCGTAAGCCCGACTTTAACGTTGAAATAGAGCAACTCTCTACTTTTGTGGCGCATTTGACAGCTCACTACCAGCTGATAATTTTTTTGGTTTGCAATTTTTCTTGGACTTGTCCGATTTTAACAACAGGGATCAGCCATTGTGAAAGTAATGAGTTCATTTATTTTGGCTTGGCTGCAGAAAAATGTTTTTGTTTAAATAATTTTAAAAATCTTCTTAAACTGTTTTGAAAATAAGAATCCACATTATATTTGTGTTTCCTAATCTTGCCACCAATTAAAAAGAGGACATTTCTGCTCTTATTATTACTGCGAAGTCGTGACCTAAGAATTTGAGAGAACAGAGGTCGCGCGTTATGACAGTGTTTCTCGTAAATTGGGAGAAAGCCTGTCAAAGGCGCGCCCGCGCGAACGCCACAAAGTGATTTGCCATTAATAAATATGGAAGAAAATAAAAAATATGAAGCAAGATTTCTTGAAATCTATAACACAGGACAAGTTTTGCACACGGCAATGAGTGCAACAGAGAGGGAAGGTGAAACAGCGATAACCAGCAGCAGCCCGGACATGCTCGGGTAGAATTTTCCTTGCATGCATTTGACGTATCCTCATCTCCTTCTTCTTTATTTTTCAAATTTGTTGTATTAATACTTCTCACTCTTTGGTTATAGAACAGTTTTGCTGTGCTTCCGCGCCGAAAATATGACGTTAATTTTAGATTCAGCGTAAAGCTAAATAAAAAAATTGAGTTGATGACTAAAGTAAACAGTGAGAATGTGATAAGGATACTTCATCGTTAACTTTCAGTGCACATGTAAAGAAATTCAATGATCCCTGAATGTATCGATGTTTCCCCTATGTCTTTATCGTAGATCTTTTTTTTCATTCCCTGTCTCAAAAGCATCAGTAAAAATATAAATACATAATATCAACAAATTCTTTATCTGCAAAAATCGTTTAAAAAGTTTATGATAACTGTCAAAATAAAGCGCATCTCTAGCGTATCAAAAAACGGCATATACATTATTCAAATGCTTGTCAAGCAAGTTAGTGTGTATACGTAAATTATGTTTGAAGTCAAATGTACACAGTTCATCTAAGACCTAGAGCATTGATTGGACTGCGGTTCTGGCCGGATTTCGAATGTTGTTCTTTGTTATTTCGTCTAAAAAAATTGTTGTGATTTATTATCAGCGCGGGAAATGGATTATTGAATATTTGAAATAATCTCTCTCATGATATGATATATCTTGTGGAGTCACTCCTTTTTCCATTTTTATTGAACGCATTTTTATTGTCCAATTTATTTTTCTTACATGTTAGGCAAAAACGTTAAAAGCTAGCTTAGTTAACTTAACCATTTACAAACTAACTTTCTGGCCTCAGCGGACGCTCTTAGCTCAACCTAACAACTTAAAATATGTCATGCGACTTAATATTATTTTTTTATCTTACTAACGAAAGCTAAGAAAAATATTTATTGTCTTAAACAGAAACTTAGTGAACGGGCTTTTGGATTTTTACTTAAACTAAATTTAAAACTTGTATTAAACATTTTAATCTTAACCTAAATGAAAAAAAAACATAAATTTTTTTTAGCAGTACAAACATAACTGCTTACATTACCTAAAATATATGTTAGCTGGCCAGGCTCACAGGACATGCTTTCGGATTGCCTTAAGGGCACCCAAGATTAACTGTGTACGACTGAGTTCAAGTTTCCGTGCAACCACCAAAACTGTTTATGTCGCCTTTCGAGATCCGCGCTGTCGCGGTCTGATACCACTCTACTTTCCCGAAGAGTGTCCGGTGAGCCACTTGCGATGTCTTAGTCGTAGTTGACGCGCCCGTCCACAGTTATTGGCCAACGTCGAAAATTATCAAGACCGCTTTTCTGTCCTGAAAGCTGATAGAACGTGCTATTTTCCTTGCCTTTTCTATTGATAGAGGAAAGCTTCAAGGAAAATAAAGCTGTTAAAGCGCACTGTTTCATGGTGCAGCAAGTCATTGGAGTAAAAAGCCCCGGATATCAAGTTGTTCGAAGACATTGCTCTTGCGATGTGACTTCAAATAAGCTTTATAAGAAAGTTATCCACATTGATCAGGTTGGCCCCGTTGTTCAGGCCTTCATTAATATAGAATCTTTTCTACTCAGACTCTGGAGTTCTATAAAAGTGGAGAAAAGCCTTAAGGCATCGTCTCTAGAAAACCGGAATCTTTCCATTAAGCTTGTTGAACCACATGGGACATCCATAGGAAAGGACAGGCCGTATAGCAAATAGCAGGTGAAACAGTCTCTTTGTCAAGGCAAAAGCCGCTTTGGCCCCGGCTAGAGCAGTTTTTTTATGTTGATTAAAATACTTATCCAGCCAGATCCCAAGGTATCTGACAACGAAAGAGAACATTCGCCACATCTTTTGATCTTCAACTGCAAACATACGGTGTCAAAGGCCTTCTCCAAATCCACCAGCAAGGCACCCGTGCATTGTTTCTTACCTTTGTTCCATTGGATATCCGATACCATTTTAGACGTGACTTATAGGATGTTCGGAAGGAGACTTATCGACCGGAGATTTACCGGATTGGATTTTGCTCCGATTAGAAATTTGTTCTACTACCGCTGTCTTCCAATGAGCCCGATCATTAGCAAAAATCAGCAAATTGTTTATTAACAGGACAGTGTAAATAATAAGAAGAACCTGGTCATCCAGTGTTCTCCGATCGTCAGTGCTCGATTTGATATTTGATAGAAGTTGTGTAATAGGACGCGATTTTCCAAGAAATGGTTCGGGTGAGTGCTTACATTCACCTTTTACACATCTTCAAACGTCGCACCTATTACTTCAAATTTCGCCTGAAGATCTTCGATCACGAAAATGTTGTCATCTCCGATCGCCTCTACTGGGTTAATGCCTGCTGTCACAAGTAATTTTTCGTTGTTTTGTAGTTGGGGGGAAGCTCGGTAATTCTGCCGATCTTTGTGAGTCAGTAAAACGTCTGTACAGTAGTTGAAGTCTTTTCAGAAGCGTACTTTTTGGGCGATGTAGTGCGTCGACCGTTTTTAGTCATTTCCTACTTCAGAATCGTTCTGACCATTGTTTCTTTTGGGGTGTCGACCAAACGTGTAAGGTTAGTGTCAATCTCTTCGTTTGACAAATTTCTATTGGATGGTGGGATGAGCGATTTGGAGGAAAGCGCTCTCGCCATTGTTGGGTAGAAGCATGTCCATCTCGTTCTACTGAAATTTTAAGAGTGCGTTTGAATATACTCCTCAAACTCCGCAATCTCGCTGGGAATGTGAATTCACGAGAGTGTGAAGATAGTTAATTATCTGTCGTTCTTTGTCAGCTAGCTGGATCCATTCGTCAAGCAGCATAAGGCGGGCTATCCGCCGCTTTTAGATCGAGTCTCGATACTCGACATAATTCTGACCGCACCAATTGAACACGAGGTTCCCTCTAGTATTAGCTGAATGATTTTTTCTATGTTTGGCGTTTATGTATCCGGCCATGAGGTAATAATTCTCCTCACAAACCATACGTAATTACTAAAAATTGTGTCGAGCTATAAGATAAAACAGGTTTGTTGAGGACATTCAGTGACTCTAGCTGGTAGATTTTGTCATTATCATCGGGAATTCTTCCCGATCTTTCGCTGTTGATGGTTTGTTTATTTTCAGAGAAAACTTTATTATAATGTGTGTGTGATAATCTGACTTATCAAGAGAGAACGTTTTGAATTGCTTTGAAATTTTAAGTGCGATGAATAATATAGTGAATAATATAGTATTTACTACTCACTAACGTGAATTATTTGGAGCAAAGATCGTGAACCTCCTTAGCAGACTGAAAGGATTAATCTAAAACCGATGTTTTCAAAACATAATCAAAAATTTTATAAACGTTTATTTAATTTAGAAGGCAAATACGGAAAAAAACCTTCATTATACGAAGCTATATAAAGAAGAATGAAAAGAGTCAAATCAAATAAATAAAATATAGTACATATATATAATTATAAACATCTTGTGTAGTAAGAAAAACTCAATGCGTCACCAACATCAGCATCAAACGTTCAAAATGACCACTACCTAGGGATTCAATTCAACCACCGGATACAATTTAAAAGTCAAGTTCATAATGAATTGAATTATTGAATTATTTAGATACACCGCAGATAAGGCCGTGCAAACAACACAGCTACCCAGCATCAATCAGATATGAACAACGCGAGGGTCAATCATCACAATTTTTTTTTTCGGAACCAAGATACTGTATTTCACTACGCCCCTATTTTTGAGAAGATGCTTGATGTTCTATGGCATAATATTGTTAATATTTTGTGTTCAAATAAAAGGCGTTTATCGTCAATTAAGAAGTTAAGTTATGTTTTGACAGTAACAGCAGTGATTCAAACTGAAAAGTTAAGTAATAATTTAAACCGCTATTGTATATAAGTCATTCATTGAAAACATTTTGTTTTCAAATATAAAAACGAAACGATTTTCAGGTGATCTTCGTGCAAACACGCTTCGAATAAAACCAATTTGTATTCGATAGCTTGATTTGTTCTCGAGTTAGGCTGTATCCATGATTGAATGAATCCACCCACCTTTCTTTTAACAATGGAATCTGACTAGAGGAACCCCAAAACGTCCCAAAACGGAGATGTGTAAAAATTTTGAACTTCAAAGATCGGACAGATGACAAGTAAATAAAGAAATACGCAAGGTCAACTTTTGAAAGTTTGTGTTATTTCACCGAGAATTTCCTTTCAAATTTACCTAGAACCCTCTTAACAGATCGACTTATTGGTGTTGCAAAAACAACAAGTGAGAGACCCTAGGCTAAATGATTTCCGAACGAGTGACTTTTTGAGTTTTTTTTTTTTTGTTTTGCAGGAAGAAATTCAATTCGATTTTGTTTATTTATGATCTTGATTGGATCGTTGATTTGATTTAAAAATAGATTTATTTTGATTTTTTGATATTTTCCTTGTACGCAGAGCACTGATTATGTCAGAATTTCGAGTAGAACAATTAAACCAACCAACGATCAGCCAATATACGTATGAGGATGAAACGCAAGTTCTGTCGAAAACATCGCCGCTGTCCGTGAGAGTGTGCAGGAGTATCCAAGGCATTCGATTTCGGGTCGCTCACAAAAACTCGGCCTTTCGAAGACCACAACTTGGCGAATTTTGCGTCGCGATTTGGGGTGCACCCGTACAAAATTAAACTGACCCAGGAACTGACGATAAACGACCATAGACAACGATGTGTGTTCGCTGAATGGGCTCTGGAGCAGTTGGAAACTGACCCTAATTTTCATCGAAAAATCATCTTAAGCGATGAGGCGTCAGGTACGTCAAGAAACAAAATTGTAGAATTTGGAATTTTTATCCACATAAGATTCAAGAGCGTCCAATGCATCCCGAGAGATCCACTGTTTTGTGTGGATATTTGGCTGGCGGCGTCATCGGCTCATATTTCTTTGATAACGACGGTGGCCAGGCCGTCACCGCCAACAGCGAGTGCTGAAGGTCGAGGATTACCACCTTCTTTTGACCTACATTATCATATAGACACCAGCGACATGTGGTTTCAAAAAGATGGTGTTACGTGTCACACGTCTCATGCCACATTGGAAATTCTAGACGAGCGTTTCGAGGGCATGGTCATTTCACGTGAAAGTTATATGAACAGGCCACTGAGATCGTGCGATTTGATCTGGTAAGATTTTTTCTTGTGGGGTTAAATGAAGTCTCAGGTCTATGCGAATAAGCCACAAACCAGAACAGTCCGTAAAGCCAATAGAACTCCTGCCATCGGTCGAATTCAGACTGATTTATGCGCCAGTGTCATGGAAAATTAGACATTTCGGATGCGCTACCCAGAGAAGTCGCGGCGGGCATTTATGCGATTTTATATTCCCTACAAAATGGCATTGAAAGGCCGAATAAAAATGTTTGATAAAACTCACACACAATTTGTTTTATTTAAATTAAAAGAAAGGAAGATCTTAATGAAAGACCCTTTATATAATTCAATCGCTTCAGTCCGCCATATTCTTTTGCTGTACGAAAATTCACCCGCTTTGGTTTAAGCCAAAGTTATCATAAATTTCCCAAAATATTTGAAAAAGTAGAAATTATTATATATATTTGTAATATATTTTTTTTATTCGTGGATGTCCCCTTTATACATTAATATATCTAATTACTTATTTACTTATTTATTTATTTATGTTGTCATATATTTATTTATTTATTTACACAGTTATTTATTAAATAATTTTATTATACTATTTATTCATTTATTTATTTTGTTTGTTTATTCTTTGATTTGTTATTGATATATTCAGTTGTTTATTTATAAGCTTGATGTTTTTTCCATATATTTACATACATATAAAAAATATATCTTTTTCGTTTCTTTTTTTTTGTGTTTCTTATGTATTGGCGAACGTTTTTCACGAATTTTCCTTTTCTAAAATAGTTGTTATAGTTTCAATTAAAAATTGTCTATAACATTAAGAATTTATTTCAGTAGAAAAATACAGTAGTATTGTACTGTATTGTATTGTATTGTATAGTATCAATGAAATCGCAGAGCCCCCAAAAAATAAATATTTCCTTTCGCATTATTTCTGAGGACTACCGTTAGATTAATTTTCTATAAATTATGCTTGATTCACAATGCAGCGCCAGAGCGAGACGAGAGCGAGGCGAGTCTAGCGCGCGTTGTCAAACATTGTTTCAATGAATGCAAATGTATGAAACAATACACAATTAAGCGAGACTCGTTCTATCGCATCGCCTTGTTTTCGAAAAATTAAAAAACTCTCGCAGCGTTACAGCTTGACAGCGTGACAGAAGGCTGATATGAGCAGCCAGAAAGAGAAAGATGGTGTTCGGTCGTGTAGTTTGTTCATCTTAGACACATAGAGTACATGAGCTCGCTGTCATAAATTTGGCTCTCATTGTGTGTTGTCGTCGGTTTCAGGACGAAAGCGATTTCTCGCCTTGCTCTCGTGCTGCATTGTGAATCGGGTATTAGGCTTAAATGTGAAAACCCTGTTCATTCCGAGTAAAAATTTTAAAGTGTCAGGGAAAATTAAAGACGAAAAAAATAATAAAGAAAAAAAGTGTTAATATGTCGAAATTGACGCCAGAAGAAAAATCGCGGATTGTGAATTATCTGCAAGGGAAATATCCATAAGAATAGGATGCCATAGCACGGCGGTGTTCCGTGTTTTAAAAAGAAATTTCGAAAAACCTGGAGAATATGAGAGGAAAAAAGGTTCCAGTTCAAAAAAGAAGACGTCGGTGTCACAAGACCGGTATATAATGAGAATGTGACAGTCTTAAAACAGCAACAGAGGTTCTTAGGGAACTCAAGGAAAACGTAAATTTACGAATCAGTGTTGAAACTGTTCGTAGACGCTTCAGAGAAGGCGTGCTGTTTGCTAAGAAACCAGCAAAATAGCCATTGCTCATAAAAAAAAGAAGACTGCTCGGTTAAAATGGGCCAAATATAACCGAAGTTGGACTGTGGAGGGATATAACCGCATCAAAAACCTATGGAATAGGTTGGGCGTATTTAACTGCTAGTAATGCAGTTAAAAAAATGCTTGACACAATAAAAAGTGTGGTTGATTCAATGCCAAGGAGGTTATTGCAGCTAAAGGGGTAGCTGCAAAACATTAAATATGGGCTTAATATTATCTTTATTTAAGTTAAACTGTTTTCATTAATTTATTTGTTTTTATCTAATTTGTCCTGGTTAATGTGTTTTCATAATAAATCTCAATTTGGCAAAAGCGGTCTTCTTTAATGAGATGCCCCTGTGCATTTTCTACGCCTCGCTTAAATGATATTGTTTTTGTTTTTCAAAACATTATTATTCGCAAACTTTTTTCGCAAATGAATATAAATTCAAAAACAAAACAATCATATATTAAACAGTACGTGGAAAGCGCGTGCTGCGATTTCATTGACCGCCACTGTATCTACACTTACTTTTGTAACATTTATTACGAATATAATAAATATATCTATCTATCTAATAATTTTTGTTGTCATTACTATGTATTTGGCCTATTTAAAGGATCATAAAAAGGGGTAAATAATGAGAACATTTATCATTTTAAATCCACAATTTATGGGTATTTAGTACAAGGTTACTTACGTTAACTTCGTCGGTTTGGTTACCATCCTTACTGTCATTAGTCTCACCAAAGTCATCCATCTGAAAATTAAAATGTGCCGTCGATTCAGACATTCGCTTTTTAAGTACTGTAAGGTCAAATTCCGAATTATGTAGGGACGCAAAGATTTGAGTTTATGGATTATTTGCTGCATTCGATGACGATGGTCGAGCTATGGCTCGTCTTAACACAATTCACTGATATAACTTCTTGTGGTTGACTGCAATGAATATACTCTTCGAAGTCCTGTAACATTCATTGTAGGGACACGACGTGGCTCATTCACATTTAGAACATATTAAACTGCTTACGAATTAGATTTCCTTTAAAACTAAAATTTTACTCAAACGGATATCGAATTGTAAAGCATCAACAAATTAAACTACACTTTTTCTGTTAACTTGCCAAGTCCGAGGTAGAAGATTATCTATCAACTATGTTTGGAATAAAATTTTAAACAAATTTCAATTCTTTGTGAAACAATACAAAAATTGATAGAAAGGCACAAGGATCTTCTGAGGCTTTATTTGTTAATAAGGTTATTGAAATGATTGTGCGAATTATTTTCCCGAGTGACAAGGTTAAGAAGGCAAAGTTTTCACCCAACTTGATTGTTTTATTATTGTTATTGTACTGGGGCGTTGTTCGGTGGTAAAGAAGTTGTCTACAGCATGCATTAATGGAGGAAAAGAAAATCAAAGGGATGTGGGTACTTATTCAACTGTCATGGAAGCCAGTTTTTAGTTGAGTTTTTCTTCTATTCAAGAATCGCGCATGCGTTTACTTTACCCTCTTTTACAAAACCTTTCATGGAGTGGTTGAATGTTTCGAATAAAGAACTTTTTACATGTCAAATGCTCGCCGCACTTTTTGTATTTCGTTTTAGGGTTGAAGTCATTTCAACGATTCTGTTTTTCATGTTGTTAAGATTTCATGTTTATTATTCGGTTATTTCACTCATTATTGCAGACGTGCAAGGAAATATCGTTTAGTCATTGCAGCATCTGGAAACTCGGTTACATGGGAGGATGGTTATAGAAAACAAATAAAGATGCAACATTAAAAACCGGCCAAATGCGTGTCGGACTCGCGCCACGAAGGTTCCGTACAAACTTTTTGATATGTATGCAAATAGTTCGTCCATCACGGAAATTGAGTCTCGACGAGTTTTCCCGCTTTTGTTTGCATTTAGTTTTTGATTTACTTGCCAGTATCAAAATATTCTGCATATTTTATATCTTTCTAATTTCAAATTCTACATACAGTATTGTTCGAAACCTAAGCAACTTTTTCGTCTGCATTATTCGAATTCGAATATTTATGTATTTATTATATTTGACAAACATAATATAGCTTTATTTTATTGCATTAACTACTTGTATGTGCTGAGTAAAAACAAAAATCAAAAATCAGTTCATTCAAAGTAAATAAAATATAAAAAACAGAATGCATCTCAAAATGCAGCTGTTCGAAACCTAAGCAACTTTTAATATTTTATATAGTAACCTTTATTTTTTATTACCTCCGCACATCTACGAGGCATAGATTCAATAAGGTTTTTTATTATGGACATTGGTATTAATTTGCATTCTGTTTTCAAACACGTCATGAGCTCATTTTTATTTTTGAAGCATTGGGTCCCAACTCTACGCTTGAAGATGCCGAAGAGATTTTCAATGGGATTCAAGTCGGGGGATTGAGGTGGCCATTCCATCAGCCCATTGGCTCTTCTACCAGCTTCGATGAATGTTTCGGGTCATTGTCATGTTGAAACACCCATCGAAGTGGCACTTCCCATTCAGCGTATGGTAGCATTTGGTCATTTAATATGTCTCTGTAGACAAATCTATCCATTATGGTGTTGATTTGATGAAAAAGTCCAACTCCATTTGCTGAGAAGCAAGTCCACACCATTACACTTCCCGCTCCATGCTTAACTATGCCTTTGCAATATCGGGGATTCAGCCTTTGACCCTTTCTTCTACGAACGTGACATTTACCATCAGAGTTAACCAGGTTGAACTTTGATTCATCACTAAATAAAACGGTCTTCCACTTGTCTAAGGACCAATTCAAATGTGATTTTGTTTTTACTCAGCAGTAGTTAATGCAATAAAATAAAGCAATATTATGTTAGTCAAAAATAATATATACATAAATATTCGAATTCAAATAATGCAGACGAAAAAAGTTGCTTAGGTTTCGAACAACACTGTACATATTCTCGAAATGCGAAATGAAATTTTTTTCAATTTCAACGGGAAGAAGCACAGTATTAAAATTTGCGGCAAAAACAGTCATATCTTTTGACTGATTCGATTAAGAAGCTTGACTTTTATACAGCTTTAACAGACTGCAGACATTAGTATTCGAAATCAATTTCAAGTTGAAAGCTCGACGCATTTCTGAAATAAAGGTTTGGAACAAAGCGTTCCTATATTGGTTCCGTTTCCTCTTTTTAAGAACTGAACTTTAAAAGCAATCAAGCATGAAATCCAGAATGACACAATTCTGCAAATTGAATTCATTTTTATTTTCCTGTTTTTTATTTTTACTTTTAATTGTGTAAAGAGAACTTGTTTCCTGGCAATATGACTACATTTTGAAAAAATTTGGTTTGGGTGCGAGTAGGCCTGCCCATACCATCAACTTCCTATCTCAAGATAAAAAAATGGAAAGGACTTACAAGATTCACATTTCTGAAATAATTTTCAAAGAACTGCCGTAGAAATTTGGATTAGGAAATAGAGAAAGGTGCACATCAATGTATGAAATGACCTCAACTATATACTGTTTTAGTCTTTTTGGCAGTCTCTATAGTTTGTAACTTGCTTAGTTAAGTCAATTGGCTAAATAAACATAATATTGATGAAACTTTTGGCATTAAAATTGAACAAAAAAAAAAAATTGTATATGAATTTGTCCGGAAACTTATGAACTGATAAGGTAGCTGTAAACTATAAATTTAATTAATTTTGAACTTTTTTTATTGGAAAACTAAATTGGCTTTAATTGAAGAAGTGAAAATGTCCCTTTTTTTGACAGTTTTTTAGTCATAAAATTCAAACCACCCTGTGAAATTTTTCAGGTGATCTTTATGCACACACGCTTCGAATGAAACAAATTGGCTGCAATAGCTTGATTTGTTTTCGAGTTAGGCTGTACGAAAGAATCCGCACAAACGTACGTACACACACACACAGACATCTTTCTAAAAATAATGGAATCCGACTACTGGGACCGCCAAACGTGGAGAAATGTAAAAATTTTGAATTTCGAAAATCGGAACGATTACAAGAACTTCCCGATGGGAAGTTAACAAGTAAGTGCCGCTTACTGTTGGCGGTTCAGCCAGGGTCGAAATTGGTTAAGGATGCATGGCCGTAATGTGAGATTATTTTAAAAACTATCTTCTCCTGCAAGGAGAGTGATAATAAAAACGATACCTCGCTTGCTAGTTTGATTCGAGTGTAGCGAGAAATTTAGACTGCGTTATACAGGAATACTTCTTGGGCACAATTTCTGGCTGCATACATTTTTTTTGATATAGTCTTGGTCTTAATTGTGCTTATATTCCTTGAACACAAGATCTTCGATTTCTTCTTAGGCAATCGAGTTGACAGGTTTTTCTTATCTTCCACACGTAATTGTGTCTTAGCCACGAAGGATGAGGTGGGCCATAATCCGTTTGTCTTCAGTTACCTTATTTTTACTCAGGCTTGAGACCCTTCCTTTAGTATGGGGAAAGTGTCCAATGATTGATTTTGCATCTCCAGGGAACGTTGTGCGTAGGGGTATATCTAACAAACCCTCTAATTCTATTTTCGCTATGTGCCTTGGTTTATCAAACTTTCTCCAGTTAGGGCAAGATCACTTACTAACGCCAGTTAGTTTGGATTTGAGCAAAGTGAAACGATCAATGTTTGTGGTCCGATTTCTTACCACCAGCGTATCAAATTGCTCTTTGAATTAACGATAATTTGTGGTAGCGTCAACATTCGTGGATTGGGCTAATATCCTGCGTAGCTTGTTTTCTATGGCAGACGGGTATTCGGGAGAATGGCTGGTTCTTGGGTGAACTGAATCTTCGATAAATTCTCGTTTTAATCCTCCTCCAATAGTTCTTAACTTTTGAAAATATGGCTTTTGCTACCTTGTACTTCGGCAGAAAGGTGGTCGTGGCTTCTTGGCTTAGGTAGCGTAATTTGTCTTGATGGAGGTACATAGGTTCCTTACCTTGCCGTACTACTTTGCAAGCGTTTCTGGGGTACGATGCTCTTAAAATAGCTTGGTAAATTCAATTCTTGCCTCGTCTTCCAGGTCGTTCAAAATTATAAATTTCCAAGCATTTGAAAATGAGAAAGGCTTAGCAATGTTCGCGACACTAATCAAATGCACAAGTTCATATGCGAACTGGAATAGCTGTAAAGAAAATCAGCTTTTACACGGAAAGAGGCTTCATACTATCTGAGAGATAGCTGATTTTACAATGACAATCTTTATTTTAATTAAAATAGACAAAAATAATAAAATATTGTCTGATTTGATTGAGTGCACTTGATAAGAATGATATTGACAATTAAGACGGCCAATTTTATTTTACATTTTAATCGCATATATTACATTTATTTAGACTCAAAGTTTACATTTTCGATTAATGATACAAGAGGCTTATCTTAAATCTCATTATTTATTTATTAAACAGAGATTTACACTTAAATAAATATTTCCGCAAAGCCTTAGAGGCTTGTCTGCAAAAGACAATTCACATTAAAAACATTAACATACATAAAGTTCACAGTGTCGTTTTATAGATGTACAGATATAATACAAATTGAAAGACATAAATGATTTTTGATTCGCTCGTTGTTGGGGTCTTTTAACTTTTTCATTTTCTGTTCACATTAGGATAAAAGAGTTCTATTAAAATAGAATAATTTAGCTTTTTCTAATAACTCTGCTTTCGGCAAATGCTGGAGTCCTGTTGGCAGCTATATAGTATATATACATAGTCATTAATGCCACATCATATTTTCGGCGTCCATAAGCATTTCAGTATCTAAGGATATAATATTTGTGTTCTTGTCGTCTTCTAGTGCTGTGGATTTGTTGAGTTGGTATTTTGTACGTGTTATCATCTTTGAACTGCGAGAGAATTTTAAGTTTATAGAGTTGGTCTATACTTACTAATCTCATCTCATTATTTATTTCTCTACAGTCACAGTTTTGACCAAGTTTCGATCGATATATGATTTTTTGGATCCTCAAATGTAGTAATCGAAGCTGTCGCAGTTGCTGAGCATTTCCCCAAGCTAGAATGTCGTATCTCAGTTGAGATTCAACTAGTCCAAAATAGCATTGTCTTAAGACTTCTTGTGTACATAAGTAGCTCAAGTGAAATAAAGCATACGCGGATTTTGGTAGTTTTTTAATAAGAGCAGTAATTTGCTAGCTCCATTCAAAGTTAGAGTCCACTATTATGCCAAGATATTTGTAAGAAGGCAGATTATCAATCATTATTATACAGTCGTTATCGTTTAGGAGCGGTTTGTGATTTCCTGCTCTTTGTAAACAGTCATGATCATGCATTTTGATATTAATTTTATATCTTGGAATATGAGGTGGTCGTATATGCAAGACTTTTTTTTAATTGATCACAAGACCATGGTCATGACACCAGCCAGTAATTGCGTTGAAATAACAGGTAATTTACATAAATAATGAAAACAAGAGGAGCAAGTTTTGAGCCCTCTCGCTAAGGTTGCCTCCTAACTTCACTTTGTAATTTCTTTTGCTGAGAAAGCTTTCGAACCATTTTAAGATATCTCCCCGTATACCAATTTATTTCAATTGTTTAAGTGTCAAAAGCTTTTTAAAATCAATGAATACAAAATCGGTTGAGTAATTGTTTTACCCTTCATTCTTACATTTATAGTATTCTTACATAATAGTAATAAAGTCGATATTCATTAACAAATTCTGCTATAATATGTAGGTGCAAATAATATTATATTATACGATTTCACCCCATAAGGTCCGGAATGAATGAAAACGCGAGGATAGTTTAAACCGGTGTCAATGAGGTGGGAGATTCCCGAAAGTTGATGCCTTACTTTTGACTTATTAAATAAATGTAAGTCTCTTTTGAACAAGATAATTAAATCAAATACTACCATACACTCCTGACCTCACTCACGCCGTGTTGAATATATAGTTTTAAAGGATAATAAAGTTTACAAAAAAATTAATGTAAGAACCTCGTTAGAAAATTAAATTCCTTGTTTTCATTAGCTGAATAGTAATCATTTTCATCGCAAAAAGAGTGGAGTCTTAGTTAAATATTCCTTTTGTCCGACAAAATTACAACTCTGTATAATGCGATCCTGTTGGTTTTTTAAATTAATTCCAATATAGTGCCAAATTATTTAAATGCATATTTAACCTATGGGCATCACTTACGTCCAACCATTTTCGTTACGTGATGCGGGTTGAATATGGTTCTTCATAGAGGAGTAGAAAAGTGTAAAAACCTACCACATTTTCTTTAAAAATCGAAAATATGATAGATTTACTTAATATTAACCGTCGAATTAAAGATTGTTTATGATTTTTTAAATGGCAATTGTTACTAAATGAAATATTTTTTAAAAATAAATACAAAGAACAAAGACTTTTTCTTATAAATGGAAACCAACCCTTTTCTTATTCATTTGCTCGAGGACTTGGATGCAATAAGGCCGTGCCGTGTTTTTCTAACAAAAAAAAATTATTGCGAGTGGGCAAACAAAATAAGAGTTTATGAAAGCGGAAATACAGTGTAAGTTGAATTTTATTGTTTTATGCATTTGTCAATGCAATTACTTATTGGTTTTCCTTAAATTTGTTTTTGATTATTGCTGTTGGTAAGTTTCCGTTCGAATTTTGCTAGTTTCCTTTTCCAAACACAACTGTTGGAAACTAAACAACTGCTTGAAAATAATTAAATCCTTGCCGATAGCCCTGGTAGCTAGTATTCCTTTATTCCTTTATATTACTAAGGTAATTTAATTACTTATTAATAAAGAATTAATAACAATAATAATTAAATACCTACTTTGAGTATTTATTAAAACAAGTTTATCATTCTTCATACTTCATAAAAAAATATATTGATTGAAATTTGCAATAACCGAACACCATGCTCTTTAGTGTTCGGATAAAGGAAACGAAAACTATGAATGGATTCCTTAAACGGACATACTCGAATTATATTGGAAGGCAACTGATAGATTTTAAACTATTATATAAGTTGGAATGCCACGCTCGATTAAAAAGTACGATGAGGTATTGCTCGCAGCTGCATTGAAGGAAATTAAAAGCAATGCCATGGGATTACGAAAGCGAGTTTAGAGTTCGGAGTGCCAATCACAACTTTTCATTAGAGGATAAAAGGCAAAGTCCAGGATGAATTAAAAGGAAAGGTTCTTCAACTGTACTTACAGAAGAGGAAGAAAAGAATATTGTAGACTGACTTCTTAATTTAGGAAAATGTAGTTTTCCACAAAAACCGAATGAACTTTTGGACGTTGACAAGAATTTTTAACGGAGATTAAAGATTTTTAAGCTTTGCCATAAAGACTGGAGCGGTGATTGGTTCGAAAGTTTTTAGAAAACTTTACCACGTGAATCTCTCGAACTAAAAAGGCAAGATGATGGTCCTTTTGGTATTTTCTGCAATTGGTGAAATATTACCTACAGTGGAAGTGTTCCCTTACCTTAATCCTCCAGTAATTGGTTGCTCAGAAACAGGATGGTTGCATACGGTTTTCGTTACTGGATTCAAAGGAACAACATCAAAATATCTTGTTTTAACTGAAAGGGCATAAATCACATCGGTCGTTGCATCTAAGTGAGTTTTGTAGAAAAAACAACATAAAATTGCACTCGCTTCTACCAAATACAACACATACATATTATGCATTATGATGTTGGATCTTTAAAGGAGCTCAAGAGTGATTACCGAGCTACGGTGAGGGAATGGACCAGCCTAGTCCGCAATGTTGGAATTTCTGCGAACTGTTAGACACGTTTAAAAAAATAAAGACCGGTCAACAAGTATTAAAGTGCGGTATTTCTTCCTGTCGCAATCGACTACACAAAATATATCCAGAATTATTTAGAACGTGTTAACCATTGACATCTGCTGACGATAATGATTTGTCTACAAATGCATTAGCAACTACGGAAAAAAACGTTACTCCGACTTCAAACGGTGGCAAACTTAAGTGATTCCATTAATTTCGAAAAGTTCTTGAAATTGTGTCGAAAGCAGCGAAAAGTTTTGAGCCTATCGCATAGCTTGATCCTTATGATATAGCCCCGTCAAAATCCAAAATCACTAGACCAAATGCTAACATACCACAGAAAAATACCTTGTGGCTAACTGACGGATTGTTACGTAATAATGTTTCAATTGTAGAAACTATAGTATGTAATCATTTGGATGAGGAAGGTACCTTAAAATATTGTTCAGTTCGAAAGTACCTACAAGATACCTACACATCTACTACACACGTTTTTATTTTTGTTTATTCATTTTTTTTTAGACAAAATTGTAGAATGATTAGTTTGGTCGTCAGGATACAGTTTTTAGGGAGTTAAATCGTTCTCCTTCAAATAGAATAATATCTTAACACAAAAAGCAACACCTGCTGGTACTCCTTTGATAAACACTTAAAGTACCCGGAGTTCCACCCATGTCGATTTCTTCCTTAAAGTGGATGGAATTCAATAAAAATATAGCTGAAGCTAAAGAACGGAAGAGGAAAGACATCGATAAAAAGAAAAGACTGACGCTAATAAATCAAATAGAACAGGTGCTAAAACTAGAATCGATAAGAAAAACTACCGCGAAAAATAAAATTCACTGCATGCGAAGATGATTTAAACACAGATACAGAAGACAATGAATTCAAAAATATTGGCTGTGATGAGTGCAATCGGTGTTATCACTCAAGTTTCACCAAACAAAGTCTAAAAAGCTTTGAAGATACTCAAAATTAAGAATTTGTTTGCACTTTTTGCTCATAAGTTTTTGTTATGCATTTTTATTTCATTTAATTTATTACAACTTACATGCTAGACGAAAAAAAGGCTTTAACTAGCTTTATTTACTAAACTGTGATAAAAAAATACTTACTGGCCCTATACTGGCACTCTGAGCTAAACCTAATACTTAATGTCTTTCGACGAAGGAACACAAATAAGTGTACTCGAAATATGATTATAAATGAAAGAACTAAGAAAAGAATAATCTCAAAAAAAACTATACTTAATAAGATATTGTAACTTATAACTAACCTTAAATAAACTTTACTTTGTAAGCTAACCCGAATGATAAACTTCTTCCCTTTCTTGTAACCACCAAAACTGCTGGTGCTGTCTTAACACATTCTCCTTATCGCCCTGCTGAATTGGAGATTTTCTTCTGAGTTGCGTTCTATGTTGCCATTGTAACTAAGTCGCATTTCCAAACTTTTCCTGGCAACGTGGAAGATTAACAGAACCACATTTCTAACCTGAATCAGGCCGTTAAGGTCAAAATAGAGGAAAGCCTCTGGTTGAGGGAAGCCTCTAAGGCACACTGTTTCGTGGTACATGAAGTTTGGGGAGTAAGTCCCAGAGATCAGGTTATTGCTTGAGGTAATTGCTCTTGCAACGTGTCTCCGGATAAGTTTGATAAGACAGTTATCCACACGGATTAGGTTGGGCCGTTGTACAGGACCTCAGTAGAATAGTATTTCTTTGGAACTGGGACTCTGAAAACAAGCCCTAAGAGCTCGCTTGCTCCCACGTTGAACGACACGGGACATTCATATGCAAGCACAGGCCGAATAAGGGCCTTGTAGATCATCACCTTTTACCATGCATCTAGTTGGCTGCTGTGAAACAGTCTCTTTGTGAAGGCATTTTTTAACATACAGATATTGATCAAGCCATCTTCTTCACTTATCCAAGTTCCTCAATCTTTGGACCCAACCTGTACGCGATCACGTCATCTACGTATGCTTTAGCGTGGTGAATAGATTCTAAAAAATTTAGATTTTGCTTTTTAAGATTTACCTCTTATTTTAAAATGAAGTTTTCTATTTTTTTAATGAATATATATGTATTTAAAGAAGTTTGCTAAAACCTGAAGCGTCCTTATTATTCGAATTCGAATATTTATGTATTTATTATATTTGATAAACAAAATATAGCTTTATTTTATTGCATTAACTACTTGTATGTGCTGAGTAAAAACAAAAATCAAAATATAAAAAACAGAATGCATCTCAAAATGCAGCTGTTCGAAACCTAAGCAACTTTTAATATTTTATATAGTAACCTTTATTTTTTATTACCTCCGCACATCTACGAGGCATAGATTCAATAAGGTTTTTTTATTATGGACATTGGTATTAATTTGCATTCTGTTTTCAAACACGTCATGAGCTCATTTTTATTTTTGAAGCATTGGGTCCCAACTCTACGCTTGAAGATGCCGAAGAGATTTTCAATGGGATTCAAGTCGGGGGATTGAGGTGGCCATTCCATCAGCCCATTGGCTCTTCTACCAGCTTCGATGAATGTTTCGGGTCATTGTCATGTTGAAACACCCATCGAAGTGGCACTTCCCATTCAGCGTATGGTAGCATTTGGTCATTTAATATGTCTCTGTAGACAAATCTATCCATTATGGTGTTGATTTGATGAAAAAGTCCAACTCCATTCGCTGAGAAGCAAGTCCACACCATTACACTTCCCGCTCCATGCTTAACTATGCCTTTGCAATATCGGGGATTCAGCCTTTGACCCTTTCTTCTACGAACGTGACATTTACCATCAGAGTTAACCAGGTTGAACTTTGATTCATCACTAAATAAAACGGTCTTCCACTTGTCTAAGGACCAATTCAAATGTGATTTTGTTTTTACTCAGCACATACAAGTAGTTAATGCAATAAAATAAAGCAATATTATGTTAGTCAAAAATAATATATACATAAATATTCGAATTCAAATAATGCAGACGAAAAAAGTTGCTTAGGTTTCGAACAACACTGTACATATTCTCGAAATGCGAAATAAAATTTTTTTCAATTTCAACGGGAAGAAGCACAGTATTAAAATTTGCGGCAAAAACAGTCATATCTTTTGACTGATTCGATTAAGAAGCTTGACTTTTATACAGCTTTAACAGACTGCAGACATTAGTATTCGAAATCAATTTCAAGTTGAAAGCTCGACGCATTTCTGAAATAAAGGTTTGGAACAAAGCGTTCCTATATTGGTTCCGTTTCCTCTTTTTAAGAACTGAACTTTAAAAGCAATCAAGCATGAAATCCAGAATGACACAATTCTGCAAATTGAATTCATTTTTATTTTCCTGTTTTTTATTTTTACTTTTAATTGTGTAAAGAGAACTTGTTTCCTGGCAATATGACTACATTTTGAAAAAATTTGGTTTGGGTGCGAGTAGGCCTGCCCATACCATCAACTTCCTATCTCAAGATAAAAAAATGGAAAGGACTTACAAGATTCACATTTCTGAAATAATTTTCAAAGAACTGCCGTAGAAATTTGGATTAGGAAATAGAGAAAGGTGCACATCAATGTATGAAATGACCTCAACTATATACTGTTTTAGTCTTTTTGGCAGTCTCTATAGTTTGTAACTTGCTTAGTTAAGTCAATTGGCTAAATAAACATAATATTGATGAAACTTTTGGCATTAAAATTGAACAAAAAAAAAAAATTGTATATGAATTTGTCCGGAAACTTATGAACTGATAAGGTAGCTGTAAACTATAAATTTAATTAATTTTGAACTTTTTTTATTGGAAAACTAAATTGGCTTTAATTGAAGAAGTGAAAATGTCCCTTTTTTTGACAGTTTTTTAGTCATAAAATTCAAACCACCCTGTGAAATTTTTCAGGTGATCTTTATGCACACACGCTTCGAATGAAACAAATTGGCTGCAATAGCTTGATTTGTTTTCGAGTTAGGCTGTACGAAAGAATCCGCACAAACGTACGTACACACACACACAGACATCTTTCTAAAAATAATGGAATCCGACTACTGGGACCGCCAAACGTGGAGAAATGTAAAAATTTTGAATTTCGAAAATCGGACCGATTACAAGAACTTCCCGATGGGAAGTTAACAAGTAAGTGCCGCTTACTGTTGGCGGTTCAGCCAGGGTCGAAATTGGTTAAGGATGCATGGCCGTAATGTGAGATTATTTTAAAAACTATCTTCTCCTGCAAGGAGAGTGATAATAAAAACGATACCTCGCTTGCTAGTTTGATTCGAGTGTAGCGAGAAATTTAGACTGCGTTATACAGGAATACTTCTTGGGCACAATTTCTGGCTGCATACATTTTTTTTGATATAGTCTTGGTCTTAATTGTGCTTATATTCCTTGAACACAAGATCTTCGATTTCTTCTTAGGCAATCGAGTTGACAGGTTTTTCTTGTCTTCCACACGTAATTGTGTCTTAGCCACGAAGGATGAGGTGGGCCATAATCCGTTTGTCTTCAGTTACCTTATTTTTACTCAGGCTTGAGACCCTTCCTTTAGTATGGGGAAAGTGTCCAATGATTGATTTTGCATCTCCAGGGAACGTTGTGCGTAGGGGTATATCTAACAAACCCTCTAATTCTATTTTCGCTATGTGCCTTGGTTTATCAAACTTTCTCCAGTTAGGGCAAGATCACTTACTAACGCCAGTTAGTTTGGATTTGAGCAAAGTGAAACGATCAATGTTTGTGGTCCGATTTCTTACCACCAGCGTATCAAATTGCTCTTTGAATTAACGATAATTTGTGGTAGCGTCAACATTCGTGGATTGGGCTAATATCCTGCGTAGCTTGTTTTCTATGGCAGACGGGTATTCGGGAGAATGGCTGGTTCTTGGGTGAACTGAATCTTCGATAAATTCTCGTTTTAATCCTCCTCCAATAGTTCTTAACTTTTGAAAATATGGCTTTTGCTACCTTGTACTTCGGCAGAAAGGTGGTCGTGGCTTCTTGGCTTAGGTAGCGTAATTTGTCTTGATGGAGGTACATAGGTTCCTTACCTTGCCGTACTACTTTGCAAGCGTTTCTGGGGTACGATGCTCTTAAAATAGCTTGGTAAATTCAATTCTTGCCTCGTCTTCCAGGTCGTTCAAAATTATAAATTTCCAAGCATTTGAAAATGAGAAAGGCTTAGCAATGTTCGCGACACTAATCAAATGCACAAGTTCATATGCGAACTGGAATAGCTGTAAAGAAAATCAGCTTTTACACGGAAAGAGGCTTCATACTATCTGAGAGATAGCTGATTTTACAATGACAATCTTTATTTTAATTAAAATAGACAAAAATAATAAAATATTGTCTGATTTGATTGAGTGCACTTGATAAGAATGATATTGACAATTAAGACGGCCAATTTTATTTTACATTTTAATCGCATATATTACATTTATTTAGACTCAAAGTTTACATTTTCGATTAATGATACAAGAGGCTTATCTTAAATCTCATTATTTATTTATTAAACAGAGATTTACACTTAAATAAATATTTCCGCAAAGCCTTAGAGGCTTGTCTGCAAAAGACAATTCACATTAAAAACATTAACATATTCTTTCCTTTCTTCTACGAACGTGACATTTACCATCAGAGTTAACCAGGTTGAACTTTGATTCATCACTAAATAAAACGGTCTTCCACTTGTCTAAGGACCAATTCAAATGTGATTTTGTTTTTACTCAGCACATACAAGTAGTTAATGCAATAAAATAAAGCAATATTATGTTAGTCAAAAATAATATATACATAAATATTCGAATTCAAATAATGCAGACGAAAAAAGTTGCTTAGGTTTCGAACAACACTGTACATATTCTCGAAATGCGAAATGAAATTTTTTTCAATTTCAACGGGAAGAAGCACAGTATTAAAATTTGCGGCAAAAACAGTCGTATCTTTTGACTGATTCGATTAAGAAGCTTGACTTTTATACAGCTTTAACAGACTGCAGACATTAGTATTCGAAATCAATTTCAAGTTGAAAGCTCGACGCATTTCTGAAATAAAGGTTTGGAACAAAGCGTTCCTATATTGGTTCCGTTTCCTCTTTTTAAGAACTGAACTTTAAAAGCAATCAAGCATGAAATCCAGAATGACACAATTCTGCAAATTGAATTCATTCTTATTTTCCTGTTTTTTATTTTTACTTTTAATTGTGTAAAGAGAACTTGTTTCCTGGCAATATGACTACATTTTGAAAAAATTTGGTTTGGGTGCGAGTAGGCCTGCCCATACCATCAACTTCCTATCTCAAGATAAAAAAATGGAAAGGACTTACAAGATTCACATTTCTGAAATAATTTTCAAAGAACTGCCGTAGAAATTTGGATTAGGAAATAGAGAAAGGTGCACATCAATGTATGAAATGACCTCAACTATATACTGTTTTAGTCTTTTTGGCAGTCTCTATAGTTTGTAACTTGCTTAGTTAAGTCAATTGGCTAAATAAACATAATATTGATGAAACTTTTGGCATTAAAATTGAACAAAAAAAAAAAAATTGTATATGAATTTGTCCGGAAACTAATGAACTGATAAGGTAGCTGTAAACTATAAATTTAATTAATTTTGAACTTTTTTTATTGGAAAACTAAATTGGCTTTAGTTGAAGAAGTGAAAATGTCCCTTTTTTTGACAGTTTTTTAGTCATAAAATTCAAACCACCCTGTGAAATTTTTCAGGTGATCTTTATGCACACACGCTTCGAATGAAACAAATTGGCTTCAATAGCTTGATTTGTTTTCGAGTTAGGCTGTACGAAAGAATCCGCACAAACGTACGTACACACACACACAGACATCTTTCTAAAAATAATGGAATCCGACTACTGGGACCGCCAAACGTGGAGAAATGTAAAAATTTTGAATTTCGAAAATCGGACCGATTACAAGAACTTCCCGATGGGAAGTTAACAAGTAAGTGCCGCTTACTGTTGGCGGTTCAGCCAGGGTCGAAATTGGTTAAGGATGCATGGCCGTAATGTGAGATTATTTTAAAAACTATCTTCTCCTGCAAGGAGAGTGATAATAAAAACGATACCTCGCTTGCTAGTTTGATTCGAGTGTAGCGAGAAATTTAGACTGCGTTATACAGGAATACTTCTTGGGCACAATTTCTGGCTGCATACATTTTTTTTGATATAGTCTTGGTCTTAATTGTGCTTATATTCCTTGAACACAAGATCTTCGATTTCTTCTTAGGCAATCGAGTTGACAGGTTTTTCTTGTCTTCCACACGTAATTGTGTCTTAGCCACGAAGGATGAGGTGGGCCATAATCCGTTTGTCTTCAGTTACCTTATTTTTACTCAGGCTTGAGACCCTTCCTTTAGTATGGGGAAAGTGTCCAATGATTGATTTTGCATCTCCAGGGAACGTTGTGCGTAGGGGTATATCTAACAAACCCTCTAATTCTATTTTCGCTATGTGCCTTGGTTTATCAAACTTTCTCCAGTTAGGGCAAGATCACTTACTAACGCCAGTTAGTTTGGATTTGAGCAAAGTGAAACGATCAATGTTTGTGGTCCGATTTCTTACCACCAGCGTATCAAATTGCTCTTTGAATTAACGATAATTTGTGGTAGCGTCAACATTCGTGGATTGGGCTAATATCCTGCGTAGCTTGTTTTCTATGGCAGACGGGTATTCGGGAGAATGGCTGGTTCTTGGGTGAACTGAATCTTCGATAAATTCTCGTTTTAATCCTCCTCCAATAGTTCTTAACTTTTGAAAATATGGCTTTTGCTACCTTGTACTTCGGCAGAAAGGTGGTCGTGGCTTCTTGGCTTAGGTAGCGTAATTTGTCTTGATGGAGGTACATAGGTTCCTTACCTTGCCGTACTACTTTGCAAGCGTTTCTGGGGTACGATGCTCTTAAAATAGCTTGGTAAATTCAATTCTTGCCTCGTCTTCCAGGTCGTTCAAAATTATAAATTTCCAAGCATTTGAAAATGAGAAAGGCTTAGCAATGTTCGCGACACTAATCAAATGCACAAGTTCATATGCGAACTGGAATAGCTGTAAAGAAAATCAGCTTTTACACGGAAAGAGGCTTCATACTATCTGAGAGATAGCTGATTTTACAATGACAATCTTTATTTTAATTAAAATAGACAAAAATAATAAAATATTGTCTGATTTGATTGAGTGCACTTGATAAGAATGATATTGACAATTAAGACGGCCAATTTTATTTTGCATTTTAATCGCATATATTACATTTATTTAGACTCAAAGTTTACATTTTCGATTAATGATACAAGAGGCTTATCTTAAATCTCATTATTTATTTATTAAACAGAGATTTACACTTAAATAAATATTTCCGCAAAGCCTTAGAGGCTTGTCTGCAAAAGACAATTCACATTAAAAACATTAACATACATAAAGTTCACAGTGTCGTTTTATAGATGTACAGATATAATACAAATTGAAAGACATAAATGATTTTTGATTCGCTCGTTGTTGGGGTCTTTTAACTTTTTCATTTTCTGTTCACATTAGGATAAAAGAGTTCTATTAAAATAGAATAATTTAGCTTTTTCTAATAACTCTGCTTTCGGCAAATGCTGGAGTCCTGTTGGCAGCTATATAGTATATATACATAGTCATTAATGCCACATCATATTTTCGGCGTCCATAAGCATTTCAGTATCTAAGGATATAATATTTGTGTTCTTGTCGTCTTCTAGTGCTGTGGATTTGTTGAGTTGGTATTTTGTACGTGTTATCATCTTTGAACTGCGAGAGAATTTTAAGTTTATAGAGTTGGTCTATACTTACTAATCTCATCTCATTATTTATTTCTCTACAGTCACAGTTTTGACCAAGTTTCGATCGATATATGATTTTTTGGATCCTCAAATGTAGTAATCGAAGCTGTCGCAGTTGCTGAGCATTTCCCCAAGCTAGAATGTCGTATCTCAGTTGAGATTCAACTAGTCCAAAATAGCATTGTCTTAAGACTTCTTGTGTACATAAGTAGCTCAAGTGAAATAAAGCATACGCGGATTTTGGTAGTTTTTTAATAAGAGCAGTAATTTGCTAGCTCCATTCAAAGTTAGAGTCCACTATTATGCCAAGATATTTGTAAGAAGGCAGATTATCAATCATTATTATACAGTCGTTATCGTTTAGGAGCGGTTTGTGATTTCCTGCTCTTTGTAAACAGTCATGATCATGCATTTTGATATTAATTTTATATCTTGGAATATGAGGTGGTCGTATATGCAAGACTTTTTTTAATTGATCACAAGACCATGGTCATGACACCAGCCAGTAATTGCGTTGAAATAACAGGTAATTTACATAAATAATGAAAACAAGAGGAGCAAGTTTTGAGCCCTCTCGCTAAGGTTGCCTCCTAACTTCACTTTGTAATTTCTTTTGCTGAGAAAGCTTTCGAACCATTTTAAGATATCTCCCCGTATACCAATTTATTTCAATTGTTTAAGTGTCAAAAGCTTTTTAAAATCAATGAATACAAAATCGGTTGAGTAATTGTTTTACCCTTCATTCTTACATTTATAGTATTCTTACATAATAGTAATAAAGTCGATATTCATTAACAAATTCTGCTATAATATGTAGGTGCAAATAATATTATATTATACGATTTCACCCCATAAGGTCCGGAATGAATGAAAACGCGAGGATAGTTTAAACCGGTGTCAATGAGGTGGGAGATTCCCGAAAGTTGATGCCTTACTTTTGACTTATTAAATAAATGTAAGTCTCTTTTGAACAAGATAATTAAATCAAATACTACCATACACTCCTGACCTCACTCACGCCGTGTTGAATATATAGTTTTAAAGGATAATAAAGTTTACAAAAAAATTAATGTAAGAACCTCGTTAGAAAATTAAATTCCTTGTTTTCATTAGCTGAATAGTAATCATTTTCATCGCAAAAAGAGTGGAGTCTTAGTTAAATATTCCTTTTGTCCGACAAAATTACAACTCTGTATAATGCGATCCTGTTGGTTTTTTAAATTAATTCCAATATAGTGCCAAATTATTTAAATGCATATTTAACCTATGGGCATCACTTACGTCCAACCATTTTCGTTACGTGATGCGGGTTGAATATGGTTCTTCATAGAGGAGTAGAAAAGTGTAAAAACCTACCACATTTTCTTTAAAAATCGAAAATATGATAGATTTACTTAATATTAACCGTCGAATTAAAGATTGTTTATGATTTTTTAAATGGCAATTGTTACTAAATGAAATATTTTTTAAAAATAAATACAAAGAACAAAGACTTTTTCTTATAAATGGAAACCAACCCTTTTCTTATTCATTTGCTCGAGGACTTGGATGCAATAAGGCCGTGCCGTGTTTTTCTAACAAAAAAAAATTATTGCGAGTGGGCAAACAAAATAAGAGTTTATGAAAGCGGAAATACAGTGTAAGTTGAATTTTATTGTTTTATGCATTTGTCAATGCAATTACTTATTGGTTTTCCTTAAATTTGTTTTTGATTATTGCTGTTGGTAAGTTTCCGTTCGAATTTTGCTAGTTTCCTTTTCCAAACACAACTGTTGGAAACTAAACAACTGCTTGAAAATAATTAAATCCTTGCCGATAGCCCTGGTAGCTAGTATTCCTTTATTCCTTTATATTACTAAGGTAATTTAATTACTTATTAATAAAGAATTAATAACAATAATAATTAAATACCTACTTTGAGTATTTATTAAAACAAGTTTATCATTCTTCATACTTCATAAAAAAATATATTGATTGAAATTTGCAATAACCGAACACCATGCTCTTTAGTGTTCGGATAAAGGAAACGAAAACTATGAATGGATTCCTTAAACGGACATACTCGAATTATATTGGAAGGCAACTGATAGATTTTAAACTATTATATAAGTTGGAATGCCACGCTCGATTAAAAAGTACGATGAGGTATTGCTCGCAGCTGCATTGAAGGAAATTAAAAGCAATGCCATGGGATTACGAAAGCGAGTTTAGAGTTCGGAGTGCCAATCACAACTTTTCATTAGAGGATAAAAGGCAAAGTCCAGGATGAATTAAAAGGAAAGGTTCTTCAACTGTACTTACAGAAGAGGAAGAAAAGAATATTGTAGACTGACTTCTTAATTTAGGAAAATGTAGTTTTCCACAAAAACCGAATGAACTTTTGGACGTTGACAAGAATTTTTAACGGAGATTAAAGATTTTTAAGCTTTGCCATAAAGACTGGAGCGGTGATTGGTTCGAAAGTTTTTAGAAAACTTTACCACGTGAATCTCTCGAACTAAAAAGGCAAGATGATGGTCCTTTTGGTATTTTCTGCAATTGGTGAAATATTACCTACAGTGGAAGTGTTCCCTTACCTTAATCCTCCAGTAATTGGTTGCTCAGAAACAGGATGGTTGCATACGGTTTTCGTTACTGGATTCAAAGGAACAACATCAAAATATCTTGTTTTAACTGAAAGGGCATAAATCACATCGGTCGTTGCATCTAAGTGAGTTTTGTAGAAAAAACAACATAAAATTGCACTCGCTTCTACCAAATACAACACATACATATTATGCATTATGATGTTGGATCTTTAAAGGAGCTCAAGAGTGATTACCGAGCTACGGTGAGGGAATGGACCAGCCTAGTCCGCAATGTTGGAATTTCTGCGAACTGTTAGACACGTTTAAAAAAATAAAGACCGGTCAACAAGTATTAAAGTGCGGTATTTCTTCCTGTCGCAATCGACTACACAAAATATATCCAGAATTATTTAGAACGTGTTAACCATTGACATCTGCTGACGATAATGATTTGTCTACAAATGCATTAGCAACTACGGAAAAAAACGTTACTCCGACTTCAAACGGTGGCAAACTTAAGTGATTCCATTAATTTCGAAAAGTTCTTGAAATTGTGTCGAAAGCAGCGAAAAGTTTTGAGCCTATCGCATAGCTTGATCCTTATGATATAGCCCCGTCAAAATCCAAAATCACTAGACCAAATGCTAACATACCACAGAAAAATACCTTGTGGCTAACTGACGGATTGTTACGTAATAATGTTTCAATTGTAGAAACTATAGTATGTAATCATTTGGATGAGGAAGGTACCTTAAAATATTGTTCAGTTCGAAAGTACCTACAAGATACCTACACATCTACTACACACGTTTTTATTTTTGTTTATTCATTTTTTTTTAGACAAAATTGTAGAATGATTAGTTTGGTCGTCAGGATACAGTTTTTAGGGAGTTAAATCGTTCTCCTTCAAATAGAATAATATCTTAACACAAAAAGCAACACCTGCTGGTACTCCTTTGATAAACACTTAAAGTACCCGGAGTTCCACCCATGTCGATTTCTTCCTTAAAGTGGATGGAATTCAATAAAAATATAGCTGAAGCTAAAGAACGGAAGAGGAAAGACATCGATAAAAAGAAAAGACTGACGCTAATAAATCAAATAGAACAGGTGCTAAAACTAGAATCGATAAGAAAAACTACCGCGAAAAATAAAATTCACTGCATGCGAAGATGATTTAAACACAGATACAGAAGACAATGAATTCAAAAATATTGGCTGTGATGAGTGCAATCGGTGTTATCACTCAAGTTTCACCAAACAAAGTCTAAAAAGCTTTGAAGATACTCAAAATTAAGAATTTGTTTGCACTTTTTGCTCATAAGTTTTTGTTATGCATTTTTATTTCATTTAATTTATTACAACTTACATGCTAGACGAAAAAAAGGCTTTAACTAGCTTTATTTACTAAACTGTGATAAAAAAATACTTACTGGCCCTATACTGGCACTCTGAGCTAAACCTAATACTTAATGTCTTTCGACGAAGGAACACAAATAAGTGTACTCGAAATATGATTATAAATGAAAGAACTAAGAAAAGAATAATCTCAAAAAAAACTATACTTAATAAGATATTGTAACTTATAACTAACCTTAAATAAACTTTACTTTGTAAGCTAACCCGAATGATAAACTTCTTCCCTTTCTTGTAACCACCAAAACTGCTGGTGCTGTCTTAACACATTCTCCTTATCGCCCTGCTGAATTGGAGATTTTCTTCTGAGTTGCGTTCTATGTTGCCATTGTAACTAAGTCGCATTTCCAAACTTTTCCTGGCAACGTGGAAGATTAACAGAACCACATTTCTAACCTGAATCAGGCCGTTAAGGTCAAAATAGAGGAAAGCCTCTGGTTGAGGGAAGCCTCTAAGGCACACTGTTTCGTGGTACATGAAGTTTGGGGAGTAAGTCCCAGAGATCAGGTTATTGCTTGAGGTAATTGCTCTTGCAACGTGTCTCCGGATAAGTTTGATAAGACAGTTATCCACACGGATTAGGTTGGGCCGTTGTACAGGACCTCAGTAGAATAGTATTTCTTTGGAACTGGGACTCTGAAAACAAGCCCTAAGAGCTCGCTTGCTCCCACGTTGAACGACACGGGACATTCATATGCAAGCACAGGCCGAATAAGGGCCTTGTAGATCATCACCTTTTACCATGCATCTAGTTGGCTGCTGTGAAACAGTCTCTTTGTGAAGGCATTTTTTAACATACAGATATTGATCAAGCCATCTTCTTCACTTATCCAAGTTCCTCAATCTTTGGACCCAACCTGTACGCGATCACGTCATCTACGTATGCTTTAGCGTGGTGAATAGATTCTAAAAAATTTAGATTTTGCTTTTTAAGATTTACCTCTTATTTTAAAATGAAGTTTTCTATTTTTTTAATGAATATATATGTATTTAAAGAAGTTTGCTAAAACCTGAAGCGTCCTTATTATTCGAATTCGAATATTTATGTATTTATTATATTTGATAAACATAATATAGCTTTATTTTATTGCATTAACTACTTGTATGTGCTGAGTAAAAACAAAAATCAAAATATAAAAAACAGAATGCATCTCAAAATGCAGCTGTTCGAAACCTAAGCAACTTTTAGTATTTTATATAGTAACCTTTATTTTTTATTACCTCCGCACATCTACGAGGCATAGATTCAATAAGGTTTTTTTATTATGGACATTGGTATTAATTTGCATTCTGTTTTCAAACACGTCATGAGCTCATTTTTATTTTTGAAGCATTGGGTCCCAACTCTACGCTTGAAGATGCCGAAGAGATTTTCAATGGGATTCAAGTCGGGGGATTGAGGTGGCCATTCCATCAGCCCATTGGCTCTTCTACCAGCTTCGATGAATGTTTCGGGTCATTGTCATGTTGAAACACCCATCGAAGTGGCACTTCCCATTCAGCGTATGGTAGCATTTGGTCATTTAATATGTCTCTGTAGACAAATCTATCCATTATGGTGTTGATTTGATGAAAAAGTCCAACTCCATTCGCTGAGAAGCAAGTCCACACCATTACACTGCCCGCTCCATGCTTAACTATGCCTTTGCAATATCGGGGATTCAGCCTTTGACCCTTTCTTCTACGAACGTGACATTTACCATCAGAGTTAACCAGGTTGAACTTTGATTCATCACTAAATAAAACGGTCTTCCACTTGTCTAAGGACCAATTCAAATGTGATTTTGTTTTTACTCAGCACATACAAGTAGTTAATGCAATAAAATAAAGCAATATTATGTTAGTCAAAAATAATATATACATAAATATTCGAATTCAAATAATGCAGACGAAAAAAGTTGCTTAGGTTTCGAACAACACTGTACATATTCTCGAAATGCGAAATAAAATTTTTTTCAATTTCAACGGGAAGAAGCACAGTATTAAAATTTGCGGCAAAAACAGTCATATCTTTTGACTGATTCGATTAAGAAGCTTGACTTTTATACAGCTTTAACAGACTGCAGACATTAGTATTCGAAATCAATTTCAAGTTGAAAGCTCGACGCATTTCTGAAATAAAGGTTTGGAACAAAGCGTTCCTATATTGGTTCCGTTTCCTCTTTTTAAGAACTGAACTTTAAAAGCAATCAAGCATGAAATCCAGAATGACACAATTCTGCAAATTGAATTCATTTTTATTTTCCTGTTTTTTATTTTTACTTTTAATTGTGTAAAGAGAACTTGTTTCCTGGCAATATGACTACATTTTGAAAAAATTTGGTTTGGGTGCGAGTAGGCCTGCCCATACCATCAACTTCCTATCTCAAGATAAAAAAATGGAAAGGACTTACAAGATTCACATTTCTGAAATAATTTTCAAAGAACTGCCGTAGAAATTTGGATTAGGAAATAGAGAAAGGTGCACATCAATGTATGAAATGACCTCAACTATATACTGTTTTAGTCTTTTTGGCAGTCTCTATAGTTTGTAACTTGCTTAGTTAAGTCAATTGGCTAAATAAACATAATATTGATGAAACTTTTGGCATTAAAATTGAACAAAAAAAAAAAAATTGTATATGAATTTGTCCGGAAACTAATGAACTGATAAGGTAGCTGTAAACTATAAATTTAATTAATTTTGAACTTTTTTTATTGGAAAACTAAATTGGCTTTAGTTGAAGAAGTGAAAATGTCCCTTTTTTTGACAGTTTTTTAGTCATAAAATTCAAACCACCCTGTGAAATTTTTCAGGTGATCTTTATGCACACACGCTTCGAATGAAACAAATTGGCTTCAATAGCTTGATTTGTTTTCGAGTTAGGCTGTACGAAAGAATCCGCACAAACGTACGTACACACACACACAGACATCTTTCTAAAAATAATGGAATCCGACTACTGGGACCGCCAAACGTGGAGAAATGTAAAAATTTTGAATTTCGAAAATCGGACCGATTACAAGAACTTCCCGATGGGAAGTTAACAAGTAAGTGCCGCTTACTGTTGGCGGTTCAGCCAGGGTCGAAATTGGTTAAGGATGCATGGCCGTAATGTGAGATTATTTTAAAAACTATCTTCTCCTGCAAGGAGAGTGATAATAAAAACGATACCTCGCTTGCTAGTTTGATTCGAGTGTAGCGAGAAATTTAGACTGCGTTATACAGGAATACTTCTTGGGCACAATTTCTGGCTGCATACATTTTTTTTTATATAGTCTTGGTCTTAATTGTGCTTATATTCCTTGAACACAAGATCTTCGATTTCTTCTTAGGCAATCGAGTTGACAGGTTTTTCTTGTCTTCCACACGTAATTGTGTCTTAGCCACGAAGGATGAGGTGGGCCATAATCCGTTTGTCTTCAGTTACCTTATTTTTACTCAGGCTTGAGACCCTTCCTTTAGTATGGGGAAAGTGTCCAATGATTGATTTTGCATCTCCAGGGAACGTTGTGCGTAGGGGTATATCTAACAAACCCTCTAATTCTATTTTCGCTATGTGCCTTGGTTTATCAAACTTTCTCCAGTTAGGGCAAGATCACTTACTAACGCCAGTTAGTTTGGATTTGAGCAAAGTGAAACGATCAATGTTTGTGGTCCGATTTCTTACCACCAGCGTATCAAATTGCTCTTTGAATTAACGATAATTTGTGGTAGCGTCAACATTCGTGGATTGGGCTAATATCCTGCGTAGCTTGTTTTCTATGGCAGACGGGTATTCGGGAGAATGGCTGGTTCTTGGGTGAACTGAATCTTCGATAAATTCTCGTTTTAATCCTCCTCCAATAGTTCTTAACTTTTGAAAATATGGCTTTTGCTACCTTGTACTTCGGCAGAAAGGTGGTCGTGGCTTCTTGGCTTAGGTAGCGTAATTTGTCTTGATGGAGGTACATAGGTTCCTTACCTTGCCGTACTACTTTGCAAGCGTTTCTGGGGTACGATGCTCTTAAAATAGCTTGGTAAATTCAATTCTTGCCTCGTCTTCCAGGTCGTTCAAAATTATAAATTTCCAAGCATTTGAAAATGAGAAAGGCTTAGCAATGTTCGCGACACTAATCAAATGCACAAGTTCATATGCGAACTGGAATAGCTGTAAAGAAAATCAGCTTTTACACGGAAAGAGGCTTCATACTATCTGAGAGATAGCTGATTTTACAATGACAATCTTTATTTTAATTAAAATAGACAAAAATAATAAAATATTGTCTGATTTGATTGAGTGCACTTGATAAGAATGATATTGACAATTAAGACGGCCAATTTTATTTTACATTTTAATCGCATATATTACATTTATTTAGACTCAAAGTTTACATTTTCGATTAATGATACAAGAGGCTTATCTTAAATCTCATTATTTATTTATTAAACAGAGATTTACACTTAAATAAATATTTCCGCAAAGCCTTAGAGGCTTGTCTGCAAAAGACAATTCACATTAAAAACATTAACATATTCTTTCCTTTCTTCTACGAACGTGACATTTACCATCAGAGTTAACCAGGTTGAACTTTGATTCATCACTAAATAAAACGGTCTTCCACTTGTCTAAGGACCAATTCAAATGTGATTTTGTTTTTACTCAGCACATACAAGTAGTTAATGCAATAAAATAAAGCAATATTATGTTAGTCAAAAATAATATATACATAAATATTCGAATTCAAATAATGCAGACGAAAAAAGTTGCTTAGGTTTCGAACAACACTGTACATATTCTCGAAATGCGAAATGAAATTTTTTTCAATTTCAACGGGAAGAAGCACAGTATTAAAATTTGCGGCAAAAACAGTCGTATCTTTTGACTGATTCGATTAAGAAGCTTGACTTTTATACAGCTTTAACAGACTGCAGACATTAGTATTCGAAATCAATTTCAAGTTGAAAGCTCGACGCATTTCTGAAATAAAGGTTTGGAACAAAGCGTTCCTATATTGGTTCCGTTTCCTCTTTTTAAGAACTGAACTTTAAAAGCAATCAAGCATGAAATCCAGAATGACACAATTCTGCAAATTGAATTCATTCTTATTTTCCTGTTTTTTATTTTTACTTTTAATTGTGTAAAGAGAACTTGTTTCCTGGCAATATGACTACATTTTGAAAAAATTTGGTTTGGGTGCGAGTAGGCCTGCCCATACCATCAACTTCCTATCTCAAGATAAAAAAATGGAAAGGACTTACAAGATTCACATTTCTGAAATAATTTTCAAAGAACTGCCGTAGAAATTTGGATTAGGAAATAGAGAAAGGTGCACATCAATGTATGAAATGACCTCAACTATATACTGTTTTAGTCTTTTTGGCAGTCTCTATAGTTTGTAACTTGCTTAGTTAAGTCAATTGGCTAAATAAACATAATATTGATGAAACTTTTGGCATTAAAATTGAACAAAAAAAAAAAAATTGTATATGAATTTGTCCGGAAACTAATGAACTGATAAGGTAGCTGTAAACTATAAATTTAATTAATTTTGAACTTTTTTTATTGGAAAACTAAATTGGCTTTAGTTGAAGAAGTGAAAATGTCCCTTTTTTTGACAGTTTTTTAGTCATAAAATTCAAACCACCCTGTGAAATTTTTCAGGTGATCTTTATGCACACACGCTTCGAATGAAACAAATTGGCTTCAATAGCTTGATTTGTTTTCGAGTTAGGCTGTACGAAAGAATCCGCACAAACGTACGTACACACACACACAGACATCTTTCTAAAAATAATGGAATCCGACTACTGGGACCGCCAAACGTGGAGAAATGTAAAAATTTTGAATTTCGAAAATCGGACCGATTACAAGAACTTCCCGATGGGAAGTTAACAAGTAAGTGCCGCTTACTGTTGGCGGTTCAGCCAGGGTCGAAATTGGTTAAGGATGCATGGCCGTAATGTGAGATTATTTTAAAAACTATCTTCTCCTGCAAGGAGAGTGATAATAAAAACGATACCTCGCTTGCTAGTTTGATTCGAGTGTAGCGAGAAATTTAGACTGCGTTATACAGGAATACTTCTTGGGCACAATTTCTGGCTGCATACATTTTTTTTGATATAGTCTTGGTCTTAATTGTGCTTATATTCCTTGAACACAAGATCTTCGATTTCTTCTTAGGCAATCGAGTTGACAGGTTTTTCTTGTCTTCCACACGTAATTGTGTCTTAGCCACGAAGGATGAGGTGGGCCATAATCCGTTTGTCTTCAGTTACCTTATTTTTACTCAGGCTTGAGACCCTTCCTTTAGTATGGGGAAAGTGTCCAATGATTGATTTTGCATCTCCAGGGAACGTTGTGCGTAGGGGTATATCTAACAAACCCTCTAATTCTATTTTCGCTATGTGCCTTGGTTTATCAAACTTTCTCCAGTTAGGGCAAGATCACTTACTAACGCCAGTTAGTTTGGATTTGAGCAAAGTGAAACGATCAATGTTTGTGGTCCGATTTCTTACCACCAGCGTATCAAATTGCTCTTTGAATTAACGATAATTTGTGGTAGCGTCAACATTCGTGGATTGGGCTAATATCCTGCGTAGCTTGTTTTCTATGGCAGACGGGTATTCGGGAGAATGGCTGGTTCTTGGGTGAACTGAATCTTCGATAAATTCTCGTTTTAATCCTCCTCCAATAGTTCTTAACTTTTGAAAATATGGCTTTTGCTACCTTGTACTTCGGCAGAAAGGTGGTCGTGGCTTCTTGGCTTAGGTAGCGTAATTTGTCTTGATGGAGGTACATAGGTTCCTTACCTTGCCGTACTACTTTGCAAGCGTTTCTGGGGTACGATGCTCTTAAAATAGCTTGGTAAATTCAATTCTTGCCTCGTCTTCCAGGTCGTTCAAAATTATAAATTTCCAAGCATTTGAAAATGAGAAAGGCTTAGCAATGTTCGCGACACTAATCAAATGCACAAGTTCATATGCGAACTGGAATAGCTGTAAAGAAAATCAGCTTTTACACGGAAAGAGGCTTCATACTATCTGAGAGATAGCTGATTTTACAATGACAATCTTTATTTTAATTAAAATAGACAAAAATAATAAAATATTGTCTGATTTGATTGAGTGCACTTGATAAGAATGATATTGACAATTAAGACGGCCAATTTTATTTTGCATTTTAATCGCATATATTACATTTATTTAGACTCAAAGTTTACATTTTCGATTAATGATACAAGAGGCTTATCTTAAATCTCATTATTTATTTATTAAACAGAGATTTACACTTAAATAAATATTTCCGCAAAGCCTTAGAGGCTTGTCTGCAAAAGACAATTCACATTAAAAACATTAACATACATAAAGTTCACAGTGTCGTTTTATAGATGTACAGATATAATACAAATTGAAAGACATAAATGATTTTTGATTCGCTCGTTGTTGGGGTCTTTTAACTTTTTCATTTTCTGTTCACATTAGGATAAAAGAGTTCTATTAAAATAGAATAATTTAGCTTTTTCTAATAACTCTGCTTTCGGCAAATGCTGGAGTCCTGTTGGCAGCTATATAGTATATATACATAGTCATTAATGCCACATCATATTTTCGGCGTCCATAAGCATTTCAGTATCTAAGGATATAATATTTGTGTTCTTGTCGTCTTCTAGTGCTGTGGATTTGTTGAGTTGGTATTTTGTACGTGTTATCATCTTTGAACTGCGAGAGAATTTTAAGTTTATAGAGTTGGTCTATACTTACTAATCTCATCTCATTATTTATTTCTCTACAGTCACAGTTTTGACCAAGTTTCGATCGATATATGATTTTTTGGATCCTCAAATGTAGTAATCGAAGCTGTCGCAGTTGCTGAGCATTTCCCCAAGCTAGAATGTCGTATCTCAGTTGAGATTCAACTAGTCCAAAATAGCATTGTCTTAAGACTTCTTGTGTACATAAGTAGCTCAAGTGAAATAAAGCATACGCGGATTTTGGTAGTTTTTTAATAAGAGCAGTAATTTGCTAGCTCCATTCAAAGTTAGAGTCCACTATTATGCCAAGATATTTGTAAGAAGGCAGATTATCAATCATTATTATACAGTCGTTATCGTTTAGGAGCGGTTTGTGATTTCCTGCTCTTTGTAAACAGTCATGATCATGCATTTTGATATTAATTTTATATCTTGGAATATGAGGTGGTCGTATATGCAAGACTTTTTTTTAATTGATCACAAGACCATGGTCATGACACCAGCCAGTAATTGCGTTGAAATAACAGGTAATTTACATAAATAATGAAAACAAGAGGAGCAAGTTTTGAGCCCTCTCGCTAAGGTTGCCTCCTAACTTCACTTTGTAATTTCTTTTGCTGAGAAAGCTTTCGAACCATTTTAAGATATCTCCCCGTATACCAATTTATTTCAATTGTTTAAGTGTCAAAAGCTTTTTAAAATCAATGAATACAAAATCGGTTGAGTAATTGTTTTACCCTTCATTCTTACATTTATAGTATTCTTACATAATAGTAATAAAGTCGATATTCATTAACAAATTCTGCTATAATATGTAGGTGCAAATAATATTATATTATACGATTTCACCCCATAAGGTCCGGAATGAATGAAAACGCGAGGATAGTTTAAACCGGTGTCAATGAGGTGGGAGATTCCCGAAAGTTGATGCCTTACTTTTGACTTATTAAATAAATGTAAGTCTCTTTTGAACAAGATAATTAAATCAAATACTACCATACACTCCTGACCTCACTCACGCCGTGTTGAATATATAGTTTTAAAGGATAATAAAGTTTACAAAAAAATTAATGTAAGAACCTCGTTAGAAAATTAAATTCCTTGTTTTCATTAGCTGAATAGTAATCATTTTCATCGCAAAAAGAGTGGAGTCTTAGTTAAATATTCCTTTTGTCCGACAAAATTACAACTCTGTATAATGCGATCCTGTTGGTTTTTTAAATTAATTCCAATATAGTGCCAAATTATTTAAATGCATATTTAACCTATGGGCATCACTTACGTCCAACCATTTTCGTTACGTGATGCGGGTTGAATATGGTTCTTCATAGAGGAGTAGAAAAGTGTAAAAACCTACCACATTTTCTTTAAAAATCGAAAATATGATAGATTTACTTAATATTAACCGTCGAATTAAAGATTGTTTATGATTTTTTAAATGGCAATTGTTACTAAATGAAATATTTTTTAAAAATAAATACAAAGAACAAAGACTTTTTCTTATAAATGGAAACCAACCCTTTTCTTATTCATTTGCTCGAGGACTTGGATGCAATAAGGCCGTGCCGTGTTTTTCTAACAAAAAAAAATTATTGCGAGTGGGCAAACAAAATAAGAGTTTATGAAAGCGGAAATACAGTGTAAGTTGAATTTTATTGGTTTATGCATTTGTCAATGCAATTACTTATTGGTTTTCCTTAAATTTGTTTTTGATTATTGCTGTTGGTAAGTTTCCGTTCGAATTTTGCTAGTTTCCTTTTCCAAACACAACTGTTGGAAACTAAACAACTGCTTGAAAATAATTAAATCCTTGCCGATAGCCCTGGTAGCTAGTATTCCTTTATTCCTTTATATTACTAAGGTAATTTAATTACTTATTAATAAAGAATTAATAACAATAATAATTAAATACCTACTTTGAGTATTTATTAAAACAAGTTTATCATTCTTCATACTTCATAAAAAAATATATTGATTGAAATTTGCAATAACCGAACACCATGCTCTTTAGTGTTCGGATAAAGGAAACGAAAACTATGAATGGATTCCTTAAACGGACATACTCGAATTATATTGGAAGGCAACTGATAGATTTTAAACTATTATATAAGTTGGAATGCCACGCTCGATTAAAAAGTACGATGAGGTATTGCTCGCAGCTGCATTGAAGGAAATTAAAAGCAATGCCATGGGATTACGAAAGCGAGTTTAGAGTTCGGAGTGCCAATCACAACTTTTCATTAGAGGATAAAAGGCAAAGTCCAGGATGAATTAAAAGGAAAGGTTCTTCAACTGTACTTACAGAAGAGGAAGAAAAGAATATTGTAGACTGACTTCTTAATTTAGGAAAATGTGGTTTTCCACAAAAACCGAATGAACTTTTGGACGTTGACAAGAATTTTTAACGGAGATCAAAGATTTTTAAGCTTTGCCATAAAGACTGGAGCGGTGATTGGTTCGAAAGTTTTTAGAAAACTTTACCACGTGAATCTCTCGAACTAAAAAGGCAAGATGATGGTCCTTTTGGTATTTTCTGCAATTGGTGAAATATTACCTACAGTGGAAGTGTTCCCTTACCTTAATCCTCCAGCTCAAGTTGTCAGATCCGTAACTCCAGATTGGATAATTGGTTGCTCAGAAACAGGATGGTTGCATACGGTTTTCGTTACTGGCTTCAAAGGAACAACATCAAAATATCTTGTTTTAACTGAAAGGGCATAAATCACATCGGTCGTTGCATCTAAGTGAGTTTTGTAGAAAAAACAACATAAAATTGCACTCGCTTCTACCAAATACAACACATACATATGATGCATTATGATGTTGGATCTTTAAAGGAGCTCAAGAGTGATTACCGAGCTACGGTGAGGGAATGGACCAGCCTGGTGGGCAATGTTGGAATTTCTGCGAACTGTTAGACACGTTTAAAAAAATAAAGACCGGTCAACAAGAATTAAAGTGCGGTATTTATCCCTGTCGCTATCGACTACACAAAATGCATCCAGAATTATTTAGAACGTGTTAACCAACAAGAGGTGAAAGGAACATCTGCTGACGGTAATGTTTTGTCTGCAAATGCATAAGCAATTCCAAAAAAACGTTACTTCGACTTAAAACGGACGCAAACTAAAGTTAAATTTCGAAAAAGTTCTTGAAATTGTATCAAAAGCCTAGTTTTGAGCCTATCGCATAGCTTGATCCTTATGAAAATGCTCCGTCAAAATCCCGAATCACTAGAGCAAGTGCTAACATTCCACAGGTTAATACCTTGCGGCCAAGTGACGGATTGTTACGTAATAATGTTTCAATTGCAGAAACTATAGGATCTAATCAATTGGATGAGGTAGGTACCTTAAAATATTGTTCAGTTCGAAAGTACCTACAAGATACCTACACATCTACTGAAAAAGACTTATGTTTTTATTTTTGTTTATTCATAATTTTTTAGACAAAATTGTAGAATTGTGGAATGATTTTTTTGGTAGTCAGGGTACAGTTTTCAGGGAGCTTAATTGTTCTCCTTCAAATAGAATAATATCTTAAAACAAAAAACCAACACCTGCTGGTACTTCCTTCGCTAAAATTAAGACAATACCCGTTTCCATGTTCAGAGTTTCACCGAGCAATAAAATCTTCTTTGATAAACACTTAAAGTTCCCGGAGTTCTTCCGGAAAATAGGCCACCCATGTTGATTTCTTCCTTAAGGTGGAAGGAATTCCATTAAAACATAGCTGAAGCTTAAGAACGGAAGAGGAACGACATCGATGAAAAGAAAAAACTGAGGCTAATAATTATATAGAACAGCTACTAAAACTTGAATCGATAAAAAAACTACCGCGAAAACTAAAATGCACTGATGATGATTTAAACACAGATACAGAAGACAACACAGAAACAGAAGACTCAAAAATATTGGCTGTGATGAGTGCAAACAGTGTTATCACTCAGGTTTCACCAAACAAAGCTTTGAAGATACTCAAAATCAAGAATTTGTTTGCACATTTTGCTCATGCATTTTTATTTCATTTAATTCATTACAACTTACATACTACACAAAAAAAAATGCTTTAACTAGCTTTATTTACTAAACTATGATAAAAAAAAACTTACTGGTCTTATACTGGCACTCTTAGCTTAACCTAATACTTAATGTCTTTCGACGAAGGAACACAAATAAGTGTACTCGAAATATGATTATAAATGAAAGAACTAAGAAATAAATAAACTCAACATTTTTTTTATGTGAACTGCTTTTTGAATACTTAATAAGATTATGTTACTTATAACTAGCCTAAAATAAATTTTACCTAAAACTATTTTAAAATCTTTAAGACTGCGTTTGAAATAACCCTTTATTTTATCTAAAACTATATACATAATTATATGAATTCTGTTTTTTTTATTTTTTTAAAGTGCTGTAACTACATGTTTTTGTTTTTTGTATAGACTTTAACTATAACTTTTAAGAACAAGACAATAAAAAAATTATAAATAAAACTAATATGTATGACGGTTATATAATGTGCAAATCTTTGTAAGCTAACCCGAATGAAAAACTACTACTGTTGAGTCCCTTCCCTTCCTTTCTTGTAACCACCAGAACTGCTGGGCTGTCTTAACACATTCTCCTTATCGCGGACTGATACTGCCCTGCTGAAGCGGAGATTTTCTTATGAGCTGCGTTCAATGACGCCATTGTAGCTAAGTCGCATTTCCACACTTTTCCTGCCAACGTGGAAGGTTAACAGAACCGCATTTCTAACCTGAATCAGGCCGTTAGTTCAAAATAGAGGAAAGCCTCTGGTGGAGTGAAGCCTCAAAGGCGCACTGTCTCGTGGTACATGAAGTTTGGGAAGTAAGTCCCAGAGATCAGGTTATTGCTTGAGGTAATTGCTCTTGCAACATGTCGCCGAATAAGTTTGATAAGATAGTTATCCACACGGATTTGGTTGGCCCGTTTTACAGGACCTCAGTAGAATAGTATTTCTCTGGGACTTGGTCTCTGAAAACAAGCTCTAAAACATCGCTTGCTCACGCGTTGAACGACACGGGACAACCATACAGGCCGAATAAGGACCTTGTAGCAAATCATCATTACCCATTGTACAGTACCTCATTAGAATAGATGTTTTTTTAATTGGGACTCTGGATTTCTATATAAGTGGCGACAAGCCCTCAAACATTCCTTGCTCCGACGTTGAACGACACGTTACATCTAAATGCAAGCACAGGCCGAATGAGGGCCTTGTAGATCATCACCTTTACCCTTGCATCGAGTTGGCTGCTGTGAAACAGTCTCTTTGTCATGGCATTTTTTAACATACAGATATTGATCCCAAGATATCTGTCTACACCCCGACTAGCCAGTGGCTGCCCGTTTTGTCTAGAGGCCCCAGACAGCGACGTCCTTAACAAAATGGATTCACACTAATGGAAGTTGATTTTCAATATTGAATAGAGTTTAAAAGATTTAGATTTTGCTTTTTAAGATTTAACTCTTATTTTAAAATGAAGTTTTCTATTTTTTTATGAATATATATGTATTTAAAAAAGTTGGCTAAAACCTGAAGCGTCCTTATTTTTTAATACATGTTCAAATAACATAACAATTCAGTAAATTATTCAAAAGTTTTGTGTTCGGAATCGAGGTAACTCAGTGTTCGGCTACTGGTGAAAGTAATTATCTTTTAGTTTTATACTTTTGAAATTATGTTAAGTGTTCAGGTATTGGTGCTATCTATGCCACCCTACGATACCAGGGAATAAGAAATGTGAACTGTATTAATTTGATCTGGATCCCTGGTCAATCAATGAAAATTGGAGGTGGATAAGGCTGCAAAATCGCATATTGGCAAAACGAAAAAGTTTCTTTATATTTGATAAAAAAAAAATGTAAACCCAATTAAATGAAACTGTGTAATCGTCGAGCCGACTGCAATAGCGTGTAAGAGTAATTTGTAATACCGCGTATCAGTATTTTATCAATTTTACAGGACGAACTTGTTTTTGGCAAATTCAAATGGCGTGAGTTCCATTAGGTGCCAATAGACACTCAGAACCCGATGGCGCAATAACTAATTTTTGTGACTTTTGTAAATACGCGGTATTTCAAATTGCTCTTACGCGCTATTGCAATTGCGTCGACTTAATATTAAGATATGTGTTAAATTTGCTTGTTTATTATATTACTTTGTACACTCTCACCCCCACAATTTTAAAATAACAAGCCATAAAAGCTCTGATCTCTAAAAGTTATTATTACAGTCATACATAAATAAATTTTTATTCTTGATCATTACGGTTTGAAAGAACAGAGTTATTTTGTCAAAAAGGATGCATATTGTAATAATGATTATTCAGTATTCAATTTTTTAAATACATTTCTTATAAAGAGATTAAATTTTATTAAATAAAATAAATGAATAGAAACCGAGTAATATTCGGCATTCTCCTACTCAGTTCGAAACTGCAGATTCATTTGTTTGCAACGTTTGAGTACCATGATTAATTACCTCGACTTGTGTTTGCGTTGATTCGTTGGTAGTAGAAATGGCACTATCCTCCCTTACTGGAGTGGTGTGAGACAAACTATGTTTAGTATAATCTAGAATACTATTGAAACCAATTTTACAAATGTGGCATGGAATCTGTTTGTTGGGAGTGCAGTAGACTCCGGAATGCGCAGACATCTTTTTTAACTTACTAATTGATGGGGGTGGCATTAATTCATTACTTAGACTCGTACTTTCGGTTTTCTTGTCCAGTTTGGAAGTGGAAGTGATAAGATCACACGAAGAAGGTCTCGATAGAGATTTGGCTGGGTTTTTTGTGGCAACTTGATCCACAGACATAAGTGGTTGGCTGGTGGTATATAAAAGTTTCTTCTTGTGTCCCGGTGGAATTTTCGCACAATTCTGTATAAGATGGTTAGTGAGGGCCTTCGCAATGGCGAATTTCTTATCGCAATAGCGGCATTGTTTGTCATCGGCAATGGATGATTGCGAGGAGGAGGTGGTAGTTGTTCGTTTATGAGAACCTTTGTGAGCTTCATAGAGCGAAAGAACTCGAAACTTCCTGGAACAGACTTCACAAACGTACTCGCCTTTCAAAATGTTGGGAATTTCTTTGCAACTGTTGAGCTTCCTGTTGGCGTTGTTAGGATTGGATGATGTAGATGTTACCGGTCGAAATATCATACCATTTCTGGATGACGGTATCAATGATTTTGCCGAAGTTTTTTCTTGCACCATGCTTTTGCGGGAAACAACCTGAACGATTTTCTTTCTTGGACTTGTCATAATGCTTGGGATCATACTTTTACGAGTACTCTGGATCGCGTTACTAGAAGTTTTACTTTTCTGCTTGCTGTTTGAAGCTTCAGACACGCGTGTTGAATATTGTCCAGGTAAGGCCGTTGAGATTGATTTCCTAAAAGCTTTTCTAGCTGGGCTATTCAGAGTTGTTTTAACAATCGACTGTCTTGTTGACTTGGCAATCAAATTAAATGGTTTCTCTTGATTTCCGAAAGATTTTCTCTTACTTGGCAAATCTTTGGATAACTTTAGTATTGACGTCAACATTTTAGGAACATCATTGGCAGAATATTCAGCTGGTTGTTTGCTTGTGCCTGTTGTTGACAAAGACATTCTTTTAGACAGGATCCTTGATGGACGATTAGTTAACAAATCTGGCTCACATTTTGATATTGATCGACGCACTCTTGGTGTATATTGCAAGTTACTATTTCCAGACTTTTTTTGTACTGGCAAATTCGAGAAACAAACTTTCTTTTGCGTGGACTTTATGCCATTAGTTTTCTCGATCATTGACACTACAGTTTCTGAGGAAGTCTCCGAGCAAATTTCTTGTGATTCCTGTGGCAGATTCTCCTTGTCTTCTGATAAAGTTGCTTTAATGCATTCTTGCGGTGCGTCCAAAAAGGCAATACCCAAATCACAAATGTCGACCGCCGAGGAGCCCCTGTTTACTTCAACACTACGCAGTAACTGTGCTTTTGTAGGCGTCGATGAAAGGGATTTAAATGAATTTAATATGTTTTTAGGAAAAGCTCTTAAGGGTGATCCGGGGAGCGATAATTTCTTTACTGTTGGTACTTGCTCCTCCGTGTCTTTGTATTCATCAGCCCCTAAAGTAAGATTTTCTTCACTTTCCAAGTAGTCTTCAATTGCTGCCGAAACTTCGGAGCAATTTTCAATTGCTTCAAGTGTTTTATTAGCACTTGTACTATTAAATGAAAAGTACATGGATGACGAACTATCGTCGATAGTCAATTTTGAAATATTTTCCATCTTGTGTCTGAAATTTGGATAGATATTCAAGTTCATTCATTTTATCTATTAATTGTTTTGAATAGCACCTGTGATGATATTTGTGAAGAATGTTTTTTTTTCTCTTTGGAATTCACTGAATAACTTTATTTAAGGCAATATTAAAGCAAACAACATGAACCGGCACCTTTAATAATTACAAGCTCTATTTTATAACCAAGACGCGTTGAAAATTGGAGGACAAAACAGTTGACATATTTCAAATGAACTGCATTGCCTGGTCGGTAGAGTGGTTTTGTGGTACGGCAGCGCGGTAAATTGTCTTAAGCTTGAACTGGTAGATGTCGCTGCTCAAATATGTAAAAGTTATACTCTGTACTAAATTAATATATTAATACGGATTTAAAATAAAATAATCTAAAGTATAATCCATTTTAAAATTGATGTTAAGTGAAATTCTGTTTTTTGTTTCTAACTATTCTGCGAATATGATCAAATAATTTTTTATTACAGGCTACCACTGAATACAAGCAGCGTTAAAATCCCCTCTGTAGGTTTGCGCTCGCTCCAAATTAAACATTTTAAGCTGTTGTTTAATTTAAAAATGTAAAAATACTATTTGACTTTATTTTTTGGTTGGAGCAAATCTAATCTCATTAGAACCAAAAATTCAAAATCCAGTCGACTACGTCTTAATTGTATTGAAGTATCTGAAATGACCGCTGAAGTACTTCTAGACAGCAAATATGAGTGAAACTGAGCGAAGCGTTGTTGGATATTGAAGCTCAAAGTATAAATTCAACTTTTAAAAATTCGCTTAAACCTGAGAAAGTAAAATTTCACTACGTTCATTACACTTTGAGAGCAGCTGTTTAATATAAAGATAGTGCTTATTTCAGCCTCAGGTCTGTCCCCATTTGCTGTTAAGCAACTGTACGAATGTCCAGAACGCTGCAAAAGGTCTTCTCCGTGTAGAATATTTTTACACGAACTGATTGAAAAACAGCACATCTTGATGTTAATAAATCTCTCCGAAGCTTAGTTGTTCTTCGCATCAAAAATGCAAAGCGTGAATATCATGAAACTTCATTGGACCCAACTTATCAATCTGGGGTTACCTTTGGCAGAAACTACGGAAATTGGCACATGGAAAACATACAATGCAATCTTCTTAATTCGTAGTTTGTGTCCACTCCTTTCGTAAAAAGTTCTGATGCTGCTGAGCTTTCGCAATTGGTTGGTTCTGTAAGTGCAACTTCTAATGAAGGCTTCAGTTTTTCTTGATTCACAAATGAAGATATGCTCGAGACTCTTCTCTGATGAATCCCAATTTCCTCAAACTCCTCCTCTCCATTATCGTTCCCTTTCATTACACATGAATTATAACAACTTGTGAATACCCGAACTTTTGGAATAAAGCCAAAACAATTCCAATTCCTAAGTCGCAGGGCAGGGCTAATTATGCCATTTCTGTCGAAAGTATTCGAAAAGGTGCAAAGCAAATGTAAACATATTTTACCACAAACAACTTCATTAGTTCCGCTTCGGGTTTTCGTGCGAAAAGAAGTTGCAAAACCGCACTTTGTGGTCGATGACATCCGAATTGGTCTGGATTTGAATTGTCCAACACTTTTTACTCTGCTGCATTTTTTCTAAAGCGTTCGATATTGTAGATCATGCACTTCTATGCAAAATGCTAACGAACACTTTTTGATTTTCGCCCATGCCAGCTAAAATGGGCTCCTTCAAATCTTTATATGTAAAATGGCATCCTAAGCACGAAAATGATAAATAAGTTTGTTGCGAGGAAACTATTATTAACAAAGTTATTAACAATTAAAGTTCTCAAACGACGTCTTTTCGATTATTATTATTCACAGATAATAGCACTCTCCACTTCATATAATTGATTTTCAATTTGTAAAATGCGGTAAAATGCGATAAACAACTTGTGGAAATAAAGAAATAGATAAAAGCAGCAAAAATAATTTTCAAAAATAACCGGCAAATTTGTAACTGCCTAGAAATATGCAATACAAAATAATGTGTGCTAGAGTTTATGCAATACAAAAAAAAAATATTTCCGGTTTCACTGTATTTGTCATTCTCATTATTTTGTTGCTTTTGCTTTCTGACAAGGCGATAGAGAAAAATGATCGGTGAAGGTGTGTAGTAAGAGAAAAAGGAAAGAAAAAAAGCTTTACTTGCTGAACTTTTATGTTCCGAAAGCTATTTGTCGCCTTAGAGAAAAATTATCTGTTTATTAGTGTCTGTGGTTTTAGGATCTCCAAACCATAAATACTTGACCACCACCCATTGAGCAGATATGTTGAATTCTTGTTTCTGGAACATTTTTTTTTTTTTCAAAAGGGGATAAGATTAAGATGTTTTTATTTATCGTCCAAATATTTACAATCATGACTTAAAATTAGACTTATAACTGAGGTAAGGTTTTGTCGGCTCAACAATAAGGGCCCGACTTATTTCTTATGGTATTTATACAATATATATATTTTTTTACAAAAACGTATTACAATGGCGACTTAATCTTATAGGTGACTCTATGCAATTTTCCAAACATTTTGAAAATTTTTGTTGAAGAATTTTTTTTTTTTTAAATTTATAATTTTAAAACTAATTACAGGGTCCTAACCTCTGTAATATCGGCTCTCTGCTTTTTCGTAGAACAAAGTCTCGTAGCAATTTACGATGTCCTCGAATCTCTCGTCGATGATAGCTCGTGGGCTGAGGTACCTCAGCGCTGGCTCTAAGGTCTGCTTGCTGATGTTCCTGATGTCTCGATTTGGATGGTCCTTTAATTTGTACAGTATCCTTCCGGAAAGCTGTAGCATGTATAAATCGATTGGCGTCATGCAAGCATCTTCATACAGCTTCTTGTTGCTGAAGTATTTCAGCGTGTCCGGTTTTCGCCAGAGTCCTGTACAGGACCGAAGTATCCTTCTTTCCATGAGTCTGATTTTCTTCATGGTTGATGGTGACACCGTGAACCATATTGGGCAGCCAAAAGTTATTCCTGGTCTTATGAGCTGCTTGTAGACCAGTAGTTTGGTTTTCTTGCTCAACCCGTTCCTCTTCCGCAGCAGTGGGTTAACAAGATGTAGGGCAAAGTTGGCCTTTTTCATGACGTTGTAGGCATGGGCGTTAAATCTGAGCCGCTGGCTGAAGTTGGTTCCCAGGTTTTTTGTCGTGTCTTGCGGTACAATTTATGTGTTGTCCGGGAGGATTAATTTGGTGTTGCGACAACGTGTTGCAAATTGTCGTCTTCCTCTCGTTTCCGTCGTTGGTTTCCTGAAACAGATGAGTTCTGTTTTGTTGCTGTTGACTTTGAGTCCCCATTTGAGTAGTAATCAAAGAGCTTCCTAATGTGGCCCTGGATCCTTCGCGCTGCTATGGTTGGTGAAGGTGAAGCTGCGTATATGATGGAGTCGTCCGCATATACTAACGTTTTTGTTTGAGGATCGTTCTGATCTGCCGTATAGATGTTGAACAGCGCTGGACACCCCCTCTTAGGGGCTTCATGGATGAAGAAGGATCAAAGACCTGAACAAAAAAGAACCTATTTGTTAGTGAACTAAGGATTATTCTTACCAAATGTCTGGGAAATTCCATTTTCAGCAGCTTGTAAATAAGGCCGTTGATCCAGGCACTGTCGAATGCTTTCTCAATGTCCAACAAACAGGCAACAACTGTCTCCTTTTTGTTAAGTCCCGCTGTGATGTCATGGTGAAGTTTAAGCAGTGGATGAATTGTTGAGTGCTTTTCCCTGAATACATATTGTTGGTCCGGTATTATCTGCTTTAAGTGGCAAACTTTATTTATTTGTTTCAGCAGTACCGACTCTACACAGCAGAGCAGTGATATTGGCCGATATCCTTCATGCAGTAGGATCGCAACGATCGGCAATTTTTTAATAAAAAGTTGGAGATACGATCAGGACCAGCTGATTATTTTGAGTTTACACTCAAAAACAGCTCCTTTAAATCTCCTGCATTGGTGAAAATATCGTTGTTGTTGGGGAATGTGTTTCTGGAACATTCTCTTAGGAACTTTTATTAACTATACAGTACATACACATGGTCCGAGATCCTAAGAGTGTGCATGTCATTCTCACTTATTGTATGTGTACGGAAGCTTTCAATTACAACTTCCTCTCACCGAACACCAAGCTGACACTGGCAGAGTTTGACTTGTGGGACAAAAAGTAAAGCTCAGCTAAATTTTCCATCTAAAATCCGCGACTAACAGAATTGCAAGGATGCGCTTACCTTGGTGCTCTGACTATAAGATATGATCAGGGCGAACTTTCTTACGATATCATTAATGTTCTGCAGGATAAATAATTATAATATTTAATTAATAAAATATGTACATATTTTTTAATAAATTATTACTTTCTTCACGAAAATTGTGATCACAATTTTAAGTTGTAATAAAGGGAATATATTGATTTAAATTTGTTCTAATACCCTCCTTTTCATTATGGACCAACCTTAATCAAACTTCAAGCAACTTAAATTCTCCGAAGTCGGTGCAAAAACCAAACTATAACATTTACTCGAATTCAAAGTCAATTATTTTAGATACAAAGAACCAGGAGGCGAATATGAATCCCATCTTAACTAAAACATCTGACTGAGTTCGCTTGTGTCAATATTCCGGTTCCTTTGGCATCTTTAATTCTCCATCGACAATAACAAAAACAAAAACAAAATCCCGATATGACACACAAAGAAATCGTAATTTCACGGCAACCGCTCCTGCCTTCTCATCTTCTTCCTTATATACATCGACCACTAATAGTTGGTTTCGATTGAAACCACGATCAGTTGAATACGAGCACAGACCGAATTCGGTTCAAAGAATTGAGTTTATTAATTGAATCACTTTGTTTTCCTTAACTGCTGTGATTTTTTTTTTAAATTATCATTAGATGTTCGAGTATGTTACAACGGGGTTCTTTCAATACTAAAAAACACACGCATTTCGGATTAGAATTAAAGTGAAGTACATAGATATCTAAAGAAGATTTTGTGTTTAATCAAAAGTACCCCAACTGCTGTAAATTGAAAGGTCAAAGTAAATTCAATTAAACTCTTTCAAGAGCCAATAAATATTTTGAAAAAAAAGTAATAATGTGTATCTACAATATATGGGCTCGTATAACTGATTATTGAGTGATAATAAGTGCGTAATTGGCATGTGAGCTTTACCATTTTTTGTCAAGCCATGTAGTATTATAAATTTTGTGCAGTGGATGATTTTTTCTCAGAAGCCGTTTATTTTAGAAGGAAGAACATTTCAGTGATCCAAGAAACTAATCGTACGCACATTTAATATAGAAAAATATTAAGACGCACGCTCAGTTCAATTAAATGGCAAACATGTAATTGATGTCAACTCTGTCTTCTTAGAACATTTCAAAAGTAAGGTAGTAGCTCCTTTGGCTACGAATGTATTGAAATATGTACAAGAAAAAATATTAACCTTCCTATATTCGTCTTAATGTTTTAAGAAATTTTCAAGTTCAATTTCTAAATCAATTGAAAAAAAAAAGCTTAAAACAGCTTACATAACTTTGTTGTATGCAATTAACTAACTGGTCCTATGTGTGCACTCTGAGTGGTTATTACACCATAATGCCTATGATTATTTAATCTATCTTGATGAATGAAATATCATTTTTTTTGGGTGGGTAGGTAAAAACTCTCATGTCTTCCAGAATACGACTAAGTTTCCTTGACCTACTAGCTCCGCCATTACATGCGGTTTTTTTTTACTTAAGTCGTGTTACGGTCTTGTTCGCAATAGTCGGCGCACAAGGTTAGTCTCACCCAGAGTCTATACGATTTCAATATTGCAGTGATCTTGGAGACGAGAACGAATCGTTTGAGCAAAATTAGTTTGTTTGTCAGACACGGTAGCAACTCCCAAATCTCTCTGAATGTCGCTATTTATTATATACCATGGAGCACGATTGCTCTTAATGTTTTGTTTTGAAATTTTTGTATTACCGATCTATTGCTTGCTTTGGTACAACCCCATAGTTGCATACCGTACGTCCAGTTAGGTTTAAGGTTTAATGTAAAGCAGTTTGTTATATGAGCTTAGTTTTGAATACCTCTCGAGGAGCCAATGCATTTCTCAAAGTCAGATTTGGAGCTCGTCCCGCTTATTTTTACATGTGATGTCCACCAAAGTTCGCGTCCAAAGTCATTCCTTGTACACGTTTCTGTGCGTTAAATTAACATGTGTTAATTTAATATTTATATCGGTGCGTAATGCGTTGGCTTGCCTGTTGAAAAGATATCTACTCCACATTGCATGCCGGCCTTGTAGCGCAGTCTGCCTCTCCTGGAATTACATCCTGAGTCCCAGGAAGAGTGCCGGCGTTTATTTCCCCATCGATGATAAATTCGAACCAAGTGAATCAAATAGGTGAACGAGTCCGTCCTCTACTAGCCTACGTTGAGTAAGGAAATAACATGAGACGATGTTGAAGTTCAACTGGCTCAATTTAACTGCGACTGAACATATTAGCATAGAACAATGTTCGATATATATGTTCTCGAAATGTTTGATGCATTTTCCGAAGGGTGATGCGCATGATCGTCGATGTAACCTTTCATTCTGGATCCAGATCACTTTTTTACGTGGGGTTTCCGAAATCAGGCAAATGTCAACATTGTTTTTCCGTAGAAACATTTCATGTTCGTCGATTAAATGCAGAATGCCGTTTGCATTCCATGTTAAGATTTTCAACAACTGTTTCATATTCGTGATGGGTTTTTTGAGATTTGAACCTTAGTTTGGTTGATCTTGGTCTGACCCTCACGTTTTTCCAGAATAATGGCGAGTATTCGAGGCAGCGGGTCTGCTGTAACCGACTTTGATTTGTTTACGAGAGCCACGACTAGTCGCGAAGCGGTACGCGCCAACAAGTCCCGGTTTGCCAGTTGAATTTGTTCTTTCGATTTTGTTGTGTATCATCTTCATCGATTCAATTATAAGTCGGACGCTTTTGACTGGTTTTGGAGTTTTGGACTTATCGGTTTTGTGACGTTTCAAGCTTGAGTCCTGATTTTGATCAGGTTTCTTGAAAGTATGGCGTCGTTTTTGTAGTTCCTTTAAGATTTCATAATGAAATATTAATGAAAAAAATGTTTTCAAGTACTTACATTGGCTGTCACATTTTTGAACCGAATAACCGGGACACGCCACTTAAAAAATAAGTATTCTTTAATATAGATTAGAGATTAGTTATTTAGTTGAAGAGTAGGTATTTTTAAGATAAATAGTCATCATCCTTATCCATTGATTGATCTTTTAATTGCTATTGTAGGATCTTTTCAAAGAACTTCTTGTTATTTTTTATATTGGCATGAAAGTCGTTGCAACTAAGCCCAATGTTCGTTTTGCAAAGAATGAGACTTCATACAGTTGTTTCATTCATTTGACCTCTGTCATCTCTACAAGTGTTGTTCATGAGGGAGAAAACTCTCTCATCGGAAGCTGAAGTTCCTTTCATACAGAATATATACTCCAGAAAAAGTTTGAGGTTAATATGAATGTCAGTTTCCTTGCAGTAACAGAGAACCTTTGACCATATCTCTTCGCTTGTATGCTTTTGCTCCGTAGCTATTTGTTCACTCAGAGTTTTCGAGACCTTCTTTGCAACGACAAGCTCATCAAATAGTTCACCTGTGTTTACAGATTCTTTTCCCGGGATCTTGTTTATTTTCGTTCCATTCAAAAGAAGTATGGTATATCCATTGAAAGTGTTATGAACCTCCGAATTTGTTTTCCCAAAGCTCAATGTATGACATGCACCTGTAAAAAAGGAGACACTTATTCGTTTTTTTAAAACGTTATTAAAGTATTATTGTAATTATTATATTACTTTCTACTACAACTACCCACTAAAAAATTTTGACATAATAAAACCAATCATTCACTCTTTCAATCCTTCGTACATGTGCAATATTCTTTCGATTCAAAAAACTCATTGAGCTGAGTTACATACACAGTGTAGATATGGAAGCATTTGTAAATTTTTACTACCAATGCCTTAATCTCAAATGGGAAAACAACCACAGAATTTTGAATGGCCAATACCAATGATGTTTGTTTTATAAATTGTTGCTTTAAAAACAGTAAAAATACTCAAATGAATTTTAATAAAAACTTTTATTTCCCTTTATTTCTATTTGATACCGCTCGTTGCAAGATCGAAACCCAACTGCTCTTTTCTTGTCTCATCTCCTCTGCTGTATGTATGAAATTGTGTGTGTATGAGTATATGTGTGTACTGGTATAGAATTTCTTTACAATGTTTCTTCCCAGTTCTTTTTGAAGCAAGGCAAAAACGTTATTTTGTCCTCTTCTAAGATCGCCAACAAAGTTCAAGTTGCAATTATCTCCACAAAAAGCTAGAAGTTTACTTTCTGAATTGCTTTTTCTTAAGAATTGATACGCAATGATCTGTCGAGGTAGCTGCTGTCTCCACAGGAACTGATTTAAAGTCTAAGAGCAATCGGGGTAATGACGCTAACAAGATGGGCTTCACTCTTAGTTTTTCCACGACCAAATTTAGGCACGAAGAACTTTGATATCAATTTGGAAGAACAAGCATTTCAATAAAAACTAAGGTTATGATTTGCTGTATGATACGCAAAAGAAACCTCCTTGGCTGCAAGCGATAAATTCATGTCATTCGCGTAGGAAGACTTAAAATAAGTTAAAAGCTTGGTAGGGATAGCAGCTACTGGAAGACTATTTTAATGTCTTTTCGACTTCATGTGGTCTAGCACTAAAAATTAATGAAAAACCTTAGAAAGTAACTAGATTCAAATTAAGATAACTCGATAAGACACGGGTGAACCAAAACAGTGCACAATCACAAGCATACCGAGTGCCCAAAACGTACTATGCATACCGAAACGAAATTTGGAAATGAAAAAAAAAAAAATATTTATTAGTTATATGTTTGAATTTTGTTCGCGAAAAGGAAACCATAATTATTATTTATATTCTAGAGGCGCGGTCAAGTTCCAGACGGTTTGGCTTTTTTTTGTCACAATACTATTTGATGAAAAAATTAAAAACCGAGACCAAATGCCAAATTGGCCGGGTTGCCGGGACAAAGCCTCAAACCAGGACTGTCTTGGTAAAACCCCAAGTTTAAACTTACATATGTATATATTTTATAATTTCCATATATCTACATTAATTTATATCTGTTGACAACCTTCTTGGTGATAGAAAGATGGAGACCTATTTAATTAAAGTTATATTTGCCCAATTTGGGAATGGGCTGCTCTATTTTTTTGTGAGCCGGATACTGGTCTTTATTCAGTACGTTGTGATACAGTAGGGTGAGATTATAGAAATCCTCCAGAAGCAGATGTCGAAGCAAAATATTTTATCATCCATCGGTCCCTATTGATTTCTTCTTTATTGGTTCTATGATCGCCTCAGGATTTGCGTTTCCTTCCGGTTTTCTATCGCAATTATGTTTTCATGTCCTTTTGTAATCTATGATTGCTGTAATTTTTTGTCATTTGTAGGATCTTCAGATATGGAAATTCTTTCTTTAGAAACATTTCTCTTTCACCATAAAAAAAAATCGTGGTGCGACAGCTCTTCGAACGGCCAGGGCCTAGCTCCACCATTTGTATTTGCGTTTTATATTTTTCGGACAAATGGCGGAGGTTTGATCCACAGTTATCTGCCGACTCCGAACGTCCCCAAGTCGTCACTTTCGTATACAATTGCACGAAGCCAGTTACCAGTACTTCGTTCGGCTCTAGTCAGTTCAAGTAACTTGAAAATGGATTCCGTGGGCTCCTATTCAATTGGTACAAAATCTCAAGCATTAACCTCAACGTTCTCTATAAGGTCCCACTTTGTTTCCTAATTTTATGGTAACTAGTGTCGTGGATATTTAGGATTGTTCTTATGAGGAAGTGGTGTTTTGAATCCGTGGTGTGATATCTACTGAAAATGAACATAGATTTAGTGTTAGCCTTAAAATAAATAATGTTCCTTTATCTTTTCCATCTTTCTTTCATTGGCTTGAGCTTATTTACTTACTTTAAGACACCCACCTGTAGTGATTAAATGGTTTTTTCGTCCTCGTACGAGAACAGAATTGTATGTTTTGTGTGCCCATGATCAAGTACAAAAGACATAGATCGAGCCAAAAGCGCGAAAAGAATGGTTATCTTATTTGTATTGTACTTTGACACTTAAGGTTTGCGTGTTATTCGACAAGACATGAAACGTTGTTACTCCTCAAGATTGTGGAGTACTTGTGGAGTTTTTTTTTTATGGAATAATTCGTTATTCAGTGAGTGTTTCAGACCGCTGTGAATAATTTAAATAGGGACACTGAATCACACGAAGTGTCTTGTAAATGATATACTATACTTTTATGCAGCCTTTATGAGTTCTTAACTAAGAAGCTAATTTCCTTGACTTATCTTTATTTGGCGTTTTAATATAAAATATGTTTAAGAAAATATGCATGGGCCTCTTTAACTTGCGCAAACATTTTTTTATTCTAATGAAATTAAGTTTTTTAGTCACCTGCGGGATTTATTTCTTTTCTATAGATCTTGTCGAGAAGTGAACTATGTTACAAGATGGTATGGGATGACCTAAACGCGTAGGAGCGCTAGTGTGGAAAACAACAATCCAGTTGAACCAGTTAAAATGAATCAAACGATATTTTTAATGATTATATTAATATATCGTTTTTCGACATTTGCTGAAAAAGGTAAGCCAATTCACAATCAACAATTCAATTCTGTGCCAATAAGATAGAAAAACTTATGCCTGAAAACAGGATTTTGAGAAACCAGTGTAAAACGAGGGCTTAACATTTTTCCATTTTTTTTTTCATGACTTAGGAAATGTTAACAACAAGAAATATTGTAGACAAAGCTAAGAATTTTTTTATATAACATAAATGCAAGAAAAAAAATATTTTTGCATTTAAGTTCTTTTGGAAACCAACTTTGTGTTTCATGTTATTTTGTCTGGTCAAAAATAACTTAAGCTCTTAAGACCGTGGATACATATAATATGTGCACCTTATCTGTTTTTTTTTTCTTTGGGACTAGAAGTGACATCTTACGACAACTAATTGTACATGAAAGACTTTTTAGAAGTATAGAGTTGTAAGTCCCATCAATAGATGGCTATGAAGGAGAATGTCTGTGAACATTTTTTTTATTTGAATTTGACAGTTCGAAAATTTTGGATTGTTGTTTGAAAAAGGAAGTTTCATGTTTGAATTTCTTTTAAGTCATCGACAAACTAGAGAGTTTCATTGGTACACATACGAGCATGTGTACCTTTACTCAATGGTGGTGAGTTTGACTTTTCGGGAGATGATGATATTGAGGAGGTCCAGCCACCAGACGTCGCCAGAACTCTTCAGCAATCCGAAAAAATCGAGGCAGATGGACAAGCGAGGCCAGCTGAGGTAGATACTGAAGTGGAAGTTGGGAAACCAACTCGTTTATTCTGGCGCACTTAGAAATACCTTCGCGTGGATCCGATTTTGCAGATGATGTGATAATTTCCCAAAGTGGTTAAGGCATGAATGTGTTATACTCTTTATTTGAATATTTGGGGCTAGACTTTTGGCAACTTATAGCAGAACAGGGATGTTCAAATATTCGGCACAAAAACGGGAGTCAACAAAAATAGATACAAATGCTATTTGATGGGCACCCTGAAATATCCTCAAGGAAGCTTTACTGGAATAGAGATCTATGTGTACCAGTTATCAGGTATACAAAAGATTGATGTTTTTAACCCTGCAAAGGGAATCCCTAGATACCTCAATAATGTTGATAAATGCTACTATCTCTGCTCAGTTCACTCGGCGGTAATTTTGAAGTTGGTTGGAAGCCTCGCGAAAAAAATATACAGCGCCTATATTAACTTAAAAAAACACTTATTGTGATGGCTTTAGATAAGACTGCAAGGAAAACGTTCCTCTGAATGTATCTCTCAAAACGACGAAGGAAAGAGAAGATGAAATCGACAAACCCGTAAGAACTATACAAAGCTCTGCATGGAACAACACTTCGTTCCAGAAGGCCGGCTTACGAAACGGTGAAACAATATTCCCGCTCGAAATCGAAGAGCTTATACGTGAGAAGAGGAGAGCGCGTAAGCGATAGCTAGAAATCCGAGCACCACTCGAAAAAAATTATTGAACCAGAGAAAGCTCACCGGATGAGAACTCAAACTACTCGTTATGGAACGTCGTTAATTCCATAAAAAAAACCGTAATGCAATCGTCTCCAAGAAAAGCTACCGGTGAATGGGCAAAAGAAGATAAAGAGAAAGCGGATCTCTGCATAAAATTTTGAAGGCACTTTCAAACCATTTGTCGGACATCCCAACGCCGAACATCCCAACGCCAATACGGGACTGGACAGCTTTAAAATGAAAACGGAAAGCAAAACTCCGGCATACGGCATACGACGTTATTACTGGTGAAATTTTAAAACAGCTGCCTAAAAAAGCGTTAGTCAAGCTTTTTTATATTATAAATGCTTGCTTGAGAGTCTTATATGTCACAAAGCGATGGAAAGTGGCAGAACTCAAAATGGTTCCGAAACCGGGAAAAAATCCAAACGACAAAAAATCATATAGAACTATTTCGTTCCTGCCAATAATATCCAAGGTCTTTGAAAACTTTTGCTAAAACGATTGAATAAGACGATTAATAATTGACCACCAGTTTTATTTTAGAGTCAAGCATTCCACAATCAAACAGGTCTATCAAAAAATTAACGTTATTAAAAAAAGCCCTGAATAACGACGTATTGCAAGTCTTCGGCATGATATGGCACGATGGGCTAAAGTATTAACTAAGGCTTATTTTGCCGGAAAAATTGTTTGAAATACAAGAAAGCTACCTTGCAAACAGACTTTTCCATGTTAGACACAGGACTGAATACTCAAAATTCGAAGAAATTCGAGCCGGTGCTCCCCAGGGAAGTTGTCTTGATCCGTTGCTGTTCTTGCTTTATACAAGAGACATACCACAAGATGAAGAAACAGTCAGAATATAATGAAAAAATAAACTCAAATAAACATTACAATTTATTTTAGTTCTTCAGACCTCATAAATTTCAACTTTAATTTAATTTTTGTTAATCTGTTGAAATTAGCTTTGGTCATGATTGTTATTGCCTATTTTTAACACGTCTTTAACAACGTCTAATTTAACGTCCGACACTATCGTGCTGACGTTTTTCCCCACTTTTCCTCGGATTTAAGATGAAAGTAATGTTTTCTGTAAATATATAAACATATTAAAACTATATTTCACTTACGAGATCTGCTTCAAATTGAAGTTCAGATTTTATGTTTCCATCCAAATCTTTACGATCCTTAAAGGATTTGATCGGAAATTCATTATTGTTGCCCATGGGTGTACAAATCTTCCACCGGGCCATCGGACATCCTTATGTTTATCCTAAATTTTATTCACAAACTGCTTGTTGTGGCATTTCAAGAATTCGGCAGTGGAAGCCATAATTTTTATGTTTAATGCAATTCACTTCACTAATCCATTCACTTTTAATTATTTTAATTTCGAACTTACGAAGAATCTCGCACCAAAGTCGTCACTCAACTGCCAGTCGGTCCTCACTCTTCAACTTTTTAGTGTTAAAGTAAAATGTTTATTTTGCGTTTCCCTTGTTTTCCGGTAGTCTAATAAATTTTGTCACATTTTTTGCTGTATATTGAGATCCCAACCTGAAATTTGAAACGAAGGTAGATGGTGTGTCTCTCTATAATATATAAATCAAAAAATTAAAAGAACATTTTCTGAGCTGTTCAAGGAAACGTTTAAAAAGGACATTCTGGAATACCTTCGTCTTTGAAAGTAAAAATAATGTTGAAAACTTGAAAATTCACCAAGGTATATTTAACTGTATTCTTATGAGCAAATCAAAAGGAATTATGTTTGACTTTTCATTTTTTATTTTCATTTTAAATTCATTACATTCAATGTTCTTAGTCTATTATGGATTGGCCTACGGCCGTCTACCAGATTGACATATAATTTAATTTTTATTTTTTGTTGTTTAAAAAAAGAAAAGCAAAAAAATATATTTATATATATAAATATATATAAAGCACAACATTAAAAAGCTTCTTCAACTATACATTTTCTATAACGCAGTGCATTTCTGCAGTAGTTGTTAAGTAAGTCCCACCCTCGAACTCCATTTAAGATTTGAATTGCTTCATCTTTTTCCAAAATATACGAATTGAAGAATCTCACTCGAATTTCTTTTAATATTGGGCATATTGCAAGGAAGTGATATATATCCTCTCGTGTCTCCATATTGCAAAGTTTGCACAAAATAGGTAGCTCAGGGCGGTGTGGAATGAAATTCAGACTCAGTAGCTCTACCCTGATTTTAAAAATGATGTTGATTTTTTCTATAGAGTTGCAGTTTAAAAAGTAGGTTTTTTCAGCTAGAGTGAGATTCAGAAGACTGTGCATCCATTACAAATCGATTGCGTAAAAAAGAACTGAAGCTGCAGTTGAGCGAAAGAGTTTTTGTTTCGAGCTGGGGGTTATATACTTGTTGTTGATGAGATTGCTCTTTTGGCTTCCGATAGTTTGGCTTCTTGATGTTTTTTCATATTCAAGTTCGAGGACACCAAAATACCTAGGTATTTGTACTCGCGAACAATTTCCACGACTTCTCCTTGATACGTCGATTTTTCGCTTCGAGAATATCTTCCACCACCTCATCTGAACACCATTGCTTTCGATTTCCTCAGGTTCACGCTCAGATTCCAGTGTTTACAGTAAACGCTGACCCTATTCATCATAAGTTGTAGCCCATCCACAGTGTCGGATAGGAAAACGATGTCATCTGCATATTTAAGAGCTGGAATTTTTATGCTGCCGAACTCGATTCCACCACTTATAGCATCTGATATATCGTTGATGAACAGGATAAACAGCAACGCACTCAAGATACATCCTTGCTTCACACCCAGTTTTGTTGTGAATTCTCCAGATACAGCCTCCCCATCCCACACATACGCCACATTATTTGCATACATTGCTCTTATAATGTTGATTATTTTCACGTGCTATGGTTTCGAAGGCTGCTCGAAAGTCAACGAAAAAGGCATATAGTTTTTATTGTTTCTGTTTATATATCTCCGCAATATTAAGTAATACAAATACTTGATCGATCGTAGAGTAATTCTTTCTTAATCCTGCCTGAAACTCCTGCAAAACTTTTTTCTTTTCAACCCAGTTGGTATGTCTGTTATATACATATAAGAGCGGCAAACAACTTGGCAGAGGTGTTCAGGAATGATATTCCTCTGTAGTTTGTAGGATCGTCATAGTCTCCCTTTTTGTGCAGTGGATATATAATTGCCTTTCTAAAGCTTTCTGGAATATCTGCTGAATCAAAGATTCGATTGAAATCCCCTACGAGCGCGGCCATGAATTCATCTGTGCAGTTTTTATAGAACTCATATGGAATTCTGTCATCTCCGGGGGCCTTTCTCGTTTTTACTTTATCAATGACTTCTTTGATTTGTTCTAATGAAAACGGGCAATCTAGGAATTCATCGGTAAAATCAATGGAGCTGCATATTGGGGTGGTAGTGAGATCTGTGTGGAGTTAAGCAGATTGCTAAAGTGGTCCATTAGCTGTGTTGCTTTAAGTGATGAGGCGATGCTATTATGATTTGAAATATGGAAAAAGCCTTGAATATTGATTTTTTTCTCAATTTTACAACCTCCGTTACAGCATCGAATTCTTCTAAAATTCTTTGCATTATAATTCGTGAAAATAATTTCTACTAATTTTGAGCCAAATCGGTGGAAAATCGTTCAAAGCTCCCCGTGGAATGACTCATTAGTGTTCTATTTTTTCAAACAGTTTTTAAACGAAAAACAAACCCTCAAGTCGACATAAGTTCTTCTATATAATTGTCACAGAATAAATCATCAAAATAAGTTTTAACAAAATTTCTTAATTCCAGTTTGTAATTCAATTGAAATTACAAATCAACATGACTTTGAAAATCTTAAAGACTGTACAAAAGTTTTGGGCCACATAAGCATTTCAAATTTTCAACTCAATGAAACGACTGTTGCCCTACCAGTTGAGGATATCACCGACTATCTTCTTATATACAGAGTTGAAAATTTGATAACGTTGGAAAAAATATTCCCAAATCTAACGGTTATTCGAGGACACAGGCTACTATTTAACAAATATTCACTTGTTGTATATCAAAATCGAGATATCCGTGACTTGGGCTTAAAATCCTTGTTGAAAATTCTAAGCGGTGCAGTACATATTGAGTCAAATCCGGTTTTGTGTTTCTTAAATACCATTGATTGGATTCACCTCTTAGAAAAACCGTCTGTGCAACATTTTTCGTTCAAGGTGAATTGCAATATTTCGATTTGTGAATATTTTTCAACCATTTTTTATACCAGGGAAATAGTGAGCCAAATGAATGTGCACTCTGCTTGAAGAGCATAAAAAATCCTGACACGCAATATTTTAATGCTAGCTGCTGGAACTTGAAGAATTTCCAACTAAAGAAACTCTTTACCCCTACAAATCATTGTGCGGCTGAATCACATCAAAGCTGCTGTTCAAGTCTCTGCCTGACAGGATGCTTAGCCGAAGACTGCCGCATATGTAAACATTTTAAAAATGTTCAAGGAACTTGCATCGAATTTTGTAGCTTTCCCTATTACACGGTAAATAAATAAATCAGGTATTCAAAGATCAGAATAAGCTAATTTGTCTTAATCAAAGCTTGCAGATCGGTGTATAAGCGAAAAAGAATGTCGACAAAAGGGTCTAATTCCTCATGCAGGATCTTGTATAAGTAGCTGCCCAAAAGGGTATAAGCTAGATGTTCTGAATGATCTTAATCAATGTAGTTTGCTTTGTAATCGGAACTTCACCATACGCTCCAAGAATGACTTAGAAGACATTAAGGGTTGTGTCATTATACGAGGATCATTGCACATCGAACTTAAGGATGACAAGTGTAAGACTATCGCATGGTCGACTTTTTGAAATAGTTAATTATTTTGAATGTTCAGCAAAAATCATAGCAGACCTAGAGCAGACACTTGGTGAAATCAGGGAGATAACCGGAAGCTTAAAAGTTACAAAATCTGCGCAACTCGTAAGCTTAGGCCTGTTTAAAAAGCTCGACACTATCAAAGGAGATGAACTTATAAATGGAGAGTACGTAAGATACGTAAATGCTTACTAAGTTAATTTTGAACATTTCATTACAGAATTTCGCTTTATGTAGTTGACAACACTTATTTGGAGGAAATATGGCCGGATAATCATAGGGTTGCCATTTTGAAAGGTCGTATATTTTTTCATTTGAATCCTAGACTATGTTACGAAAATATTCTTCGATTGGCTCCATCAATAAAGAGTTATGATAAAATTCGTGTTCAGGACGCATCCCTGAACTCAAATGGAGAAAGAGTTATATGTAAATATCTTTTCTTCATTCATTATTGGTATGTCATAACATGTTTTTATTTCCAGGCGGTGAAAATATTAAAAAACTTTATCCTGTAGTGGAAGATAAAAACGCAACTGCTGTTCGAACAAAACTAGATCCACTACATTCATCTGAGAAACAAGTTATCTTGGGTTACTTTTATTATTTTAAGGAAGCACCGATTAAAAACGTCTCCATATACGACGGCCGAAATGGATGTGGTCAAGACAAGTGAGATCTAAGTCCCTTTAGAAGATTTCATTTTAATAAATTCTATTTCAGTTGGAAAATGGATTTGAGTATCGGATGCAATGTTCGATATGTTTTTTCAAATTTAAAACCATTCACGCAATATGCATACTTTGTGAAGACGTTAACTATGGTTGACTACCATATGAAAAAGGCATGGATTTCATCTGTTGAGTATTTTAAGACATCTGCAATGAAACCCGGTCAAGTGAAAAGAATGTACACGACAGCACTTTCAGGAAAAACAATTGTAAGTCAATTTAAAAATATATGCAGAATACCTTCACATCAGAGATCTGCATCGTATATTTGTTTTTTCTAACCTCCAACTCATTGATCCAATATGAAATATACATCCGCGTCGCATTGACTGCAAACACTGCAATGATGTTGCATTCAACCAGTTATGTTTGTTCAAGCACTATACGATGTATGATAATTTTTCCTAAGATCATAGCAATTGTTCTGGAGTCATTGTGTCCTATACTATAGATCGTTTCAAATCACAATGCAATTGGAAAACTGCGCAGAGAGAGCATGGAAATATTTGCCACGCCTTTACTGCCTGGAAAATTATGTTTACAATTCGGCTGAACTTTCTCCATTTTCATTGCTTTTTTATAATACGGATTTTTACTTACACTATTAAATGGGTAGCTTCAAATGAGTGATCTTGTGCCGATGAGGAATTTTCTTCTTGGGTGATTGTAGTGTTCCAGTTTGATGTTCTTTGATTATTTTGTAGATAACCCTTTGCGAAAATATGATGTTTTCTTTACAGCTGCTCCTATAGGTGCGCTTTTTTGTTGATTGATGGCGAAATCCAAATTTTGGTTGTAAATTTTCAGCATAAGCACTTTTGCTTTAATATATTAAGCTTGATCGAAGGTTCATAAGAATTCAAACAAAAAGAATTAAAATACATATACTCAAACTTTAAAAATTGCTATTTCCCCCAATACATGCTTTAGATTTCTTAATTTAAAACAATTAAAATCCAATAGGAAATGAACAAATGGCATGGAAAATACAAGTGTGTGGTCGTTTTCGAAAACACTTTATAATTTAAAAACGTATTAAGATATTTTCATGGCCACACCTCTAGCGAGTGACTGACAATCACTCATGTATATATAGTACGAACTGTGGAAAAAAAGCTTCTGGGGCCTTCCAGAGTCGGTTATAAACTGTAAATCCCCGCCACTTGCTATAAATGTAAAACGCTCACACAAATGGTGAAGCTAGGCTTTTACCCTTTAAAGAGTTGTTGCGCCACCAATTTACATTTTCAATTTTTTCTAATATTTTATAGCTCGCAAGCATTTTATATTCAAAAAGATTTTTCTTTTACTTGTACAGTTCTTATGTACGCTTTAAAATTTACAAACTATTGAACGACCACTTGTTAATAACCAACTGAACTAAAATTTAACATACGCCTTTAGTTCTGGTGACAGTAAAATGCGCACTCCTCTGCATTGTAATAATTTATATATGGCCGCCACTCAAAGATAGCGGATTAATTTTTTTTTTTGCAGCCACCTAATTTCATAATTCATAATTTATTTGTTGAAAGTATTGTTTACAGTTAAAGATATGAATATCTTATAAGTTCTGCCAGCCTCAAAAAGTATTCTATATTTAAACATGTTTTAATAAATGTTCTTATAATGCAAAAAGGTTGAGAAAAAAATACGCCAAAAATAGGAAAAATTGAATATATAGGTTTTTTAAAAAAGCTGATGTAAAGCAATTCATTGGTGTTTCAATTTGTATTTGTTCCAGTAGCCAGGTATATTTAAAAGGTAGATCTAAACTTCTTAGTGATACTTATTTGCCTAATACCGAAACGTAGGGAATCCCACAATCGGGTAGAGTAAACGAAGAACTTGAGTTCGGACGTAAGACAGGCAAAAAGGTAGTTTTGCTAAGCATACACGATCTTGCCACCCAAAGGTAGTGCAATTTGATCAATAAATATTCAGGCTGCCTGGTTTGCATGATGTTGTGCAGCAGGCACAGGGTTCTATATTCGAAAAAATTGTCGATTGTGCAGCCCGCTGATTTGTTTTGTGAAGGAGGACACATGCTATTGTTGGTGGCGTTAAAGTTTTCTTCTAGATTTGTAATCAGGGTAGCAATAGATCTTGCAGCAGTATAGCAGCATTGGCAATAGAAGGGTTTTTACCTGAGCAGCTTTGTTTTTGTAGGGATGATTTTTTGTGTGGCTCAAAGACTGCGTGGACTATCATTAACCTTACCTTTAGTCGCATTTAAGCGTGCAGAACAATTTGAGGTTCGATTTAATATCAGGTCAAGATTTTTTGCAGTATCTACGTACTCTATTGTGCTCTGAGCCAGCTGAACTGGTGGAAGATCGGATGATCGCCTGTGGATCATAAGTGTTTTAGACTTATGAGCATTTAGAGACAGACAGTTTTTGGAGGACCAATTTAATATGCACTGAAGGTCTTCATTTATTAGCATAGTAGATTCCTTACACAAATGCAAGGTAAAGCTAAGTTTGATCCGTATGTCATCTGCGAACTGTGGTTTCTTCCTTGAAGGTAGGAGTGTAAAAGTTTTGTTGAGAGCATCAAAAACCTTAACTCTTTCCTAAGCCTTGTGCAAAGAATTGAGTCGTTGACTGTGTCGAATGCTATTGAGAAGTCTAGAACCATAGTATGATTTTTACCGAGTGCCATTCTGATTTCATCAGCGACCATTAAAAGAGCTGTCTTGCAACTCCGTTTTGGGCGAAAACCTGACTGGCTCTCGCTTAGTAGCGTATTCCTTATCAGAATAGTTTTTTTCAAAAACCTTTGAAAGAAATGGTAGTTTTGAGATGGGTCTGTATTCCTCCGAATTAGCATTCGATTTTTTGGGTATAGGAATTATTTTAGCTTATTTCCATAGCGAGGGAAAAACTGATTTTATGAGTATAGAGTTGAAAACATGCTTTGTATGTGGAAGCAGGAGTTAAATAAATTCGATTTTATTGCTAACATGGCTTTAACGACATCTTTAATATATATCCTGTGAAAGTCAAAGTAGGATTCATTGGAACCATCGGATTCATTGGAATCGAATGGGATGCAACTTGTTTCAGAAAGATTGCTTGGCACTATGAAACTGAAGTTGGGCTGTTCACAGTCGATGTTTGTAGGAAGTTTAAGTTTTTGCTTTCCCAACCCTACCTCTCGAATTTGATGCCACGAATTGCCTGAACGAGCACTACTTAAATTTCTTTTAAAGTAAGCTCGTTTTGCCGTTCTTATTTTTGTTACTGTGGTGTACCGTCGCCGATCCCATATTTTTTCAACATTTGTATGCACCAACACGCAGTTTCATAAGCTACTTGATGTTTGGTGTTAGCCACTGTCGTGAGGAAAATTTGATAATTTTGGTTCTAAAGGGCACATGCTTGTTGTAGAGAGAGACAATGTTTTGTTGCAGGAAGTTCGTTCGACAAGAGGGCATTAGATAGATGTAGTCCCAATTAATATTTACAGTACTATCTTGACGCAACGTATTTAAATTTATGTTGCGCAAGTCTCTATAACTTATCTTAGACTGAGATTGTTTATTTTTAAAAGTGGTTGATAAGATAAAGTATCATAACTCATGTTTCCCCCAATGACTCTTGCCTTCTGCAAGATGACCTGACAAGGTTCTCAACTTGGTGTAAACAAAATTTCCTTGACCTTAATATATCCAAATGCCAATCCATCACATACACTCGTAAGCGCCTTCCACAATCTTCCAGAGTTTACTCCATCTGCAACGAACTTGTCGCTTCAGTCTTTTCCCTACGTGATTTGGGAGTTATCTGCGATAGTGAACTCAACTTTCGCTCGCACACTGATTCAATTATAAATAAGGCAAACTCTGCACTGGGCTATGTTAAACGATGGTCCAAGGAGTTCTCAAATCCCTATGTTACCAAATCACTCTACACTACATTTGTATATGCTTCCCAAGTCTGGTCTCCTTATTACGAAATTCATATTCAACGAATTGAAGCTGTCCAGCGCCGATTTCTTCGTTTTGCTTTGCGTGGTCACTCATGGTTAGACAGTTACAATCTTCCGTCGTACTCACAACGTTTACAACTTATTAGACTTCAATCCCTCGAGGAACGCCGCGACTCTGCAGATATCCTCTTCATCCACCAGATTCTCAGTGGCAATATCGATTGCCCTGCTCTGCTTCGATTGATCTCCATACACACCAATCCCCGAAACCTTAGATCTGTCTCACTTTTGCGTCCAAACCCTCACCGCACCAACTATGGCTCCCATGAACCAGTGTCCAGAATGATGCGGAAAGCCAATGCCGCGCAATTTTTTTTTTGATTTCCACCTCAGCAAACTATCCCTCAAAAATGCCCTTTCCAACCAGTCACCCCCCTCACCCAATAACTAATTTTTAAGTTTAGTTTGTAAGTTTAATGTTGCTTGTACTAAGTAAAATCCGTGGTTATTTCCCCGGGCCACAGATAAATTCACAAATAAATTGGAAAAAGCTAGTGCTTGAAGCTGGCTGTATAACAGAACTTTCCCATTATCCGATACGAGAATTGTGTCGATGAGGGTTGAGCTAGTATTTGAGATGTGGGCGGGCGTAGACGTGTTTAAGACGCTGTAAAGTGGGGCAAAAGGAATGGACTTATTTGATCTGTAAACGGCTCCTATAAATAGTTTCTCTTGGTTGCATACTACCAATATGCACACTAGGAAATAAATGTCCAAAGCATCATTGTTTGTCCTGTATACAAATTTGTAACTAAATGTGTTACGCACAAAGAGTTCAACCCCTCCTCCGGTGCGATTTTTCCTATCAGCTTGGAAAAGCTCGAAACTCTCAACTTCGTATATTTCGTCTGATATTTCTGTATGGAACCAAGTTTCGGAAACCCAAATTACAAATGACGTTATCATGGGTATCAAATAAAATGGCTTGAAGAGTAGAAAATGATAAAGTTATAAGCATTATTCTAAGTTCAATATGAGCGCCAATCCAAGAGGGCGTATTAATTTTTTTTTTTCACCATTTCCTGATGTTAAGAATAAGCTTTTTAAAAAAAGTAAAATGTTTAATAATAAAACAATGCTTTTTCTAAAATATTTTATAAAAAAAAAGTGAACAAAAAAGAAATAAAATATATTGGCCATTGTACAGTGTTGGCCAAACGTATGCAACTGAAATAACCCCCATATTTGTGTTAATTTTGTGTTGATTTTACTATTTATTTTTAATTTAAAGACATATGTGAAGCTATAAAATTAGTTGTTGTCTAGAAATATTATACTTATAGTTATCAAAAGTGCAATTGGATCTTTTTGTACGTATTGTTGAGTTGAGTTGTATTAAAATAATTTTCGTGAAGTAACTTTTGGAAAATGACCGTAAACAATTACACTAATGAAGAAAAGAAATAATAATAATATAATAAAAAATTGTAATAACACAAAAAATATTATAGAAATACAATTCTTTTTCCGTGTTTTCCGATTGACAACATTTTACAAGTTCACTTAATCAGTGAAAACGGTTCATCGAAGAGGCTGACCAAGGAAAACAACCCGGCACACCCCTGAAAGTTCTCCCAAAAACATGGCCATAACTATAAAATATAATTTTGGATTGTTTGCTTATATTTCTTATGCAAAGTTGTTTACAAATAGTGTAAGCTAAAAGCCTCATAGATCATAAGATGCAAATAACATAATTGGTATGGCTAGTGGTATGGTAAAATAAGTGCAATTGTTTTTTTTACAATATTTTAAGTAAACAGTAAAAATTATGAGACCAGTTAAAGCAATTTTTTCATCAGCCATTGTTTTTTTGTGTTCTATAATGCAAAAGTTAGGTTAATTTGCATTGCTTTGTAATAAAAATATTCTTTAAATTTGCGTTTGTATTTCCCTATTTTTTGCGACTTTTTTAAAAATTGACTCTCAAAGATGATACGTAGGGCATTATTTTTTGTTTTTTAATTTGAGCTTTTTATTTTGTACACAGGATCGCGATGAAGTTTTATTTTTCTTTCAAGAAATTAGCTTTCTGTTTATTTAAGAAGTTGCAAATCGCGAGACATTATTGAAAAAATCAAGTTTTTGGCAGAAACAGTGAAAAATGTGAAAAATATAGAGATTTGAAAACAAACAAACAAAATTTTGACTGGTTTCGCCACCGAACATAAAAGAAAATAATTGAGTTCCCAAGAAATAACAACAATTTCTTCGGGCAAAATACAAACTAGCTACAAAGCGAAACTATGTTTTCATAATAAGCTCATGCTTCTGTTGGACGACCCCAAATTGGTATTTCGAACTTAAGCGAAAGATCAAAGAGACGACCAAAGAGACGAAAACAGAAGATTTGCGTTTGAATTACTCTACCGAAGAATTGAGCTTTGCTGCGCAATTGCAACTTGGAGAAGAAGGAAAAGTTGGCTCCTCAAAAGTTATGAAAAACCTTATATTTTCAAGTCCTTCACGCGGTCAAAAATACCAAGAAGCCTTAAAGAATTGAACCAAGAAATAATTCCATATATGATTATCATGTAATCATAAAACGAAAACAGACCAAAAATAGTTCTGGCCATGTTTTTGGGAAAATTTACCTTTGGGCGGCGTGAAGATATTACTATAGTAAAATTAATCAAAGTATTATTACATCGCGAGAAATTTAAATCCTATCTAGATGTAAACGCGAGAAAGGTCCGGAGATGAGCTGTTGATGGAAGACTAGACATTCCAAGTCAAGAAAATCATGATAACATCAACTGGACTGTTGGGAAATGGAAGAACACGCTTTTTTAGACGAGTCCAAATTAAATTTTACTAGTTCCGAGTTAGGATGGTTTCCAGCGCATTCGAAGTCCATAAAGATGCGCTTTTTTCACTTTACATCAAAACCACTGTAAGTATGGTGTGGGGAAGTTTTTCTGGCCTGACGCTGAGGATCAGTTGCCCCTAAATTGGACATTTCAGCAGAAAAACGACCCGAAGCAAGCGACTAATGTCGTGAAGACGGTTTCAAGAAAACCGGATCAACGTTTTGAAATTGATAACATGAAAAACTAAAATTTATTTCTTTAAAAAAATTAAATTAGATTGGGAACATATTCCAAATGGTATTAAAAAACAATTTCATTGAGTTTGTGGCGACTCAGTATATACGTTTTACGTTTCAACATTTCTCGTTTATCAAACTATTACAAACTATTTTTCGTTTAAATCTTTTACTAACTGACCCGGCGAACTTCGTACCACCAGTTTTTTGTTCTTATAAAATATATTAATATGTTCAAAAATTCTATCTCTTGGCATTTATCGATTTTCTATCACAATTTTACAATTTTTAACTTAGATCATTCATTGGTGGCCTCCGAGAGATTGCAATGGTATTATAAACAAGTATATACTGCGCTTTGAGAAAATATATCAATACACCAGTAAGCAAAATGGGTCTTTATCGAAAGAAGTTTATTTAAGAGAAAAATGTTTTTGAAGATCAATCCCATGCAAGACGCTTCAATTCAGGTAGCAGAGAGGAGAGATGCGACTGCGGTTTTCAAATCGATAACCGAGGACCACCACCAGATGATTTAAACTACTATAATAGAGAAAACAATATAATTGATGATGCAATTTCAAATTTTGTATTTGTTTCAAGGTAAGGCAATGTATAGTATCTTATACTAAACATGCGTTAATTTTTTTAATATTTTATTTAATCTTTGTGAACCTAAGTGAAACAATTAGAAGACTTGAAGAGGAACGTCGCCTTGAAGACAACACCAGACGAAGGCGAAGTACAAAGTCATTCCAGGAAACTCCAGTTTTTAAAGCCGACGATTTACAGTTAACGGCCAATTCTTCGGAACAAAGCAGCATCGAACATGAGAAAGCCAACGAGCTTAAATTTAAAAATCATTTGGAAGAAATCGAAAGGAAGTCATTATTGGAACAGGATACTGGAAAAGAAGATTTTCCTATTATACAGCCGCTTCCGGTTTGCTCAATAACTAGCCCTTCATTGCAATACCAAAATAAACATAATTGCGTGCCTTTGGAACACTACGAAGGGATCAATATTCCTGCTTATACGCACTCGTATACCTTGGATGACTTGGAGAGCAACGTGGTATATAAAATATACATAAGAGCATGCGTGGAAGGTCTTAAAAATCCATGTGGTCCTGAGAGATCAATTGAAGCAATGACCCTCAGCAAAAGTATTGACCATTTACTTAATGGGTCGTAATTTAGCTCATCCATTTTGTTAAGACAAACCATCATTGTTCCTCAATAATAAAATTTCTTGCTTTCAATTTCTTTTTTGGGCTTAAAGAAATATATTATGATTTTTGAAAAGTAGCTTAACAAAACATCAGAGAAATTAAAAACCAAATAATCGTGACATGATTTTTAACTTAATTGGAAGAGAAGAAACAGTTTAAACAAGGGTGGAAACAGTTAAGGCGACGGAGTAATTGCTCAGATCTTAAAAACTCAACTCTTTTCTTACCGTTTGTTTCAAGGGGTGTACTCAGGTGAACGCATAAATTTTACCTATTTTTAGGTAATAAGGAATAAAATTCAATCGTTTTTATTTTTTATGTGTTTTTATTTGTACATTTAACATTTTTTATATATTTTTTAATTAATTTAGACACAAAAAAACTAGGCACTAGTCATGGTAATAGCGGTTGTTCATGTTGTTTAAAATGAAAAGAACCGAATGGATTATTGTTCAGCAGGTCTGTCGCTTCTTTCCTAATAAAATTAATAAATTTCAATGGAAAAAAATAGCGGACTGTAGAAAAAAGTTATGAAAATCTTGTATCTTTATCAAACATCAATGCTTTATTGAGGAAAAATAGATATAAATTCAATATTCAAAGTATTGCCCATCGCTAGCCACACATTTTTCCCCTTTTTTCTGGCAATTCATGGATACCTGTTCTGCAAAATTCGACCGGTTTGGCCGCAATCCACGAATCGATCCATTTTTTGACGTCATCGAAATGACGGAAGTGCTGGTCAGCCAGGCCATGTTGCATCGATCGGAAGAGATAGTAATCGGATGGCGCAAGGTCTGGACTATACGGCGGGTTGGGTAGGACATCCCATTTGAGCGTTTCAAGGTAAGTTTCGACGACATTTGCAACATGTGGCCGAGCATTGTCATGTTGCAAAATAACTTTATCGTGTCTTGCGACCGTTTCCGGCCGTTTTTCCTTCAGTGCTCGGCTCAAACCCATCAATTGTCATCGGTAGACCTCGCCTGTGATTGTTTCATTCGGTTTTTGCAGCTCATAATATACAACACCCTTCTGGTCCCACCAAATGCACAGCATAACCTTCAGGCCATGAATATTCTGAACGGCCGTCGATGTTGAGGCATGTCAGGGGTATCCATAAGTTGCCCGACGTTTTGAATTATCGTAATGTACCCATTTTTCATCACCAGTGACGATTCGATGCAAAAAAGGCTTCTTTTCGTGGCTTCAATTCATACGGCACCCAATGTCCTTCCTTTCGGATCATTTCCATTGCTTTCAAACGATCGGAAATGGTTTGCTAAGCGACGCCAAGTGATTTTGCAAGTTTTTCTTGCGTTTGTGACGGATCGTGATCGAGCAATGCCTCCAATTCATGGTCTTCAAACTTTTTCACCAGCCCGGGGCGTTCTTTGTCTTCGGTGTCGAAATCACCATCTTTGAACCGCTTAAACCACCGCTGATAAATTCTAACGTCTATAGTATAGCCCGGGTTAGCTTCGTTAAGCAATTGATGCGCTTCGGTTGCTTTTTTTCTTTAAATGAAAGAAGCGTATTAAAACTTCTGTTGTTTTGATGGCACGAATGTAGACATTTTACGGCTTTACAAAAACTTGTGTGTTTTCACTTATGACCAATAACCTAGACTGAACTAATAAGACAATGACATGAATTTTCTGATGTGACAGCTGTCATGGTCAAAATTCACCTCCGAGTAATAGATATGAAGTTGTCTTAAGGATCATGGCCATTTTCTGCCAGTTTTTGTGACCGAGTAGGCGAGTAGACGTTTCGGCCTATTTGGGTACAAAAATCTCCATTATTGAAAGGATGGGTGAAAATCCTTCATTAAACATACACGCAGATGTCCATGAAGCAGCGTATTTTTTTCCATTAAAATGATACTTTGGAACCAAGATTCACATGCAACTATTAAACGACTCTTTGTTCTGATTGTTTTTTTCCCTGTTTTAATAAATATTCACGACAAAAAAATTATAAACACTATTCCACATATACAAAGGTAGGTTATAAACTAAAGTTGATCATCAGAAAATCCGTACGCAGGATACGTATAAAAGACCGAAAAATAGAAATGTAGCAGCTTCAGACATGGCGCGTGGCAAGTAAGTCCCTTACGACTATGAGTTGTTATTTATTATTTATATTTATTACTTTGAATTTCGGTCTAAATTTTTCACAGCATATTTATGATAGGTTTTTGCCATCGAAATATGATTTTTCGAAGTGGTCACATGAGAACAGCCCCTTTATAATTTTTTGTACACTACCAACAACCGTCTTTGTGTAATTTTAGTCATAATTTTCAAAGCCGATATAAAACTATTCGATTACAAACAATTATGCCGGACAATATTCATTCATTAAATTAACTCAAGGACTAAAAATCCAAGGAATAAATTTAACTTAGAATAAGACGACTCGTAATCAGCATAAGATTCGAAAGAATTTTTAAGTTTATTGCAGGCACGTTGGATCATGACGACTAGAAAATAATAAAAGATGCAATGAAATAAGTAACCGACAAGCAAAACGGAAATGATGCTTTTCACCAAGAAAAGTGTAATTCCATCCTTTACTCTCCCCCGCCTAAACGGTCAATAACTGTCTCTAGCACCCAGCGCAAAGTACCTAGGAGTCTATCTTGATCCTAAACTCAGCTGGAAGATCAACCTTAATCAACGGGTCATGAAAGCATACACAGCTTTCTATACCTGTAACAAAACCTTTGGTAAAAAATGGCGCCTAAGGCCTAAAATGTTTCAGTGGATGTACGTCCAATCATCACTTATGGATCATTAGTTTGGTGGCCGGCTCTTAAGAAAAAACACAATCGTGCTCCATCTGTTGCCTTTAGACCTCCACATACGTAACATAACTACACGTAGTGCAGTTAGACTCCGAGAATCTAAGCTATGGACCTCAAAACCATGTGGGCACAGCTGCATCCTAGACTCAATACCGAGGGAATTAGCACCAAATCAGACAGACTATACACCGACTTATCATGATTTTGGTAAAAACGTAGACGTAGTTCTTCCGACGAAAAAAGACTGGAATAGTGGACGCATTAATTTCATCTCGGATGTGAGGATCTACACAGGGCTGCTATTTTCTCAGAGGACCTGAATACATGTACAGCCTTGAGACTGAAATCTTCGCCATTAAGGAAGCGTGTCTTCTAATCAGATCAATCAAACACACAGACTCGATACAAAGAATAGCTATTCTCGTTGATATCGGAGCAGCTATTAAAGCTATAGTGACCACCATATCATCGAAAATAGTTCAAGACTGCTGCGAACAGCTTGCTAGTATAGCAGAAAGATTAAAGATAACCATTTTTTGGGTTCCCGGGCACAGTCACATCCCAGGTAATGAAAGAGCTGACGAACTCGATAGCTCACATGCCGCGGAGGTGCATATTCCACTAGGACTAGTCAAAGCTAAAATCGATACACATTTCCGGAAAATTGCTGACTTTAGGTGGTCTCAACTTAACACTTGCGCAAAATCCAGGAAAACATGGCCACTATATAATCTAACACGGAGTGAGGATCTCCTTTATCGGACCCGCACTGCATCGCGAGAATAATAGCGGTCATCACAGGGCACTGGCCAATAGGAGACCACGCAATCAGACTTAACATCCCATACAACACACACTGTCGCAGCTGTAACGACACTTCAGAAAAGGAGACACTTACTCATTTTCTGTGCAGCTAACCCAGAAAAAAAAATTGCTTAAATTCATGACAAGTAGGTACTCACCCTCTGACATTCAAGCAGCCTACTTCTACTACTAAATTTAGTTTTTCCTTTTCACCTTTCGTTTTTTCTTTATACCGGTATTGCATATATGCAAATAAGCAACAGTGCATAAACAGTTAAATTAAATCGCAGGTCCTCCGGCCCACCTTCGATAATAGCCGTGTTTTTTTGTAAACGTATAGGGTGATGGCATGTGAGGTCGGCCGTCTCCAGCCATTATATGATGAGCAATAGCAAATGCGTTTGTAAAAAAAATGTAAAGCATTTAAAGCTGAAATAATTCCTCTGTATAAAAAAGGTAATCGAAATTCCGTGACGCAATATAGACCTATTTCTATACTTCCAACGTTTTGCAAAATATTCGAAAAACTTATGAAAGTACGTATAGTATCATTTTTAAATAAAAACAATTTTTTTGCTAATGAACAATTTGGCTTTCGAGAGGGGAGATCGACTGAAGATGCCGTACTTGAATTATGTGGTGAATTCTGTGATAGTTTTAATAATAATAACACCAGCATATTTTTGTTTATAGATATGACGAAAGCATTTGATATGGTCAAATATGATATTCTCTTAGATAAATTGTACCAGGCAGGACTTAGAGGCATTATATATAATTGGTTTTCTTCTTACTTGTCGGATAGAAGTCAGAGAGTGAAACTTGATGGAATCTTCAGTAAGGAGTTAAAAATGACCATTGGCGTTCCTCAGGGATCTGTACTGGGACCAATTTTATTCTTGATCTATATTAATTCTCTTTTTAAACAGAACTTTAATAGCCATATAACAGCTTATGCTGATGATATAGCTTTTACATACTCTAATAACAACTTGTTGGAGTCAATAGTTAAGCTTCATATGGATTTAAATATACTCAGACAATGGTTCGCTAAACACGAGTTGCTCATCAGCGAAAAAACAAAAATGATGATTTGCACTTTAAAATGTGTTTGTCCAGTTGATTGTGAAGTTTCCTTTCATGCCAGTTCTTGTAGAAAAATGGTCCTAATCTGCTCATAAGTGTGACAAGAAAAACTTTAATGAAGATTCAGTGTGTAGTTCAAATTGTTTCAAAATAAAAGGTGTTGAAAGTTATAAATATTTAGGCGTTTTAATAGACATTGATGAGTTGATGAGTTGAAAAAATATATGTTATCTGTAACCCGCCAAATGTATCTCCTTAAACCACATTGCTCAAAAAAATGTTATTATTGTTCTATTATGGACTTGTTCACTCTAAGTTACAATACGGTATTGCTAGTTGGGGTGGAACTTATAATACTACAATTGAAACACTGAACATTGCCCAAAAACACATTATGCGAATTATTTGTAACGCTAATAGATTAACCAGTAGTTGGCCTTTGTTTTTTAGACTTCGAGTTCTGCCAATAAAACATCTTGACATCTTTAAAGTTCTTAAAGTTTTCTTCATGCGGAGCGGTTACAGCGCTACTCTCAGAAGTTCAAATGTATATTCTCTAAGAGCAAATAGTATGTCAGTTGTAAATATTCCTCTATCTAAGAAAACGCACTTTTCAAACTTTTATACTGCGAAAGCACCTAGGCTTTTCAATAAATTGCCACTTGTGTTGAGGTCAATAGTGCAAGCTTCTTTATTTTTAAGCGAAGTAAAAAAATTTCTCTTTAGCATGGATAGTTCAGCGGTCAAAGTATACTTAAGCTAAATGTTTCAAATTGTTATGATTTTGAGTGAAATTTAAGCATCTTTGTTTTCTCTTATTTATTTATTTTCTTATTTATTTATTTTTGTATGTTTAAACATTTGAATTTTTCATTTATGATTTTTTGTTATTTATTTATTTATTCTTGTATTGTTAAACATGAATTTACCCCACACCTGCTTAATATGTAAAATCAAATGGAAGGATCATTCGCCTCTAGTTACTTGTATAAGTGCTACAGAATGATGCCTAATTATTTATTTTGAAAAATGTCAGATATGTGCTTGCATTTTAAATATTTAAAGCAAAAAATTGTTAAGTGACTAGCATTCTACTAATAAATAAAATAAAATCAAAAAAAAAATAGGACACAGAAATTTTTCACCCAAAAGGCTAAAGGTTTTCCTGTCTGTGAGCAAAGTCTGGATGCCATGCAGCTCCTGGTTTCTCCTTGATAATTGTTAGCTTGATTCAAGTTCCTGGCGTAGGTGAACGTTTGCTTTTGAGTTGCAAAAAGAATAGTGCAAGTGAATTCCAGAAATCCTTGTATCTAGTGAAATACTGTCGGTAAGTGCATTTAATGATTTTATTTGAGTTGTTTACAGATTCTTTTCGTTGTTTTTTTACCCGAAAGTAGATTTTTTTTTAAATAAATACACAGGGGGCCGACCTAAGAAGACATTTTTGCATGGTTCTCCTTGGCTTGCCCCCCCCCTAAAGCGCCATCCCGAACCGTTCCTTTAGAACACCAGAGGGCCTCTGAAAGGGCCCGGCAATCGTTACTGAAGAGTCAATCAGGAAGTGGTTTTGAGATTTAAGAAATTATCTTCAAGAAATAGATGCTGTGGATATTCTGGAAGATTCTGGCAGAATTTTTAATGGGGACGAAATATCGTTTTGCCTTTCTCCAAAAACTGGTGTTGTGGTAGCTCCAAAAGGCTGGCAAAACCTTTACAAAGTAAGCTACGGAAACGAAAAGGAAACAGTGACCGTTCTGTTTTTGTTCAGTGCTGATGGCAAGACGTTACCTCCTCTGATCGTTTTTCCATACGTGCTAATAAAAAGCATGCCCCCAACATGGATTTTAGGGAGATCAGAGAGTGGCTGGATGCGTTCTGAGACCTTTTATGAGTACGTGGATAATAGTTTTAATGGGTGGCTAACTGAAAACTATATCAAAAAGCCAGTATTGTTTCTTGTCGATGGTTAGAATCCACATCTAACCATGGAGCTGAGCGATTTTTGCCGGAATAATGGTATAGTCTTGTATGCCCTTTTGCCAAACACGACACACATCACCCAGAATATACCTCCCACATCTTTTGTGCAATTTATTTTCAGCAACATTCGATACAATAAGTTTTTTTTTAATTTATTATTTTATTCATTGTTATAGTTATGTAGTTATTAATTAATGGATAGGCAGATTAAATTAAAAAAATGTTCCTCTTAAGTGTTAATTTAAAGTTTTTTTGTGTCTTTATAGTAACCCTCTTTTTCTAAAAGTTAATTAAGCTATTTTTAAAGAAAATTATTATTTTTTCTTTTTTTATATAATAAATCCAGAAAATGCTATACCCTGTGTAATTAATTTGAAATAAAATGTAGTGAGCTATTGCTTTTATTATATGAGTTTGTATGGTTATAGTTTTTTAAAATTAAAATATAAAGGGTCCGCCAAATAACCTTTTTTTTTGAAAATGCTATAAAAAAAAACTGCTGAATATTTTCTCAAATTTCTTTTTCTATTTGAAAGTACAATCCTTCCGGTTTATAATGGAAAACAATTTCATTCAAATGACTGCCTCGGCTGGCCATGCAGTAGCCTACATGATCGGTCCAATTTTTAAGCACATTATCAATTGTCTCTGGCTTGTCGGCGCAACACTTATCTTTGTGGGCACCCCACAAATAATAGTCCAACGGTGTCAAATCGCAGCTCCGAGGTGACCAAACGACATCAGCTCTGCGGCTGATAATGCGATCTTCAAAAACAGGGCGCAAAACATCGAGTGTAGCTTCGGCTGTGTGGCACGTAGCGCCGTCCTGTTGAAACCAAATGTTGCCAATATCCTCCTCTTCAATTTTTGTGAACAAAAATTCGTTCAACATGGCCCGATAACGATCGCCATTGACTGTAACGGCCACTCCTTGCTTATTTTCGAAGAAAAATGACCCAATTATGCCTCTGGACCAAAATCCGCACCAAACAGTGGCTCGTTTTGGGTGCATCGGCTTTTCAATGTATGCGTGCGGGTTTTCTGTGCCCCAAATGCAACAATTTTGCTTGTTTACATACCCGCTAAGATCAAAATGAGCTTCATCTGAAAAGATGATTTTTTTTTCGGCAAAATCGGCATCTTCTGTAAGTCGATCGCAGGCCCACTAAGCGAAGCGAAAACGCATTGGATGGTCAGTTGGCTTCAACTCCTGAACCAATTGGACTTTGTATGGCGTCATACCAAGGTCGTCTTTATGCAAAATTCGTCTCAATGATGTCTCCGAAATGTTCAATTGTTGAGAACGACGGTGAATTGATGTTGATGGCGCTTCACGCACACTTTCTGCCACAGCAGCAATATTCTCGGGTATACGCACTGTTTTTGGCTTTTCACGCTTTGGTTTATCGATGAGGATGCCAGTTTCTTTCACTTTTTTCACAAGATAACGAACATATGGAGCTGACGGTGCTTCTCTTTTTCCAAAATCCGTACGCAATTTTCGCACACATTCTGCAACATTACCATGATTTTCAAAGTAATGTCGCAATATTTCCCAGCGTTATCTTATATTATCTGTCAAATCAGACATAAGCACGAAATAAGCACTAGTTGAAAAAAAAAACGTTAGATGGCGGACCCGTTATTAAAAACTAAAAAACCCTGCTTTCTTAACTTAGTCAAAACATAAAAAATACAGAAGCAAAAGTGAGGGCCGACAACTGAGTACTTATGTGGCCGACTACTACAGTTAGGGGGGCCGACTACTGAAGAATATGGTTTCCATTTATATTTTTGTAAATAGTTAAAATTGGGTAACAAATATACTTAAAAATACTTGAATTTCCCAATTTCCACATTTCAAGTATTCAATTAAGCCAAACTGTCTATTTAATTTTTGAATAACGGGTTTTTCAAAGCAAATCAAACCTAAAATTGAAGTTAAGGGGCCGACTACTGGTGCCATCACCCTATACGATAGGACAAAAAAACTACTATCAGATTTAAGCATGTTAACTCACTAACGCCGATAAATTGTTTTTTCTATGCTCACATAGATGGCGCGCATGCTTTAAAAGCTGAAAATAGATATGTTCAATTTGAAAATCGGTAATTAGAACTATTCACATTGATAATCTGTCTTTTTATAATTTTTGTTTATAGTTTGTTGATTTTGAATGCCGCTTTATAAGTTAATTTTTTCAATGAAACCTCAACTGCTTGTGACAGTGATGCCGACATTTGCAAGCATTTAATCTAAACGCCGATAGTTACTTCTGTAACCTATTGTTACTTGTGTCTATAAAGCTGGGCATCTAAGATCACTCATGAATGTCACTCCCGGCGTGATGTAGGATATGTGGTTATTCCTACTAAGGATGTTAGTGGTGTATGTTGATGATGGAGTCTTGTGGCAATTTAATGAAATAATTTTCCTCCCTTTCAAGGATTTTGATTAGAAGAGCAGCATAATAAGAAGAAGAATTGGTTGTGTATAATTTGAATCTTGGATGTTTCTTGGTTTCGATTGATCTATGAGTTGAGGCCGAAAAAGGACGGACATTTCTGATATCGATTTATTTGCATTAGCTCACAGTTCAATGGTATTTTATTCGCCATTATAATAAATATATGTAATTAAGTTTTGGAAGATTGCATCAACGTCTTCTCAAAAGAGCCCTCATTTTGATGGATTTGTGGGTGAAATTGCCCCCTTGTCGACATGTTGCTTTCAGGGGATTGAAGAGGGAAAGTAAGGTGCTATTGGGCGATCGAGAGGACCGACGTTATGAAACTCCTATTAATAAATGCCCGACTTAAAATTGAACTGCCAATGATATCGTAGGCTTTATCTTTATATATAAATTTCTTCTTTGTGTGTGAATGTCACAAAACCCTCTTAAACAACTCCCCCCGTTCACTGTCATTTGTTTTGTTTGTCCGTTCTTTCCACGCACGTTGCCAGTCAAATGCAAAATGACAATGAAAGAAAGGAAAAATGTTTCCATCGCGCACTCTGACACGCAATGCCATCCACTGACTTTCATGAGTGCGCTCACGCCGGGAGTGACATTCATGAGTGATCGTGGATGCCCAGCTTAATATTGTCCATGTTTTCCTTGATGAAGTGGTAAAATGATTTGTCGTAATGACTAGGTGATCTAGATACACCTAATGTACATTATTTGGATTTTTAAATTTACAGGCTAAAAATCAACTATCCAATTGTGCCCGTTCTTGTAAAGTTCTACAAACAAGAATTATTTGAGATTTATAGTCCACTCAAAAGTATTTCCGATTCATCTTTATCGTCTGTTAGATGTGTTTCAGATTCCATAATGAAGTCAGGCTTGTTTTTGTCTGCTAATATTTCTAAGTATTCAAAATTATTCATAAGTCCTTGTACGTTTGCATAGTATCTTCTTACTTTCGAGTTGTTTAAAGTAGACTGGGCATTGTCTATCGAAAGTCAATTGATTATTTTCACCATTCACCATTTTCACATATTTTAGTTTTGTATTTTTGGTGACATTCGTTTGCTTTATGGTCAAATCCTTTACATTTTAAACACTTCAATGCGTCTATTCTTTTTGAGCGGCATCTTAACTTCATAGTTTTCATCAATTTTCTTTTCAATAGCATTTTAAATAAAAATAAATTTCATCCTCTTCATTTATGCTTTCTACAATAGTAATTCCATTATGTATTTTCAATATGTGAAATTTCAAAATTGTTTGGTTCTACCCTATCCTCTTGTATTTTAAAACTCTTTGGTTTTAGTTTTGGCTTAACAGTAAGTTTTGAGCTTTGGCAGCACTTCTTTTCAGTTTCCTCGTATTAAACTTTAGTTTCAGCAGAGTTTTGTTAAAGGGCAAATAACAATGCGGCGCTCGTTCGGTCTCGCGTTTGACAGGCTTTCTCCCAACTTACGAGAAACTCTGTCACAACGCACGACCTCGAAAGTTGTAACTCACTATAATGTTTTCTTCCCTCAAATTCGTAGGTCACGATTTCGCTAATAATAAGAGTAGAAATGTTCTCTTTTTAATTGATTGGTAAGATTAGGAAGCACAATTATGACGTGGATTCTTGTTCTGATTTTTCAAAACAGAAGATAAATGATAAATTACGATTTTTAGAACCCTTTTAAAATTAGTGTTAAGTAAAAAAAAAAACACTTTTCTGCAGCCAAGTCAAAATAAATGAACTCATTACCAACGCAATGGCTGACCGTGTTGTTAAAATCGGAAAAGTCCAATAAATATTCGCATCCAAACAAATTATCAGCTGGTTGTGAGTTGTCAAACGCGCTACCAAAGTAAAGAGTTCTCTGCTTCGACGTATTTACGACCCCTTACGGTATTTACGATCAAACGGCAACCAAACGCGAGAGGGCACATTTTGTGTACCACATAAAATCTAATTGTTTCTAGCGCATGTTGCTCCTTTAACCGTGGTATCACTTTCTTGATATCGTTACTATTACCGCTTTTTATTTCGCTATATATTTTACCACTTATTTCTTTTAAACTCCTTGTTGCCTCACCTGGTTTGGTAATTTCGTTGACGCACCACTAATATATCTCTTGATTTTCAATTTTCATTTCCTCAAGCTTTTTCTCGTACCGTGTTCCTATTACCTATACATAGTTTTTAGTTTCCTTTTTATATCTTGCCAGCGAGCCTTCGAATCCTTCCCGGTACATCTTAAGGAAATCGGAGTTCCTGTTTGATTAATTAAATTGAAAATCTGTTCCCGATATCATCCCTGATCAAGAGGAAGACTATTGTCAGCTGTGAAAATGACGTTTCATTTTCATTATGTCACAAATTAGAAATGTCAAAAATGAAAATGGTGTGTCTGCCATCGACCCAGTCAGAAATTAATCGCTGAAGTGTATTGTGGCGCGAATTATATTATCGCACTTGTCTAAAGTGGTTTCGTGCAAGCAAAAAAGGTGGATTACAAAAACTAATTGCCATTTTAATTATATATAATTTCCGTATCATAAAATAAACCAAACAAGCTACACAATCTTGAAGAATAAACTTGCAGTTTATAAAATGTGAAAGTGTAATAGTATGACGAATGTATTTTGTATAACGAATGAGTCTCTCCGTATTTATTAAATTGGTTCTCAATTAAGTCAAAGCCGTAAAGTGGATTGAAATTTAATTCTATCCTTGAATCTGTGAAAAATGGGAATCACTCAGTTTCGAAAAGGCTTTCATCATGTTTAGAAATGCGTATATAAATAACATAACATATATAACAGTCGGATCTGAATATCGATATCGTAGTTCGGGACGAAAAAAAATATATAAATATTTCAGATGCGCAAAATGTCATTATTCTTTTTGGATGTAATTGCCTTTGCTGGAAATCGTGCTACCGTAGTAAAAGCTGAGGTTAATCTTGCCAATTCATGGTTTCTGTCTGTGTAACAGACTGATATAGTTTGTGTGACAATGTTGGGCAATGACGTCCTGCAGACGTTGACGTGGAGCATATGTTCACAGTGAATGTTTGGCACACACGCCAAATTTACAAAACACCTTGGTTTACAACACTGGAGCAGCACCCGTGTCTTCATTATCTCACTTCATTGGGCTTAAATTTAAGTGACAAGTGGTATTTTAAAAAATTGAAACTTTAATCCAATTATGATAACTTCAAGAATTGGAATGCACGGACAAATGAGTTAAAGGATTGGCTCGAATTGAAAAATTGTCGTTTTTCGGAAACTAAAAAACCAACCTGGCGGAGTAGTGTGGAAAAATTTTAGGTCCAAGCCCGCTTTTCCAAAGCCTAAACTCTGCATATTCTCCAAAATCAAACGCTTTGTATTAATTTTGGTGTCGCCAATTTGAAGCGATGAAAGGCATGCAGGTGAATTCGCAGACTTTAGAAGCTCACGATTTTATCTGGGACACTTTGCCGGGATATTGTTTAAAAGCTTTATATTCCCTTTTTTGACTTAAAGAGTGGGTACTCCTTTTATTGGAATTCATCAACGTTTATTTGATTGTTTGTATGAGGAATGCTTATTAAAAGCATCACCCTGAACCAGAACGTAAGGAACCGACTGTTCAATCTAATAGGTTTTGCTTTTCTATTGCCATATCTCCGTTTCTGCAAGATCTTGGTTGATAATCTATTAATCTACGATTGCGTAAATATTTCTGACAAGAAATTTTAGAAGGAGATAAATTAAATAAGTGGATTCTCAAAGCAATCAATCAAATATTGTGAAACCTCCAAGTTATTTCCGAGAAGGATGTTAGTAGTCTCATTCTATATAACGCCAGATTACACTCGAAGTCTTCCGTATAATTATTGAAAGGAATTGTAAAAGTTAGATCAGAATCTTAGACCAAATTCACTTTAGTATACTGAGTTTTAGTTTAGTTTTACTCATACAGATAGAAAGTAATCTCAAATTGTTAAGTGAGTAAACATTTTAAAGAGCTCACAGCTGCATTGGTTTCAGGCTTGCTGATATAAATTAAAAAATTTATGAAATAAATTTAATAAGTTTAAATTAACATACTCCTTATTTTAACGGTTATGCATAATTGCATAATACTACAAAATCAGAAGTGCTCTGTGGTTGGTTGTACGCTGCTTGGCCCATCGTTTCGCATGCTTCAATAAGAGCCGCTCTAAATCAGCATATTCCAACGAAATACGGAGAAACTTGTTTTTCGCACAAATTAATCGAACAGACCTTTACTTCTTTTTATAAGAAGCGAAAAGCTTCTTTTTTAATCCTTCCAATACATCGTCGTACGTATTTAAATCAAATTCATGGAGCGACAACTCTTAAATCTAGTTAAATCGCATTTCTGTTGTACGATTTACGGGGATTTTAATTTCGAATTGCCTTATCCTCGGATCATGAATGACTGCTACTTTCGTTGCAAAGAGTTTTCCATTAGGGACTTCCGAGCTTTGACATTCATGGATATAGTGTTCGCCCATTTTACGGACTCCATACCCGTCCTTCCGAGAGTTTAATGGACAAATTCGAGACCACTGGTTCACTAAACGGTTAACAAACACACGTACGTCGAATCTGTCGAAAACGTCGCCGCTGTCCGTGAGAGTGCGCAGAAGAATCTGAGGCACTCGATTAAGCGTCACTCACAAGTGCTCGGCATTTCGCAGACCACAACTTGACGAATTATACGTAGTGATATGGGCCCCTAACCGTACAAAATTCAACTGACCCAGGAGCTGAAGGTAAACGGCCATAGACAACTACATGTGTTCGCTGAATGGGCTCTGGAGCAAATGGAAGCTGACTCTCATTTTCATCGAAAAATCATCTTCAGCGATGAGGCCCATTTTTGTATGAATGGGTACCAATCCAAATAAGATTCAAGAGAGTCCGTTACATCCCCAAAAAGTCACTGTTTGCTACGGATTTTGGGCTGGCAGGGTCATCGGTACTTCTTTGGGAATGACGTTGGCCAGACCATCCCCGTCAACGGCGAGCGCTTACCAACTTCTTTTGGCCTGAAATAGATCATTTGGACACCAACGACATGGGGTTTCAACAGGATAGCGCTACGTGCCGCACAGCTCACGCCACATTGGAAATTCAGCACGGGCGGTTCGAGTGCATGGTTATTTTCACATGGAGGTGATGGGCACTGGCCACCGAGATTGTGCGATGCATGTTAGACTTTTTCTTGTGGGATTTTCTGAAATCGTAGGTCTATGCGAATGCGCCACAAACAAGATCGGCCCTCAAATCCAACATTACCTATGCTATCGGTCAAATTCAGTCTGATTTATGCGCCAGAGTCATGGAAAATTAGACATTTCGGATGTCATATTTCATACATAATGGCATCGATAGGTCTTTCAAACGAATAAAAATGTCGATGATATTTCACACGCACTTTGCTTTATTTAAATTTAAAGATATGCAGTCCTTAATGAAAGACCCTTTACTAGACTTCAGATCTCACGTATGAAGAACGAAGGTAGGGTCAACAACTTTTGTGGTATAAGACATAAGCATATTTGTTGATGATTCTTTCTGTAAGTTTTCTTGGTGCAAATGCCAAGTGCGTCGGTCTGCTAAGTGTGAGGTCCCGAGTTCGATTCCAAGAAAAAAATCGATTGAATTTATTCACGCATGCCATAGATAATCCTCTTCAAATATTGCCCAGCTTTAATATAGATTGTATCGTCTTGCCAATGTTCATAAGACTTTTATCTTAACACGCACAATGGGATTGGCGTATCATCGTTTAGTTTTTTTATTGGGGTATTCGAGGCTATTTTGCGACTTGGTACAATCTTATTGGCAGCTAAGTATTTTTTGGGAATGATTAATGGGATTTAGGGAATAGATTGCTGGTGTTAAATAGGAACAATTTGTAAAAGTCAGCAAATGCATTTATACTGTTATTCATTATTTGTTTTTGCTAAATCTTTTGATGTATTTACTTAGTAACCTTAAGCTGATTGATAATTTGGGATTTTACACTTTTTCTTCATTGACTTTCGAAGTTGGTTTTGCGGTTAAATTGAGTGGGTACATGGTGGGAGATTAAAGCTGTCTGACTAATGGAGACCACGCAGTGCGAAGCGCAGAAACTGGTGTTGAACAGACTTGGGAAAAATATTCGAGGAAGGGTCTCACAAAGGGTTTTTAAACTCTTTGGATCGGCTTACGGTTAAATCCACGTGCGTGTGAAAATTGAGTTCCCTAACACAACTATACGTCGGCACATATTGAGATATACGAATTGTGGATGATGAGGTTGACATCATTAATAGTTAGAATGAAGATCATGGGGCCAACGTGGGTTCCTTGAGCGACTCCTGAAGTGGCCACAAATGGATTAAATTTGGAGGATCTGAAAATAACAACTTATTGTTGGTATTCTAGGAAGGACTTTATCCAATTTATAAATCTTGCGGGGAAACCAAGAGCCTTCAGCTTGAGAATGATGATTTTGAGCGATATTTTATAGAAGGCCTTGCTGAAGTGAGTGGCAACAACATCGACTTTTCCTTACCATCCTCTAAGGCACATTAAGTCTGAGAGACGAATTCTATTAAGTTTGTTGAAAAGCATTCATTTCTTATGAATTGGGATTATGTATCAGTTTTTGAAGAATAATATTCTTATATTTTTTAGCGCTATTGCGGGCAAACCGTCTGTGCCAGCGGGGTACGGGTTCTCTCAACATTATCGTACTACTGTAGGATTGTGATTTTGCCTTTTCTCAGATTATTTATGTAGTTCCTTTTCTATCAGACATGGTAGTGTTTGAAACTACAATAATAGTTATCGAAAACTATGAGTCCAAATGTACTGCATTCTCTACTCTGGAAGAATTTTTCTTTCGAAAGGCTCATATAGCCTCAACTATCTTGTTCTCTTGATACACTTCCACAAAATAATCCTTGAATTTTGTCACTAATTTTTTTTTCTTGCCATTTGGCCAAATTGCCAATCGAACTCATTTTTTTCTGTTTCCCGAGTGCGGTGTGTATTGCAGATTCTCCTACAACTTGCAATTTTTGTTTCTTTGACACGCAATCAAAGGGTTTTCCAATAAGCTCTTGACAACTTTTTTTTTCAAATAAAACGCAAGCCATTTGAGATATTTCAAAAACTAAATATCTAAAGGATAGAAGTAAAACAAACAACTCTTCTGATATAAAACCCGCAAAGGGCTCATTAAGTTCACCTTTTGAATGTTACAAAAGTCAACATACGATAAGATTTATGTAAAAACGATGCGCAGTATACAACTGACAAATAACTTTTTGGTCGTCCACGAGCTTCTATTTCTTCCTTCAGATGAGCCGGCATTGAATAGGCTAACTTTCTTCTAACTTCATACGAGAATTTTTCCTATTCTTTAACTAAAACTCGCTAAAGAGCAGAAATTGAAGCAACATTTCTTTACCCGATTTATTTCTTCAAATGTACCCATTGATGTTCGGCCTCATTAAGGTCCGGAGATCGTGGCGGGTGATCGTATTGTGTCTTCACCTTATAAAGTAACCATTCTTTGACTAACGTTGAAGATTGCTGGACCCACCAGATAAATTAAGTTTATGGATGCTTGAAACCAAACTATCTTTTAATATGTCAATATATCATACATATGCCGATCCATAGTGCCTTCTATAAACCTTAATATCCCAACTCCATTTGCTGCCATGCAACCCCATACCATAACGGATCCACCCCCGTGGTTGACTGTAGGGGCTATGTTCTTTTGATCAAGCGATTTATTTGATTTCTTCCAAACATGTCCATCGTTTCCAAATATATTAAACTAACATTCATCTGTAGACATAACCCTCTTCCAGAAGGATGGATCCGTTTCATGTATTTTTTCTTAGTTTTTCTTATCATTTGCAGTTACGAAGGGCTTTTTTCTAGCATCTCTTGAAGAAAGTCCAGCTCTTTTTAAACAGCGGACATTTCAGTATCAGTATTTCGGATCTCGTAAGCAATCTTTACCGCGCTCTGATTAGGTTTTGGCTTAAATCTCGAACAATTTTTCTTGACATTCTGTCATCAATCTTCCTCGGTCGGCCAGTTTTTGGCTTACTGTCGAATGAGCCGCTTCTGTTGTATTTTTTATTTTTTTTTAATATTCAATAAATTACAATTAAAATTATAACTAATATAAGCACTAGCTGCCAGGCCTATTGGCTTATGTCTCAATTTTTTTTTTAAATTTGTTTGTGTACATTTATTTTTTCCAGAAACTTATAAATAAGTTGGATATTTCTTTCGGATGGGGTAGTTAGCAAGTTTGTAATATTTTGGTTTTGGAATATGGAGAGGCAGAATGTATCTAGCCAAAAACAGTGGATCAAAAGGTGGGAAGGAGTCAGTTCGGCAGCGTTGCAAAATTCACCGATGGGTTGTGGGTCTCTTTGTAGCAGAAATGCATAGGTTAGACTTGTGTGCCCTAGGCGTGTGCACTTGTTCATAAGTGGTGTTGTGGAGTTAGTTGTTTGTAGATTTTTTGCGAGGCTCTTGTTTTGATACTTTTGTTGGAAAAGGCATAAAGCATTGTAATGGGGAATTTATTGCGTTTTTTGCAGCAACATCGGCATATTCATTCTCAGGTATTCCCGCGTGGCTGGGTATCCACATCAATTTGGCTCTTGTATTCATCCGTATTTATAGTTGTTTAATGTTTGTTGCGGGTTGATTTTTATTGCAGTGGTTCTTGGCAGCTTCAAAAACGGATAAACTATCGGTGCATATAATAAATTTACCCTTGGTATGTTTTATTATTTCTAGGCGCAATAGTATTTCTTGTGTTTCCACAGCAAAGGAACTTGCGCAAAGTGGGAGAATCCCGTGTGCAAGAATTTCCCCGTTTTCTTCAACTACACTCAATTCGACTCCGTTGTCTGTTTTTGAGCCGTCGGTAAATAGGAGTTTCCACGTTTCCTCTTTAAGAGGTTGGGTTATTTCTGTGAAGAACTGTTTTAATATCACGTTGCTGGTGTTGTGCTTTCTGAACAACGTGAGGCTGTCGATGAACCTTTTTTTTTTTGCAGGAACCATGGGGGGTGTTTTGATCTTGTTGGTGCTATCGGTTTTATGTCCAAGGGTAATTGGGATTTGAGATTATGTATTTCCCAGAGTCTTGATTTCATTTTGGAATCTTTTTTTGCTTTATCCAAACGTTGTGTTTCAGTGTGAAACTGGAGTGTTGTACAACTTGTGTAGTGTGCGACTCCTCAGGTTTATAATCCTGGATTCTAGAGACAAAAATCCACCTTCTGTTAATGCGTTGGTAGTTGTTGTTGTTGGGAAAGCTCTTAAGCTTGTTTTCACTGCGCCATGGAATGGAGCCTTGATTTTGTTTAGTGTTGATTTTGCGCATTTCCCATATATTTGGAGTCCATAATCGATTTTAGAGAGGAGGATTTGTTTGGTGGTGTTAAGGAGAGTGTTAGTATGCACAAACCTATTTCTTGATCAAAGATATTTTATATTTTGGCCGATAGGTTATGTCTTAAATATAAACAGTGTTCTTTAAAGCTATTTTTTGTGTCGAAAACTAATCCTAGAATTTTTAAGCTATTTACATTTTGTATTGCGAAATTTTAAAATTTTACATTTAAGCCGTTATAATTGTGTTTTCGGCCGATGTGAACATGTTTACATTTATCAGGAGATATTTTGGCGCCGGAATATTTTGACCATTGGGTGATTTTCTTCCGGTTATCTATGAAAGTCCTTTGTAGCTCATTTGTGTCTTTTGCTTTAATATGCGGCTTAGGTCTTCGAAGGCAACCAGAAATAGAGTTACTGATAAAGGAGACCCTTTGGGCTTCTGTTGTAATTTCTTATTATTGTTTGAAAAGTTGCTTGGACAAATTCACTGCTCCACCGATCTCTGCCATTGACTTTCCTATACTATATTTAACTTCATAACGACTTCTCGCTCTTCAATAGGAGTTTCCTTACGATTTGTCATTTAAAAAAATAGAGATTCACACAAGAAGATACCGAAAATTGCTTTCTAAGAACTTTGAATGATCAATACAACGTTAACAAATAAACTCCAACTAGTTGCCATTCCATTACTTAGCGGTAAATTTAGTCGCAAACAATCGTATGTAAAATCATTAAATAAGAAGCATCTATTCTTAATCAACACCGCCTTGACAGTTTAACAGACAGAAACGAATGCGAATGAATTTCAAATATGTAGTTTTATAAGCAAGCAAAAGAAAATGTACAAAAAAGTAATTGGAAGTGCTTGCATTTTAAATTGGAGAGATGAATTTTCTATTTTTTCACGTTGTGTAAATACTTTCTTGACAAACTGTATATCTTCAAGATCTGATTTGTTTCTTACTATTACGTGTGCTGATAGAGAACAGATCAGTTTTCATACTCGTGTTTATTGTGTGTGATAAAACACAAATAACAATCTCATTTCGCCTTCAGATATGGAATAATGATGACGTATTTAAGGTTCAATTCTGGCTCAACGTGCTTATCAGGAATGAATGTTAAATCTTTTTAAAATCAAAAGATGCGCGATTAGATATAAACGGACTATTAAAATTAACTTAACAAATGTGCCATATGTATTGTATGAATCAAACAAATGACTAATGGAAATTGTTGTTGTTTCCGTATAATTATTCATTTATGTACGTGTAATTTTATTCACTCACTGTTATCTTTGAAAACAAAAACAAAGTAAATAGTATAATATTTATTTAGAGATAAAATATTCAACATATGTACACAAACTTATCAAAACGTGGATTTTTGTACCTTGACAAAGTATATTTGGTACATTTGCGTTTGTTTAGCTCATTTGTATTTGAATACAAATTTTCGTTAAGAGTATTGTAACAACAGGTAAACAGCTCTTGAGACTTGACACTTACTTTCTTAGCGGGCTCCTGGCCCGTGGAGTGTCTGCTTGAGACACATAGCCCTCCAGTCTTGTCGATCCCGGGCACACTGGTTCCAGTTATCTAGACCAAGCGCTCTGGCATCTGCCATCGCTTGATCCTTGAAAACGAGTGCTGTGAATATTATTGTCCATTCGCTTGATGTGGCCAAGTCAGTGAGTCGTCGTATTTTGGATTTTTGGAATATATCCACCTCTTGATACAGATCATGGAGCTCGCTATTATATCAACTACTTCATTCGCCCTCCTCGCATACGCGACCAAATATTCGACGAAGAGTTTTTCTCTCGAAAGTGTTTAAAATCGGTGGCCGAATCCCCACTAACCACAACGCAGTTACTGTTGCCAAGAGTGACGTCTGCATTGGACAGTTGTTTGTTTGTTGACAATATGTACTTGGTTTTGTGCACGTTTACTTCAAGGCAAACTCGTTTCGCCTGTTCTTCTGTTGCCGTAAATGCCTCTATAACGGCGCGCTGGGAGCGACCGATGATGTCGATATCGTCTGCATATCGCTTGAGACTTGATAAATAAACATATACTACTGTGTCCAAAAAATAAGGTGACATATGAATTTAAGCTGCGCGCGTCGAAGGATTTGGAAATTTTTCTTTCATGTCAAAATATATTCATAGTATAGAGATACGCGTCGTTTTGTGAGCTGCTAAAAGTGAGTTTTTCGTTTTTTGCGATGTCGAAATTTATTGAGCAAAGAATTTGCATTAAATTTTGTTTGCGGAATCAATTTTCTGCTGCGGATACGTTGAGGATGGTGCAGAAAGCCTTTGATGATGAGGCTATGTCTAAAAAAATGTTTACAAGTGGTATAGTGATTTCCAAGCCGGCCGTGAACGTGTCGAAGACGAAGAGCGTTCTGGGCGACCATCAACCTCAACCGATGAAGTTCACGTCAAACAAATCGAAGATTTGGTGTTGAAAAACCATCGATTAACGATTAGAGACCTTGCTGATGAAGTTGGCTTATCGAAAGGCTCAGTCAATACCATTTTGAAGGATGCTTTACGCCTTAAGCGCTTCAAATCTCGACTGGTACCGAAAACATTGAATTTTTTGGAAAAAAGGCGTCGCGTTGAAGTGTGTGAAACAATGCTTTCCGACTACAAGGATGTCATGAAACGCATTATAACTGGCGATGAGACTTGGATCTATGCTTACGACCCCGAAACAACCGATCAATCGAGCGAATATCGTGCCAAAGGAGAGCCGAGACCAAAAAAACCGCGCCAAAGTCGCTCAAAAATCAAGGTCATGTTGTCTGTTTCCTTCGATTATCGTGGTGTTGTGCTTTATGAATTCCTTCCAACCGGCCAAACAGTCAACAAGGAATATTATTTGAACGTTATGCGTCATTTGCGTAACGCTATCCGCCTAAAAGGGCCGGAATTGTGGAAAGACAATTCTTGGTTTTTACACCACGATAATGCTCCATCCCATACCGCACTCGTAATTCGTGATAATTTCGCCAAAAACTCAACCCATATCGTTCCGCAACCACCGTATTCACCTGATCTGGCGCCGTGTGACTTCTGGCTGTTCAACAAGCTCAAAAGACCGCTCCGGGGACACCGTTTTGATACGATAGAGGAGATTCAAGCCGCAGCGAAGACGGAACTGAAGGCAATCCCGGAAAGTGACTACAACCAGTGTTTCAAAGATTGGAAAATCCGTTGGCATAAGTGCATTGCATTGGGAGGGGTTTACTTTGAAGGGGATGAAATTGATTTGGAAGAATAAATAAAGAATTTTCAAAATAAATACAATGTCACCTTATTTTTTGGACACAGTAGTTATATGACCAATAAAATTACATTCATTTGGAAACTAACAATCGAAGATTGTCTGATAATTGATGTGTATCCGACGAAGGATTCTTCATTCGAATGTGCCTAAAATATACTCTGCTGTCTTATCTATAAACTATCGTCCAACATAAGGCTTATTCTTCGAGTAAAGAATTTATCTTACAATAAGTTGTTTGGACAAACGAAGTGTCATCTATTTCGATAGATGATTCTTTGTCGGATCCATCAAGGTGTCCTTTTTAGAGAGGTTACAATAAATTAACTCCTTAAGTACCTCGACCTGATAGTTGTCGATTGTGATGAATTGTCCTAGACGGTATTGGATGTATTGATTTCTTACCGAAAGCATGAATTTGCGACTGAAAACGTTGATACCTGTTCGTTGCAATATCTGCTCAAGAATTATGATAATGAAATGCATGGCAGTTCGTCTCCTTAACGTTTTTCGATGTTCCGGATGTTCTTGGTCCAAACCGTGTTTTCGAGAAATGTGCGACATAACCGGATCAGTTTTCCCCCGATTTTGGATTCGGGCATCGCTTTATATGGACATGAAATTAGTTAGTCTTTTCCAAGATTTGTCGTAGTGTGAGAATAACAGTTTTGCTGGATCGGAAGCCACACTGGTATCGTCCGATTTGTTTTGGGGCTAAAGATCTTTTGGGCGCATTTAAGCGGGGAAATGGCTCTATAATTGTTGTGCATGACAGGATAAGTTTTTTTTTGTAGGTAGCAATGTTGGACCTGATTTTCCAGTTACCGGGTATTCTTTCGTAGTCCCAAACCTGAACATGTCTTTCTTCTCGCTTATCACCACTTAATCATTATGTTTTTAAAGTTTGCTGGTAGTATCACTTTAAGTCTACACGTAAAAACTTATCACTCTCTTAATTAGACCCTGTGACATGTTCTTGCTAGGAGAGTTCGTGTATCTTTTTGTTTCTGTTTCCTGACTTCGGGAGTATATGAACTGTCACTGCTTGCATCATCAGTAAGATACATATAACAAAAGGTGACTGTACTTCGATGTACACTAGGATTATGTCTATTGTTCCTTTTTTTTGTAAAGAACAAACTGTCCCCGCGCCTTCTAATTTAAATTTGCTCAACCATTTAATATTTTCATTAGCCACTTTCAATAGGAACTTGCATTTATTTTTTATTTTATACACGCGGTTAAGGCGGAACCAATATCTCAAAACACGACTTACTTGTATATCAACTAATTTCGTCAAATTCTCCGTCCCAAACCGCACATGGAGCAATTAAAACCAATACACACCCGAGTTGTTATAATCATTATAGAGGGAGCGTAATGTGAGAACCTATTAAAAATCTGCAACTGCTTTAACGACGCTAAATAAATTTACAATATACATAAAGATATTTACGTATATCGTTATTTTGATTGCATGTTAATAAATAATAATAAAGGTACAAATAACACTTCTTTACATTTGATCGATTTTGTGATGTTTTTCTTCGATGTTATAGACTTTCATTTATCATCCCATAGTTATATCCATTTCTTGACCACAATATAAATTTGTGATACAAATTGTGGTTACATTTGAAAGGTTTTCTGACTCTGCAAAAACATTTTCGCTGTTCAGTTCAATAAGTGCAGCAATTAACCAAGTCAACTTTGTATTAGAGTCAGTAATAAATGAAGGTAGTATATCAAATTTACTCGTATGCAAATTTCTTTCTGCTTACTTTCTTTTCTTTTTGTATGTTGTTCAATGCCCTCATGTCATTTCATTAATGCGGTAAAGTGAAGTGGATTCAATTTACCCTTTTGTTCAGCTCAAGTTTAACCGCAAGCCTAACCATGATATATAAATTGATTAGCATCGTGATTGAAAATGTCTTTTTATTTCAGGTTATTAGCGTTGTGTTTGAAATTATGAACTCATTTAGTGTCGTTGATCAGTTGCATTTTTGTTAGTAATTTTGTTTAATTATCTTGTTAGCAGTGATATTCAAAATTTATTTAGATATTTTCATCAGTCATTCCCATGTACTTTACTTTATTGAATCCGCTCGCAGATTCAGGAAAAGAGTTATCAACGCGCAACTCTGTCATGAGGTCTGATCTTGCTTTTCCTTCAAACTCTTCGTTTCAAAGTATCCACGTTTATTGCTTATGATATCAAGGATTTTGAGTTGTTCTCAAACCACCTTTTACATGGTATGGAAGAAAGATCGTTGGAACCATTGTCTGCGGATGCATTATCAAAGTAAAAATTCTATAGTGAAGACTATGGCTTTCCGCAGCTTGGGACAAAAAACAAAAACAAACAGCGACAATGAAATCATTTTCTCGTTTGGAAACATTTGTGTACCAGTCTTGTGATTCTATTTGTTCGCTGAGATAATTGTTTCTCCTTTATTCTCCATCCCGTATTTCTCAATATTTTCTGGAGAATTATTTGTTCATATATATTAATTACTAGATGACTCGGTGTACTTTGTATCACCTATCGTAACGACATTGAAACTCTCCATTCGCTTAAATGGCTGAAATCAATTGAAGGACAAATTAACATCAAACCAAAAATTCGTCATCTCATTTATGTCGTCAATCTCGGATGGAGAAAGTTTTCCAGATTTTAATATAACCCCCGAAGAATTTAAAAAAGTAAAATGATGTTCTTGTACACCCATGCGTGTTTGCCTTCGCCGTCAGATTGATCGATATGTCGCCAACCGATCAAAATCATCAGATCAGAACTCTCAGGACTTAAACAATTCAAATTAATTCAACAATATAATCTACATTGTATAAAAACAGAGTTATTCATTTAATCAATTTAAAGCTTTTTGATAAACTATCATATATTTTTTTTATTTTTTTGTGGTGCGTTAATATGTAAAGATGATGGTTTTCCGACACGCGAACCCGCGACGTATAATTGTCCACGCACGAAACTGGGAAACTCCAGGTTGATTCCTCAAACTCGCAACAACTGACCTTGCGATTTATTTATGGTTATCGTAAAGGCCGGAAGCATGGGAAATTGTTGCCGCTTAAAATCGAATGGTAAATCCGTTGGAATCATCGGTATATGTGGAATCAAGACATCCTCTCCTTTGAATTTTCCCTTGATGATCTTGGGCTCGTTATCTAGTTCCTTTACACAGTCGATTTTTATTAATGTTACACAGCATTATAACAACTGATTCCACTTTTGATTTTAAATTTAAAGGTGGTTGTCCTGGCATTTCCAGCGAATTAAAAAACTTTGTGGGAAAGCTGACTATGTCATCCTGGTTTATAACTATGTCAACTGATTTGTAAGCAAACAACTCTTCTGGAAGAACATTTTGAATGGTCGCTTTGAGATCATCGAAATCTTTATTTTTGGCTGCCAATATTGCTCTTCGACTTAGGCAATTATGGCTCTTGAAGTGTTGTTCTATATCCGGAAATAAATATGAATAAGCTCCTCCGCTTATTCATATGACCTCTTGCGGGCCATCGTTTATTTATCACAACTATTAATTAGCATATTTTTAGAATCTGCCACTGTGCTGTTTGTGGCGTGTTGCAAACTAATGCTTCGTTGATTTGCGTGTTTAGTCTTAATTTCAAGGCAGAATGTGCAATTCGTCAGCCTTCTAAAAATGTTGCAGCTATTCCAGATCCAACGCTAGCGCTACTTCATTTTGCTATCTGATCTTTGCCAATAGCAATGAAATTAGGAACGTTTTTTCAGTCCTCCCGCGAGCAACAAGGAAATAAATTCCACCAGATCCACGGTTTGCAGCTTCTATCGAAGAATCATACGCAAACCTTTGTTCTACATTCAATTGCGGAACATTTGAACGAACTGTTTCGGACTTCAGTATCGTCACTTGTTCTCTTTGTAAGTCTTTTGGTCAAACACGAAAATACGTTATTTGCCATCAATAAACACATACATAACTTCTATCATGATCAATGTCTCACTGTAAATTTCTGCAGTAATTTGTAGTATACGATTAAAAGATTACAATAACTAAATTGTATTATTATTATTATTAATTCTTTATTAATAAGTTGTAAAATTGCATTAATAATGTAAAGGAGAATAGCATTATCCACCAGGGCTATCGCATAAACTGAAGTGTAAACATTCGACAACCAACTGAAAATCGGAAATATATTTTTTTCATTCTAACAAAAAAGATATTGTGTGTGTGAAAAAGCAAAGTAAGTAGAACAGTCTTCTTCCCTTGACTACGACAAACATTTCAAATCAAAATCAGCTAAATCGGCCCAACCTTTCTCAAGTTTTAGCGAAACAAACGAACAGCAATTGATCTTTTAGATGCAAAATATATTAAAATTAATAATATGAACAGAGGTTTCGCTATATCTATCAGGGCTAAAATAAGGGAAGGTTGAAATATGTTTGGGGTCTTTAAAAGCTCTAGTGAAGGTGTAACTAGAGTAGCATAGGTGACATGCTGGTGGTTGGGTTTCGTTGACCATGTATAGTTTGAGGGTCGAATGCGTGACCCATTTGAAGTTGAAGGAAGCATGCTTATATTTTGTATGAACAGTTTGTTAGATGTAATGGTACGATTGCACAATTTGCGAATAATGGTGATAGCTGTGGCTCCTTTCTTGGCACCTCTTAATGTTCCAAACTATTTTTATTTCTTTTTATTTGCATTTATATTTCCTTTTTCATGTGACCCGATTTCGAAATATGCAGCACAAACGAAAACATACCTATACGTAGTATAAAGTATAGGACTATCGCTTTTTTTTCTTTTCAAAAATCAATGCTTTATTGAGGAAAAATAGATATAAATTCAATATTCAAAGTATTGCCCATCGCTAGCCACACATTTTTCCCATTTTTCTGGCAATTCATGGGCACCCGTTCTGAAAAATTCGACCGGTTTGGCCGCAATCCACGAATCGATCCATTTTTTGACATCATCGAAATGACGGGAGTGCTAGTCAGCCAGGCCATGTTGCATCGATCGGAAGAGATAGTAATCGGATGGCGCAAGGTCTGGACTATACGGCGGGTGGGGTAGGACAATCCATTTGAGCGTTTCAAGGTAAGTTTTGATGACATTTGCAACATGTGGCCGAGCATTGTCATGTTGCAAAATATTTTTATCGTGTCTTGCGACCGTTTCCGGCCGTTTTTCCTTCAGTGCTCGGCTCAAACTCGTCAATTGTCGTCGGTAGACCTTGCCTGTGATTGTTTCATTCGGTTTTAGCAGCTCATAATACACTACCTTCTTCTGGTCCCAACAAATGCACAGCATAACCTTCAGGCCTTGAATAGTCTGAACGGCCGTCGATGTTGAAGCATGTCCGGGGTATCCATACGTTGCCCGACGTTTTGGATTATCGTAATGTACTCATTGTTCATCACCAGTGACGATTCGATGCAAAAAAGACTTCTTTTTGTGGCGTTCAATGAGCATTTCGGACATGCAAAATCGGCGTTCGACGTCTCGTGGCTTCAATTCATACGGCACCCAATGTCCTACCTTTCGGATCATTCCCATTGCATTCAAACGATCGGAAATGGTTTGCTGAGCGACGCCAAGTGATTTTGCAAGTTCTTCTTGCGTTTGTGACGGATCTTGATCGAGCAATACCTCCAATTCATGGTCTTCAAACTTTTTCACCTGGTCGGAACGTTCGAAATCACCATCTTTGAATCAATTAAACCACGCTGACACATTCTAACGTCTTTATTATAGCCCGGGTAAGCTTCGGTAAGCAATTGATGCGTTTCGGTTGCTTTTTTCTTTAAATGGAAGAAGCATATTAAAACTTCCGCGCAAATGTTGTTTTGATGGTACGAATGTAGACATTTTACGGCTTTACAAAAACTTGTGTGTTTTCACTAATGACCAATAACCTAGACTGAAATAATTAGACAATGACATGAAGTTTCTGATGTGACAGCTGTCATGGTCAAAATTCACCTCAGAGTAATAGATATGAAGTTGTCTGCCATAACGACATTTTCAACCGGTAGTCCTATTAACAAAACAAAATATAGAATATGTATGAAATTAAGAGAATAGAGAAAAAAAAGAAATCAACAGCACCATTATTTATATAGTATCTTTGATATTTTTCTCTTCCACAAAAAATTCTTCTTCATGTTACTTCAAGTTGCTCCGTCTCATTCAGAAAATTGTTTGTACTCCCTGTACTATCCGTTCGGCCTAAAACTTTACGATGTTTTTCTTTTTCTGACATTTTCTTCTCATGCAAAACATATTTTCGTTGTATTCGCAGCTTCTTGTTTGGCAGATCTTGAATTTAAAGACAATAGAAACTTAATTCACTTAGAGTTCTTACTTCTTACTTTCCACCTCTGCAATTGTTGCGAATAAAAAAATGTTTTTAAAAAACTGGAGTCTGCAAACATTTCTTTGAACTTCCGAATAATTTTAAATTTGTTTTTAAAATTTTTTTATTATTGGGATAGTTTTCTCTTTCAATTCAATCAAATTTGTATATGCCATGCAGTTTTATTTTTCACACGTTGTTTAGCAAGGTTTTCGTTTCGATGTATGACCATTCTGAATTGATCCCAAAAAGTTCTAATTTAGGTGATTTGACGTTAGATGTTTGCTTTGGGGAACGAACTAGTGGAATCTAAGGCACAGTACCCAATTCGTCGCGCATGCGATAATTTTCTCGGAGTTTTTTTCGAGCTCGTCATCTTGGATTAGCTTTTTGCTGTGTACTTGCTGATCAGCGCTTTTAACACTATCCGACACTGCCATTAACCGTGTGATTAGATTACATAGCTCGTCTTCAATTGACACTAACCATTCCACGTGCTGGTCGAAAACGCGTGAGTATTCTGACACCAAAAACTCTGACGCAAGCTTTGCTATTTTCGTTAACTGTGATCTAAATGCACCACGATCAGAAACTTCCATTTCAGGTTTTACCCGGGTTTCGGCACCAAATATAAAAAAGTATTCCGGTAAGGAGTAAAATAACCAACCCTCGCTCGCGCTCGCGCTTTGACAGATTGAGTAGAAACAATGAGATCTTATGTGGTAACACTAATGTGACCTCGCGCGTTTTGTTGGCGTTTGACCGTTAATATCGTAAGCCCGACCTCAACGTCGAAGTAGAGCAACTCTTTACTTTGGTGGCGCATTCTACAGCTTACTACTAGCTGATAATTATTTTGAATTGAAATTTTTCTTGAACTTGTCCGATTTCACCAATAGGGTCAGCCATTGTATTGATAATGAGTTCATTTATTTTGACTTGGCTGCATAAAAATGAACAAGAATCTACATTGCATTTGTGTTTCCTAATCTTGCCTATCAACTACAAAGAACATTTCTACTCTTATTATTACTGCGAAATCGTGCCCTACGAATTTGAGGAACCAGGACATTTTTCGGTCATATTCCTCACCTCTCAACGCGAGACCGTCATGACACACATTGTGTGTTCCAACTTTTGAGGATGTGCATTATGACAGAGTTTCTCGTCAGTTGGGAGAGAGTCTGTCGAACGCGCGACCGCACGAGTGCCACATTGTGATTTGCCCTTTAGAGCGAGAGTGTTGACAGAATTTCGTTACTTCTTTATAATATAGTATAGTAAGAATTTGAGTCTGTCCACATTTCTTTTAAGCCTATCTTGAATATATACAATATGGACCTTATTGTTGACGCAAGTTTTTAAGATTGAAGCATCGCTGTCTTTGGTCTGATGATTTGCACCCTGTGAAGATAAAATGTTTCATACAAAGGGCGACAGTAGTCGTGACATCAGCAATAACGTCGTTAACGAGTAAACATAGTGACTATTTAAAACTTCTTAAGAAATTGTTAAGGCTGACTCGCATTGTTAAACGGGTCGCTTTGAAATCGATTCGTATTGGATTGTGGGCTATGTTAAGAAACTTTTGCCGATTCACTCAACTATCCAATACGTTTAAGGTGTATCTCTATCGCTCTCTTGCTATTAATTATACCAGTTGGCTTAACTTGGCTAAGATAACTATGGGATCTTATTCTTTCCGCCCAAACCGTTTTTATTTGTATTTTATTACGGCAAGGGGATCCAAAGGATTACAATCGTTGATAAAGATTTTAGCCTGCGTTTGGAATTATCACCCGTATTCCTCTTAACTTTTGCGATGTGTTCTTGTATAGAACGAATGCCGAGAAAGTTTCTACACAATGTAATACAACCCCATTGAGTTTATCCCCAAATCCTTTATGTTGACTTCTAGAAATATTAGTGTAAAAATAGTATGTGCTTGCAAGTTTCAAAATTATAACTTACCTGCGCTATCAGTACTGCTTATACAACAAGCTTTGTAAGTGACAGTGTTATTCATAGAATAATACCCATCTTGTTACAGTCATCATAGATAAAAGATAGATAGGTTTTATTTAGCTTGATAAAGCAATTTTTGACAATATGAGGTTCTTACATTAATTATAAATTATTTCTTTGTTTTTCATTTCCAGATTTATATTTTAACACAAACAAGATAAATGAATAACAAGCAATTATATTTCAATTCAACTAATATTATTTCTCACATACAACAAACAAATGCAAATTCGTTTCGTTTTTTAAATAAATTGGTAAATCATTAAATTTCTGAAAATATAGATAATTCAAAGTGTGGTTTAATTATCACATTATATATAAATTAATAATTAGAGATGAACTTTGTCTTATTATCCTTAATTCATACATTTTCTTTGTTATTTTTTGCAAAAACATGGTCTTTGAATTCTAGTTTATCGTCAATAACAGAGCACAGAGCTATTGTTAACAATAATGTACTTTGTCTTCAACGTGTTTAAAATTAATTGATTCATTCTTAGACATAGAATTATTGCACTAAGATCATCATTAATGTTTCTGATATACGTTTCCGTGTCGCTTCCGGTAGCATACAGTCGTCCGCAAAAAAAAAACCAGGTTTGAACATTTGACTACTTTATCCATGTAATTAACATATATTAGAAATTATATATTATATAATGTTTACACTTACTGGGTTTCACTTTGGTGCGCTGCAGTCTTCCACTTAACGATGATCTGAACTAGTTTAATTCTGTACATCGGATTCCGATTTTTAAAGTTTGTTCAGTAAAAAAGTGTGGTTCACTGTTTCGAATGCTCTTTTTATGAATACTTCCTTACAATATAAGACACGGGTACCACATGAATGGTATATTCTACAGCCTAACCGATGCGATACTAAAATATGCTGATATTCGACGTGCTGCTGTAATTGCACTTGCACTATTTTCTCTAAGATCTTTTCATACACCTGCATCATGTTTACTGGACGATATTCCTTACATAACTAAGCGTCAGACGACTTTTTTTATTGGCACAATTTAAGACTCCTTTTAGAATTCAGGAAAAATCCCAGACATTAAGGACTAATTTAGGTCCAAAAATATTAATATCATCTTTGATCATTTAGGAAGTTAAAGTTATTCTACGAATTAAAAATTTTAATTGCACTAAGTAAGTCTTGGACGTCTATGCAACTTAATTCAAACTCTAATTTTTGTAGTCTAAAAATATCACAGATTCATTTAAGCTTATTATGCTTTGCACAAAAAATTTGTCAAATTCTTCACACAATATTTCACTATCGTTAACACTGATACCGTTATTAAATTGCACTTCAATTATTGTATATTGTCCTTACATTTTTTAAGGACATATTTCTTCAGCTTTCTCCACATGTCCTTTTGTATTAACGCCGACTTTTAATGTTCGCAGTCATGACTGTTATTAAGATCATTTTATGAAGTTCGATTTTTTCTTGTTTTTCGCGTTGAAGTTCTATACTAAACCACTTTACGTTTTTGTGAGGCAGTATCCTTTTTTCACCATAGAATTCATTGCATTCGTTGCGTTAAGAGCTTTAACTCCAATTTTTGAAGTAAACGATCCAAATCAGTCAATTCATCGGTGTTCTAAAGGATTGGGCATCATCAGACCAAACAAGATCCAGGTGAGTCAAGAATTGGAGCCGATGGACCATTTGAAGCGTTCTCCGATTGGGCTCTGGAGAAGATGCACCAAGATGATGAATTTCAACGCAAAATCATTTTCAGTGACGAAGCTCATTTTTGGCTAAATGGGTTCGCCAATAAGTCGTTTGAAAATCCAAATTTGCTTCATGAATCACCACTCTATCCACAAAAAATAAGCGTTTGGTGCGGTATGCATGGTGGCGGCGTTATTGCGCCATATTTTTTGTCGACGAAAGCGATCACGTTACTGTGAATGGCCAGCCTTATCGCACCATGATTGCCGATTGATTTTGGCCCGAATTGGAAGATATGGACTTCAACAGAACGGTGTTACAAGCTACACAGCACACCGTACTATCGATTTATTGAAGAGTAAGTTTAATGAGCGAGTTATCTGAAGAAATGAGCCATTCGATTAGCCGCCTCGTTCGTGCGATTTAATGCCTCTTGATTATTTTTTTTTTGGGGCTACGTTTAGCCATCGGTTTATGCTTACTTGTCGACGATGTTGGAAGAGCTCAGAGCCAACGTATAACGGCCGCATTGCCCGAAATGTGTGGCAGAGTCATCGAAAATTGGGTCCAACAACGAATATGAACAAAAGTTCCATTTATAAATGTTTTGATTGTACTTCAAGCCGATGATAAAGTTTTTGAAATATCTCAAATGGTTTGCGTTTTTCAAAAATCAAAAAGAAGCTATGTTCATATTAAACTGAATATGTTGTTTTTTTTTTGTATTGTAATTAAATATAAGACGTTTTCGAAGTCATTCAATAGTGTATGAGTATAAAGCTTTAATTTTTTCTGCTGCATAGGCATTCTTAAGAAAAAAATCCTACCAACACCTAACTTTAGCATAAGAAAGAAATACACAATATTATTCGTATTAACAACAACTTGAAGTAAATTATAAACGAGAAGAAAATTATAAATTTTGTTCTTAATTCATTTTTCCCGTTTTACAGATTACTTTGACTGAAGACGATCAAATTCATTATAAGAATTGCTGTGATAGATATCTATATAATTGTTTTCTTGTGATTTAAATCCAACGGCGAAATATGTCACAGAATCAATCTTACTTTTGGCAAACAACTAGACATAATGTCTATCTAAAACGTTCAGCCAAATATCACATGTTAATGGTCCTAATGGTAATACTAACATTCTCAACAGTTTGTCCAGCGGAAAGCGAGCCAAAGTTTAACGACGATGCACGTGTGGTCCAAACGGAAGAAGTTACCGTGAGTATTTAGCTCTGTAGTTTTGATAATTATATAAAATCTTTAACTTGCAGAAGATGATGATCCAAGCAGATAACGCATTCAATAACAATGGAAATGAACAAAATGTTGTTGACTCACCGAATGGACAAAAAACTGATGCGACAAGTACCAAGGGCACCACAGGCAATGTGGGCAATCTTGGTTTCATTCACGCATTCATTGCATCCATTTCAGTCATTTTAGTTAGTGAATTAGGCGATAAGACATTCTTTATTGCTGCCATTATGGCAATGCGGCATGCAAGGCTAACTGTATTTACAGGAGCTATTGCTGCATTGGGACTTATGACTGTTCTTTCCGCAGTCTTTGGAATGGCAGCAACAATTATTCCTAGGGTTTATACTTACTATATCTCGACGGCATTATTTGCCATATTTGGTTTAAAAATGTTGAAGGAGGGTTATTACATGAAAGCATCCGATGCACAAGAGGAGCTGGAAGAGGTGCAATCGGACTTAAAAAAACGGGAGGATGAGGTAAGTTGACTTAAGTTATTTATGCAGTAACATTCTTAAAAATACCAGTGCACGATGCAGTACTATGTCTGTTGATTTAAGTGCATAAGCAATCCTGTATATAACTTCACCACTATTTTTCCATGAAAATTGATTTCATTTATTCCTATGCAAAAAGTATTGTTGCTAAAATTTTCGGAGTTTTAATCACAACGAATTATTAACTATGAGAATAAGTTAATTAAAGATCGGTTAGAAAAAAAACTTCATTCTTTGGTAGGAGGTTTTCATCACCATCGTCTAACCAAAATAGTAGCCAATTAAAATTTTCAGCAGATGCCCTTTAATATATATACACTACTACAGCCGCTTGAACTGCTACACAACCACGTTAATGCGATCCATTCATTATATCGTAGTTGATATTGCAAAAAGTCGTACCTCAAGACAGTTTAATTGTATGAGAACAAAACAAAAAAGTTATTCTTTTTTATTATTAAAAGCATTACAATTCTTTTTTTATTTTTCCCAATGGAGTATTTGAGAACCTTAGGACTGCTCATTTCACTTACAAATGAAATAAAATCCCAACACGGAAAATTTTCGACTAACGACTTTTTGTTGGTTCAACAAAAATAGAAATATTAACATACTTTTAGATAAAATTCGTTGTGTTGCAGCTTTAACGACATCCACACAAATATGCTTACACAATTTTTTAAATAAATGATTTTGCCAAAATTCATTCATAACGCAATCGTTGAGAGTGAATGAAGACAATACCACAAAAAACAAAACCACAAGACGTGCTTCGGATACTAAGTGTTCAAATGCGATAAAAAAAAACATCTGGCGTTTATCACGGCCCTACCTTTTGGGAATGATTCATAACCATCCAAAGAGTAAAACTGCCAAAATAAATCATGTTAGACCTTTCAAAGTGGGCAATGAACTATAAATCCATCCCCCGGCACTTATGTGAAAAAAGGGAGCACACACAAATGTTAAAGAGCTGCGACGATGAGAATTTTTTTTTTCTTGTCGTTGGAAAGAACCTTTCTTCATTTCGTTTATACCACATCAAAGTTTAAGAAAGAACAGTGAATTTATTAACAAGAAAGACTTTCAAATGACAACGACTTCGTCATTTTGCGATCTTATAATCTTATAGTCTTCATAAGAAGCAAACGATGAATTTAAGCTTGATCGTAATAAAATTTAAAAAAGAAGGCTTCACAAATAAATCTGTTTCAACATTGATTATCCGCGGCACGCATGTCACACGGCAAAGCTATGGCTTTTATCTCATTTTATTGTTATTTAATCAGTTTCTCACTTAAATACTTTTAACAAAACATCTTTTGTAAGAAATTAAAAATTATGTTGTTTGTGTTCAATTTCCACTCTATTTAACTCACTCACATGTACCTCCTATTTAACCATAAAATGTGGATTTCCTTTATTTTTCTGTTGATGTTAATTACATTTTACATATTATTTAGCGCCTGTGTCATCTGCAATATCACATTTTATATTTTCATGACAAAATTTAATCATGTATGGTGTTAAAAACCTTCAAATATAACAGCTCAAGAAAAAAATGCATGGAGCTTATGATGAAACTGATGTCAAGGGTAAGCGTAAAAATAGCAATTCGGATGATGCAGCCGATGCAATAGGGTCACGTCTTTCTTCCAATTCGGAAATGCAGCACCGCCAGCGAAAGCAACTCACGTCCTCAACTTCAGCAAACATCAACATCGATGACACTGATAGTGATAAAGAAGATGAGAATTCTTCTCAGCGTCGGGCAATGCTGCCTGTGTCAGCAACAGTATCAATGAATGACTTCAATGATAAGCCTACAACATCGAAAATGTCCTCGTTTATTAGTAACCGTTCCATGTCCACAGAAACGACTGCTACACCAGTCGCCACAAATCAAAATTATGATAATAAGGCATCGGGCGATGCTAGTATGATCAACGGTGATGTTCATTCCAGTGTTCGATCGTTGGTTGATCCCGGCGTCCATTCAACCTCACTGCGCTACTCAACAGACCTGAACGCAACAGATAATATAATTAATGGTAGTCTATGCAAATCGAATTCTACTGGTCAGACAAATGGTAAAATGTGCAATGCTGATTCAGGTGCGAATAGCATGGAATTAAAACAACTTGGCAACAAGAAATGGGTTAGATTTCGATAAAATATAATTATCTGTTTTATATCCCCTAACTACGCCTCATTAAAAGCAATAAATTATGCTTCGTTTTTTTCCCTGATTGACACAAAATTAAAAATGTTTCCTTCTCAAATAATCTAATTGTTTGTTTTGTCTGTTTCAAATGGTTTGTCTTTTTAATCATATTTGTTTTTGTTCTGTTTCTTTTTCTTTGTATCAACTATCACATTTTTTTTGTTTGTTTGTTTATGTCTCTTCAAAGATAATAATAGTAAAAGTGACAAAAATAGTTACAGGCCTATTTCTTTATTGTCATCAGTTTCTAAGGTTTTCGAAAAAGCCATCAAGAAGAGAATGCTGAGTTACCTGGTAAAAACAAACTGCTCAGTTTGGCTTTAGGAAAGGGCTTGCTACAGAAGATGCTCTCTTGGAGTTTTACTCCTTGATTCATAAGGCTTAGTATGATAAAAAATATGTTGCGCTGGGCTTTTTGAAGACATAACCAAGCTTTTGACATGGTCAACCGCAGGGTTTTATTAAACAAATTATGCTTGGCAGGATTTTGTTGTTTTGAGTCCTACTCAAAAGATAGAACTCAAAAAGTTATAATAGGTAACTTTGCTAGCAGACAGAAAACGATAAACTAAGGTGTGCCTCAGGGATCAGTCCTGGGTCCCATACTTTTCCTGATTTACTTTTACTCCTTACTTAACCAACCATTTATAGGAAAAGTTACAGCTTTCGCAGATAATCTTGGCATTGCATACCGCTCGGATAATCCCCTTAACTTAAGCGCAGATATCAAGTCTAAATTATTAAGAGCCTCATAGGTTTGCATTTGCGAAAGGTCTTATGTCTCAAATTGTATTTGTGTGTTAGCCACAAAGAGAGTGTCGTTTGAACAGGCATCTTGTGACCAACGCTGTTTTAAAATTGAAACAGTAAATCATATTAGATACTAAGGCACTACTTTTGAACAAAATATGAGTTTGACCAAACATTCTTCGCTATTGACACAATATTTACGATCTACAGGACGGAGCTTTTATCATCTTAAACAATTTTCCGACATAAAAACTTTAAAAACCGGGGTGGGGTTTACCAAACAAAGATTGATCAACCATTGATTGTTTTACAAAAGTGTACTATAAGAAAAATATGTGGGTTCAATCGTCTAGCTTCTTTCACGGTTTTGTTCGGAGCATTAAAAACTCTGCCACTGAAACATTTGTACTATTTTAAAATTTCGACAATATTTTTTATGAGAAGTGGCCCTTTTTCTAATTTGCGAAGCAATTCATTCAAGTGATCCCTCCTTTTCGTATAGCTCTATTCCAAAACTTTTACTCGGTCGTTTCGTGCAAATTATTTAATAAACTTCCTAAAAATATCAGACGAATACGATCCTTGTCTCAATTCTTAAAACGTGTAAAAATGTGGTTTCTTGAGTTTGATCACGAAGAAATTTAGGGTTCGCTGCCCCATGTAGTCTAAGTATGTACATAGATACATTACATATTGCCGTGCTATTATATTGTATCGTATTAGGTTTTTTTTTGTCTTGCATTGAACTTATTGAATTTATTGTTAAATTCTGTTTGATTTCACTTAATTTTATTTTCTGCACTCCACGAAAAAATGATTAGGACAAAACAAAGTATGTTTATCCTTTAATTTATTGTTAAAAATTTGCAAAACGTAACTCAGTTTTAGTAATTGTAGTTATTCAACAATTCGAAAATAAACTTATTTTAAAAATTAAACGTTATATTTTAAATATATTTTTCAAATTTGATTCGAACGAAAAAAAGGCCGGCTAACGAAATAATGATAAGACTAACTTTTTTATTTTATAATGTTCAGAAATAAATATGGTTTCTAACCAAATCCACATTTATTACTTCGTGCTTGATCCTTAGTTGCTAATCTCGTCTCGAAGACGGCGTGGCATCGAGATAATCAATGATCGGATCTGATTAATGTCGATTTCTCCCCATTCTTCTTTTTAATTAGGTAAATAAATAGTTAATCAAAAATAAAATGAATACATTAACAAAGTGTATAAAAACAAATTAGTATATTATATAAATATAATTAGATAAATTCGTAATTAATGTATAGAGACCAATTTACAAGCACATCGTCAAGTCTTTTTTTTTAACAAGTTAATTGGTTAGCCAAAATATTATCTCCGTATGTACAGCGAATCATAAGAGTATTTTTTAAGCTAATGGATTCTTTGGAAGATCAATCCAACATTCCCTTTTTGATGAAGATCAGATGCAGGGTAGATTGAGCATCATTTTAAACAGCTTGTTTAACGACACTTACAATTTTTGAATATGGGTTTTGGCACAGTTCCCCCAAACTGGACAACCGTAAAGAAAAATTGCTTGTTTTGATGATTTTATTTTCATTTGACTTTTTCGAGTTTCGATTTTTAAATGGGTATATCATTCTAGTAGCAATGTTTATTTTATGTAATGTTTTTTTAAATATACTCTTTGAAAGTCAGTTTCTTTAGCTGATTATTCGGCAGGTAACAGATTTTTTTTTTCGTGTGAAAAATATGGCCTGTGTTTGTTTCCGAATTGACCTTTATTTTTTATTTTTTATAATATTCGCAGAGTACCTCTATCGAATATTAATGCCAAGACAATATTGCTGTATCATCAGCAAACATCTCACTCATTCATTTGGGGAAAATCGGGAGTATATACGTTGTATAAGATGAGGCTTTTAACAGCACCCTGGGGTTCGCCTGCAGGTGGATAAAATTCCCGCTTTCGGCAATTCTTTAAAAAATATATTTTTCAAGCCATCAAGTCCACTAGCTTTTTCGTTTTTAATGCTCGGGTTACAAGCTCTATGTCCTTTTCCGTAACAAAAATGACAGACGGCGTTTCGATTTTGATCGTATTGAGGTTGCATTATTTAAAGTGTCATCCAAGCTCTGGGCGACAGAATGATTTTTATGAAAACCAAATGCAAATGCGTTTGATTTTTCCACATCACTTTCAAGTTCGCTTATTCTACTAGTTATTTCATAATTGTTGAATTTGCTGAGAAACCAAACTATTTATATATAACAATTGTTACATCAGTAGATTATATTATTCATACAGAGGTTGTTCAATGAGGCATTCGAGGCGATGTCCATAAAGAATGCCATTTGGGAATGGTTCAATATCAAGGTGCGTAGATTTTAGTTATATAAAGTTTTAATTTCTGGTTCCAAGTTTGATAATGAGTTGCAAAGAGGTAACGATGATATGCCATGATTATTTGAACTTTGTGCAATTGCATAATGCTGTGATTGCTAAGTTTTTTGATAGCATCAAGTGAAAAATAAAGTAGAAGATTATTTCTGCATTTTCAATTATACGGTATACATACGTATCCATATATTTTTCCTTTTTGATATGCGTGTGTCAAATCAACTGGCAGTTTTCATTCTTGAAGTGACTAAACAACGTCTACATCTAATTTAGGAACTGGAGGGAACTTATAAGAAAAAAAAACAACTTATCTTTAGTGCAAAGTACGTGGTTTGCATAAAATAGAGCATTTCCATTAAACCGCATGGAAGATGACTCAAAACAGAAGAAAGAACAAAAATAAATTTACCATTACAGTTATGATATAATAATAACAAACGAAAGTGCTGCCGTACTATAAAAATTATTTTCAAGAACGCAGTCAGGGAAAACGATTTTTTTTTTTCTGTTCTTATCATTATTTCGTGGAGTGTATAACTAAATAAACAGTTCTCCTCACTATATAAATACAATTGTCACTCCTATTCTTATTTCTATGCGAGTTTTGTTGTTGTGATGGATAAATGGAATATGTACAGATAAGTGAAACCAAGAATAATGGATGACTGAATAAATTAAAAAAATTGCAAGAATATTAAGGGCAATGTAAATTTTTCTCTGAATTATTTCCCTATGTTTTTTAATTAGGATATTTAGTAATATCACTTAGGCTCTTTGTGGCTCGAGGCTACTGCAGCCTCACTCGTCTCCCACTCTTTACCTCGTTCTGGGTCAATGCATTATAAGGCTGATGTTAATCCCAGAGAAACTGAGATTAAATTTGTGCAACAAAAACCACAACTTGCTTCTTATATAAACAAAGTGTACTTGGTTTCACTGTTTCAAAGAAGGCGCGAATAAAGATTGTTCAATCTCTAAATCCGACCGTTTTATTGAACGAACAAAACTATCTCTGTTTTTAACTCTGATTGAAAATTCACTTTAATTTTTACTTATTGGTCGGATCGCAGAGCTTTAAAAAATTTTATATATCAAATTTTCAAATGAGGACTTGACTTTAATTTGTGAACGCACCCTTTCACTAATCATCGAACTGTCATTATCAATTTATTCAGTTAACTCAACATTTTAATCATGGTAAAGTACACGTCTGTAAAATATAAACATTTTCTCCCGAAATTCGGAGTCGGTGACCGCAACTTTAAGAGCGTTAACTTTAATTTTTGGTCGTAATTCTCGCCCTAGTAGGCAGGCAAAACAAATTTAGTGCAAACTTTTTAATCAACATATTCGTTGTGTGATGTCGGTGAAACAACGGGTTGTTCGAAAATATCGCTTAGCAAATGATCCAAATCAGTCAATTCCACGGCTTTCTCAAGAATTGGACATCGCTCAAACCACATTATGGTGTATTTTGCGCGAGGATCTTGGGTTACATCCATACAAGATCAAGCTGACTCAAGAATTGAATCTCCGATTGGGCTCTGCGGAAGATGCGCCAAGATGATTTTTGGCTCAATGGGTTCGTCGACGATAACGATCGTCACGTTGCTGTAAATGACCATCGTCATCACGTCATGATTACCGATTATTTTTGCCCCGAATTGGAAATATGGATTTGGACGACTTGTGGTTTCAACAGGATGGTGCCACAAGTCACACAGCAGACCTATCAGTCAATTGATTTATTTAAGAAAAGTTGTCAAGTTTTGTATTAAATTTAATATCTGATATAAAATTGATTCAAAAATTTGTTTTCGTTTGCAAGTTTTGTTGCTTACATTTCCGCGTTTAATTTTCCATCCCGATATGAAAAAAATCCTTTGGAATTGTACTTGCACAGAAAGCAACTCAGTTTTCTCTACAAGAACATTTGTCACATCCGAGGGAAAAAGATAAACGGAAACAAGTGAAATATGAAAAATGTTTCGATTTTCCATGAAAAATCGTTGGAAACTTTATGGCCACAGCTTCCTTGCAAACAAAGTTAGCATTTAGCTAATAGTCTGAAATTTTATTATCGATGAATTTTTCCTTCTGCAAGGCTTTGCCCTTGCTTTAGCACTAATTAAGTCAAAAATGTCGCCTTTTTGCCATAGAATAAATATGATCAGAGCAAAGAACCGCAGCTGGTGATTCGGAGTGGAGTCGGATTTATTAAAACGCTGGATCAGAATTGTAAGGCTCAAAAAATAGGCGCGGTACTGAATTTTTATAATATATTTTATTAAGACTCTGCAAATGTTAGTATTAATTGTGAACCAAGCCATGAAACAAAAATCATTATTTGCAGCAATAAATAAATAATATCACTCCCAATACCCTGTGCATGAAAAAGAAAAGTTAAAAACTTTCGAGATATTCTTATTCTTTTACTTTTAATATATATGGTACATGTTTGGGCAAAATTTTTTGTTTTGGCGGCGGGATTTGGACCCACAGCTTCAATCCGACTTCGAACGGTCACAGAATGTTGTTCATGGCAATCGCTAGAGTTGCGGCCGTGAATAAATTAAAGGGGACCTACCCAAGTATAAACCAGAACCTGCAACATCAGCTGCAGAGTGTTTATGTTATTCTTGTTGCTCGGATATTTTTCTGCATTACATTCAAAGCTTTGCACGATAGTCAGCATGACTGAATATGGTTTCGGTCGGCAATAAACTGCACTCTCTAAACCTTTTACCAAGCATTGGGCTATGTCTCATGTGCAACCATTAAACTTGGGTTAAAAATTGTGTAGTTTTATTCGTACAGTGCAATTTGCTACAGAAGGTCACATTTTTTTTAATTTATTAGATACAATGAGTAATTGTAGTTTTTAATTATTTTTTACCATTATTCCCTCAAGTTATGGGACATTAATTTAATTACTTTGTAACTACACATGAACTGTAATTGAATGCATTACAATTACCAATAATTGCAATTAATTGAAATAATTAGGAAAGTAATTAAACACCAAATAATTAGAAATGTAATTGAAATGAAACAATCAAGTCTGCAGTAAGGTTAATTTTTTAATTCCAGTTCATAAAAACCTTTTGGTAAGATAAGGATAAATGATATTTTTGGTGGATATTAAATTTCGCGTTCGATTTCAGCAAAATTAGCTTTTCAAAATGTTGATCGGAAAGTTTGTTTTTATGCCCGGCATTTAGAATGATCGAAAAAATAAAAAAAGAAGTTCAACTGGAGCGGAGGATGGTAAGATAGTATTCCATTTCTAGAAATTGCTGAAGACTCCTCGTGAGGAGGAACGTAAGAACCTCTAGTTCAGCTGCTGGAACAGAATGCAGTATCTGTTTAAATGCAAAGCATGATTATTGGGGTCTATTTGCTCATGGTCCTGGTCGATAACTGAGTTCTGCCGACCATAATGCAAAAAATAATTGAATGTCCTCTACATTCTTCCCAGACGTTTGCCTTAGTATAAACAGCCACATTATAGCAAGAAATTGCCGCTAAAATTGCAATATGGGATTCGCGATTATTCCCAAATATGGAGTCGAATCTGTGTGCAAAGCTTTTTCCATCACACGAATTTCCCTAGGCTGCTATCAGCAATTCTTTGAAACTTGACTCTGAGGGAGACTAGTTGTGTTAGATGTAATAAGTCTACAAACTCAGCACTCAACATTAACCTGTAAGCTGATCGTAGAATTGATTGAGCTTCTCCTATGCTTTTATTATTTTTTTACGAAGTTGAAAGTCGATTTCAACCTCGTTTCAACGGGATAGCTGAAGGAATGTCATATTGTAGAGAGAATCGATCACATTGGATTTCGGCCGACGAGATTTTTCTCATAGTTTGGAATACTAATAGAAAGCCTTTAATATAAATATTGCAAATTATTCATTGGGTACAAAGAATTGTTTTTTTGTAGTTCTGGTGTAAATGGAACATTTACTCCAGTAAGCCAAGAAAAAGTCACTTAGTTCTGTTTACTCATGAACATACGAGTCACGAGACAGAAATACAAAAATTTTAATCTATTCAAACGTTTATTTTACACGAATCCTGGTTTCAGAATTGGATGAGTTATGCATGTGATATACATTTTTCAAATGCATTGGGAAATAGGAAAAATCAGTTCATTGCAAATTGTTTACACGAAGTCTCTACAGATTACAAAAGAACATACTTTATTCCTTCAAATAATTTATCTTAAGGTGATCTTGTTTGGTCTAAGCCAAATGACTATACCTCAGCTCATCAATTGTGGCAATACAATTGAAAAATGAGAAAAGTTCATTCATATATTTGAAAAATATGGAAGCGAAGATGATATTATGGATGTTGAAGGGCATGAGCTGCTTTACGGTACGTATATTATATTTTTTCATTCCAGAGATCTTAATAATGGTTATCAATGACTTTGAGGACAGCACTTAATGCTTGCGCATAAGTGATTTTGGAATAAGAATCCGATTCTTAATTTTATTAATTTTCTAATTACTTCCGTAATTGCAAAATAATTAAATAACCATGCAATTACTTTTCGAAATAATCAGTTAATAATCTAATTACTGGAGTAATAACTCAATGTGCTAATGAGCGAATTAAGTAAGAACCGAACATTTATGGGAATTCTGAAACCATATACTTTTGAAGAAAATATTAGAAGCATTTAATTAAGTATTTTTTTGGTTATATTTTTGTAGGTATACGTACAGGAAAAAACAAAATTATAATATAATGAATATATGAATAGAATGAAAGTAATTTAAATAAATAAACTAAACTAAGTTGAAAAACAAAGCGAAAAAGGATTTTAAAAAATTTAACAAACATTTGTGTTGCTATTTTTAATAAAAGCAGCATTTTTACTTTTGTGCTCGAAAGCCGACTTCGTATCTCTGAAATTATCTGCCAGCCTTTGAAAAAAGCCTTTCACAAGGCACGGACGCAGCAATAACACTTAGCTATTCTTATAAAACTTTTATGAAAGCTCACTCTCTCCACCACTTTAGAGTATCTCCTTCTCTCTGAAGCCTGTCACAGTCTAGTATTCTTCGAACTTCTGCGATGGATTTACTTGTGGATGTTTCTTTTGGTTGATGTTCCGCAGCTTCTTTATCAAATTGTGCCCAAACATCATCATCACTGTCAGAGACAGTGTTAATATTTTTTTTGCGTTGAAGTAGATGGCCTTGGGTCAATATCAATATTGAAGGTTTCTTGGGAAAAGATATTTTCTTTGATTAAAACATTTAAATTGTTTTTTGAAATAATCGCCTTTTTTTTCGTTGTCCCAAGGTACTTTTCTCTAGCCCACCGAACTTCTCAGCTAAAGATTTGGTTACGGTTTTTATAAATTTTTCAAGCATTTAGCAAATGTTTTTTTTTTGTAAAACTTATAAACCGAATCCAATCCGTTGGCTAAGGGAATGACAAGAGGAGCTGTTAATTATCTCTCCCCGGAAACAGTTTTTGTTATTTTTTCAAATGGCTTTAAGATTTGACATAGTTGGCTAATAGTCACCCATTCGTCTAACGTTAAATGGTATGCTGAATCCATGTTCGTCAACGCCATTGGGGTTTTCATAGCATCCTCAAGTAAGTTAAACCTTTCCAACATTTAAAAGCAGGAGTTCCAACGGGTGGGTACATTCTGCAGTAAATTTATTGGGTTTTTACCTTGATTTTGTTGGTAAAGATGCACTTCTCATACAATGCAGATATAAGATTATAATATTATATAATTATAAGAGTGATTTCTGAGAGAGAGGACAGAGTAGTACTTGGCAGTTCATAGGACTGCAACAAATTCGCGAGGTGCTGGTTTTTCTACAAAGGGCTGGTTACGGTCGGTGAAAAAGGTGAAAAAAAAGTGTTTCGCAAAAACTCGGATCGTATTCACAAAATGTTCGAATTGCTACTCGCATAGCGGCAACTCTGACTTTGCGTGTACACACACCACATGGGTGTACGTACACCACTTCGATCGAATCACAGTTCGCGAAGCCGTCGCGCTATTGCCCGAATATATTGCATAGTAGCTGAAGTGAAACAGCCGAGTAAGTGCTGCGCTGTCAAACGTCACGAAGCAGCACTCACAAAATTCGCCCACAATGGTATCGCGCGCCATGTCAAATTAGTGTCACTCCTGTAAATCTGTAACTCAGCTGTATATTAGAAATATTAACTTGGCCAGCAAAATTCGGTGGCAATATTCTGCCACTGCGGCTGCGGCACGACTTCTGCATCATTATAGGCACACGCGCGTCCTGTTTTGTGAATTCAAGCATGATGTGAAGAAAAAATCATTGCATTCACGATTAGCCATTCATGGTTTATTTGTAAGTCGTCCACAGACTGTGAATGTGAAATTTCATTCACAGTGAATAATTCACAGGTAGTGATTTTTTGCAACTCTAATATTTTCTGTTGTTGGTTTGATGAGGAAATCGTTGGTTTATTTTCTGAAAACATATTTCTTCAAAGGCCCGGTTTATCAGTGCTGAGTTAATTTTATTCGGGGTTAAGCCCAAATTAATCCCAGAAAAGTGTTTTTCAGGAAAGAGTTTACCCCGAGCCAATTCAGCTTATTTGGTTAGTTAACTCCGGATTAAATGAACAAGTGTTTTTAAACAGATACTGAATTTAACTATTTTGCGAAAAAAAAGACTGGTTAGATCGCGACAAATCATTTATTTTTTTTTAGATTAGGATTTTTAAAACAGATTTCATCTTTCAAAGGCATCCGCTTTCAGCATTTTAAAGCTTATCCAGCCACACATTAAAAATTGTATTAGCAAGTTATGAAAGAATTAATTAGTTTTTATTTTATTTTTGAATCTCTCCTCTTTTGTCAAGTAACATTTGATCTGTCAGAATAGACAGATATCGATAGTTTTCTGACAACTTAATTGATAACATGGAGTCAAACTTAACCCTGCACTGAAACACTGCTCCATGGGTTAACTCGGGATTAATTTTATCCGGAGTTAGCTAACACTGAGTTAACACAGCATTGAAAAACTGGGCGTAAGGATTTGGAAATTGATGCAGTTATTTATTATGTGATGAATTGATATCGGTGAATGGTTAGTTTTTGTTGATGTAATGCTGTTGGGTAAGCTTAGTGTGTACCAATCGGAGGCGAATGCTTTGGATAGGTCCGCTTTACTTTTCAGAGTTGTTTCTTTGTAGTTTAGATGTTTGTGTGTTTATAGATCTTATAATGTTTTATATGGTCTTTCCCCTCGTTTACTATTTTGTACCATCCAGAAGAGTTAAGTCAAATTTCTTCTTGCATTATTTGATGTGTTTTTTTTTAATTGGCTCGCTCTTGAAGAGGATATGAATACTCTTATAATGCGTGTAACATGGAGTGAGAGGAAGAATTAGGAGGAGAATAAAAGATAATGTAGTGGTTTGAGAAACTCAGATGTATTTGGTTTCAACTCATTTCCGTGGGTGTAGTCCGAAACGGGACGGAGGATTTTTTGTATCGACCTATTAGCGTTCACCTAATTCGCAGGATTTTATTCGACACTTGTTTGTTATATGTACTTTTGAAAGTTTGGAAGATTTAGCTTAACAACTGCGCTCTCAGTGTTATGCCTTCACAGCAGAGCCATCCACACACAGTCCACACAATGTTGAACATTACAAAATGTTTTGATGCCATGGTGGTTCTGATTAGGTGTGGATAGCAGATGTTGTTTAGATGCTTCACAGAATCTTGGTCTGCTGTTTCATTGCATGGTATTTGCATGTGGCTTGGTATCCTTCAGTTAAGATTCTTCTGATATTGACGGTATATGATAGCAGGAATGAAATTTTGAGAGCCTTACTTGATTTAACAACACTGAAACTAGTGCTGTCTATAATTTTAGATCCTACAATGAAAATGAACATGTGGTCTTTTAGTTTATTTTGAATTTCGAGAAAGTTCTTACGGAATACTGTGGGTAGGGTAGGGTAGGGACTTTGTGTACCTTCAGAGGGATGTATCTATTGTTTTTTTGGATTAAAGGTCCAAGGAGGGTTATTTGGAACTAAATGTTTGATAGGTATGTACGGAAACGGTTCGATCAAAGGTCGAAAGTATCTTTTTTGGTAGTTTTTTTGGCTTAACATTTTTAAGCAAATTAGGAAGTGGGGTATCAGTACTGAATAAAAGCGTCTTAGAAAGCTTTATAGTTGACATGTCCCTTAAATATTCAATTGAGTACATATTCGATTCGAATAGAAGGTTGTCGATGTTGGTTGTACGATAGGCACCGAGAGCTGATCTTTAATTTTATAAACCTGATCCTTAGGGGCATATTCGATTTTGCTAGTGAGGGTTTGCTAAGGGTTGCTATTGAATTTTTTACTTGAAAGAAATTTTATGACATTAAGGCGATTTGATAGCGGAGGAAGAAGATGCCTGATGTGTGTGTTCTATATCGTTTGTTTATGTTGATTCCTAAGATTTTTAATGAGTCTACCTTCTGGATCTGTATGTTTCCGAGAGTGATGTTCTATGTACATTTTCGTTTACGGCATATTTGAAGTTGTTTCGTTTTATCGATTGAAAGTTCTGCTCCTGAATATTGGCACCAGGCTGTTACCTCATTGAATAAAGGGACAAGGTTGAAATTAATGTTTTTTTGTTTATATATATTTTTTTATAATAAGAAATTCATCAGCATATGATCAGAAGTTTATTTCTTTCTTAATGGGTGGGCAAAATTTTGGATAATATTTGATAGGCTATTAGGGGGAGGATAACTGAGACGGGTTATCCTTGATGTATTCCGTTGTACATATGACCTGAAGAAATTAACATATCAAAAAGTCTTTACTAGGTAAAAATTCATGAAATAAATGCACAAACCTGAAAAATGGCATTAAACTTGGTTGGTGGGTATGGGTTCGTTTAATCGTAAATCGTAATGTTTGTCCATTCTTGCAATGGGAAATTTGGCATAACATAGCTCTGTAACACATGTGGTTCCGAAAATTTTTACAAAAAACATACTTTATTTTTTCGTTTCATTATTGGTCTTATTTCTTTTGATATTTATTATTTTCAATAGATTAATTCAACCTTATTCAAAACCATATAATTATTTGGTATAAAGGTGTGCATCCCTTAAGTTGAGTTGCTTATTATTCCCTGCAATTGGAGTTGGATTTATTTTATTTATTCCATTTCGTCCATAAGTCTACTTTAAGTGCATTTTTTCTGCTTTCTATAAACTTATGCATTTATTTATATTTTCTCATGAAATCCCATTCTTTATTTGCAACAGCGTGATCGTGAAGTGTCCTCGACAGTTGTTCAAGATCCTGAAAGTGGAGTTCGTAAAAATGTCAAGCGGTCGGGTGTCTATTTGGCATCAAGGATTTTTATGCAAGCTTTTACTATGACCTTCTTGGCTGAATGGGGCGATCGGTCGCAATTAACAACAATTATTTTATCAGCTCGCGAAGTAAGTAATTTAACATTTTCAATTATAAATTATATATTTTTGTTTGTGTTCATATTGAAATGGTTAAGTGGGTCAGGGATTAAAACACGTTTAATTTGCTACGGAACTTAGCAAAACTTACTAAAATTGAAATATATTTTTTTTTGTATTTTATTTTTTATTAACTTTTTTATTCAAAACTACTGCAATAGTTCCGAATTTGTACTTGGATGCTATTTGTATCATTTCCATTTCAATTTAATCTTACATCCAGTATGATTTGAAGAAATAAGGTCGGTGGCAGATCTTGGAATCTATATCCAGATGAATCGAAGTCAACACTTCGAAAATCTCTAGAATAACCTATTCCTCTCATCAAAAATATATAAAAAGTTTTTACGTCGTTATCTCTTTATTCAATGATAATATACAATGAAACAATTTAAAAAAATTACGATGAATAATGTCTTTTTATTTCATAGAAATTCCGAATATTTGACATCATATTTAAAATTTGGTCCTTGAGGTATCTACTCACGTTTTTGAGGGAAAAGGTGCCATTTGCTCGCTCAGACTAAAAGTTACGATAAAAAAATTTGAACAGAAAATATTAAGAAAAATATAAGCTTTTATTTAAGACCAATTTTATGAGAAAGTGTCGAGCCGTTTCGGAGTTATGGCTCCGAAACCTCACTCGCTAACGAAAAATAGCGATTTTTTTAAACTTTGAGCGACCGTCGGCACGTGTTAACGTGATCCAATCGTGATCAAACTTCGTCTATCTTAAAATTAGGAAAGGCTGCACAATTTGTGGGGTTCCAACGACAAAACTCCGACTTTGATTTTTTAATAGCTTACGACCACCCTATTGGACATACAAGAGCATTTTCGTATGAGCCAATACAATTTACTATAACGCATGTTCAGTTCCTATCTTTTAAGGCTTCCGTACCGAGAAAGTGAAAAACGCAACCCTTATAGGATCACTTTGTTGTCCGTCCGTCAGTCCGTCAATGAACCTTTTCTTAGGAAAGCGTGGAGGTATCAAGCTGGAATTTGTATCATATACTCAGGTCTACTGTCCCTTGGAGCCGTGTAAAAATCAAACTTCTTAGCCAACGCAATCAAAAGATACAGCAGTTTATGCCGAAAATTTTCGACACTCGCAAGGGAACTAAAACCTACAGGGTACTTCCCGTGAACTAAGAACCGTGAAATTTGGTACGAAGCAACGTCTTATAGCACACATTAAAGGCAAAATTGCGAAAACTGCAAATGTTTAGTTACATCATATAATAAAAAAATTTTAATAATTTTAAACTTACTACCCCTTTCCTCATAAACGCAAAGAGGTATTAAACTGAGGTCTATAATACCTTTAAACTGTAACAAAGTCTTCTATGACAAAGCAATCGAAAGAAACAGCAATTTAAGCCGCGTATTTTCAAAGTCGCAACTACTCGCAAGGGAATCAAAACCTAAAGGGTACTTCCAGTCGACCTAGAATCTTGAAATTCGGAATGAAATAAATGACTCGCACTTGGCCCGTTTTGTTCCCTACATGTGCTTTTCAGCGCAGGTTTGTATCTAGTGTCATGCCTAGATATTAAGCTGTGTTTGCGTATTCTAATTTATTATCATTCATGAATACTGATGTGCTGAACACTTTTATTCGTGAAGTTAATATGGACCGACTTTAGGTCATATAATTTAATTTTCCATTTTTGATATATTATTCACTGTCTTCTGTAGCTTTTTGTCGCTACTTCGACAGATTCTCCCACAGCGAGGACAGCAGTAACATCTGCAAATTTTGCCACAGTTGTTTCGTCACTATTTGGCAAGTCGCTGGTAAATAAGATATATAATATAGGGCCAAGGACACTGGCTTGAGGTACGCCAGCTTTTATTTCTCTTAGTCAGGAGTAGTCATCTTGTTTGATTCTTAAGAATCTCTGCGTTATATAGGGTTCTAGAATTTCTGAGTATTGCTTTGGCGGGTGCTTTTGCTATTTATGGATCAGTCCTTTGTGCCATGCTTTATCTAAAGTTTGTGCTACATCTCTTTCGTTTTGTCAATTCTGGTCGCTTTTCTTAAACTGCATTGTTCAATTTTGTTAGTTGTTCAATGTTGGCATCTGAATTGATCGTTCGGTTGGGTTCAAAGTATTACAATTCCTTTGTAATCCGATCAAACTGATAACATAACTTTCTCTTGATGAATATCAGCTTTTGATGTTGTTTGAGCCGGTTCACCTGGCTTGCCGATTATCATTGTTGTAAGTAACCCATCAATCAATCACCACCAGTTATCAATCGTTCAAAAAATTGATCATTTTCATTAAGTTCAATAACAAATCGCAGTTCCTGAGGTATAAAAGTTGTTTTAAGCGATTTTCAATTGCATGAAGCTTCTCTCCAATCTCACTTGTTGTACTGTGACGATTCGAATAGATTATTGCTTTGATTTGGTCGTCATCAACTTCAACTGGACGACCAGAGCGTTTTTCATCTTTGAGTCAAAAATCACTCGAACGAAATTTGACAAACCAATTTTGACACTGCCGTTCTTTTAAAGCTTCGTCGCCATAAACAGCACATAACTTTTTGTGAGCTTGCGATGCGTGTTTTCCTTTCCGGAAATAAAAAAGCAAAATATGACGTAAATGTTCGTTTTGATTTTCCATTTTTCAACAGACGCCAAACAAAAACTACACAACCGATCAAACAATTTTTTTTACTGATTGACAGTTGAAGTACCAACTGTAAATAACAAAATGTGTTTGACGTTTCGATTACGTCAGCAAACCTAAAAATTCAACTAAAGCCATCTATGAGTGAAATCCGCATTTACTTAGTTGCCAACCTGATAGCTTATACAACATAGGCAGTATCGGTAGGATGTACCTTTACTATGTGGTTTGAATGGAATCATACATACCTCCGCGACTTTCCACATGCTTAGTACATGCCTTATCCTGAATGCAGCATTTATGATCTGTGCTAGTTTCTTAAGGCCATTTATAGGGAATTGTTTTAGAAGTCTTCAGTCTCTCTTCCTCGCACATTTCTTCCGCTTCATAACAGTCTAAATGTTTATATCGTTGGAAGGCACCTTTGAGATGCTTGTCAAATAAATTAACCTTTTCTTGGTTGCTGTTTGCCCAGTTACCGTCTGTGCTTATAACTGGTGGAATGTGTGCAATCATTTTCTTTGTTGCCTTCCAGAGTGCATATTCGGTACTAGCGTCATTCGTAGAATTGGTAAGGTATTTTTTAAGAGATTCATTTTTGAATATTCTTATCGACCTTTTAAGCTGACTGTTTAGATTATTCAGTATTGCTTTGTCTGCAATAATATGATTGATTTTCGTTTTGGTTTTAGGTGTTGCAGCCCATGCAGCTTTTTGGATATTAACTGTAATTATCTGAACAGCCTCTACTAACTGCGAGTTAAATACTATCCCCTAGTTTCTGTCTCAAGTAGTTCCAATCAGTCAGTTAATTAGCCAATCTTGAGCTTTTTTTCTTGGAAAATGATTTTATCTCCCAAGGTCAAAAGTTTTGTGAAATGATCTGAGTCAAGAGCTAGCCCCTCTTCTACTTTTAAAATATTTGATGAGATATTCTGTGTAATAAAAACGTCTTCATGATCTGGGGTTTTCTTCCAATCTGTTGGCCAGTACGTGGGTTTTCCCGTTGAGTGATATTTGCGCTTATTTCATTTATTACTTCATCTAGTTCTCTTCATCTCGTATTTGTCAACCTAGAAGCCCAAATTGCTTTTAGCATTAAAATCTCCGACAGCGATAAATCTATTGCGAAATATGCGGAAGAGGCCAAGGAAGTCATACTTCTTGAGATTATAGCTGGGAGAGCAGTAGATTGATGCAACTGAGATTATGTGTCCACTTTTCGTTTTCATATTAATAGATATTCCTTGTGTGGGACAGAATTGGAATTTGGTGTCTAGTTATGGGGATGTGGGGAGTGATATTATTAATACCTTTGCAGATTAAAGTTTGCTAAGTGTGTAAGTGTAAGTTTTGCGTCTCTGACACAAGACATATATCTATTTGGTTCATGTCGAGAATTATTACTTGTATTTCGTCTTTACGATCTACGATCCCATTAGCATTCAATTCCACGATTTTTATATTATCCAACATGCATGTCTTCTTGGAGCAGTATAGTTGCTATAGCTGGTATTCGGGGTTTTGTGTTTGATTGGTTCATGTCCTACTTGGCGAATAGATCTCAGATAGCTAAAATAGAAGGGATAAGGAGTGGAATCAAATATATTAATATGGGTGTACCACAGGGCTCTGTTCTTGGGCCCATACTTTTTTTAATTTACGTAAACTCTATATTTGGGCTCAATTTTAGGGGAGTTTTAAGGGCGTTCGCTGATGACATAGGTTGTGTTTATGGCTCAGATAGCGTATTAGATCTAATAGTTGATATAAACTTACTTTGAACATGGTTTGCAGAGCACAAATTAACCATTAATTCTGCAACTAAAGTTATGTTTTTCAGCCTGTCTTCTAACAGTTCAAAGTCTGCGAATATCTTTTTCCATGCGCCAGAGTGTAAAAAATTCAAATTGAGCATTTGCACTTGAAAGAAGTGAAGACTGTAGTGGTAATTGTTTTTTAATTGAGGTAGTCGAGGAGTTCAAGTATTTGGGGTTAATAATTGACTCTCAAATGTCTTTTGCTCACCACACCGAAGCTTTGAGGAAATATTTGCGTCTTACACTGAGAAATTTCTTTTGTTTGAGAACCGTTTGTTCTACAAAACTATTAACTGCTATATATTATGGAATATTCCATTCCAAATAACAATATGGAATTACATGCTGGGGTGGAGTCTATTTTAATAAGATACAACCTCTTCTGACCTTGCAAAAATATATTTTAAGAAAAATTTGCTATAAACATCGTGTCCATCCTAGTTTTCCACTGTTTCGAAATTTGAAAATTCTTCCAATTCGTCACCTTTATTGTTTTTAAGTGATAAAGACAGTTTTCATAAGATCTGGCAATCTAAACTTAAGGATTCTTGAGAATTACAATCGTCGTGGAAATTCTTTGCGGCTAATCCCTGTACCTATTTTCCTGACTACTGCGTTTCGAAATGTTTTTACCGTAATCTCTTGTCGATTATTTAATAAATTACCTCAGTCATTGAGATCATTAAACTTAACAAATATGTCCTTAAAACAGATAAAAAATTGGCTTTTTAGTTTTGAACTTCATGAAATAGAACACTTACTCAATGTCCAGGTGTAAATTATAATTCTTTAAGTAGATACAAATTCTAACATTCTGGTATTAATTAAATAAATAATGCACAATTTTGGTTCCTTTCGAAATGTCACCCCACCACTATCGAATTCATAGTAGATCTTGTTTTTTGAAGTGTAATTATCACTATTTTAGTTTAAAATATAAATGTCACTAATGTTTCTCTTTTATTTTGAATTGTATAAATTATTAAGTAAATTATAAATTATAATGTATAATATGAGAAATAAAGAATTTATTATTATTATTATTATATTGTAGTATAGCTTTATTTTTTTTTTTTTTTTTTAAATAGTGCACGTGCTCAAGGGATTGGTTGGACCCTTATAGTGCGTTTACACAGCACGAGCAGAAGGAAAGTTAGAAGGGAGAGAAAGAAGGTAGCGGTGCACATTGGTCTTAAATTGCTGTAGGTTGCAGTGCCGAGGAAAAGTAGAGCGAGGTAACGCATTCCACATGCGCGATGTTCGGCCTATAAAAGACTCTCTAAATTTCACAGTACGCCCGAAAATAGGCTTAAGGATAAACTGATGAGCATTCAATGATGTGCGGGTGTTGCGAGTGAATTGGTGGAGGGGCGGAATGCAATTAGCTATTTCTTCGGAGCATTGGTGTTAAAAGTAGCGGTAAAAAAGCGACAGGCAGGAAACATTTCTTCGATGTTCCAGCGAGTTTATTGATTTTGTTATAGTGCTGTCGTTTATAAGTTTTACCGCACGCTTTTGGATTCTATCCAGCAGGTGCAAAGTGGTTTTAGGTGCACCTGCCTACATGTAAGCGTTGTACTCCATTTTTGGCCGAATAAAAGCCTTATAAATTGTAGCTAAGTCAGAAGGGGTAAAGTATTTCTTGCACCGGCTTAGGAAACCTAAACATTTCGCTGCATTCTTGGCGACATCGAATATGTGGTCATTCCAGCGTAAGTTAGAATTCACGCGCATACCGAGCATTGAAAGTTTTTCGGTTTCATCGACGCAAGTGCCATTCATGGACAATGGCTGGGTATAAGGGTTTCGCTTTGATGACATAAGACAGCATTGTGTTTTGGAAGCATTAAATTCTACTCGGTTAGCTAGACCCCATTTGAGTTGTTCTCCATCCTATATTGAATTTTTGTCATGACAGTTTCCATACTTCCATTTGCTGCAATATGTGCATATGTCCAATTTTGTTCATTTCGTTCCCGCTCCTGTCTCAGAACATATTTGGGAATTTGTTGGTCTTTGGGTAATTCTTTTAGTATTATTGGTTGCAAGTCCTTTATGTTTTTGGGTGCGTCTTTTCTATTTGTTTGTCTTTTGGTTTGTTTATGTTTTCTATCTTTTGCCAGCTGAATCTGTTTAGCAATTAGGCAGCCTCTATAGTTAGCTGGATGCTTTTCGTTGCGATTGGCGCATTTTGCTGGTTCGTCTTTTTGGTTAATACAATCTTTGGTATGTTGATTTTCTGCACACTTCACGCATCTAGGTTTAGAGTTGCAGTATTTGAGTGTATGTTCATACTTTTGGCAGTTCTTGTACTGTGGGACCAGTTTTGATTTCCTTATCTGCACTTTCATTCCAAGGATATCTTTGATTTCATATATTTTTTTGATATTTCCGTATGCTCGAAGGAGAGCACATACATCGGAAGCGGTACTTTGCTTTTTGATTTAAGTTAATTGGCGGCTACTAATATCTTTATGCTTTTATTTTTTAGATCAGAAACTATACTGTCTGGTGTAAAAAATATATATTATTAATTTAATACTGTTTCCATATGTGTTAGTATCAGTTTATAAATTTAATTTCGTGCGGACTGATCTTCGTTCTTACACGATATTTGAATTTGAAATTTTTAACCGTGGAAACAAATGAGTTTAAAAAAGTTTAAAATGGTTTTCTGATGAAGTAGCGAAATTCATAAATATAAGATTATTAGCGAAGATGTGAAGACGTGTACGCATACGATTTTGTTTAATACCTTTAGCATAGTATTCATTACTGAATTTTGTCTAGAATATTATTTATTTATTATTTTATTTTATTATTTATTATCATTTATATCGCATGTTCTCAAATATTACATTATATTTATTCTTTTCATAAATTCTATTTACAGGATGTTTACGGGGTCATTATAGGCGGCGTTCTTGGACATTCAGTCTGTACGGGCTTAGCTGTAATTGGAGGGCGTATGATAGCTCAAAAGATATCCGTTCGCACTGTTACTATCGTGGGAGGCGTGGTGTTTCTTCTATTTGCGATAACATCTTTGTTCATGAGTCCCGACGAGGATGCTTAAGCGCACTACTATGATTATCTCTGACTCAAACATTTAACATGAATTTAATACGCTAGCACTTTTATTGTCACAGAAAAAGAAACATCAGATTTTTCAAAAAGAATCATTTATCAACTATTAAAAAGTGCCTTCTAAACGCTAATTACTTTTTATAAAATGATTTAAAACACTAACGTCATCATATATTTATCATACTCCAATTAATGATTTGCCTAAATTTTATTGTTTTAAATCTACATGTACATATGTATATTCTTCAATATTTTTTCATGTTTACAATTTGAGTTTACATTTTGCCAAATGACTTAAACGTTCATCGCTCAAATGAACATTTTTATATTTGGAGTTGAACCTAGTGGTCTCGTAAGACGACGCTGTATAAATGTTATCTTCGTTGAATATGTATTTATATTTAAGAGTGAAAACAATGTAAACTAAGAAAAGTTTGTAACGAAAGAAATGTGTTAGCGAATTAATAAAGTATTACACAGACATTACTGTAAATAAAATATAAACTTGCAAATGTGATGTTTTGATTGAATCTTAGTTTAGCAAAATTTTAATTTACATACATGTATGTCACTCGTTTTTTTATATTTTGTTGTTTTCATGCAAACAGCATAGTGCGAGTCGTTGGATAAGGAGAAAAAGGAAAGATTTTTGTAGTAGTTTGAAAAACTCAGATGTATTTGGTTTCAATTCAATTCCGCTGGTGGAGCCCGAAATGGGACGGATGATTTAATATCGACTTATTGAAAGTTTGGAAGATGCAGCTCAACACCCTGTTGTCAGTGTTATGCCTTCTACACAAACCACAACACGAACTTAGAACTCTAGCCGATACAACAACCACTAAAACAACACCACCCATCAGTCAAACTATTATCGCTGTTCGACCAATCCAGTGACAGTGCCATTTATTTTATCCCAATAGTCAATGGTGGCTGGACGAGGAGTTTAACCTAGGAGTAAAACCAGTATCCAACCGTTAGCAACAGAATGCACATATTCTATAATATAAATTGTGTGTGAGGTACCGTCGAAATTTATTTCTCGCTTGAAAGGCCTGTTGATGCCATTAAGTATGGAATACTATATAACATCGTTCAAATGTCTGCCGCGGCTTCTTTGGGCGGCGTGCATCCGAAATGTCCAATTTTGCATGACTCTGGCGCATAAATCAGACTGAATTTGACTGATGACATGGGTTATGTTGACTTCGACGGCCGATCACATAAAAATGCTCACTGTCGTATGCACGTTGAAAATAGTACTAGAAATATTTTACCACATTGCGTAGAGACAGCTAATAAGTGCCAAACGCATTTGTTGACATTTTTTTTTTTATTTGTAAATTAACATTGTTTCGTTTAATTGTAATAAAAAAATAAAATATTTTCAATATTCTTTATCTTTATCGTCTGAAAATGTGTTATTTGTTGTTTTCTTTTACTCCGAACGTTTTTGCAGATATTCCTTCAACCGCAACCTGCAATCCGCATGCTGACGAAATTTTCATGTCCAGCTGGCTCAGAAGTTTATCTTCATTGGGGTCACCTCCAGTTTTTTTGCAACGTTTGTTGAAAGACATCTGATAAAGTTCCCCAAAATTTCCTTCTGCAGGGGGAAAATTTTATTGGTGCCGTGAAATAAGGCCAAATGAAATAAGGCCAAATTTAAAAATTTGGCCTTATTTCGCTTTGTGAAAGTGAAATAAGGCCAAATTTCTACGTTTGGCCTTATTTCACTTTATGGAAGTGAATAATCTAAAGTGAAATAAAGCCAAATCAACTTATCCGCCGTGTAGTCGTGTAAAAAATGACTTAAAATGAAAAAAAAGGAAAAAACAACAACGACAACACTTACAATAAAGTAGTATAACGGCTTTGAAAGCCAGAAACATGTTCTTTAATCCTGCGTTTAAATTATATAGTTAACTTTAATAGTTTTTGAAAAATTCGCATGCAAACTCAAAATTTTGATAAAAAAAATTAAAAAAACAAGTTTAGACCAATTTTTTTCAAAATTGTGAAATGAAGTGCTAAATTTGCTTTTTGAAGTCAATGCTCGTATCAATTCTGAATAGAACACAAAAAACCGAATGGTTTTATGTCTTCTAGTTTTTGAGAAAATTGAAAATTACTATTTTTGTTTTGTGACATTTAAGTGGTCTTCCTTTAAGGTAACCGAATGAATAATCTATTAAATGTCCGGCATGCATGGGTGGCCCCGTTTCGCGGGTTAAAGGAATTCAACTTTCTTTCCGTAGTCAGTCCACGCTCACGCGACTTCGTCGCTCCGCTCAGGGTACCTGCTTTTTGCCTGGCAGGCGCCTATGTACTTTTTATTATATTTCAAAAAACAATGGATGAAAAAGGTATTGTATTTTAAATTGGTTTGAAATATATCTTATATCAGTAAGCATAAATTAATATTAATACATATGTACATATGTATACAGGAAACCCCTCCAGTTTTTTCTGCTTTCAATGCTCCAATGAAAACAACAAGTGCTCTCGAAGGATACAACAGTCGGCTAAGCCGAAAGCTTACAAAGCATGGTAACTTTTTTAAGTTCTTAGATTGCTTGCTCGACGAGGATAGAATTAAATCCAGAGAGTTCATCATGTCCTTAGATGGGACTTTTGAAATTTTTGAACCTCCTTAGAAACGAGTAAAGGACAAGCAGGCACATATTGAAGCAGCTTTACAAAAATTAGACAGAAAAATCATTTCCATCACTGATTTCCTAAATCAGATGACGAATGATCATAATAATATACTTGCTGAAGATGCTTCAAAATTGACACTCTGCCGTGATGAAGATGAAGAAGTTCAGGAAGTTGATGAACAAACGCTAAATGCTGATGAAACCCAAATTCTTTGCGTGATTTGTTCCGAGAATGCTCGAACTATACTCCTGCAACCGTGTAATCATTTTAATTTATGTTTAAATTGTTGTACACGGTTGTCGGAGAAGTACATGAAAAATAACACTCCGATTCTGTGTCCAATTTGTGGGCAAATTGTCGAAAATAGTACACGAATTTTTTCATAAAAGTTTATACTGAAGCATTATTTTGACAAGTACATACATATATTTATGCACATATGTACGAAAATATATAAATTTTCGTTCAACTATACATTTAAAATAAAAATATTATAACAATTGAGTCAAATGTGTTCACTTTATTCATTTCAAACTTCTTAGGATGGTAATTGATTTATGTCGGGTAAGCTAAATTAAAACTAATAGAAAGTGAAATAAAGCCAAATTGGCCTTATTTCACTTTTACAAAGTGAAATAAGGCCAAACGTAGAAATTTGGCCTTATTTCACTTTCACAAAGCGAAATAAGGCCAAATTTTTGAATTTGGCCTTATTTCACGGCACCATTTTATTCAACATCGACGTAAATTATATTTAAAATAATGAGCAAAAACACAGAAAATAACAACAAAAAGGAATATTCTTACATATTGTTTTTCTCCCAAACTCCCGCGACTTCATCCGTCAGCAACAATGATACCGAGCTAAAAAAAAATGCACGATCACGTATGACAGAATGCCAAATTTCGATACTCACTATTCGATATCGTAAGCTGTCATACCAAATGAGTAAAATTCAGTCACGCATTGCTCGATAACTGATGTCGTAATTCGACCCCTCTCTTGTGGCTTATTCGTTAAGACGTGCGACTTCAAAAAACCCCACAAGAAAAAGTCTAATGGCGTCAAATTGCACGTTCTCGGTGGCCAGTTGACATCACCTCCCCGTCAGATGACCATGCCCTCGAATCGCTCAGGCAGAATTTCCAATGTGGCGTGAGCAGTGTGGCACGTAGCGCCATCATGTTGAAACCACATGTCGTTGGTATCCACATGATCCAATTCAGGGCAAAAGAAATGGTAATCATCGACCTATAGTGCTCGGCGTTGACGGTGATGACCTGGCCAACGTCGTTTTTAAAGTTATATGGACCGATCTTTTAGGGATGCATTGGACGCTCTTGGATCTTATGTAAATTAGTATCGCCCGAAATTCCACAATTTTGTTTGCTGACGCACCCATTCATCCAAAAATGAGCCTCATCGCTCAAGATGATTTTTCGATGAAAATTAGGGTCACTCTCCATTTGCTCCAGAACCCATTCAGCGAACACATGTCATTGTCTATGGTCGTTTTTCTTCAGCTCCTGGGTCATTTGAATTCTGTACGGGAGCATGCCTAAATCACGATGCGAAATTCGAGAAATTGTGGTCCGCGAGAGGCCGTGTTCTTGTGAGCGACCCGAAATCGACGGCACATCCTGTACACTCTCATGGACAGTGTTTGTGTTTGTTGACCGTTAACTGAACCAGTAGACCTAAATTTATACATCACACTGTGAATAGTCCTCTCGGAAAATAGATAATTGCGACCGTAAAACTGGCTAAGCACGCGGAACGTTGCCCGAACAGAACACCCATTTTGATGAAACATTTTTTTTGCACGTATTGTTAAATGCTATATCCGTCCATGGTGATTTGGCAAAACAGACTTAATAAATGATAGCAAGGTTGACAGATGTAGCTATCAACTGTCAAAATTCGGAAGTCCCTATTCGAAGACCCCTTATAATATCCTGTTCTAGTGGATATTAGACAGTCGCGTGGTTCTTCAGAGAGTGGCGGAAGTAGTCGATTGAGTAATTGATGAAAAGTGAAAAACCAGAGATGAATTAATAAAAGTTTTTTGTTAAGTATGTATTTCTGGTGAGAACACCAGACAAAATGAGCTCTTATCAAAAAGAAAACCGAAAGTTATTATTTGCAATTGGAGGATCTAATGGAATGTTAACATTTTGCGTGATTTCTTCGACTTCATTTCGCAAAGAACGAAACTAGAGAAGCCTCGCGTGTAAATTAATTCAAGCTTATCGTTCTTTTTCCTTTTCTTTTTTTTATCTTTTTATTTCTTTATATTAAGTTCTTGCAATAGAACCGATTATCAGAATTAAAAACATGAGACATACTTTTTGAGGTCCTAGATCAGGGACGTCAGGTTTGGGGATTTCCCCCAATTTCGCTGCATTAAGTGTGTAATGAATCACAAAGCGGAGGAATGACCGCTGGGTAAGGATAGGGTTGCTGATAGCACGACTTTTAAGTGTATTCTGTGTGATAACTAGGGACATATCGCAAACTATCGGGGTTGTTCCAGGTACCAGTATGCTAGCAAAGGAAAGCTGGCTCGTTAGCAGGAGGTGGAGCTGAAACGCCCGCCTGGTCCTAATGCACCAGCCGTACCTTCCAACGTGACCAACGCCCAAATGGCTGCCGGCCCAAGGAGTACGGTGCAAAAACCACCGAAGGTTACTCCACAAGCCTCAAGACCTAAAGCACCTGGCGGTGATGCTGATCTGCTGGCTATTTTGCTTTCTATCTAGGGGCAAATGAGTCAGTTGCAACAGAAACTACAGGAACAGGCGACACGCGTAGATCGCATCTACACGCTGCCGCCGAGCATAACGCGCTTCCAGTCGTAATGTTTTCGCTGGTGAAGAAACATTTAAAGATCCTTTCAGTGAATCTAAATTTGCTTATAGATACCGAACGCAGATCCATACTCTTAAAGTGTTTAGAAGTCCGACGTCCCGATGTTGTTCTGATTAGAGAAACCAAGCAAACCGGGGCCGCGAAGAGTAGCACTGAGCTTACTAATTTGGATATCAATATCCTTTCATGATACCACGGTCCTCCAATGTTTGGTAGTATTTCGGACAGTGCTCCTTACATTCGTGACGACTTTTTGCTCACGTTTTAGTGCTGAATTGTAAATTATATAATTTCTTCTTTCGATTTTATTGTTTGGACTTCCTCTGCATTGGTTTCTTTTATTACGTGAACATAACCATCCTGTACTCATCCCAGAACCTTTTAAAAATGTTGTTTGTTTGATCGCTGTTGTCAAGTCCCGCATTGCCAGCTGGAATTCATTCATACTGTTTTGGAAATCGGGTCTTCTCCTGGGTCGTTGCACCCGGTTATCCATCCGGCATTTCCGGCATCAAATGCTGTAGTAATTGCCCTTGTATTTACTAAAAATGATGCTTGATCTACTTGCTCTCTGAAAGGATTCAGAAACTTACCGATAAGTTCATGGTGCGGTGTTAAATCGCAGATTACGATCCCTTTAAATCATCACTTGTGATTGGTCCTTTTTTTTCCGTTTTGTTTTTTGCTCGGGCATTTCATATTTTCTTTGAAATAAATATAAAATTATTTATTAATTGATTTACTGTTATTACGTGTTCATCTTTTTAGTCATTTATTATAACTGTCCTATTTATTTATTTTTGCTTTGTTTGTTAATTTATTTATTTATTTAAACCATTCTTTTTCTTTTATAATCATATACTTATTTATTAATTTATAGTTAATCATATAATTATTATTTTATTAATTCTTTACCTATACAGTATTGCAATATATATTAAGATATTTATTTTTTCATTTAATGGTTCTTTATTCGATTTTGTTTTATTAGTTCACTGTTTTTACTTATTACTTACTGACTGTGATATTATTGTATAATTTATTTATATTTATGTATATATTTTTTTTCTTCTTGCCATATTATTATTTTTGTTTGTCCTTTTTGCAAATGAAGGTTAAATTAGTACTTTTTCCTTCAAAATCTATTCAATATTTTATCTCATTCAACAAAAATGTGCATTAATATACCGAAAACTGTAGAAATTGTGTACAAAATAAACAATCAATCAATATGAAACGCATCATGTATATATCTTTTGTTTTTATTACTATTTTATTAAATAACTTAATGATAATTTTTAATTTTGTTAAGCGACATAAAGATTTGATGATCGATTGCGTATTTTTATTCCTTCTTGAAATTTCTTTCTTTCAACTTCAGTTGATAATGATGAAGATTCGTTTGTTGGATAAAAGGCTGAGTTCCAATTTAAGCTAAAAGAATCTTCAATAGAGAATATTGATGATGAAATTGTGGAGAATGGTACAGGCAATAACTTCCTGCGTGGTACTTCTTACTGTACGAACGTCTATATAGTCGGAAACTAATCCGGCTGTTGCATAGTTTCCATAAAGTTATGTTAAAGCATTTCTCCAAGTAGTACTCTAAAAGTTGAACGGCTCATGCGAAAATGCCTTTGAAAAACGTCCAAATTTTCACCATTAGGCATTTTCATCTTACAAATGGCCAACGAAGTTCGGGATACTCACCATCAATCTTTTGACTTTAAAGCCGTAAATGATAACATTCATTGTCTTAAGCTCCAAGCTAAACTGATCCAGCTATGTAACGATATGCTCTAATGTGATAAGGCGAAAGGCGCTATCACAATAAAACTGTTTAGCTGCTGTGACACAAAAGACGGCACTTGTTGCACAAGTGTATTAAAACTAGGTCGAGGCATCAAATCCATGGGTCATGTTCAGTATCCTAGACGATATTTTACACTACACTATGTGCTAGACGATACGCTGGAAAGTAATTTTGAGCATACTGTCGTTTGAGACCTTAAAAAAGATATTGCCAATTTGAATATTCATTCGACAGAAGAATATGCTCAAAGGTTGGAAGAGGTACAAAAGTAGAGCGACAGGGACAGCAAACAACGCTATATTTCTTGCCGCTCTTTTGACATTTCTCTTCAGTAAGGTTTGTCATTATATGGTGGAAAGATATACGAGTCAACAACGAGTCAAAATTATTAAAATTTACTACCGAAATTCGGAGTCAGTGGCCTCAACAATAAGAGCGCTACGTCCAATTTATGGTCGTCATAATCCAGTAGTACAAAATGTTCCCGTGCCAGTGAGACAAAGAAGTGCCCGTAGTGTCGAGAATATTGCTGCCACTGAGGCTTCAGTTGCAGAAAGCCGAAATGTGTCTCTTACACGTCGTTCTGAAGCGTTGGGCATCTCTGTGACGTCGTTGTGGCGAATTTTGCGAAAAGATCTTGGCCTACATCCTTACAAGATTAAATTGACGTAAGAACTGAAGCCGCTTGACCACCAGAAGCGTCGTACGTTCGTGAATTGGACTGAGCAACAACTTGAAAATGATTCGGGTTTTCATCGAAAAATCATCTTCAGCGATGAGGCTCATTTCTGGCTGAATGGCTTCGTCAATAAACAAAATATGCGGTATTGGTCAGGCAGCAATCCACACGTACTCAATTAGTCATCATTGCATTCCGCAAAAATTACGGTTTGGTGTGGTTTACGGGCCGGCGGCGTCATTGGGCCGTACTTCTTCCGTGATGATCAAGACCAGCACGTTATTGTGAATGAGAATCGCTACCGTTCAATGATAACCGAATATTTTTGGCCCCAATTGGATGAAATGGACTTGGAGGACATGTGATTCCAACAGGACGGCGCCACAAGCCACACAGCGAATGTCACAATCAATTTATTGGAAACCAAGTTTGGAGAACATGTTATCTCACGAAATGGTCCAGTCGCTTGGCCGCCTCGGTCGTGCGATTTAACGCCGTTAGACTATTTCCTGTAAGGCTATGTCAAGTCTATGGTCTATGCCATCAAGCCAGCGACGATTGATGAACTTCGTACGAATATCGAACGTGAAATTGCAGCAGTATCGGCCGATTTATGCTTGGGTACAGCGTCTGGACTTTTGCAAGTGTGCCCGTGGTGGCCATACAAAAGGAGTCGAGTTCCATACATAATGGCAGCGAACGTACCTTCACAGGAATAAAGAATTTCATTAATATCCAAAACCGTTTTTGTTTTATTTAAAAAAAACTTTTGTAGCGCTCTTATTGAAAAACCCTTTATTAAGAGAAACAAGTGGCCGTGCTAAAATAAGAAACGTTTTTTTAGTGTAAACAAATACGAATCTCGAAGTTCTATAGTTTCTTTATTTTATTTTGTTTCGTTTTTTATTTGTGTTGATTTTTCTTAGATATTATTTTATATTGTTTTGTTCATGCATAAATATAATATTTGAGTGAAAAGTTTAAAAATATTATATATAATTTAACACAGCTAATGCAATTCCAAAAAGAAAAAGAAAAACATAAGTTTAAATTTACAGATCAAGAGAAACAATTGATTCTGCAAAGCCCTATATACAATAAATAAACGAATAATGCAAATATTGGTCATCGACCTTTACTTGAACATGGTTCGTCGTTAGAAGAAATTAGAAAATTGAATGACCAGTCTTCTACTGTGCATTTGGATCACGGTAGATACCAGTGAAAAGAATCGCTTGTGTCTTCTGGTCATAAATCAAAAAGAGAAATGGATGATTGCATTCAAACTTAGTTGGCTCAACCGGGCGAGCTGATCGAAAACTGAAAATTACGGTGGCTGCAGCAGCTGTGCTCCCTTCTTCATCGACTTGAATTTTTGCAACATGTTTAGCGTCACCGAGTGACAATTTCTTTTCCGTCGTGAAGCCACTTAGATCGGAGTTTGATGTAAAGAGATCCGTAATTCCAATTTTATTGAGGACCTTATAAATAAAGAATTAATATTAATATGAAAATTGTTTTAGATTTACTTCAAATGCTTACGGGAAGGAGTTCTAATTTCTGTTCAAATTTGAATTTTGGCAGCGAAACGTCTATTTCACGTCCCATGCCTTCTTTTAGAGCCATGCTTAGCGTGTCCGGATTAAGATTCTTTAGAACTTCATCTAAACCGTTTGGTGTAAATGGTGGCAAAATTATAATCATTGAAATTGGATTTTCTTCACCACCCCTGTATGGCATTTCAAGAACATGTGCATGCAAGCGCTCATCGATGGCTAGATTGTAAGTTCCCCGCTTGTGCATCATATGAACAAATGTCTGATTGCTTGGAGAGCTGTAGAAAATATCTCTTGTTGTTTTTTCAGCATCGAACTTTGATTCCCATTCGCCCTTGAAGTAAGCAGCATTCGCCAGCACCAAATTTGTATCAGTTTCAATATCACCGGGGGTTAAAACCTCGGGAATTTCATTCCTTGTCAAATTAGCAATCCAATCGTTGATTAATACCCTTGATCCCTCAGGATCATTTTCGAAGTCCAGTCTTTCTAGTTCCTCGTAAAAAAGATCATGCATGCATTCCTGCAAATCGACACCTTTGGAGAAGTAGATTTTATCAGCAGATGCAAAAACAACGCCATCACCGGTATCACGCATTGCGCGTTGCGCTTTTTCGAAACGGTATGCTTGTCTAACATGATTCTTGTTTTTTGCCCATTCAAGATGAAGTGCTTTGGTCAATTGCGCTTCAGTTTGATTTCGGGCCCCAAAGTAAGCCAACAATAGTGCGTGGTATGTACTATAGGGTGAGAAGAAAATGTTGTCATTGGGTGTTGCCTTGTTAATAGCATCAAGCATTGACACCGTGAATGCTTGTTGTCCGCGATATAGGTCTAATCGAATGTTCTTTGGATAGTTCATGTCGTCTGATTCTGTAAGACAACTGCTTGATGTGACATCTTTTGCACAAAAGAATATCGTTACCAGGGCAACAATTTGCATAGGTAATAAGGCAGCCATTTTATGTTATCTGGAAAAAAAGAGAAAAAAATCCTTATCATGACGAGGTTTCAATATAAAAGGAAAACGATAATGTGCAAAAATGTAATTTGAGTTTCGTGATAATTATGAACATCATAAATAAATAAAATATACCTTAAAAACATACATTAAAAGTTAAAATAATACAATATAATAACTATAATATAATATAATATAATAAAGTTTAATTTAAGATTTAATTTAAATAAAACACGTTTTTTCAGTTTAATTTACTTCCTTTCTTATTAAAGCCTTTTTATTTTAACAGTTTCTTTTTTCTACATACCACGAGTGGTCTCGTTGAAGCCTTAAGAAGGAAGAACGAAACATTTTACAAGTTTAGTGGTGCAGACTCTCCTAAGTGAGAGATTACTACAACAGTACTAAAATAGTCTTGGGAGAAAGCACAATGTAGT